>CM067861.1:47770551-49086568 GCA_034642435.1 Megalocaria dilatata
TTGACAGTGAATTAAATCTGAAAGTATCACATCAGTGCTTATAAAGTCTTATTTCATTGTGTGAAATTTAAATACAGGGTGCGTTTCTCTGAAATACTAGATCGTCCGATACTCTCAGATTCAATTTCTGCTCATAAAAATAAATAAATCTGAAAAATAATAAATATATAGACGTAATAACATATGGAATGGTGGTCACATGGCTTTTGATGCGGCATCACTAGATATTTTCCAGGTTTTCCCGCGGTTTATTCAGTGTTTGTTAATTATTTCAGAATAAATAAACATTTTCCATTATTCCTTCTTCGTGAGCACAGTATAACTGTGAAGTTAGGTTCAAAAATTGGTAAAAAGCACTGACATGAAATCGGAAGCCTTTGCGCGCTTCTTCATTTCACATGAAATGTAATCACAAATTTCCTAAGAAGTAATCAAAACAAAGGCGGTTGTTTTTAGAGTCATAGAGCTTTTGATAGAGATAAGAGCGATTTGATAGAAGGTAGAAGCCATGTTGTTTCGACATCTCTGTTCAGTAAGCATTTACAAATTATCATGTAACGACTCACGCCGCAACAACGTTTACAAATTGTTGGAATTTATTTTCAAAATCAGTGTTCTATTCGCCAAACTTATAGAGCACTTCGTGAAATTTATGGTTTACATAATCGTCCATCAGACAGCTTATTCGTCGAACTATCGATAGATTTCGGCCACTTGACCATAATAAGCGTCGTTTGTTTGGTGATTGGGCCCTAGAACAGCTTGAAGTTGATCCACTTTTTTATCGTAAAATTGTGTTTAGTGATGAAGCTCATTTCTGATTGAACGCATGTAAACAAGCAAAATTGCCGTATATGGAGTGAAAACAATCCTCAAGCAGTTCTGCAGGTTCCATTGCATCCTGAAAAATGCACTGTATGGTGTGCTTTACACGCTGGAGACATCATCTGTCCATGTTTCTTTAAAAATGACGCTGGAGCTAATGTTACAGTGAATGGTGCTCGTTACAGATCGATGATCAATGATTATGTGGTTCAATATCAACCCAGAAGTGTTTTGGTTCCAACAAGATGGTGCTACACCTCATGCTGCTACCGTAACAATGGATTTATTGAAAGAAAGATTTGGCGATAACATTATTTCGAGAAATAATTGGCCTCCAAGATCAGGCGACATAACTCCACTGGCGTTATGTCAAGTCATTGGTTCGATCACTGTAAAAAAACACCCGATACCTACAAATGAAGTTGTTCACCATTATTTTCGGTCGTGACTTTTCTGAAAAATTTTTAAAAGGAACAATGAGAAACGTTTTTATTTAGATGGAAGCTCAATAAAATTCTTTTGTTTCTATAAAAAATCACGAAAATATGTCTCAGAAACTTTGATTCATTAAACTTTATCAATACCCATCTCATTCAAAGTACTTATCATTTCACTTGAAAAAAAAACAAAATCGAGGTTTCTTCAATGCTAGTGAAAAATCAACGCTTCAACAGCTCCGAGATCTTTTGTGTCACAACTTTGGCAACAATGGAGAAGGATATTCTCAATAACTGCATGCAGAAAAGATGCCAATCAGTAATTGATACACTTAGTGGTCATATTTTGTATGTGAGCCAGGCCTTTGATAAAGTCTGGCATTCTGGACTATTGTATAAAATAAAGAAATGTCCGCCATTATACTGCTACAAGGTGATGAGATCTTATCTTACTGGAAGGTTCAGAGTACGGGTAAATAATAAAGTGTCTGATTTTTATCCTATTCAGTCCGGTGTTCCCCAAAGAAATGTTATGGGACCGTTTTTGTATATACTGTATACGACAGATATGCCCACTAATGCGAATACGATAATGGGAACTTTGGCAGATGATGCTGCAATTCTTGTAAGCCATGAAGATCCCAAAGAGGCATCTAATAGATTGCAAATTCATCTTGATGAAATAAAAGAATGGCTGCATAAGTGGAAGATAAAAGTTAATGAAACCACGTCAGTTCAAGTAAATTATACCCTTAGAAGAGACCAGTGTCCACCAATCTTTATAAACAATATAAAAATACCAAATTCCCCAACTGCTAAATATTTGGGAGTGCATTTAGATAGCAGATTAACCTGGAAGGAGCATATTGTTAAAAAAGGAAGCAAATAGACCTTAGAACTAAAGAACTGAATTGGCTTATAGGTAGAAAATTGAAACTTTCATTAGAAAACAAGCTGCTGATATATAAAATGGTCATAAAGCCCATATGGATATACGGAATTGAACTTTGGGGATGTACAAGTAAGTCCAATGTAACTCTAGTCCAGAGAAGCCAATCGAAAATACTGAGATTGCTAACAAATGCTCCATGGTATGTATCAAATCAATCCCTACATGAAGATTTGAAAACACCTTATGTGAAGGATGTCATCAAGGAACACAGCCAAAAATATCACACTAAGTTAGATGGTCATATAAACGACTCACTACAACCGTTGCTTCAACCTCAAGACATGAGAAGACTCAAAAGGAACTGGCCAACTGATATGAAGTAGATTTAAAATGGTCTTTTCACTGGAGAAGACCATATCAAATCATTTGAGAGCTCAAAGCTCTGTAGACAGCAAATTAGCTTATAGAATTGTTGTATTCTGATTGCTAATGAATAAATGATAATAAAAAAATATATATATATTTTGTATTGGGGGTGAATACAAGTATGATTTCTTGAAATGTTTAGAATCTCGGCTTTCGGCTTGAACTCTGTGCTTTTCAACATTTTTCAAACCTAACTACAGAGTTATACGATGCACCTGAAAAAGGCATACGGTAAAATGTTTATTTATTATCCATTAAAAAAAATAAATAAAAAATAAAATAAATGGAGGTTTATACTTGGTAGAAGGTATATAAAATTCTTTAAATATTTTAATATTTACAGGTATATGCTGTTAGCCTTGTACATATTCAATTTCAAAAAATTATATTTGATGATTATAACTTCTGAAAATAAATTAAAATAATGTCATATAAGTACCACTTATATCAAACGACATATAAAATAAACATTCATTATAAGACATCCAAATGATATAACAAAATCCAATAAATAAAAATTGTTAACAAAAATCCTATAAATTAAATATTTTGAGTAGACAAAATTTTGTTTCTGCTGATCAATCTTATGAAAACAAATATCTTTCAAAAATGTTTAACATAATCTTAAGAATTATATGTAATATTAAAATATTTAAATAATATTATCCATTAGTTCACTAGTACAATATTAACTGCGAAAATATCTCGTGAAAACGCATATGAACAATACACGAAGCCAATATTGTGCTTTTACTCGTTCTATCACTCACTTATGTTGGACGCAAAGTACACTTTGCTAAGTCGCAGGCAGTTAGTCCATTTGTTGTAATGTCTATAGCCAAATACGATAATTAATTTCTTAATTGACTTTTTTCAACTGCAGTTCGAGAGGAAGGATAAGAACGGAGACGTCCCACGAAACGGCTATAAGAAATCACCCCAATACACCCTCTTCCAAGACGACCCCAACTCCAACCGCATAAGCTCGCCGAGACACAAGCATTACATCGACCCGTCTCCCAAGAGACGGAACAAATGCAACGGCCTATTCAACGGTTACAATTATTCCGACGACGATACGATGCCCTTCTCCAGCAAGGACTTGGATCTAGAGACCACACAACTTACGTCATCTCTTTTCGATGATCCCTTCATTATCGGTCAGCACCGGAGGATATCTCCGCTGATGGGGTCCAATGTTTGACCGTAGGAGGCGGGGGTAAATACTTTATTGTAGTCGACGATATTTCTGAAAAAGATGATTTTTAATACGTGAGGCCGTGAAAAGCTGTACTCCGTTGAAATGTTAAGTTTTTGTTAGGATCAGAATTTTGGTGAGTTTTTAATTTTTCTTCCGTTGATTTCGTTTTATTGTTTTTTTTTTCGTCGATGGTGCTAATAGTGATTACGAATCTACTTTATTTAAATGATCTTACCGTGGAAACGATTTCTATGAATGGATTATCTATAAATTTTTCGAATTTTTATGTTCGTCCGTTGATAGTCGAAATAAAATATTTGAAATTTATAGAAAGCTATGGATCGTAATATATATGTTATGTTAAAGGCAAGCTATGGCATGTAGTTTTCCATTAATCGATGTGAAAGGCCTTAAAGCATGCTACAACATCCAGAATATTTTGTTGTCTGGGAAAAAACTGCATACGTGTTGAAACATGTATTTCTCGTCAAGTAATTCATGATTCATTCAATTATTGCTTGATAATCACCCAGAATATTCGTGAAAAGAAATTTTCATTCATCACTAATTAATTTTTCGAGGTGAACTGAATGTGACAGGGTTATTTGGTATATATGTCTTGATCTTCACTTAATGGAAATGAAATTTCCATTAATTTCTGATTCACATAATTATTTTATCATGCCACGACTTCGTCAAGTGAGTATTTAAACAACAAAACATGTTCTTAAATACTAAACTCTGTTTACAAAGAATAATACCATAATTTTCACCTTAAATCACCCATATTCATACAAATTTTTCGCATTGTAGATTAGTTAAAGTACCTTGGACAAAAAAATTTCAATGAAGGTACAATACCATTTAATATATAGCCTAAAATAATCAATTAAATCCTTCAATTACAGATAATTTATTGAAAATAATGGAATACAAACAAATAATAACAGCAGTGAATCTTAAAGATTAGAACTTATATGAAACAAAATATATTTCATTGACCTACGGAGGACAAACGATGAAAAGATTACTAGAGTTAAAAAAAAGAAAAAGAAAATATCGTCCCAAATATTTCATCTATTGTCATGGCTAGCCATATATTAACCCTGAACTCGTAGTGGTAATGAGTGGTAACAGTTTCATGTAGATTATTATGGGCCCAAACACGGGAATTATATGAATTGAGTATTCCAGAACATGTAAAGGTTTCTGGCATTATATCGTCAATTTTTTACGGGGCGGAATTTAGAGTAAACTTTGATTAAAGATTATGGCTGAAGAAAATTTTATAATCATTTTTTCCTTAACCACCCTATAAAAATTAAGTATCTCATGAAAATCTCCATGAAACCACCCTAGTCTGAAATAATTTTCCGTTCATTCCAATGGTGTATACTGAATTTTGATTTAGATGATAGTTTTCAAGTTATGCTATGTTTCTAGTGAAAAAATAGTAGAATCTAGAATAACTGTGCATCGAAAGAGAGTAGGACCATTTTTGTTGCAAATTGCCTTGTGAATTTTGGACAGAGATAACTTTGGCACCCTGTATATTAGATAAACGAGATTTACACTTATGTTTGATGATATTTAAAATATTAAAAGTCCTAGAATTGATCTTAGTGAAACTTCAAACAAAAAAAAAACAAATTCTGTTGAACAACCAAAACAGTTTCTCCCTAATTAACACCTTCGATTAATCATTTTGGTTTTGAACGTCCATTACCCCGAATTTTGTACGCAATAGCTGACAAAAACTAAAACAAAATGGTGGATTAGGATGAAAATTACGAAATGGAACACAAAATTGTCGAAAATGTTAGAATATATCTTTAAAATAGAATAGATTGAATTTGACTACAGATGTTAGTTTAATTGAAAAAAATCTTTAAAAATAAAAATGACGACACTTGATATTTTTACAACATTTTTGTATTCCATTTCGTAATTTTTATGTGAGTGAACGTAACCTAAAACAAAAAAAATTCAAAGAAAATGGAGGATTAGGATAAAAATTACGAAATGGAATACAAAATTGTTGTAAAAAGGTCAAAAATGTTCGAATATATCGTGAAGTAGAAACAATTAATTTAGATTGAATTTGACTACAGAAGGTATTAGTTTAATTGAAATAAAATTATAACATTTTTAACCTTTTTACAACAAGTTAGTATTCCATTTCGTAATTTTCATTCTAAGTTTTCTTTGAAGTTCTTTGTTTTAGGTTTTCTCCATATTAATTACTTTGTCGTCAATATTTGAATCGACATCTTCGAATAACATTTTGGAATTCCATAATATATTAGCTATAAAATAATGTTCTTCACTTCCTTTTTCTTTAAAATATATATAAAAAGAAAAGTTTGCATTGTATATTTAGTTTAAATACTCACCTGATGATGTTATGATGCAACAATTGTGAAAATATTTAAAATTGTTCTCATTTTGATTGTGTAAATATACAGATGTTTTTAAAGGCCACTCCAGGCAAGTTTTTAACACGAAAATGTATTAATTCTTCATTTGATATTTTTTTATTATGATTCATTTATTAGCAATCAAAATACACACATTCTATAAGCTAATTTGTTAACTAAGAAGCTTGAGGCTCTCACGTGACATTATAAGACCTTTTCCAGTGAAAAAAACCCCTTCAACTATATCTTAAGTCATCTGGCCATTTCCTTCTTAGTCTTTTGTTTTCCAGTGCCAATTTAGATCTCCTACCTATAAGCCAATTTAGTTCTAGTGTTTTCGAGTCTATTTGCTTCCTTTTCTTAATTATGTGTTCATTCCATGTATGTCTGCTACCTAAATGCATGCCCAAGTATTTCGTACTCTCTGGTATTTGTACATTATTCATATATACCAGTTTACACTGGCCTGTCCGTAAGGTGAATTTACTTTCACAGATTTGGACTCATTTATTTGGATTTTCCACTTGTGGAGCCATTTTTGGATTTCGTTCAAATGTTTCTGTAATTTATTGGTGCCATTTTGTATATTTGATATTTATTTTTGTGGTAAACTGCCAATTATATGTCAAGGATGACATATAAGTCATAGCTTACTCTTTGTGCAAGATCCTTGATCACGTTTTCATGTTAGTATTATCAGCTCACTGAATCTCGACATCATTCTGCATGTATGCTTGTTTTCCACGTCTTTCCATCGAAAAAATATATACACAAAAGATCCTCCATATATCATGTTTCCATCTAGAGGTTATTTTTTTATACCGGAAATCAATGAAGAGCCTCAAATTTTGGGATAGTTGAATAACTCACCAAAATAGATCCTAATAAATTGAAATAGCTTTTAACTCACTAATCGTTAAAATTGAACAGACTGATTTCGCTACCGTATATTTCGTATAGGTTAAAACATGTATACATGGCAATATTATTTTCATTCAGAATAATTTCCCGACGCTGTTCTAGCATGGCAGTTGTGTTTTGTTTGACGCTTTATTCGATGAAGCACACTTTGATTTCTTATTGTAAGTTATGAGTTTGTCGTGCAAAAAGAAAATCAACCATTGTTTTCATCTTAATATTATGGGAAGTGGAGAAAAAACAAGGAAATAATCAACAAATGGCCATAAGTGAACTGGATTTTGTTGGATAAATATTAGTGCTGCCTTATTAGATTATTTGAAAGGAAAAATGACAATAGAAACATCGAAGATGCCAAGTCAAGCAGGCAGGTCAACCGTACAATGTGTTTCTTGAATGATTCCCCCTGTAACTTGGTTGTGGACAAAACTAGAAACATAAATTTTTAAATATATTGTAACCATTTTTCCAATTTATACTTCTTGTTTACGAAGTTTCTCCAGTGGATTTCTTAGATTTTTTTCACCGACTGAGTCAGGGATCATCAATTTCTAAGATTATAGCAAATACACAAACTTCAAATTCAGTTAATGTTAAGTCAAGGTAGGAATTATTTAAACATCCTGAATTTTCCATCCTTTCTTCCTTTGAATTAAGTTCTTTCATAGTAGGGTACGGTTTCCTAGATATCTGTATTATTCAAGCTCTTTTCTTTCAAGGAAGGAACATTTTGCATGACAGAAATTTAACTTTTTCTCTATCTGACATGACAGCTCAACAGATAGGATCTTTAGTATGGCAAGAATCATTGTATGGGCAGACAACGTTCCCTGTTTGTAAGGAGATCTGCTGTATAAAGCAGATATAGAAAAGGACCCAGTACGCTACCTTGAGGTACTCCAGATGTTAATGTGTACTTTTCAGATACTTTGTAGTTGTTCATTCTGGTCCGAAACTCTATGACTTTTATTATTTCATCATAAAGTGTATTTTTGAGTGTTTATTAAGCATTCGGAGATACACTTCTTGTCTTGCGTCATTTTTCCGATTCAGCACAAAACAGCTATAGCACAAATAGTTCAAACCAGTTTTTAATTTTTTTTTTGACTCCAGTGAATTTTAGGCAATGGGACAACGACAAAAATTCTTATGTATATGACGTAATTGCTCAAGTAGCATGTTTTTTATGTATATTGATGGACGTATTCTGTTTTACTGCCTTGCAAGTTTTCACTTTGGCAATGTCTACGATGGTATTTTGTTCAGAAATGAATTGCACTAATATCTTTTTTTGGCTAAAATTACAAAATGATCACGAATTTACCAAGTTTCAACATTTATAGATAAGTTGCAATCTATTATCAACAATGAATTCATTGATTAATTTTATCATAGACATTTTTATACCATCTGTAGACATTTCCCAGTAATTTTGAACACATTTTCGCCGCCAACTTTTTGGTGATCAGTTTTCACTACTCTAATCAGTACCTGATGACGTAAATATATAGTTAGTTTATTCAAGTAAGATATTAATTCTGTACAGTAATGTATATGGTGTATGTGAGATTGTATCGAAGAAAAAACTTATGCATGAAATAATAATTATTGTTGAAAATGTTTGATGTTGAAAAAAATGTTAATTGTTCACAATTTAACGTTACCATAATATATTTATTTATAATACTTATATGTATACCCAAAGAAAAAAGAAACATTGGATTAAGGTACAAACATTTTTTATAATTCAGCAATTAAGTGAACATAGCTAGAACTGCTGAGCACACTTGATATTTATAAATACAGGCTGTTTCGAAAGTACAGCAACGAATTTAAAATGACGTTTCTACGAACTGTTTCAAGCAAAATTTTGTATTGACATATCCTCTAATATGCTTCATAACGATGCAAAGTTTCGAAATTTGGAAATTTCAATCTAAATCTGATGATTTTCGGAAAACAAATTATTTTTTATGTTATGTTCATATAATCTACTTTGGTTAGAATAGGTCAGGTTGTATTGTTTTAGTTCAGAAACTCCTGTATAACCAGTTCATTTAACTTTTACTTCGGTAACAACACTGGCAAAAATTTGCAGAAATGTGGGTTGATTTATAGGACCATAGGCAACTGCAGGTCAGGTTGTATTGTTTTAGTTCAGAAACTCCTGTATAACCAGTTCATTTAACTTTTACTTCGGTAACAACACTGGCAAAAATTTGCAGAAATGTGGGTTGATTTATAGGACCATAGGCAACTGCAGGTCAGTTACGTTTGAGTCTTCTGTCATCTTGTGGATTGAGTAATGGTTGGAGAGAAGTATTTTTGTGTTCATGTAATTTTTCGTGGTGCTTTATACTTTTTTCTTTGATGATGTCCTTCACGTATGGCACTTTCAGGTATTGGTGTAAGGTCTAGCTTGTTTAATATACGTGTACAGCCCCGCAATGATGACAGTTGTGTATATTGAAATTTTGCTCTCTAGCGATTAATTGGATTTTCTTCCTATTATCCAATATAGATCTTTCATTCTCAAATTAATTTATTCATGCATTAATCTCTTCTTAGCGTGAAGTCCACTATTGCAGTCTGATTAGTTTTAATTTTCCAATTTCCGCGGCCATTTTAATTTTCATTTAGAAGATCTTGTAGGTGGCTAGATGCCAATGCTAGATCTTTATGCCTGGCAAGAATAGTTGTATCATCGTAAAAGTTCCTGTTTGTAGGCAGATCTGCTCTATAAAGCAGATAGATGGACCCAGCACACTACGCTGTGGTACTCCAGATACTCTGTCATTCATCCTGGTCCTAAACTCTCCGTCACTCAGATACGATTTCAGAAAATGGATATAGGCAAAGAAAAGACACCTTATCAAATGCCTGAGTAACGTCCAAGAATAGATCTATGACAAACCTTCCAGTGTGGTTTCTCGTTTATGAAATTTTGACGCATTTCGTGCTCAGCAGTTCTAGCAATCTAATGATACAGCAGTCATTTCTTATAAGCCTTATGCCTTAACATTGTACAAAATGATGGTTTTTTCGGAATTGTTGTAAATAGTGGATTTTTTGGAGGAACACTCCAAATTGCTCATTTCTAGGTTACTTATTCCTTCTGAAGTAGTAGCTGTCCTAAACCCTAGTACACTATTGTCAACTACCGCAATAGTGGAAAATTATTATGTACCCTTGTCAATATCAAACTGGGAAAAATCAATCTTTCTGAATTGTATAATTTTTTGCCTCAATTTTATGTGGCAATTTTAAGAGAAGATTGAAGAATTTCCTTAAGCTTTTATTTCGCATATTTTAGTTATGTACAATAGTTTCTTTTTTCCTTAGACCAGAGAAGTTCTGAAAGTATCCAAATATCTACTTCAATAAAATATTGCGTTACTTTTTTTTCATTCAATTTTTGAGGAACACGTTTTTCCCTCAGAAATTGAAAATGAAACATAAAAAATCGATATGCATCTTGCTTGGGAAAAAGGGACATGCTCAAATGCATTGACGAACTTTTTTCCCTTAAATGCAGAATTTAACACACAATTCGAGCTAATTGCTCTTTTTCAATCATACTTTTTTACGTTTCATTTTTAACCGTGACTATTTTACACGCTGTTTTCATCAAGGACACATAAACTTAGACAAATCTTTATTATACATTCAGGGTTGTTTTCGAACTTCAACTACCTCAGTTTAACATTCCCCTATATTTACATTCTCCGAATATTTCTAGTTACCTTCTATACATTACATTCCAGCTTTTTTAACCTCAAACACCTCATGCAATTAGTACTTTCAATCACTTTATTTGTTATGTATTTTACATTATTTATGCTTAATGAGCCCATGTCCAAGACGAAAGTGACGCTTAACCTAAAAAAATAAAATTAGATTGCAGTTTATTGTCGAATGTTGGCAGTAAATTGGGAAAATATTTATTATTCATTTTGTTATAAGGATCTTGAATAATTGCTCGCTGTGGAAATTAATGATTTATTTTTAAAAAGTTCTACAAAATATTTCTAGCTCATCCCGAGATTTCGGATTGCCTGCAATTTTGTAAGGAAACAATTATTATAATAATAATAATTCTTGATTGTTTCGGTCTCTACTTGACGAAAATTCATCATGTATGATTTAAACACTTTATTTATTTCTTCAGGTGAAGAGGTTAAAATGTAATTTACGAAACAATTGTCGTGTAAACAAATATATTAGCTGATATGGAGTGTTTTACTTTAAATCATAATCATAAAAGTTCATGTTCATCTAACAACGTTACAGAAAAAGTTAAGTAAATAGCGTCACAAAAAAAATTATTTATCATATTCTGGTTATATAATCTTCGAACCTATATGGTTCTAGACTAAAAAGATATTTATATAGTTTTTTACAAAAAAACTATGGTGTCTTTTATTATTTTCGTGTTTTTGGGTAATAAATTTTAGTTACATAAAATAAAATAGAAAGGCTTTTTACTTGATAGAAGAAATATAACAGAATTTGAAACATATTTCAATTTGTTTTGATATTCAAATTAGTTACATAATCTTAATTTCTCGTTTCATAGGATTTTTTTTTTATTTACATATTTTCAAACAGTTTTGTATTCTTTTTCATAAAAAGGATACATTCTTGTATATATAGGGCGTATATCATCAGCACTCCTGTTCAAAACTTTTTTCTTCCGTCAAGCCAAAGTTTAATCTTTCCCTAAAAGAAGTGAAATCAGTCAACAGAAATCATCTACCACCTGCGAAACGTCTTCATGACATGAATCACGGGAAAGCTTAAGGAAGAAATCGTTCAAACCCGGTTGCATACCAAGGGTGAGAGGGATTCCTGTGGTGTATGGTTTACTGTGTATGTCTAGTTCAGCAAGTCTTCCATTTTCCTATTTTTCTGATTCGTTTAAAACTGTATATACGCCTTTTTTTCTCTATTAACTGCTGCTCTAGTCGCATTGCAAATTTCCTTCCAATACTCCCAGTTTACATTAGTTTTATCGTGTTGGAATTTGTTGAGCGCATCATTTTCGAGTTTAATCATTGCTTTGATAGTAGAAGTGAACCAGGGCTTATAATTTTTTTTATTTTCATTTTTTCTTATATCCATATAATTCTTCGTAATATCTAGATTGTGGAGTTTCTACTATAACCTAATTCCAAAGTACAACTAGGCAGTTGCCATCTATTGAAAAAAGCGAGAATTTCAAGGTCTATATAATAAAATATTTAGATAACAACTATCACACAGTTGAATTCTGATAAAATTTTCAATTGAGAACAATCCTTGTAAAATATGCATTTATTCTTTCTTTAGATTAATTATAATGGGTACTTCACTTTCTTCTTTGAACTGCTAATCAATAATAGTTTATTCATTTTTCATGTTTACGACTAATTGTTTTCATTTTAAAACTGCTCTGGTTTATATATTATTATTAGTGATTATATTTGTACATTTTTCTTAGATGATATTTTATTACGCACTTGTAGTTAACTGTGTATGTATTCTTAGGAATTTTTAATATCTACCTCATTATATTTAAATTTTCGGACGTTAGTTTTTATTGTAAATTTTATTTTTAAGTAAATTATTATTTTTGATCCTTTTATTCATGTCTCAGGGCACCACCAGTTTCCAGAGAAAACAATTCGATCTGTTAAATAAATACCACAAAATGCAGGAATTGATATTTCAATAAAACTATAGAATTTATTCATAGCTCATATAATATTAAAAGCGTTTTCTTTTGGTGTTATCTGGTGAAAGATTTTTAATTTCAGCTTCAGAGATTTTTTTCATAATTTAACACTATTGAATCCTTTGAAAAACTACTTCCTAATGAACGAAAAGTCTGATCAAGGAGGCTGCTAGTTTTATTTCGTAGCCAACAAATAAAAGAACTGGTTTTGTTTTGAAATTTAATCATTTTCCTCGTTTCGTATTCGAATCTAGTTTCTGCAACTTCTTTCATCCACCAAGAGTTGAACCGTGAGAGAAGTTCAACAGTGTCTACAAATGTTTAAAAAAGATTTAATTGCACTTGTATTAATGTGATTGAATTCCACCTGTGTGATAGACCTAATCTCTACGATTCCATTTCTACCGAACAGGTAAACAGATATTTATAATATGACATGTGATAACAGATATACTTATTTTTATCAATACAATCTAAATTCGCACAGGTGTAATTCTGAAGCAATACTTTAGTTTTGGAGCTGTAGTGTACGTATAGTATGTTATATATTTAAGTGAATTGTGTAAACGTGGTAATAATATATTTTTGTACGCTTGGATGATTATAATATTAAAACAAATTCAATCTCTAAATGATTTCAACGGTGTTTTATTGTAGCTCCCATTTTTTGTTCCAGTTGTCATTGGACGTTCCGGGTAAAAAATTTTCGACTAAATCGAGCATTCAGAATGAAAGATCTTTGAATATTGTTGTATTTGTATCAACTGTCACCTTGACTTCAAGGTAATAGGTGAACTATGTATATATATCTTATATATAAAATTCTCGTGTCACAATGTTCGTTCCCGTACTCCTCCGAAACGGCTTGACCGATTCTCATGAAATTTTGTGAGTAAGTCTGAGAATCGGCCAACATCTATTTTTCAATCCCCTTAGTGATATGGGTTGTCCACCCTTAACATTTTTCTTTAATTTTTAGTCATTTTTTAAATTTCTTTATTTTTTTTATTATGTCGCATTAAAAAATACATACAACCCTAAATTTTTACCCTTTTATCACCAACCCCTATTTTTTAATAGCCATTTTAGTAATTTAATCATGTTTGCCGGGTCAGCTAGTACTATATATATTAGGGTGGGTCAAAAAAATCGATTATTTTTTTTTACAAGTGACACGGAAAAATGGGTTGCTAGACACCTTAAAAAAATTCTCACCAAGCATAAGCTCTTAATTTTAATAGAAAGATCCTCCGCATCGCAGTTTTGTATTTTTTTTTCAGTCCAATAGATAAAAAATCATACCTCATCATTTATCGATTGAACAGAAAAAAGTTCCAAGAGAATTTTTTAGAAAATTTAATGCTCTACAAAAAAGGTTCTTATATTTTTTCCTTAAACCTCACCATTTATAGAGCAGTTAATTTCCAACAAAAATTTTTATTGCGCATTTTGTAAAAGTCATTTATTGTCGAGTTATAAAATTCATAAACAAAAATGAAATTTGTCTTAAAATAATCAAAATTAAATCCTTAATATCTTTCAAATGTTGAGGTTTACGGAAAAAATATAAGCTACCTTTTTTGTAGAGCATTAAATTTTCTAAAAAATTCTCTTGGAACTTTTTTCTGTTCAATCGATAAATGATGAGGTATGAATTTTTTTCTATTGGACTGAGAAAAAAAACTGCGATGCGGAGGATCTTCCCATTAAAATTAAGAGCTCATGCTTAGTGAGAATTTTTTTAAGGTGTTTAGCAACCCATTTTTGCATGTCACTTGTAAAAAAAAAACTAATAGATTTTTTTGACCCATATATATATATATATATATATATATATATATATATATATATATATATATATATATATATATATATTGTTATGGAATTATATTAATGAAATTTTGTGAATGAATACTAATTAGATCACCCTTGTATGTATGTGATGTATTCTATGTTTCCGGCTAGCTCTTAAGATTATAATTTTTAATTTTTTTAAGTTATAATATTATTAAATCTGATTCGATATTTGAGGGAGGGTTCAATTTGAATTTTCTAAAAGATTGAATTTTTCAAATTATATTATATGAAAGTAATTTGAAATATTATAATCAGTGATCAATAACCTAAATCTAATTCTATGTTAACCTAACCTCATCTAAATAACCTAACGTAATTCTAATGTAAACAGTGTTTATTATTTCTAAACTTCTTTGTGGAAAGATTAACAGGATTGAATTTTTAAGTTTGTTCTTCAATTTATGATTGTTCCTTTTTACTGTCCCTTCTAAGTTTCAGGAATAACACTGGTTTCGTTGGAAACAACACTTCTAGAACGTTCTGAAATTCACAGGCTACTTTGTTGATTTTCTTCAATATATCCAAATCGTTTGAAACTTGATTTCTATGTGATATTTTTCCATTCACATTCAGGTAATGTATTTTCTGGATTCAATTTTCCATTCACAATAACCAAATAAATTTCTTTTTTCAGATGATGTTACTTTTTTGGCACTTTTTTAATTATGGACCGACAAGGATTCTACTCTGCATATAATTGGAGACTGCCGACTTTTTCTGTGTCTGCCCTATTTATAGTTTTCAAGAAAAGTTGAATTTCTAAGCTTACTAGCTTCTGTCAAAATTATATAAAAATGATGCTTTTGATGATTTTACAAGATTTACAATATTTCCTGGTTTGAAATTACTTTTGAAAATTAGCTTATTTTTTTAACTACATTTTGATGTTTGTTTCATGTTAAACAGAACAGTAAAAGTCTTGCTTTTCCTTCGTAAAGTATTTCAAGTGTCAAAATTTAACAAATTTTAACTTCTAATGCTTATAACTTATAAAATACTTAATATTACTTATGAAATTGATTAAATTTCTTTAGCTTATATGCTATTACAATACTATTGATGCCTAAACATTTTCAAGGGTCTCTCTTACATTAATCATTTGAAAATATCTGACGTAGATGCTATCTTTCATTGAATTAAGTGAATTTTGATCAAATGTGTCCTATTTACATCATTCTGGTGAGTTATATTTAATTCAGCTTGTTCTTTGTCAATATTTTCACTAAAGTTTATATGTGATTCATTTTAATAACAAATCTTTTCAACAAATTCTTCATCAATTTCAAATTGGATATCTAAATTCAAATTACTTCTATTTATTGCAACTTTGGCTGGTTTTATATTGAATAATTGTGAATTGAAATCTCCCTGTGAATTCTATTTATAAACTGTCAATAAAATTACTGTGTTTTGATTATCGTTCAAAGAATTTTAATTTGAGTAGTCGTTATGTATCCTGAATATGCTTTTTCTTCATAATTTTAGCTTGTGAGTGTTTTTACGAATTGAATTATTAATATTTCTATCAGAATGGATATTATTTAATGAATTTTGCTCTAGTTATACTCTAACGAGTCAACTTATATACAACGGTGAGTGTTTTCCTTTATAATTTTATGTAATTATTTATTTTAACTGTAAATACCATGACAATATATATATATATATATATATATATATATATATATATATATATATCTATTATTACTTATAAGGTTCCTTTCTGATATTAAAAAAACAGTAAATTTTAAGAGCCCCTGTATGAGATTCTTCAATGCAGTTATCAAAATGTTCATGTCATCTAGTCCACCCTTGTTATTTTATGGTTTCCTCCTTCATTAAGACTTAAATTATTTATGTACATGATGAAAAATGTGGGTCCTGCTATACTTCCATGAGGGATACCTAGTTTAGTTTGTTGTCCATCCGATCTTACTGTCTGCTCGTGCAAGTGTACCTCAATCCATTCCAGTGCTGGTCCTTCTATTCCATAGTTCTTCATCTTTGCCACCAAGATCTCACTGCCGAGACAATCATATGCCTTCGAAAGATCCGGAAACAGACCCATCGCCAAGTTTCTTTCTTCAAATGCCTCAGTGACGTTTTACGAAGCTATATATTGCTGTTCGTGTGGATTTACCTATGAGGTGTATCCATGTCAATTGTAGTTCTTTTTTAATGTATAGGTTTCACAACAACAATTTTCAGTTTAGATGGAAATACTCCCAATATCAACGAATTAATCACTATAAATGTAAGTGGATGTATTATTTCATCTATTGTAGCCTTAATTGTGTAATTTGATATTTCATCAATTCCGCTTGTGTGTTTTTTGTCAAATTTTTAACTATCAATCTAATACCGTCCTCATTTAATGTTTGTGTGTACTTTTGGACTTTATCATCTGAAGGAAAAATATTACTTTTGATATTGTTTTTCAGGGAATTTATTACTGTCCAAATAGCTTTGTTTTTATTGTCAGAATCTATTATTTTTTCATAATTAGCTTTTTTTTGTTCTATGAGTGCATTATCATATTGTCTTATAACTTCGTTAAGGTCTTGAATCGATTGTGGAACATTACCATAGACCTTATCTTTCACGTGGTCCAAAAATGGTAAAAGTGTTAAATCACAAGATCTCGGTGGCCAATTGTGACCACCTCTTCTAAAAATAACACGGCCGGGAAGATTTTCTTGCAAAATTACGATTGTCTCGTGGTTTTTACTTGTCAAAGGCTATTCAAAATAAAACCTCCTATTGGAAAATCCTTTAGTTCAGTCAAAATAGACATTTAAATTTATGATAGATTGGGCCGTTGCTTGGTAGAAATCAGTTGTAATTGTCATTATAAAATAAAACACTTGTTTACATTTTCTACTTTATTTTTGGTATTGACGTACGTTTCGTCTTTGCTAGAAAGACTTCATCAGAATACGAAGTAACAGTTGTTGTACAATGAATTTATAAGATTTTTTACAGAAGGTGTACATGTGTTTTTAATTGTTCGTCGGGTTGGTTTTCTCAAAGAATATTCCCTTCAGAATCGTGTTCACTCGATCCCTTGTAAATATTGAATAGAGGGGTGTAATAAAAATCTATTTGTTCATTTACTAGGTTATTGCTGTTTTTATGTTTATTTATTTCGTAAATTTCCCATAAGTTCAATTTTAGACTTCTATTTTCAACATGTAGAATTTCTATTTCTTTTGTGAAAGAATGGTTATTTTCAAGAAGGTGTTTAGCATAATGTGAATCTTTTTTATTTTTATCGAAACTTCTTTTATGTTCTGTTAGGCGTGTACCGAAATTTCTACCTGTTCTACCAATATAAATCTTTGGGCAATTTGGGCAAGTGAGTTTGTATACACCTGATAATTGAAGTTTATCCATACTGTTTTTATTGTTTTTGATGTATTTGCTAATAGGATTGTTTGTCTTGAAAGAGACTTTAATATTTTCTTTTTTGAGTAGGTTTTTTAGTTGAATACTAATGTTTCCGAGATATGTGAGGCTAACGTATTTGTGTTCAGATAGATCAGATGTTACTGGATAAATTTCTTTTATTGTGTTTTTGTGTATACGTTGGTTAATTAAATTATCTATTAGAGATGTATTATATCCATTGTTGTAAGCTATTTGTTTAATTATACATTTTTCTTTTTGGAAATTGACTTGGTTTAGTGGAATGTTCAATAAACGGTATATCATACTATGGAGAGCTGCTAGTTTGTGTTGGAATGGATGAAAAGAATTACGGTGTATAATGGTATCTGTTTGTGATGGTTTATGATAAATTGCGAAGTTATGTTTATTGTTTTCTCTAGTTATCGTGAGGTCAAGAAAGTTGATGGATTCATTATGTTCTATTTCTGAAGTGAAAACTATTTTTGGGTGGAGATTATTTATAAAATTCTCAAATGTTGATATTTGTCTGTTAGTACCTACGAAACATGCAATTATATCATCCACATACCTATACCAATAAAGGATGTATATAATATGTATATGTATAGATGTATATAATACATCCTTTATTGGTATAGGTATGTGGATGATATAATTGCATGTTTCGTAGGTACTAACAGACAAATATCAACATTTGAGAATTTTATAAATAATCTCCACCCAAAAATAGTTTTCACTTCAGAAATAGAACATAATGAATCCATCAACTTTCTTGACCTCACGATAACTAGAGAAAACAATAAACATAACTTCGCAATTTATCATAAACCATCACAAACAGATACCATTATACACCGTAATTCTTTTCATCCATTCCAACACAAACTAGTAGCTCTCCATAGTATGATATACCGTTTATTGAACATTCCACTAAACCAAGTCAATTTCCAAAAAGAAAAATGTATAATTAAACAAATAGAGCAAGAGCCCGTGAACCCCAGACCTTCGTTATTTTATAAAAGCTGAAAGTTTGTCAGCGCATGCTCCCAACACAGGTAAGAACGAAGGCCCATTATGAAATTCGGGTTGTAGTGGCTTTGGCAGGTAAACGGTACTAAAGGTGTGTAAAATACTAATATAGTTTCGTCAAATTATAAAGAGCGATTTTTTGGTATTACCTTTAGAATACTATTAAAAATCACATTATCCATTGCCAGACACTTAACATCGTGGTAACCCCTTGCCAGACACCCTTAATGTTCAGGTCATAATAATTCTACTTACGTTATAGTATAAAGGCTGGTTTTTATACATGATACTTGGGTAATGAGTAGATGATGTTTTCTCAATAGCCAGACATTTTTGATAGTTCCAACCCCTTGCCAGACAAGCATATAGGGTAGCTGTAGAAACGAGCCCGAGGTACTATACGTATGTGAGTGCGAGTGAGATGGCGAGTTAGGTCTATTGCGATCCCTTAACGCGCGAGATTTGTTTGGTCGTATGCTGGGGATCTCCATGGATTATAATATTGATATTTCAAGAATTTTGTCATACCCAATCACCGATGTGCCTTTATCTATGTGCCATTTAAATGGTACTATTTGTAAGAACGATAAATCTGCCTTAATGAAGTGTTTAGAGAAGGAAGTCCGTCATCAGCCACCACCAACTATAGATGTAGTAATAATTGATGGGTTTTTTTTGTTACATTCAATGAAAAATGTTCCAAACAAGTTTGGAGGCATTTCTAAAAAAATGTTACAAATGGTTACCAAATTTGAAGCGCCAAGAATTGACGTTATTTTTGATCAATACCTGACTCCATCGATAAAAGATTACGAACATTCTCAGCGTTTAGAATCAGCACTATTAAGCTACACGATAACTGGGCCTGATCAAACACGTCCGAGTGATTTTGCAAAAGAATTAAAGAATTCAAATTTTAAACAAGCTCTAGTGGATTTTTTTATTTTGCATTGGGCCAGTGATGAAGTCATACCTTTCATTGGAAACAAAACTATCCATATTAATTCTAAACAGTGCCATTCTTTTGTTGTTAATGCTTCTAACAATATAATAACAAAAATTGTAGAAGAGTTGTCATGTCCAGAACATGAAGAGGCTGATACCAAAATAGTCTACCATGCGTGCAGTATTCCAAATAAAGAGAATATTGTGATCAGAAGTGTCGACACTGACATTGCAGTGATCATGCTTGGTCATATGGATCATCTACAAAATGGCTCACTTATTTGGATGTTGATAGGCACTGGAAACAACTTAAGATACGTAGACCTCACGAAGATTTATGACAAGTTAGGAGAATCTCTATGTAAGAGCTTGCCAGGATTCCATGCAATCACAGGCTGTGACTATAATCCCGCATTTTTCCGAAAAGGCAAGTTAAGGCCTTTTAAAATATTAAAAGGTTCAGAAGAATATCAAAAAGCGTTCATTAAATTTGGTAAGAACGAATTATTTGAAAAAGATATCGAACGACAAAGAATTTTTGATATTATTCAACAGTTTATATGCGAAGTATACAATGTCGGATTGATAATTGATGTTGATGCAGCACGGCTTCAATTATTCATCAATACATATCAGGTCTCAGATATTAATGAAGCATTTAGTCGTAAAAAGCTACGAAATTTTGACGCTAGTAGTCTGCCACCCTGTAAATCTGAACTGCTACAACAATTTCTGCGAGCCAACTATGTATCTAGCATTTGGAATCATGCAAACCATCAAATTCCATCAATTTATCAACCTGAAGAAAATGGTTGGGTACTCGAAGACAATCAGTATCATTTTAAATGGTTCGAAGGTGATCAGTTACCAAATTTCGTCAGAGATTCATTGAAAACTGTCTCAGGTATAAATATTACTTCTAACCATTCAACATTTTTTTTTTACTTTTAATCCAATAAAATTTTTCAAATTTTCTCAGAAACTGACGAAGAAGAAGACCACAATATCGAATGGACCAACAGTGACGAAGAAAATGATGACAATGATGATTATTATGATTATCAGTAAATTAACAGTATTTTTTATACATTATGATACTATGTCATATTACCGATCTATTTTTTTACCCTTCATTATAACTTATAGTGTCACTAATCTATCTTTAATAAAATTTTTGAAAAATATTTCTATTTGGCTTTTCTATTTAACCAGTTACTGACAGATTAAATTGAACTTTTTAACAATTTCGAGTAGTTGTAGCAAGGAATGTCATTTGTGCAGATATTTTTAAAATTTACATCAATTATTAGTCACATAAATTGGCCAAAAAGTTTATTTGGATAAGTCATTCTAATCACGAATCTCTTTTTAACATTTACATAGATTGTGCGGCAAAGAGGTTGAAAATAGCAAAAAATATCTGACTAAGGAGAAAACATCATCTAATAACTACCTAAGTATCATATAAAAAATCAACGATTTCATTATAACGTAAGTAATAGTATTATTAATATTTTTCTTATAATTAATAATGAATACTAAATTTATCGTTAAAAATAGCATATATTATTTTTACTGATATACGCATGTCCAAAGTACTAAACAATACAAGCGCATCTCACTCGCACTCACATACGTATAGTACCTCGGGCTCGTTTCTACAGCTACCCTATATGCTTGTCTGGCAAGGGGTTGGAACTATCAAAAATGTCTGGCTATTGAGAAAACATCATCTACTCATTACCCAAGTATCATGTATAAAAACCAGCCTTTATACTATAACGTAAGTAGAATTATTATGACCTGAACATTAAGGGTGTCTGGCAAGGGGTTACCACGATGTTAAGTGTCTGGCAATGGATAATGTGATTTTTAATACTATTCTAAAGGTAATACCAAAAAATCGCTCTTTATAATTTGACGAAACTATATTAGTATTTTACACACCTTTAGTACCGTTTACCTGCCAAAGCCACTACAACCCGAATTTCATAATGGGCCTTCGTTCTTACCTGTGTTGGGAGCATGCGCTGACAAACTTTCAGCTTTTATAAAATAACGAAGGTCTGGGGTTCACGGGCTCTTAGACTAAAATAGCTTACAACAATGCAAATGGAACGGGTAGTGCGAGCGAATAGCGATGACGATGACAGATGCATGACAATTCGTAATCTTGTTTTTTGTAATCTGGTGATTTATTTTATTGTGTATTTGTGTTCTGTGAGTGGAAAGTAATTTTAGAAAAGCGCATAACAATGTCCATCATTCCTCAAATTATCTGAAAAAGGCTGGATTATGAATCATCCACTTATATAATAATCATTCACCTATACAGTGTGGTCCAACGAAAACTTAACACCTCGATTTTCCGGCTTTAAAATGAAAATGTGGAAAATCGCTCGGTCCGTCAATATCTGATTCGAGGGGGAACAACTTTTCCGCTCTTCGCATCCCCGTAACTGCAACCCGCTAACGGGGGTGAGTACAACCCCTTGAGTACTATCTAATCCTGAAATTTCGCTTCAAAATTTCCATCGATAACGAAATGACAGGTAAAATAGTGGAAGAGTACTTACTTTGGTGATTAGTTTATTAAATGTTTGAAATGGGCACCACTCACTTCCATGCACTAATATAAGTTTTGCTGAAAACGTTACTGAAGATTTCTGGTGAAATTTGACGGCATTCAATGATCCGAGTCCGCAAAACATCCAGTGACTCAGGGGCTGGGTAGCGTAAATCTTGGATTTCAGTCTAGTGGAGCCAGATCAGGTGATCTGGGTGGCCACTCAATATGTCTCCTTCTTCCAATCCAGAAGTGAGGAAAATTTTCATCTAAGAACTGACGCATCAGTTGAACGAAATGAGGTGGTGCGCCATCTTGATGAAAAATGATCGTTTTATGGTCGTCTGCATTCTCCAATATTTGCACGATTTGCACGGGCAGGATAAATAGCGTTCTCCAATAGATCTAAATAAATTTGGTCATTGAGATTACCGGGAATAAAAAAGAGCCGATTATGTGATTTCCATAAATACCCGCCCAAACATGTAATTTTTGGGGACGCTGAGTATGCACCTCACGAAATAATCTTGGATTTTCCTCTGACCAATACCGACAGTTATGCCTGTTTACAATGCCGTTAAGGTAAAATGAACACTCGTCTGAAAAACAGATATCGAACAAGGACGGAATTTATGTTGTTTCAGGATTCTCATGATTGTTGTGCGTGAAACACCAGATAGATCGGACAATTTCCTAGTACTCAAAGTCGGATCCATTGCTAATAACTTAAGACAACCACGTCCCTCGCTTCGTCTCTTTCATGCACCCCCTTTTTGTTTCCGACTGAATCAGTAGCGTCAAATTTGGCAACCAGTTGCACAACGTAAGCAGCGGATACATTTTTTCCAGGATGTCGTTTGTTAAATAAAGCCATTTTGATTCTTCTACAAATTTACAATCGCATCATTCTTTATCCAACTGTGCACGTCTAACATCCTCTGTACACACAATTACTTCCACCATAATGTCCCTCTCAGAGCAAAACAGAACATATTTACCATCATGGCGTCGCCATGATGGAAAATATGTAAACAAACACTTTGACCCACCTCAAGACATGGGTCTCCGATGACGTTTTAAGAACGCTCGCAAGGACCGTGATCTACAAGTGGAACAACGACAGGATCGTTTTGGGCGTCGTGGTCGTCTAGTGGAACGGGTGGTAAGTAATGTATTAACGCATTTTTTAACAAGGTGTCCCCAGTAGGCACACTACACGATCCATTATGGTAAAGAAAGCTTGATCAGATCGTGGTAATTGTAAGAATGGTTCTATTGCTGATGATTAAAGTGGAACGGATTGATTTATTCTAAATGTTATTATGATAGATAATTCAGTATTCTACTTCAAAAATTATTTCTCCTTCATGTCCTTGCAGAATTTGTGTAAACGGATAATTGTTAAATTCCGTTGACTCTCAGTTATAATAATTTTATTATCATACTTTAACTCTAATCTTCTCTTGATTGTTTGATTATTTATAGTTGGATTTTTGCCAATTCCTTTTAATTCTTGCAATGAAAATTGACAAACATCATTACTTTCAGTGTATCAAAATATTTCCTCCATCGCCAAGTTCACTGAATCATGACCGACTTTATGGCCTGTAGTGGGGATCAAAACGAGTCTGAGCTACCTGTAGAATGGAATCTTTAAATTCAAGTGTAGATACAATACACAGGATTTCCGAAATTAACGTTCATATATTTCAGGGGGTGATTATAGAGGTCAAAATATGAAGAAAACTTCATATCAACTTAGGTCCAAAAATGCCCCCTATGGGCGCTAGAGCTTATTCAACATGACCACGAAATCCAATAAACTAGCGATATATCTTTGTTAAAATTTGGTGGATTCAAATGAAATTCAGTACATGAAGGTTTTTGGCTAAACTGAATAATCTGGTAATCAAAGAACTTACTGATTCTCATCAGTGGCGGATAACAGGAGAGTTTTTCATAAAATTACTTCTAATTTTTGACTGAGTGATCAAATTGAAATTTTAATCAAAGAAAAAGACCCTTCATACATTTTTTAAGAAAAAGGTACCCTTTGTTGAAAGCGTTACGCAGCACCAGAATGGCTCCGCCAGAAAGACTCTAGTCTTGAGTTCATTCTGCCTGTTATCGCATCATGTGGTATTCCCAGGAATGGTTCCGGTCCTACCAGAGGCAGCGCAGCTCCAGTAGACGCCAGCCGATCTGCCTCCTCGTTACCCAAATAGTTTGAGTGGCTCGGTATCCAAACCAGGGTGACTCCGTTATACATACCGAGCCTGTTTAAAGCCGTGCGGCAACTCCAGACTGTTCTTGAGGTACAAAAGCTGGATTCCAAAGCTTTTAGTACTGACTGACTATCAGTAAATATTTTGATTTTACCGTGATGGATTTGCCGTTTTATCAGCAGTTCTGCCGCGGTCTCAATGGCAAATAGTTCTGCCTGGAATATGGTTGCGTTTTGACCGAGACTCAATGAGATGTTAATTCTCGGTTTGCTCCCATAGACTCCCGCTCCTTTTCCGTTCGTCGTTCGCGAGCCGTCTGTGAACAAGCCAAGGTCGGTTCTCAATAGAACCTCAGCATGCTGGGGACGATTACATTGAAATTCCGTTCTTGGCTCGTGACTTTTGACATTAGTTCCGAGGGCATCGATAGGATACTGTTCGTTAAAAGCTCGTCCAGCAGTCCTGAGCCTCCCATCACTATTGTCTCTGGCCTGTCAATCACCAGTTGATATAGTTTGTATGTGGTCCGTTCCGCCTCCCTCTGCACGAGTAAGTGCAGGGGTGGTAGATTTAGTAGGACCTCCATGGCTGTCGTGAGTGTGGTGCGAAGCGCACCTGTACTTGCAAGGCAAGCCTGCCTCTGTGGTCGGGTGAGCTTTTGTTCGCCAACCGTTTGTTGGTCTTTCTTCCACCACGCTACAGCGCCATACACTATCCGTGGTCTAATTACCATAGTGTAAGCCAGTATATCTGCCTGGGTTTTAGGCCCCAGGTTTTACCACAGATCCGCCAGCAAGTCCAGAAACCCATTTTGGCTTTATGACACAGTTTATCCAGGTGTGCATTCCAGGTGAGGGTCTTGTCCAGGAATATTCCCAGGTATTTTGCCTCAAATGAAAATTGTATTATTACACCACGGATAGTCGGCGATTCTAAACCATTCAACTTCCGTTTTTTAGTGAATGGTACTATAACTACCTTTTGGGTGTTAAGAGACATGTCTTTCCTTATACACCATTTGTCAATAGTGTTCAGTATCTCTTGAAGGACGGCCGATATCGTCACCTCCGATTTACCTTTCACTATGATTGCCAGGTCATCAGCAAATGCTTGAACGTCGACTCCCCACAGCGAAATTATCGCTAGCAGGTCATCAACGAGAAGGGTCCACAGTAAGGGTGAGAGAATACCTCCCTGCGGACACCCCTTTGCAGCCGTGAATTCGAAGACCTCATCCTGGTCGTTATTGTTCTGTCGCATAGAATTGCCTGTATCGATCTACAGATTAGCGGGTCGATTCCTCTCGCAGCGATAGCCTCAGCGAGAGAAGCAATAGACGCTTTGGAAGCCAACATAACTCTTGTCGAATGAGGTTCCTCAGAGCTAGTGGTGGTGGACATATGCCGGAAATTATTTTTAAAATATAAATGTCATAAAATTATCGTTCAAATAAAAAAAAATTGGCTTCAATCTTAATTTAATTGTGTTTTATTTCAATTTAAAGTTCTATCACTCAAAAAAACACCCGATATGTGGTCCGTTCCGCCTCCCTCTGCACAAGTAGGTGCAGTGGTGGTAGATTTAGTAGGACCTCCATGGCTGCCGTGGGTGTGGTGCGAAACTCACGTTTGAACTATAACTGTGATGAATATTCAATCTGTTGTTTACATTATTCGATTAGAGTATTTGATATAAACAAAAACATTGCTGAAATAAATTTTTTTATATCAAATGCAATACAAATGTAAGTAATAATTATAGAAACAATTCAAATAACAAATAACAATTTATAACAATTAACCAGATTCAATCTTGAAATCCTTATTTCCTTCCAATTGTATTAATTTTAGTGCCTTTTCATTGCAAATATGAAGAATAGCAGCAAAGGCAAGAGAACAACTAAGTTCTTTTTTCATGGCTTGTGGGAGAACGGTTTTGAGATCTGCATAAATTTTCGAGAATGTTGTTGGAATAACTTCTTTCGATGTCTGAAAGATTGTAAATAAATAATTCGCAAGAAGATTAATATTTTATGAACCAGAACAAACTTAATTTTTAAGTTCAAATGGGTTATTTGACATTGAAACTGAAAAATATTGTCCTATTTATTGATATCTTCTAAATCTTCAAAAGGATTAATAATAACTACTTTTTGTGAGCTTAGTAAACACCACTAAATAATTAAATAATATTCAAATAAGGTTATTCTGATTTTCACAATTTTTATTGTTATATTTACAACAATTGTTTCGCTATCATAGTATCATCATCAGGCAGGTTTACATTTTGAATAACTAAGCTTGATTCCGAAATCCGTTGCTATCTATTTATATTACAGTAAGTATAATAAATTTTTATTGAGCACTAAAACCCAAAAAAGGGTCTCTACAAATTCCAGGTTATCTGAATATATTTAACAGAGGTGAGTTATTTAAATCTATTCGTTCGTTAAGTAATATTCCAATTTTATTGTGTTTATTTATCTCTAGGGATTCTAACAGGTTTAACGCATAACTTTTACTTTCTATATGTAGAATTTTAAAATTATGGTTGAAAGTATGTCCTGTTTCTAACAAATGGTTAGAATATGTAGAATTACTTTTATTATTGAGGTAAACTCTTCAAATGTTCACAAATTCTATGAGGGAAAGTTCTTCCAGTCTGTTCTATGTAAACTTTAGGGCAATCATCGCAGGTTAACTTATAAACCCTGATTTATCATCTTTATGTGTACATTCTTTATTATTTTTAATGAATTTACTCAAGTTTGAATCGGTTTTAAATGAAGTTCTCAAATCATATTTATTTTTGAGGTATGTAGCAATTTTCTCAGAAATACCTTTAGTGTATTTTAAGGAAATCTATTTGAAATTTTCTTTTATATTAGGATATACCATATTTAAAGCTATTTCATTATTTCTATTCATCAACAATTTGTTTATAAGCGTGTGAATATAGTTATTATTAATAGCTACGTTGATAGACAAATTGTTGATGAATAAAAATAATAAAATAGCTTTAAATATGTTATATCCTAATATAAAAGAAAAATTTAAATACATTTACTCAAAATACACTAAAGGTATTTCTGAGATAATTGCTACATACATCAAAAATAAAAATGATTTAAGAACTTCATGTAAAACCTATTCAAACTTGAGTAAATTCAATGAAAATAATAAAGACTGTACACATAAAGTTGATAAATCGGGGGTTTATAAGTTAACCTGCGATGATTACCCTAAAGTTTACATAGGACAGACTGGAGGAACTTTCCCTCATAGAATTTGTGAACTTTTCAAGAGTTTACCTCAATAATAAAAGTAATTCTATTCTAACCATTTGTTAGAAACAGGACATACTTTCAACCATAATATTAAAATTCTACATATAGAAAGTAAAAGTTATGCCTTAAACCTGTTAGAATCCCTAGAGATAAATAAACACCATAAAATTGGAATATTACTTAACGAACAATTAGATTTAATTAACTCACCTCTGTTAAATATATTCAGATAAGCTGAAATTTACAGAGACCCTTTTTTGGGTTTAAGTGCTCAATAAAAATTTATTTGTACTTACTGTAATATAAATAGCAACGAATTTCGGAAACAAGCTTAGTTATTCAAAATGTAAACCTGCCTGATGATGCTACTGCGATAGCGAAACAATTGTAAATATAACAATAAAAATTGTGAAAGTCAGAATAACCTTATTTGAATATTATTTAATATGAATTTTCACCAAGTAAGGACTGATTAAATTCAATAACCAATAAATAATTCGAGATGGTTTTCATAAACCAGTCAAAGAGCAGATTATCATCGCAAAAATAGGAAAACATACCCCTTGTGAACTTTGAGTCAATTGCTGCCAGATGAAACCTTTCAATTTTTTCATGTCCATTTTTTTCGCTTGTAGAGCATATGGTATATATTCCCTAGCTACCTGTAACAAAAACAAGTGTACGAGATGAATAAAAAAGCATTAAATATTAAAGCGAATGACTTACATGTTCTGGTGCATCTACTAAATTATCACCCTTGAAATTTTGTTCGCTATTCATGACAATTTCATCCTCTTCTATATCATTACCTGGATCATTATCCATATGATCCATACCATGATCTATATCGGCATCATTGTTCTGAAAATAGGGCTATTCTTGAAACTGCTTCAATGAAAGTTTCGAAATAATAAATAATGATGATAATAGAGTTTATTGAAGAGTTAATTGCAACCAATGTATCGGGTGTTTTTTTAGAGTGATAGAACTTTCGATAGGGATAACTGTCATTTGACAGAAGGCAGATGCCATTTTGTTTTGACATTTCTGTTCAGTTAACATTGACAAATTATCATGGAAAGACTCACGCCGCAACAACGTTTACAAATTGTTGAAATGTATTTTCAAAATCAGTGTTCTATTCGCCAAACTTATGAGCACTTCGTGAAATTTATGGTTTACATAATCGTCCATCAGAGCAGCTTATTCGTCGAACTATGGATAGATTTCGGACAATAATTTCTCTACTCGATGCAACAACAACAAGACAAAGAAATGTATGTACAGAAGAAAATATCGCTGTTGTAAGTAATAGTGTTAATGATGATCCAGATTTGTCCATTCGTTTACAACAAGTTGGACTCTGTGCATCCACCACATGGAAAATTTTGCGTAAAGATCTTGGTCTACACCCATACAAGATCCAACTGGTTCAAGAAATAAAGCCACTTGACCATAATACGCGTCGTTTGTTTGCTGATTGGGCCCTAGAACAGCTTGAAGTTGATCCATTTTTTTATCGTAAAATTGTGTTTAGTGATGATGCTCATTTCTGGTTGAACGGCTATGTAAACAAGCAAAATTGCCGTATATGGAGTGAAAACAATCCTCAAGAAGTTCTGAAGGTTCCATTGCATCCTGAAAAATGCACTGTATGGTGTGCTTTACACGCTGGAGGCATCATCGGTCCATATTTCTTAAAAACGATGCTGGAGCTAATATTACAGTGAATGGTGCTTGTTACAGAACGATGATCAATGATTATTTGTTTCAAAATTTGAATGGTATCGACTCAGAAGTGTTTTGGTTCCAACAAGATGGTGCTACACCTCATGCTGCTACCGTAACATTTGATTTATTGAAAGAAAGGTTTGGCAATAACATTATTTCGAGAAATGGTTCAATTAATTGGCCTGCAAGAATATTGGACATAACTCCACTGGATTATTTTCTTTGGGGTTGTGTCAAGTCATTGGTTTATGCTGATAAACCAAAAACAATAGACGCTTTGGAAGCCAACATAACTCGTGTTATTGATGAAATAAGGCCTAAATTACTCGAAAAAGTACTCTAAAACTGGTCTGATCGAATGCGGTTTCTCAGAGCTAGTCGTGGTGGACATACGCCAGAAATTATTTTTAAAACATAAATGTCATAAAATTATCTTTCAATAAAAAAAATTGGCTTCACAGTCTAGTCAACAAGTGCCTTTTGGGTCAACTCTTTTCAGCAGTCTCCGAAAATTATGATCAAGGTGTCATTCGATTCGGAAAGGCATCTAGATGATTTTTGAAAAAAATGAAGTTCCGCTTGCAAAAATTGCAAAAGTTATTAACAATTAACTAAAAAAAGAGGGTTTAGTTTTTTGTAAATATCTCAAAAACTAATAAAGATTTTTGAAATAAAAAAAAAGATTCAAAAAGAGGAGGAAATTTCCTGAAAAAAGTGTCTACTCCCGGAATTTTAGTCCCAATATTCATGATTTTCCCAGAGGGATGAATATACGGCCGAAAACGGGTACTCTGGCTTTCGTAAGCCACGCCTACTTGGGACACTATTAATAAAAATTATTTTAACAGATTAAATATGGAATTTAATAAATGAAAAAATTCAGGGGCATACTGGATAGATGAATGAACAATAATCCGCCAAAAAAAAATTTTATCTCAATTTTTCAATTAGTTATGCAATTAGTTAATTAATAATTTTTTTCTGCTTGGACATGAACATTGCAAATGTGATAATTGTTAAACTATCAACTTGAGATATTTTTCCTCTCTTGGAGCAATTTTGAAAGACTTCAGAATAGATCCCCGTTGGATAAATTTAAAAATGTTTTTTTTTTCAGTTTTTTATTAACAATTTTCGTTTAACAAAATTAAAAACTTAGATTAATTATCGAAAAAATTTTTTTTTTCAAAATATTATTAATGGTCCGTTTTTATGTTGTAGGAATCTACATAGATATATTTTTTTTTATTTCTATCTCTTATTGTTTAAAAAATTGTTATAAACAAAGCATTGTTTATAAAATAATTGAAATTTTTTTAAGGAATATCAATTTTTGATGCAAATAATGATTTAAAAAAAAAATTTTCCTTAAAAAAATTATTTTTTTGCTTAAAAACGCATTTGTTAATTAACAATCGTTTTTTTCCACATAAGTAATATTAAGGAACCATTTTTTTTTAAAAATCATAATTTACTTTTCTTTTCCATATAAAAAAAATTTTCGTTTTGTTTGATTTTTCATTGTTTATATAATAAACAATTTGTTATAAACAAATAAATTTTCACTTTATATTTTTTCCTATTCTTCTTACTGCCACAAATACAGACATGATTTTTTTTAAAATTTAAATTCAAAAATAAAAAAAAGTAATAAAAAAAAATCATTACATTGTACTGTCTGTCACAGTAAAATGTAATACCTGAAGAAGCCACATCGTGGTGAAACAATTGTTGTATTAGTACAAACATTTTTGTGGAAATAAATTACTGTCTTATATACATTTTTTTAAGACAAATATTTAGTTTTTAAAGTACCAGGAGAGTTTGTTGAGTTGAAACCGTTTCGTGAAGATGCCAAAATCTTCGTAACCTATGATTTCATCTTGCTTTTCATAATAAATACGTTAATGATATACAAATTGAACAACAGAGGCCCAAGCACAGTGCCTTGTGGTACTCCATGGGTAAGTCTACTTTTTTTACTCCAACTTCCATTCGGTGATACAATTTGATTTCTCCCCGATGTATGGCTTTCAATCAATCTGTAAATTTTCCATGAAATTCGTAATTCATAAGTTTTTCATGGGAGTATCAAATGCTTTTGCTAGGTCTATTACGATTGCCAGAGATTGGACCTTCCTTGAACAGTGTTTATTTAAATAAAACTTCGATAATCGCAACCACAATAACTACACTAATTTCCTACTTTCTAACAAAGGCCATAAAGGGTAAGAACAGTTTTTAAAAATCATAAAATCAGCAATTGATCTGTTAAAAAGGTGCTAATGGACAATAAGTTCAATGAAATGCCTTTTTGGTTCTGTTTAAAGCATGAAAAAGAGGAAGAATTCACTACGAATCTTAGTTAATTACTCACTTTTACTTCCAGATGATCAACATCATTATGATTTTCTTGACTATTTTCCACTTTAGACACGGCCATTGAGACAGTTCCAGGCTTCATCATCAAATCATGGTCATTAGTTGTAAAACGGCATTGGGCGCCAACCAATGGCAAAGTTATTTTACTGGAAATATATAATAAATTAAACCAACTCCTATCGAAGCAGACACCTGCCAAAACGTAATCATTGTATTAAAAAATTAAAATCAAAATTTTGAAAAATCTTTCACTGTACACACATTGTCAAAAGTCTTGTCAAAGGGTAGTGGGATGGGAAAGATCGTGAGCGTGTGCTTGAGCTTTGTGATCATCGTGTGAACGCACTGCTAATAGGTGGTCAGGAAATGTGTGCAAATTATGAATAATATAAATTTTTCAACTTTTAAAACCGCGATATCTCACGAATAGCGATTCGTGAATAATTTTTGTAGATCTACAACTTTTGTCTGGCCTATTTTTAGGATAAAACTTACCGTTTCACTGAAAAATGGAAAAAGCCTGAATTTTTCACATTGCATCTTGAATTATTTTTTTGCTGAAGCAGGAGCGAAAGGTATTTCAATTGTAATGGTTTAAAAAACCAATTTTAATGTGAGTCAATACTTGATAAAAGTAAAATTCAAATGACTTTACATTCAGAATTATATATTCTATTAGGAGTACAAATAAGTTTCCGCCGTTTTATTGTAGATGGCGCGGCACGGAGTTTCGGTTAGCTTTCGCAGATGATAACCGGCTAAAAAAATAGTTTGGACATTCAAGAACAACATTACCTATTAATATCATTGATTTTATATTGGTAAAATATAATTTTTATAAGTTGAAAATGTCGAAATTTGAGCCAAGTAAGCGTCATTTGCGGGAAATATTAGTTTACTTCTTTAATTTAAAGAAATCTGCTGCTGAGGCGCATCAATTGCTCGTAGAAGCATATGGTGAAGGTGCTTTGAGTTGACAATTTTAATTTAAAAAAAAAATTTATTCAAAAAACTTTTAGAATTAAATTAATGTCTACAATAAGCACCGCTTATATTTAATAGACGTATATATTCAAAACTCAATACTCAAGACCATAGAATGCCTTACAGTTTTCTGTGATTTTGTGACGAACTGGCAACCTGTTTTTAAAAGTAAGTCTCTTTGAACAAGTTCACGTGTTAAGTTGTAAGGTATGATATAGTGATGGTTAGTTGATTTTGACATTTAAACGTTATCTAGGTCCGATGAAGAGATTATCCGTATTCTAATTGTTTTTTGAAGATATATTACATGTTTTGAGAGATTTTTGAATTAACTTATTTGAATATTTAAATATATTAAATATTTCAAATAAATTATATTTTTGAGAAATCCTTAAGTTGTGTTTTATGTTTTTGAAAAGGAATTGGTTTCACTATGGTAAGATAAGAAACAAAATTTTGTCTCCTTCAAACATTTATTTATTAATTTTAATTGCCTTTTTTATATTGGTTGGTTTATTTATTCCATTTGACATTATATATTGAGTTTTGAATATATACGTCTATTAAATATAAGCGGTGCTTATTGTGGACATTAATTTAATTCTAAAAGTTTTTTGAATAAAATTTGTTTTGAAATTAAAATTGTAGAAGACTAACAGATTGAATTTGTTTTGAAATTCAAATTTTGTTATATTTCTTCTATCAAGTAAAAAGCCTTTTTCTATTTTATCAGACAATCAGTTGTCTGATGATGGGATAGTTAAGTTCCCGAAACTCGAGTCACAAGAAAATGTGTAACATATCTTTTTATTGGTAGTGAAACATAGTAATTTCTACAATTTGTTTTAATTATGATCAACTACCAAATTGTAACGGCTGAAACAATTCAGTAAATAAAAACCTGTTAACAATTTATTCCTTTGAATTTAATTCAAGAAGCGACATTACTTTCTGGTCCCCCAATTATATACAATGGTTGATAGTTTGAATTAAGCATTTTATCATTCCTGTTGTCTTTTTTGAAATTTCTTTTTATTCTAGTTGATGGATAAATTTACGTGTTCTTCTACGGCAGTATTAACTTTATACGATCTGATATTTTTTTAAAAACATAATATCACACTGAAACTTACTCTGCGGAATGTATCTTCATCTCAATCTTGATCCTTTTCAATTTTTCAAGCTCCTTCTCTATCCCTTTACACTTATCTAAATCTATTAGTTGATGGTTGTTAACTTTTGTCTTTTTCTTCGGTCTAGCTTTTGTTTGACCTTCTATGCTTCCTGAGAACATCGCTCTGCTTCTTCGCAAGAATTTCAGTTTCCAATGGCTAGGTCCTGCCCATATTTGATCAATGATCTTGAAAGATAAAATGAACATATTCATGTTCATTTTATCTTGCAGTTATCTTGCAGTTTTATACAGACTCTCAAAACTGTATTCACAGTTTTGAGAGTCTGTATAAAAACTGCAAAATTACAATTGTGTAATGAAGTGGGATAACATTCAATAGCATATAAATATTTAATTGGTTTTTAGTAGATGAAAATCCCTTGAAAAAAATTTTTTTTTAGTAAAGATATTCTATATTCTACATATTCATTGTAAATAAAGAGTGGGACCATCTAGAGTTTGTATTTTGAAGTAGAGGTTATTTCCAGTCCGGAAACACTTCGTGTTTTGACAGAAAGTTAGTATAATACTTGACATTAACGAAATGAGTCGATTTACGCTTGAAGAAAATCTGGGATATATTAAAAACTTAAAATAGAAAGGCCTTTTACTTGATAGAAGAAATATAACAAAATTTGAATATTAAAACAAACTGAAATATGTTTATCTTCTACAATTTTAATTTCAAAAAGATTTTCTATTCAAAAAACTTTTAGAATTAAATTTATGTCTAAATATTTATTTATTAATTTTAATTACTTTCGTATATCTGTTGGGTTATTTATTCCATTTGACATTATATATTGAGTTTTGATTATATACGTCTATTAAATGTAAGCGGTGCTTGTTTTAGACATAAATTCAATTCTAAAAGTTTTTTGAATAAAAAAATTTCTTTGAAATTAAAATTGTAGAAGATAAACATATTTAAATTTGTTTTAATATTCAAATTTTGAAATATTAAGTAGGGGGGATCTATTTAAATCTATTTGATCATTCAATAAAATTTGTCTTTTATTATATCTATTGATTTCTAAAGTTTCTAACAGATTTAGTTTCTGACTTTTGTTTTCAATATGTAATATTTCATAGCTCATATTAAAATTATGACCAGTCTCTAATAAATGGTTGGCATAAGTTGAATTCGGTTTATTATTAATGTAACATTTTTCATGTTCTCGTATCCTTGTTTGTAATGAACGGCCTGTCTGTACCACATATACACATGGGCAATCACTACATGTTAACTTGTAAACTCCTGATTTTTTGTTTTTAGGAATGACGTCTTTATTATTTTTTATTAAGCTGCCTAAAGAATTAATAGTTTTAAAAGAGATGTTATATTTTTCTTTTTTCTTTAAATATCTAGTAATCTTTTCAGATTTTTGGCCTATGTAAGTTAATGAGATAAATTTGGTTTCGTTTGAATTTTGAAATTTTGGATATACAAGTGATATTGCTTTCTTGTAATTTATTTTATCAAGTAAATTGTCTACAATTAACGGATTAAAATCATTATTGAAAGCTATTTGTTTAATCGTTTTATACTCTTTGTCAAAATTTTCTTTCGTCATGGGTATGTTAACCAATCTATAAAGCATATAAAATCTGAAAAGATTGCTAGATATTTAAAGAAAGAAAAAATTTAACATCTCTTTTGAAACTATAAATTCCTTAGGCAGCTTAATAAAAAATAATAAAGACGTCATTCCTAAAAACAAAAAATCAGGAGTTTACAAGTTAACATGTAGTGATTACCCATGTGTATATGTGGTACAGACAGGCCGTTCATTACAAACAAGGATACGAGAACATGAAAAATGTTACATTAATAATAAACCGAATTCAACTTATGCCAACCATTTATTAGAGACTGGTCATAATTTTAATATGAGCTATGAAATATTACATATTGAAAACAAAAGTCAGAAACTAAATCTGTTAGAAACTTTATAAATCAATAGATATAATAAAAGACAAATTTCATTGAATGATCAAATAGATTTAAATAGATCCCTCCTACTTAATATTTTTCATTAATTGTATACCATCCATTTCCACCCCTCTATTTTTTGTACCAGAGCTGTGTATTTAAGGTCATGTTTTGCATTGTATACCTCAGTTTAAATACTCACCTGATGAAGTCATGGTATGACGAAACAATTGTCGTGTAAATCAACAAAATAGCGGAATTTAACATTTGTTTTTCTTATATTGAAGATGAATTTCCGTCAAGTAAAGACCGAGTCAATCAGAAATTTCGCTGAAAACGTTCACGTACGTTATTTAAGATTTCTGGTGTAATTTGAGGGCATTCATCTTCATTTTAAAGCCCGAAAATCGAGGTGTTAAGTTTTCGTTGGACCACACTGTACGTTCAAACATAGTTACCCTTCCATTTCCAACAGCGATGACACTGTTGTAGTAATATTCAGATCTCTGAAGTTCCGAGTGCGTTTTGATCAGATCCACCACGTGCGCCTCTTCATGGTGTATTTGTGGTGCAGTGAAGTCCTCTGCGAATCGATCATGGTCGTCTTCATCTGCTAGTCCATCTGAAATTGTGCATATTAAATTATGCCCATTTTGTCACAGTTCGTACATTACCATCGTTGAATAATCCATCGTGAATGGAGTCATCCAACTCTGCCACAGGGCATCCGTTATCGTCATAAACCACTATGTTATCTATCAATGCATCAGTTTTTTCGGTATTTCTGAAAAAATCCGTTCCTTTGTGATAGTTCAGTTGAAGCTTTGAGACAGATAAATAAAAACAAATATTTATTAGGAGTGTAAATTCGTTTGTGGGTTTTTTTGTCAAAAATTGAAGCTTTATTGTGAAGATATTTGATAGATTCGGTCTTCACTTGGTGGAAACTCATTTTAATTAAAAAAATGTATATGGGACAGTAATTTATTTCCACAAAAATGTTTGTACTACTACAACAATTTTTTCACCACGATCTGGCTTCTTCAGGTATTACATTGTACTGTCTGATGGTACTCAGTGTAACCGAGTTTAAATACATTTTTAGGTACGTGACCAAATAATGGAAGCACAAGTCATAAAAACTCTAGGTGTTTATTGGAGTTTGCCGCTAAAATTACCATTAAGGAAAAATATTCAGTAATGGAGAATGATCGACATCTGTTTGTTCGTTCAAAAGGATTTTACGGGCATTATACCTGTTGATTTCAAGAAATTCTAAAAGTGTTAATCTAGAACTTTTGCTTTCAACGTGGATAATTTCATAATTATTGTTGAAATTATGCCTAAATTCCTTAAGATAATTAGCATATGTCGAATGTACAGAATTGGATATATAACCCCTTTGGTGTTCTTGGACACGTTTCTTGAATGATCTACCAGTCGGGCCAATGTATACTAAAGGGCAATCTTTGCAAGTCAACTTGTAGACTCCGGATTTATTTTCTTTATTTGTACGATCTTTATTGTTTTTTATGTAGGTACTAAGATCATTAATTTTCTTAAAAGCCGCGTTATAATTGAAACTGTTTTTGAAATATTTAGCAATATTTTCAGATAATCCATTGACATAAGATAACGAAAAATATTTCTGTGTATTGTCCTCTTTTATGATTGGGTACACGAGATTTAATGCCATTATCTTTTGTTTATCGGATACCATTTTGTCTATAAGAAAGGGATTGTAACCGTTGTTTGACGCTATTTGTTTAATAATATTTAATTCTTTCATAAAGTTTTCTGAATTTAAAGGGACATTCGGTAATCTATGAATAAAACTATTATATGCTGACATCTTTTGGTTGGTGGGGTGGTTTGAAGTTTTATGTATTGTGATGTCTGTATGTGTTGGTTTGTGAAAAATACTAAAATCATGTAAATTATTTAATCTTGTTATAGTGAGGTCAAGAAAATTAATACTCTGATTCTTTTCTTCTTCGATTGTGAATTTGAATTTTGAGTGTAGTTTATTAATGAAATTCGACCGACAACTACATATCTTCACGAATTTCATTAATAAACTACACTCAAAAATCAAATTCACAATCGAAGAAGAAAAGAATCAAAGTATTAATTTTCTTGACCTCACTATAACAAGATTAAATAATTTACATGATTTTAGTATTTTTCACAAACCAACACATACAGACATCACAATACATAAAACTTCAAACCACCCCACCAACCAAAAGATGTCAGCGTATAATAGTTTGTTTCATAGATTACTGAATGTCCCTCTAAATTCAGAAAACTTTATGAAAGAATTAAATATTATTAAACAAATAGCGTCAAAAAACGGTTACAATCCCTTTCTTATAGACAAAATGGTATCCAATAAACAAAAGAAAATGGCATTAAATCTCGTGTACCCAATCATAAAAGAGGACAATACACAGAAATATTTTTCGTTATCTTATGTCAATGGATTATCTGAAAATATTACTAAATATTTCAAAAACAGTTTCAATTATAACGCGGCTTTTAAGACAATTAATAACCTTAGTACCTACATAAAAAACAATAAAGATCGTACAAATAAAGAAAATAAATCCGGAGTCTACAAGTTGACTTGCAAAGATTGCCCTTTAGTATACATTGGCCAGACTGGTAGATCATTCAAGAAACGTGTCCAAGAACACCAAAGGGGTTATATATCCAATTCTGCACATTCGACATATGCTAATCATCTTAAGGAATATAGGCATAATTTCAACAATAATTATGAAATTATCCACGTTGAAAGCAAAAGTTTTAGATTAACACTTTTAGAATTTCTTAAAATCAACAGGTATAATGGCCGTAAAATCCTTTTGAACGAACAAACAGATGTCGATCATTCTCCATTACTGAATATTTTTCCTTAATAGCATTTTAGCGGCAAACTCCAATAAACACCTAGAGTTTTTATGACTTGTACTTCCATTATTTGGTCACGTACCTAAAAATGTATTTAAACTCGGTTACACTGAGTACCATCAGACAGTACAATGTAATACCTGAAGAAGCCACATCGTGGTGAAACAATTGTTGTAGTAGTAAAAACATTTTTGTGGAAATAAATTACTGTCCCATATACATTTTTTTAATTTATTGTGAAGAATTTATATATATTCAAAGTTCAAAGTATTGTCCGTCGCTAGCCACTATTTTTTCCCATCTTTCTGACAATTGACAGATCCCATTGCGAAAAAATATATCAGGGTATTCTTGAATATATCAGGTGTTTTTTTTTAGAGTGATAGAACTTTCGATAGAGATAAATGTGATTTGACAGAAGGTAGAAGCCATGTTTTGACATTTCTGTTCAGTAAGTATTGACAAATTATCATGGAAAAACTCACGCCGCAACATTTACAAATTGTTGAAATTTATTTTCAAAATCAGTGTTCCATTCGCCAAACTGATAGAGCACTTCATGACATTTATGGATTACATAATCGTCCATCAGAGCAACTTACTCGTCAAACTATCGATAGATTTCGGACCACATTTATTCTACTCGATGTAACAACAACAAGACAAAGAACTGTACGTACAGAAAAAAATATCGCTGCTGTAAGTCGTAGTATTAATGATGATCTAGATTTGTCTATCCGTCGACGTTCACAACAAGTTGGACTCTGTGCATCCACCACATGGAAAATTTTACTTAAAGAACTAAAAGCACTTGACCATAATAAGCGTCGTTTGTTTGCTGATTGGGCCCTAGAACAGCTTGAAGTTGATCCACTTTTTTATAGTAAAATTGTGTTTAGTAATGAAGCTCATTTCTGGTTGAAAGGTATCGTCCAAGAAGTATTTTGTTTTCAACAAGACGGTGCTACACCTCATGCTACTGCCGTAACAATTGATTTATTGAAAGAAAGATTTGGCGATAACATCATTTCGAGAAATGTTCCAATTAATTGGCCTCCAAAACCATGCGACATAACTCCACTGGATTATTTTCTTTGGGGTTATGTCAAGTCATTGGTTTATTTTGATAAACCAGAAACAATAGACGCTTTGGAAGCCAACATAACTCGTGTTATTGATGAAATAAGACCTGAATTACTCGAAAAAGTGGTCGAAAATTGGTCTGGTCGAATGCCGTTCCTCAGAGCTAGTCGTGGTGGACATAGGCCGGAAATTAATTCTTAAACATAAATGTCATAATATTATCCTTCAAATAAAAAAAAAATTGGCTTCAATCTTAATTTAAATACGTTTTATTTCAATTTAAAGTTCCATCACTCTAAAAAAAAAACACCCGATAGATAGCGTATATTGTTAGGATGTTGTTTTGTTCGGAAGATTCCTCTGCATGTTTCATTGAACTTCATATTATACAATATCCTTACTGCTTTCTTTTGTAAGGTAAATACACAGGGAAAAATAGTGGCCCGGTTATATTTCCCTGTGGTATTCCCAATTTCAACTGTAGTTGATCAGAAATTGTAGTAACTCCATCAATGTGTATTTAGACAAACTCTGTTGTTTCTAAAATATGACCATAAACACGATGCTCCGCATAACCCCACAAAAAAATCCAATGAAGATAAATCACAAGATCTTGGTGGCCAGTTCACATCGCCGAAACGAGAAGTTACGCGTCCTGGGAATTTTTCTTGCAATAAAGCCAAAACGGGTCGTGTTGTGTGGCTTGTTGCACCATATTGCTGGAACCACATCTCTTCCAATTACATATAATTAATTTCAGGCCAAAAAAACCTGTAATCACGACAATTGACGGTTTGAGTGACACTTTCTTCATTTTCAAAGAAGTACGGGCCAATCACTCCACCAGACCAAATTTTACACCATACTGTGACTTTTTGTGGATGTAATTGTGTCTCAGCAGTTACACGAGGGTTTTCACTGCCCCAGATGCGACAGTTTTGCTTGTTTACATAGCCATAGAGTGGAAAATGTGCTTCGTCGCTGAAGAAAATTCGATGCGAAAAATTGTCATCCAAACGTTGTTGTTCAAGCATATGTTCTGCGCATTCTATGGACAGCTGGCTCTAGTTCTTGTGTCAACTGAACCTTATAAGGATGGAGATGCAAAATAAGCCAGAGTATGACATAAGAGAGTCCCAAATGTTGTGAATGAATTGATAAATTTGGATCTTCTTCAACACTTTCACTTCCAGTAGAAATATTTTCGGTCGAGCGTGCAAAATAGATAACCCGTTATAATGTGAGATTTATAAACTAATTTCAACCTCTTCTCTACAATAACATAAATAGAGTTCAATTCTTGATAGAAGGTATATAAAATAATATAAATATTTTAAAAAATTTTTAAACAATTTTAAAAAATTAGCCTTCTACATATTTAATTCCAAAAGATTATATTCAATGATTATAACTTCTGAAAATAAATTAAAATAATGTCGTATAAGTACCACTTATATCATGACATAAAATAAACATTCATTATAAGACATCCGAATGGTATAACAAAATCCAATAAATAAAAATTATTAACTAAAATCCTATAAATTAAACATTTTGAATAGACAAAATTTTGTTTCTGCTGCCTTGGTTAGATATCCAATAATATTGAATAGTCTAAGTAAGATAGTTTTGTGATAAAATTCTTAAGATTATGTTGGATATTCTTGAAAGATATTGGTTTTCATAAGATTGATAAGCAGAAACAAAATTTTGTCTATTCAAAATGTTTAATTTATAGGATTTTAGTTAATAATTTTTATTTATTGGATTTTGTTATACCATTCGGATGTCTTATAATGAATGTTTATTTTATGTCATGATATAAGTGGTACTTATACGACATTATTTTAATTTATTTTCAGAAGTTATAATCATTGAATATAATCTTTTGGAATTAAATATGTAGAAGGCTAATTTTTTAAAATTGTTTAAAAATTTTTTAAAATATTTATATTATTTTATATACCTTCTATCAAGAATTGAACTCTATTTATGTTATTTTATTCATAATATATAATTATTTGGTTTCCTCAAACATTCTTTATACAGATAGTCCTTGTGCTATAGCAGAGGCCGTTAAATTTGTCTTTCAATCTTCTAGATCAGGTTAAACCACAGAGATATTTCTGTGTGTAGTGAATACCTATTTAAAGTTCTCATTTAAGTAGAACTTTTTCTGGAGAGTGAAGGGTGAGTTTGAATATATATTATTAATTGATGTTATATTTATTGAATATGAATATTTGAATACTGATGAGCAAAGTCGATTTTAAAACTTGTTTTTCAGTAATGTTTTGCATATCTTGAGTTTTTATATAAAGTACCTTGGTTAGATATCCAATAATATTGAATAGTCTAAGTAAGATAGTTTTGTGATAAAATTCTTAAGATTATGTTGGATATTCTTGAAAGATATTGGTTTTCATAAGATTGATAAGCAGAAACAAAATTTTGTCTATTCAAAATGTTTAATTTATAGGATTTTAGTTAATAATTTTTATTTATTGGATTTTGTTATACCATTCGGATGTCTTATAATGAATGTTTATTTTATGTCATGATATAAGTGGTACTTATACGACATTATTTTAATTTATTTTCAGAAGTTATAATCATTGAATATAATCTTTTGGAATTAAATATATAGAAGGCTAATTTTTTTAAATTGTTTAAAAATTTTTTAAAATATTTATATTATTTTATATACCTTCTATCAAGAATTGAACTCTATTTATGTTATTTTATTCATAATATATAATTATTTGGTTTCCTCAAACATTCTTTATACAGATAGTCCTTGTGCTATAGCAGAGGCCGTTAAATTTGTCTTTCAATCTTCTAGATCAGGTTAAACCACAGAGATATTTCTGTGTGTAGTGAATACCTATTTAAAGTTCTCATTTAAGTAGAACTTTTTCTGGAGAGTGAAGGGTGAGTTTGAATATATATTATTAATTGATGTTATATTTATTGAATATGAATATTTGAATACTGATGAGCAGAGTCGATTTTAAAACTTGTTTTTCAGTAATGTTTTGCATATCTTGAGTTTTTATATAAAGTACCTTGGTTGGATATCCAATAATATTGAATAGTCTAAGTAAGATAGTTTTGTGATAAAATTCTTAAGATTATGTTGGATATTCTTGAAAGATATTGGTTTTCATAAGATTGATAAGCAGAAACAAAATTTTGTCTATTCAAAATGTTTAATTTATAGGATTTTAGTTAATAATTTTTATTTATTGGATTTTGTTATACCATTCGGATGTCTTATAATGAATGTTTATTTTATGTCAGAAGTTATAATCATTGAATATAATCTTTTGGAATTAAATATGTAGAAGGCTAATTTTTTAAAATTGTTTAAAAATTTTTCAAAATATTTATATTATCTTCTCTACAAGTTTATAATAATGATATCAATAAAAATTAACTAACTAATAATAGAAGAACACCTACTGGTCTTCCTCTTCAGGACTCCACTGGTTTAAAACAAAGTTTTGGAAAGGTGCACAGATTTGACCATCTTTTGGCAGTAAATCTATATCGAAGCTTTTTTGTTCCTCGAGACCAACAACAGCCTCATCGGGTCCCGTTGGCCATGCAACTTGCTCTTGGTCTCTGAAATATAATGAAGTATTCCGAGAATAAAGATAACTTTCAGAAAAATAAACATAGATATAGGAATTGGATTTCTCAAATAGATAATATTAAAAAAAAATTTGAATATCAAAACAGATTTAATCTGTTAGTCTTCTACAATTTTAATTTCAAAAAAATTTTTTTTCAAACAACTTTTAGAATTAAATTAATGTCTACAATAAGCACCGCTTATATTTAATAGACGTATATAATCAAAACTCAATATATAATGTCAAATGGAATAAATAAACCAACAGATATAAAAGAAGTCATTAAAATTAATAAATAAATATTTAAAGGAGACAAAATTCTGTTTCTGATCTTACCATTGAGAACACCAATTGCCTTTCATAAACATGAACACAACTTAAGGACTCCTCAAAAAATATAATTTATTTGAAATATTTAATTTATTTAAATATTCAAATAAGTTAATTCAAAAATCTCTCAAAACATGCACTATATCTTCAAAAAAACAATTATAATTCTGGTAATCTCTTCATCGGCCCTAAATAATATTCCAAATATCAAAATCAAATAACTATCACTATATCTCACCTCCATGTGTTTAACAGGATAAATATTTCATAATTTAAAAAACCAATTTTTAAGTGAGTCAATACTTGATAGAATTAAAATTTTATTTTATTTATTCGTTCCATGTTTTATCTTATTTTGGTAAGTTGAATTTTGATCTTGTCATATATTTGAATCTGAATTCAATACATTTCTGATGAGGTCATATAGGCCGAAATAGCTATCAAATGTTCTGAGTTCTCGTTCAATTATTTTTATTTGATCCTTTATTTTGATAATTTTAGATAATTTTGGAATAGTGAATTTTCTTGTATTTGTATGTTAATATACATACTTATATAGTTTCTATTAATACATTTGTATTAATACATTTCAAGTCGGGATGTAAAGAAGGTTTTTTCCGAGACTGAAAAATATTTTATATTGATTATATATAAGGATATCAATTTGACAGTTTTTGTATATAGTTTCAATATATAATGTCGAAGTTAAAATATATAATGCTGAATTTAAAGTCATTTAAATTTTACTTCTATCAAGTATTGATTCACATTAAAATTAGTAATTTGTATAGTAGTTCTTCCCTGTTGAGGTTTTTGGGCTTATTAAGTTTTCTGATGTATGTGTTTATTATATCGTCGTGTGTAGTGATGGGTCCATGAATTCTACTGCTTTTTTTGTGAAGCTCTTCTATCTCCCTCGACTTCCGATTGAGAGGTTTGATGGTGACATTTGGTATACCTTCGATGGGCTTTTTTGCTTTGGGCACTTGATCCTCTGCTCCACATGCACTACATTTTGGTGGGAGATTTGTTTTGCAATTTGCAGTTTTACGTGTACCTTGGTACTTGCTGCATTTTAATTGTTGTGTACAATTTTCTGAAGTATGATCGAATTGATGACATTTACTGCATGGCATTGGTGTAGGATCTGTTGGATGACTTGGATATACGAGGTAATGTCTGTTTTTGAAGAACATTCCCTCGTTGAGAATCCTTTCAGAAGTTGAAGCTTCACCTGTGATTATTCTGATAAAAGTTGTGGGTGTGTTTTGGAGATTATTCTTCTGCAGAATCTTTGTTTAACGCCCAACCCATTCAAGTGGTTACTGATATCCTCGTCTTTAATGTTTTTTTCAATGCCTTTTATCACAACTGAATAAGTTTGTTGTGGTTCAATCCTTCCTTTTCCTCTAATAAAGGGTTTAGTTTCTTTGTATTTGATTAATATTTGTTCGTTTATCATTTCATCTAAAGCTTTAATGAGTTATCCTTATTTGATTTAATTAAACAGCCAATTTTTGTTTTAATGACAATATCGAGGGAATTCGGAAATTCTCCATTCCATTTATCTGCCATTTGAATCCTATCTGTTACGATGTTGCCATCCACAGTCCACAGGTAAAATAAATGGTCGTAATTAGTGTTGTTAATTTCGTTCATTCTTGTTGAGAAATTCATTGTTGTTTTGGTGTTTTTGTTATTTTGCGATCCTGTTTCAATCTGATCTTGTGGTGTGTGAGAACCTTTAGAGGAAGATTGGGATGTCATATTTTCCGACTCTACTTCCATCATGTTGTTTTCAATTTCAATATGTGGAACCAGATGAGGTAATTTCTGTTTCGGGAGTTTTGTTGTCATTGACTTTTTTGTTGTTGTTTTCCTTCAACCCTTTTTTTTCTCCGTTTTCTATTCTTCGGCTTGTTGAATGGTGTATCCTCGTCCGAAGAATCTTCGAGTTTTTATGTGAAGATTTTTCTGTTAAATCAGGCATCCTTTTCGAAAAGAATGTCTCTAAATCTGTCGCACTATATGAATTTGAGCTCGAATTTTTAAATTTACTCATTCACAAAGTGAACGAATAAATAAATAAATAACCAACACTTCGTAAGTCAAAAAAATCGACTTGACTTTATACTCTGAAAAATAGGTTCGTAGACACCTAAAAAGAATTCTCTCCAAGTATGAGCTCTTAATTATAACGGGAAGGTCCTCCGCTTTGCGGGTTTCTATTTTTTCTGGATAATCACATAAAAAATTCATACCTCCCTTCCAACTGCTTGAAAAAATATTCCGTGGCATAGACTTTGTGAGAAATTGAATGCTTTACAAAAAAGGTCTCTTATGATTTTTTCAAAAAACTCAACCGATTAAAAGATATTCATAGTTGAAGTTTGGCTATTTCAAGGATAATATTCGTTTTTATTATAAATTTTATAAGTCGATGAAAAAAAATTATTTAGAATTGCGGAACTCATGATTTTGTAGGAAATTTACTGCTCTACAAAAATGGTTTCCTATGATTTTTCGATTAAGTGAAACCGTTACGAGATATTCATCGTCAAACATTAACGAATATCAATATTTCCAGTTTTTGATCAATAATTCGATAAATTTCAATTTAAATTATTAGTTTCAGGAAAATTTACATAAGTTTAAATTTCTATCATAAGAGTCACTCATTCAGGAGTTATTTGTTCAAAAATTCATTAAGAAGTTTTTGTTCTAATGATATTTTTTGTAAGCTTTATTTGTAATAGTTTAAAATGTCATTTGCATTGGCATTTCATATAATTGCGGTTGTTTAGTATGTATTTTCAAATTTTATTCTACCAATTATACATAAATTTATTTGTGAGAGAGGCTTTTTGTTTTGAATTACATTACTTCTTCTGTTGGTACTCTAAAGCTAACGTCACCTATGTTTTTTTCTTAACTATCTTCGTTGTCTACTCGTTTATCACTACATTTTCAGTGCTCCAAAAACTCATCATTTTGTATACATGATAAAAACAATTTTTTCCAATTAAGTCATTTTCTCATCATATAAATTTATTTATTATCAATAATTCTAAACAATATTAAAAAAATTGTTTATAACATTTCTTTATTCATCGAAACTCAAATTTATGTAAATTTTCCTGAAACTAATAATTTAAATTGAAATTTATCGAATTATTGATCAAAAACTGGAAATATTGATATTCGTTAATGTTTGACGATGGATATCTCGTAACGGCTTCACTCAATCGAAAAATCATAAGAGACCATTTTTGTAGAGCAGTAAATTTTCTACAGAGTCATGAGTTCCGCAATTCGAAATAATTTTTTTTCATCGATTTATAAAATTTATAATAAAAACGAATATTTTCCTTAAAATAGCCAAACTTCAACTATGAATATCTTTTAATCGGTTGAGTTTTTGAGAAAATCATAAGAGACCTTTTTTGTAAGGCATTCAATTTCTTACAAAGTTTCTGCCACGGAATATTTTTCCAAGCAGTTGGAAGCGAGATATAAATTTTTTTATCTGATTATTCGAAAACAATAGAAACCCGCAAAGCGGAGGACCTTCCCGTTATAATTAAGAGCTCATAATTGGAGAGAATTCTTTTTAGGTGTCTACGAACCTATTTTTCAGAGTATAAAGTCAAAAATAAATTATTCGATTTTTTTGACCCACCCTTATACATGTGCACGTTAAGAAGACTTCTGTGATATAAAATAATATCAAAAAAATTAAAAAAACAACTTACAAGGCTAAAAATTTATAACATGATTTATCCATTGGCAAACTATTGGTAAACAGATTATCTACCGTACTAAGATTTGAATCTACCCTGTTCGAGCAAGAAACAGGTTTCAATTTTGGTATTGGAGCGAGTAAACTATTACGATCTTTCACAATAGTATTTTTCACCCCTTCGGTGTATCTCAATGTTTTCTTCCTTCTTTTGGTAGGCTTAGCAGCACCATCATTATCTAGATGAAAATATCTGATTAATTCTGGGAAGTACATTCTATCAAGAAAGTACCGGGAATTATCGATTTAAATCTGGCGGGGCAATGAGGCAGGTAAAAATTTTTTTTCCTAGGTTGGTACCACTGTCCTTAATTACTATACCAAGTTTGAGCGGGATCTGTCAACTAGTGTGTTTGCAACAGCTGATTAAGTCAGTCGATATCAGAGTGCGTGCCGATTTTTACTATGGGTGATTATGTTGAGCAAAGAATTTGTTTAAAGTTTTGTGTTGCAAATGAATTTTCGTGTGCCGATGCATTGATAATGTTGCAAAAGGCCTTTGGTGATAATGCTCTATCGAAAACTCGTGCATATCAGTGGTACAGAGCCTTCAAGGACGGTCGTGAAGTGGTCGCCCATCGACGGCTTCGATCGAAGATAACGTCGATAAAATTAAGGAAAGGGTGCTGGAAAACCGTCGTACCAGCTTGAGAGAGATAACACATGATCTTAAGATATCCCACGAGTCCGCACGTACGATTTTGATTGATATTTTGGGCATGAGAAAGATGGCCGCACGACTCGTACCGAAAGACCTGAATTTTCTTCAAAAACGTCATCGCGAACAGGTTGCTTCAGACATGCTGGATCGCTGCAATTCCGATTCTACATTCATGGAACGCATTATAACTGGTGATGAGACCTGAGTCTACGAGTACGATATGCAAATAAGCCAGCAATCATCGGAATGGGTGGCAAAAAATGAGCCGAAACCGAAAAAACCACGCGAAGCCGCTCGAAAATAAAGGTGATGCTCATTGTTTTCTTCGATATCCGTGGCGTGGTGCACTACGAATTCGGTCCAGAGGGTCAGACGGTAAACAAGGAGTATTACCTAGGCGTTATGAAACGTTTGCGTGAGCGTATCCGTAAGAAGCGGCCAAATTTGTGGGCGAACAACTCATGGATTTTGCATGACGATAACGCGCCTTCTCACCGAGCTACGATTGTGACTGACTTTCTCGCCAAAAACTCAACAAACGTGCTTCAGCAACCACCGTATTCGCCGGATTTGGCTCCCTGCGACTTTTTCCTCTTCCCAAAACTAAAATTGCCCCTTCGTGGCACCCGTTTTGAGTCGATTGAAGCCATAAAACAAAATTCGGCGCGAGAGCTAAAGTCCATCCCGGAAAGCGCCTATAAAAAAGTTTCGATAATTGGAAGTGCCGTTGGCATAGATGTATTGGAGCAAATGGAGCCTATTTTGAAGGCGACCCAATAAATTTTAACGATTAAATGTAAAAATGTTGTTTTAATTCCCGGTACTTTCTTGACAGAGTAGTATACAGAATTCGAATATCAAATTAAAAAAAAATGTATTTGTTTGTCATCTTTCCTCGAAAATTGCAGAACAAAAATTGATGAAATTAAGGATTCAGTGATACTCATTATTTAAATAAGACACCTTGGTGTAAAATTTATAGCATTGAACTTATATCTTGAAATTCCTCATCAAAATTAACATAATATAATGACATACCGTACCTTCGTCTTCAACTTCATTTTTTTCTGCAAATCTTGCCAACGAGTTAGCCAATTTTAAACCTTTAGCATTTACATCATCAACCCGTACACTATATACTTTAGCTCCAATATCTAAAGAAGTACTAGCAACTTGTAGTGAATCACTGGTCTTTTTTTTGGACACAGCTCTCAATGCATCAATAATTTGAAGATCCCATGCTATCCCAGCTGTTATTTTCTGAAAATAAATTTTCAGATGTCTGCATAAGAATAAAAAAAACATACATTCTGCGCAAAAAGCTTAGAGCAAATTCGGAAATGATCCTTAATTTCTTGATCTCTAAATTTAACAGAGTCATTTAAGGCAGGACTTTGTGCCAATTGTGCTTTCTTTTGAGTTTCAATAGTACTTCGTCTCAAAGACGTTTCAGATTCATCATCAACAGGTTCCTAAAAATTAATTCGCATTTGAAGTAATGTGGAATTTTTTTTTAATATTATATAATTACTGATATTACTGGTGAATCAACTAATTTCATCAAGGTCCTCTTCCTTAAATTGCTTTCTTTATGACTTACTGGAGTTGACATTTCCATGTTTCATTTAGAATTATTCACTTTTAGTTTTATTTCTAAGAAAGGTTCTAATGAACCACACGCACTCACAAACAAAAATTTAATCAAAATGGCACCGGTTTTCAGGTCTTAAAATATCAGTTTTGAATCTGCGTGACATATTCCCCTTCTTCTTTTGTATCTCCATTCCTTTCCCGTTATCAATCACCGATAAAACAATAACACCAGAAGAAGCGGAATTAATTTTTTTTTTTAATTAACTGAGTGTTATGTTCACTCCGATGGAAACAAAATTTTGTCTATTCAAAATGTTTAATTTATAAGATTTTGGTTAATAATTTTTATTTATTGGATTTTGTTATACCATTCGGATGTCTTATAATGAATGTTTATTTTATGTCATGATATAAGTGGTACTTATACGACATTATTTTAATTTATTTTCAGAAGTTATAATCATTGAATATAATCTTTTGGAATTAAATATGTAGAAGGCTAATTTTTTAAAATTTTTTAAAAATTTTTTAAAATATTTATATTATTTTATATACCTTCTATCAAGAATTGACCTCTATTTATGTTTTTTTATTCATAATATATAATTATTTGGTTTCCTCAACATTCTTTATACAGATAGTCCTTGTGCTATAGCAGAGGCCGTTAAATTTGTCTTTCAATCTTCTAGATAAGGTTAAACCACAGAGATATTTCTGTGTGTAGTGAATACCTATTTAAAGGTCTCATTTAAGTAGAACTTTTTCTGGAGAGTGAAAGGTGAGTTGAATATATATTATTAATTGATGTTATATTTATTGAATATGAATATTTGAATACTGATGAGCAAAGTCGATTTTAAAACTTGTTTTTCAGTAATGTTTTGCATATCTTGAGTTTTTATATAAAGTACCTTGGTTAGATATCCAATAATATTGAATAGTCTAAGTAAGATAGTTTTGTGATAAAATTCTTAAGATTATGTTGGATATTCTTGAAAGATATAATGAACATATAATGAACTATTATGGTGTCAGTTAATAGAAATTTCAATATTAACAATTTTTCACAGTCTTTTGAAAAGCAATTGATGTAAAATGATATTCTAAAATCAAATCAGTAATTATTTAAATCAATTTTTTAGAAGACTTCAGGACCCTGGACTGTCTATTTTAATGAGTCATACTCTCGTTCCCGCTTATGAACAATCAATATTCAACTAATAGAAGTTTTTTTGTGAAGTTACAAAAACAAACAAAAAATCCTACCTTTTTTTACGGGACACCGATCCACCAAAACCCGATGTTCAATAGTTGAACCCTCTACACGGGGGTGTTGGCCTCAGCCCAAAGGCACAACACCCCTTCAAGAACAAACACTATAATTTAGCCCTTTGTCTTTCAACCTGAATTAAATTAAACTATCCCGACCACGAGCCGATTAGTGACTGTCTGTCACCAATGCCTGACGACGACTCTCTCTTTTTTTTTTCGAACTTCCAAAACTTTGGCTTCCATCCTCCTACCGAAGTTTTACTGAGTCGGCTTTTTCTAAGTTCCCATCGTTTCAACGCCTACACACGTCTAGACCATCCAGATCTTTTGACTTGTCGATTTCTTATCTCGACTTTACTGAGAATTCCCAATCTTAGCCTTGAAGTCCTTTATGTCGTCTGCACTAAAATCATAATCGCTAACTTCCGTTCCCAAGACCTCCTCGTTGAAATTTAAATGAATCGATCTATTGATTAATACATTGTTGCTTTTAGAATTAACGCCCGTTGTTTAGGCTACATTTTTATCTCAAATAATCAACATCGCTTGTCGGTCCTCGGTATTCGAGCTTTATTATAATAGAATTCTTTGGATCAAAATTTATTTCCCTATTTCTAAGTGAAACATAGGCCCTTTATTACAATAGTTTTGTGATAAAATTCTTAAGATTATGTTGGATATTCTTGAAAGATATTGGTTTTCATAGGATTGATAAGCAGAAACAAAATTTTGTCTATTCAAAATGTTTAATTTATAGGATTTTGGTTAATAATTTTTATTTATTGGATTTTGTTATACCATTCGGATGTCTTATAATGAATGTTTATTTTATGTCATGATATAAGTGGTACTTATACGACATTATTTTAATTTATTTTCAGAAGTTATAATCATTGAATATAATCTTTTGGAATTAAATATGTAGATGGCTAATTTTTTAAAATTTTTTAAAAATTTTTTAAAATATTTATATTATTTTATATACCTTCTATCAAGAATTGACCTCTATTTATGTTAAATTGAAATATGTTTATCTTCTACAATTTTAATTAATACTTTCGTATATCTGTTGGGTTATTTATTCCATTTGACATTATATATTGAGTTTTGATTATATACGTCTATTAAATGTAAGCGGTGCTTGTTGTAGACATAAATTTAATTCTAAAAGTTTTTTGAATAAAAAATTTTTTAAAATTAAAATTGTAGAAGATGAACATATTTCAATTTGTTTTAATATTCAAATTTTGTTATATTTCTTCTATCAGGTAAAAGGCCTTTCTATTTTATTTTATATATAATATATAATTATATTTTGGCTTCAATAAATCTCATTATGGAATGTCAATGAATTTAAATAAACCTTAAAATAACTCACACTGTTCTTTGATTTTGTTAGAACATAGATCAATCTTGAATTATATAGTTGATCTGTGTTTGTAAGCTTTAGTTTTTTAACACGTGGAGAGATATAGGTTAGTGTTTTGATTTTGATATTTGGAATATTAAATGAGGACTGAAGACGGGATTGCTTAGAATTATATTTGTTTTTTGAAGATATAGTGCACATTTTTTTTAGAGATTTTTGAATTAACTTATTCGAATATTTAAATATATTAAATATTTCAAATAAATTATATTCTTTGAGAAGTCCTTTAAGTGTGTTCATGTTTTTAAAAGGCAATTGGTGTTCTTAAAGGTAAGACCAGAAACAAAATTTTGTCTCCTTTAAATATTTATTTATTAATTTTAATTACTTTCGTATATCTGTTGGGTTATTTATTCCATTTGACATTATATATTGAGTTGTGATTATATACGTCTATTAAATAAAAGCGGTGCTTGATGTAGACATAAATTTAATTCTAAAAGTTTTTTGAATAAAAAATTTTTTAAAATTAAAATTGTAGAAGATAAACATATTTCAATTTGTTTTAATATTCAAATTTTGTTATATTTCTTCTATCAGGTAAAAGGCCTTTCTATTTTATTTTATATATAATATTTAATTATATTTTGGCTTCAATAAATCTCATTATGGAATGTCAATGACTTTAAATAAACCTTAAACTAACTCACACTGTTCTTTGATTTTGTTAGAACATAGATCAATCTTGAATTATATAGTTGATCTGTGTTTCGAAGCTTTAGTCTTTTAACACGTGGAGAGATATAGGTTATTTTTTGATTTTGATATTTGGAATATTAAATGAGGGCTGAAGACGGGATTGCTTAGAATTATATTTGTTTTTTGAATATATAGTGCACAGTTTTTTTTAGAGATTTTTGAATTAACTTATTCGAATATTTAAATTTATTAAATATTTCAAATAAATTATATTCTTTGAGAAGTCCTTTAAGTGTGTTCATGTTTTTAAAAGGCAATTGGTGTTATTAAAGGTAAGACCAGAAACAAAATTTTGTCTCCTTTAAATATTTATTTATTAATTTTAATTACTTTCGTATATCTGTTGGGTTATTTATTCCATTTGACATTATATATTGAGTTTTGATTATATACGTCTATTAAATGTAAGCGGTGCTTGTTGTAGACATAAATTTAATTCTAAAAGTTTTTTGAATAAAAAATTTTTTTAAATTAAAATTGTAAAAGATAAACATATTTCAATTTGTTTTAATATTCAAATTTTGTCATATTTCTTGTATCAGGTAAAAGGCCTTTCTATTTTATTTTATATATAATATTTAATTATATTTTGGCTTCAATAAATCTCATTATGGAATGTCAATGAATTTAAATAAACCTTAAAATAACTCACACTGTTCTTTGATTTTCTTAGAACATAGATCAATCTTGAATTATATAGTTGATCTGTGTTTCGAAGCTTTAGTCTTTTAACACGTGGAGAGATATAGGTTAGTTTTTTGATTTTGATATTTGGAATATTAAATGAGGGCTGAAGACGGGATTGCTTAGAATTATATTTGTTTTTTGAAGATATAGTGACATTTTTTTAGAGATTTTTGAATTAACTTATTCGAATATTTGAATATATTAAATATTTCAAATAAATTATATTCTTTGAGAAGTACTTTAAGTGTGTTCATGTTTTTAAAAGGCAATTGGTGTTCTTAAAGGTAAGACCAGAAATAAAATTTTGTCTCCTTTAAATATTTATTTATTAATTTTAATTGCTTTCGTATATCTGTTGGGTTATTTATTCCATTTGACATTATATATTGAGTTTTGATTATATACGTCTATTAAATAAAAGCGGTGCTTGTTTTAGACATAAATTCAATTCTAAAAGTTTTTTGAATAAAAAAATTTCTTTGAAATTAAAATTGTAGAAGATAAACATATTTCAATTTGTTTTAATATTCAAATTTTGTCATATTTCTTGTATCAGGTAAAAGGCCTTTCTATTTTATTTTATATATAATATTTAATTATATTTTGGCTTCAATAAATCTCATTATGGAATGTCAATGAATTTAAATAAACCTTAAACTAACTCACACTGTTCTTTGATTTTGTTAGAACATAGATCAATCTTGAATTATATAGTTGATCTGTGTTTCGAAGCTTTAGTCTTTTAACACGTGGAGAGATATAGGTTATTTTTTGATTTTGATATTTGGAATATTAAATGAGGGCTGAAGACGGGATTGCTTAGAATTATATTTGTTTTTTGAAGATATAGTGCACAGTTTTTTTTAGAGATTTTTGAATTAACTTATTCGAATATTTAAATTTATTAAATATTTCAAATAAATTATATTCTTTGAGAAGTCCTTTAAGTGTGTTCATGTTTTTAAAAGGCAATTGGTGTTCTTAAAGGTAAGACCAGAAACAAAATTTTGTCTCCTTTAAATATTTATTTATTAATTTTAATTACTTTCGTATATCTGTTGGGTTATTTATTCCATCTGACATTATATATTGAGTTTTGATTATATACGTCTATTAAATGTAAGCGGTGCTTGTTGTAGACATAAATTTAATTCTAAAAGTTTTTTGAATAAAAAATTTTTTTAAATTAAAATTGTAGAAGATAAACATATTTCAATTTGTTTTAATATTCAAATTTTGTTATATTTCTTGTATCAGGTAAAAGGCCTTTCTATTTTATTTTATATATAATATTTAATTATATTTTGGCTTCAATAAATCTCATTATGGAATGTCAATGAATTTAAATAAACCTTAAAATAACTCACACTGTTCTTTGATTTTCTTAGAACATAGATCAAGCTTGAATTATATAGTTGATCTGTGTTTCGAAGCTTTAGTCTTTTAACACGTGGAGAGATATAGGTTAGTTTTTTGATTTTGATATTTGGAATATTAAATGAGGGCTGAAGACGGGATTGCTTAGAATTATATTTGTTTTTTGAAGATATAGTGACATTTTTTTAGAGATTTTTGAAATAACTTATTCGAATATTTGAATATATTAAATATTTCAAATAAATTATATTCTTTGAGAAGTCCTTTAAGTGTGTTCATGTTTTTAAAAGGCAATTGGTGTTCTTAAAGGTAAGACCAGAAACAAAATTTTGTCTCCTTTAAATATTTATTTATTAATTTTAATTACTTTCGTATATCTGTTGGGTTATTTATTCCATTTGACATTATATATTGAGTTTTGATCATATACGTCTATTAAATAAAAGCGGTGCTTGTTGTAGACATAAATTTAATTCTAAAAGTTATTTGAATAAAAAATTTTTTAAAGTTAAAATTGTAGAAGATAAACATATTTCAATTTGTTTTAATATTCAAATTTTGTTATATTTCTTGTATCAGGTAAAAGGCCTTTTTATTTTATTTTATAATCAAATGTTATTTTATGATGCTAAAGAACACCATAAAATAATTACTTGCTCTTTATTGGGAAAAAAATTTGCCCAAAATTGGAAAATCTTAAAATATTGCACCTGGAAAAAAATCCTGGAATGCATCAAAAATTTGCGGAACATTTTTTCGAAACTAATCATATCTTCCCAGAAATGGACAATCTTGAAATATTGCACCTGGAAAAAAATCCTAGAATGCATCAAAATATTTAAACACAAAAAACACGTTCCGACAATAAAACTATTAAATGAGCAGACGGACCTGTGGCATACTTCGCTTTTCGAAGTTTTGCCGAAGCCTTCAAAAAATTTATATAATTGTTGAGATATCATTTGTTTTATTCAGTTTGAAAATGCAGTAAACACTACTAAATTCTAGTCACTGTATATTCAGTTGATAAAAAACGGTAGAAAACAAAGTATTTTCTTATTTTATTCCAACTAAATTCTAAATGTGCGCTGCCTTAGGAAAATATATAAAATATTGAATTTGAATATTTTTATCCCAAAAACAACCCAGTGGAAAAACTGAATTCTCCAAAAAGTACCCCATGGTATGTTGTCCCCCAAATTTTCCCCAGTGTCCGCCAAATTTGGGGGAAAATACCTCAACTTGGCAACCCTTTTGTATCGGAATGAACATAAACTGACTGGATCTAATTAAATTCTGAAGAGATCCGTATTCTCTAAGGATCATACCATGAGAGTCGAAGATGTAACCATTGGAAATTTCAATATCAACACAAATTAAATATGTTAATCTTCTACAATTTTAATTTCAAAAAATTTTTTTTATTAAAAAAACCTTAAGAATTAAATTAATGTCTAAAATAAGCACCGCTTACGTTTAATAGACGTATATAATCAAAACTCAATATATAATGTCAAATGGAATAAATAAACCAACAGATATACAAAAGTCATTAGAATCAATAAACAAATATTTAAAGGCGACAAAATTTTGTTTCTGATCTTACCTTTAAGAACACCAATTGCCTTTTAAAAACATGAACACACCTTAAGGACTTCTCAAAGAATATAATTTATTTGGAATATTTAACATGTTTAAATATTCGAATAAGTTAATTCAGAAATCTCTCAAAACATGCACTATATCTTCAAAAAACAAATATAATTCTAAGTAATCCCTTCGTAGGTCCTAGATATCCTAGATAGAAAAATTAACTTATTCGAATATTTAAATATATTAAATATTTCAAATAAATTATATTCTTTGAGAAGTCCTTAAGGTGCGTTCTTAAAAGGCAATTGGTGTTCTTAAAGGTAAGATCAGAAACAAAATTTTGTCGCCTTTAAATATTTGTTTATTGATTCTAATGACTTTTGTATATCTGTTGGTTTATTTATTCCATTTGACATTATATATTGAGTTTTGATTATATACGTCTATTAAACGTAAGCGGTGCTTATTTTAGACATTAATTTAATTCTAAAGGTTTTTTGAATAAACATTTTTTTGAAATTAAAATTGTAGAAGATTAACATATTCAATTTGTGTTAAATATTTGATAGATTCGGTCTTTACTTGGTGGAAACTCATTTTAATTAAAAAAATGTATATGAGACAGTAATTTATTTCCACAAAATGCTTGTACTACTACAACAATTGTTTCACCACGATGTGGCTTCTTCAGGTATTACATTGTACTGTCAGGCAGTACAGTGAAATATTGAGATTTAATACCTAGCTAATCAGTTCAGATTTTCGTCCTATATACGTAAACAAATATAGTGTTTATTTTTTTAGCTACTTTGTGGGTAAACATGGATTGTTTTTGTTGGATTTTATTTAATAGTTTGTCGATAATTGAGAGCGATTTTGTAAAAGTACCATACTCACCTGATGAAGTCAAAATGTAATTGACGAAACATTGTAAAAAATAAATAATGTGTTTTACTTTAAATCATATACGATGAATTTCCGTCCGTTAAGTAAAGACCAAAATAATCAAGAAAATAAATTAAATGACATAAATCTAATAACAAAATTTATTGAATACACTTTCAACTCTAAATAATGTTTCTCTAGATTTGAAGTAGAAATCTTAATTAAACTTGCCGATATACTTCCGGATGCACTCCGTATATGTTGCTAGAATATTGGACTGGTCAGTTACATAACAACGTGCGTCAGGGGTGATTCAACAACCGGGGTTGTTAGTTTTTGAATTAGTCAGTTTTATACGAGATGAAGGGATCGCAATTATGTAGTCTTTCCAAGTTCTAGTTTAATTTCGAATAGTGACGTGAAACCTAGTGATAAGTGAGCGTGATTAATGTGGTACTACATTCGAATGTATTCACTTGGATATATCTTACGTGAAAAACGATTTTCGCGAATTTTGGTGACGAGTTGAACGAAATTTCTAAAACATAGTGATCCTATTCAAGTTGTGAAAGTGAAGAATGGAGTGAATTGCATTTATCGGAAAAATCAAGCTTGGGATATGTAAGTACAGTATTCGTTGGTGAAAAGTACAGAATTGACTGAAAATATACTTCTATCGAAGAAGCAAGCCTGGAAAATTTATAAATAATTGTCATAAATGTTAGATAAAAGTGGAAAATATAATGAAATTCGACTTACACCTGAAGAATCGTCATGAGGTGAGTATGGTACTTTTACAAAATCGGTCTCAATTATCGACAAACTATTAAATAAAATCCAACCAAAACAATCCATGTCATTAGTTTACCTACAAATTAGAATGAAAAATAAACACTATATTTGTTTACGTATATAGGACGAAAATCTGAACTGATAGCTAGGTATTAGAAAAATCGAAATCTCAATATTTCATATAAAACCATAAATAATTTAGGTAAATCGATAAAAAATAAAGACAACGTCAATAAGAACAAGAGATCGGGAGTATATAGATTAACTTGCGATACATTGGCCAAACAGGCACTTTCGAAAATGGGATGAAAGAACAGCAGAATTCATTCGGTGAAATAAATACAATTCTACCTATATCAACCACTTTCAAGAAACAGGATATTATTTAGACCATAATTTCGAATTTTTCCATACAGAGAACAAACTGGCCTTTTAGAAGCACTAAAAATAAACCGGCTTCATGAAAAACACATTTTACTTAACGACCAGACAGATTTAAACCGATCCCTGTTACTGAACCTTCTTGAATAAATTCTGAAAATTCGCAAAACAAACCTTCATGTTATCACGTTTCTTTTTGCTCAAAATTGTATTTAAGGAGATCGATTTAGTAAAAGTAGCATACTCGCCTGATGAAGTCAAAATGTAATTGACGAAACAATTGTTGTGTAAACAATAAATAAAGTGTTTTACTTTAAATCATATACGATGAATTTCCGTTGAGTAAAGACCAAAACAATCAAGAAAATAAATTAAATGACATAAATTTAATAACAAAATTTATTGAATACCCCTCGTACACTTTCAACTCTGAATAATGTTTCTCTAGATTTGAAGTAGAAATCTTAATTAAACTTACCGATATACTTTCGGATGCACCCCGTATATGTTGCTAGAATATTGGACTGGTCAGTTACAAACAACGTGCGTCAGGGGTGATTCAGGGACTGGTCACATGTTTATGGAAGTATTTAGTCAGTTTTATGGTCAGCTTTATACATAGATTAACAATAATATAGTTTTGTTGATTTTGATAAATGTGATTTGACAGAAGGTAGAAACCATATTGTTTTGACATCTCTGTTCAGTAAGCATTGACAAATTATCATGGAAAGACTCACGCCGCAACAACGTTTACAAATTGTTGAAATTTATTTTCAAAATTAGTGTTCTATTCGCCAAACTTATAGAGCACTTCTGAAATTTATGATTTACATAAATAATCGTCCATCAGAGCAGCTTATTCGTGGAACTATCGATAGATTTCGGACAACATTTTCTCTACTCGATGCAACAACAAGACAAAGAACTCTACGTACAGAAGAAAATATCTGTAAGTCGTAGTGTTGATCCAGATTTATCTATTCCTCGACGTTCACAACAATATGGAGTGAAAACAATCCTGAATACATTCTGTCAAGAAAGTACCGGGAATTATCGATTTAAATCTGGCGGGGCAATGAGGCAGGTAAAAATTTGTTTTCCTAGGTTGGTACCAGTGTCCTCAATTACTATGCCAAGCTTGAGCGGCATCTGTCAACTAGTGTGTTTGCAACAGCTGATTAAGTCAGTCGATGTCAGAGTGCGTGCCGATTTTTACTATGGGTGATTACGTTGAGCAAAGAATTTGTTTAAAGTTTTGTGTTGCAAATGAATTTTCGTGTGCCGATGCATTGAAAATGTTGCAAAAGGCCTTTGGTGATAATGCTCTATCGAAAACTCGTGCATATCAGTGGTACAGAGCCTTCAAGGACGGTCGTGAAGTGGTCGCCCATCGACGGCTTCGATCGAAGATAACGTCGATAAAATTAAGGAAAGGGTGCTGGAAAACCGTCGTACCAGCTTGAGAGAGATAGCACATGATCTTAAGATATCCCACGAGTCCGCACGTACGATTTTGATTGATATTTTGGGCATGACAAAGGTGGCCGCACGACTCTTCAAAAACGTCATCGCGAACAGGTTGCTTCAGACATGCTGGATCGCTGTAATTCCGATTCTACATTCATGGAACGCATTATAACTGGTGATGAGACCTGGGTCTACGAGTACGATATGCAAACAAGCCAGCAATCATCGGAATGGGTGGCAAAAAATGAGCCGAAACCGAAAAAACCACGCCAAAGCCGCTCGAAAATGAAGGTGATGCTCATTGTTTTCTTCGATATCCGTGGCGTGGTGCACTACGAATTCGTTCCAGAGGGTCAGACGGTAAACAAGGAGTATTACCTAGACGTTATGAAACGTTTGCGTGAGCGTATCCGTAAGAAGCGGCCAAATTTGTGGGCGAACATCTCATGGATTTTGCATGACGATAACGCGCCTTCTCACCGAGCTACGATTGTGACTGACTTTCTCGCCAAAAACTCAACAAACGTGCTTCAGCAACTACCGTATTCGCCGGACTTGGCTCCCTGTGACTTTTTCCTCTTCCCAAAACTAAAATTGCCCCTTCGTGGCACCCGTTTTGAGTCGATTGAAGCCATAAAACAAAATTCGGCGCGAGAGCTAAAATCCATCCCGGAAAGCGCCTATAAAAAATGTTTCGATAATTGGAAGTGCCGTTGGCATAGATGTATTGGAGCAAATGAAGCCTATTTTGAAGGCGACCCAATAAATTTTGACGATTAAATGTAAAAATGTTGTTTTAATTGAAAATTCCCGGTACTTTCTTGACAGAGTAGTAAGTTCTGCAGGTTCCATTGCATCCTGAAAAATGCATTGTATGGTGTGCTTTAGACGCTGGAGGCGTCATTGGTCCATATTTCTTTAAAAACGATGCTGGAGCTAATGTTACAGTGAATGGTGCTTGTTAGAGATCGATGATCAATGATTATTTGTTTCAAAATTTTAATGGTATCGACCTAGAAGTGTTTTGGTTCCAACAAGATGGTGCTACATCTCATGCTGCTACGGTAACGATTGATTTATTGAAAGAAAGATTTGGCGATAACATTACTTCGAGAAATGGTCCAATTAATTGGTCTTCAAGATCACGCGACATAACTCCACTGGATTATTTTCTTTGGGATTATGTCAAGTCATTGGTTTATGCTGATAAAACAGAAACAATAGACGCTTTGGAAGCCTACACAACTCATGTTATTGATGGAATAAGGCGTGCATTACTTGAAAAAGTGGTCCAAAATTAGTCTGGTCGAATGCGGTTCCTCAGAGCTAGTCGTTGTGGATATATACCGGAAATTCTTTTTAAAACATAAATTATCTTACAAATAAAAAAAATTTGGCTTCAATCTTATTTCAATTTGAAGTTCTATCACTCTAAAAAAAAACACCCGATATCTTAGAGTACTCCGTAAAATCCCGGATCTTTTAGAGTACTCCGTATAACACGGGATAGCTCAAAGGGGAACACATGCGAATCAGTTACTGCGAATACCATGAACAGCACATAAAGAACCACTATTAATACTTACAACAAAGAACAATCAGGCGCCGAGAAAAAGTACACAATATAAATAGATAACTTTCAAATAATAAAAAATTTGGCTTCAATATTAATTTAAATGTTTTATTTCAATTTAAAGTTCTATCACTGTAAAAAAAAAACACCCGATATGAAAAAGATGGTAATTGAATAAATTATTCGCTTTTTCCCATATTTATTCATGAAAAATTGCATAATACAAAATTAAATAATCTTATATAAGTTAATTAAAGCTCGGAATTGAAAGAATAATCATAATCAAAAATTCACTTCAATTGGGGTGGTTTAACTTTCGGAGTTGGTTCTCTGACACCCATCAATTTACACAATTGGTTTCTGATCGGTTTGACAATTTCTACCGGTTTTTCCCAATTTGTGTCGCCCAGCAATTGTAGAACTTGATCCAAATTTTCTGGCTTTATTATACTCTCATCTCCGTTCACTAAAAGTGATTCATATAACCTTGCTGCTGTTGATCTTCTGATGTAAGAGTGACGATGACAGAGCATTATGCTCAGTTGTATCAGAGCCTTCTCGCAAACTTCTTTTTTTATCTGTAAACCAAAGCAATTTTAGCATTTTTATGGAAAACTGTAATGCATGCAAAATGACAATAATAAAAAGGGTTTTCCAATAAGAGGTTTCAAATATTGAATTGAATCAGTCCTTACTTGGTGAAAATCCCTATTAAATAATATTTAAACATGGTTATTCTGAATTTCACATTATTTTTATGTTTACAACAATAGTTTCGCTATCACAGTAGCATCATCAGGTAGGTTTACATTTTGAATAACTAAGCTTGCTTCCGAAATCTGTTGCTATTTATATTACAGTAAGTACAATAAATTTTTATTGAGCACTAAAACCCAAAAAAGGGTCTCTGCAAATTCCAGCTTATCTGAATATATTTTACAGAGGTGAGTTATTTAAATATATTTGTTCGTTAACTAATATTCCAATTTTATTATATTTATTTATCTTTAGGGATTCTAACAGATTTAAGGCATAAATTTTGCTTTCTATATGTAGAATTTCAAAATTATGGTTTAAAGTATGTCCTGTTTCTAACAAAAGGTTGGAATATGCAGAATTACTTTTATTACCGAGGAAATAGATATGTAGACAATATTTTCTGTTGCTTCACAGGTACAGATTATATATAGGCCTTAACAAATCTCATTATGGAATGTCAATGGTTTAAATATAACCTTATAACACCTTACACTTTTCTGTGATTTTGTTAAGAACATAGACTATCTTGAATTTTAAAGTTAGTCTGTTTCAAGCAATTTATCCTGTTAAACACGTGGAGGTGAAATATAGTGATGGTTAATTGATTTTGATACTTGGAATATTATTTAGGGCCGATGAAGAGATTACCAGAATTATAATTGTTTTTTGAAGATATAGTGCATGTTTTGAGAGATTTCTGAATTAACTTATTTGAATATTTAAATATATTAAATATTTCAAATATTGAATATCAAAACAAATTAAATATGTTAGTCTTCTAAAATTTTGATTTCAAAAAAATTTTATTCAAAAAACTTTTAGAATTAAATTATTGTCTAAAATAAGCACCGCTTGCGTTTAATAGACGTATATAATCAAATCTCAATATATAATGTCAAATGGAATAAATAAACCAACAGATATAAGAAAGACATTAAAATTAATAAATAAATATTTTAAGGAGACAAAATTTTATTTCTGAACTTACCTTTAAGAACACCTTTTAAATATTTAAGATGTTTGAATATTCGAATAAGTAAATTCAGAAATCTCTCAAAACATGCACTATATCTTCAAAAAACAAATATAATTCTAAATAATCCCCTCTTCGGTCCTAGATAATATTCCAAATATCAAAATCAAAAATCTAACCTATATCAACAACGCACACGTGCAAAGAAATGAATGTTTCGAAACACAGATCAACTTTATAATTCAAGATTGATCTATGTTCTAACAAAGTCAAAGAACAGTGTGAGTTATTTTTAAGGCTTATTTAAATTCATTGACATTCCATAATGAGATTTATTGAAGCCAAAATATAATTATATATTATATATAAAATAAAATAGAAAGGCTTTTCTATTTTATGTAATATAAATAGCAACGGATTTAGGAATCAAGCTTAGTTATTCAAAATGTAAACCTGCCTGATGATGCTACTGTTATAGCGAAACTATAATTGAGGAGGCAGATCGGCTGGCGTTTGCTGGAGCTGCGGAACCATTCGCTGTAGGAGCGGAACCATTCCTGGGAATACCACATGACGTGGCTAACAAGGCGATAACAGGCAGAATAAACTCAAGACTAGAATCTTTCTGGCGGAGCCATTCAGTCCTGAAATATTCTAAGTTGTTCCTTGGAACAGCTACGACCAAAAAGATGGCGAACCTAGCGCTAGGCCTGGATAGGGCCAAACTAAGAACACTTGTCGGAATAATGCAGGTCACTGCAGACTGAAAGCGCATTTGCACAAAATCGGTCTGGTCGAAGACGATGAATGCAGGCTGTGTCTTGAGGACACTGAAACAGCCATGCACATCGTCTCACCCAGCGGTGAGTCGCATCAGATTCGAGATCTTTGGCAAGGCTTTTATAGCCCACTGCGAACTGAAAAAATTACTCCCGAACAAGATTGTCGGTTTTATCCAAAAACTGGATCTCGTCGGGGAGATATAAATAGGGGTGAACCACAATTGTCCGTGCGGACGTAGTGGTAGGGTGAACAGACGCCCGCTCGCCATAAATAACATAACATCCATCCGTTCACTAGTAATAATAATAAAACTGTGCTGGATGGAGTAATCCATTACTTTGTGGTAGTTCATTTCAATAATAAAACTACTGATTCAAACTATTTGGGTAACGAGGAGGCAGATCGGCTGGCGTTTGCTGGAGCTGCGCTGCCTCTGGTAGGACCGGAACCATTCCTGGGAATACCACATGACGTGGCTAACGAGGCGATAACAGGCAAAATGAACTCAAGGCTAGAGTCTTCCTGGCGGAGCCATTCTGGCCTGAAACAGTTGTTCCTTGGAGCAGCTTCGAATAAAAAGATGGCGAACCTAGCGCTAGGTCTGGATAGAGCCAAACTAAGAACACTTGTCGGAATTATGACAGGCCACTGCAGACTGAAAGCGTATTTGCACAAAATCGGTCTGGCCGAAGACGATGAATGCAGGCTGTGTCTTGAGGACACTGAAACAGCCATGCACATCGTCTCAGAGTGCCCGTGCGAACGCAGTGGTAGGGCGGACAGACGCCCGCTCGCCATTAATAACATAACATCCATCCGTTCACTAGTAATAATAATAAAACTGTGCTGGATGGAGTAATCCATTACTTTGTGGTAGTTCATTTCAATAATAAAACTACTGATTCAAACTATTTGGGTAACGAGGAGGCAGATCGGCTGGCGTTTGCTGGAGCTGCGCTGCCTCTGGTAGGACCGGAACCATTCCTGGGAATACCACATGACGTGGCTAACGAGGCGATAACAGGCAAAATGAACTCAAGGCTAGAGTCTTTCTGGCGGAGCCATTCTGGCCTGAAACATTCGAAGTTGTTCCTTGGAACAGCTACGACCAAAAAAAAGGCGAACCTAGCGCTAGGCCTGGATAGGGCCAAACTAAGAACACTTTTCGGAATTATGACAGGTCACTGCAGACTGAAAGCGCATTTGCACAAAATCGGTCTAGCCGAAGACGATGAATGCAGGCTGTGTCTTGAGGACACTGAAACAGCCATGCACATCGTCTCAGAGTGCCCGTGCGAACGCAGTGGTAGGGCGGACAGACGCCCGCTCGCCATTAATAACATAACATCCATCCGTTCACCAGTAATAATAATAAAACTGTGTTGGATGAAGTAAGCCATTACCTTGTGATAGTTCATTTCACTAATAAAACTACTGACCTGTATGAATTGACAGAGGGTATTGACCCCATCCATAAGTTTGTATATGTCCTTACAACCGGCTATTTCTGTTTGTATCAGTTTGAGTATTTGTGGAGCAAAGTACGAGTCTTCATCTTTAAGAACGCATTCCAAGCAACCGGCGTCGAACATTCTATCCAAAAACTTGAACATGGGTATTACTATCCTATCGTTCTTCTGATAATCCAGGAAAATTTGATAAATCACGCCGCAAATTCTCTTCATTTCGTCGCATCCCTTAAGTTCCTTTTCCGAGTCCAGATAAGCGAAGAGGGAGGAACCGGAATACTTAACCTAAAAAAGTCGGGAATTATAAGGAAAAATATAAACCTATATTCCACTCACCAAGGTCTCCGTGAGTCCACCCACGCTGCAAATTAGGCCGAGTAAAACGCTATAAATGAACTCCGGAAATTGCAACAGTTGAACGAACTTGGGAAAGGTGACGTTTGCCGAATTCCAATTCAAATCATCGCACTCTTCTTTTGGAAAAATTCTGATCAGCTCATCACGGTGAAGCAAGTAAGGAACTGGGTTTGTGCTGGCAAATAGAAATGGATCTATGTAAACATTCAGATTTTGAATGATTATTTGTGCAAAACGGCGTTTTTGCGCTCTCGTTTTTGGAACAGTATTGAAATTACTTGAGAGTGCTTAGCCGGCTGTTCCATATGAAGCTATAAATTCTATTCCACAAAATGCTCTATATGAATTTGAAAATATAGCACAGCGTTTTAATCTCCCGTCCATAATCATCGGTCAACTCTTTTGAATGATTGCGCATTTTTATTTTCATTTATTAAAGGGTGCTTCATTTAGAGGTACTCTTTGTGGTAGGGATATAATTGCAGATTGCGCATGCCTCGTATTAACTGAAGTGCCATTTCTGTCCAGTAGTATTTGACAATTCATAATGGAAAGACTTAGCCCAGCACAGCGGCAAATGGTTCAACTTTATTATGAAAATGGGCGTTCTACGAGGAATGTGTATCGGGCGCTTAGAGCAACTTATGTTCCACACAATTAGCTCTACCATCCGTAAGTTTGAGACCCAATTTTCATTATTGGATAATACTCGACCAAATAGACCACACCCAGCACGTATTGGAGAAAATATAGGGGCGGTAGCGGAGAGTGTACGCGAAGACCGTGAAATGTGCCGATTCGTCGCCGTTCTCAACAGCTTGGCCTCTCATATTCAACAACTTGGAGTATTTTACGTGAGGATGTTTCTTTAAAAGCTTACAAAATTCAACTAGCGTAAGAACTGAAGCTGACCGACCTTCCGAATCGTTTCCGTTTTAGTCGTTGGGGTCTTGACAAGCTTGCCCGATACACATTTTCTTAATAACGTTGAACAATTTGTGGACGTTGTGCCGGACTAAGTCTTTCCAGTATGAATTGTCAAACACCACTGAACAGAAATGTAACTTCAGTTAACATGAGGCATGCACAATCTGCAATTAAATCCCCACCAGTGATGAAGCTCATTTCTGGTTGAACTGCTATGTAAACAAACAAAACTGCCGTATATGGAGTGAAAACAATTCTCAAGAAGTTCTGCAAGTTCCATTGCATCTTCCTCAGAGCTAGTCGTGTTGGACAAATGCCGGAAATTATTTTTAAAACATAAATTTCATAGAAGTATCCTTCAAATAAAAAAACAAAATTGGCTTCAATCTTAATTTAAATGTGTTTTATTTCAATTTAAAGTTCTATCACTCTAAAAAAACACCCGATACATAGGAATCGGATGTATCAGTTAATAATCCAGCGAAAATAGACAAAAAAAGTTATAGCTTGGCCAAAATTTGCATAGAGCTGATTGACGTAGACGTTAAATAAAACATTATAAATGAAACGTCAGAAATCCCACTTGATGCTACTTTTGCAAAAAATTTATCCAAGGTGAAAATTCAGACTTTTTTACATGTATCTCTTATACGGTAAGTTTTAAAAATGGGTCAGATAAAAGTTGTAGATCATACAATTCTCTAGAAAAAACGTTCAGATACTTTATTCTGTACGAATCACCATTCGTGAAATATCGAGCTTTTAAAAGTTGAAAAATTCACACTCTTGCATAATATACACCTATATGCTGCCTATATAGGTCATCGGACCTTCAGTATAAGTAAATATGAGAAACTATTGGTGTAAGTTGTTCACACACTAAAGCTTGTACAAATTGAATGAGTATTTTAAAGTACCAGACTGTACCCTCAATCCCTAATTCCCTTCGTCTGTGACCTTGAGCAACATCTGCCAGCTACGTCATTGTTCGAGTGTGAAGGGTCGCCTTCCTATTTTTCAAGGACTTAAGCGAAATAACTAAGTATACTACTCTGTCAAGAAAGTACCGGGAATTTTCAATTAAAACAACATTTTTACATTTAATCGTCAAAATTTATTGGGTCGCCTTCAAAATAGGCTCCATTTGCTCCAATACATCTATGCCAACGGCACTTCCAATTATCGAAACATTTTTTATAGGCGCTTTCCGGGATGGACTTTAGCTCTCGCGCCGAATTTTGTTTTATGGCTTCAATCGACTCCAAACGGGTGCCACAAAGGGGCAAATTTAGTTTTGGGAAGAGTAAAAAGTCGCAGGGGGCCAAATCCGGCGAATACGGTGGTTGCTGAAGCACGTTTGTTGAGTTTTTGGCGAGAAAGTCAGTCACAATCGTAGCTCGGTGAGAAGGCGCGTTATCGTCATGCAAAATCCATGAGTTGTTCGCCCACAAATTTGGCCGCTTCTTACGGATACACTCACGCAAACGTTTCATAACGCCTAGGTAATACTCCTTGTTTACCGTCTGACCCTCTGGAACGAATTCGTAGTGCACCACGCCACGGATATCGAAGAAAACAATGAGCATCACCTTCATTTTCGAGCGGCTTTGGCGTGGTTTTTTCGGTTTCGGCTCATTTTTTGCCACCCATTCCGATGATTGCTGGCTTGTTTGCATATCGTACTCGTAGACCCAGGTCTCATCACCAGTTATAATGCGTTCCATGAATGTAGAATCGGAATTACAGCGATCCAGCATGTCTGAAGCAACCTGTTCGCGATGACGTTTTTGAAGAAAATTCAGGTCTTTCGGTACGAGTCGTGCGGCCACCTTTCTCATGCCCAAAATATCAATCAAAATCGTACGTGCGGACTCGTGGGATATCTTAAGATCATGTGCTATCTCTCTCAAGCTGGTACGACGGTTTTCCAGCACCCTTTCCTTAATTTTATCGACGTTATCTTCGATCGAAGCCGTCGATGGGCGACCACTTCACGACCGTCCTTGAAGGCTCTGTACCACTGATATGCACGAGTTTTCGATAGAGCATTATCACCAAAGGCCTTTTGCAACATTTTCAATGCATCGGCACACGAAAATTCATTTGCAACACAAAACTTTAAACAAATTCTTTGCTCAACGTAATCACCCATAGTAAAAATCGGCACGCACTCTGACATCGACTGACTTAATCAGCTGTTGCAAACACACTAGTTGACAGATCCCGCTCAAGCTTGGCATAGTAATTAAGGACAGTGGTACCAACCTAGGAAAAAATTTTTTACCTGCCTCATTGCCCCGCCAGATTTAAATCGATAATTCCCGGTACTTTCTTGACAGAATGTAGTATTAGTTTCGAAAGTTTCTTTACAGTGAGCAGACGTGCTTATTGCTGATATTTCAATTGGTGCTGTTAAATAATTTCAACAAAATGTCAGATGTTGTCTTCATTTGTGATAAATCGTTGAAAGAAAGTGAAGTTGTTGTTAATCGATTTGACTGATAAAGAAATAAGTTTTTTGAGCACTTGAAAGATAAACAATCTGTGACAGTGTCGTAAAATGTATACTCGAAAGAGTAGTATTGTTGCAGCTAAAAGACCGCGCGACACAGAACAAGGTAGCACATCTACGATAAGTCTACCTAAAATAAAACTTCATACTAGAGCATGAATAAGAGAGTTAGATTTCTGTTTTAAAAGATATTGCTTATTTTGTGGCTATAAAACAAATGAAGAATTTGAAAAGAAGAAAGTGCAGAATGTTCATCGTAAAATATATAAAGTATCTATACTTGAATTTAAAGTTTCTGTTGAAAAATAATGACTGTTATTGACTGACAAAAAATGCCATCTCATGATATTTTACTCAAAAACCACTTGATTTTTATTGGTCCGGCATTGAAAATTTGCACACTAGATGGAAAAAGGTTGTTGATAACGAAGGTGATTATATTACTGATTGAAAATAAAAACTTGTCAATAATTGAATTTAATTAAAGAAAGCGACGTAAGTTTCTGATCCCCCTTAATAAATATTGTTGATGGGGGTTCTAGTGGACCCCAAAACACAGGTAAAGGGTTAAAAATAGTGTTTAAACTTGAATCACTTACTTGTGGATCAAACTGTAGAATACTCTTCCTGCTAGAGCTCTAGTCCTATCAATTTTTTCAACAGCTTGCTGTCCTATATTGGGCAGGGCCCTAGCAACCATCTCGGGTTTTAGGTATTTGGAATGTCGATCGGTTAAGAAGAGAATAAACGTTTGCAAACCAGTCATTGAAGCTTCCCGCATCCAAGCACCTATGTCACCTCTTTTGTCTTGCGTATAATCTTTTAAACCTACCATGAATGTGTTGAAAATTTTGTCCACAAATTTTTCCTCCATGTCTAAAACAATTATTATTCGAATTTATGTTGGTTAGACTAACGGCCGGTTTCATAAACGAAATTAAAACCTCCTTTTTTCCCAAAAAGTCTCCTTTAATGATAAAACGTGTTTCATAAACAAATTTTAAGGTTAAAGGGAACTTAAAAGCGTCCTTTATCTTAAAGTGAGAAAATCGGCCCTTTACGGCTGGAAAAGGATCCTATAACGAGAAGCTCGACACTGCGCAGGTACTCGATAAACACGAAAATAGTGGACATAACCTTGTTCTGTCACATTTACCCATTTTGTTTAATTTTAGCGTATAAAATAGAAAGGCCTTTTACTTGATAGAAAATAACAAAATTGAATATTAAAACAAATTGAAATATGTTTATATTCCACAATTTTAATTTCAAAAAAATTTTTATTCAAAAAACTTTTAGAATTAAATTTTTGTCTACAACTAGCACCGCTTACATTTAATAGACGTATATAATCAAAACTCAATATATAATGTCAAATGGAATAAATAACCCAACAGATATACGAAAGTAATTAAAATTAATAAATAAATATTTAAAGGAGACAAAATTTTGTTTCTGGTCTTACCTTTAAGAACACCAATTGCCTTTTAAAAACATGAACACACTTAAAGGACTTCTCAAAAAATATAATTTATTTGAAATATTTAATATATTTAAATACTCGAATAAGTTATTTCAAAAATCTCTAAAAAATGTGTACTATATCTTCAAAAAACAAATATAATTCTAGACAATCCCGTCTTCAGTCCTCTTTTAACATTCCAAATATCAAAATCAAAAACATAACCTATATCACTCACGTGTTAAAAGACTTAAGCTTCGAAATACAGATCAACTATATAATTCAAGATTGATCTATGTTCTAACAAAATCAAAGAACAGTGTGAGTTATTTTAATGTTTATTTAAAATTTTTTTGAAATTAAAATTGTAGAAGATAAACATATTTCAATTTGTTTTAATATTCAATAATTTTAGCGTACTACGAAATATGTTGCACCAAATGTTGAATGCTGATTTTAGTTCCACTTCTTCATCAAATGATGAAGAAATAATTGTGAGAGGACCAAAAATTTACAGGAGAGACATTTTTCCACGTTAGATGATCTAGATTTCGTCTATCGTTTTTGCCTGACAAAACCAACTGTTTAATCTTTTCTTCAAAAAATTGCAGATCAATTGTACTTCCCATTTAACAGGTAAACAAATTTCGATTTATTATTTTATTTATTGAAGAGATCCGAATCCTCTAAGGATCATACGAGTCACAGAGTCCCTGATAGATTATATAAATTCCACCATTATGTCATTGTATTTACCCCCGTTATTTTCCATGTCAAAATACTCTGTGGCGCGGTAACTTGACACGTACGTGATTAGTGAGAATATAAAAAAGAAGAACAATGTCCTTATAGCGTCCCCGTTGTATTTGAATTCATTCAAGAGGAAATAAACCTCCTGAGCAACTTAGTAACATATTCGAGATAGTGGTACCCGTTGGTAACTCTTAGTAAGTAAACTTCTTTTAAATGCTTCTGATTAATTGCATGCTTTACATTTTTGAATACCACCTTATTGTTAATGTGAAATTAGTGATTGCACGTTCGTTCTTTGTACTTCCATACTTCGCTTTTCATTCTTGTATTTTTGCTTCACTGTTATTTAATCCGTCCGGAATATTTTAACTAAATTGCATTGCCTTTGTACATAACTAAAGCGACCCTCACAAGTTTTCTGTTTGTATTGTATACTTTCTCTCGGTGTCTGATTGCTTGTTGCTGTATTTGTAAATAGTGGTTCTTTATCTGCGTAATACTTGCTAATAGGGATTTTATATTATCTGTTCTTAATCATTTCGGTGCTTGATATGTAACTGATTTGTATGTATTCTTGTGTGATCTCACAGTTACCTATTTCTTTGTTTGTTCTTATTGTAACGTTCATTAACACGCCTAGGTGATGGGGTGCTGTATCTATTTTATTATGTCCTAGTCAGTTCATGTTACTTAACACGTGTTTGTTGTGAGATAGTTGTAGTTTTTTGATTTTGATATTTGGAATATTATCTAGGACCGAAGAAGGGATTACCTAGAATTATATTTGTTTTTTGAAGATATAGTGCATGTTTTGAGAGATTTCTGAATTAACTTATTCGAATATTTAAATATATTGAATATTTCAAATAAATTATATTCTTTGAGAAGTCCTTAAGTTGTGTTCATGTTTTTTAAAAGGCAATTGGTGTTCTTAAAGGTAAGATCAGAAACAAAATGTTGTCTCCATTAAATATTTATTTATTAATTTTAGTGACTTTCTTATATCTGTTGGTTTATTTATTCCATTTGACATTATATATTGAGCTTTGATTATATACGTCTATTAAACGTAAGCGGTGCTTATTTTAGACATTAATTTAATTCTAAAAGTTTTTTGAATAAAATTTTTTTGAAAAAAAAAAGTTTTGATATTCAAAACTTTTAAGAATTGTTCAATATCGTTAGTGAATAAGATCTACGAAAATTGTGGAAAAAAAGGATGGGCGGTAAGTGTATATAGATTTAACAGATGAAAAACAAACCTTTTTCAAGATCATCGCCCAAGGTTAGCACAACATTACATAATGCTCTGATACAATCTCTTCTAGCCTCCGCCCATTTCAAGGTTGGCGGGGTTATCAATGAGGCTTCAACTAAAGCTTCAACTATTGGTTCAAGGTTATCTTTCAACATGAATTTGGGCAAGAATCCCAAGGCTAAAGCATGACCCATCCTATTTTCCTGCAAAATTCAATTTAATGAACATATCGCACAGTAAAAGATCAAATACAGGGCGATATTGAAGAAACGGCGCCTTATTATTGAGACCACAGCGAGTCGCTACTATAGTTTACGCTTGAGACCATCAAAGATGAATTTTGAAAGCAATTTTGTCTTCTAAAAGACAACAGATTCAAAACTTTCACGATTTCATGATGTTTGGATAACTTTTTGGACATTTTGGTTAAGGATAAGTACGTTTCACAACAACAAATGCCTGTGGTGGTCAAATTACTATGATGAAACCTGATTAATTTCGAATACACCTGTAACAACAAGAAACATTTTGTGCTGGCTTATTGTTTTCATTTAAAATTGTCATGTTACATTCAACAAGTTGAGAATTGATGGGCAGTCAAGACGATGTGTATATATTATATATAGGGGATCAATGCAAATTTCAATATCCAGATCTTAATTACTCCAATAATTGAACTGTACTGTATCCGGACTTATATCGCGTTACAGCAAAGAGAGCGAAAGAATCCAACAGTACCGAATCACCTGACTTCCGGGAAAACACTCGAGATGGGATATCAATGAAACAAAAGAAAATCCGAAGGATAGGGACTCACCTATCTTCTTGTTTCCGATACTGGTTATCTGGCCAACCAAACTGTCTTCTTCCAATTAAAAGTAACAACTAACTTAAAATTAATGAAGTTTCTCATGCAAAACTTGGGAGTGTATAGCAAATTTTAAATAAAATCATGTGAGAATTTTCAACGTAAAAAGTAACGAAGAGCTAATTTGTATTGCACGTTTTTTCCGAGATCCGAACACCAAGTGCGGATAGAGAACGGAGGGGGGAGAAATAGCAGGTATCAAGAAGGCAGTGAATCCGCTCAAGCCGTTTTCTTAACCTAGTTTTTTCATAAAGTATCATCCTTTAGTTTTTATGATTTTCTTACCTGTGCACTTATGCTTGAAAGTTGTTTCAAATATTCTTGCACTAATTTTTCCCGTTTCTCCACATTTGAAGGACCTTTGAAGTACTCCTCAAGAAGGACTGACATAGCTTTAATAGCCACAGTCCTGATGGTTACCACATTGTACGGTATACACTCGTTGATGAGGTTTAACCAGTCATCTAAAATAAATTAATTAAGTATACAGATAACAAATAAATTAATTTTTTTATTACCGACAACACTCTCATTATGAAATGGTAGAGACGCTGCAGAGCATTTTTCGATAAAGTTGCAGCAAGCTTGTTTCATCAGCTCTCCTCCCATTCCTCTGAAATACAATTTCTTCCGAAACACTCCAATCAGTTCTCTGAGTTGCTTCATCAGTTCATCAACAAGAAATGTATCTATCTTCGCTTTCTTTTCATTGGATAAGATGGAGAGGGCGTGAACAATTTCACCGATAGCCAAGACGGCTCCGTGTCGACCGTTTAGATTGATACTGTTAGCGTGGGCAAGAAGAGCTGGTAGAACTTTTTGTACCATGTGATTAGGACTCTAGAAATGGAGGTAATGTAGTTATTTTTGTTGTGAGTAAACACAAATTCTTGATTTTATCAAATTCAATTTTATTATTAAATAAAAAATTAAAGATTATTTTAACGATAATTGTTGCGTCACCACTCTAACTTTGTCAAGTTTACATTTAGAAATAACTCTTAAAATTACACCTTCACTTCTTATATTGTTAAAAACTTGAAAAATGAGGCGGTAAAACTAACAATTTTCGGCAATAAAGATTAGAAAAAGGGATACAAATAACCATCAATTACCGATAAAGAAAAGTATGCGATAAAAGGGAATACAATAACCATAAAACATATTGGAGCAGCCAATTATAGGAAACATGTAAAAGTATTCAACGATGGAAATCTTGCGACATCTGTTTGGCCGTTGAGAAGAATTTTAAGGGTCTTGTATCTACTAATTTCTACTGCTCCTAGTAATTGTAATTTCATTATAGATAATTTATTGTTCAAATTATGTCCAGATTATTTTAAATTACTGGCGTATGTTGAATGCGAGATGTCTTACAACTCCGCTGGTGTTCGTGAAATTACTTCTTAAAGAATCTACCTGTTTGACCATAGGGCAATCACTGCAAGCCATCTTACAGACTCCAATTTTATTGTCTTTATTTGTTTGATCTTTGTTATTTTTACCTGCGCAGCATGGCTTCTTCAGATCAAGTCGCTCGACTCAAACGGCAGCCATTAGTTTTGTAGAGTTCGTATATGATTGTCTCGATAACGGCACATACTACTCTGTCAAGAAAGTACCGGGAATTTTCAATTAAAACAACATTTTTACATTTAATCGTCAAAATTTATTGGGTCGCCTTCAAAATAGGCTCCATTTGCTCCAATACATCTATGCCAACGGCACTTCAAATTATCGAAACATTTTTTATAGGCGTTTTCCGGGATGGACTTTAGCTCTCGCGCCGAATTTTGTTTTATGGCTTCAATCGACTCAAAACGGGTGCCAAACAGATCCCGCTCAAGCTTGGCATAGTAATTAAGGACAGTGGTACCAACCTAGGAAAAAAAAAATTTACCTGCCTCATTGCCCCGCCAGATTTAAATCGATAATTCCCCGTACTTTCTTGACAGAATGTATATCGCCGGTTTATTTTTCGACCTGCCCCGGGCATTCGATTGTCTACCCTTTCAGTTTATTACCGAAAAGTGTTATAACCTGGATTTCAGGGCTGTATTTTCAGACTGGTTGCTTAATTATCTGGAAGGTAGATCTATGACCGTCAAGGTCCAGAGCTCTTTCTCTGCTAAGCGCAATATAGATTTGGGAGTGCCTCAGGGTTCGGTTCTGGGACCACTTCTATTTTTACTTTTCATTAATGATCTTCCCGTAAATTTGCGGAAAATATTCATCAATTTTAGCACTGGTTTGGACTTTCAATTTCTGTCACCGAAAATATAGTTTTGTTTGCTGATGACACCTCAATGGCTGTTGCGGCCAGTACCTTCGATGAGTTTCAAATGCGTTGTGAACTTCTGGTACAAAGCTTTGCGAAGTGGTATCATGTAAATAGCTGAATGCTGATAAGACTATTTGCATTCACTTTTCAAATGGGAGTAATGATCGCAAACTGATCATTCGACATTTGGATATTGTCACCGCATCCATAGATAGTGCTAGATTTCATTCACATTGATAAGAATTTGAAATGGAGTACACATATTGATGTTTTGTGCAATAAATTAAATTCCTCTTATTGCGCTTTCAATAGAGTGAAACATACACTTCCCATGAAATCCCTCGTGAACATTTACTATAGTTTGGTGTATAGTCACTAATCGTACAATATAATGTTATGGGGTAACTCAACCTATGTTGGTATTAGGAGTACAAATAAGTTTCCGCCGTTTTATTGTAGATGGAGCGGCACGGAGTTTCGGTTAGCTTTCGCATATGATAACCGACTTAAAAAATAGTTTGGACATTCAAGAACAGCATAACCTATTAATATCATTGATTTCATATTGGTAAAATATAATTTTATAAGTTGAAATTGTTAAAATTTGAGCCAAGTAAGCGTCATTTGCGGGAAATATTAGTTTACTTCTTTAATTTAAAGAAATCTGCTGCTGAGGCGCATCAATTGCTCGTAGAAGCATATGGTGAGGGTGCTTTAAGTGAGAGAACGTGTCGAGAGTGGTTTCAAAAGTTTAAAAACGGTGATTTCGACGTAGAAGACAAAGATCGCAGAGGAAGGCCAAAAATTTACGAGGATGCAGAATTGGAGGAATTATTGGAGGAAGATTCATCTCAAACACAAAAAGAACTTGCTTTAACATTAGAAGTCACTCAGCAAGCAGTCTCATATCGTTCAAAACCGGTCTTCTATAATAAATATTTAATTTGTGTTAAAAACGGCGGAAACTTATTTGTACTCCTAATAGTTTTTGTTTTGCAGACCACTATTTTTAGAACATGCTATTCTTACAATAGCATCCATTTTCATATTGAGATATTTAATTTATATTACAAAGAATGAACAAAATACACACAAATTATCCAGTTTTAATGCTTACTAAACCAGAAATGAGGGTATATTAAACATTCCGATACATAGAACATCTAGATTTTAAATGTCCCCAATGTATCAGAGTATTATTTTATATAATCATCTACCACAGAGTGTTAGGATTTTAAAAAATCTGTTAAATCTTTCTTACTGGAGAGATGTTACTATAATGTGCATGAATATCTCTCAGATTTATTGTAACCTGTTATTTTGACCTATCCTATATCAATAAACAAATATTATTATTATATGAATTCCTAAATTATTAACCATTCTAAAAGCTACATTCCAGAAAAATTATATTTCAAAATACTTGGCAATATTATCTGATATTCTGTTCACGTTTCGATCGGTTGACATCGATAAAACCATTTTTTTAGGCGCTCCGATAATTTTCGGACGACCGTCGTAAAATACTTCACGGATCACCCCTATACGTATACCACAGAAGCGCTCCAAGGTCGAACAAATGGCGAGCGCGGTAAAAGTCGTGACAATTTTCATCCGTTCGTATCGAAGGAACGGAAAGTCATCGGGAAAATGTAATAGGTTTACGCCGTAGAGGGCTTTTCGGACTTTCGATCGGTATACGTATTTTCGCGACGGGCAAAGCCCGTCGCGAGATATGTCCTTTTTCCGTCGGTTCGAAAATTTTCGGACGACCGTCGTACTTACTTCACGGACGACCCCTATACGTAGACCACAGACGCGGTCCACGACCGAGGTGGGCGGGACTTGTTTTTTTACAAATGGCGAGCGCGGGAAAAGTCGCGAAATTTCCGGTTTTCATCCGTTCGTATCGATGGAACGGAAAGTCATCGGAAAGATATAATTACTTTAAGGCGTAGCCGGCCTTTCGGACCATGGATCCGTACACGTATTTTCGCGTCGGGCTTTTCCCGTCGCGAGCTTTACGCAAGAAAGTTTAACACTACGAAGCCACTCCCACGTCTGTGGTCCGTTGCCATTATGCTTATATTTTTAATAACGCCCTTCGTATCATCAATTTTTTCAATTCATTATGAATTTCCATTAAGTATCAACCTTCTCAGAATAGAGATACTGAGCTTGAAGCGACAATAATAGTACAAATGATTGAAATTAAAAACTTACAGCAGCAGTCAGATTGTGCAGAGCTTTGGCAGTCAGCTCTCTGATCCCTACATCCCAATGATCTATCTTTTTTTCCACCAGATGATCGATTAGAGGTAAAGTATACTCTTCGAACTGTGCGATATAAGGCGCGATATGGAGATAAGCGTTGTTCCTTACGCTTACCGCGAAGAAGTCTGCGCAGGTCAGTATTTTTATACCGTGCGGGAAAGTACCCTGCCTACCGACGTTCTCTTGGAAAGCTGCAGATGCCGCTCTCCTGCAGTTTATCTGAAAATCAATTCAGTTTATCATTTGGATAAATTTTAAATGGGAGTATTAATAAGTTTGTGTGGTTTTTCTGTCGACAATTGGAGCTTTCTTGTGAAAAATTGGTTACACAATCTGTTATCAAAACCGCACAAACTTACTTCTACTCCTAATAATGTTGCCCCTAAAATTTGTACCTACCTCTCTATCAAAACAGGTTACAATAAGTAGAGTACTCGCAATCTGATTGACATACGGTTTCAATATATGTGTTTCATAGGCTCTTGCAAAAGACCAACATACATAGCAGGCTGCATCTCTAATATGAGAACCAACCGATGAATAACCTCGCGGTTCATCATAAACCAACGCTTTTAGAACAACAGGTACCACTTCAGATAAACGTTGAGGAAGCAATAGTCCCCTTCTTCCTGATGAAGATACAAAGAGTAAGACAAATTGAAACATTCAGGCTACTCACAACTTTTCTTTCCGACTAAATTTAATTTCCACAATAAGGAAAAGGGCAATTTAAAATTTGCATTTTTTTGTGAATCAACTCTCTACTGAATTTTCCGAGATGGTAACATAAACTAAAGGTAAATGAAGCTCGCGGCTTGGCTCTAATGAAAAAGAGGGGGTTAGATTCTTTATTTTGTTTATTTTCTCTAAAACATTCAGTGAAACTGTCGCCAGATAGTTTTATTTTAGATCACTTTTCTTTAAACTTTCACCAAAAGTACCAAAAACAAATTATCGGAAATTGAAAACCTCAATAAAGAAAAATACTAAGTTTAAGAAATGATAATGATCATCATATATTATAAGAATTATTGTTCTTCTGTGCACAAAAAAAAGAATACTGTCGGGTGTTTTTTTTTCGAGTGATAGAACTTTAAATTGAAATAAAAACATTTAAATTAAGATTGAAGCCAAATTTTTCTTTATTTGAAAGATAATTTTATGACATTTATGTTTTGAAGATAATTTCCGGCATATGACTAGCTCTGAGGAACCCCATTCGACCAGACCAATTTTGGACCACTTTTTCGAGTAATTCAGGCCTTATTTCACCAATAACCCGAGTTATGTTGGCTTCCAAAGCGTCTATTGTTTCTGGTTTATCAGCTTGAATCAATTACTTGACATAATTCCAAAGAAAATAATCCAGTGGATGATCTTGGAGGCCAATTAAATGGACTATTTCTCGAAATAATGTTATCGCCAAATCTTTCTTTTCTTCAGGTATTACATGTAATACAATGTAATACCTGAAGAAGCCACATCGTGGTGAAACAATTGTTGTATTAGTACAAACATTTTTGTGGAAATAAATTACTGTCTTATATACATTTTTTTAATTCTTGAGGATTGTTTTCACTCTATATATGGCAATTTTGTTTGTTTACATAGCCGTTCAACCAGAAATGAGCTTCATCACTAAACACAATTTTATGATGAAAAATTGGATCAACTTCAAGTTGTTCTAGGGCCCAATCAGCAAACAAACGACGCTAATTATGGTCAAGTGGCTTTAGTTCTTGAACTATTTGGATCTTGTATGGGCGTAGACCAGGATTTTTACGCAAAATTTTCCATGTGGTGGATGCACAGAGTCCAACTTGTTGTGAACGTGGACGAATAGACAAATCTGGATCATCATTAACACTATGACTTACAGCAGCGATATTTTCTTCTGTACGTACAGTTCTTTGTCTTGTTGTTGTTGTTGCATCGAGTAGAGAAAATTTTGTCCGAAATCTATCGATAGTTCGACGAATAAGCTGCTCTGATGGATGATTATGTAAACCATAAATTTCACGAAGTGCTCTATAAGTTTGGCGAATAGAACATTGATTTTGAAAATAAATTTCAACAATTTGTTAATGCTTACTGACCAGAAATTTCAAAACAACATGGCTTCTACCTTCTGTCAAATCACAGTTATCCCTATCGGAAGTTCTATCACTCTTAAAAAACACCCGATAGGTTCAATGGTTTCATAGTTTTTTCTCATTACGTTTCAAAGTATTTACGGAAGTGTTTTTGGCTCAAAATTCCAAAATGACAGGCATTTGGGCAAAACGATAGCACGCTGATCACTAGAACAAGAATTCGTAAAAAAGTATACTGAAATCTGATTGGTCAATTTTGAAACTGAGCGTTTTATAATTTGTGAAATTAATAATTCGTTTATTTTGAAATATACTGGGTGACCGTTTTTCGTGGAAGCGTCGAAATATAAACGTACGATGTTCAAGGCTCCACATCATGGCTACAACTGAAATTTCACACAAATGTTTTTTTCATTTTGTTAATTTTAGGGGAAAATCAGACGAATGCTGGGAGAATTGGATCAGGAGTAGATGCTCCGATGAACATTCTTTCCTGGAACCAAACAAAAGGTGTCCCAAAATCGGACAACCAAGTTATCGGTAGCCCCAATTCTTCAACGGCGAAAGATATGCCAGGAAATTCTTGGTTCTTTGTCTTGTTGTTTTTTCGAGTAGAGAAAATGTTGTCCGAAATCTATCGATAGTTCGACGAATAAGCTGCTCTGATGGACGATTATGTAAACCATTAATTTCACGAAGTGCTCTATAAATTTGACGAATAGAACACTGATTTTCAAAATGAATTCCAACAATTTGTAAACGTTGTTGCGGCGTGACTCTTTCCATGATAATTGGTCAAGTCTTACTGAACAGAAATGTTCAAACAACATGGCTTCTACCTTCTGTCAAATCACATTTATCTCTATCGAAAGTTCTATCACTCTAAAAAAACCACCCGATATAAATGACATGAATGCCGGCTTTCATTTACAGAAATTTAATACGGTTTTAAACCTTGATGGCATAAACCTTTAAAGGATGATATGTTTTAATATTTATTTCAATTCAATTTTCCACTAAATGACTAAAATTAGAATGAATTTTAGACACAGTACTTTGTGAAATACTACTCTGTCAAGAAAGTACCGGGAATTTTCAATTAAAACAACATTTTTACATTTAATCGTCAAAATTTATTGGGTCGCCTTCAAAATAGGCTCCATTTGCTCCAATACATCTATGCCAACGGCACTTCCAATTATCGAAACATTTTTTATAGGCGCTTTCCGGGATGGACTTTAGCTCTCGCGCCGAATTTTGTTTTATGGCTTCAATCGACTCAAAACGGGTGCCACGAAGGGGCAATTTTAGTTTTGGGAAGAGGAAAAAGTCGCAGGGAGCCAAATCCGGCGAATACGGTGGTTGCTGAAGCACGTTTGTTGAGTTTTTGGCGAGAAAGTCAGTCACGATCGTAGCTCGGTGAGAAGGCGCGTTATCGTCATGCAAAATCCATGAGTTGTTCGCCCACAAATTTGGCCGCTTCTTACGCATACGCTCACGCAAACGTTTCATAACGCCTAGGTAATACTCCTTGTTTACCGTCTGACCCTCTGGAACGAATTCGTAGTGCACCACGCCACGGATATCGAAGAAAACAATGAGCATCACCTTCATTTTCGAGCGGCTTTGGCGTGGTTTTTTCGGTTTCGGCTCATTTTTTGCCACCCATTCCGATTATTGCTGGCTTGTTTGCATATCGTACTCGTAGACCCAGGTCTCATCACCAGTTATAATGCGTTCCATGAATGTAGAATCGGAATTACAGCGATCCAGCATGTCTGAAGCAACCTGTTCGCGATGACGTTTTTGAAGAGTCGTGCGGCCACCTTTCTCATGCCCAAAATATCAATCAAAATCGTACGTGCGGACTCGTGGGATATCTTAACATCATGTGCTATCTCTCTTAAGCTGGTACGACGGTTTTCCAGCACCCTTTCCTTAATTTTATCGACGTTATCTTCGATCGAAGTCGTCGATGGGCGACCACTTCACGACCGTCCTTGAAGGCTCTGTACCACTGATATGCACGAGTTTTCGATAGAGCATTATCACCAAAGGCCTTTTGCAACATTTTCAATGCATCGGCACACGAAAATTCATTTGCAACACAAAACTTTAAACAAATTCTTTGCTCAACGTAATCACCCATAGTAAAAATCGGCACGCACTCTGACATCGACTGACTTAATCAGCTGCTGCAAACACACTAGTTGACAGATCCCGATCAAGCTTGGCATAGTAATTAAGGACAGTGGTACCAACCTACGAAAAAAAATTTTTACCTGCCTCATTGCCCCGCCAGATTTAAATCGATAATTCCCGGTACTTTCTTGACAGAATGTATATGATTTTTAAATAAATGGAATGAATCACTCCAAGTGTTTTTGGGAGTTCCTCTTGATTTTTTTAGGGATCTTGCCTCTAATTCTTCATCCTTAAACTTTAGCTTTCACACCCTCATAAAATTTCCAACCTATTTTTTTAATGTTTAAAGACAAAAACAACTGGCTCAAAACCGAAACCTTCCATGAATATAAGAAACCTTTGAAATGGTTAAACACCAGTTTGAAAATGTAATCAGTACTACGAATCTCGGTTCACCGTATCCTCAATAATAAAAAAGTTATATAAAACGAAGCAATTTCTTATTTATTCAATTTTGTAACGATTTGAGTTTTTGGAAGAGAAGAAAGAAGAGTTTTTTGTTAGAAATTCATTTATAATGGTTCAGCATCAGTTGAGCGAGAATTTTCAAGGTCAAATAGTTAAAAAAAAACAATTTTTACCTAATTCAGCTAAGGCCAAGCATCCTCCATGCCATGCACCATCTCCCTCCCTTGGATTAAAAAGTTGCAAGACAGATCCCACAACTTCATCTGCAAACTCTTTCGGCAGGCGCCCAGTAACCCGACCAATACCTTTAGCTGCACTCCACCTGCATAATTATCATGATCAGAATGTTATAGCAAACCTTTTAATGGAAAAATCCGGTATTATTCTGATCAAACTTCGGTAATACACCAAAATGTTAAACATTCAATAACTTCGATAAAAATAATGTTGTAGGGATCGAAAAAAATGGAAATACGAGGGTGCGAAATCGGGCATTAATTTATTCCAGGGTTTGTCTTACATGGTGCAGAATTTGAATATCAAAACAAATTAAAATATGTTTGTCTTCTACAATTTTAATTTCAAAAAGATTTTTATTCAAAAAACTTTCAGAATTAAATTAATGTCTAAAATAAGCACCGCTTACGTTTAATAGACGTATATAACCAAAACTCAATATATAATGTCAAATGGAATAAATAAACCAACAGATATACGAAAGTCATTAAAATTAATAAATAAATATTTAAAGGAGACAAAATTTTGTTTCTGATCTTACGTTTAAGAACACCAATTGCCTTTTAAAAACATGAATACATTTTAAGGACTTCTCAAAAAATATAATTTATTTGAAATATTTAATATATTTAAATATTCGAATACCTTCTTACCTTTAAGAACACCAATTGGCGTTTAAATATTTAAGATGTTTGAATCTTCGAATAAGTTAATTCAGAAATCTCTCAAAACGTGCACTATATCTCCAAAAAACAATTAGAATTCCGATAATCTCTTCATCGGCCCTAAATAATATTTAAAATTAAAAAATCAACTAACAATCAGTATATCTAACCTCAAAGTGGTACCGGATAAATGCTTAAACAGACTAGCTTTAAAAATCAAGATAGTCTACGTTCTTCACAAAATCACAGAACACTGTAAGGCATTATAAAGATTCCTTTGAACCATTGACATTCCATAATGAGATTTATATTATTAAAATTGTAGAAAACTGACAGATTGAATCTGTTTTGATATTCGAATTTTGTTATATTTCTTCTATCAAGTAAAAAGCCTTTTTCTCTTTCATTTCATACATAATATATAATTATATACAGAAAATTTGAATATCAAAACAGATTTAATCTGTTAGTCTTCTACAATTTTAATTTCAAAAAAAATTTTCTTCAAAAAACTTTTAGAATTAAATTGATGTCTAAAATAAGCACCGCTTACGTTTAATAGACTTATATAATCAAAACTAAATATATAATGTCAAATGGAATAAATAAACCAACAGATATACGAAAGTCATTAAAATTAATAAATAAATATTTAAAGGAGACAAAATTTTGTTTCTGATCTTACGTTTAAGAACACCAATTGCCTTTTAAAAACATGAACACATTTTAAGGACTTCTCAAAATATATAATTTATTTGAAATATTCAATATATTTAAATATTCGAATAAGTTAATTCAGAAATCTCTCAAAACATGCACTATATCTTCAAAAAACAAATATAATTCTTGGTAATCTCTTCTTCGGTCTATTAAACATAAGCGGTGCTTATTTTAGACATTAATTTAATTCTAAAAGTTCTTTGAATAAAAACCATCTTGAGATATTTAACTCAAAAACTAATTGATTTTTATCCTCCCAGCATTGAAAATTTGCACACTAGATGAAAAAAGGTTGTTGAAAACGAAGGTGATTAAAGAACAATTGCCTTTTAAAAACATGAACACACCTTAAGGACTTCTCAAAGAATATAATTTATTTGAAATATTTAATATATTTAAATATTGGAATAAGTTAATTCAGAAATCTCTCAAAACATGCACTATATCTTCAAAAAATTAAAATTGTAGAAGACAAACATATTTTAATTTGTTTTGATATTGAAATTTTGTTATATTTCTTCTATCAAGTAAAAAGCCTTTTTCTATTTTACATGGTGCAGTCTTGCATTGTCCTGTTGTAGTAAAACACCTTTTCTGTGTACTTTGAAGTACACAATGAGCTGACAAATGACAATCAAATATCGACATGCACAGAAACGACATTACTATTATATAAATTAAACTCACCTAACAATACCATCCGGATTACCCAAACCTTGAACAAGCTGGTCTATAACTTCTTCTACTTCTTCAGGGATAAATATTTCCTCGTCATCTTCTTCTTCATTGTCATCACTCTTAGGTTCAGTGCTTGATGACGTTCCATCACCAGCGCTCAAATTAGCAGCTAAAGAACGATTTCCTCTCTTGTATCTCCAAGACGCAAGTCTTGGGGCCAAAAAAATTAAACCTTAAGAGAGCATTCATCAGTCACATTGGTTAATTTAACTGGCATCATTAACTCACCAATTCTTTGAATAATTTTAAAAACCAATTTATTGACCATAGTGCCAGTATTTGATTTGAATTGTGGACTTATTATCCACTGCAATAAATCCCTAGCGTATGGCAACAAGTCTTCCCTTTTTCCATGTTTCAGTATAATGGCTATACATTCAAAAACACCATGCTTCTGAAATATATTATGAGTATCTTCTAGACCTAGTTCTTTTGCCCATTCTAAGAATGAATTTAAGTGAACAGATTTCACATCACATCTAGAATTAGTTCAATAGTAAGAATTTCACCTAAGTTACATTCAGTGAATCACTCACCTGGATAAGAATCTTGCTGCTAAAAGAGCTGCTGCATCTCTACACTTATCAGATACAATGCAATAAGTTTTTATCACATCTAAAACACGACACATAACAGTCTTCTGATCAGAATTACCATCTACCACACCATCTAATCTGGACATATGAAATGGTATTCTAACTATAATTGATAGCCATAACAGCAAAGTATATCTAGTAGTCCAGTTTTCACAGTCGTTAGGATCTTGAGCTTCCAACATCTGAAGAACTGGCTCAAAATCTGATACCTACAATACAATTTTTATTCAAACATCTCACAATAGTATTCCAATTTTTTCTTACTTCATGAGGCAACTGATTCACAATGACTTTATACCCTCTTACGTTTACTAATACAAATAGGTATTTGAATGTCATATGTTTCAATTCCATGCTGTTTTTAGCATCTCGAATGATATTTATAAATTTTTCTAATAACTCTGGTATATGTTTGTCTAAAAGATGTGGTTGCTCACTGTAAAGACTCAAAATAAAAGCGTATTTTTCATAAGATCTTTCACGAAATGAAAGATCTTCATTGACTACATTCTTCAAGTTATCTATCAATTTTTCCACCTCGTCTCTTTCAGTGAAAGCTTCTAAAGCACAGCCTAAACCGTAAGGTTCATCTTCTTTATGATTTTCCATTTTTTCAATACCGGCCATTGGTGGCATTTTCGGAAAATTAGTTAAATAATTGGGTGTATTTATGTACTTGTAGGTGAAGAAGTTTATTTTCATGGGGAAATTGCATTTGACATTTGACAATATTTTGAAATATTGAAAATTCTATGATTAAAGATCGCAATTTTTAATTGTTGTTGATCTCATCTCCTTATTTTTTCAGATAAGAGCTCTGAATGATGAACATAATAAACCGAATAATTTAGTTTGAAAATGTAGCAAACACTACGAAACTCGAGTCACTATAGCGGATGTTCCTAAATTGAAGGTACAAACGAAGAGGGGAGATTCCTTGCATAATTTTAAGAAAAAAATTCCCTTGTTTTACCCCAGAACTTTTTTCTGGTGAGCCACCGTTAGTTTGAGAATTTGTAAAAAGAACCTTTTTTGTTATACTAAACTTTATGGTCCCTTGTAGTTTTGTCGTATCTCGAATGAATGATTCTCTCGAAATCCTCAGAAAAATCCAAATTGTCATAAAAATTCAGTTAGTAACCGGATCCATGTGTATGGGACGTTTTTCTTTTAAATATTCAAGGAATCTTCCCTGTTCGTTTACCTCCAATTTAGGAACATATGGTATACATTCTGTCAAGAAAGCACCGGGAATTATCGATTTAAATCTGGCGGGGCAATGAGGCAGGTAAATTTTTTTTTTCCTAGGTTGGTACCACTGTCCTTAATTACTATGCCAAGCTTGAGCGGGATCTGTCAACTAGTGTGTTTGCAACAGCTGATTAAGTCATTCGATGTCAGAGTGCGTGCCGATTTTTACTATGGGTGATTACGTTGAGCAAAGAATTTGTTTAAAGTTTTGTGTTGCAAATGAATTTTCGTGTGCCGATGCATTGAAAATGTTGCAAAAGGCCTTTGGTGATAATGCTCTATCGAAAACTCGTGCATATCAGTGGTACAGAGCCTTCAAGGACGGTCGTGAAGTGGTCGAAGACAACGTCGATAAAATAAAGAAAAGGTGCTGGAAAAACGTCGTACCAGCTTGAGAGAGATAGCACATGATCTTAAGATATCCCACGTAGGATTTTGATTGATATTTTGGGCATGAGAAAGGTGGCCGCACGACTCGTACGAGTCGTGCGGCCACCTGCGAAAGACCTGAATTTTCTTCAAAAACGTCATCGCGAACAGGTTGCTTCAGACATGCTGGATCGCTGTAATTCCGATTCTACATTCATGGAACGCATTATAACTGCTGATGAGACCTGGGTCTACGAGGACGATATGCAAACAAGCTAGCAATCATCGGAATGGGTGGCAAAAAATGAGCCGAAACCGAAAAACCACGCCAAAGCCGCTCGAAAATGAAGGTGATGCTCATTGTTTTCTTCGATATCCGTGGCGTGATGCACTACGAATTCGTTCCAGAGGGTCAGACGGTAAACAAGGAGTATTACCTAGGCGTTATGAAACGTTTGCGTGAGCGTATCCGTAAGAAGCGGCCAAATTTGTGGGCGAACAACTCATGGATTTTGCATGACGATAACGCGCCTTCTCACCGAGCTACGATTGTGACTGACTTTCTCGCCAAAAACTCAACAAACGTGCTTCAGCAACCACCGTATTCGCCGGATTTGGCTCCCTGCGACTTTTTCCTCTTCCCAAAACTAAAATTGCCCCTTCGTGGCACCCGTTTTGAGTCGATTGAAGCCATAAAACAAAATTCGGCGCGAGAGCTAAAGTCCATCCCGGAAAGCGCCTATAAAAAATGTTTCGATAATTGGAAGTGCCGTTGGCATAGATGTATTGGAGCAAATGTAGCCTATTTTGAAGGCGACCCAATAAATTTTGACGATTAAATGTAAAAATGTTGTTTTAATTGAAAATTCCCGGTACTTTCTTGACAGAGTAGTATTCAGTTAAAAAAAGTGATAGAAGACTAAGTAATTTCTTATTTTATTCCATCATAATTTTGTTTAAATAGACCATTGGACACAGAAGTATGCCTACTTGAAATTTTGTTGTTTAGTATTGAAAAAACGAATGTTTCGTACACAGAAATAAAAAATAACATATAACTTTTATGAAAAAATAATTTAAAAGAGAAATAAATTAAAGAATTTGAAATGAGAAATTAGCCAATTGGAAAGATCAAGTTGGCAAATGGGTAAATCCATTAGACCATTGGACCCAGAAGTATGCCTACTTGAAATTTTGTTGTTTAGTATTGAAAAAACGAATGTTCCGTACACAGAAATAAAAAATAACATATAACTTTTATGAAAACATGTAATTGGGGAAATAAAAAATTGACAAAATAGTAAAAATGATAGAATAGACAAAAACACTTTAAAAAAAATTATATATATCACATATAAATACAAATTTCCAGTATTAATAAAATAATTGTCACCTACACATTTTCAAATAGAATAATATGAAAATTAAGACAAATCGAAAATTCATAATGACACTATTTTCAAGTTGATAAATAAATATTATAAAAGTATCACATAACATAAATTCAAGTCTAGTTTTCAATGAAATTAGTCTTCCACACCATAACTAAATTATCAGCACCGCCTGTAGCGAAGTGTTGTCCGTCAGCACTGAACTTCCCACAAGTTACTCCACCGTCATGTCCTCCAAGTGTATAAATAGGTCTTCCTTCCAGTACATCAATAATTCTTACTTTGCCATCTTTACCACAAGTTAAAAGATAATTATCGATAGGATTCCAAGATACATATGTTGTCTCTGTGTGCAAAACATAATGTTGTTGTAATTTCCTTGTCCTCAACTCATAAATTCTAACAGCCCCCGAGCTCATAGCAACCGCTATAGAGTTATTGTTTGGATAAGGGTCTACATGAACCGGACTACCTTCTTGACTAACAAAACTATGAATACATTGCCCAGATAAAACATCCCATAATTTTAATTGTCTGTCATCTGCTCCTGAAGAGATGACTTTTCCATTTGGAAAGAACTTGGCAGATCTAACCCAGTGATTGTGGCCCAAAAATGAAGATATGAAACGCCTGCTTACAACATCCCACATTTTAATAGCCTTGTCTCTGGCACCTGTTATGAGTTTACTGCTGTCCGCAGAAAAATTCAAACACTGAATAGGCACTAAGTGTGCTTTAAATTCTGAACAATCCCCTTTAACAGTGGGTGTCCAAAATCTGACGGTATGATCAATTGAACAAGATGCAAGAATTCTGCCATCCAAAGAATATTCTACTCCTGTAATTGCGTTTGAATGTCCAACATAATTGTAACTACGAGAATTATCAGCAGCGTTCCAAATCATTAAGGTACCATCCTCACAGCCTGTAGCAATTTGATTTGAAACATAGTCCGGACTGAAACTGATATCTGTAATCGGCTTTCGATGTCCTTTGAATACCATCTTCAACACCGGTTCATTCTCCTTCATGAGATAAGATTGTTGTTTTTTCTTAATTGCAGACATTTTTAGAATTAAATTTTCTTTGTACTGGCAAAAACAACCGTTTCAAAATTTGAATTTGTTTGTATTAACCGTCGACTCTCGACGGATTGCAAACAATTGACAAATATAACCATAGAACATATAGAGATATTTTGTGAAATATAGAATAGATAGAAATATTCAAGCGTAAGCACGTTTTGAAAATTAAACTATTAAACGAGCAGAAGGACCTTTGGCACACTCTTCTTGAAGTTTTGCACAAGCCGAAGCCTTCAACGAATATATAAAACCATTGAAACACTGCGAAACTCAGATCACTGTATCTTCAGTAATAAAAAGTGACAGAAAATGAAGTAATTTCTCATTTCATTCCATTTTTTAAATTAACTATCACAAAGTAAAGAATTACTGCATCCAATATTTGAAGAATAGAAGATAGAACAAGTGAAGGCAAAACCTCGAGTAATAAACATTTACTCTGAGGAACTGGATAACTGATTAAAGGTTTTCTGTGCTTCCAAAGAATTATTAGTTTTTCCATTTTTCCATATTTATTGGTATTCCGAGATGTTAGAATCTTTTTCAAAATTTTTATTGGAATTCATTTACTGACTCTGGATTCCCTCACTAATTGGGAATTAATTCATTGAATGGAACAGGCTGATTAAAACACAGAAAACTGTCACTTTGCTGTGACTTAACCTGATATCGGTTCTGGAAATTTCAGGAATTGTAAATCTCAAAATCACTATCGTTAAATAGTTTGGTTCAATCTATTTAACACTTCAAAGTACAAAATGGACAATTCACTTCTTTTGCAATGTTACAATAGAGGATGTGGTCAGAAATTTAACCCAAATGAAAACAAAGAAGGTTATTTGAATTCCAGCTGAATTCTTAGATGAAAAAATATTTCTTTTCTAGATTCTTGTCGTCACCACCCAGGGGAGCCGTTTTTTCACGATGCTTATAAAGGCTGGTCTTGTTGTGATAAGAAATGCACAGATTTCACGGAATTTTTGAATATTAAAGGCTGCACGGTTTCATTTCATTCCAACGTCAAACCCCCAGAACCAGTAAAACCGAAAACTCAGGATGTAGATGTCAATGAAGTAATAGAAGTTAAACCAATCGTTCCAAATAATCTTCCTCGACCACCATTTACTACACCAATGGTAAATTGCCAGTGTATTTCTTTGAATAAATATTTGTTCGTGGAACATATTCAGCTTTCCTTACTGAACTGAGGCACTTAATGTTTTATTATAATTCTTTAGAGTTTCTTTTTAAACTTGACAGGTGTACTTAACCTATATATGATATTGTTAGTATATGCCTTGAAATAGTTGGAAAGAATTAATAATATGGAGTTTTTTTAAATTTTATGAAGAGCCTGATGAAACCAGAGATCGCACCTTCTTTGAAACAACAGGTTTTCAGTAAGAAAACAGAACAGAATACTGATAGTAATGAAATATCCCTCGGGACAGCTTGTAAGAATGGTGGCTGTAAAACAACGTATCAGGGAGACGAAACTAATGTTTCCAAGTGTATTTACCATCCAGGTTATCCTGTCTTTCATGAAGGTCTAAAATTTTGGACATGTTGCAAGAGAAGGACAACAGATTTTCAAACTTTCCTGGATCAGGTTGGCTGTGAGGAGGGAAATCATTTATGGAAAAAAGAGGTTAGAATTTTGTTTCCATTCTTAAGCCATCTAAACTTTTGTTGTCCAGTAAATCGAGTTTTTACAACATTCTTTGCAACTTTCCGTTTAGGTTAATCTTGATTTTGGAGTTCTACTCCTTTTTTGAAAAAATTTTGTCTTGTTTGAGAATTGTTATATAGATGCATGTTACACTGTAGACTTGTAGACTTTCTATTACCATAGCGCACACTCCTTATCCTTGATATTTGGTACAGATCAGCCGAATTAATTTATTTGAATAGTTCATATTACTTTACACAGATTCTTCCTGATTGAGTGTGCTATTTTGAATTTGGGAAAATATAGTTCTTTTTAATTATTTTAATGAAAGCTTGGTTAACTTTAAATTCAGAATTATATCTTGAAAATTCTACAATATACAGTGTGGAAACCATTTATAGAATAAAATTCATTGTCCTTTTGTTAGTAAATTATAAAAAACACTGGGACACGCCAATTTTCATTCGTTAGGTCTATTGCATTAGTAAATAAGTTGACTAACGCAGGAACAACTTTGTCTCTAATCAAGCTCAAATATTTTTTTATTTGTGCATGAATTTTAGACACAGTACCTTGTGAAATACGACTCTGTCAAGAAAGTACCGGGAATTTTCAATTAAAACAACATTTTTACATTTAATCGTCAAAATTTATTGGGTCGCCTTCAAAATAGGCTCCATTTGCTCCAATACATCTATGCCAACGGCACTTCCAATTATCGAAACATTTTTTATAGGCGCTTTCCGGAATGGACTTTAGCTCTCGCGCCGAATTTTGTTTTATGGCTTCAATCGACTCAAAACGGGTGCCACGAAGGGGCAATTTTAGGAAAAAGTCGCAGGGAGCCAAATCCGGCGAATACGGTGGTTACTGAAGCACGTTTGTTGAGTTTTTGCCGAGAAAGTCAGTCACAATCGTAGCTCGGTGAGAAGGCGCGTTATCGTCATGCAAAATCCATGAGTTGTTCGCCCACAAATTTGGCCGCTTCTTACGGATACGCTCACGCAAACGTTTCATAACGCCTAGGTAATACTCCTTGTTTACCGTCTGACCCTCTGGAACGAATTCGTAGTGCATCACGCCACGGATATCGAAGAAAACAATGAGCATCACCTTCATTTTCGAGCGGCTTTGGCGTGGTTTTTTCGGTTTCGGCTCATTTTTTGCCACTCATTCCGATGATTGCTGGCTTGTTTGCATATCGTACTCGTAGACCCAGGTCTCATCACCAGTTATAATGCATTCCATGAATGTAGAATCGGAATTACACCGATCCAGCATGTCTGAAGCAACCTGTTCGCGATGACGTTTTTGAAGAAAATTCAGGTCTTTCGGTACGAGTCGTGCGGCCACCTTTCTCATGCCCAAAATATCAATCGTACGTGGGATATCTTAAGATCATGTGCTATCTCTCTCAAGCTGGTACGACGTTTTTCCAGCACCTTTTCTTTATTTTATCGACGTTGTCTTCGACCACTTCACGACCGTCCTTGAAGGCTCTGTACCACTGATATGCACGAGTTTTCGATAGAGCATTATCACCAAAGGCCTTTTGCAACATTTTCAATGCATCGGCACGCGAAAATTCATTTGCAACACACAACTTTAAACAAATTCTTTGCTCAACGTAATCACCCATAGTAAAAATCGGCACGCACTCTGACATCGACTGACTTAATCAGCTGCTGCAAACACACTAGTTGACAGATCCCGCTCAAGCTTGGCATAGTAATTAAAGACAGTGGTACCAACCTAGGAAAAAAAAATTTTCTCTGCCTCATTGCCCCGTCAGATTTAAATCGATAATTCCCGGTAATTTCTTGACAGAATGTATTAGGAAACTGAGGATACCTTTCATTAAATAAGTTTGCCACTTCAACTTGACTTCTGCAATTATTCCCGTAACCGATCGTCATTAAAATCTCAATTCGGTGAGTCTCAGTTGAATATTCCATTACTACTTCCACAAGAAATATGTTTTCAATTAGCAATTTACTATTTCAACCTAAAACTCAACACCACAACATCTGACTGATATCAATTCACATTATTTGCAGATTTTCTTTATTTATCGGCATAGTTAGATAGTTTTTCAGGTATTCATGATAAAAAATGTTATCAAAACCAAGATCCTTGAAATAATAAACTACTACCGACATCTGCTATCAAAACCGCACAAACTTATTTATATTCCCAACACAAATATTCAAACATAATAATAAAAACAAATTGTAGAAATTACTATGTTTTACTACCAATAAAAAGATATATTACACATTTTCTTGTGACTCGAGTTTTGGGAAATGAACTATCCCATCATCAGACAACTGAAGACCTAACAGTGGTACAGAGGTATTTAATCAAAAGTGGTAAATAATCTAAATATTTCAATAGATCATACCTAATAGTGGTACAGAGGTTTACAAGCGGAACGTGATAAAAAATCGGGTTAAAAAAGAGGGGCCTTCTAACAGATATCGGAATGTCGGCAATCGACAAAGAAGGTTGTTAAACAGATGGTACCCATTTAAATATCTCAAATAATTTTTGGGGTTACATGGCTCCGTTTCATTTTCATTCTTTTTACATTATTTTGTTGTATATCTCAAATATTTGGATTTACATAGCTCCAAACAGTCATTCATTATCTTTTACATTATTTTTATTGTGAAGGAATTTGAGAATTTCAATAATCAAGTTTCTTTTCTTTTGAATCTAAATGTAAAATTTTTTCTTAGAATTTTCTTTTGTCGAAAGGAATTACTGTTTTCTAAAGAATGAGTGGCAAAAGTTGAATTTTTGTTTACTTTTCATTAAATTCATTATATGTTCGTTGAAAAAGGTTTTAAACAGATATTACTTTTTAAATATCTCAAATATTTTCGATTTACATAGCTCCGTGCAGTCATTCATTATTTTTACATTATTGTTATTGTGAACTAATTTGAAAATTTCAACAGATCAATCAGATCAATAATCAGATCAAACAGATCAATAATACCGATGATAATTATCACTGGTATTATTTATACCGATGATAATTATCATCAGTATTATTTAACGCAAAGGACCCTACTTCAAACATACACAAATCGGGAGTTTATGAGTTATCTTGTTCTACGTGCCGAAATAAATATATAGGACAAACAGGACGATCCTTCAAGACGAGGTTCAACGAACATAAAATGAGTTTCATAAAAAATTTACAAAATTCTACTTTTGCCACTCATTGTCTAGGAAACGCTCATTCCTTTCCCACAATAGATAATCTTAAAATTTTACATGTAGAATCAAAAGGGAAGAAACTCGATTATCTAGAATCTGTTGAAATTTTCAAATTAGTTCACAATAACAATAATGTAAAAATAATTAATGACTGTACGGAGCCATGTAAATCGAAAATATTTGAGATATTTAAAAAGTAACATCTGTTTAAAACCTTTTTCAACGAACATAAAATGAATTTAATGAAAAGTAAACAATAATTCAACTTTTGCCACTCATTCTTTAGAAAACAGTAATTCCTTTGGACAAAAGAAAATTCTAAGAAAAAATTTTACATGTAGATTCAAAAGAAAAGAAACTTGATTACTGAAATTTTCAAATTCGTTCACAATAAAAATAATGTAAAAGATAATGAATGACTGTACGGAGCTATGTAAATCCAAATATTCGAGATATACAACAAAATAATGAAAATGAAACGGGACTATGTAACCCCAAAAATTATTTGAGATATTTGAATGGGTACCATCTGTTTAACAACCTTCTTTGTCGATTGCCGACATTCCGATATCTGTTAGAAGGCCCCTCTTTTTAACCCGGTTTTTTATCACGTTCCGATTGTAAACCTCTGTACCACTATTAGGTGTTACCGAGAATCTGTTGAAATATTCAAAATATTTATCACTTTTGTTTAAATACCTCTGTACCACTGTTAGGTCTTCAGTTGTCTGATGATGGGATAGTTCATTTCCCGAAACTCGAGTCACAAGAAAACGTGTAATATATATTTTTTGGTAGTAAAACATAGTAATTTCTGCAATTTGTTTTAATTATGATCAACTACCGAATAGTAACGGCTGAAACAATTCAGTATAATAATAAAAAATTGCAATTATTTTATTCCATTTTTTATGAAGCGATTGAATGTTTTGTTTCAGGGAGGCGACAAAAGCAAAAGGAATTGCCGATGGGACTATCACCAAACTGCCTCCCATGTTATAGTAGCCATTTATGCCAAACAATATGATGTGGACGAAAGCACAGTCAAATTAAATCCTATCAGATTAAACGCTAATTTGGTATTTCCAACGGACAATACTAATTTCACCCTTGATATAGAGCTCAAAGGGGTAAGAATAACAATTCAATAGATCGATCGAATATCACTTCTTTCGATTTTCTTATAGATTGTCGATGTAGAGAAATCCAAGATTACGATGTATGGTACAAAAGTGGAGATAAGCTTGAAAAAAGCTGAACCCGGTAGCTGGTCAAAATTGGAAGTACCTAGAACTGCCCTTGTAATTGAAAATGAACCTACAGGCGAAGAGACTGGTGATAAAGAAATCTCTTCAATGGTTGATGCGGTCGATCTGAGTGATTTGTAATTTTATACTGCGTTTTTTGCATTAATTCTTCTTAACGATGTTTGTAAGTGAAATAAAATGCTTTTTAGTATCACTACACACTATATTTGTCTTTCAAGTATGGCAAATATTGTTTACATTTTATTATTCCACAGCGATAAAATTAGTTAGTGCTTCTTCGTTAATATCAATGGTTTGTCACAGCACAGGCTGTCTAATGTGTCTTGAAATTTATTTATTTATTTAAATTGGCCAAAATATGAAAAACTTAAACTGTCCAAAAAAAGTGCGTGCGTACAATGTACACATGTCAGAAGTGAAACTTCTTTGGCGAACTAATTTATCAGTTTTGTTTATATTTATACAAATCTAAAACTTTAGATTTCCGAGACTTAAAGGAAGGGAAAAAGGAAGATATGTTAGGAATTTCATTGTCATTAAAATATTAAAAGTGTTGAAAATTGATATAAATTATAAATTTAATTTTTTAAATTTATTTCTTCAATATTTACGCTATTCGACGCGATTTCTATAGATATTATTGTGACTGAAGCATTATGATACGTAAAATATGCAATATAAGTTCGTGTTTTAACATTATCTAAATATCTTGTAAAAATAGCATCTATTGTCGTTCCTGAATTTGTGGTTGGTGTGTTTGGATTATTATTTAGCTGTAGACTAAATTTTTCTTCTAGAAAGTAATTAATGTTAATTTTGTCGATTGATCTATATTTTTCGATCGATCCGGCTCGAAAATATCAATTTTTTTTTTAATAATTTTAGGTGGGATCTACTTTTCGTTCAAATTCCGTCTTTGGTCATCCCTTGTCGGAGGGCGGTGCCCGTTTGGCGAGCGCGGGAAAAGTCCGAAAATTTTCATCCGCGACGGAAAGCCATCCGCGAAATATACGGGCTTTAGCGGGTAGCGGGTCTATCGGATCTTCGGTTCGAACGGGTATTTGCGCGACGGGCTTCCCCGTCGCGAGATACATCCGTTTTGTCCGACGGTCCGAAAATTTTTGGTCGGTCTCCGTACTTTACTTCGCGGATCGCCCCTATACGTAGACCACAGAAACTGTTCGAGGTCGCGGTGGGCGGGGCTTGTCGGAGTTCGCGGGAAAATTCCCGATTTTTATCCGCATTTATCTCGGGAACGGGAACGGTACTACGGTCTGGAGGGAAGAAGTTTCACTTCAAAAATTTTGCAATGATCCGAACAAATGATAATCCGTAGGCCCAGATCTGGCGAATATGGTGGGTGTGGCATTGCATCCCATTCAAGCTGTAAAAGCTTTTGGCGAGTGACCAAAATTGTATGAATTCTCGCATTATCTTGATGGAACACTACACTCTTTCTGTTGATTAATTCTGGGCTTTTCTGTTGAAGTACATCATTCAGTTTGTCCAGCTGATGACAATAGACTTCCGAATTAATTGTTGTGTTATACGGTAAAAGCTGAAACAAATCGATTCCTTTAAAATCCCACCAAACAGACAGCATCGCCTTTTTTGATGGATAGTGGCTTTTCAAATACGTTGAGCTGGTTCTTTTTTGCTCCATGATCTCTTCCATTTGACATTGTTATATACAACCCATTTTTCATCCCCAGTAATGTTGCGCTTCAAAAGTAAATCATTTTCTTTCTGGCTTGAACAGCATTTTTACCTTTTCTATAGTGAAAAAGTAAAATATGACGAATATGCTGCTTATTGCTCTCTATATTTAAATATCTTGGTCTACACCCATACAAGATCCAACTGGTTCAAGAACTAAAGCCACTTGACCATAATAAGTGTCGTTTGTTTGCTGATTGGGCCCTAGAACAGCTTGAAGTTAATCACTTTTTTATCGTAAAATTGTGTTTAGTGATTAAGCTCATTTCTGGTTGAACGGCTATGTAAACAAGCAAAATTGTCGTATATGGAGTGAAAACAATCCTTAAGAAGTTCTGCAGGTTCCATTGCATCCTGAAAAATGCCTTGTATTGTGTGCTTTACACGCTGAAGGCATCATCGGTCCATATTTCTTTAAAAACAAAGCTGGAGTTAATGTTACTGTCAATGGTGCTCGTTACAGATCGATGATCAATGATTATTTGTTTCAAAATTTGAATGGTATGGACCCATAAGTGTTTTGGTTCCAACAAGATGGTGCTACACCTCATGCTGCTGCCGTAACAATTGATTTATTGAAAGAAAGATTTGGTGATCACATTATTTCGAGAAATGGTCCAATTAATTGGCCTCTAAGATCATGCAACATGACTCCACTGGATTATTGGAGGATTATTGGGGTTATCTCAAGTCATTGGCTTATGCTGATAAACCAGAAACAATAGACGCTTTGGAAGCCAACATAACTCGTGTTATTGATGAAATAAGGCCTGAATTACTCGAAAAAGTGGTCCAAAATTGGTCTGGTCGAATGCGGTTCCTCAGAGCTAGTCGTGGTGGACATATGCCGGAAATTATTTTCAAAACATAAATGTCATCAAATTATCTTTCAAATAAAAAAAAATTGGCTTCAATCTTAATTTAAATGTGTTTTATTTCAATTTAAAATTCTATCACTCTGAAAAAACACCCGATACTTTAAGAACAACGTCATATTTAAAATCAAATATTAACCTTCACCAAGAATAAACTCAATAATTTATTTTAATTTCCCATTTTATTGTATTAGAAAATCAAAATAATCGAATTATTTTCATTCAACATAGTTGAAAATTCAAAACAGTGTAAACTACAGGTAAAGTAAAAATTCATTTTGTGGAAGAAGTCATTTAATATTCAAGTCCCTTTCAGGCGAGTTGATAAGCAAAATTATCATTTTAGTTTATAGAAATTCAACCAAATTCCATCCTTAGCTGTAGTAATAATTGATTTGGGTGCAAACTGAATGGGCATTTTGGTTTTTTCTTTATTTATTTTAACATAGTGATCCTTGATAACAGTTGCCAATGCCACTTTGGTTTGAATAATACCGAATCGTTTTCCTGCAAAATTGAAATTAGTTAAGAAAAGTACATAAAATATACTGAATTGTTTCAGCCGTTACTATTTGGTAGTTGATCATAATTAAAACAAATTGTACAAATTACTATGTTTTACTACCAAAAAATATATATTACACGTTTTCTTGTGACTCGAGTTTCGGGAAATGAACTATCCCATCATCAGACAACTGAAGACCTAACAGTGGTACAGTGGTATTTAAACAAAAGTGATAAATATTTTGAACATTTCAACAGATTCTCGGTAACACCTAATAGTGGTAGAGAGGTTAACAATTGGAACGTGATAAAAAACCGGGTTAAAAAAGAGGGGCCTTCTAACAGATATCGGAATGTCGGCAAACGACAAAGAAGGTTGTTAAACAGATGGTACCAATTTAAATATCTCAAATAATTTTTGGGGTTACATAGCTCCGTACAATCATTAAGCCTCTCCAAAAATTATTTGAGATATTTAAATGGGTACCATTTGTTTAACAACCTTCTTTGTCGATTGCCGACATTCCGATATCTGTTAGAAGGCCCCTCTATTTTAACCCGGTTTTTTATCACGTTCCAATTGTTAACCTCTGTACCACTATTAGGTGTAACCGAGAATCTGTTGAAATGTTCAAAATATTTATCACTTTTGTTTAAATACCACTGTACCACTGTTAGGTCTTCAGTTGTCTGATGATGGGATAGTTCATTTCCCGAAACTCGAGTCACAAGAAAACGTGTAATATATAATTTTTGGTAGTAAAACATAGTAATTTCTGCAATTTGTTTTAATTACATAAACTATGTATAGCTAGCTTATGGCGTAATTTATAAAATGTGGAAATAATCCATCAATTTGAATTTTTGAAAAATAACTATCTTGTAGCGTGCCCGCTAAGTACGTAGCGTGCCAGCTCCTCTCGAAGAATTCTACTCTGCTCTGCTACAGCTTCCGATGTAGCATATGAGAGGGCGCGACAAGTAGCAAACAATACCTCAAAGATCAGCCCTCACCGGGGTTAAGTAGGTCAAAAAAAAAAGAACCAGCGCTCGATGACTAACGTTCCCATAATGAACGGGGTCACAGCCTGTCTGAAGAGTTTGAGGTACGCAGACTGAGAACGATACGCTCTCTCCTAAATTTGAGGTTGGAAGTTCTCTCACAACACCGCATTTCCTTCGAGAGTTTCAATCTTTTATACAATGCTGAATAAAACCAGTGGAGTTTGCTTTTCAAGGTAGACATCCTGTGATATAGATATAAGGTAGTATTAAGAATAACAGGAATCTGAAAGACTCTCATTATATATGTTGAAATTATACAGGTTACGAAACTAATTCGCAGAATATAGGGTAGTGACCACCTTCTAAGAGTTCTGCTGCAGCTTGCCGGCGTAGCATATAGAGGACACGACTAGTCTTAAAATTTCTGACTGACCGTCCCCGCCGATTTCAAGGCACACAGCGTTCGACGACCGGTCCGACGTGGAACACAAGGTCACTGGCGCCACAGACATGCACACCACGCCTGTCTGAAGAGTTAAGGTGCGTATGCTCAAAACGAAACGCCGCTTCCCAAATTAATGGGTAGAAGATTTCAGTATCTTGTCAAGTACGATTGTATATACTTTACTAACAATGTCTCTTTCATATTTTTTCTATTCATAAATACATACCTATGCAAAGTCTTGGACCCTCTCCGAAAGATAAGAACGCGCCACTTGGAACGAAGTTCTGATTTTCCCCAAATCTTTCCGGATCGAATTTATCAGGTTCTGGATATATATCTGCATCGTGATGCACACCTATGATTGGTATCATCACCAAAGTATCTTTTTCGATCACCACTTCACTTTCAGGTACTGGATAATTCTTAGTACATAACCTTGTCATCATAGATAGAGGTGGGTATTTCCTAAGAGTTTCTGTAGACGAAATATGATTTCTGATTCATCAAACGTAAGCAGTTTCTGAAGTGTTAAGAGTAAAGAACAGTAAAAAAATTCTACGTGAAAATTGGTTTGTCTGCCATACCAATAAATTATTTCTCAAAAAAAAGTTAGTTTAATATTTGACATTAACGAAATGGGTCGATTTACGCTTGAACAAAACTGGAAAATATTATTAAGAGAACCGTAATCTCTAAGGATTATATGAAAGAGAGAACCTCCCATAGATTATATAAATTATATCACGGTATTTACCCACTTATTTCTGTGGTACTGTAACTTAACATGAGCTTATGGCGTCGCTATTGCATTTGAAGCGGCAGAGAGGAAGGTTCTTGGAGATAAACCTCCTGAACGACATAAAAACATACTCGAGATAATAGTACTTATAGCAGTCCCTCTTGGTAACTAAAGTTCTTTTGAATGTTTCTGATTAATTGTATACTTTACGCTTTCGAATACCACCTTAGATTCTCAGTTATTGTACGCTCATTCATTGTTCTTCCACTCGCTTTTCATTCTTGTATTTTTGCTTCAGTGATATAAATTCGACTGGATTGGTTTACTAAAATGCGTTCCCTTTGTATATGACTAAAGCGGCACGACCCTCACAGGTTATCTATTTATATTGTATACTTTTTCTCGGTGCCTGGTTGTTGTAAATATTAATAGTGGTTCTTTATTTGTGCTGTTCATGGTATTCGCAGTAACTGATTTGGATGTGTTCCCCTTTGAGCTATCCCGTGTTATACGGAGTACTCTAAAAGATCCGGGATTTTGCGGAGTACTCTAAGATATATGAGATTACACGGAGTACTCTAAAGAACGCTAACCTTTTTATCGTGATCGTCTAGTGGCTCAAGGAAACAGTGACGGAAGGTTCAAATATTCAAAACACAATAACGTCAGAATAATATATTTTTGTTAGTAATATTAAAAAGAAGAAACCCTCGATGAATGGAAACACATTTATCAGCCTGTTGTTAAATCTACTCTACGCAATGGTTCGCAAAGCTCCACAGTGAACTTAATGGCACCCCGCTCAAATCGGATATCATTCATATGCTGCGGAAGGGGGGGGGGGGTTAGAGGGACAGGATACAGCCAGCATGCAACCTACAACTGCACTTCCGGTAACCAGTGCAGAACCTCCCGGTAAGTTTGAAATGATCAGTAAGGTAAGGATATGCTCAGGAGATCTCCTTGAAGAGGGGATCTAACATAATTCGAGTCGACCGGAAAAGTTACTATCAAATGGACTGTATCTGGTCTCCTCGGAGCGGTCAAGGCCCAGAAAGGCTCAGATATTACTGAAGAACGAACCAAACACTACCTGAAGGGTCACGCAAGCTAATCCCTGGGGATATCACAATACCTCGGAACACTGATCTAGCAATCACTCACACATTCTCACAAAGTAGGCGGGCACGTGCATATGGCAAATACGTAACACAAACTGACTAGGACATCATAAAATAGATACAGTACCCCATCACCTAGGCGTGTTAATGAACGTTACAATAAAAACAAACAAAGACATAGGTAACCGGAGATCACACAAGAGTACATGGAAATCAGTTACATATCAAACACTATTTACAAATACAGTAAAACGCAACCAGGCACCGAAAGAAAGTATACAATATAAATAGATAACTTTTGAGGGTCGTGCCGCTTTAGTTATATACAAAGGCAATGCATTTCAGTTAAAACATTCCGGTCGGATTAAATAACACTGAAGCAAAAATAGAAGAATGAAAAGCGATGAATGGAAGTACAATGAACGGGCGTGAAATCACTAATTTCACATTAACACTAAGGGAGTATTCAAAAATATAAGGCATGCAATTAATCAGAAGCATTTAAAAGAAGTTTACTTACTAAGAGTTACCAAGGGGGACTGTCATAACTACTATTATCTCGAGTATGTTTCTAAGTCGCTCAGGAGGTTTATTTCCAAGAGCCATTGTATTTTGAAGCGGCTAAGGCCGCTTCAAAATACAATGGGAATGCCATAAGGACGTCCTTTTCTTTGTTACTGTCATCAATCACATACGTGTCAAGTTACAGTGCCACAGAGTATTTGACACAAATACTCTGTGTCTCTAACTACAATGACGTAATGGTGGAATTTATATAATCTATGAGGGACTCTGTGACTCGTATGATCCTTAGAGGATATGGATCTCTTCAATTACTAATGTAAAATATATTATTATTCTGACTTAGCTGTGTTTTTGAATATTCGAACCTCCAGTCAGTTTTTCCTTGCTTTCTTTAGGTGTAATTTGGGTTGTCTACACAACGTAACATCTTATTCTCTCGCCACTAGATGATAAAAAAGGTAAGCGTTCTTAGAGTACTCCGTATAATACCGGACAGGGGAAAAATTAAGAAAAAACATTTATCATAAATCAACATTCGGTGAACAACACCAGATATTGGTTTCAAACATATTGAGAATTTGTGAACTTTTTGGAACAGTATAGTTTAAACATGAAAGCTTCTTAATAATGTCTACAAACCTTTAATGACACGTTCTAAATATACCATCTCCATGCAGGCCTCATATGTTAACTGCCCATTATGTTTCTTCAAAATTTTTCTCACTTCATCTCTAGCCCTGTTTTGAATGTCTTCATTCAACGCAAGTTCAAAGAGCGCAAATGTTGATGTAGTTGCAGACGTCTCATAACCTGCTAAGAAAAATAGAAACACCTGAGCAGCTACTTCTTCAATCGAGAGCCGAATATCTGATCGCTCTTCGTTATTACATTCTGTGTCCATAACTTTCCCAGTATTTTTCAGTTGTATCAAGAGTTGTATGAAGTCTTGACGTTGAACGTTGTTCTTTTCACGGTAATCAACAGTTGCCTTGACAGTATTCATGAAAAAGTCTGCGATGTCAGGTTTGATCAGTTTAAATTTCAAGGCTATAAGGTATTTTCTTGGCACGATGAATGATATCAGATTCCTAAGGGCTTCAAAGCCGCTGTCTGTGAAAAACCTTGCTCCCGCCTTTTTGAAATCTGCATCCGGATTCTGTATCGAATTTATCTCCAAACCAAAAGCCGTCGACGAAATAACATCCACCGTAAATCTAGAAATATAATCTTTGACATCAACAGCCTCTTTGGTGCTTTCAGCTCTCTTTATTATCGCTTCTAAATTGCTGGCGTTCTGGGCTATAATTGGAAACATCATTTTTATCTTCCCAGAAGTGAATGTATGCGCCAGTGCTGCCCTCATGCGTCTCCAGTTACCATCTTCAAGAGAGAAAAGATGACCAGACAATGGATCATGCTCCTCGTTCACGTAGAACCCATGGTTGACAAAATGGTTGAAATCCTTCACCATTACAGATCTTATGAGATCCAAGTCCACAGGCATCCAAATCGGTTTGCCGAAGAAATAAATACCACCGTGTTTGGCGTTATTTGCTTTTATGAAATTATAAGTATTCAGAGTTAAGTCTAGAATGGTGTCTTTTTGTTTCACTAAGTTGGCGATATTTCCGAATGGAATTGTTGGATTTGGTACATGGAATACTTTCCTGCGCCTCCAATAGAGAAAATTGTACTTGTAGTGTGCTATAATCATCACGAAACTCACAGCGAGTATTGCTGTTAATATCTCAATAGCTATAAGAGTTATACCCATTATGAACAATCTGCAAAATGAACTTATCATTAATGATATTATACTTACTCTCAGAAGCTATGGAAGAAGAATATGTTAAAAGGTGTGACTCCATGGGATCTTGTGGCGAAAGAGGTGGGTATGGAGTATAAACTCAAAAAAGATTTGACTCTGAGTGAGTTCGGTCGCCATACCCCTCTTATTATTCTAGAACGAACAATGACTGGTGCCATCTACGTAGAAAACATCATTGTTCCTCTGCACAACGAATTTGGGGATAACTTCATTTATTTGGATGATAACGCACACGAAGGGTCAAAACATTCTACAAGAGAACAATATCCAGAGAATGAACGAATTGAACGATATGTGTTATTGTCTCATACAAAAAGTGAATTTTGAACAGAGGCCACATCAGAAATCTCATAGGGACAGGAGAATATATGTTTAATATTCTATGACAAATTGACATCCCTAGTGAGACGTCCAGTTCTCATTCTCTCTCGCTTCAACTCTGGTCCTGTTCGGTCGATACTCGATCATGTCGACAATCGGCATTCATTTTGTACAGTTGTAACCTCAAATTTCCATAACCTGCATTTTGTATCACATAAGCCAATAAATTGGTGTTAACACTCAAGTCTTACAATAAAAAATTAGCAGACAACTCCACATTTCGAGCCGGATCAAATGTGGAGTTGTCTCCTAAATTTTGATTGTGAACACTTGAGTTTTAACACCAATTTATTTGCTTATGCGATACGAAATGCAGGTTATGAAAATTTGAGGTTATAACTGTACGAAATGAATGCCGATTGTCGACATGGTCGAGTATCGACCGAACAAGACCAGAGTTGAAGCGAGAGAGAATGACAACTGGACGTCTCACTAGGGATGTCCATTTGTCATAGAATATTAAACATATATTCTGTCACTATGAAATTTCTGATGTGGCCTCTGTTCAAAATTCACTTTTTATATGAGACAATAACAATATGCCTGTAAATTTCAGTAATGACTTGATTCGTGGGATGCCTTGGCATATTTGAGAGTTGATTGAAAGAAGAGGTGGTAATACGGGCAGTTGAATTTGGATTCAGTTGTGGAATAACTATAATTAATAAAAAATAAATAATCGATAAATTTAGATTTTTTTCCATTTTTCATATTTTGTCTCATCCTACATAAAGCAAAGAGTAACAACTAAAGATTTTCTATCAAATATATTGCAGTTGAAATAGAGGAAAATATTCATCTCATTTCCAGAACATAGATTGTTAACCTAGGGAAGCCAAGACTTTTGACGATGTGTGTATATGGTGGATGCATTGAAACTTCGCATCCAAGCTCCTGATGGAACACAACGCCTTTTCTGTTGGTCAATTCTGGCCGTTTCTGGACAATCCAGAGCTTCAAACGGTCCAGTTAGTGAGGCAATTGAAATTAAGGATAGGAAAAAATTTATGATGTGCTAAACGGGAAAGAGAATCTTTAAGAGTTGAATCATAGATATGAAATTTGATATTTTCGGTGAGAAATAATGAAAAATATATTTTCAAGATATCGGGTGTTTTTTTAGAGGGATAGAACTTTCGATAGGGAATACTGTGATTTGATAGAAGGTAGCCATGTTGTTTTGACATTTCTGTTCAGAAAACATTGACAAATTATCATGGAAAGACTCAGGCCGCAACAACGTTTACAAATTGTTGGAATTTATTTTCAAAATCAGTGTTCTATTCGCCAAACTTATAGAGCACTTCGTGAAATTTATGGTTTACATAATCGTTCATCAGAGTAGCTTATTGGTCGAACTATCGATAGATTTTGGGCAAAATTTTCTCTACTCGATGCAACAACAACAACAAGACAAAGAATTGTACGTACAGAAGAAAATATCGCTGCTGTAAGTCATGGTGTTAATGATGATCCAGATTTGTCTCTTCGTCGACTTTCACAACAAGTTGGACTCAGTGCATCCACCACATGGAAAATTTTGCGTAAAGATCTTGGTCTACACCCAAACAAGATCCAAGTGGTTCAAGAACTAAAGCTACTTGACCATAAGAAGCGTCATTTGTTTGCTGATTGAGCCCTAGAACAGCTTGAAGTTGATCCACTTTTTTATCGTAAAATTGTGTTTAGTGATTAAACTCATTTCTGGTTTAACGGCTATGTAAACAAGCGAAATTTCCGTATATGGTGTGAAAACAATCCTCAAGAAGTTCTGTAGGTTACATTGCATCCTGAAAAATGCATTGTATGGTGTACTTTACACGCCGGAAGCATCATCGGTCCATATTTCTTTAAAAACGATGCTGGAGCTAATGTTACAGTGAATGGTGCTCTTTATAGATCGATGATCAATGATTATTTGTTTCAAAATTTGAATGGTGTCGACCCAGAAGTGTTTTGGTTCCAACAAGATGGTGCTGCACCTCGTGCTAGTACCGTAACAATTGATTTATTGAAAGAAAGATTTGGCAACTCTGCCTATGCTGCTGTTGGGTGGATCGAGTAGCTCAGCAGTAGCATAGCCGGTCCCAAGCCCGGGTAAAAGAGGAGGGTTCGGTGGTGAGGCTAGCAACCTGCCCTGGTAGAAGAACATATGCTCATAGACACGATCACAATTAGCCCGAATAGCGAGGGATTTAAAACCAACTGGAAAAAGACCACCAGGACGTCCCTTCAAAAGATGGCGAGACAGTTGGCAGTTCACATCACAAATACGGCTGCAGAACTAAACGAGAGGATGAAAAAAAATCGTGAAGAACAGGCCTAGGGCCTAATATAAATAGAAGAAGAAGAAGATTTGGCCATAACATTATTTCGAGAAGTGGTCCAATTAATTGGCCTCCAAGATCATGCGACATAACTCCACTGGATTATTTTCTTTGGGGTAATGTCAAGTCATTGGTTTATGCTGATAAACCCGAAACAGTAGACGCTTTGGAAGCCAATTACTCGTGTTATTGATGAAATTAGGCCTAAATTAGTCGAAGAAGTGGTCCAAAATTGGTCTGGTCGAATGCGGTTGCTCAGAGCTAGTCGTGGTGGACATATGCCGGACATCATTTTTAAAACATTAAATTATCTTTCGAATAAAAACAAATTTGGCTTCAATCTCAATTTGAATATGTTTTATTTCAACTTAAAGTTCTATCACTCTAAAAAAAAACACCCGATATGATACCCTCATGGTAAAAAATTTACAACATACCTTTTCTTTACTGTTGAACTGAGCAGATCAAATATAAGATATTAGATGTACCAACAAATAGCGAAAATTTTTTCGGTGTATTAAAATCTATCAGTATTTTTTCACAATGGTGGGTCAATATGTGTAACCTAGCCTTTAATTGAAAATTTTATAAGATGTGATATTATAAAATTATAGACGACTTGTTACGGACGGATTATTAATCATATATAATGTGGGAAATATCTAAACGCAATGTCAATGAATAGCTAAATTACTAGAGAAGAAAAACAAAATTATATACAATTTTTTATACAACGAAATGACTTATTATCAAGACAATATTATTTCACATGAAGTCATTCTTTTGAGTGGAAATGTTTATATGATTTATTTTCATTCATTATGTTGACTCAAAATTTAGAATACTATCATGAATACGGAGTAACAATTAAGAAGTTCAAATTTTTACACATAGGTTCACTAATTTATGATAAAATATTAAAAAGATGCTGAAAAAAGTACCGACGTGAAGTTGAAAGTTTAACGAGAATGTTCAATAGTCCATTTCCCCTAAAGGTTTCAAATCAGTAAATTACTTCTTGAAGGAAAATGGTAGAACTCCAACAACCGACAAGGAGATTACAAACGCCTCCAAAAAACAAATTGGACACTTCTATCCGTCAAGAATTAATGAGCATATATAACTTCTCCATTACTACATGTTATTTTCCGAAAGAAAGAAAAAAGTTGTATTAATACAGATCACTCTAAAATAGATAACTATATAGGTTGTCCCAGAAGTCGACGTCAACCCGGAATCAGGTAACAGGTCATAATAGTCATAAGAAAAATATAAAAGAAAATCCAAGTCCTGTATTTTTCAAATTACATTGCACTTTCTTTTATTCAATAACATGAACACCCTGTGATGATTCTTGAACTCCTGTTGCTAGAATCTTTTACTTTTTTCAAATTTAATTTTTGCTGTGTTATCCCGAATAGTGCTTCTGTAACCTGTAATCTTCAATTCTAAGCCAATCGCTTCAGCTTGGAAAATCATGTCACTTTTTGACGGACCAAGTATTCAAAATAAAAATTTCGCCTAACTCCAGTTGATTGTACTGAACAAAAATTGTACTACATAAGTTTGGCTAGTTAATTCAAAAGTTAGCACATTTAATAAGGATTCTAAAATGCTATAACACTAACTACATTTTTTAGATTGGACAAAAAAAGGTTTTTTTAAAAGAAATTTAGTTTCGTTTATGACAAGATTTAGTAAATTCACAAAAGATGTTCAAACTGCACTCCTTCAGCCGCAATACATGCACGACATCTTCTTAAAAAAGATCGGGATATCATACAGGCGAATATTCCGTTATTGACGAATTGCATTACTTCCCTAATTCATTCCCGAAGCTCAGCTACATCTTCAATTTGTTTTGAATACATTTTTTCCTTCACTGCTCCCCAGTAAAAAAATCTTAAGGATTCAAATCAGGTGAACGGGCTGGCCACCAGATTGTACCAGATCGCCTTGTCCATCTGCCCGGATATTCTTCATTTAGATATTCTCTAATTGAGAGGGCATAGAGCGCTGGGCAGCCATCTTGCTGAAACCATATTTCTCTGAAAATACTAAGTGGCTCGTCTTCAAGTGAATTTGGCAACTTATTTCGTAAAAAATTTTAATAAATTTCAGAATTTAAAACCTCTGGCAATTCAAAAGGTCCTATAACTCTTCCGTTCAAAACTCCAGTCCACATGTTCACTTTAAAACGATATTGAGATCTATCATGTCTCATTAAATTCGGATTTTCTACGTGCCACTCGTGTAAGTTGTGTAGGTTCATGTAACCATCTTTTTTAAATGTTGTTTCATCCGACCACAACATTTTTTCTTAGAATTGTGGGTCTTCCCGGTTTTTTTGTAGCATGGTTTGGCAAAACGCAACCCGAGGTAACAGAGCTTGTACTCGCTGTACATGATACGGGTGGGGCTTATGTTTTTTCAATAGTCGGTAAGCTGCTCTTTTGGGCACTCCTGTGCTTCGCTGAATTTCACGTAGCGAAGTACTTGGATCTTCGTCAACTGCTTGAAGCACAATATTTTCGTAAGGTAAGGGAATTCTTCCTTCACCATGCACTTTGTTTGGAAGTCGGCCTGCTGTGAAGAGTAGACGGTGCACATTCGTAAAAGCTCGATGATCTGGATAACGATCAGCATTAAGGTATCTCTCGCGATACATTCTCGAAGCTGCACAAGCGTTACATCTGCATTCCCCATAAATGAGGTGTCTCTTGTCATATTCCTGTGTGGTATACACAGACATGATGGCAATACACAATCACAGGTTAGTCCAGGTAAAATCAAAGTTCGTCGTAAAGAGATCAAAACTATCCAAATCACAAGCAAGCAAATCTAATAAACGTAGCCATTAGCCGTAAGTACACAAATAACACGATCAAATAACGGAAAGATGCGCAGTAGTCCAAATGCCAATACCAAATATTAGCGTCACTATCTGTCTCACTCATACTTTAGGGAAGGAACCACCCTATCTCATTCAAACCAGATTCTTAAAGTATTGGATGCACTAGAATAATTTTTAGAAAGTTCGAAGAAATTGTTCGAAACTGTATTTCTTTAAGAAAGACCGTGTTTTTTGATCGATCTAAGAAATAATGTAGTAAGTGTTATACCATTTCAGAATCCCTAATAAATGTGCTATTTTAAAGTAATTTGCCAAACTGATTTATTACAGTTATGTTATATTTATGGCGAGCGGGCGTCTGTCCACCCTACCACTGCGTCCGCATGGACTATTGTGGTTCACCCCTAATTTATATCTCCCCGACGAGATCCAGTTTTTGGATAAAACCGATAATCTTGTTCAGGGGTAATTTTTTAAATTCGTTGTGGGCTATAAAAGCCTGGCCAAAGACCTCGAATCTGATGCGACTCACCACTGGGCACTCTGAGACGATGTGCATGGCTGTTTCAGTGTCCTCAAGACACAGCCTGCATTCATTGTCTTCAGCCAGACCGATTTTGTGCAAATGCGCTTTCAGTCATAATTCCGACAAGTGTTCTTAGTTTGGCACTATCCAGACCTAGCGCTAGGTTCGCCATCTTTTTGTTCGAAGCTGTTCCAAGGAACAACTTTGAATGTTTCAGGCCAGAATGGCTCCGCCAGAAAGACTCTAGCCTTGAGTTCATTCTGTCTGTTATCGCCTCGTTAGCCACGTCATGTGGTATTCTCAGGAATGGTTCCGCTCCGACCAGAGGCAGCGCAGCTCCAGCAAACGCCAGCCGATCTGCCTCCTCGTTACCCAAATAGTTTGAGTGGCTCGGTATCCAAACCAGAGTGACTCCGTTATACATACCGAGCCTGTTTAAAGCCGTGCGTCAACTTCAGACTGTTTTGGAAGTAAAACAGCTGGATTCCAGAGTTTTTGGTACTGACTGACTATCAGTAAATATTTTCATTTCACCGTGGTGGATTCGCCGTTTTATCAGCAGTTCCGTCGCGGTCTCAATGGCAAATATTTCTGCCTGGAATATGGTTGCGTTTTGACCGAGACTCAATGAGATGTTAATTCTCGGTTTGCTCCCATAGACTCCTGCTTCTGTTCTGTTCGTCGTTCGCGAGCCGTCTGTGAACAAGCCAAGGTCGGTTCTCAATAGAACCTCAGCATGCTGGGCCCATTCGACCCGACTGGGGACGATTACATTGAAATTCCGTTCCTGGCTCGTGATTTTTGACATTAGATCCGAGGGCATCGATAGGATACTGTTCGTTAAAAGCTCATCCAGCAGTCCTGAGCCTCCCATCACTGTTGCCTCTGGCCTGTCAATCGCCAGTTGATACAGTTTGTATGTGGTCCGTTCCGCCTCCCTCTGCACGAGTAGAGCAGAGGTAGATTTAGTAGGGCCTCCATGGCTGCCGTGGGTGTGGTGCGAAACGTACCTGTAATTGCAAGGTCTCTGTTGTCGGGTGAGCGTTTGTTCGCCAACCGTTTGTTGGCCTTTCTTCCACCACGTTACAGCGTCATACACTATCCGTGGTCTAATTACCATAGTGTATAGCCAGTACATCTGCCTGGGCTCTAGGCCCCAGGTTTTACCACAGATCCGTCTGCAAGTTCTGAAACCCATTCTGGCTTCATGACACACTTTATCTAGGTGTGCACCCCAGCTAAGGATTTTGTCTAGGACTATTCCCAGGTATTTTGACTCAAATGAGAATTGTATTATTTCACCACGGATAGTCGGCGGTTCTAAACCATTCAACTTCCGTTTTTCAGTGAATGGTACTATAACTACCTTTTGCGGGTTAAGAGACATGTCTACCCTTATACATCATTTGTCAATAGTGTTCAATCTCTCTTGAAGTACGGCCGATATCGTCACCTCCGATTTACCTTTCACTTTGATTGCCAGGTCATCAGCAAATGCTTGAACGTCGACTCCCCACAGCGAAATGATCGCTAGCAGGTCATCGACGAGAAGGGTCCACAGTAAGGATGAGAGAATACCTCCCTGCGGACACCCCTTTGCAGCCTTGAACTCGAAGACTTCATCCTGGTATGAGGTCGTTATTGTTCTGCCGCATAGCATTGCCTCTATCCATCTACAGATTAGTGGGTCGATTCCTCTCGCAGCGATAGCCTCAGCGAGAGAAGCCGGTAGCGTATTGTTAAAAGCACCTTCAATGTCCAGAAACGCTGTTAGTGCTATCTCTCGATTATCGAGAGATTGGTTTAATTTTCCGACCAGATTATGCAATGCAAGTTCTTCCGATTTTTTTCTACAGTAGTCAGTTGAAGGTGTTCGAAATATTAATTTTGAATACTTGGTTCGGCAAAAAGTAACATTATTTCAACCTGGAGTAATTGACTTACAATTGAAGATCCCCCCCCCCCTTCCTGGCTACGTGCCTGAGTTGGGATATAAAAACAAAACCTCCACAATCCATCCTCTATTAATTCTCACAACAAATGTCCAATGTAACAAAAATAAAAGTAAAAATTAACAGCCTTGTTTATGGACATAAAAAATGCTGTTTAAGTTACTTAAAATCTCAAACCGCATGTACATTTTATTTGTCAAAATATCCAATTCATTTACAATTAAAAAATATAATAAAATTAATAATGTTTTTTTTTTTCAGGAAAAGAATATGAATTTGAATCTTATAGCATAGGTGCTCTTGATTTCAAACACTGACTCATTCCTTCGGATATTATTTTCAAGGCTTGCAAGTCTGTGTTGATAATATTTATCAAATGTGAAATCCCAGTCTGCTCCATCTGCAAGAATTGCTTTATGTCTTCTTGAACTTGAGGGTCTATGATGTAGTGTTCATTATATTGACGTCCAATATTTCCAACCGTTTTTATACACGACATGAGCTCAATCAATTGGCCCTAAAAAAAATTGAGCAATAATGGTAGAAAAAAGCATCATTATGATATAATTCATATCTTTTAAGAATATCTCAGATATCAAACAGAAATTCTTTTACATCCCGCTATAAATTTTGATTTAATAAAATTTTTAGTAGACATATAGAATTAACACTCATTACTCATTAAGAAGTTTGTCCACTACAAAAAATCACATCAAATTAAATACAAAGAAAATAAATCTGTAGTCTACAATTTGATTTGCAACGATTGCCCTTTAGTATACATTGGCCAGACAGGTAGATTATTCAAGAAAAGAATCCAAGAACACCAAAGGAATTATATATCTGATTCCGTACATTCGACAGATGCTAATCATCTTAAGGAATTCAGGCATAATATCAACAATAACTATGAAATTATCCACGTCGGAAGCAAAAGTTCTATATTAACACTTTTAGAATTTCTTGAAATCAACAGGTACAATGCCAGTAAAATCCTTTTGAACGAACGAACAGATGTTGACAAGTCTCCATTACTGAATATCTTTCCCTGATGGCATTTTTTAGCGGCAAAGTCCAATAAAAACCTTGAGTTTTTATGACTTGTTCATTCATTATTTTGTCATGTACCTAACAATGTATTTAAACTCGTTTTCCTATATATTTTTTTATTATAATAATGAATTATTTATTCCAAAATAAAACTTTTGGAATGATGAGCCGAAATTCTGCTAAAAATTTAACCTAAATAAAAAAAATTGTAGAATTTTACCTTGAACTGTGTCGGCGTATTCAAATGAGCGTTAAGCGTTTCCAATCTTCCTTTCAGTAACTCCTCTTCTGGCTGAATAGTGAAACCAACTTTTCTAACGCATTCTTGCTTGACCAAAACCTGCAACCATAATAAACAATTGTTTGGAAAAGATAACTCTTGATGTAAGCTAATATAGATACTGTTCCGTCTCATTAGAGACGGCCCTGTCGTTCGAAATTATTTTGTCATCGATACTTAGGTCTTTCACGTTGATACTTCGATCTAGCAGTTTTGAGAATTGTCGTTCGAATTGTTTACATTTCAGATTCTTTGTTTTCTAATAATTATATATGGCCTTAGAAAACACGGAAAGTCTTTTAGAGATTTTTATATATTTATGCCTGTTAATTTCACATGACACAGCATTCGGAATTATACACTGTTCCTGTCCTTATTCTACTAGCATTGATCTCATTATTTTTCTGTCCACCTCCAAATGGACCTTCCAATCAATTTCGTTAATTTCCCTCTTTTTGTCAGAAGAGATGCATTCAGCACCTCTAACGTTCAAGCTTTGAAAAAACTGTGAAATTATTATTCTAGTAATAGTCAAACTTGTCGCAGGTAGCTTTGCTACATTATGCACTATCATTCGGATAGTCAAATTTGTCGTACGTAGCTTCTGAAATTTCGATCCAAGCTATCGCGGTTATTATTGTTGATATAGTAATCCAGTCCATTGTCAAAGTATTGGTAATTTGATTACATTTGTTTTTAGTGTAATAATCATACCTTTTGACTTAGTTTATATACTACTCGGTCAATAAAGTACCGGGAATTTTCAATTAAAACAACATTTTTACATTTAATCGTCAAAATTTATTGGGTCGCCTTCAAAATAGGCTCCATTTGCTCCAATACATCTATGCCAACGGCACTTCCAATTATCGAAACATTTTTTATAGGCGCTTTCCGGGATGGACTTTAGCTCTCGCGCCGATTTTTGTTTTATGGCTTCAATCGACTCAAAACGGGTGCCACGAAGGGGCAATTTTAGTTTTGGGAAGAGGAAAAAGTCGCAGGGAGCCAAATCCGGCGAATACGGTGGTTGCTGAAGCACGTTTGTTGAGTTTTTGGCGAGAAAGTCAGTCACAATCGTAGCTCGGTGAGAAGGCGCGTTATCGTCATGCAAAATCCATGAGTTGTTCGCCCACAAATTTGGCCGCTTCTTACGGATACGCTCACGCAAACGTTTCATAACGCCTAGGTAATACTCCTTGTTTACCGTCTGACCCTCTGGAACGAATTCGTAGTGCACCACGCCACGGATATCGAAGAAAACAATAAGCATCACCTTCATTTTCGAGCGGCTTTAGCGTGGTTTTTTCGGTTTCGGCTCATTTTTTGCCACCCATTCCGATGATTGCTGGCTTGTTTGCACATCATACTCGTAGACCCAGGTCTCATCACCAGTTATAATGCGTTCCATGAATGTAGAATCGGAATTACAGCGATCCAGCATGTCTGAAGCAACCTGTTCGCGATGACGTTTTTGAAGAAAATTCAGGTCTTTCGGTACGAGTCGTGCGGCCACCTTTCTCATGCCCAAAATATCAATCAAAATCGTACGTGCGGACTCGTGGGATATCTTAAGATCATGTGCTATCTCTCTCAAGCTGGTACGACGGTTTTCCAGCACCCTTTCCTTAATTTTATCGACGTTATCTTCGATCGAAGCCGTCGATGGGCGACCACTTCACGACCGTCCTTGAAGGCTCTGTACCACTGATATGCACGAGTTTTCGATAGAGCAAAGGGCTTTTGCAACATTTTCAATGCATCGGCACACGAAAATTCATTTGCAACACAAAACTTTAAACAAATTCTTTGCTCAACGTAATCACCCATAGTAAAAATCGGCACGCACTCTGACATCGACTGACTTAATCAGCTGTTGCAAACACACTAGTTGACAGATCCCGCTCAAGCTTGGCATAGTAATTAAGGACAGTGGTACCAACCTAGGAAAAAATTTTTTACCTGCCTCATTGCCCCGCCAGATTTAAATCGATAATTCCCGGTACTTTCTTGACAGAATGTACAGTAAACCAAGAATTATAATTCGTTGTTATCATAGTGTATTACCAGTGTTTTACTTTAATTCCTTACGTTGGTTTAATTCCTTCGTTGGTTTATCTTATTGAATAAACAAAGCTAGTTTATCATCGAAATAACAACATATAAGTGCTCTTGAAGTAAAACTCTTCGTTAAATTACGTCAAAATACGGTCCACTTAAACCCATCGTAATTAATCTTCGCTAGATTAATTAAATTGCAATTGCCTGTTATTTCAAAATACTGAAATAAAGGGCAAAATACTGCGATAAACTAAACGTGGTACGTTACAGACATAACTATCGGGTGTTTTTTTTTAAAGTGGTAGAACTTTAAATTGAAATGAAAAACAATTAAATTAAGATGGAAGTCAAATTTTTTTTATTTGAAAGATAATTTTATGACATTTATGTTTTGAATATAATTTCCGGCATACGTCCACCACGACTAGCTTTGAGGAACCGCATTCGACCACACCAATTTTGGACCACATTTTCGAGTAATTCAGGCCTTATTTCATCAATAACACGAGTTATCTTGGCTTCCAAAGTTTTTTTATTTATTATCATTTATTTATTAACAATCAGAATACAACAATTCTATGAGCTAATTTGCTGTCTACAGAGCTTTGAGCTCTCAAATGATTTGATATGGTCTTCTCCAGTGAAAAGACCACTTTAAATCTACTTCATATCAGCTGGCCAGTTCCTTTTGAGTCTTCTCATGTCTTGAGGTTGAAGCAACGGTTGTAGTAAGTCGTTTATATGACCATCTAACTTAGTGTGATGTTTTTGGCTCTGTTCCTTGATGACATCCTTCACATATGGTATTTTCAAATATTCATGTAGGGTTTGATTTGATACATACCATGGAGCATTTATTGGCAATCTCAGTATTTTCGATTGGCTTCTCTGGACTAGAGTTACATTGGACTTACTTGTACATCCCCAAAGTTCAATTCGGTATGTCTATATGGGCTTTATGACCGTTTTATATATCAGCAGCTTGTTTTCTATTGAAAGTTTCGATTTTCTACCTATAAGCCAATTCAGTTCTTTAGTTCTAAGGTCTATTTGCTTCCTTTTTTTTAACAATATGCTCCTTCCAGGTTAATCTGCTATCTAAATGCACTCCCAAATATTTAGCAGTTGGGGAATTTGGTATTTTCATATTGTTTATAAAGATGGATGGACACTGGTCTCTTCGAAGGGTATAATTTACTTGATCTGACTTGGTTTCATTAACTTTTATCTTCCACTTATGCAGCCATTCTTTTATTTCATCAAGATGAATCTGCAATCTATTAGATGCCTCTTTGGGATCTTCATGACTTGAAAGAATTGCAGCATCATCTGCCAAAGTTCCCATTATCGTATTCGCATTTGTGGGCATATCTGCCGTATACAGTATGTACAAAACCGGTCCAATAACACTACCTTGGGGAACACCGGACCGAATAGGATAAAAATCAGACACTTTATCATTTACCCATACTCTGAATCTCCTTCCAGTAAGATGAGATCTCATCAGCTTGTAGCAGTATAATGGCGGACATTTCTTTATTTTATACAATAGTCCAGAATGCCAGACTTTATCAAAGGCCTGGCTTACATACAAAATATGACCACTAAGTGTATCAATTACTGATTGGTATCTTTTCTGCATGCAGTTATTGAGAATATCCTTCTCCATTGTTGCCAAAGCTGTGGCACAAAAGATCTCGGAGCTGTTGAAGCGTTGATTTTTCACTAGCATTGAAGAAACCTCGATTTTGTTTTCTTTTCAAGTGAAATGATAAGTACTTTGAATGAGATGGGTATTGATAAAGTTTAATGAATCAAAGTTTCTGAGACATACTTTCGTGATTTCTTATAGAAACAAAAGAATTTCATTGAGCTTCCATCTAAATGAAAAAGTTTCTCATTTTTCCTTTTAAAAATTTTTCAGAAAAGTCACGACCGAAAATAATGGTGAACAACTTCATTTGTAGGTATCGGGTGTTTTTTTAGAGCAATCAAACCAATGACTTGACATAACGCCAGTGAAGTTATGTCGCCTGATCTTGGAGGCAAATTAATTTGACCATTTCTCGAAATAATGTTATCGCCAAATCTTTCTTTCAATAAATCAATTGTTACGGTAGCAGCATGAGGTGTAGCACCATCTCGTTGAAACAAAAACATTTCTGGGTCGATACCATTCAAAATTGAAACAAATATTCATTGATCATCGATCTGTAACCAGCACCATTCACTGTAACATTTGCTCGAGCGTCGTTTTTAAAGAAATATGGACCGATGATGCCTCCAGCGTGTAAAGCACACCATACAGTGCAATTTTTCAGGATGCAATGAAACCTGCAGAGCTTCTTGAGGATTGTTTTTACTCCATATACAGTTTTGCTTGTTTACATAGCCGTTCGACCAGAAATGAGCTTCATCACTAAACACAATTTTACGATAAAAAAGTGGATCAAGTTCAAGCTGTTCTAGGGCCCAATCAGCAAACAAACAACGCTTATTATGGTCAAGAGGCTTTAGAACTTGAACCAGTTGGATCTTGTATGGGTGTAGACCAAGATCTTTACGCAAAATTTTCCATGTGGTGAATGCACAGAGTACAACTTGTTGTGAACGTCGACGATTAGACAGATCTGGATCATCATGAACACCATCACTTACAGCAGCGATATTTTCTTCTGTACGTACAGTTCTTTGTCTTGTTGTTTTTGTTGCATCGAGTAGAGAAAATGTTGTCCGAAATCTATCGATAGTTTGACCAATAAGATGCTCTGATGGGCGATTATGTAAACCATTAATTTGACAACAGAAATGTCAAAACAACATGGCTTCTACCTTCTGTCAAATCATAGTTATCCCTATCGAAAGTTCTATCACTCTAAAAAAAAACTCGATAGTAACTACTCCAACCAATATTAGAAGTGAATAAACAAAATATAAATTACTTACCCTCAGTATTCTATGCTGTAACTGCAGGAATTTCTGCTTCAAATCTGTGATCTGTGCAATGGAAGCTGCATGCTTCTTCCTCAATTCCGCTATATCCTTATCTACTTTCTGCAAGAAAGCTTTATGAAGTCCAGTTTCGTACTCTTGATTGTGCATTCTGTTCTTCAAGTCTGTAAAGCCATTTATAGCCACAGGCATATACTTCTTAGGATTAGGATTATCGATTTTAGCAGCTTCCCACATTTGATTATCAATACCTGAACACAGAAATGATGTATAAAATAAGTAATGTAAGGCAGGGTTGAACAAATACTTTAATAATACAGGCTGTCTACTTTTAAAAGGGCCAAACTCCAAGGGGAGATCATACAAGTTATTTTCAACAAAAAAGTCCATGTAACATATGGTCGAAATGTTGATGGTTATTCTTTAATTTAACATTTCTTGATTTCACGAAATATTTCAAGTTTTTCCATAAAATCAATTATACTTCAGTTATTCTTGTAGCCTCACCAAATTTGACCACATATCTGGAAACGGCTTCAAATTTGTTACAAAGTAAAAAGTTCTGCGTGCCAAAAAATTCTTATTGCAGGCGTGGTCAGGAGATGAATATCACGATTCTAAAGTGAACAAAATCAGTCATATTTCTCCAATGGTTTTATCGATGAAAAACAACACAATATTATTCTTCCGATCAATCTTCTCGAGTTTGAACGCGAATTTGATATAATTTTCTTTCAGGGTGTTCCAGACATAAAAATCCAATGGACGGGGCTCCTTGGTAGCCATCTTACCGGAGCGTACCTTCCAATTCATTGCACCCTAAAATATTCATTCATTAAGTCCCGTACATTCCCGGTATTATAAGCTGGGGAGCCATCCATTTGAAGCCAGTCATTTCGTCTGTTAGCTAGGGGAATTTCATCCAATATGTCTGTTAAGCTGCTTTGGATTAATGTAATGAATTATTCAGCGTTGTGACGATCGGGAAGTATTATTGGTCCGAAAAGTTCACTTCTCATGACTCCCAAGCACACGTTGACCCATGTTGGAAATGAGAACACCATGTGTTATATGACATATTTCGTTGCAAATAACTTGTATGATCTCCCCTTGAAGTTTGGCCCTTTTAGAAGTAGATACTTTATAATTATTTCTTCTAATTGTAGCGTAATTAAAACAAACAATAATCTATTTTACCTGGAGGGGGCTTGCTCAAATATTCCTCCAAGTCTGACTTGCTAGGGGTCACGTAGGCACAAATGAAGGTCACACCGACATTGGTCAACTGTTGTTTTTGCGCCGGTTGATTCAAAAATGAGGCTAAATCTGTTGCTGGTATTTTTCTGCTCGTCCCTGTAACTCCTTTTTCGGACACCACTATTCTCACTTCCGTTTGATTCTCATTCATTCCTCTTATATCATCTATAACGACGGTCAAATTAGGTCTGTTGCCTAGAATGCCACCTATCCCGTTGACAATTGCGTCCTTTTGAGATCTGTGAAAAAATTCTTCCTTAAACAGGCGTCTTAAGAAGTGAATATCTTTTGCGCTTATCGGTTCGTCTACATGTTTAATTGAATCTAGACTCCAAGACCATGGATCCAAAACAAAACTGGAAACACGCGATTTTCTACAAAAAAAAAAACGACCTATTTAACACGAACAATAAACGATAAAGAACGACTACCCGTACTCTTTAATTTCTTGGTCCCGAAACTTAGCACTATTTCAGTTTCTCTAATTCTTCTGACTCAATTCTTAAACTTGAAAAAAAAATTACTGATATCGCTATATAATTATAATAATGCTAAATTCTGAGACCAATTCTAGCCTCGCACCGCGATCTTTTCTCGACGATCTTACTAGTTTTTCCAACGTGTCAAGAGTCGTCAACAAACTCTCTTTTGGCCCTTATAATACCTCGTACCAGTCGGTTTGCTCCTTCCAAATTTTTAGTTTGTTCACCCGCTCAAAATTGCAACTTAGCACTTTTCAAGATTTCAGCTCTTTGTCGAGCCACACGTGTTAATTTCGACGTCAGCGTTTTTCTCTGAAACTTTCCGTTCCTAAACTCATCTGAAGGACATGTTTACGTTTCGTACAATCAGCTCTTATGAACTTTTTAATCTGTAGTTTGTTATAATATATAGGCTAGAGTGAAAGAATTTCATTTCATTAAGCCGCCGTTGGTGCGTGCCTCGAAAGCGAATTCCTAAGTTTAACATTAACTGGTCTGGAGATTAGAATAAACAAATTAATTCAGAGGCATTGAACCTCGCGTTGAATTTGCTTTTGTCCACTGAATTAATCCCTGTGTCATTAGAGCCCTTCATGAATTCTAAACCTCGTTGGTTCAAAGCAATCATCCAGCAAATTTAGACGATTTAATGATGTTCTGTTTCATAACTAATGGCATCCATTGTACTTTATAAGAAATAAAAATTTCAATCATTTCCAAATAAATAATGCGTTTGATTTACAAAACAAAATGGGGAGCTGTTGATGAAAGACCCTTCATTTGTTTCATCAAGCAATTGAATCTTTGTTCATAGCACAGTTGGTATTAATCAAATAAATAATGTATAATTACAGAATAGTTCAAATACCTTATTTCTGATTCCTTCTTACTGAAAGTCATTTTAACCATTCCTTCAGAATTATCTGCATCAATGATTATGTTGTAGCCAACAGCCTTGAAACGGAAGAGAGGGTTGGCGCTTGAATACTGAACTTGTTGATTTTGACCGTAGTAGCCTTTACCATTTCCCCAGCTAGCTTGTAGCATATTCCATTTCTTGATGATATCGTCTCTTTCATCGTTGAATATGTTGACAGCATAGAATGAAGCAAGCACTTGTTGAAGATACGAATCAGCTGACGAAACTAAAGATTTCAACATTAGAATATTTACATCGGAAAAATCACAGAACCGGGTAATAATAGGAAGACCAGAAAGTTTCTGGTGACCGAGGACTAAAGTGGAATTTACCAGCCTTAGGCTTGAAACAAGATGAAGAAGAATTCAATTTAAGAAAGTAAATTATTACCTTGAGTTTGCTGTTCTTGTGGTTTAGCTCCAAAAGGTGCTCCAAGAGTAGATCCAAATAGAGATGGGGCAGTACCTGTCGCACCAAATCCGGTACTACCACCGAACCCAGTAAAACCAGTCGAAGCTGAAAAATGTTTGGTTTACTCTAATTGACCTAAACCTTCTCATAATTATGCAATTTACTTGTTGTAGAGCCAAATCCACCAAAAAGATTCGATGATGGAGTGCTGGTACTTCCGAACAGTCCAGTTCCGGTTGTACCGGTGCCAAAACTTGTCCCGAATAAAGATGGCGCTGATGTTGTTGTTGTGGTTCCAAAAAGACTCGGAGTTGTTGAGGTTCCAAAAAGGTTTGGAGCTTGTGTTGTTGTTGTTCCAAACAGGCCTGCGCCACCTGAAAACAAAATTGTTAGGTAATTGGACAGAAATTTACGAAGAATGTCCAAGATTTTCCTATTTATCAAGCTATTGAAACCTTCAATCACTAGATGTGAAATACCTTTAATACTTAGAACTCCTCTTGAAACGTCAAATACATACATCAAAAGTCTTGACACCCTAGGTTTCTCAAGAAATAAACAATCTATGTTCTGATACTGAGATGAATATTTTCCTCTATTTCAACTGCAATATATTTGATAGAAAATCTTTGTTTGTTATTCTTTGCTTTATGTAGGATGAAACAAAATAGGAAAAATGAGAAAAAAATCTAAATTTATCGATTATTTATTTTGGATTAATTATAGTTATCCCACAACTGAATCCAAATTCAATAGTCCGTATTACCACCTCTTCTTTCAATCAACTGCCCAATACGCCTAGGCATCCCACGGATCAAGTCATCAATGAAATTTTCAGGCATATTGTTCCATCGTTCCTGAAGGGCTAAACTCAATTCCTGAAAAGTTGAAGGTGGGTTTTGGCTCCCATACGTGATCAATTGGATTCATGTCTGGTGAGTTTGCTGGCCAGTTGTCAGGAGAGATATAACAACTTTGGTTCAAATGGACAGGTGTCCAGTACACGATAGTAGTTAAAGAATGGATGGAGGTTGACTTCGAAAGAAAATTGATAGGAAGATTTGGTCTGATTAGATGGTCTGCTCGAATCTTACATCTCTAGACTTCCCTCTTTGGGGTCTTTTGAAGGATATGGTGACCAGCTTATGGAAAGAATACATAACTGCTGCAATATGTTAAAGCAACGACAGAGGCAGTTGAGGAATGCTGTGGATTCTATCCGAAAACGATGTAATCTTTGCGTTAGTAAAAAAATTGTGAAACGTTACAAAATAGTTGAATCTTGAATAAATTTACAACGAAAGATAATTGGATCTCTAGGAAGCTTTGAGTTGCGAATTGCCTGTAGCTTCACCTTGTGAAATTTGGCCAGGGAAGCTGGGGATCCGGTATATAACATTTGGTGAACAGGAAACATCTTTTTTGACTTTTGTGGAGCAGTTCATTACTTCAAGAGCGCACAAAACAAAATTTACCCATTACATTACCTGTGGCAGGTGTGGAGAATAAACTTGGTGTCGACGTTGATGGTGCTCCGAACAAACTCGGCTTACTGGTAGATGCACCAAACAAACCTCCTGCCGCGGTGCTCGTTGATGTACCGAAACCAAAGGCGGGTGTTGAGGTAGCTGTAGCCCCGAAGGTAGCACCAAAAGCTGGAGCGGATGTAGCTGGAGCACCGAAAGTACTTCCAAAAGCCGGAGTTGAACCGGCACCAAACGCTGAGCCAAAACCAGAGGTCTGGGAAGTAGCTCCAAATGCCGGTGCCTGAGTGGCGCCAAAGGCAGGCGTCTGGGAAGCAGCTCCAAACGCAGGTGTTTGGGATGTAGCTCCGAAAGCTGGTGTTTGGGCAGCGCCAAAAGCTGGCGTTTGCGAAGGTGCTCCAAATGTCGTATTTTGAGCTGCTCCAAATGCTGGTGTCTGAGCTGTGGCTCCAAATGCTGGCGTTTGAGAGGCGGCACCGAAAGCTGGTGTCTGGGAAGTGGAGCCGAATGCTGGAGTCTGCGCCGCTCCGAAAGTTGGATTTGTGCCGAAACTAAACCCTGATGTGGCGGTGGTTGTGGGGGCGGAAGAGAATGCTGTGCCGAATCCAGTGGCTGAAATAGAAAAATGAATGAAAATTTGTACTCAATACGATATAGATTAATACATTCAATTGAAGTTTCATAACAGCCCTGAGCCAACGTAGGCAGTTTTAGCGCAGTCGTCAATTAATATTTATGGTTGGTGGTCATATCATTGTGCAAGGTATATCTTTAAGTTCTACATTAATTTCAATTGTAGCGAACAACTTCTTCGCTCCTCGTTCAGAAACCTGCCTTGTTCTGTCGCAGCTTGATCGGCGTACCAATAAAGGACCCGACCAGTCTAAAGATTCATGACTAACCGTCCTCGCCGAGTTCAAATAGAGCACGGAACAGCGTTTGACGACCACCGTTCCAAGCGGAACACATGGTCACTGGCGTCACAGGCAGAGCTGTGTCTGATGAGTTTCAGATGCGCAGACTCCTAACGAAACGCCGTCTCCCGAATTAAGAGGTGGAAGCTCCCTCGCAACACTGCATTTCCTTCGAGAGCTTCACAATCATAGATTCCTCCCATCAAAGAAAACAATTTTTTAGTTCCAATTTTCGTTAGATTCGGCTAAGGTAAAAAGTTATTGGCGTTTAAAGATTTCATCTTGTATTAATGAACTCTTGCTTGCACTTTGCTTATAATTTCAAAAAATGAAAAAATATACAGGTTATTGATCTGGGACTGCGTTAAAATTCTTAAGATCAAGTCAATGGTACTATAAATTCCTTTTTTGAAAGTTTGAGTGAAAATCTGAATTTTACCCCATTTTAACATGTTACACTTAATTTGAAAAATATATAAGGGACAGTATTTTAATGTACACACAAATGTGTATAATACACCAATTTTTTCACCACGATGTGGCTTCTTCAGGTATCTACATTCTACTGGCTGATGGTGTCCAGTGTAATAGAGTTTAAATACAGTTAAGTACGTTACAAAATAATGGAAGAACAAGTCAAAAAAACTCAAGATGTTTATTGGAGTTAGCCGCTACAAAATGCCATTAGGAAAAGATATTCAGTAATGGAGACTTGCCAACATCTGTTTATTCATTCAAAAGGATTTTACAGGCATTGTACTTGTTGATTTCTAGAAATTCTAAAAGTGTTAATCTAGTTTTCCTTTCGACGTGGATAATTTCAAAGTTATTGTTGAAATAAAAAACAATAAGAATTGAACAAATAAAGAAAATAAATCTGGAGTTTTCAAGTTGACTTGCCCTTTAGTTTACATTGGCCAGAGAGGTAGATCATTCAAGAAAAGAATCCAAGAACACCAAAGGAGTTATATATCGGATTCGACATATGCTAATCATCTTAAGGAATTTAGGTATAATTTTAACAATAATTTTGAAATTATCCACATCGAAAGTAAAAGTTCTAGGTTGACACTTTTAGAAGTTCTTGAAATCAACAGTTACAATGCCCGTAAAATCCGTTTGAATGAACAACCAGATGTTAACAAGTCTCCATTACTGAATATCTTTCCTTAATGGCATTTTTTAGCGGCTTATTGCAATAAAGACCTTAAGTTTTTATGATTTGTTCTTCCATTATTTTGTCACACGCTTAATACTGTATTTAAACTCGGTTACACTACAGCCAGTAGAATGAAGATACCTGAACATTTTTGTGGAAATTAAAATACTGTCTCTTTTTTTAATTAAAATGAGTTTTCACCAAATAAAGACAGAATCAATCAAACATGTTACACTAAGACAGCGTTCTTCAGGTATGTTTTTAGGTTTATGTATTTCCACAGTCAAGCGATTAAGAAACGGAATATGCATTTGCACTTTTCCTTCCTTTCTAACAGTGACCCAGACTATCAAAACCCCTTAGTTATTTACGGACAGGAAATTGATAAACAATATAAAAATTTTCACTTCTTCTTTTCCTTGAAAACGCAATTGTGTTATGTGGCTATTTCCACTATTAATAGTACATAAATATGATTAATATCTACAGGAAAATACTGTGCAGAAAATAGGAAGTCAAAATAATTTTTTAGACCTTTCGTATCAGTGCTTAAAACCAAAGTGAAGTGTGAAAAAGTTTAGTAACGAGCAGAAGCGAACTGATAGAAAAAAAAAATGTTTTCAGATTGATCAGCTGAGATTACTACAAGATAATTTTTCAGAATGTTCGGATTTAGCAATTCGAAGGTAACTTTATTATCAATAAAATAGAAATTTATGGAACAATTTAAATTGAACTAAAATTTTAAACATCATACAGATTTATTCTGTTAACCTCCTACAAATTCCAATTTAACAAAAAATATTAAAAAAGTTTTAGAATTAAATAAAATAAATAACTCAAGAACACACTGTGTCAATTTAGTAGACATATAGATTTAATACTTATTAGACAGTACCAAAGGGAATGAAAGAAATACAAATAGTCAACTAAAAATTATAAAATAAATACTTGAAGAGTACAATATTTTGTTTCGTTCCTTGTTTTATGAAAATTAAATTCCTTTAAAAAAATCCTAAAACATGTAGAACATCAAACTTTGAATATCAAAATAGATTTAATCTGTTAGTCTTCTACAATTTTTATTTCAAAAAAATAAAAAGAAACTCTTAGAATTAAATGTATGTCTTAAAGAAGCACTGCTTATATTTAATAGACCTATAAAAATCAAAATTCACTATACAATATCAAATGGAATAAAAACACCCAAAAAATAAATTATCAATTAAAATTAAAAATAAGTAATATCGATTGTTTCGTTCAAAACATACGCACCTGAACTCGTCAGAAAGGCACGTGGTACGTATGTTTTGCCCTTGACAAACATTTGAAAACATGTTCAGTTTCTTGTCTTATATTTATGAAAACTAAATCTTTTTCAAAAATACACAACATAATTTTAAGAACTTCTCCAAAACTAATTTATTTGAAACATTTAATATGTTGAAATGTTTAAATAAGTTACTTCAAAACCCCTCAAAATCATGTAGCACATCCTCAGAAACAATTAAAAATTCAGATAAGATCAGTTCAACTTTACATTTATAATATAAATTCAATTAAAACTAAAGAAACTTGTAATCTTACCAAACAATTTCTGCAAAATCTGTGAACCCAATTAAACTAGGTAGGTACATCTAATATCCAAGGTAATCTATGTTTTATGCTAAACAGAGAAATCACACAAGTTTGTAAGAATTTTGCAGAAATTGTTTGGTAAGATTACAAGTTTATTTTTAATTGAATTTATATTATAAATGTAAAGTTGAACTGACCTTATATGAATTTTTAATTGTTTTTGAGGATGTGCTACATGATTTTGAGAGTTTTTGATGTAACTTATTTAAATATTTGAACATATTAAATATTTCAAATAAATTAGTTTTGGAGAAGTTCTTGAAATTATGTCGTGTATTTTTGAAAAAGACTTAGGTTTCATAAGTATAAGACCAGAAACTGAACATGTTTTCAAATGTTTGTTAAGGGCAAAACACGTGCCTTTCTGACGAGTTCAGGTGCGTATGTTTGGAACGAAACAATCGATATTACTTATTTTTAATTTTAATCAATATTTTAATTTTTGGGTTTTTTTTTATTCCATTGGATATTGTATAGTGAATTTTGATTTTTCTACTTCTATTAAATATAAGCAGTGCTTATTTAAGACATTCATTAATTTCTAAAAGTTTTTTTTTTTTAATTTTTTTGAAATTAAAATTGTAGAAGACTAACAGATTAAATCTGGTTTGATATTCAAAGTTTGTAATTATTCTTCTATCAAGTAAAAAACCGCATCTTATTATTTCATTTTATATATAATTATATTATTATAGATTTTTGAATAATGAAATTTATTATACAGTTTCCAGTGGTTTAATGAAGGTCAAAAAATGCCTTACAATCTTTTTGTGATTTCTGTGTTTAGCATAAAAAAAAGATTCCCTTGGATATTAGATGTACCTATCTAGTTAATTTGCGTTCATAGATTTTGCAGAAATTGTCTGGTAAGATTACAAGTTTATTTATTTTTGGTTGAATTTATATTATAAATGTAAAGTTGAACTGACCTTATCTGAATTTTTAATTATTTTTGAGGATGTGCTATATGATTTGGAGAGTTTTTGAATCAACTGATTTAAATATTTAAACATATGAAATATTTCAAATAAATTAGTTTTGGAGAAGTTCTTAAAATTATGTTGTGTATTTTTGAAAAAGATTTAGTTTTCATAAATATAAGACCAGAAACTGAACATGTTTTCAAATGTTTGTCAAGGGCAAAACATACGTACCACGTGCCTTTCTGACGAGTTCAGGTGCGTATGTTTGGAACGAAACATTCGATATTATTCATTTTTAATTTTAATTAATAGTTTATTTTTTGGGTTTTTTTATTCCGTTTGATATTGTATAGTGAATTTTGATTTTTCTACGTCTATTAAATATAAGCAGTGCTTATTTAAGACATTCATTCAATTCTAGAAGCTTTTAAAAAAAATGTTTTGAAATTAGAATTGTAGAAGACTAACAGATTATAAATCTGTTTTGATATTCAAAGTTTGTAATTATTCTTCTATCAAGTAAAAAACCGCATCTTATTATTTTATGTAGAACATCTTTAGAAAGCAATTTAGAATTATTACAACTGTAATTCGTCAGCTCAAATTCATATTTAAAAAATAAAAATAATTAACAAAAAAAAAGTTCACTTCATTCTAGTGTTTATCCAGTAAACAGGTTTGGTAAGATATTTTTTGTTAATTATTTTAGATACTGAATTGTTTCAGCCGTTACTATTTGGTAGTTGATCATAATTAAAACAAATTGTAGAAATTACCATATTTTACTACCAATAAAAATATATTTTACACATTTTCTTGTGACTCGAGTTTCGGGAAATGAACTATCCCATCATCAGACAACTGAAGACCTAACAGTGGTACAGAGGTACTTAAACAAAAGAGATAAATATTTTGAATATTTCGATAGATTCTAACACCTAATAGTGGTACAGAGGTTTACAAGCGGAACGTGATAAAATGAACTAAATTTACTCGAAAAAGGTCATAAATTTGCCCCAACAATTAAAAATACGAACATAAAATGGATTTAATGAAAAGTAAACAAAAATTCAACCTTTGCCACTAATTCTTTAGAAAACAGTAATTCCTTTCGACAAAAGAAAATCTTCAGAAAATTTTACATGTAGATTCAAAAGAAAACAAACTTGATTATTGAAATTTTCAAATTCGTTCACAATAAAAATAATTTAAAAAATAATGAATGACTGTATGGAGCTATGTAAATCCAAATATTTGAGATATACAACGAAATAATGTAAAAATAATGAATAACTGTACAGAGCTATGTAACCCCAAAAATTATTTGAGATATTTAAATGGGTACCATCTGTTTAACAACCTTCTTTGTCGATTGCCGACATTCCGATATCTGATAGAAGGCCCCTCTTTTTTAACAGGGTTTTTATCACGTTCCGCTTGTAAACCTCTGTACCACTATTAGGTGTTACCTTGATTCTATCGAAATATTCAAAATATTTATCACTTTTGTTTAAATACCTCTGTACCATTGTTAGGTCTTCAGTTGTCTGATGATGTGATAGTTAATTTCCCGAAACTCGAGTCACAAGAAAATGTGTAAAAATATATTTTTATTGGTAGTAAAACAGTAATTTCTACAATTTGTTTTAATTAATTATTTTTATTTTTTGAATATGAAGTTGAGCTGAAGAGTACCGTTGTAATAATTTTAAATTGCTTTTTAAAGATGTTCTACAAGTTTAGGAATTTTTTTTAAAGAAACTTATTTTGCGCAAGTTGTGTTTGAAGAAGTTCTTGAGGTATTCAATAATTTTTAGTTGACAATTTGTGTATTTCTTTGAATTTCTTTCATTCCGTTTGGTACTTTGGTCGGATGGGGAAGCCAGTCGTGGCGGTCATTTGAACGATATTGTTTTCTATCCGTAAATGTGTAACTTTGAAAAAATATTCATGATTTTTTTATTTATAGCCGATCAAAAATGCAAATTTTAATGGAAGAATTATTATCGGCCTTAGTTTTTATTTAAAATGTTGTTAATAAATGATACCAACGTACTCTCATCCCAAATTTGTTTCAATCATTTTACAGAAAGATGATGCGAAAGCAGGTGGAAAGTTTGGACTACCGGGTTTATCTCTGGGCAAAGCTGAAAAGGCACTAGATAAAAGTTTGGGAAAAACGTCTGGTACACTTAAAAATACAGGCGAAAAAGTGGAGGATTTTCTATTTGGACCAAAGGACCAAAAGAATAAAAATGAGTTAACAATAGTAAGTGTTGAGATAAGAGCTGAACAAGGTTAGGTAACAATGATTATTAGAGAATAAACATTACATTTTACCAAATTTTCACAATTCATGTGATACACAACCGACTTCGACTGTTACATGATTTTCAACTGTGAAAGAATGCAAAAGGCAACGAGTTATATAGGTTATCATTATTATAGGGGGAAGTTTTACATGTTTAGGTGTGAATCGGTTCATTTCTATTTGGTGTTTGAAGATCGGGGTCTTTACGAACTAAGTTCATTTCTAACCACTCCAATAAATTCGTTTTATAGACTATGTGATTTTTATGGAGGATTTTGAGGTTGTTAATATCTATACTACTCTGTCAAGAAAGTACCGGAAATTTTCAATTAAAACAACATTTTTACATTTAATCGTCAAAATTTATTGGGTCGCCTTCAAAATAGGCTCCATTTGCTCCAATACATCTATGCCAACGGCACTTCCAATTATCGAAACATTTTTTATAGGCGCTTTCCGGGATGGACTTTAGCTCTCGCGCCGAATTTTGTTTTTTTGTTTTATGGTTTCAATCGACTCAAAACGGGTGCCACGAAGGGGCAATTTTAGTTTTGGGAAGAGGAAAAAGTCGCAGGGAGCCAAATCCGGCGAATACGGTGGTTGCTGAAGCACGTTTGTTGAGTTTTTGGCGAGAAAGTCGGTCACAATCGTAGCTCGGTGAGAAGGCGCGTTATCGTCATGCAAAATCCATGAGTTGTTCGCCCACAAATTTGGCCGCTTCTTACGGATACGCTCACGCAAACGTTTCATAACGCCTAGGTAATACTCCTTGTTTACCGTCTGACCCTCTGGAACGAATTCGTAGTGCACCACGCCACGGATATCGAAGAAAACAATGAGCATCACCTTCATTTTCGAGCGGCTTTCGCGTGGTTTTTTCGGTTTCGGCTCATTTTTTGCCACCCATTCCGATGATTGCTGGCTTGTTTGCATATCGTACTCGTAGACCCAGGTCTCATCACCAGTTATAATGCGTTCCATGAATGTAGAATCGGAATTACAGCGATCCAGCATGTCTGAAGCAACCTGTTCGCGATGACGTTTTTGAAGAAAATTCAGGTCTTTCGGTACGAGTCGTGCGGCCACCTTTCTCATGCCCAAAATATCAATCAAAATCGTACGTGCGGATTCGTGGGATATCTTAAGATCATGTGCTATCTCTCTCAAGCTGGTACGACGGTTTTCCAGCACCTTTTCCTAAATTTTATCGACGTTATCTTCGATCGAAGCCGTCGATGGGCGACCATTTCACGACCGTCCTTGAAGGCTCTGTACCACTGATATGCACGAGTTTTCGATAGAGCATTATCACCAAAGGGCTTTTGCAACATTTTCAATGCATCGGCACACGAAAATTCATTTGCAACACAAAACTTTAAACAAATTCTTTGCTCAACGTAATCACCCATAGTGAAAATCGGCACGCACTCTGACATCGACTGACTTAATCAGCTGTTGCAAACACACTAGTTGACAGATCCCGCTCAAGCTTGGCATAGTAATTAAGGACAGTGGTACCAACCTAGGAAAAAAAAATTACCTGCCTCATTGCCCCGCCAGATTTAAATCGATAATTCCCGGTACTTTCTTGACAGAATGTATGTCAGCTTTGATATGTTCAGAGGCTGCCGACCTGTTGTATAATGTCAGATATAAAAATACACACATCGTCGAAAGTCTTGACCCTCCTAGGTTTCTCAAGAAATAAACAATCTATGTTCTGGAAACGAGATGAATATTTTCTTCTATTTCAACTGCAATATATTTGATAGAAAATCTTTGTTACTCATTGCTTTATGTAGGATGAGACAAAATAGGAAAAAATGAGAAAAAATCTAAATTTATCGATTATTTATTTTTGATTACTTCCATAACTGAATCCAAATTCAATAGTATTCTTTCAATCAACTGCCCAATACGCCTAGGCATCCACGAGTCAAGTCATTAATGAAATTTCCAGGCATATCGTTCCATTTTTCCTGAAGGGTTAAACTCAATTCCTGAAAAGTTGAAGGTGGGTTTTGGCGATTAGATATTGCTCCCCCTAAGTAATCCCATACGTGCTCAATTTGATTCATGTCTGGTGAGTTTGCTGGCCACTTTATTCTCTGGATATTGCTCTCTAGAACCCTTCCTGTGCGGTGTGGTGGGGCGTTATCATCCTGATAAATGAAATTATCCTCAAATTCGTTGCGCAGAGAAACAATGATTGATTCAATGATGTTTTCTACATAGATGACACCAGTCATTGTTCGGTCAAGGATAATAAGAGGGGTACGGCAACCGAACATTATACCCTCCAGCACATTATTGATCCGCCTTGAAAGAGCACAACTTCCCGGGCGAAATTGAGTCGCTCTAGTCTGCCTGGATCTCTCCAAACCCTTCCTCGTCGACTATTACTTTGTAAACCGAATCCTGACTCGTCCGAAAAGAGTACGTTGCCCCATTGTGGTAAAAGCTAGTCCAGGTGATAGCCAAGGTATTCTTAAAGGTCTTCTTGCCCTTGGATTTGAGAAATGCAACCGTCTCCTTATGGTACTGGCGCCATTGTGGCAAAAGCCAGTCTTGGTGATGTTCTGCCCATTGCCGACGAGTAGCCCTATGTCCAGGTGATAACCAAGGTACTCTTGAAGGTCTTCTTGCCCTTAAATTTAAGGAATTCAACCGTCTTACGGTATTGGTTGAGACCCGTCTATAGGTCCTCAAAAACTTACTTCGAAGGGCTGTTACAGATACCGTTCGATTCCTTCGAGTAAAATTTGCGATATAATGGTCTTCCCTTGCAGATGTTACTCTAGGTCGATCAGGCACCGGTCTTTTCTTGAAAATTTGACGAATTCATCAGGTTTCCCAGATTAGTGACTTCGAGAGGGGTCGAATTGTAGTGCTCCTTGAAGACGGTCGATAAGAGAAGTTTTCAGAATCAGTAGATCTTCACGTCCTATACAGTATAGTGAACAAACGTGCAGGCAAGAAGACCGAGGACACATTCAGGAAGTAATCGAAATATATGTGATTCCATACTTTTCACCAACATCACAGTAAACGATTACCTTGGCGCTAAAGATCACCTAATCTGCCCTTGATTGAACATGTCTGATGATGACATGCGATGGACTAATGGCAAGCATCTTCCACATACTTTATTTATTTTTCTTGAAGTAAGGTAGCCTGAAATGAGATACCCCAAGAAGACATCAGAACCGAGCCCAGCCATATCAATTTGTGCATAATCGCGGGTTATCTACATACTATTGAACCAGTTTTTCTAATGAATTGTCTAATGAAGGCCAAATTTCTAATAACTTCCTAGGTACAATGAAAATTTGTAACAAAAATTATTCGAATAGAATAAATAATGAGTGTTAACCTTTTTTGTCGGTCATTATATTAACACTGAACATTTTTCAGGGCCTTCCTGGATTTGGAAGCGTCTCCGAAAACACCGGAGGAAAAACAGGAAGTAGTTCCAGCCTGGCTGGAACTTTCAACAAAGTTGGTGGTGATCTGAATAAGGCAGGAAGTGCTATACAAAAAACTGGCGAAGAAACTATAGATTTTCTGTTCGGAAACAATAAGAAGAAAGTGATAGTTCCAGTTCCAACAGAAAGTACAAAGATGCCAGGTTTTGCTCTACCTGGTTTATCTTTTGGAGCTACTAGACTACCAAGTCTATCAGACGTAGCGAAAAAGGTAAATAAAGACATGGAAAGAGCTGGCCATAAAATAGAAAAAACAGGGAAGAAGGTCGTGGAATACCTTTTCGGGGGAGGCATGAAAAAGCAAACTACACCAGGACTAACGTTCGGGCAAAAAGACTTGAATTTAGGTTTTACTGTCACTGAAAAAGCTAATGCAACAACACTTCCAAAGTTATCATTAGGAGCTACCACTTTGTTTGCTCAAAAAGATACAGGAACAGAGATCGATAACAGCTTGAAAAAAATTGGTAGTGGGGTAGAAAAAACTGGTGAAAAGGTTGTGGATTATCTGTTTGGTGGTAAACCAAAAACCACAATACAACCTGGTCTTGGTGTTACTGGAGCGAATGAGAAACTTCCCAACTTCACCAGTTCTCTTGGGGCTACATCTGTAACCAAGATTCACGATGAAACCAGTGGAAAGATTGTGGAAGATCTTTTTGGAGGTAGATCCAAAACAACTGGATATGGCTCAGATGGATTGGGCGCCAATGGTCTGAACGAGAAACTTCCAAAATCTATAGGTGGCGACATGAATTCTTCACATCTACCAAATACTTCAGGAACCACGTTACCATACTTTGGAAGTACAAGATCTCCTGGAACAACAAATGTTACCACAAAGATTCAGGTTAATTTGGGAAAACTAGAGAACGTTGCTGGAAAAAGTGGTGAAAAGGTTGTCGATTTCATTCTTGGGGGAGGAAACACAAAGCCTACAAAGATTGTGGACACTCAAGACGGAAAAACCAGCAATCATTCAAGCAATTCATTGCCTAGTTTTTCTCTTGGTGTAACGAAACCATCAGTTGTTTCCAATACCACAACAGTAATTGGGAAAGATTTGGGAAATCTTGGTGAAGGAAACAAAGTGAAAAGTAGTACTCCCAACACCAACCTAGCTAAAAATATGACAAATGGGGACGGAAGGATTGGCATCAATGATTTACGAGGAATTACTTTGCCTGCATCGCCCGGTGTTATTCCAAAGATTGGGGAAAATGTTCAACCTATAACAGAGGGTATTGGAATAGGTAAGCTCAAGCTGTATAGAAAATTAGGTGTAGACATTTCCATGATATTTTCGACTCAACTTTCGTTCTATTTATTCAATTTTTGACAGGTTAATGAAAGCTTTTCCTCTGAACAAACTCGGAAATTCAGTAGAACATTTGAAATTATTGATATAGAACATATATTCTAGAAATCTATTTGGTGAAGAGCATGCAATTATTGTTGAAAATATTATATTCTTGAGTCTACTTGTATCGGGTGTTTTTTAGAGTGATAGAACTTTAAATTGAAATAAAACACAATTCAATTAAGATTGGAGCCAATTTTTCTTTTATTTGAAAGATAATTTTAAGACATTTATGTTTTAAAAATAATTTCCGGCATATACCCACCACGACTAGCTTTGAGGAACCGCATTCGACCACACCAATTTTGGACCACTTTTTCGAGTAATTCAGGCCTTATTTCATCAATAACACGAGTTATGTTGGCTTCCAAAGCGTCTATTGTTTCTAGTTCATCAACATAAACCAATGACTGACATAACCCCAAAGTAAATAATCCAATGGAGTTATGTCGCATGATCTTGGAAACCAATTAATTGGAACATTTCTCGAAATAATGTTATCGCCAAATCTTTCTTTCAATAAATCAATTATTACGGTAGCAGCATGAGGTGTAGCATCATCTTGTTGGAACCAAAACACTTCAGGGTCAGTACCCCTCCATATACAAGAATTTCGCTTGTTTACATAGCCGTTCAACCAGAAATGAGCTTCATTACCAAACACAATTTTACGATGAAAAAGTGGATCAATTTCAAGCTTTTCTAGGGCCCAATCAGCAAACAAACGACTCTTATTATGGTCAAGTGGCTTTAGTTCTTGAACCACTTGGATCTTGTTTGGGTGTAGACCAAGATCTTTACGCAAAACTTTCCATGTTGTGGATGCACAGAGTCCAACTTGTTGTGAACGTCGACGAATAGACAAATCTGTATAATCATATACACTATGACTTACAGCAGCGATATTTTCTTCTGCACGTACAGTTCTTTGTCTTGTTGTTGTTGTTGCATCGAGTAGAGAAAATGTAGGCAGAAATATATCGATATGTCAAAACAACATGGCTTCTACCTTTTGTCAAATGACAGCTATCCCTATCGAAAGTTCCATTGCTCTAAAATAAACACCTGATATAAAAAAACGAATCTCATATTTTTACCATTGCAGGTAAAACAACTGTAAGATCAATATCTAATACTACTGATGCTGAGATACCTGATATTTCTAGTAGAACGAATAGCAAAAACAATGGAAAGTTTGAAGTCAACACCAACACCAGTCCAATAAACAGTTTAGAGGAATCTGTCGATGGATTAGTTGGTGTTTCTGAGATGCCAATAAATGGAAGCACTAAATCCGAGGAAGCTCTGAGGAAAATAGAAGATATTTTACAAGGAAGTGGAAAAATCACAATTTCACAACCCAAAAGAACTGAACAGAATTTTAAAAAGAAAGTAAGTACTCCATATAACACCGATAGTATACTGATTGTCCTAGATCTCCTGTATAGACCCCTCAGAAACTTTAATGTAGCTTGTGATGGGTTAAGAGACGAGTTATGTTCTGATTAGCCTTTGTTTCTGTGTCCTTACGTTGTCTTAGACGCAGCACTGCTAATTTTTGTTCTAACAGTGAAAAGATAGTCGGCCATCATAGCGAGAAAATTTGGATCATAAACAAGAGTACCAATATTACGTAAAGATGATTTTTACACCGTATTTTTCGATCAAAATCTCAATCAACTTTGGTCAAGAAGGGCTACCATTTAATTTCATGAACACAAACAAATTTTGCTTGTTCATATCGGGTGTTTTTTCAGAGTGATAGAACTTTCGATAGGGATAACTGTGACTTGACAGAAGGCAGAAGTCATGTTGTTTTGACATTTCTGTTCAGTAGGCATTGACAAATTATCATGGAAAGCAACAACGTTCATAAATTGTTGAAATTTATTTTCAAAATCAGTGTTCAATTCGCCAAACTTATAGTGCACTTCGTGAAATTTATGGTTTACATGATCGTCCATCAGAGCAGCTTATTCGTCGAACTATCGATAGATTTCGGACAACATTTTTTCTACTCGATGCTACAACAAAAACAAGACAAAGAACTGTACGTACAGAAGGAAATATCGCTGCTGTAAGTCATAGTGTTAATGATGATTGTAGAGTTGTCTCCTAATTTTGATTGTAAACACTTGAGTTTTAACACTGTTTTATTTGCTTATATGATACAAATGCAGGTTATGAAAATTTGAGGTTATAACTGTACAAAATGAATGTCGATTGTCGACATGGTCGAGTATCGACCGAACAGGACCAGAGTTTGAAGCGAGAGAGAGGAGAGAGAGAATTGTCATTATAAAATAAAACACTTGTTTACATTTTCTACTTTATTTTTGGTATACAATTACAACTGATTTCTACCAAGTAACGGCCCAATCTGTCATAAAGGAGAGAGAGAATGAGAACTGAACGTCTCACTAGGGATGTCAATTTGTCATAGAATATTAAACCTATATTCTCCTGTCACTATGAGATTTCTGATGTGGCCTCTGTTCAAACTTCACTTTTTGTATGAGACAGTAACAATGATCCAGATTTATCTATTCGTCGACGTTCACAACAAGTCGGACTCTGCATCCACCACATGGAAAATTTTGCGTAAAGATCTTGGTCTACACCCAAACAAGATCCAACTGGTTCAAGAACTAAAGCCACTTGACCATAATGAGCGTCGTTTGTTTGCTGATTGGGCCCTAGAACAGCCAGAAGTTGATCCAATTTTTAATCGTAAAATTGTGTTTAGTAATGAAGCTCATTTCTGGTTGAACGGCTATGTAAAGAACCAAATTGCTGTATATGGAGTGAAAATAATCCTCAAGAAGTTCTTCAGGTTCTATTGAATCCTGAAAAATGCACTGTATGATGTGCTTCACACGATGGAAGCATCATCGGTCCATATTTCTTTAAAAACGGTGCTGGAGCTTATGTTACAGTGAATGGTGCTCGTACAGACCATTATTTGTTTCAAAATTTGAACGGTATCGACCCAGAAGTGTTTTGGTTCCAACTAAATCTAGTTGGAACCAAAACACTTCTGGGTCGATACCATTCAAATTTTGAAACAAATAATCATTGATCATCAATCTGTAACGAGCACCATTCACTGTAACATTAGCTCCAGCATCGTTTTTAAAGAAATATGAAATTGTTACGGTAGCAGCATTATGTGTAGCACAATCGTGCTACACATAATGCTGCTACCGTAACAATTGATTTCTTGAAAGAAAGATTTGGCGATAACATCATTTCTAGAAATGGTCCAATTAATTGGTCATCAAGATCATGCGACATACCTCCACTGGATTTTTTCTTTGGGATTATGTCAAGTAATTGGTTTATGCTGATAAACCAGAAACTATAGACGCTTTGGAAGCCAACATAACTCGTGTTATTGATGAAATAAGGCCTGAATTAATAGAAAAATTGGTCCAAAATTGGTCCGGTCGAATGCGGTTCCTCAGAGCTAGTCGTGGTGAACACATGCCGGAGATTATTTTTAAAACATGATATAAAATTATCTTTAGAATAAAAAAATTTTAGGCCTTGACCTTAATTTAAATGTGTTTTATTTCAATTTAAAAATACTACTCTGTCAAAAAAGTACCGGGAATTTTCAATTAAAACAACATTTTTACATTTAATCGTCAAAATTTATTGGGTCGCCTTCAAAATAGGCTCCATTTGCTCCAATACATCTATGCCAACGGCACTTCAAATTATCGAAACATTTTTTATAAGCGCTTTCCGGGATGGACTTTAGCTCTCGCGCCGAATTTTGTTGTATGGCTTCAATCGACTAAAAACGGGTGCCACGAAGGGGGCAATTTTAGTTTTGGGAAGAGGAAAAAGTCGCAGGGAGCCAAATCCGGCAAATACGGTGGTTGCTGAAGCACGTTTGTTGAGTTTTTGGCGAGAAAGTCAGTCACAATCGTAGCTCGGTGAGAAGGCGCGTTATCGTCATGCAAAATCCATGAGTTGTTCGCCCACTAATTTGGCCGCTTCTTACGGATACGCTCACGCAAACGTTTCATAACGCCTAGGTAATACTCCTTGTTTACCGTCTGACCCTCTGGAACGAATTCGTAGTGCACCACGCCACGGATATCGAAGAAAACAATGAGCATCACCTTCATTTTCGAGCGGCTTTGGGGTGGTTTTTTCGGTTTCGGCTCATTTTTTGCCACCCATTCCGATGATTGCTGGCTTGTTTGCATATCGTACTCGTAGACCCAGGTCTCATCACCAGTTTTAATGCGTTCCATGAATGTAGAATCGGAATTATAGCGATCCAGCATGTCTGAAGCAACCTGTTCGCGATGACGTTTTTGAAGAAAATTCAGGTCTTTCGGTACGAGTCGTGCGGCCACCTTTCTCATGCCCAAAATATCAATCAAAATCGTACGTGCGGACTCGTGGGATATCTTAAGATCATGTGCTATCTCTCTCAAGCTGGTACGACGGTTTTCCAGCACCCTTTCCTTAATTTTATCGACGTTATCTTCGATCGAAGCCGTCGATGGGCGACCACTTCACGACCGTCCTTGAAGGCTCTGTATCACTGATATGCACGAGTTTTCGATAGAGCATTATCACCAAAGGCCTTTTGCAACATTTTCAATGCATCGGCACACGAAAATTCATTTGCAACACAAAACTTTAAACAAATTCTTTGCTCAACGTAATCACCCATAGTAAAAATCGGCACGCCAGATTTAAATCGATAATTCCCGGTACTTTCTTGACAGAATGTATATAACTCTAAAACTCTAACTTCACCTATGTTCCAATAGTTATGATTCACCCTGTATATATAAAAGCAAAGCTATATTATTCATTTAACTCCGAGCGATATGAAAAATTTCTAGGTCAAGGTGATTCTTGTTTCGAAAATAGTCATGTCAATTCAAATATATTTAAAAAATCAGTATCAGTTTTTGTAAAAATTAATACACACTTACAGAACATCATCATTTTTGCGCGCACTATAGTGATTGGAAAGAATTAAGTTTCGCTTCGGTTAGGAAAGGAAATACGGAAAAGGAGATATATAAAATATGATACCGTTTATATGGAGCTTTATCACAGGATATAAATTTGTTTTGTTAAATCGACATCTAATTCCTTGAAGTCTGGTAAAATCCTACTACCTATTAATGCGAATAACTCAAGACGTGAATAATATCTACTTAAGATATTTAGTTTTTTTTGTGACCATGAATAGTTCTGAGAGGGTTGAATAGTGTTTTCTGTGGTACTGTAAGTATTTAATTTTATCTGTAAATTTGAAGGTTTCACGATTTTTAGGAAGCTTCTGAACTATTGGGTTCGGAAAATAATATTTTGATATCTTCCTGGTAATAGCATAATTTTACGCTTATAACATTTTTGGTCTTTGCTGGCAAAAAACTGATTCATGTGATTTTTGACCTCTTCGTTTAAAGTAAAGGTTTTATCGTCCAAGAAATGTTGCAGACCGGAACAAATAATAAACCGAAGGCGCCAGATCTGGAGAATATGTGGGTGTCGCAGTGAATCACATTCACAGCTGTAAAAGCTTTTTGCGAGTGACCAAATTTGTATGAGGTTTCGCATTATCTTGGTGAAACGCTACACCTTTTCTGTTGATTGATTCTAGCCTTTTCTGCTGAAGTGCACCATTCAGTTTGTCCAGCTGATGACGGTAGATTTGTATTATATGGTAAAAGCTCATCTTTCATTGGAATGAACGGCCTGTCTGTCCCACATATACACATTGGCAATCACTACATGTCAACTTGAAAACTCCTGATTTTTTGTTTTTAGGAATGACGTCTTTATTATTTTTTATTAAACTACCTAATGAATTAATGGTTCTAAAGGAGATGTTATAATATTCTTTTTTCTTAAAATATCTAGCAATCTTTTCAGTTTTTTGACCTATGTAAGTAAATGAAATAATAATAATAAACTTACATAGGCCAAAAAACTGAAAAGATTGCTAGATATTTAAAGAAAAAAGGAAATTACACACCTCTTTTAGAACCATTAATTCATTAGGTATCGCGTGTTTTTTTCAGAGTGATATGACTTTAAATTGAAATAAACAACATTTAAATTGAGATTGAAGTGAAATTTTTTTATTTGAAAGATAATTTTATGACATTTAAAAATAGTTTACGGCATATGTACACCACGACTAGCTCTGAGAAACCGCATTCGACCAGACCAAGTATGGACCACTTTTTCGAGTAATTCAAGCCTTATTTCATCAATAACACTTGTTATGTTGGCTTCCAAAGCGTCTATTGTTTCTGGTTTATCAGCATAAACCAATGACTTGGCATAACCTCAAAGAAAATAATCCAATGGAGTTATGTCGCATGATCTTGGGGGCCAATTAATTGGACCATCTCTCGAAATAATGTTATCGCCAAATCTTTCTTTCAATAAATCTATTGTTACGGTAGCAGCATGAGGTGTAGCACTGTCTTGTTGGAACCAAAACACTTCTGGGTCGATACCGTTCAAATTTTGAAACAAATAATGGTCTGTACGAGCACCATTCACTGTAACATAAGCTCCAGCACCGTTTTTAAAGAAATATGGACCGTGATGCTTCCACCGTGTAAAGCACATCATACAGTGTATTTTACAGGATGCAATGGAACTTGCAGAACTTCTTGAGGATTGTTTTCCCCTCCACATACGGAAATTTTGCGTGTTTACTTAGCCGTTCAACCAGAAATGAGCTTCATCACTAAACACAATTTTACGATGAAAAAGTGGATCAATTTCAAGCTTTTCTAGGACCCAATCAGCAAACAAACTACTCTTATTATGGTCAAGTGGCTTTAGTTCTTGAACCAGTTGGATCTTGTTTGGGTGTAGACCAAGATCTTTACGCAAAATTTTCCATGTGGTGGATGCACAGAGTCCAACGTCGACGAATAAACAAATCTGGATCATCATTAACACTATGAGTTACAGCAGCGATATTTTCTTCTGTACGTACAGTTCTTTGTCTTGTTGATGTTGCATCGAGTAGAGAAAATGTTGTCTGAAATCTATCGATAGTTCGACGAATAAGCTGCTCTGATGGACGATTATGTAAACCATAAATTTCACGAAGTGCTCTATAAGTTTGGCGAATAAAACACTGATTTTGACAATAAATTTCAACAATTTGTAAACGTTGTTGCGGCGTGAGTATTTCCATGATAATTTGTCAATGCTTACTGAACAGAAATGTCAAAACAACATGGCTTCTACATTCTGTCAAATCACAGTTATCCCTATCGAAAGTTCTATTACTCTAAAAAAAACACCCGATACCAGAGCTGTGTATTTAAGGTCATGTTTTGCATTGTATACCTCAGTTTCAATACCCACCTGATGAAGTCATGGTATGACGAAACAATTGTCGTGTAAATCAATAAAATAGCGGAAGTTAATATTCGTTTTTATTATATTGAAGATGAATTTTCGTCAAGTAAAGACAGAGACAATAAAAAATTTGACTTGTTCACTTCTAAATAATTAAATATTAGATTTTTTCTGGGGTGAAATGGCCAGCCAATTACCAGAAGAATATATTTAGGCATACAAGTGTTTCATTTTTCAACACAATTTTGTCTTATCTCAATACATAAAGTCCAGCGTTTTTGAATTTTTTTATCCCTTCCAATTAATAGGTTCTTTCAAGGTCTTCAATGTTGTTTGTTTCTGTGATGACCTTTTCATCCGTACATATAATTTAAGCTTGAAAGAGTTACCTAAAAAATGTTCTTTTTGTAAGCTTTTTCCCGATAGTCTTGCAATGAAGGAATGGTTACGAGACGAAAATCCGAACTAACTGATGAAAGTATTTTCATTCCCGTATGTTTATTCGCTACGAACGAAAGAAAACGTGACATTTCTCTTGTCAATTTTCTGCGATCATAGACACGCCCGCTGGCCGTAAATGTCGTACCGGTGCCTTTGACATACCGTCTCATTGAACTACCCGAAAAAAGGTTATTAATTAATCGATCGTGTTGATCAATTGACTACACTAGCTTTACTTAATCAGGGAAGTAGTCACATGAGGCTAAATCGGGAGAATATGTTGGATGGAGTGGCAGTTTCTAACCCAGTTATATATTTTTCTCATGGCAGTTACATACGTGTGTACCCACTTGATGAAGATAATTTTGTTGCCAAATATTGTCGTTTTCACTTCAAATCAATATCGAATCTGATCAAAAGCTTTCAACAGTAATATTGGTGATGCACACATAAGTGATATACATATTATGTGTTACAGGAGGAAGAAATCAGTGGAAAACCCAGACGAATTTCGACATACTCTCACGGCTTCACCTACACGAACGAAGTGTCTAGCCTGGATTCAACCACTGCGAAACAAAAAACACGATTCAACACTTCCATCATAGAAGGCTCCGAGAAATCAACGACATCAAAGTCTGGATCAGTGATATTACCTCCTTATTTCGTAGTTCCTGACACCAATAGCAGCATTGGAGAACAATTCACTCCAGAATTGCCTCCAACTGCTTTCGATAAGCCAACTGCCGGTAAAGCTCCATTTATACCGATTTTACCACCACCCATGGAATCTACTATTAGAAATATCATAACACCATCTCCCACCAAAACCTCCAATACTCTGGCACCCCCTATTACAGCTGCACCTTCTAAGAGTTTAACACCAGTGGAATACGGAGCAATAGGAGTTGGAAGTGTTTTGCTTTTTGCACTAATTGCATATATCTACCAGAAGTATAAGCAATATAGAACGAGTAGCGTGGGAGGATCTTACTCACCAAAGACACACCACAGAAATACTGCTGGCCGCAAAAGATCCACCAGAAGCAACGACAGCGAAGAAGGCCAGTCTTTAGATTTGAACGAAGCTAAGGAAACAACGACAACTCAAGTTGTGGAAATCAATTCAGAAGTTATCGTAGTGGACATTGCGCCTGAAATTAAAGCAACTGAAGAAGTTATAGAAATGCCCATAACAAAAACTGTCGTTAATGGTCTTCAGAAATCTTCAACAAACGATAACCAACAAACCTTGACAACTTCAGGAAAATCAGAGGATTCCATTGAAATAATCAGTGAAAAACATAAATTTGCAATGGAAAAACCACCTAGGAAAACGAAAACGCCAACAAATTCGCCAGAAAAATTCACATCGGACAAAACCTCAGCGTCTCAGTTGAACCAAGATTCTCTTAAAACGGTAAGTCAAGCCATTGGAGGAATATTAAGAAGCCAGGTACCCAACAAAGAAGTACCAGAAGATTCTTGTAGCGACTCTAGCGAAAAAGGCGTTAGTTTACTGGGTAAACTAGTTGAGTCAACACCATTGAGAAGTACTCTTGAATCAAATGATGGACCATTGGAAGAATCAAATGCAGCTAGTGATAAAACAACGTCTGAAGTAACTGAAGAAGCCGAAGTAGATGGAGGCAGTGAATATTTTTCAGCCGACGAGAATTCTGACAGCAAACATTCACCCCCACTTTCACCTTCGTTGAGAACACAATTTGAAACATTCAAAACAAGAAATTTGAGAGCTGAAGATGTTTACAATACTGAGATTATAACGGAAGATGGAAGAAGATCAATTGAAGATGACATTGCCGAGTCTATAGAACACCACACGTTAGATACAACCATAGTGGCACCAAGTTCTGAAGACTGTGAAGATTGTAGAAATGAACCTTTGCAACCTAGCGTACCAGTTTTATTTTCGGAAGATGCACCCGTTACTGGAGATGATACTGATGATAGCAGACGCAAAATTAATCAAAATGAAGTATCGAATGAAATTTACATTCAGAACTTAATAAACGCAGAAAAAAGTGATAGCCAGCGATTTAAAAAAGAAGAAGCTGAAGCAATAGTAGAAGAGATTATAAGAGCATCGCAACTGGATTCAGTGACACTACAATCTATACGACAAGATTTGGGCACTTCTACAGAAACCAAATCAAAAGTGAAATGGTCTGATAACATACAATTTTGTGGTCATACCAATCCTGAGCAATACACCACAAACACTATGAATGTGCACTTAGGTACACCAGGTGAAACAGATAATAGGATTAACATTGATGAAGGTAAACCTACATATCTTAACAACTCGAGCCACTGTCTTGCTAACGCTATGTCTAGCGAACATTCTGAGTTGGAAAATATGAAAATACAGGATATCGCAAACACTGATGATCAGAAGAATATACTCAGTTGTGGTCCTATCGAAGGAACGAGCAAATTGGAAAATGCTAACTGCGAAAACGAGCCATCTGCAATTAATTGTACCATCAACGACGCGACTGAGCTTGATCATTCGAACGAGTCTAGAATGGAAGAACGAACAGATGAAGACTTTGGAGAAATGGATGAAGGATTCCCTGTGGAACACAGGTTTGAGTTTATTCCTCCAAAACAACCACAAATCTTTGAAGATGATCTGATAGTTTTCTCTAATTCTGATCAGGAGTCAATATCCACCCTGTCGAATTCTACCGTGGAATCTAATCCTCCACACGAAGAACAGCGCAGTAGCAACAACAAGGGAGAAGATGAAGTCAAAGCTACCAATTCTAACTATGCTTTATGCGAAGAATGTGGTGGAATACAGACCGAAGAATCCTTAGCAAATGGATCAAATGGTTTGGAGAAAGAAAATGGAGTTGAACAGAATCGTACAAAATGGTATGTTCCCAACGATGAAACTACTGATGATGTGATAGATGGGGAAGAAAAACCTGCTGAAGATTTATACATTGTCTTGTCCGAAGAAGTGTCCAAACCTCCGCCATGCAGAGATTTCACACCATTAGAGAGTACATCTTCAAATAAACCTGATGAAGGAAACAGGAATTTTTCTAATATATCATATGCATACATAGATGTTAAGGATGACCCCAGAAATGAAGGATGGCCTGAACATCTACCTAAAAACATTCACTCCATATCAGGAGTTGGTCTAATAAGAACTACTGAGGTAGCTCCACTATCGCGCAATGTTCTGAAAGAGGAAGAAGTAGAAATTTTTGCATCCACTTCAGTTGACTGCAAAAGTGATACAAATATGGAAGAATGCAGACGTGGAGCTGGAAGTCCAAGTGGTACCATTCAAAAACCTATACCCAAATTCATTATACCAAACATGGACTCGAGGTTATCAAAAAAGAGGCCTTCTAGAAGGAGGCAGATAAAATCTCTAGATTCAGGCGTTCACCATTATTATGGTGAGTACCTAAATCTCGTAGAATTTCCAGAAATTGAAGCAGAAGGGGGTGAAAAGATGGAAAAAGTTATTGAGGATGTCATCACAATCAAGCCAGATGGGACGATAACCGAAGAGAAAATTGTAATACAGAATTTGCATTGAATTTGATGATTCACCTTTCTGACAAGCTTTTAATAATTATCTATTATCTTTAACGAATAAGTAGGTATTTATTCGTTTCTGTCTGAGTACATTTTTAAAATAGCTAAGTTATTGTTTGTTTATGAAGATTTTATCTATAATCACTTATTTCATACACATTAAATAAATAAATTTCTAAAAACGTAGAAATCTCTTGTTTTCCTTCTATAGTCTGTCTAGAAAGTATCCGGAATTTATTATTTTTCATAATTTTAATCTACTTCTTTTTTGTAACAAATAGGTTGTGCAGATAGTCGGCTATAGCATGGCAACACTATTTGTCGAATATTGTTGATTGTCAACAGGTATACAATTCATGAAATAATGTCGCAACTAGAAAAAAGAAAACAGGTAGAACATTTGTATAGAAAAGGTTTTCGAAACGTTGAAAAATTAGTACAATGGACTGAACTGGGAAAAAATGAGACAATAAAGAGGATAAAAAATGCGCACCTGGGGTCTCGCAAATTGGCTCACAGATTTGAAAATCAACGAAATATAAAAGTATGTCCAGAAACCGTCCCTATGTCACTGAAAAGATAAGGCTCCATATCAAGGAAACCAAAAAAAAATCCCTATAATGACACCTTTACAAAAAGAACGAAGGATAGAATTTTGTCCACGTTTTCAAGAAGATAAAATAATTCTAATTATGAGCATTACGGCAAATTATGGTCTGATTAGAGCATGAGGAAAGTTTATTCTGCTGTTTATTCAGTTAGTAACGTGAAAATATCGAGAATACATCTCTTTACTTGAATTAACTCGTAAAGGTATGTCTTGTATGTATTTTGCACACTCTAGATGGCGCTAGTGTATTATGAATACCTTAGAGCTTCTGTGTATACCGAATATAGATACTTGACAGATTTGGAAGAAAATCATTCTCAGCGATTTAACTCCATAGGACTTCTTTTCTTTGAGGTTACATTAAGTCATTGGTTTAGAGCAATCATCAAGCAAATTTAGATGATTAACAGATCAATATTGAACGAGTAATTGCTAACATACGACCTGATTCGATGAGAGTGATGGAAAAATGGGTTCAACGACTTAATTCCTGTCAGCGTTTTCGTGGTAGACATTTTAATCATGTTTTGTGCTTTATAATGAAATGAAAATTTCAATAATTTTCAAATAAATAATGTGTTTTATTTACAAAATCAAATGGGGTGCTGTTAACGAAAGACCCTTCACCGTAAAGTTAGTTACAGACTTCAGGAAGCCCATAGTGAATTAGAGACATTTTAACTAATTCAAACCTTGTAAGGAGATTCTGAAAAAACATTTTTTTTTCGCAAACTAAGAGATCATCTAGTAAGTTTCCAACCATTTTGAAATCCAGAATAAATACGCCATCTTTGAAAGAAACTAGAGTCTTGAAGTTTTAGATTTCAAGAAGCCCAGAGTTTACTGGAGACATTCTAATTAATCAAGAAGAACAAACTAAGAGAAAATATAGCCAGCATTCTGGAATTCAGGCAAAACACGCTATCTTTAAAAGTTACTTGTATCTTAAAGTCACAAACTTCAAAGAATCCAGAATGAAGTTTTGCGAACTTTGACTGCTTTTTCACCATTTTTGTAGTGAATTTCAACAGTTTCGATGCGTTGTTGAAGCATGTATCTTCCATTTTCAGTAATGGCGTAGTTTTTACTTGTCAAGTGTCAAAAGATGACAGGTACGCAGAGGGCGGGCTATTCAAAATTAAACCTGTTATTGAAAAACTGTTCATGATAGATATTTCTATTGATTATTTTTATTTTTGCTGGCATGAAAGTGGACTGAAGGCGACCTCAAGTCGCCTTTTCGAAGATGTGCTACATATTTTTGAAGCGATTTTTAAAGAGAGGTTGTTTCGAACAATTTCATTTTGGGCATTTTTAGAGTGGAATTTGTATTTCATAATGCCGGTATGGAACAGTGCTGCCTGCACTAAATGTTTATTGAGTAAGTATCAATATTCTATATTCTTCCCCTTTGGGTGCTTTATAATGAGTCTACACACATCGTCAAAAGTTTTGGCTTCCCTAGGTTTCTCAAGAAATAAACAATCTATGTTCTGGAAATGAGATATTATAATATATATAAGAATGTAATCAATTCTTATTTCTATAATTGAAGAAAAAGATGATTTGATGTCATGATTCTGGAAGAATTTATTTTCTTTAGTTGAAAATATACCAGAATAACATACACAAAATAAAATAATAACATACAAAGAAATACAAAGAAATAAAAAGAAAATTAAAAAATAGCTTACTAACCTGGAAGAAATCAAAAACAATGCTATTTCTTCGGGTTTTCCAATTCACATTTCTAACTGCTAACTAAATATGACATGTGACAGTTTTAGGTTAAAATCTTAGACATAGAACATAGAAGTTACAAAGTTGTTTTCCCTAAAAATAACAGTTTTATTTTTACATCCCCCTACACAAAGTATGCACCCCTCATTACATGTTTGCGTCTTCACATGGGAGCAACTTAGTTACATGAAAATAGTTATTGTCCTTTCTTTTATTTCCAATATCTATCTCATATATAGTGTTAGAAATTTTTTTCACTATTGGAAAAGATCCTATTCTTATTTCATCAAGTTTTTCTCTGTTCAATTTTGATTTATTTTCAACATAAACATAGTCTCCAATTTTAAAATCATAATGATTCCTATTCTTGTCGATCAGTCTTTTATTGTATGCATGATAGCGTAAAGAATTTTTATATGCTATTTCCTTATGTTTCTGTAAATTTCTCCCTTCAATAAGTTCTTCTGGAGCAATGGGATCAGTTCTGCCACAAAGTAAATATTCTGGGATATATCCAGTTGTAGAATGGTCTGTTCTATTGTATTCTTCAATACATTCATCGGCTATTTTTGTCCATGCCCTAGTTTTCTTTTCGTTTTTTTTTTCATTTAATTCCACAAAATTAACTGTTCTTATGCATTCGTCCATATTCTCCATTTCTTCCAGAACTGGGTTTCTAGAAAGGCAATCTGCTTCTACATTTCCTTTTCCTGGTTCATATCTAATCTCAAAATCGAATTGTGATAAAATTTATCATGTCACCCAGCTCTTCATCTGGTCTTGTACGAAATGCTTTCCCTTCTAATGGCTTATGGTCAGTAACAACAATGAATTCATGTCCTATTAACCAATATTTCCAAAATTCAATTGCCTCTTTATTTGCCAGACATTCTAGGAATATTGCTTTCTTGTTCATTTGATATTTATTTAGTTTTTTAGAAAAATACGCTACGGGTTTCATTTCAGCATTAATCATTTTTTGTTTAAGAACAGCTCCTACTCCTTGAATACTGGCATCAGTATATATAGTAGTATAGGCACTTGGATCGAAAATTGCAAGAATTGGCTCAGAACAAAGGATGCCCTTAACCTTATTGAATGCTTCCTGACAAGTCAATGACCAATTGAATTTTACATCTTTTCTCAGTAAATTATGCAACGGTTCTAATAATCTAGCTGAATCTTTTATGTATTTGTGATAAAAATTAACTTTACCCAAAAATTGCTTTATCTTCTTCCGAGTATCTGGTGGAGAAAAATTCCTGACGGAAATGAAATTGTCATTTATAGGTCGTACTGTATTGTTTCCTACAATATGTCCTAAATATTAGGAGTACAAATAAGTTTGATAAGCGTCATTTGCGGGAAATATTAGTTTACTTCTTTAATTTAAAGAAATCTGCTGCTGAGGCGCATCAATTGCTCGTGGAAGCATATGGTGAGGGTGCTTTGAGTGAGAGAACGTGTCGAGAGTGGTTTCAAAAGTTTAAAAACGGTGATTTCGACGTAGAAGACAAAGATCGCAGTGGAAGGTCAAAAATTTACGAGGATGCAGAATTGGAGGAATTAATGGAGGAAGATTCATCTCAAACACAAAAAGAACTTGCTCTAACATTAGAAGTCACTCAGCAATCAGTCTCACATCGTTTAAAATCATTAGGAATGATTCATAAACAAGGAAATTGGGTTCCGTACGAATTAAAGCCGAGAGATATTGAACAATGCTCGTCCACATGTTGCGGCTCCCGTGAAAAAGTACTTGGAAACACTTGACTGGGAAGTGTTACCCCACCCGCCGTATTCACCAGACATTGCACCGTCCGATTATCACCTGTTCCGGTCCATGGCACATGCTCTGACGGCGCAGCGGTTCACATCTTAGGAGGATACAAAAAATTGGGTTGATTCGTGGATAGCCTCAAAAGACAAGAAGTTCTTAAGACGTGGGATTCGAATGCTGCCTGAGAGATGGGAAAAAGTGGTTGCAAGTGATGGGACATATTTTAAATAAATTTATATTACCGTTCTTCTATAATCAATATTTAATTTGTGTTAACAAACGGCGGAAACTTATTTGTACTCCTAATATTTGACTTCTTCTTCTGCAAAATTACGTATCCCGGTATATGTCTACTAAAAAAACAGTGTTTTTAAGGTATTTATTCAATTTCAGTTGAAAATTTTCTGAGGAATTTCATAAAATAAGAATTTGTATCGAGTAATAAAAGAATTACCCTGTTTGATATTTAAGAGAGCGAAGCTGTAATTCTCTGTTCTTTCTCCCAAACTGTAATGAAACGAAACAGCCGCTGTTTCATATTTTTCCGCCATGATTTGGCGACCGTCACCTGCGTTTCTATCATGAATGACCTATTTATATCGAGGAAACTGATAAAAATTAGTTTTCGTTTTCCTAACCTTTCACAAATTCGAACAGGTCTGGAACTCAACAGTAACCCTATGAAAACTGATAAAATGGCTACGAAAACTGAGATACATTACAGCGCCATGGATAAAACAGTTCACCTGCAACATTAGTGCTCTTCTGTTAATTAAGTTAACAATTAATTGAAACAGTGACACAACTACAGGTATTATAATTTTCATCGATAGTTTCCTTTCGCCGGATATTTAACGAATATGAATAATATTCATCATTAAATTACTTAATTTCCTTGGATTTTTAAACTTCCAATACTATTGGAATGTGGTTTGTCACATAAAATTGATGAATTAATTCATTTAGTTACTAGAAATAAATTATAACGAATTATTGAGAGGATTTACTCATAACACTTTAACTGGAAATGGAAATTCATTTTAATAAAATAAAATAGATTATTTCCACGAATTATTATTAATGCTTTGTCAAGTTTACATCTTGAACTAACTCTACACATTAAACAACACTTCTTATAAATTAAAAAATATCGTTGTTTTTTAGAGTGATAGAACTTTTGATAGGGATTTGACAGAAGGTAGAAGCCATGTTTTTTTGACATTTCTGTTCGGTAAGCATTGAAAAATTATCATGGAAAGACTCACAACGCAACAACGTTTACAAATTGTTGAAATTTATTTTCAAAATCAGTGTTCCATTCGCAAAACTTATAGAGCACTTCGTGAAATTTATGGTTTACATAATCGTCCATCAGAGCAGTTTATTCGTCGAACTATCGATAGATTTCGTACAACATTTTCTCTACTCGATTCAACAACAACAAGACAAAGAACTGTACGTACAGAAGAAAATATCGCTGCTGTAAGTCATAGTGTTAATGATGATCCAGATTTGTCTATTCGCCGACGTTCACAACAAGTTGGACTCTGTGCATCCACCACATAGAAAATTTTGTGTTTAGTGATGAAGCTCATTTCTGGTTAAACGGCTATGTAACAAGCAAAATTGCCGTATATGGAGTGAAAACAATCCTCAAGAAGTTCTGCAGGTTCCATTGCATCCTGAAAAACGCACTGTATGGTGTGCTTTACACGCTGGAGGCATCATCGGTCCATATTTCTTTGAAAACGATGCTGGAGCTAATGTTACAGTGAATGGTGCTCGTTACAGATCGATGATCAATGATTATTTGTTTCAAAATTTGAATGGTATCGACAATCGGAAATAGTACTTTGTTCGAAAATACTTTCACAAGAGTAAGACAAGTATGCGTTTCTGCATGAACTGAATGAACCCATTTTATCAATAATCTATATGTTATGCTATGCGGGGCGAATATAGGTACGATGCTGATTTCTTAATGTTGCATATTACAGAAAAGTTTCGAGAAATCGACTTGACCAAATCAGGCTACTTTTTGTTCGAAATGTTTATACGGATGTTAGTTGAAATGTCCCGACATGCGGAAATATGTATTAAAATAGCTTATACTATTAATTAGATATATACGGTAAAGATCAGCCTAACAGGTATATTCAAAAAAAAAATATTTTCTCCAATTCGGAATCACGGAATGACTGTGTCCGACTTGAGCATGAGGTAAGATATATTAATTCGAAACATGGAATAAAATCGAATATATCTGAGCTAATTATCAGTATCACTGCTTGACAGAATCTGACTTGAAGATTAATTAAATAGTCTGCCTTCGTTACGTTACAAACAATCGGAAATAATGCTCTGTTCGAAAATTATTTCACAAGAGTCAATTCACAGAAATACGATAAAGCAAAATATGCGAAAAAGGGGTTATAAATAACCATAAAATATATTGGAGTTTATTATCGGTACTACCTGAATAGGTAAAAATATTCAACAATGGAAATATTACATCTGTTTGGTTGTTAAGAAGAATATTAAGGTTCTTGTACCTAGTTTGTACTGCTTCCAAAAGCATGAGTGTGGTACTTTTGTCTTCATAATGGAGAATTTCATAGTTTTGTTGAAATTATGTCTAAATTCTTTTAAATATGTAGAATTTTAGATGCCTGACGTATAACTTCGCTGGTGTTCGTGCATTCTTTTCTTAAAAGATATTCATGTTTGACCAATTTATACCATAGGGCCATCACTACAAGTCAACTTATAGAATCCAGATTTATTGTCTTTAGTTGTTTCATCTTTATAATTTTTAATATGAATTTTTGAGATAATTAACCGTTCTAAAAGTTAAATTTCATTTTAAAATACTTGACAATGTTCTGGAAATGAGATGAATATTTTCCTCTATTTCAACTGCAATATATTTGATAGAAAAACTTTGTTTGTTAATCTTTTTTTTATGCAGGATGAGACAAAATAGGAAAAATGAGAATAAATCTAAATTTATCGATTATTTATTTTTCATTAATTATAGTTATTCCACAGCTGAATTCCAATTCAGCAGTCCGTATTACCACCTCTTCTTTCAATCAACTGCCCAATACGCCTATGCATCCCACGGATCAAGTCATTAATGAAATTTTCAGGCGTATCGTTCCATTCTCCCTGAAGGGCTAAACTCAATTCAAAAGTAGAAGGTGGGTTTTGGCGATTGGATATTGCTCTCTCTAAGTAATCCCACGTGCTCAATTGGATTCATGTCTGGTGAGTTTGGTGGCCAGTTCATTCTCTGGATATTATTCTCTTGAAGAATGCTTTGAACTCTTCGTGGGCGTTATCATCCTGATAAATGAAATTATCCTCAAATTCGTTGCGCAGAGAAACAATGATTAGTTCAATGATGTTTCTACGTAGATGGCACCAGTCATTGTTCGTTCAACGATAATAAGAGGGGTAAGGCGACCAAACATTGTACCCCTCCAGCTCATTATTGATCCACCTTGAAAGGGCACAACTTCGCGGACGAAATTGAGTCACTCTAGTCTGTCTGGACCTCTCCAAACCCTTTCTCGTCGACTATAACTTTGTAAACCGAATCGTGACTCGTCCGAAAAAAGTACGTTGCGCCATTGTGGTAAAAGCCAATCTTGGTGGTGTTCTGTCCATTGCCGATGGGTAGCTCTATGTCCATGTGATAGCCAAGGTACTCTTGAAGGTCTTCTTGCCCTTAAATTTGAGGCATGCAACCGTCTCGTTATGGTACTGGTTGAGTCTAACTGTCTATAGGTCCTGAAAAAATTACTTCGAAGGGCTGTTACAGATACCTTTCGATTCCTTCGAGTAAAATTTGCGATATAATGGTCTTCCCTTGTAGATGTTACTCTGGGTCGACCAGGCACCGGTCTCCGGGCAACGCTGCCGACCCCAGGAAAAGGGCCACCATGCGCCTTACTGAAATCCATGGAATATTCAAACGTTGCGCTTTTTGGTACTTCTTGATGTAGGGCTACTATTTTTGCCCGGACAAACTGAGAAATTGGATGTCCCAGCATTTTCCACGGAATATTCTCAATATTACCACTTACTTTGTATCTGCAATTTTTTTCACCTTCATTATTACATATTCTTTCTTATATTTCCAGAAATATGAAATCGAGAAGAAGAAGATCCGTGAAAGCTTCAGAAATTCCGGCGTATTTGCCACCCTCAAGATATGTGACAACAATGGACGATCCAGTTATCGACTATGAGAACCAGAAAATTGTATCATTACCGTCCATAGTGGCATACAATGCAAATGGAGGACCATCAATCAGTCATATTGGCCCAAGAAGCGTAACAGATGATATAGTGAACGAAGCAGAGACCGCTCTTATAGGGGAAGCTAAAACGTCTAACGATTCCTCTGGTGTCCATCCTGGTATCCTTTATGGTGGTCCAGCAGGAGGCATTCTTGCACCGATAGGGGTATGGTTCTATAAACTTTTCAAGAAAAAACGCAAGAAGAAGAAGCAACGTAAGGCTAAAAAACTAGAAGATGAAGATGAAGAAGACAGCGAAGAAGAGAACGTCACCAATGTGATAACAACAACAGTCAGTAATCAAATCACTGATGCAGGAAATTCTGTTGTGACTCACATCAAAGGCAAAATCGCTGATACAGGATCTGCTTTGGTCCAAGACTTGAAGGCACAAGCTATAGCACAAGAAGAAGAAATACTTGAAAACATAAAAACAACAATTCTCGAACAGGAAAACGCAATGGTGATGAACATAAAACAAAAAATTGCCTACACCCGGGAAAATTTAGTACGGGACCTAAAAAACAACCTTTCGTTTCTTGGAAAATCGCAACCAGAATCTATAGAAGTAACAACAGAAACAACTTTCGAAGAGAAAAGGAAAGAAGAAGAGACTCTCTACAATCTCTCGGACAGCGAGGCGGAACTTACCAACACCGTCAAAAGGAGGATCTCGAACGCCCAAGACGCTCTGATTCCCGAAATACAAAAGAGCATCGAAGCGACAAACAAAAACATCATTAGAAACATCGAAAACGAAATTCCAGAAGCAAGAGGGCCAACTTGGAACAGAATAAAGACCACAATGAAGGACAGAAGCACCTCTTTGTTCAACGAAATAAAATCCATTCTCACCTGTACGGAAAATAAGATCATCGATGACGTTAAGTCTCAAATTAGTGAGACCAAACCGGATCTCCAGCCTGATCAAAGGACGAATGCAAAGCTGAAGACGAAGTCAAAATCATACAACCTGAACTGAACCAGGGGAAACCGTGTGGAAACCAAGCAGCTGAAGCCACTAGAGATGAAAAAGCAATGGTGTCGGGTAAAGAATCAACTTTGTTCGATAAAATTAAACATAAAATATTACCTTCACGATTTTTCAAACGTTCTACTGAACAACTAGTTCATACAACATCAACGGAATTAAAGAATAATGATACAATGGAGGAAATCAACCTCGGAAGTAAAGAAGACAAATATGAGATTTCCGAAGAACCTACTATGTCTGAAGTAACTCTAGAAGAAAGACACATTGATATAAAACATTTACAAGATGTGGAAAAGTCCGAGATAATTAACGAGAAAGAAATTAGTTCTGCCAAAAACTCAAATGTGCTAAAAAATATTAAACAAAATGTACTGAAACCTTTACACATCTTCAAACATGCTTCTATGGTACAAAATGATAATATGCACACAGAAACTGATATAAGTACTGCAACTGAAGAAAACGAAGATACTATTAAAGACACTATCAAAATTGAAGATAAGGTCACAGTAAATGGTACACAATTGGAATCTCAAGATGCTATAAAAGAAACAGCAGAGGAATTCATCGAATCTGCCATACCAAATGAAAAAGAGGTGATACTTTCAAAGGACTCAACTTTGCTCAATAAAATCAAACATAAAGTATCGATACCTTTACAGTTTGTAAAACATGCTTCTAAGACACCAAACGATAGCATGCAAATGGCGAAGCAAAGTGATGAAATTGAGAAGAATAACTTCACCTATGCAATAAATGAAACTGAATTAGATCAAGGGAAAGCAGTAGATTCTCAAGCTCCTGAAGAGAAACCAGGTGTTGTTATGGAAAAGCTCACCATGCACTATGAGAAAGAGATAGTTTCTTGTGAAGACCCAACTATGCTTAGCGAGGTTTCTGTACCTTCGCACCTCTTAAAAGAGTCTATTGAGTCACTAGATGAAAGCGATAAAGAAAAGTACAATTATGGACAAACATCAATTTGTAATGAAACCATTCAGAGAACTCTACCAATACCTATCCCAGTACAAAAACGTAAATTGGACAGATTCCCTGTAACTGAAGATACACCGAAAGTACTCTGTGACAATAGCAGTGAAAGCTCCTCAGGTAACGAAAATGAAGAAGGCAAGGATAATGCGTCATTTTTCGATAAAATAAAAAGCTCAGTTTCATATCTTCCATTCAACATAAACTTTTCTGGTATACCAGAGAAAGTCATGTCTTTCATAGAAGCAAAAAATCCTGAAGACAAGAATGACGAAGATGCCAACATTGCTCTTTCAGAAGTGAAAATTATGGGCGAAAATTTGGATTTGTCAAGGCCAACTTTCGGAGAAAAAAAGGCGATTGAGAAAGATGAAGTGAAGAAGACTGAAACCCCTGGAATTAAGAGGTTTTCGAATGGGGACATTGGTTCAGAAAATGGGTCAAGACGAAGATGGATAGTCCTCGACTACACTAATGAAGACTGGCCAAGTCATTTGCCACGAAATATGGAAATAAAAGGTAAAACTAAGGAAGAAAATAATTCAAAAGACGCAATAGCATCTCCTAAGATAAAATGGTTGCAGTTAGCTGAAGAGAATGTCAACGCTTCTTGGCCGAATCATCTACCAAAGAATCTGCATGGTGTTAATGGTACTCCAAACCATGAAACCAGCCAAATCAAAGGAAAAACTAGAGGTAAGCACATGAGGAATAAACAAACGGAACCTTCACAAGATGATTCAGAGTCCCCCGAAGAGGATGAAGAGGGATGGAGGAAAGGGCTATCGAAAAACCTCCTCTTGAAAACGATTGATGATGATAATGACAGAAAGGAGTCCATAGTATCCACCATATCAGAATTTTCAACAACTTCAACCGTTGATTCGACATCCAGTGGCACGATGGAGAGTAGAGATAGCTTTCCAGGGTACAAACTTCCTAATTTTGATAGAAAATTGCAAAAGAAAAGAGACAGGAATAAAAGACTGAAGTCTTTGGACTCTGGAATCCATCACTACTACGGAGAATATATCGCTATAGAATTTCCTATTCCAGACTCGGAATATATAGACCAAAGGGATGAAAATTTGAAGCTGAAGGAAAACAAGAATGACACAAATCGAGAATCAAAATCACAACAAGGTGAAGAAACAGATATCAAGGAGGAAGCAGACGATAACCTGCAGAAATCTGAAGAAGGATCTTCTGAAAACTCCCAAGAGGAGGTTAAATCTGTAATTAGTGCGAGCGATATTGTAACCATAGAAAAAACTAAAACTGATGTTCAACCCGAAACCTTATTTGAAAGGAAGGGTGAAGTAGGTGGAGGCTATTATGAAGGTTGTGTAGTCAGTCTAGAGCACCAAAGATTGGAACAAGTTAATATTGACATACCAAGTGACAGTAGTGCATAATATACATATATTACGCTGATAAAATAATGTTATATATATATAAATAAATATGTGATGCAATTTATTATTAATCATTTATCATCAATGCGATTATATTATACAAATAGTTTTGGAATGGTTTACATTTTAGATAATTTAAAATTTGTATTTTTGATCGCCTATAAATAAAAAACTAATGGATAGTTTTTCAATGTTATGAATTTATTAGAAGTGTTGAACCTTGACATTTACGAATAAGAAACAATATCATTCAAATGACCTCCACGACTGGCTACAGTACCCCATCAGATCAACCCAATTTTTCAAGTCATTGTCCTTTTTTTTTCAATATCAAAACAGATTCAATCTGTTAGTCTCCTAAAATTTTAATTTCAAAAAATTTTTAGAATTAAATTAATATCTTACAAGCACTGCTCATATTTAATAGACGTATAAAATCAAAACTCATTATACAATATCAAGTGGAATAAAAAAACCCAACAAATATAAATTGTCAATTGGAATTAATAAATGAATATTTGAAGGAGACAAAATTTTGTTTCTGATACTATATTTATGAAAACCAAATCTTTTCCAAAAACCAAAACATAATTTTAAGAACTTCTCCAAAACTAATTTATTTGAAAGTTTTAAAATAAGTTATTTCATTAATCTCTCAAAACATGTATTATATCTTCAAAAAACAATTAGAATTCCGATAAGGTCTTCATCGATCCAACTTCACATTCAAAAAATATAATCAATCAACAACAAATACAATTTATCTACAGATTTCTTATTTTCGTTTGAAAATATATTATATAAAAAATGTAGGGGATAATCCATTTGAAAAATCATTATTTGAATAAACAAAATCATTTAAAAAATATATAAAAATACCTAGTAAATAAAACTCTGTCTCTACACAAATAAATAACTTAGGATTAAGAAACCAAATTTTTTGTATTATTAGAGTTAGTTAAATACATTAAAAATGATTTTATGTATATAACTAATCGTTAAAAAGCAAAATAATACATTAATAAATTATGATTTTATAGAAAAAAGTTTAGTGGTCCAACAGAAAAAAGTTACTTTCAATATTTAAGTGATAAATTTTTCAATCAAGTGGAAAAAATCATGTGTAACGCGAAAAAAACGATAAATTACTTTTGAATTTAACTTCAACGTCGAATAACGTTGGAAGGAGTGAATGTTAAGAAACTGTTTTTGTAGAGTATTAAATTTCCTTTAAAATACCTATTTTGTACCAAAAAAATATTGATATTTCTGGTAGTTACAAAAATGCAAAATCGAAACGCAAAATTGAAAAAATTAATCAATGTTTAAGGCACGATAACAAGCAAACGGCTTGTTTCACATTAATTTACAAAAAGAGCTTTTTTGTAGGGAATTCAATTTCCTTTGAAAATACGCATCGCTCAAATTTTTCAGATTAATAATTGACGAGGTTTTAGTGAAAAAATGCGATTACTGTTAAAAAACCAAGAGTCGTAACGATACACTCCTAATACTATTATTAAGGGCTCAAACTTTCACTATAATTTTTTTTTATTATCATTAAAAAAAATAGTCGTTTCTTTTGGCTCAGTCTAATATATATATATATAATAAAGAGATAAAACAGGTATTTTTATATATTTTTTAAATGATTATTTTGTCACTGAATTGTTTCAGTCGTTACTATTTGGTAGTTGATCATAATTAAATATAATCATAATTAAAACAAATTGTAGAAATTACTATGTTTTACTATCAATAAAAATATATTTTACACATTTTCTTGTGACTCGAGTTTCAGGAAATGTCTGATGATGGGATAGTTAATTTCCCGAAACTCGAGTCACAAGAAAATGTGTTAAATATATTTTTATTGGTAGTAAAACATAGTAATTTCTACAATTTGTTTTAATTTTAATGATTATTCTGTGTTATTTATGTGCTATATATTCTTTAAAAAAGGAAAATAAAAAAGGCGTTTACATAGTGCAGGTCATTTTTTCCTGGAGCGATAAATACTGGGTTGTTCGAAAAAAAATTCCTTTTTTTTGGGAAATGAAAGACAATTTTACAGTTATGTTATTTTTATACGGCTTAAGTGTGAAGTTGGGTTCGAAAAAATACAATTAAATCCTCTGTCGGGAAAAAACGTAATTACTTTCCGAACAGCCTTATATAAATGTTCCTTTCTTATAGTTATTTTTTAGCAACTGAAATAAAGTATACCCTGTATATGGCCTGACCTAGCTGTGAAATTAAAAATATAAAGGATATATCAGACTTAATATCGCCAAAGGACTATTTTTGAAGACAATTCGAGACAGAAAATTAAAGTAATCGAATACAAAACAAGGCATCGTTGCAACAACTAATGTTTAAATCATACAATAAAGCACCTTGGATTATTTTCATTATACAGATAAAAAGTGACTACTAATCTACTTACAGTTCCTATTTTTTCGCCTCAAGTTAAACATTTTAAAGAACCAGACAACCAAAATATTCTTCAACTTCAAATAAATAAACACTTCATTAAGATACAAAAGTTCAATGGAATATGAACAGCTGTTTATATTTTAATATTGTTCTGTTATTGAAAATGACAAAAAGTGAATATTTCATTCGCTCGACATCTTAGATTTAAAGTATGGGTTGAATTTCATATCGCAGAACGAAACTGAATATCGGACTTATTTTTTAAGGAATGACATTACGACATTTTTTATCCTTATATTGGAAATCAGGATCCCGAAGAAAAAGTTGAGTCGAGTAATAATATAAGGTTGTTCGGAAAGTAATTTCGTTTTTTCTCGATAGAGGATTTAATTGTATTTTTTAGAACCCAACTTCACACTTAAGCCGCATGAATTATATGTAATTAAAACAAATTGTAGAAATTACTATGTTTTACTACCAATAAAAATATATTTTACACATTTTCTTGTGACTCGAGTTTCGTGAAATGAACTATCCCATCATCAGACAACTGAAGACCTAAAAGTGATAAATATTTTGAATATTTCAATAGATAACACCTAATAGTGGTACAGAGGTTTACAAGTAGAACGTGATAAAAACCCGGTTAAAAAAGAAGGGCCTTCTAACAGATATCGGAATGTCGGCAATCGACAAAGAAGGTCATTAAACAAATGGTACCCAAATATCTCAAATAATTTTTTGGGGTTACATAGCTCCGTACAGTTATTCATTATTTTTACGTTATTTTGTTGTACATCTCAAATATTTGGATTTACATAGATCCATACAGTCCTTCATTATTTTTTAAATTATTTTTGTTGTGAACGAATTTGAAAATTTTAATAATCAAGTTTCTTTTCATTTGAATCTACATGTAAAATTTTCTTGAGATTTCCCTTTGGCGAAAGGAATTACTAATTTCTAAAGAATGAGTGGCAAAAGTTGAATTTTTGTTTACTTTTCATTAAATTTGAATATTAAAACAAATTGAAATATGTTTATCTTCTAGAATTTTAATTTCAAAAAAATTTTTATTCAAAAAATTTTTAGAAATAAATTTATGTCTACACAAGCACCGCTTACATTTAATAGACGTATATAATCAAAACTCAATATATAATGTCAAATGGAATAAATGACCCAACAGATATACGAAAGTAATTAAAATTAATAAATAAATATTTAAAGGAGACAAAATTTTGTTTCTGGTCTTACCTTTAAGAACACCAATTGCCTTTTAAAAACATGAACACACTTAAAGGACTTCTCAAAGAATATAATTTATTTAAAATATTTAATATATTTAAATATTCGAATAAATTATTTCAAAAATCTCTAAAAAATGTGCACTATATCTTCAAAAAACAAATATAATTATAAACAATCCCGTCTTCAGTCCTCATTTAATATTCCAAATATCAAAAACCTAACCTATATCTCTCACGTGTTAAAAGACTTAAGCTTCGAAATACAGATCAACTATATAATTCAAGATTGATCTATGTTCTAACAAAATCAAAGAACAGTGTGAGTTATTTTAAGGTTTATTTATTATTATTTATATAGTTGATCTGTATTTCGAAGCTTAAGTCTTTTAACACGTGAGAGATATAGGTTAGGTTTTTGATTTTGATATTTGGAATATTAAATGAGGACTGAAGACGGGATTGTCTAGAATTATATTTGTTTTTTGAAGATATAGTGCACATTTTTTAGAGATTTTTGAAATAATTTATTCGAATATTTAAATATATTAAATATTTCAAATAAATTATATTCTTTGAGAAGTCCTTTAAGTGTGTTCATGTTTTTAAAAGGCAATTGGTGTTCTTAAAGGCAAGACCAGAAACAAAATTTTGTCTCCTTTAAATATTTATTTATTAATTTTAATTACTTTCGTATATCTGTTGGGTCATTTATTCCATTTGACATTATATATTGAGTTTTGATTATATACGTCTATTAAATGTAAGCGGTGCTTGTGTAGACATAAATTTATTTCTAAAAGTTTTTTGAATAAAAATTTTTTTGAAATTAAAATTGAAGAAGATAAACATATTTCAATTTGTTTTTATATTCAAATTTTGTTATATTTCTTCTATCAAGTAAAAGGCCTTTCTATTTTATTTCATTAAATTAATTTTATGTTCGTTGAAAAAGGTTTCAAACAGATGTTACTTTTTGAATATCTCAAATATTTTCGATTTACATAGCTCCGTACAGTCATTCATTATTTTTACATTATTGTTATTGTGAACTAATTTGAAAATTTCAAGAGATTCTAGATAATCGAGTTTCTTCCCTTTTGATTCTACATGTAAAATTTTAAGATTATCTATTGTGGGAAAGGAATGACCGTTTTCTAGACAATGAGTGGCAAATGTAGAATTCTGTTTATTTTTTATGAAACTCATTTTATGTTCGTTGAACCTCGTCTTGAAGGAACGTCCTGTTTGTCGTATATATTTATTACTGCACGTAGAACAAGATAACTCATAAACTCCTGATGTGTGTATGTTTGGAGTAGGGTCCTTTGCGTTTAACGCAAAGGACAAACAACAAAATAACGTAAAAAAAATGAATGACTGTACGGAGCTATGTAACCTCAAAAAACTATTTGAGATATTTGGCTACCATCTGTTTAATAACCTTCTTTGTCGAATGCCGACATTCCGATATCTGTTAGAAGGCCCCTCTTTTTTAACCGGGTTTTTATCACGTTCCGCTTGTAAACCTCTGTACCACTATTAGGTGTTACTTAGAATCTATTGAAATATTCAAAATATTTATCACTTTTGTTTAAATATCACTGTACCACTGTTAGGTCTTCAGTTGTCTGATGATGGTATAGTTAATTTCCCGAAACTCGAGCCACAAGAAAATGTGTAAAATATATTTTTATTGGTAGTAAAACATAGTAATTTCTACAATTTGTTTTAATAATGATCAACTACCAAATAGTAACGGCTGAAACAATTCAGTATCTGAATTATATTAGGAGTACAAATAAGTTTCCGGCGTTTTTTAACACAAATTAAATATTTATTATAGAAGAACGGTGTGAGACTGGTTGCTGAGTGACTTCTAATGTTAGAGCAAGTTTTTTGTGTTTGAGATTAATCTTCCTCCAATAATTCCTCCAATTCTGCATCCTCGTAAATTTTTGGCCTTCCACTGCGATCTTTGTCTTCTACGTCGAAATCACCGTTTTTAAACTTTTGAAACCACTCTCGACACGTTCTCTCACTCAAAGCACCCTCACCATATGCTTCTACGAGCAATTGATGCGCCTCAGCGGCAGATTTCTGAATTAAAGAAGTAAACTAATATTTCCCGCAAATGACGCTTATTTGGCTCAAATTTTGACATTTTCAACTTATAAAAATTATATTTTACCAATATAAAATCAATGATATTAATAGGTTATGTTGTTCTTGAATGTCCAAACTATTTTTTAAGCCGGTTATCAGCTGCGAAAGCTAACCGAAACTCCGTGCCGCGCCATCTACAATAAAACGGCGGAAACTTATTTGTACTCCTAATATGTTTTAAGAGATGATATAGCAAGGCTTGTGTGTGAAAAGATTCCATTAATTCTATGCAGTATTTTGTCTCATCCTGCATAAAGCAAAGAGTAACAAAGATTTTCTATTAAATATATTGCAATTGAAATAAAGGAAAATATTCATCTCATTTCCAAAACATAGATTGTTTATTTCTTGAGAAATCTAGGGGGCCAAGACTTTTTGACGATGTGTGTATATTCCTAATATAAATGCTGAGTTTGAACAACCTGGCACGAGAGGTCAAAAATGTTGAAATAGGAAAGGTTTATTCAAACCAGAAGGATACAATTTAACCAAATACCCTAAAACGGGTAAATTGATTAATATTAACTTATTTCCAAAACACTTATCGAACTCGACAGACGCAGATCATTAACAATTTCATGGCTTTTTCCCATTGAAAACGGGACCAATATCATCAAGGAAGTGGATAAGTTTCTGAAAGTTTTTCCGAGTTCAATTCAACTTTCGATGAAATCTGGTCATGATTGCGTTTCCGAAAGTTCAACGGAAAAACTGAGAAACCGCAAAGTTAGTTAATCGCAAGTGAAAACAATTAATTTTCGTGCAGGTGAATAACACGATAATCGTGAAAAACTTGTGAATATCTTCAAGGGCACTGTTTGTGAGGTGGGTTAAAATTTTTGAGTGACTATTGCCACTATTTTTAATGAAATAGGAAAATATTTGATAGATTCGGTCTTTACTTGTTGGAAACTCATTTAAATTGAAAAAATTTATATGAGACAGTAATTTATTTCCACAAAAATGTACAATGTAATACCTGAAGAAGCCACATCGTGGTGAAACAATTGTTGTAGTAGTACAAACATTTTTGTGGAAATAAATTACTGTCTCATATACATTTTTTTAATTGAAATAGGAAAATCTTCCGTATCATCAAGATCTTTATCCAATTCATATGATTATGATAGAAAAAATTATTTTTCAGGAGAATATTAAACAATAAATCAATATATTAGCAGAAATCAAAATAATGAAATGAAGTGTTGGATGGAACACTCCGTTACTTTGTGGTCATTAATTTTTAAATGGTACGAAATAACAAAATTTGAATATCAAAACAGATTCAATCTGTTAGCCTTCTACAATTTTAATTTCCTAAAATTTTTTTATTCAAAAAACTTTTAGAATTAAATTAATGTCTACAATAAGCACCGCTTATATTTAATAGACGTATATAATTAAAACTCAATATACAATGTCAAATGGAATAAATAAACCGACCAATATAAAAAAGGGAATTAAAATTAATAAACAAATATTTGAATGAGACAAAATTTTGTTTCTGATCTTACCATTATGAACACCAATTCCTTTTCAAAAACATAAAACACAACTTCAGGATTTCTCAAAAATATAATTTATTTGAAATATTTAATATATTTAAATATTCAAATAAGTTAATTCAAAAATCTCTCAAAACATGCACTATGTCTTCAAAAAACAAATAGAATACGGATAATCTCTTCATCGGCCCTAGATAATATTTAAAATATCAAAATCCACTAACAATCAGTATATCATACCTTAGAATGTGGTATAACTTGTTTGAAACAGACTAATTTTAAAAATCCAGGTAGTCAGTTCGTCACAAAATCACAAAAAACTGTAAAGTATTATAAGGTTTTCTTTAAACCATTGACATTCCATAATGAGATTTATTCAAGCCTGAATATACTTATATATAATATATAAAATAAAATAGAAAAAGGCTTTTTACTGGATAGAAGAAATATAACAAAATTTGAATATCAAAACAGATTTAATCTGTTAGTCTTCTACAATTTCAATTTCAAAAAAATTGTAGAAGACTAACAGATTAAATCTGTTTTGATATTCAAATTTTGTTATATTTCTTCTATCAATTAAAAGGCCTTTTTCTATTTTATTTGGTACGAAATAATTTTACTTTAAAAAAATTGACACAGTTTTTATGTTTCATAGTTTATTCAGAATCCTGACACGTGTTTCGGCCTTTAGATCATCTTCAAAGGAGTACAAAAAGTAACTTAACTTAAAATTGAAAAGGTTCTTTTACTACAATTAGGATATCTGTGTATTTTTATGGCGCATGGAAATAACAGCATCCAATATATAGGGGTTAAATTCTCCTTTTTCTCAATGGCTTTTTTGATTGAAAGAATCTCCAAATAGTACCCTTTTTAACATCATATAGTAAAGTGACATCTTTCTCATTAAATAAATTATTATTTTCCATACAATGTTCTGCAAAACCAGTTCATTTCTGGTTTTTCAAAACAGACATCCTATGTTCTTTGATTCTATGTTGTAAACATCGGCCTGTCTGTCCTATATACAGTTGGTCCATCGAAAACTTAACACCTCGATTTTCCGGCTTTAAAATGAAAATGTGGAAAATCGCTCGGACCTGTCAATTTCTGATTCGAGGAGTAACAAATTTTCCGCTCTTCGCATCCCCGTCACTGCAACCCCCTAACGGGGGTGAGTACAACCCCTTGATTTTGAAAAGGGTTGAGGGGTGTTGCGATACCTCATTTTGAAGATTTTTCAGGATGTCGTTCGTTAAATAAAGCCGCTGTTGTTCGCGTAGAGTCGTTATTTCTAAGAAAGAATTTGATGATTTCCACCCTTTCTTCTACGGAATACCCCATTTTAATTCAACTCCAAATTTACATAGACAGACTAAGGTAATTCAAAAACATGAGTAGACGGACCTTTAGCTCATCCCACAAGCCAAAGCCTCAACCATAATATTATTCAGAATAATAAATATTCAATTATTCTTTCAGAAAAATGGATTTTCATAAACTTGTCACCTGGCTCTATACTGCATGTTAGAATCAGAATAAATGAGTTACATCACATCATAACACAAAGTCCTACAAATAAAAAACACCCATTAGCAACAAAAAGAATGCCTTCACTATACTCATCCACCTTGGGTAAATGCCGATTCGACCCTCTAAGGAATTCTCCTGCAATTCTTGCAAACTTACATTTGTTAATTTTGTTAATCGTTCAATTTCAAACAGTTGCCAGTAAACCCACAACAATTCAGCCAAAGATAGATCTAGAAGATAACGATTCTGATGCTTTCTCAAAAACGTTAGAACAGAATTTACCAATAAGTCGAGAAAAAGATTTTCGTTTCATTCAACGTTTCATTGAAACTCAAATAAAGAATAAAGAAAACAAATTAGAACCACCAAAAAAATATAAAGAATCATATGTAGCCAAAGAAAACCTAGAAGGCAAAAGAAGAAGAAAAATAAGATCTATTACTGACCCCTTCTCGACGCTTTCAAAAGACGAACACAAACCAAACACAGACAATAAGGATGGAAATATATTAGGCAATGTAAAAAATACACTGTCTTCACTCTTTTCTTCTACCAAGGAAAAGAAACTCTCCAAATCAAATACAGAACAAAATTTCAAGAATATGAATGAAACTGATGCTGGAATACAAGTAATTAAAGATAAATCTTTAAGCACGTCAGTTATTGACAAACTTGAAGGAAATTCTAAACTTAATTCTCCAAAATATAGTGTCGATTCTACAAATACACAATCAAATTCTAATAATCAGTTAAAATCTACTTTACAGAATAAAAACGAACAAAATATAAATATTAACGATAGTGCAAAAATAACTAGTAACACAAATTCATCAGCAAATAATAATTCATCATATGAAACAAAAAACAACAATACTGCAAAAGGGGAAAATAACCTCAAATTCAGTGAAGATTCAACATCAGAATTGAGTTCTTTCAAAGCAGACAAGGATAAAACACAAAATTCCCAAATAATTGGAGCTTTTAATGGTACAATTAATAATATAAATAAATCCAGGAATGAAACAATATCTTCCATCCAACAGAATGCTGATCAAAATGAACAATTCAGTACTAGCTCTAATCAAAATATGTCGAAAATAAAGGAAAACGTAAATAATGAAACAATTCCAGCAAAAACAAAGGTAAATGAAGGGAATGAAACAAGAACGGAAGATATAAGTTATGAAAAAGTTGACTTGAAATCAGGGATAAATAACCGAATCTCCAACGGGAATGACACTAAAATTCACACAGATGATGGAATGATTGGGAATAAATCTACAACAAATAACAGTTATTCACTATCAAATAAAAACAGTTCTAAAATTGACAACCTCGTTCCAAAAGACACTCAAAACAACCCCGTCGAAAAAAGCAACAATCAATCTTTACAAGGAACTGAAACAACCGTAAATGGAAATTCAGATGCCTCATTGAAACCTTCCAACCTTTCTGATCTTAAAAATTCACAGATGAATTCAATTACGTCTGGTGTTAATAAAACCAAAGACCAGAAGACAGCAACAAACGAAACTCTTCCATATACCGCTTCTTCCGATTCATCTTCAGTGAAACCTACGAATACCAGTGAAAATAAATATGATCCTAACCTTAATAGAGGTTCTGGTGACAATCAAAGCTACCAGAAAACACCAACAGATGAGACTATACCAAATCCTGCTTCTTCGGATTCAGCTTCAGTGAAACCTACGAATCCCATTGACCTTAATAGAGATTCTGAAGACAATCAGACCAACGACCACCAGAAAATAGCAACAAATAGTACTATACCATATTCTGCTTCAGTGAAACCGATAAATCTCATTGGAAATAAACTTAATCTTGATTCTAATAGAGATTCAACCAATAATTCAACTTCTAAATTGGGTTCTATAGCTGAGGGTGTTGGAAGTCTACCTCCAACTGCTACATCAAGTAGCGGGATAAAAAATGAAGCAACAGCTACTACAAAACCTGATAACAATTCAAAGGAAAATAAAAATAGTAAAACAAGAGACTCCAACTCTGATCTAGTAAAAGATTCTGCTGTTCCAGACCAAACTGCTCCAACTTTATCTTCATCAACTTCAAACAATATGTCACAACCTTCAAAGTATGCTTCAACATTACCCTCGGATACTAAAGCATTCGATAAGTTACCTACAACAGCTAAGGGTTACAACGAAAGTTCAGCAAAATCTAATAATAGTGAACTGATCAATGATAATACTTCCTCTCATAAAATTTCTAATCCAGTTAACGAAAAGAAGCAACCAATCAACTTTTCTACGTCTTCTAACGATATAAACTCTCCTTCAATAACGGAAACGGCATCAAATAAATCATCTAGAACCAAGATCGACCAACCGAACACTATTCAAGGTCAACCATCATCAGGAAAAAAAAAAGCAGCTCCTGCAAATACTACAACACATGACAACATCAAAAACACAGCGCAAAATACATCTACACAACTGGACAAAGAAAAGAAAAATGAAGTCAATATTAGTAATTTAAGTAAAATGAATCCAGAATTTTCTAGAGGTAAGTGAAAGTATTTGTGTAATTTTGTTGGTAATTTTCAATAATTGAGTCGGAAATGGTCTTAAATGTCTAAGTTTGACTCACTGATGAAGAATCAGGGGTCGAAAGTAATTCTGTTCCTCAAACACGCAAATTTTCGAAAGAAAAAAGCTAGAGACTAGAAACTTTCAAGGAAAGTTTGGGCACTAAATATCTTGGTTAAGTTTTAATTTTTCTCAATATTTCCATTTTCCATTTCTCGAAATAATGCTATCGCCAAATTTTTCTTTCAATAAATCAATTGCTACGGTAGCAGCCTGAGGTGTAGCACCATCTTGTTGGAACCAAAACACTTCTGGGTCGATACCATTCAAATTTTGAAACAAATAATCACATCATCGATCTGTAACGAGCACCATTCACTGTAACATTAGCTCCAGCATCGTTTTTAAAGAAATATGGACCGATGATGCATTCATCGTGAAAGGCACGCCATACAGTGCATTTTTCAGGATGCAATGGAACCTCCAGAATTTCTTGAGGATTGTTTTCACTTCATATACGGCAATTTTGCTTGTTTACATAGCCGTTCAACCAGAAATGAGCTTCATCACTAAACACAATTTTACGATAAAAAAGTGGATCAACTTCAAGCTGTTCTAGGACCCAATCAGCAAACAAACGACGCTTATTATGTTCAAGTGGCTTAAGTTCTTGAACCAGTTGGATCTTGTATGGGTGTAGACCAAGATCTTTACGCTAAATTTTCCATGTGGTGGATGCACAGAGTCCAACTGGTTGTGAACACCCGATAGGTTCAATGGTTTCACAGTTTTTTCTCTTTACGTTCGAAAGGGTGCTTACGGAATTGAGGCCATTTTTGGCTCAAAATTCCAAAATTACAGGCATTTGGGCAAAACGATAGCACGCTGATCACTACAACAAGAGCGCGTAAAAAAGTATACTGAAATCTGATTGGTCAATTTTGAAATTGAGCGTTTTATAATTTGTGAAATTAATAATTCGTTTATTTTGAAATATGCCGAGCGTTTTTCGTCGAAGCGTCAAAATATAAACGTTCGATGTTTGAGGCTCCACATCACGGCTACAACTGAAATTTCACACAAATGTTTTTTCATTTTGTTAATTTTAGGGGAAAATCAGACGAATGCTGGGAGAATTGGATCAGGAGTCGATGCTCCGATAAACATTCTTTCCTTGAACCAAACAAAAGGAGTCCCAAAATCGGACAACCAAGTTATCGGTAGCTCCAATTCTTCAACAGCGAAAGATATGCCAGGAAATAATAGCAAAGCTCCACCTGACAGCAATGGAATTTTGGATATTCCTTACACCAATGACGTTTCGGAAGAAGATGATACAAACGATACTAATTCTGAAGATATAGGTGGTACTGATGACGATATTGTTATAATGACCGAGACTACTGAGACTGATTCAAAAACAGGTGAATATTCCTTCTTAATTAGCAAATAAAAGTGAAGTACGACTAACGTGCATACCTAAACAGAATCTCAATTCGTCGCTGAAGACGACATTATGCCATTATGTCTCCTAATGCTGCGGTTCTTTGCGCCAATGATATCAGTCAAATGAAGCACTAATTGTTAACGGCATAAATTTAGCTTTGTTTTTTCAGATGGGTGTGCTCTGAAAATGTCAACTTTTGTACTGAAAAATGTGTTCAACCTCTGAACTTTGAATGTATAACCAATTTTTCACAATAAGGCTTCAATTTTCGAAAAAAAAAACCGCACAAACTTATATATACTTCTAAGATCTTAATTAAAATATGGAATTAATTTCATTTGACTGGGACACAATGTGTATTTAATTCATTACAGAAAAATATTGAATTGAAATGAAATCTTCGGACCTTTTCAGAACGGACTACCAAAGGGGATATTACTCCAAGTCAAACTTCAAAAATTTCGCCAGATGAAACCAGAACTCAACACTCAACAGAAAGCCCCAACAAAACGACAAATTCGAAAATTGACGCTGAAAAACCAGCTACAGAATCAGAACTTTCTTTCCTTCAAACAACCTCAAATCCAAAAACAGGAAACATCCCTACAAATAAGAATACTGTTCCTGATAAAACTGGGACAACAGAAAAAAAATCAGATGCTACTGATGAAATTCAGTCTAAAACAACAGTAAACTCCGATCACAACGGTAGTGAAACAACAGAAAACTCCGAACCAGAAGAAAGTAAAGACTGTGAAAATGAAAACAACCTTTCTGGAATTCTAGGCTCTGCACTACATTATGGAGCTTTAGCTGGTTCAGCTGGAGCTATAGGGGCCATGCTTCCTCAAATCTTAAACATGCTCAAAGATTTGTTCAAGAAAGATGGAGAAGATGACGCGCAGAATAAAGAAGATAATGACAACAACACGGGAAACACAGAAAACCAAACACAGGAAAATACCAATCAAGAGTGCCAAGAGCAACCACAAAATACAACTTCCCAACCCGAGAACACACAAAATTTTCTGGAGAAAGAACTTGCCGAAGCAGAGGATGAAATTCTGAACGAAATAGATGACAAAATAGACGGTATCGAGGATTCCGTTATGGACACCATCAAGGGAAAATTGACAGAAGTAGAAGATGGCATCGTAGGAGATCTCAAAGACCAAATTTTACATGGAGGTGGCAGCATATTGCAGAATGCAAAAGCTGCGTTCGCTGGAGGCGAAAATAATTTACTCCAGAATATTAAAGGAAGGCTGAAGGACGCTAAAGATGATCTTCTTGCCGATGTTAAGGGTTCTTTCAAATCTGAGATACGGAACAGTAGAGACGCTCTTAATTTGAAAAAAGGTGGAAATTCAATAGACAAAAACCAAAGGACCGATATACAGCTGCTATTTATAAATGAAAAAGTAACAACTCGCCGGATATCTTGGCCTACTACGCGTAATGACTACTTAGGAAAAACAAACTCTGTAGAGAGCATAGATGCGAAACAAATAACAAAGACAGATGAGACAAATTCCAATAAAAATGAGAACATCAACAATGAACAATTCGAAGATAATGATTTAAATCCAATAAACCAAGATGTACCCAGAGTATCATTCAAGACATCCAATGTAGTTGATTTATTTAAAAAATTCACAAAAAAGTGAAAATTGTATGTACTACTTTATTGAGGAACTTTTTGAAATATAATTTGTGTATATAATATGTACGATAAATAATGAAATCTGAACGATATAATTAAAGTTTACATCAAACAAGATCATTGTAAAAGAATATTATGTATTGTTCTATATCATTATCTTTTACAGTCCTGAGATAATACAATCCTGTTACTATCATTCTTTCTTTATTATTATGTACATATTAAAAATATAAGAGTTAAAAAGTTGAGGCAAGTTGACTGTAATTTTTTTTGTATTCCTGAAAAGTTATGACTTCGAATTGTATTGACCTTCACTCTATAGAAATCCATTGTAGTCTCAACTAAATAATATAGATATATGTTGGTTTTTACTTATTTCAGGGTTGAATACATAACGCATTCATTCACATTTATGTGAAAAGTACTTTTTCAGTGGGTAAATGAAACAAAGATTCTCCATTATGTTTCCATATAGTTTATATCTATATCTCCTGAATTATCCTGCTTCATCTTGCTCAACCCTTGACTAAATTGCTTCCAGTATTACATATATGAGGGTTGAATGAATAATGTACGCAAAACTGAATATTTCCATTTATGGAAATTCAATTTTTGCTTTCATTACATTTTATTTCAAAATGATACTAAAACATAAAGATTTTCACCCAATCAAAACTGAATGTCAAACTTTCTATGGTGTTAAATGTTGCTAGGTTATTTTCATTACAAACAAAACATTACCATTTCATTACCAATTGAACAAAAATGACTTTGAGGTACCTCTATACAAGATTATTCTTCGGAAAGGCATTTTGGCATACAGTTTTATTTGTGTGTACACTTCAACTGTGCCTACAGTTTTGTTATTTATTGAGTTTTGCTTTATTCCTACTACACATAGTGGTTATATCCTTTTTCATCTGTTTGTTAAGGATCTTCATCTTAATCGAACAATTTCCAAAGAATGAAGTTTTTTGTGTTTTTTAGACATTCCACCTTGAAAGTGTAGCAAAGAAATAATTTGATAACAGTGATAACAACAAGCATAAATATGTTCTTATGTCAATGCAATAAAATATTTAGATAAAACATGTATAAATATATGACAGAGATAAAAGTCTATAAGAATTATTTCATAAAGTCTTGTGTGCTTTGATACTACTACTATATTTATGTTATTGTTAAATATAAGAATACTACTTACGTTTAGCTGCATTACTACCAAAAGCTGATTGACTACTTCCAAAATTAAAAGCCATTGTCAGTTATTATTCAAACTTTAAATAATGAATGAAAATGCACAACACTCAACGAATAGAAACAAAACTTATAATTTTAATTTTTATATTGTTAAAATATAAAATCTCAAATGTAGTCCACCAAAATTCAAATTTTGAGGTTTATCTGATTTACATCTACAAGTTGAGGTTAAGAGAATAACAAAAGCTCGACTTTCGGAACTACTTAGACAGTTGATCTACGGTCCTAATTGAAACTTCAATGATTTTCCAAACAACTATATGAACCTGAAATTTCCACATGTCTTAATATTTCACTTCCAGACTCAATGTTCGTAATATTGTTATTATATATGATTCAAATGAATAAAACATCTACCTATTAGACGACATGCAATTCTATGAGTTATCTTCAATCCACAGAGTCAAAGCCTAACCCTAAAATTTATTGCTTATGGTTTTCGTCTTCCCCAAAAAGGCAACTAGAAGTTGATTAATCACTTAAAAAAAATAATGAAAATAGAAATTGAGTCTTAATAAATTCAATTCAATCAATATGACGTTACTCAGATGGCAAAGAAGTGTACAATCTATAAAACCATTGAAACTTTTTTCAACTGCTGCTGCAGATTCAGAATATACACCAACTCCTCAGTACCCTCCAATACTTGATCTTTCCAAAAAAGAAGTGAAGAAACGAGAAGCGCTTGCGAGAGATGAAGTCATTAAAAATGTTAAAACAGTGGAAGAGAAACAAATTAAGCTTAATATGCCAAAATACTGGGGATTCAAAACATTCATGATGTTAGAAAATCACATACCTTACAATAATTTATACCTGGCTCAACATGTAACAAAAACACATCTCATAATAGATAATGAGCTTCCAAAGTATTATGAGAATATTGGTGTTAATAGTTCAATTTCAAGCACTTTAAAAGACGAGTTGATTGAAGCTCTTCTTCTAGAAGTTGATGGATATAGGTAATAAGTTGATGTATGATCAATGTTTATTAATTATTGATGAACTCAAAAGGAATCTATATGAAGCAAATTGATGCCTATATTTAGATGTTGAATAATTATGATTTAAGTGAAACTTAATTAAAATTTTGAGTACTTTTTCAATATTTTAATACACCTGTGAAGAAGTGTATGATATTTTATTCTATCAATGAATTATTATTAATTCACATATATTTGTTGACTTGACTTCTAAAAATTTGTTGAAGTTTTTTCTCGTTAATAATAGTTTTTAATGCAGTAAATTTTTCATATATCATAAGGACCATAATTCTGCATGTTGGATAGACGGAAAATATTTTTAGCATGGCATAATGATGATTTCAAGATTATCTCTAGATATTAACACGTCAAACATAATAAAATTGACTTCAAATATTTTTCTAGAAAATTATACGATTTAAAGAAAAAAGATTTACAGCCAGATGAAGTAGATAATTTTATTGGTTCCTGTATTGTTAGACAACTGAATAGAGTAATCAAAAACAACTTGTGTAAATCATACAATCATCTGAAAGACATTCAGGTAAGTCAGTTCAGTGTTTTAGAGTTGGCCTTGATTGTTTCTGTCAAAATAATGGATATGTTTTCCCCAATCTTATTAACCATGTTAAATTGGATAGACTTTCATGCTTGGTTATGTATTTTTGAAATAAACTCCCGATATATGTAACCCAACAAATCACATTGAAGATGGAAAAAATGTTTCATTGATTGTAATGGTTCATTACAGTTCTACATACCGTTAAATAACTTCACCTCTATAAACGTCTCACGTAAACAAATAGAAAAAATTTCACTTTAACAGGTAGATTACGATCCCAGAATAGAGTCGTCTTGGTCTTGCGGAGGTATGGATAATCCAAAAAAATCGCAAAAACCTACAAATGGAGATGAATCATCTGAAACTGTTAAGCCAATGAATCGATTAATGACTTACATAGGAAATCCTTACCTCACATTGAGGTCAAAAGTTCCCTTGCCGTTTGTAATTTCAGAAGAAGAGGCTTGTGATCCAACACTTGAAGTACCGTTTTGGAAATATGATCCAAGAGTAGTTCTCGTTGCAAAGGATTACAGAAGGATGGCCAATATACCAGGTACATTTTCAATAATTTCTAACATGTTTAGATGAGAATTACATACAGGTATGGAAAAGACAGTCGGAAACGTAGGAAATTCGGTGTTAATCAAGAGTGTAGTGGAGCAGTGGAAGAATCAAAATCTCAGCGCGATGCGATGACGAATAAATGATTTTACTCTCTCAATAGCTCAGTGTTGATGCTTCGATCGAAAGGTCGAAGTCTGCTTTCACGCCCTACTACCATTGAGAGAGATCAGTCGTTTGTTCGTCATCGCATCGCGCTAAGTTTTTGATTCTTCCACTGCATTCTTGATTAACACTGAATTTCCTATGTTTCCGACTGTTTCTTCCATACCTGTATATGAAATATTTATTGGTTGGCATTGATTCAGTGATAATTCTGTGGATAACTTTGTACTCGAGAATTTAGGACATATCTGCTTTTTTTTAAGAGGTCGGCCATTTAAAATTTGTGTGAAATAGGAATGTTCCTATAGATGGCGCTAGTCATCAGTTTAGGCTACAGTGACTAGATAAAACATAGTGGGGGCAATAGAGCTTAAGCCCCGCCCATCCATTAGTATCAGACCGATGGCTAGCACCATCTATAGAGAAATTCCAGTTTCACATTTCTACACCTGGTATAAAATATTGAACTAATCTAAAGTACATTTCTTAGTACAAGTTGGTTGTAGGACGTCTATGATGTAATTATTTCAACGAATACAGAAAAAGGGCGGAAACAAAGTTGTACTCCTAACAAAATTCTTAAAACCTGTTAATGAATCTAATATCATTGCTTCAGGATTTTGGCCTGGTGATAAGCATCGATTTGGTATACTGCAATACCTAAAAAGAGGTCACCACTTGAACAGAACATTCGAAGATGCAGAGGATGATGCGCAGGCTCTCCATCGCCAGGGTATTTTGGGTTCTTTTGGATGGCTGACTGCTCAAGCAAACCTCTTGGGCTTCACTACATACAACGACGTAACTTATCCAATGCTTGCACAAACTGTAATAACCAATGGAAAGCTATTTTCATTTTACACCTACCAGATGAATACCATGCTGCTTTATTCAGATAATATCACAGAAAATCCAAAAAGAAATGTTTGTTGGGCTACACCAGAGCTGAAACTTTACGACAAGGTAGAAGAAGGAAAATTGGTTGGTTTCAACGAGGACGTTCTTGCAAAATTGGTGAAATTTTACGCTAACGCTCCATGTGAACGTTTAGGGATCAATTTGACCCCATATCTGAGCGGACAGGAGAAAGTAGCCGCTGATTACGAAGATGATGAAAAGAGGGAGTGGCTTGAGAATGAATATAAGTTCATTACTTCTAACAGGCCACGACATCAGTTGTTAGACGAAATTTATGCATGGGAGAAAATTTACAAAGTGGACAATAACACTAGACCTATGGATAAAAGAGTTAGACCTTTCGAATTGAGAGAAAGACCAACAGATAGAAAGTACGATGAAAGAAAACCAAAATATATTCCAAGAAAGTTGAGACCACACCTAAAGAAAAATCAAGGAAGAGATGCGAAGGAGTATTTCCCATAATGTTCTTGTAAATAAATCGTTTTAAAATATAAAAGGTTCTCTTGATTTTTTTTATTTTCTTGCAACTGCATATTTTAAACAAGCCATTTGTGAGCACGGAAGAAATAACTTGCCAAATATGAAATTTGTAGGCAAAATTAGGAATATCAAATTTGTAATTTAGTGAAATCCTCTGAAAATATGCCTATGCTCATCAGAAATCTTCTTTTCAGAAAAACTCAGGACACTAACATAATTACAGATTATAAAAATATAGGAAGGTAGATAAAGGGTTTTCCAATAGCAATGACACAAGTTAAAAATGAAATAAACACAAATTATTCAGTGAGACGCAATTTTTTTTTATTTGAAAGGTTACATTAAACCATTATGTATGGAAAATAACATCATTCAAATGACTTCTCTGTATAACCCATCGCTTTTCCCCATAAATTTGGCTGTACTACTCTGTCAAGAAAGTACCGGGGATTTTCAATTAAAACAACATTTTTACATTTAATCGTCAAAATTTATTGGGTAGCCTTCAAAATAGGCTCCATTTGCTCCAATACATCTATGCCAACGGCACTTCCAATTATCGAAACATTTTTTATAGGCGCTTTCCGGGATGGACTTTAGCTCTCGCGCCGAATTTTGTTTTATGGCTTCAATCGACTCAAAACGGGTGCCACGAAGGGGCAATTTTAGTTTTGGGAAGAGGAAAAAGTCGCAGGGAGCCAAATCCGGCGAATACGGTGGTTGTTGAAGCACGTTTGTTGAGTTTTTGGCGAGAAAGTCAGTCACAATCGTAGCTCGGTGAGAAGGCGCGTTATCGTCATGCAAAATCCATGAGTTGTTCGCCCACAAATTTGGCCGCTTCTTACGGATACGCTCACGCAAACGTTTCATAACGCCTAGGTAATACTCCTTGTTTACCGTCTGACCCTCTGGAACGAATTCGTAGTGCACCACGCCACGGATATCGAAGAAAACAATGAGCATCACCTTCATTTTCGAGCGGCTTTGGCGTGGTTTTTTCGGTTTCGGCTCATTTTTTGCCACCCATTCCGATGATTGTTGGCTTGTTTGCATATCGTACTCGTAGACCCAGGTCTCATCACCAGTTATAATGCGTTCCATGAATGTAGAATCGGAATTACAGCGATCCAGCATGTCTGAAGCAACCTGTTCGCGATGAAGTTTTTGCAGAAAATTCAGGTCTTTCGGTACGAGTCGTGCGGCCACCTTTCTCATGCCCAAAATATCAATCAAAATCGTACGTGCGGACTCGTGGGATATCTTAAGATCATGTGCTATCTCTCTCAAGCTGGTACGACGGTTTTCCAGCACCCTTTCCTTAATTTTATAGACGTTATCTTCGATCGAAGCCGTCGATGGGCGACCACTTCACGACCGTCCTTGAAGGCTCTGTACCACTGATATGCACGAGTTTTTGATAGAGCATTATCACCAAAGGCCTTTTGCAACATTTTCAATGCATCGGCACACGAAAATTCATTTGCAACACAAAACTTTAAACAAATTCTTTGCTCAACGTAATCACCCATAGTAAAAATCGGCACGCACTCTGACATCGACTGACTTAATCAGCTGTTGCAAACACACTAGTTGACAGATTCCGCTCAAGCTTGGCATAGTAATTAAGGACAGTGGTACCAACCTAGGAAAAAAAATTTTTCCTGCCTCATTGCCCCGCCAGATTTAAATCGATAATTCCCGGTACTTTCTTGACAGAATGTATATCATCAATGTTTATTTTTAATTGGTCAGTTGTTGCTGGGTTATAAGCATAAACTTATCATATCCCCGGAGAAAGATCATTTTCATTCAAACTTTCCCAAACAGTAACAAATGCAGTTTTATTCTCATGAATGGGAAATGAATTAACTCAAATGGATAACAATTTAATCGGAAGAAAATAAAACAAATGATATAAAAACAATTAAAGTATCACAAAATCAATTATGACTTATCACTGTTAAATCACAACATAAAAATACAAGTAAACGTTACAGGACTTTATTGAAACGAACGGTTACTCAAAGAACAAACATGCAAAGCTTTTTCAAACTCGCTTTATTTCAAGCTTGACAATTTAGACAAATTTTTACTGTTCCACACACCTGATATACGACTGGCCCACATAAAACAGAGCTATATGCTAAGTATGGTTTAGACTTATATTTTAGTATGATTTGTAAAATACACTTAAACTTAGCTACCTCGAATATTGTGCCTAAAACAACATTACATATAGTCAAATGAAGAGTATTTTCTTGGCTTGTTTAGGAAATTGACAATAACAATCAATTTGACAACTGACATTTAATTATAAATAACATCAAGCAACCTAGTATGCAAATTAACTTCAAATAACTGCTCGGTTGTTAAAACGTTATTATAAGTTCAACTAAATACAAGCTGTCCATAAAGTAGACTGTTTTGTCTTTTACAGAGAGTACAGTTTAGAATTAAAAAATATCTTCAATGTATTAGGTTAGAGTTAGGTGTAATAGGTGATATTTTGAGTATAAACTTGAATTGTAAATGTATGTTTTTCATTATTAGTTTAGCGTAAAAAAAAATGAGAAATATATTTGAAAATCATGGTACCCTTTGAGCGATTTTACCCAGCTTCAGCTACACCGATCTGAACAATATGTGATGTAGCAAAATTGTGTTCATGGCTCTGTTTCTCAGAAGGCTGTGATGGTTTAGTTATGAATATTGTACAATATGCACTAAAGAAGTTATTGTTTGGCTTAAGAGTTCAACATGTACATGAATTGAAGAAGTATGACAATCAAATCTGCGGTGAATGAGTTGAAGCATGCATTGCTCCTCTTTTCCTGCATTTTTATTATAAAATTTTAGTAAGAAATCATAACTACCCTAACAGTGCATGTTCCAATTTTAGTGTTATTTTAAGTAGGATTCTCATATAAAGTAGGTGGTGATTTCTTTTGTTTTTCCCTACTAATATCTATCGATGTTGCCATAACTGCGCTTCTAAAATCACAGTTGATTCCCTTTCGCTAGTCAGTACTTATGAACTAACGACTTTAGATCTGTTAAAAATCAATATTAGCCGAGTTATTGTTAAATATATTGGTAAAATATGGTAATATAATATGGGGACCAGAAAGTAATGTCCTTTCTGCGCATGTCGATATTTGATTGTCATTTGTCAGCTCATTATGTACTTTAAAGTCGTGTCAAAGACATTTTAAGGTTATTGTAACTTGTTCACTTCTAAACTATTAAATATTAGACTTGTTCTGCAATTTGGGGTGAAATGGCCAGCCAAATACGAGAAGAGCATAACCGGCATGGTATGCTTTTTTAGTTTAGCAAGGGTAGTAATGTAACAGACATTTGTGATGTTTATCCATGTGCATTAGACGTTAAGTGCCAAAGATGGTTCTCTAGGTTCAGATCTGGTAATTTTGATCTCTCCGACTCCTAACGATCAGGAAGACCAACAACATTAGATAACGACATGCTAAGGGCAGAAGTGGAAGAAAATCCATGTCAGACAATCGAGGAACATCCCAAAAAGGTGCTTCTGTGTGTTAGGAGGAGTATAAGTGGAATGGTTTATTTTGAAGTGCTGAAACCTGGACAAACTGTTAATGCAGATCTTTATTGTGAACAATTGGACCCTCGGATTTCCATTTATTCTGATCGCTACAACATTTTCTCAGTGGCAAAAAATTTGGATGATGTCCAAAATTCCATCTCGAGATATTTTACTCAAAAACCAATTGATTTTTATCGGTCTGCCATTGAAAATTTGCACACTAGATGGCAAATCGCGGATAACGAAGGTGATTACATTATTGATTAAAAATAAAACTTGTTAATAATTTATTCGTTTGAATTTAATTCAAAAAAGCGACATTACTTTCCGGTCCACCTAATATATTATTCAAAAAAATACTGAAAAATTGGACTCGCAAGAAAGTGCTTCATTTAAAAACAAAAGGCATAAAATATCCTTGATAATCACTACGATTTTCATGTTTTTTTATACCATTTAAAATTTGTATACCCCTAAGAACCTCCACCTGTAAAAAACTAGTTAAAACTATACAAACATTTTCTTATATTACTCAATCAGAAGTGAACAATGTAATGACTCGAATAATAAACATAGGATGTCCGAGTCATCCTTTATATTCAAATAACTCTAAAATGTATATTGGCTTTTGTAACAAATGTGTTACGTAAGTTTTCTTTTCTAAATATTGCTGTGATTAATCATCATTTATAAAATTATTTGACACATTCATTTCTATCACAATGAAACGTAACTATATTTAAAATTTATATGTAGGTGAAATAGTACAAAAACTTTTTATAACTGAGCAAAATTTCACTTTCTCAATATAAATTGTTTAATTGGGCAAACATATTAAGCTCGGGAAATATATCCTTGATAAAACCAGGCTTCTGCTTGAGGCAGAGAATGGACAAGTAATTATCTAACGTCCTCTTGCCTTCCAATTAGAAGTTAATATGAACTATGTTTCTTTAGCATACACATTACTGTCCAGTGAGAGGTACTTTCGATATAGAGTAGAACTCGCCTAAACTAACTACTTTAGCAAAGATATCCTCAACAGTTGCAAAATAACGAATTTACTTTAAATCTTAAACAATGGTTATTACAGATTCAGTCAGACTAGACTATAAAACTGAGAAGAGTCAATGTTAAAACAAATTGTAGAAATTAATATGTTTTACTACCAATAAAAATATATATTACACATTTTCTTGTGACTTGAGTTTCGGGAAATGAACTATCCCATCATCAGACAACTGAAGACCTAACAGACGTACAGAAGGTATTTAAACAAAAGTGATAAATATTTTGAATATTTCAATAGATTCTAGAGAACATCTAATAGTGGTACAGAGGTTTACAAGCGGAACGTGATAAAAAACTGGGTTGAAAAAGAGGGGCCTTCTAACAGATATCGGAATGTCGGCAATCAACAAAGAATGTTGTTAAACAGATGGTAACCATTAAAATATCTCAAATAATATTTGGGGTTACATAGCTCTGTACAGTTATTCATTATTTTTACATTATTTCGTTGTACATCTCATATATTTGGATTTACATAGCTCCATACAGTCATTCATTATTTATTAAATTATTTTTGTGAACGGATTTAAAAATTTCAATAATCAAGTTTCTTTTCTTTTGAATCTACATGTAAAATTTTCTTAAGATTTTTTTTTGTCGAAAGGAATTACTGTTTTCTAAAGAATGAGTGGCAAAAGTTGAATTTTTGTTTACTTTTCATTAAATTCATTTTATGTTCGTTGAAAAAGGTTTTAAATAGATGTTACTTTTTGAATATGTCAAATATTATGAAATAAAATACAAAAAGGCTTTTTACTTGATAGAAGAAATATAACAAAATTTTGAATATCAAAACAGATTAAATCCGTTAGTCTTCTACAATTTTAATTTCAAAAAATTTTTATTCAAAAAACTTTTGGAATTAAATTAATGTCTAAAATAAGCACCGCTTATGTTTAACGTATATAATCAAAACTAATATATAATGTCAAATGGAATAAATAAAGCAACAGATATAAGAAAGTCATTAAAATTAATAGATATATGAATAGATAATGGGAGAAACAAAATCTTGTCTCCTTTAAATATGTATTTATTAATTTTAATGACTTTCTTATATCTGTTGCTTTATTTATTCCATTTGACATATATTAGTTTTGATTATATACGTTAAACATAAGCGGTGCTTATTTTAGACATTAATTTAATTCCAAAAGTTTTTTGAATAAAAATTTTTTGAAATTAAAATTGTAGAAGACTAACGGATTTAATCTGTTTTGATATTCAAAATTTTCAGAATTCAAAATTATGTCAAATATTTTCGATTTACATAGCTCCGTACAGTCATCCATTATTTTTATGTTGAAATTTTCAAATTAGTTGACAATAACAATAATGTAAAAATAATGAACGACTGTACGGAGCTATGTAAATCGAAAATATTTGAGATATTTAAAAAGTAACATCTGTTTAAAATCTCTTTCAATGAACATAAAATGAATTTAATGAAAAGTAAACGAAAATTTAACTTTTGCCACTCATTCTTTAGAAAACAGCAATTCCTTTCGACAAAAGAAAATCTTAAGAAAATTTTACATGTAGATTCAAAAGAAAAGAAATTTGATTATTGAAATTTTTAAATTCGTTCACAATAAAAATAATTTAAAAAATAATGAATGACTGTATGGAGCTATGTAAATCCAAATATTTGAGATATATAACAAAATAATGTAAAAATAATGAATAACTGTACGGAGCTATGTAACCCCAAAAATTATTTGAGATATTTAAATGGGTACCATCTGTTTAACAACCTTCTTTGTCGATTGCTGACATTCCGATATCTGTTAGAAGGCCCCTCTTTATTAACCCGGCTTTTTATCACGTTCCACTTGTAAACCTCTGTACCACTATTAGGTGTTATCTAGAATCTAGTGAAATATTCAAAATATTTATCACTTTTGTTTAAATACCTTCTGTACCACTGTTAGATCTTCAATTGTCTGATGATAGGATAGTTCATTTCCCGAAACTCGAGTCACAAGAAAATGTGTAATATATATTTTTATTAGTAGTAAAACATAGTAATTTCTACAATTTGTTTTAATTATGATCAACTACCAAATAGCAACGGCTGAAAAAATTCAGTATCTGAAAAGTCAATGTGTTTTTGGTTTCTACAAAGAATATTTTTGTTTATATTTTGGATTCTGTGAGTTTCGTAGTGATACTACATTTTCAAACTGAATTCGATTTGAAAATGTAGTATCACTACGAAACTCCAGTCATTGTATAATCAGTAAAAATGATAGAAAACAAAGTAATTTCTCATTTCATTCCAAATAAAATAAAGTATCACAAGGTAACAGACTACTCCATTCAATATTCAAATAGCATAGCCTACTGAACACAAAATGACAAGGGAAATGTCAGAAATAATATACAGTGTTGCCAATATAACCATTTCAAATTGTATTATTCCTATTGGAAAACCCGCTATTTCGAAGAGTTTTCCTATTTGCTGAAAAAACCTTCATGTTGGACACAATTTCTTTTAAATTAGAAAAATGTACAACCATGACTGTCCGTGTTCGATTGATCCAATATTGGGCTGAAAAAAGGTAATTAGTGACTATATTTCTGTGATCTGATATCTACTAAAATATTATACTGCATTAATCCATATGGGCATTTCATCTACAACAACTACTAATTACTTTGACTGCTATAATGAGAATAGGATTTTTCTACAATCACTAAATTTCAAGAACTTCAAAATGAAGTAACTTTGAACAAAGAACTACTTCTTATCTTCTCCTATGTGGACTATAAAATAATTCAAAAAGTTTGAATCTTGCATGCGCCTATCAAAATATTCAATATCACATTAAATAGACTAATCTGTATGGAACTTCCAATGGAAAATCAATTCCATTATATACTACTGGCTTCGTAACACGATTTTTTCAAATATTTTTGTCCAAATATTTTTCTACAGCTTGGACTTCACACTAGCGATAGCTTGCTGCTTCAAGACACGTCGCAAAATTTTTCCGCTGGGATTTCTTGGAATTTCTTTGATGAACTTAACTCCACCGCGTAACCTCTTTTGGGGAGAAACCTTGCCTGAAAAGACAAGAACCAGCATAAGTTTTATTCAAAATTTTTCTTGAAGTAATTGGCAATAACAAAATTTGCAAAGAAAACCAATGCTAATGGCAGAAATTGAGACTCCACTTACTTGCAACGAATTCCTGCATTTCTTCAGCCGAGACATTAGTATTTCGTTTTTTCACAACAAATGCTAGTGGAAGTTCTCCTGCATTTTCATCAGGCAGTCCTATAACTGCAGCGTCAGAAATGGCCGGATGAGTGAGCAATATAGCTTCCAACTCAGCCGGAGGCACCTTAAAAAATTAATATTTAAAATTAGTCCATAATTTAATTTGGAGTGGTAAAGTATCTCACTTGGTAAGCTTTATATTTGATCAACTCCTTTATACGATCTACAATGAAGAAATATTTATCATTATCATAGTAGGCTACATCTCCGGTATGTAACCACTTGTCTTTGTCTATACAATTGTTCGTTGCTACTTCATCGCCTATGTATCCCTTCATTATAAGAGGTCCTTTCAAACACAATTCCCCTTCTTGATGAGGACCCAAAGCATTTCCTTCGTCATCTATAACCTGAAAGAAGGTTACTAGATTTCCAGAAAAACTTATTCAATCGAGAGCAGAACCACCAAAAGTATTTTCAAAATATAGAATAGGCAACTGATATAATTTATTTTTAAAATAGAAAAAGGCTTTTTACTTGATAGAAGAAATATAACAAAATTTGAATATCAAAACAAATTAAATATGTTAGTCTTCTACAATTTTAATTTCAAAAATATTTTATTCAAAAAACTTTTAGAATTAAATTAATGTCTAAAATAAGCACCGATTACGTTTAATAGATGTATATAATCAAAACTCAATATATAATGTCAAATGGAATAAATAAACCAACAGATATACGAAAGTTATTAAAATTAATAAATAGATATTTAAAGGAGACAAAATTTTGTTTCTGATCTTACCTTTAAGAACACCAATTGCCTTTTAAAAACATGAACACACCTTAAGGACTTCTCAAAGAATATAATTTATTTGAAATAATATATATAAATCTCGTGTCACAATGTTTGTCCTCAATGGACTCCTAAACCACTTAACCGATTATAATAAAATTCGCACACCATGTGCAGTTCGATCCAACTTGAGAGATAGGATAGTTTAAATCTCAAATTATAGTCGCAATTTTAATTTATTGCTAATTATTTGTCTGTTATTATTTGACAGTCACAATTATCTGTTAACTCCAAATGATTCTAACAGATGTCGATACCTTTCGACTGGGTTGAGTAAGTAATCAATAGATGGCGCTGCTATGGTAAATCTACGAACGTGTCATATAAGCTACATTTTAACAGCATAATTACCACGTGTTGTTGACGCTATAAAATTAATTAAATTTATTTTGTAGTGAACGAAATACCGTATAATTCAAATATTTCCACTTTTTAAATTTTTGGTGTTAGCATAGCCGGTCACGTGTTACTTAGACTGAAGCGTAAATTGAATTCATATTATAATGAAGATAATACAGTGAAATTAATCCTGTCACAGCAACGCGTAGCCGGGTCAGCTAGTATTCAATATATTTGAATAAGTTAATTCAGAAATCTCTCAAAGCATGCACTATATCTTCAAAAAACAAATATAATTCTAAATAACCCCTTTGATATTTGGAATATTATCTAGGACCGATGAAGGGATTACTTAGAATTATATTCGTTTTTTGAAGATATAGTGCATGTTTTGAGAGATTTCTGAATTAACTTATTCGAATATTTAAATATTTCAAATAAATTATATTCTTTGAGAAGTCCTTAAGTTGTGTTCATGTTTTTAAAAGGCAATTGGTGTTCTTAAAGGTAAGATCAGAAACAAAATTTTGTCTCCTTTAAATATTTACTTATTAATTTTAATGACTTTCTTATATCTGTTGGTTTATTTATTCCATTTGACATTATATATTGAGTTTTGATTATATACGTCTATTAAACGTAACCGGTGCTTATTTTAGACATTAATTTAATTCTAAAAGTTTTTTGAATAAAATTTTTTTGAAATTAAGATTGTAGAAGACTAACATATTTAATTTGTTTTAATGTTATAATTTATTTTTCATTTTTTTGCACGTTTGTTTTAGGGGACAGCGTGATATTGTTTTGCCTAAGTGTCTGTGATTTTCGATTTTTTTGGTCTCAAACGACTTGGTTGGACTCACCGGTGAAGAACTTCAGATTAAAAGTTATTCAGACAAAAAACAAGCGTCTGAAAGCTCTCAACTTCACATCAGTGCTTTCCATCATTTTTTGATCCAAAATTTTATGTCCAATAGTGATAATCTGACCACATCGGTATTCTATGATCTTGGGCCAGAATATCAAACGTCATTTGTCATAGCAAACTCGTACTCACCTTTGCCATCATTCCAGGTACGACAACACCCACAGAACCAGATTTCGAAGCATTAAAAGGATTTGTCATAACTCCTAACGTTGTCTCAGTCATTCCATAACCCTGACCCACATGTCGCACCTTGAACCTGGAAAAAAGATAATAAAAATAGTTTTTTACTTAAAGAGTCACTATAACAACTTACTTCTTCTTCAGTTCACTTTCCGTTTCTTTCGATAAAGGTGCGGCACCAGCTAATATTTCTTTCAAGAAAGAAAGGTCGTACTTTTGAGCAAGCGGGTGCTTAACTAAGAACAAGAGTATTGGAGGAGGCACCAGAAGTCTGCTTATCTAAAACCATAATCAGATTTCAGAATTTCCACAATTTTATTACATAAGTTTACTACAATTGTTTTGCCAACTCTGGCTTGTGGAAATATTTGCCACGCATTAAATTCGCCGTTGAAATCCAAGCATTATGAAATATTGACGTACAGATCCATCTGTGGTACAATTTGTCAAGTATTAATTGCGATAGTTCTTCACTTCTTACGCTAGGAGTGCTGATTTTCTTAGAATTTCGACGTAATTATGTTTTCTTTACCGACGAGATCGACGTCTGTTTTGAACATTTTTAGTTGATTTTGTGTCTGATTAGTCGATGACTTGGCGGAGTTGAATGAGCTAAAAGTTTGTTTGCCGGACTCTCTTTCGAAAAATATAGATACAATGGTTTAACTAAAAGGAATTTCCATCAAGTGAGGATCGCTCAAATTCTAATTAATCACCTTACAATTTGAGAGATCAAACAACATCTGTTGTTTGATTTGGTTCAATAAACAAACCAACAGGAAACCGAGACGAATACGTGGTAAAATCATAATAAATAGAACAGTCAAAATTAAAAACGAATTAATAATACCTTATGCTTTACAATGGCATCCAAAAATATCTTCGGCTTGAATTTGTTGAAAACTATCATTGTGGTACCTCGTAAAACGTTGAGGTACATGGTCATGAAACCAAAAGAATGGAAGAATGGGATTATTCCAACGACATTACTTCTACCATCTTCCAGGTCATCTAACATTCTACTGAATATAAACCTGAAAAATTACATTAGTAATAAGAATACTATACCAGGTACCTCAAAATTTTCAATCGTGCATAGATTTCTGACTGTGGCAGAATTCAAGCTCTGGAATTGTTATTGGTCCAAAAATTTGATATCTTGTCATGGCTAGCCATACATTAACCTTGAATCGTCGTAACACTTGCATGAGGATTCACATGGGAATTGTGGAAATTAAATATTCCGGAGCTTGTAGAGGTTTCGTGCATTATTTTGTCGATATAAAGTTTTTCTTAAATGTATCAGGTGTTTTTTTTTTAGAGTGATAGAACTTTTGATAGGGATAACTGTGATTTGACAGAAGGTAGAAGCCATGTTGTTGTTATGTTATATGACATTATTTTAATTTATTTTCAGAAGTTATAATTATTAAATATAGTTTTTTGAAATTAAATATGTAGAAGGCTAATATTAAAATATTTAAATAATTTTATATACCTTCTATCAAGAATTAACCTCTATTTATGTTATTTTATCTATAATATATAATTATTTGGTTTCCTTAACATTCTTTATACAGATAGTCCTTGTGCTATAACAGAGGCTGTTAAATCGTCTTTCAATCTTTTAGATCAAGGGTAAACCACAGAAATATTTATCTACAGTTGACAGTTACACTACATTTAAATTTTTCATATCCATTTACCAGAAGTTTTTTGAATTGTTGAAGGGTGAGTAAATATTTGTTGTTGATTGATGTTATATTTATTGAATACGAATTATTTGAATACTGACGAAGCAAAATCTCTCTTAAAACTTGTTTTTCAGTAATGTTTTTACATATCTTGAGTTTTTATATAAAGTAACTTAGATATCCAACAATATTAAATATTCTAAGTAAGATAGGTTTATGATAAAATTCTTCAGATTATGTTAGACATTTTTGAAAGATATTTGTGTTCATAAGATTGATCAGCAGAAAAAAAATTTTGTCTGTTCAAAATATTTAATTTATAGGATTTTGGTTAAAAATTTTTATTTACCGGATTTTGTTACACCATTTGGATGTCTTATAATGAATGTTTATTTTATATGTCATTTGATATAAGTGGTACTTATATGACATTATTTCAATTTATTTTCAGAAGTTATAATTATTAAATATAATTTTTTGAGATTAAATATGTAGAAGGCTAATATTAAAATATTTAAATAATTTTATATACCTTCTATCAAGTATTAACCTCTATTTATGTTATTTTATTCATAATATATAATTATTTGGTGTCCTTAACATTCTTTATACAGATAGTCCTTGTGCTATAACAGAGGCCGTTAAATTGTCTTTCAATCTTTTAGATCAAGGGTAAACCACAGAATTATTTATTTGTAGTTAACCTTACACTTCATTTAAATTTTTCAGTATTCATTTACCAGAAGTTTTCTAAATTGTTGAAGGGTGAGTAAATATTTGTTGTTGATTGATGTTATATTTTATTGAATATGAATTATTTGAATACTGACGAAGCAAAATCTCTCTTAAAACTTGTTTTTCAGTAATGTTTTTACATATCTTGAGTTTTTATATAAAGTAACTTAGTTAGATATCCAACAATATTGGATATTCTAAGTAAGATAGCTTTATGATGAAATTCTTCAGATTATGTTAGACAATTTTGAAAGATATTTGTTTTCATAAGATTGATCAGCAGAAACAAAATTTTGTTTGTTCAAAATATTTAATTTATAGGATTTTGGTTAACAATTTTTATTTATCGGATTTTGTTACACCAATTGGATGTCTTATAATGAATGTTTATTTTATATGTCATTTGATATAAGTGGTACTTATATGACATTATTTCAATTTATTTTCAGAAGTTATAATTATTAAATACAATTTTTTGAGATTAAATATGTAGAAGGCTAATATTAAAATATTTAAATAATTTTATATACCTTCTATCAAGTATTAACCTCTATTTATGTTATTTTATTCATAATATATGATTATTTGGTTTCCTTAACATTCTTTATACAGATAGTCCTTGTGCTATAACACTACATTTAAATTTTTCATATCTATTTGCCAGAAGTTTTGTAAATTGTTGAAGGGTGAGTAAATATTTGTTGTTGTTATATTTTATTGAATATGAATTATTTGAATACTGATGAAGCAAAATCTCTCTTAAAACTTGTTTTTCAGTAATGTTTTTACATATCTTGAGTTTTTATATAAAGTAACTTAGTTAGATATCCAACAATATTGAATATTCTAAGTAAGATAGCTTTATGATAAAATTCTTATTTTATTATATTATGTTAAACATCTTTGAAAGATATTTGTTTTCATAAGATTGATGAACAGAAACAAAATTTTGTCTGTTCAAAATATTTAATTTATAGGATTTTGGTTAACAATTTTTATTTATTTGATTTTGTTATACCATTTGGATGTCTTATATAACAAATGTTTATTTTATATGTCATTTGATATAAGTGGTACTTATATGACATTATTTCAATTTATTTTCAGAAGTTATAATTATTAAATGAAATTAAATATGTAGAAGGCTAATATTAAAATATTTAAATAATTTTATATACCTTCTATCAAGAATCAACCTCTATTTATATTATTCCATTCTTGGTAGTTAAGGATTTTATTTTTAAGGTGTGAAAACATGTTTGAAATTAATTTTCTTAGGTTTCAAAGAAGTTATTCATCGACTTTTCATGAACTTGATATCGTTATCATTTATTTTTGATCACATAGAAAATAATGGTTATGAAAAATGTAAATGAAAAGATTTTTTCATGAATATTTATTGTTATTATTAGAGAATTATCAGGATTAGGGATCTAGATACGACATACCTGGCAATTTCAACAAAAGAAGTCATATTGTAATGCGTACACATAACACCTTTTGGCATACCAGTAGTACCAGATGAACACAATATTGTAGCAACAGTTTCCTTGGTATCATATTCTTCTACTTCAAAGCTTATTTCATCGTTTTCAGCACCTTAGGATGAGAAAAAAAATCACATGTGACGATTCACACATAAATAGAGTGCATATGAAGGAAAATTTCTTTTAACAGAAAACACTACACTAATGTATTGATTATATCTACATTAAATAGAATAATTCTCGGAAACCTCTAAAAATTTTAATATAACAATTTCTTAAGAATTTTTTGAAATTATATTAAATTAAACGTCTTAGACAAAAGAAAATATAGAATATTAATCAAGACTATTTAGCAAACATCAACCGTGATAGTTGTTTCGAATGGATATTCATGAATAACAAATTCCATACTAAAAATGCTCCATATAGATTTAAAAATTTCTTTTTAATATATAGCACATTCTTCAGGAAAAAATGACAAATGTAAATGGACGGAATGAATTTTTAATAACATTCGGCACCAAGCGATTTGTAGGTATCTAATAGTTCATTGTTGGTAGTTTGCATCCATATTGTTGCCCAAAAATCCTTTTACTACACTAATGAATAAGTTCCATGGTCTGAATTCGTGCCTAGTAAGCTTCTTCTTGAAATTAACGTCGTCCAGCAATTGTCTGATTTGTGGCTCAAATAAAAATGCCTTCCTTCAATTTGGCATCACTTAACTTGAAAAAGATTTGTTTTAAGTATTTGAATCCATCACCATCTTTGTTCATAGCCTTCACAAAGTTTTTCATCAGCTCAAGTTTAATGTGAAGAGGAGGCAGAAGGACGTTTTTGGGGTCTACAAGAGGTCTAAACTTAACATTTTGAGATCCCAGTTGAAATACACTTCTTCCTGGCCAAATTTTTGTTCTATAATGCTGATTTACTGCACGACTGTCCCATAGACAAAGAAAACAGCATTATTTTGTAAATCCTCCCTATAGTTCCACTAAGATTCCTATAACTTTCAAATCCCCACATATCTGACATTTATACGCGTTATAGTTTATTTTATCCAAAAGAGTGCTCATATTTTCATAACTTTCTTTCATCGTCACTGAATGGACAACTGGTATAGAGGGTTTTAAATTTCCATTATGCAATAACACAGCTTTTAAACTGTATTTAGACGAATCTATAAATGAACGCCACTCAGAGGAGGAATGCTTAATATCAAGTTCCTTCATTAAACCATCAAAATCAGTACACGCACACAACGAATTTTCCATACTGTAGAATGCAGAAAACGGAGCATTTCTATTTCTAAAATTCGTAATTTTCGTTTCGTTGCCTAATAAGTTCCATTCCTTAGGACGGTAACCAAGAAGTTCTGACTGTTGGGACCTGGAGTAAAAGTAGAGTCGATGCACTGTTCTTCGGAGCTGCCTGATGATTGTTGTCTCCAAATCTTCCAAAACAACATTTTGAGGATCTAAAGGTGCGATCGGCACTGGTAAATCTGCATTATGTGGAACAGGTTGTATGACAGACTGCAAATTTGGATAGTCGATCTTATGCTTTCCCTTTTTGGAAAAACCTTTAGTCTTTATCAGGCAAAAACAGCAATCGTCTAAATGAGATTCTCGCCATACCATAGGGACTGCAAAGGCATGCTTTTTTCTTCTATCAAAGAAATAAAGATCTGCTTTGTGTGACGAATATCTTATCGACCAGCGTATTTTATCACTTGTTAAATAATGTTTTTTTTAAATAACCTTAATACAGACTTAAAAAAATTCTGAACTAACTCTCAATTGAGTTGGGAATATTTCTTAAATCAATTCTTGATACTCTTATACATCTTGGTAAAAAATTTTTGTCATGAATACTTAAAAAACTATCTATATGAGCTGATAAATAAAGAAAATCTGCAAATAATGTAGATTGTTATCAGTCAAATGTTGCGGTGTTGAAATTTACATTGAAATAGTAAATTCCTTATTTAAAACATATTTCTTGTTGAAATTAAAATGGAATATTTAATTGAGACTCACGGAATTGAGATTTTAATAATTATTACTTATGGGGATAATTGCAGAACTCAAGTTGAAGTGGCAATTTTTCAATTAGGTATGCAATAGTTAATTAATAATTTTTTTCTGCTTGGGCATGAACATTGCAAGTGTGATAATTGTTAAACTATTAACTTCAGATTTTTTCCTCTCTTGGAGCAATTTTTGGAAGACTTCAGAATAGATTTATTATTTTAATAATAAAAAAATTAATAAAAAAAAATCATGTCTGTATTTGTGGCAGTAAGAAGAATAGGGAAAAAAATATAAAGTAAAAATTTATTTGTTTATAATAAATTGTTTATTATATTGAAAAATTAAACAAAACGAAATTTTTTTTATATGGAAAAGAAAAGTAATTCATGATTTTTAAAGAAAAAATGGTTCCTTAATATTAGTTAGAAGTGGAAGAAAACGATTGTTAATTAACAAATGCGTTTTTAAGCAATAAAAAATTTTTTTTAAGGAAAATTTTTTTTTAAAATCATTATTTGCATCAAAGATTGATATTCCTTAAAATAATTTTCAATTATTTTATAATTTGTTTATAACAATTTTTTTAAAAATAAGAAATAAAAATTAAAAAAAAATATTTCTATGTAGCTTCACAACATAAAACGGACCATTAATAATATTTTGAAAAAAAAACTTTTTCGATAATTAATCAGTTTTTAATTTTGCAACAACGAAAGTTGTTAATAAAAAACTGAAAAATAAACATTTTTAAATTTTTCCAACGGGGATCTATTCTGAAGTCTTCCAAAACTTGCTCCAAGAGAGGAAAAAAATCTCAAGTTAATAGTTTAACAATTATCACACTTGCAATGTTCATGTCCAAGCAGAAAAAAATTATTAATTAACTATTGCATAACTAATTGAAAAATTGAGATAAAATTTTTTTTTGGCGGATTATTGTTCATTCATCTATCCAATATGCCCCTGAATTTTTTCATTTATTAAATTTCATATTTAATCTGTTAAAATAATTTTTATTAATAAAGTGTCCAAAGTAGGCGTGGCTTACGAAAGCCGGAGTACCCGTTTTCGGCCGTACTTTCATCCCTCTGGGAAAATTATTAATATTCGGACTACAATTCCGGTCAACACTTTTTTTTAGGAAATTTCCTCCTCTTTTTGAATCTTTTTTTTTATTTCAAAAATTTTTATTAGTTTTTGAGATATTTAGACAAAACTAAACCCTCTTTTTTTTGAAGTTTATTCTTAATAACTTTTGCAAGCAGAACTCCATTTTTTCAAAAATCATCTAGATGCCATTCCGAATCGAATGACACCTTGATCATAATTTTCGGAGACTGCTGAAAAAAGTTGAACCAAAAGGCAGTTGTTGACTAGACTATATATGTTTTGATTTTTGATGTTCCTATACTCTATAGGAACTTTTTTGTTGCAAATTGCCTTCAGAATCACCTTGTGAAATTTTCTCAGAGATAACTAGAGCACCCTGTATATATGTTTTCACCTAGAACTTGGATTTATCTAAAATCTTTACAATCTTTTCAACTTAGTCACATTTATAAGTGTTTTATCATTAACCTTCGAGTTACCCCAGCAATTGTATGCTAATGAAATGGGATTCTATATATAATTGAATGAATCTATAATATATATAATTTAATAAAAAAAAATTCTACATATAACTGAATGAATCTATATATAATTTCATTAAAAAAAAATGTAGATTAAAATTTGTATAGGTTTCAGAGTTATTCTAGTTAATATTAGAAAAAACTCTTCGAATTTATATTCAATTTAAGTATATCCGTCAATTGTAAAAAATGGATTTCGTCCTGTTAACATGTACTCTAATACGCAGTCATAATCAAGCAATCATGGTTGAAACACATGACATAACTATAGATAAATATTTCTGTGGTTTACCCTTGATCTAAAAGATTGAAAGATAATTTAGACAATTTAATTAATATATAATTATTTGGTTTCATTAACATTCTTCATACAGATAGTCCTTGTGCTATAACAGAGGCCGTTAAATTGTCTTAAAATCTTTTAGATCAAGGGTAAACCACAGAAATATTTATCTATAGTTAACCGTTACACTACATTTAAATTTTTCATATCCATTTACCAGAAGTTTTCTAAATTGTTGAAGGGTGAGTAAATATTTGTTGTTGATTGATGTTATATTTATTGAATATGAATTATTTGAATACTGACGAAGCAAAGTCTCTCTTAAACTTGTTTTTCAGTAATGTTTTTACATATCTTGAGTTTTTATATAAAGTAACTTAGTTAGATATCCATTAATATTGAATATTCTAAGTAAGATAGTTTTATGATGAAATTCTTAAGATTATGTTAGACATTTTTGAAAGATATTTGTTTTCATAAGATTGATCAGCAGAAACAAAATTTTGTCTGTTCAAAATATTTAATTTATAGGATTTTGGTTAACAATTTTTATTTACTGGATTTTGTTGTACCATTTGGATGTCTTATAATGAATGTTTATTTTATATGTCATTTGATATAAGTGGTACTTATATGACATTATTTTAATTTATTTTTAGAAGTTATGATTATTAAATATAATTTTTTGAAATTATATATGTAGAAGGCTAATATTAAAATATTTAAATAATTTTTTAAATAAGAAACTGAAGATTTGACTGAAACGAGTTGCAGTAATTTAAGCGATGCTACATTCAATAAAATAAAGTTTTTTCCATATTTGGACCCCCAGAATTTCATCCTGAAATACATTAATTGTGAATCTGTACAAAAGTGAAATGATTAATTGTCATTATAAAATAAAACACTTGTTTACATTTTCTACTTTATGTAAAGTAGAAAATGTAAACAAGTGTTTTATTTTATAATGACAATTACAACTGATTTCTACCAAGCAACGGCCCAATCTATCATAAATTTGAAATGATTAAAATAAAACAAACAAAAAATAGTCTTTCATTCTTAAAAACTTTGCAAAAGAGCCACTATTAATCATTTATTTATTTGATAAAATTATATTTCCTTCTATTTTATTAGTGGAAACGAAGATAAAAAGGACTTACCTTTTATTATTGTATTGAAGCCTATGAATGAATTATTGATTTCATCACTTCCAAAGAGAACAAGCTGTTTAATATATGGATGATCCTTCCTTACTTCTGTGAGCTTTAAAATTGTTTGCGATGATGAAAATATCACTTTAGGTTTCGATAAATTCAGTACATGTTTCAATTCTCCTATAAAATACGATATAATTTATTCCTATGAATAATTTGAAATAAGGTTATTCTGATTTTCACAAATTTTTATTGTTAAACTCACAACAATTGTTTCGCTATCACAGTAGCATCATCAGGCAAGATCACATTTTGAATAACTAAGCTTGTTTCCGAAATCCGTGGCTATTTATATTACAGTAAGTACAATAAATTTTTATTGAGCACTAAAACCCAAAAAAGGGTCCCTGCAAATTCCAGCTTATCTGAATATATTTAACAGAGGTGAGCTATTTAAATCGATTTGTTCGTTAAGTAATATTCCAATTTTATTATGTTTATTTATCTCTAGGGATTCTAACAGGTTTAAGGCATAACTTTTACTTTCTATATGTAGAATTTCAAAGTTGTGGTTGAAAGTATGTCCTGTTTCTAACAAATGGTTGGAATATGTAGAATTGCTTTTATTATTGAGGAAACTCTTCAAATGTTCACACATCCTATGACGGAAAGTTCTTCCAGTTTGACCTATGTAAATTTTAGGGCAATCACCGCAGGTTAACTTATAAACCCCAGATTTATCATCCTTATGTGTGTAGTCTTTATTATTTTTGATAAATTTACTCAAGTTTGAATTAGTTTTAAATGAAGTTCTCAAATTATATTTATTTTTGAGGTATGTAGCAATTTTCTCAGAAATACCTTTAGTGTATTTTAAGGAAATGTATTTAAAATTTTCTTTCATAATAGGAAACACCATATTTAAAGCTATTTTATTATTTTTATTCATCAATAATTTGTCTATCAACTTTGGATCATATTCATTATTAATAGCTATTTGTTTAATTATGTTAAGTTCTGAAATATAATTTTCTCGATTCATGGGAATATTAACTAATCTATGGATCATACAATTAAATGCTGATAATTTTTGATTTAGAGGATGATTTGATTTATTGTGTATAATAGAATCCGTATAGGTTGGTTTGTAAAATATTCAAAAATCATGTGAATTATTTATTCGAGTAACAGTTAAATCAAGAAAATTAATAGAATTATTATGTTCGGTTTCCATAGTGAATTTAATTGAAGGATGTATTTTATTGATGAATAAAAAGAATTTTTTCAAAAGTCTGTACCTGTGAAGCAACAGAAAATATCGTCTACATATCTATACCAATATAAAAAGTATTTCTTAAGGGATTTTGGTGAATTTTAGTTTCAATATTGTCCATGAATATTTCTGCTAATAAAGGACTTAAGGGATATTCATGGACAATATTGAAACTAAAATTCACCAAAATCCCCTTAAGAAATACTTTTTATATTGGTATAGATATGTTGACGATATTTTCTGTTGCTTCACAGGTACAGACAGACTTTTGACAAAATTCTTTTTATTCATCAATGAAATACATCCTTCAATTAAATTCACTATGGAAACCGAACATAATAATTCTATTAATTTTCTTGATTTAACTGTTACTCGAATAAATAATTCACATGATTTTTCAATATTTCACAAACCAACCTATACGGATTCTATTATACACAATAAATCAAATCATCCTCTAAATCAAAAATTATCAGCATTTAATTGTATGATCCATAGATTAGTTAATATTCCCATGAATCGAGAAAATTATATTTCAGAACTTAACATAATTAAACAAATAGCTATTAATAATGAATATGATCCAAAGTTGATAGACAAATTATTGATGAATAAAAATAATAAAATAGCTTTAAATATGGTGTTTCCTAATATGAAAGAAAATTTTAAATACATTTCCTTAAAATACACTAAAGGTATTTCTGAGAAAATTGCTACATACCTCAAAAATGAATATAATTTGAGAACTTCATTTAAAACTATTTCAAATTTGAGTAAATTTATCAAAAACAATAAAGACTACACACATAAGGATGATAAATCTGGGGTTTATAAGTTAACCTGCGGTGATTGCCCTAAAATTTACATAGGTCAAACTGGAAGAACTTTCCGTCATAGGATGTGTGAACATTTGAAGAGTTTCCTCAATAATAAAAGCAATTCTACATATTCCAACCATTTGTTAGAAACAGGACATACTTTCAACCATAACTTTGAAATTCTACATATAGAAAGCAAAAGTTATGCCTTAAATCTGTTAGAATCCCTAGAGATAAATAAACATAATAAAATTGGAATATTACTTAACGAACAAATAGATTTAAATAGCTCACCTCTGTTAAATATATTCAGATAAGTTGGAATTTGCAGGGACCCTTTTTTGGGTTTTAGTGCTCAATAAAAATTTATTGTACTTACTGTAATATAAATAGCCACGGATTTCGGAAACAAGCTTAGTTATTCAAAATGTGATCTTGCCTGATGATGCTACTGTGATAGCGAAATAATTGTTGTGAGTTTAACAATAAAAATTTGTGAAAATCAGAATAACCTTATTTCAAATTATTTAATATGGATTTTCACCAAGTAAGGACTGATACAATTCAATATTCCTATGAAGTTTTTTAGGGAGTAGATAATAATCCTAGCCGCGGTAAACAATAATGATCCTGTTGAATATGTAATGTAAATGCTCATCAGAAAATCTTCTAAACAACCAACCAATAAAAAAATTCAGATTAGCTGAGGTGAAAAAGAAACAAAATACTCAAATATTCGAAAAACGCTAGGAATGGATGGAGTAACTCCAAAAATGGTTAAAAAGTTACTGAAATATAGAGTAGTGCCACTGATATATATTTTCAATGCCATCTTGAAACATAATTATTGGCCGCATGAAAGAATTTGCAGGGAATAACTGCGAATTCCTGAAAATGTAAATGAGTTTAAAATATTCTTTCTGCTTGGATTATTCTTTAACGTATGTATATTATTTTGGAAGTGATCTAGTTTGAAAGCAATGTAATAAATTTGAATGAATAATAAATTGTCTGTATCGATTCCCAGATCTTTTTTGACAGTGTAGTAATTTGCATGTTATCCTAAAAATGTGAAGCTCTGAGAACTGTGTAAAGTTTTCCATAAATGAGAACACTTCTTAAAATATCACCTGTAGTATACTCGGGATTTAAAGGGGCGAATGATGCCCCAACGAGAAAAGCTGCCACTGAGACAACAACAAACTCCAATCTATTTTCACTCATAACTGATATCGAGTCTCCCAAAACAACCCCATGTTTTTTCAAAAATTTCGCTACTCTTATAGCTCTCCTCAATAAAAGCCCTCCTCTCAGTTCCTCCCCAGTCACGGCATCAATCTAAAAAACAAGAATGATTTTGTCCTCGAAATAGTCGAGCAATAATGACTCACTTGGATAATATTCTCCTCGTAACTCTGGAGAAGTATGTAAGTTAATTGTCCCAAATTAGATTCCATAGACAATTCTATTTCTTCTCCTTTGATTATATTTTTCTCCATGTTAGTGTGAAAAGGTTCTAACGAAAGATGAATGATACTCCCACTTGAAAATAAAATTTGAAAACGACCGATTGTTTCTAAATATCTGTAGTTTCACGTCATCAATAATTCATCAATTTCAATTATGTGAAACGTTTGATGTTGAAAATTTAATGCTAATTAGTATTATATTTATTTACGTAAATACCGGACTTTGGAGTAGTCAATTTTATAGGTTGACAAGCGAGAATCCTGACACATGATGATTAACATAGATTTGTGTGCAAGTTGTTCTTTTTATGAGCCTGCCTAATTCAGAAAGTTCTCTATTGACTGATAATAAGCCGACGACCTTCGGTCTATTTTTCCTGTGAATCTAATTAACATTAGCCAATTAATTATTATCGTTCTGCTTCGATGTCCATTCTCATTGAGAAGTTTTATGTAAATTTTTTTGATAATTTGTTTAAATTGAGCTTCTTGGTCCCACAGATGTATTAGTTCTTTCCTTATTAATTAGTTCACTTTGTGGAAACTTATTTTTTCTTCTAATTATTAATTAGTGTAGAAATAAATATGGTTTTTGTTTTGATATTTTTTTATTCCACGTGAAACAAAACAATTTCTATGTGAATCAAAGACGAAACTGTACAGGTTGTGCAAATTCGAACGATATAAAACAAGGCCGGCCAATAGAAAAGCTTATAGAATCTACTGGCAATTGTACAGAAACAAAAACATTAATTATATTAAATAAATTTATTCTGATTTTCACAAATTTGATTATTATTTTAATTCAACGATCGTTTCGCTAAAACAGTAGCATCTTCAGGTACAAGATTTTTATTGAGCACTGAAACCCAAAAAAGGGGGTCTGTGGAAATTCCAGTTCATCTGAATTTATTTAAAAATGGACAGTTATTTAGATCTAATTATTTGTTGTGTACTATTCTGATTTTGTTGTATTTATTTATCTCTATTGACTCTCTAACAGGTTTAAGGCATAACTTTTTCTTTCTATATGTAAAATTTCAACATTAGGTTTGAAAGTATGTCCCATAGGGTGGGTCAAAAAAATCGAATAATTTATTTTTGACATTATACTCTGAAAAATAGGTTCGTAGACACCTAAAAAGAATTCTCTCCAAGTATGAGCTCTTAATTATAACGGAAGGTCCTCCGCTTTGCGGGTTTCTATTTTTTTCGAATAATCAGATAAAAAAATTTATATCTCGCTTCCAACTGCTTGGAAAAATATTCCGTGGCATAGACTTTGTAAGAAATTGAATGCTTTACAAAAAAGGTCTCTTATGATTTTTTCAAAAACTCAACCGATTAAAAGATATTCATAGTTGAAATTTGGATATTTTAAGGAAAATATTCGTTTTTATTACAAATTTTATAAGCCGATGAAAAAAAATTATTTCGAATTGCGGAACTCATGATTTTGTAGGAAATTTACTGCTCTACAAAAATGGTCTCTTGTGATTTTTCGATTAAGTGAAGCCGTTACGAGATATCCATCGTCAAACATTAACGAATATCAATATTTCCAGTTTTTGATCAATAATTCGATAAATTTCAATTTAAATTATTAATTTCAGGAAAATTTACATAAATTTAAATTTCTATCATAAAAGTCACTCCTTCAGGAGTTATTTGTTCAAAAATTCATTAAGAAGTTTTTGTTCTAATGATATTTTTTGTAAGCTTTATTTGTAATAATTTAAAATGTCATTTGCATTGGCATTTCATATTAAAACGATTGTTTAGTATGTATTTTCAAATTTTATTCTACCAATTATACATAAATTTTTTGTGAGAGAGGCTTTTTGTTCTGAATTACATTACTTCTTCTGTTGGTACTCTAAAGCTAACGCCACCTATGTTTTTTTCTTAACTATCTTCGTTGTCTACTCGTTTATCACTACATTTTCAGTGCTCCAAAAACTCATCATTTTGTATACATGATAAAAACAATTTTTTCGGAATAAATCATTTTCTCATCATATAAATTTATTTATTATAAATAATTCTACAATGAATAACGAAATACATTTTACCGGTACACCTGTGCAAAAACTTCTTAATGAATTTTTGAACAAATAACTCCTGAAGGACTGACCTTTATGATAGAAATTCAAATTTATGTAAATTTTCCTGAAACTAATAATTTAAATTGAAATTTATCGAATTATTGATCAAAAACCGGAAATATTGATATTCGTTAATGCTTGACGATGGATATCTTGTAACGGTTTCACTTAATCGAAAAATCATGAGAGATCATTTTTGTAGAGCAGTAAATTTCCTATAAAATCATGAGTTCCGCAATTCGAAATAATTTTTTTTCATCGACTTATAAAATTTATAATAAAAACGAAACTTTTCCTTAAAATAGCCAAACTTCAACTATGAATATCTTTTAATCGGTTGAGTTTTTGAAAAAATTATAAGAGACCTTTTTTGTAAAGCATTCAATTTCTCACAAAGTCTATGCCACGGAATATTTTTCCAAACAGTTGGAAGCGAGATATAAATTTTTTTATCTGATTATTCGAAAAAAATAGAAACCCGCAAAGCGGAGGACCTTCCCGTTATAATTAAGAGCTCATACTTGGAGAAAATTCTTTTTAGGTGTCTACGAACCTATTTTTCAGAGTATAAAGTCAAAAATAAATTATTCGATTTTTTTGACCCACCCTAATGTTCCATTTCTAACAAATGATTCGAATATGTGGAATTACTTTTGTTATTGAGAAATTCTTCGGATGTTCTCCAATTCTCTGTCAGAAAGTTCTTCCTGTCTGGCCTTTTCGGCAATCACGTCATGTTAACTAACAAACTCCTGATTTGTCATCTTTATGTGTAATGTCTTCATTATTTTTAATGAATTATCACTTAAAGATGATAAATTGGGAGTTTATAAGTTAACTAGCGGTGATTGCAAAAATTCTATGTAGGACCGAGGAGTTTTCTCAATAACAAAAGTAGTTCTACATATTCGAACCATTTGTTAGAAACGGAACATACTTTCAACCATAATTTCGAAATTTTACATATAGAAAGTTTTGTGTGGACAAAAGCTACAGAAAAATAAAGGATTTTTAATAAATATTTAAGCATAAGTGTTGATTACAGTTTATGAGACAATTTTAATTTTCTGATATCTTCTCTCAGTATCCTTCTTAAGATTTTACCATTTGGATTTCTTGGAATTTCTCTTATAAATAAAACTCCTCCGTGAAGCCGCTTTTGTGGTGATACATTATCTGTAATGAAAATAATCCATTGATATTTTTTTATGTAAACGTGCATTAATTCAATTGTGAACATTAACACGTAATATATTATTATTTTCTTTATAATGAAACTCTCGAAGGAATGCGGAATGAGGGAGGAGCTTGATTAGGGAGACAGCGTGTCATTCCGAACCTGCGCACCTGAACTCTTCAGACAGGCGTGTTGCGCATGTCTGCCTGGGACGCCAGAGTTAGCCCGTTCCTCATTGGAACGTCAGTCATCGAACGCTTGTACTCTGCCCTACTTAACCCCGGCGAGGACGCATGTTTAAGGTATTGTCTTCTACCAGTCGCGCCCCCTTATATGCTACATCGGAAGCTGCGGCAGAAAAGAGTAGAATTCTTCGAGAGTAACGGACACGCCATAATAATAACTCCAAAAACATTTGCACCAGTTAAGAATTTCGTTAGTATAACCACTACTCTTAACTACACTAATCAGAAATTGAAGTGTTGTGTAGTATCTGTTGTGGACAAATTGACACGAGTTTAACATGCGTTTAGAAGCCATCTAGCTTGAGCAAATAGTTCAAGTCGTGCAAGGGTAAAATTTCGAAAGTATAATATTTATAATTGGTTTCAAGAAACTGAATACTGAAATTACATGATGTAATTGATTTTAATACATTAAAATAAATGCTCAAACCTCGTTTTTGGCAATAACACAGTCTCGTTCCTAACTTTGTTTAAAGTTTGAGTTGAAATATTCCGCATTGCGGTAGTAATCCTTTCTTTGAGGTCTGCGATGCTGGTCGGCTGTGTTGCGTAAACTTTGTTCTCGAGATAACCCCACAGAAAAATCCAACCGCGTAAGTCCCGGAGATCTAGCTGGCCACTCAATAGTACCTCTTCGCCCAATCCATTAACTGGGGAAGATGGCGTTTAAGTAGGTTCTGACCATTGAAGCATAATGGGGTGGGGCTCCATCCTGCTGGAACCAGACATTTTCATTCGGTAGGCTTGGATCTATTGCATTAGGAAATAAATTGACTAAGGCAGGAACAACTTCGTCTGTTCAATGTAAATGTTGATTCATCAGAAAAAAAGGATTTTACCAACAGCTATTTGATTTCTGTTCAGTTTATTCATCATTATTTCGCAGAAATGCAGTCTACGATCTGTATCATCTTCTGTTAGCTCCTGCGCTAAAGTCATTTTATATAGATGAAGTTTTTCTTTGTGGAGACACCTTTTGACAGTTGTACGACTTACATTATTTCCACGGGCAACTTGTCGTTGAATCCTTTGCAACACCTAACAAAATATCCAATTTCACAGTATCTTTAACGAATTGCGGTTTTCCTTTTGATGGTTTGACATTTCCAAGTTACCTGAATCGTGCATGAATTTTATACACATTACCTTGTGAAATATTAGGCAACTGAGGATACCTCTAATTAAATAAGTTTGCCACTTCACCTTGACTTCTGCAATTAACCCCGTAACCGATCATTATTAAAATCTATATTGGGAGAGTCTAATTTAAATATTTCATTATTACTTCTACAAGAAATACGTTTCCATAAAAAATTTACTATTTCGATGTAAATCTCAACACCACAACAGCTGACTGATAACAATCAACATTATTTGGAGATTTTCTCTATTTATCGGCATAGGCAGATAGATTTTTAGGTATTCATGACGAAAAATGTGCACAAAACCAAGAGTCAGAGCGTATCGAGAATTGATTTCAGAAATGTTTTCAACTTAATTGATGGTTCAGATATTTTATAAATCTGTATTTAGGTAATTTAAAAAATACTATTATTTAATGCGTGATAAATTATTGATTTAATTTTTTAACCTGGTATTACACATAATAAAACATGTTTTGAATATCAAAACAGATTTAATCTGTTGTCTTCTACAATTTTAATTTCAAAAAATTCTTTGGAAGAAACTTTAAGAATTAAATTAATGTCTTTATAAGCACTGCTCATATTTAATAGACGTATAAAATCAAAATTCATCATACAATATCAAATGGAATTAAGAAAAACCAACGAATATAAATTGTCAATTGAAATTGAAATATAAATGAGTAAACATTTTTTGTTTCGTTCCAGGCATGCGTACTGAACTCTTCAGACAAACGTACGAAGCCCTGTTTGTTACAAAATGTATTATTTTCTGATCCTATATTAACGAAAAATAACTCTTTCTCTAAAATATAAAACATTATTTCAAGAACTTCTCAAAAACTAATTTATTTGAAATATTCAATATATTTAAATAAATTACTTCAAAAAATCTCAAAATATGTAGCACATCCTCAAGAAATAATTAAAATTACGATAAGATCAGTTCAACTTTACATATAAAAAATAATAAAATCAATTAAACAATGTATAGACTTACCGAGTGCAAGTATGATCTTGAAAAATATGCAAATAGGTACATTTACTACTCTGTCAAGAAAGTACCGGGAATTTTCAATTAAAACAACATTTTTACATTTAATCGTCAAAATTTATTGGGTCGCCTTCAAAATAGGCTCCATTTGCTCCAATACATCTATGCCAACGGCACTTCCAATTATCGAAACATTTTTATAGGCGCTTTCCGGGATGGACTTTAGCTCTCGCGCCGAATTTTGTTTTATGGCTTCAATCGACTCAAAACGGGTGCCACGAAGGGGCAATTTTAGTTTTGGGAAGAGGAAAAAGTCGCAGGGAGCCAGTCACAATCGTAGCTCGGTGAGAAGGCGCGTTATCGTCATGAAAAATCCATGAGTTGTTCACCCACAAATTTGGCCGCTTCTTACGGATACGCTCACGCAAACGTTTCATAACGCCTAGGTAATACTCCTTGTTTACCGTCTGACCCTCTGGAACGAATTCGTAGTGCACCACGCCACGGATATCGAAGAAAACAATGAGCATCACCTTCATTTTCGAGCGGCTTTGGCGTGGTTTTTTCAGTTTTGGCTCATTTTTTGCCACCCATTCCGATGATTGCTGGCTAGTTTGCATATCGTACTCGTAGACCCAGGTCTCATCACCAGTTATAATGCGTTCCATGAATGTAGAATCGGAATTACAGCGATCCAGCATGTCTGAAGCAACCTGTTCGCGATGACGTTTTTGAAGAAAATTCAGGTCTTTCGGTACGAGTCGTGCGGCCACCTTTCTCATGCCCAAAATATCAATCAAAATCGTACGTGCGGACTCGTGGGATATCTTAAGATCATGTGCTATCTCTCTCAAGCTGGTACGACGGTTTTCCAGCACCCTTTCCTTAATTTTATCGACGTTATCTTCGATCGAAGCCGTCGATGGGCGACCACTTCACGACCGTCCTTGAAGGCTCTGTACCACTGATATGCACGAGTTTTCGATAGAGCATTATCACCAAAGGCCTTTTGCAACATTTTCAAGTCATCGGCACACGAAAATTCATTTGCAACACAAAACTTTAAACAAATTCTTTGGTCAACGTAATCACCCATAGTAAAAATCGGCACGCACTCTGACATCGACTGACCTAATCAGCTGTTGCAAACACACGAGTTGACAGATCCCGCTCAAGCTTGGCATAGTAATTAAGGACAGTGATACCAACCTAGGAAAAAAAAATTTTACCTGCCTCATTGCCCCGCCAGATTTAAATCGATAATTCCCGGTACTTTCTTGACAGAATGTATATCCAAGGTACTCTATGTTCCATGTTCACAAAAAATCATACAAAGCTTATAAGGCACTTGGTCTTAGTTAAAACCATTCAACACTGTATAATGAATTTCTTTATTTGAAAAACCTAATATAATTATATATTATATATAAAATAAAATAAGAAGTAAAGGTTTTTTACTTGATAGAAGGATTATTACAAAATTTGAATATCAAAACAGATTTAATCTGTTGTCTTCTACAATTTTAAATTCAAAAAATTTTTTTGAAGAAACTTTAAGAATTAAATTAATGTCTTTATAAGCACTGCTCATATTTAATAGACGTATAAAATCAAAATTCATCATACAATATCGAATGGAATTAAGAAAAACCAACGAATATAAATTGTCAATTGAAATTAAAATATAAATAAGCAAACATTTTTTGTTTCGTTCCAGGCATGCGTACTGAACTCTTCAGACAAACGTACGAAGCCCTGTTTGTTACAAAATGTATTGTTTTCTGATCCTTTATTGATGAAAAATAACTCTTTCTCTAAAATATAAAACATAATATCAAGAACTTCTCAAAAACTAATTTATTTGAAATATTCAATATATTTAAATAAATAACTTCAAAAAATCTCAAAACTAAGACCAAGTGCCTTATAAGCTTTGTATGATTTTTTGTGAACATGGAACATAGAATACCTTGGATATAAATGTACCTATTTGCATGTTTTTCAAGATCATACTTGCACTCGGTAAGTCTATACATTGTTTAATTGATTTTATTATTTTTTATATGTAAAGTTGAACTGATCTTATGGTAATTTTAATTATTTCTTGAGGATGTGCTACATGTTTTCAGATTTTTTGAAGTAATTTATTCAAATATATTGAATATTTCAAATAAATTAGTTTTTGAGAATTTCTTGATATTAAGTTTTATATTTTAGAGAAAGAGTTATTTTTCATTAATATAGGATCAGAAAACAATACATTTTGTAACAAACAGGGCTTCGTATGTTTGTCTGAAGAGTTCAGTACGCATGCCTGGAACGAAACAAAAAATGTTTGCTTATTTATATTTTAATTTCAATTGACAATTTATATTCGTTGTTTTTTTTAATTCCATTTGATATTGTATGATGAATTTTGATTTTATACGTCTATTAAATATGAGCAGTGCTTATAAAGACATTAATTTAATTCTTAAAGTTTCTTCAGAAAATTTTTTTGAAATTAAAATTGTAGAAGACAAGTTTTGATATTCAAATTTTGTAATAATCCTTCTATCAAGTAAAAAACCGTTCCTTCTTATTTTATTTAATAAAACATGGATTAATTGAAATCAAGTTGTTAAGGAGTTTTAAAAAATATAAAGGGTGTTCCATTTAAAATGAAGAGAACGGACTGCACTTGCGATTTCTGTTCAAAAAGCGCACTTTCGAATTTGAAAGTTGACTTTTCCCAGTGTTTTTATAATTTTCTGACATAAGGACATAAAGAATTTTATTCCATGAGTTGTTTCCACAAAATACGAAGTTAGCGAATTAGAAAACGCTTATTGGACCGTAATTTTCACTACTTTTCTGGAAAAGTTGCGTATACGACGTTTAAATTTGGGTACTTTCCAAGAGGAAAATTTGCAGAGTTTTTGTATACAAACCTGAGACAAATTTCTGCACGTCATTAGCTGACAACGAAAATTCTGGTTTCTTAACAACGAACGCTGTTGGTAATTCACCAGAATAGTCATCAGGTAAACCAACAACTGCTGCATCTGAAATTGCTGGATGCGAAAGGAGTAAATGTTCAAGTTCCGAAGGTGATACCTGTAATAAAACATGTAATTTAACTGTGAATATATATCGGAGTACCAATATTTCGTGAAGATGATTTTTACACCGTATTTTTCGATCAAAATCTCTGTCAACTTTCGTCAAGAAGGGCTACCATTTAATTTCATGAACACAAACAAATTTTATTTAAATATTTTAAAAATTTTTTTAAAAATTTTTAAAAATTAGCCTTCTACATATTTAATTCCAAAAGATTATATTTAATGATTATAACTTCTGAAAATAAATTAAAATAATGTCGTATAAGTACCACTTATATCATGACATATAAAATAAACATTCATTATAAGACATCCGAATGGTATAACAAAATCCAATAAATAAAAATTATTAACCAAAATCCTATAAATTAAACATTTTGAATAGACAAAATTTTATTTCTGCTGATCAATCTTATGAAAACCAATATCTTTCAAGAATATCCTACATAATCTTAAGAATTTCATCATAAAACTATCTTACTTAGACTATTCAATATTATTGGATATCTAACCAAGGTACTTTATATAAAAACTCAAGATATGTAAAACATTACTGAAAAACAAGTTTTAAGATTAACTTGGCTTCATCAGTATTCAAATATTCATATTCAATAGATATAACATCAATTAATAACAAATATTCGCTTACCCTTCATTCCTCTAGAAAAAGTTCTACCAAAATGAAACCTTAAATGTGGTGTTCACTACACACAAAAATATATCTGTGGTTTACCCTTGATCTAGAAGATTGAAAGACAATTTAACGGCCTCTGCTATAGCACAAGGACTATCTGTATAAAGAATGTTAAGGAAACCAAATAATTATATATTATGAATAAAATAACATAAAATAATTTTTTTAAATATTTAAATAATTTTATATACCTTCTATCAAGAATTAACCTCTTTTTATGTTATTTTATTCATAATATATAATTATGTGGTTTCCTTAACATTCTTTATACAGATAGTCCTTGTGCTATAGCAGAGGCCGTTAAATTGTCTTTCAATCTTTTAGATCAAGGGTAAACCACAGATATATTTATCTATAGTTGACCGTTACACTACATTTAAATTTTTCATATCCATTTACCAGAAGTTTTCTAAATTGTTGAAGGGTGAGTAAATATTTGTTGTTGATTGATGTTATATTTATTACCATTCGGATGTCTTATAATGAATGTTTATTTTATATGTCATGATATAAGTGGTACTTATACGACATTATTTTAATTTATTTTCAGAAGTTATAATCATTAAATATAATCTTTTGGAATTAAATATGTAGAAGGCTAATTTTTTAAAATTTTTTTAAAAGTTTTTAAAATATTTAAATAATTTTATATACCTTCTATCAAGAATTAACCTCTTTTTATGTTATTTCAAACAAATTTTGTTTGTTCATGTCGGGTGTTTTTTTAGAGTGATAGAACTTTCGATGGGGATAACTGTGATTTGACAGAAGATAGAATCCATGTTGTTTTGACATTTCTGTTCAGTAAGCATAGACAAATTATCATGGAAAGACTCACGCCGCAAGAACGTTTACAAATTGTTGAAATTTATTTTCAAAATCAGTGTTCAATCGCCAAACTTATAGAGTACTTTGTGATATTTTTCTCACACTTCGTAGTCTGCCAGCATTCTGAATATGTTTATCTATCGGGTGTTTTTTTAGAGTGATTAGAACTTTAAATTGAAAAAAACACATTCAACTTAAAATTGAAGCCAACTTTTCTTTATTTGAAAGATTATTTTATGACATTTATGTTTTAAAGAGTAATTTCCGGCATATGTCCACCACGACTAGCTGTGAGGAACCGCATTCGACCAGACCAATTGTGGACCACTTTGTCTAGTAATTCAGGCCTTATTTCATCAATAACACGAGTTATCTTGGCTTCCAAAGCGTCTATTGTTTCTGGTTATCAGCATAAACCAATGACCTGACATAACACCAAAGAAAATAATCCAGTGGAGTTATGTCGCATGACCTTGGAGGCCAATTAGTTGGACCATTTCTCGAAATAATGTTATCGCCAAATCTTTCTTTCAATAAATCAATTGTTACAGTAGCAGCATGAGGTGTAGCACCATCTTGTTGAAACAAAAACACTTCTGGGTCGACACCATTCAAATTTTGAAACAAATAATCATTGATCATCGATCTGTAACGAGCACCATTCACTGTGACATTAGCCCAGCATCGTTTTTAAAGAAATATGGACCGATGATGCCTCCAGTGTGTAAAGCACACCTTACAGTGCATTTTTCAGGATGCAATGGAACCTGAAGAACTTCTTGAGGATTGTTTTCAATTCATATATGGCAATTTTGCTTGTTTAAATAGCCGTTCAACCAGAAATGAGCTTCATCACTAAACACAATTTTACAATAAAAAAGTGGATCAACTTCAAGCTGTTGGACCTTGTATGGGTGTAGACCAAGATCTTTACGCAAAATTTTCCATGTGGTGGATGCATAGAGTCCAACTTGTTGTGAATTTCGACGAATAGACAAATCTGGATTATCATTAACTCTATGACTTACAGCAGCAATATTTTCTTGTCCAAAATCTATCGATAGTTCGACGAATAAGCTGATGGACAATTATGTAAACCATACATTTCACGAAGTGCCCTATAAGTTTGGCGAATAGAACACTGATTTTGAAAATAAATTTCAACAATTTTTAAAAGTTGTTGCGGCGTGAGTCTTTCCATGATAATTTTTCAATGCCTACTGAACAGAAATGTCGAAACAACATGGATTCTACCTTATGTCAAATCACAGTTATCGCTATCGAAAGTTCTATCACTCTAAAAAAATAGTAGGACATTTTTTGTGATGATTGTACGAGTTTAATGAATCTTTATTGATCATGGGTACAGATCGGGAAAATAACTATAAAAACTAATACTGAATTTTTTCACCGCAGCATACTAACTGGATTTTTATTACAACTTGGATTTTTCTGAGGATTTGGACAGAACGGTTCAACGTTTTTTTCTCGAAATCGGTAGCAGATACGACAAAACTACAAGACACCATAAAGTTTAGTATAACAACAAAGCTTCTTTTGATAATTTTTCAAATTGACAGTGGCTCACCAGAAAAAAGTTCTGGAGTAAAACAGGGGAAAATGTTTCGAAAAAAATATCGCCCTGTAGATTTACAATCAAAATTGGCATGTCACATGGTGTTAACTCCAAATTGTAATATCTATGCCGAATTTCAGTTGAATATCATGCGAAATGCAGATATTAGGAATACAAATAAGTTTCCGCCGTTTTTTAACGTTTTTTGTATATGAATCATTCCTAATGATTTTAAACGTTGTGAGACTGCTTGGTGAGTGACTTCTAATGTTAGAACAAGTTCTTTTTGTGTTTGAGATGAATCTTGCTCCAATAATTCCTCCAATTCTGCATCCTCGTAAATTTTTGGCCTTCCACTGCGATCTTTGTCTTCTACGTCGAAATCACCGTTTATAAACTTTTGAAACCACTCTCGACACGTTCTCTCACTCAAAGCACCCTCACCATATGCTTCTACGAGCAATTCATGCGCCTCAGAATCAAATTTCTTTAAATTAAAGAAGTAAACTAATATTTCCCGCAAATGATGCTTACTTGGCTCAAATTTTGACATTTTTAACATATAAAAATTATATTTTACCAATATAAAATCAATGATATTAATAAGTTATGTTGTTCTTGAATGTCCAAACAATTTTTTGAGCCGGTTATCATCTGCGAAAGCTAACCGAAACTCCGTGCCGCGCCATCTACAATAAAACGGCATAAACTTATTTGTACTCCTAATAATATGAGAAAAAAATTCAATTTTTAACAGTCTATAACTCGAAAACGGAACGTTTGCGGCCCTATGTTTGTGCGACTTTTTTTCTTAAAAATATTCAAGCAATCTCTCCTCTTCGTTTGTACCTCAAATTTGGGAACATCCTGTATAGGTATGTACTCACCTGAAAACCTTTATATTTTATCAGTTCTTTCAGTCTGTCAACAATAAAGAAATATTCCTCATCATCATAGTAAGCCACGTCTCCCGTATGCAGCCAACCGTCTTCATCTATACAATTCTTTGTAGAGACAACATCTTCAGCGTATTCTTTCATTATCATAGGTCCTTTTAAGCAGAGTTCTCCTTCCTGATACGCACCCAGCGCTTGCCCATTTTTATCTATGACCTGAAAAGTTCATCATTTTGTTCCTTTTATTTTCTTCTTCAGTCTTCTACCTACCTTTGCCATCATACCAGGAAAGACTGTACCAACTGATCCCACCTTTGCTTTTCCATGAGGACTTGAAATTACCGCCCATGTAGTCTCAGTCATGCCATAACTTTGTCCTGCATGGCGGATGTTGAATCTGAAAAATGTATGTGACCACTACTTGAACGTTAAAACTTTAGCGAGCTCGCAGATTATACTATTTATTGAATAGATTGTAAAGGGTTTTTCAATAGAAGTTTTCATTTTGAACAGCCGGCTGTCTGGACAGCTGTCACTTTTGAGGCTGTCATATTTTGACAGTTGACAAGTAAAAACCACCCCATTACTAAAAATGGAATGATACACGCTGTAATAAGCTACCCTTTTGTGGGAGGTGGTTGGATGGAAAATATTACTAGATTGACTTATTTACGAATGGGGTGCGAGTCAATCTTAGTCGAGCGGTCCTAGGAAGGTTACGGCCTTCGCGAAAATGGAAGATCTTTGATGTTAATACTCAATTATGGATTTTAAGAAGTATAATGATAAAATAAAATAAGAAGGAACGGTTTTTTACTTGATAGAAGGATTATTACAAAATTTGAATATCAAAACAGATTTAATCTGTTAGCCTTCTACAATTTTAATTTCAAAAAATTCTTTGAAGAAACTTTAAGAATTAAATTAATGTCTTTATAAGCACTGCTCATATTTAATAGACGTCAAAATTCATCATACAATATCAAACGGAATTAAGAAAAACCAACAAATATAAACTGTCAATTGAAATTAAAATATAAATAAGCAAACATTTTTTGTTTCGTTCCAGGCATGCGTAATGAACTCTTCAGACAAACTTACGAAGCCCTGTTTGTTACAAAATGTATTGCTTTCTGATCCCATATTAATGAAAAATAACTCTTTCTCAAAAATATAAAACATAATTTCAAGAACTTCTCAAAAACTAATTTATTTGAAAGTTTCTTCAAAGAATTTTTTGAAATTAAAATTGTAGAAGACAACAGATTAAATCTGTTTTGATATTCAAATTTTATAATGATAAAGTGTGCCAAAATACAATAGTTTTATCAATCCTAAACTCAATAAAATTTAAATAAAGATGACACACTGAATAATTAAGGAGAGAGCGATGAGGATCCCTCAAGCACAACGAATCGTTTATATAACTCTTAATTCTGTTTAAATTCTTTAAACATAATAATTACGAAGAGATATGTCAACCTACTTCTAAATTTCTGAGTCGACTTTAATTAGACATTATCAACCTGAATAATATACCACAATTTTTAGATACTTCTTACCCCTAGACTCCAAGACCATAGATTCAAAACAAAACTGGGCACACGTGATTTTCTACAAGAAACGGCCTATTTAACACGAACAATAAACGATAAAGAACGACTACCGGTACCCTTAATTCCTTGGTCCCGGAACTTAGCACTATATTAAATTTCTCTAATTCTTTTGCCTCAAATCTTAGTCTTCCAAAAATGATTACTATTGTCACTCAATATAATTATAATAATGCTAAATTCTGAGACCAATTCAAGTCTCGCACCGCGATCTTTTCTGGACGATCTTACTAGTTTTTCCGGCTTATCAAGACTCCAACAAACTCTGTTTTAGCCCATTTAATACCTCGTATGCCTCGGTTATCCCCTTTCAAATTTTTGACCCGATCACCCGCTCAAAATTTCAACTTAGCACTTTTCAAAATTTGTTAATTTCGACGTCAAAGTTTTTCTCTGAAAATTTCCGTTCCTAAACTCATCTGAAGGAATATGTTTACGTTTCGTACAATCAGCTCTTATGAATTTTTTAATGTGTATAGCTTGTTATTATAATATATAGGACAGAGTAAAATAATTTCCTCTCTTGAAGCTGCCGTACGTACGTACCTCGAAAGCGAATTCATAAATATAAGAAAAACACAGGTTAACTTCCGCTATTTTATTGATTTACACGACAATTGTTTCGTCATACCATGACTTCATCAGGTGAGTATTTAAACTGAGGTATACAATGCAAAACATGACCTCAAATACACAGCTCTGGTAAAAAAAATGGAGGAGTGGAAAGAGATGGTTTACAATTAATGAAAAATATTAAGTAGAGGGGATCTGTTTAAATCTATTTGATTATTCAATAAAATTTGCCTTTTATTATATCTATTGATCTCTAAATTTTCTAACAGATTTAGTTTCTGACTTTTGTTTTCAATATGTAATATTTCATAGTTCATATTAAAATTATGGTCAGTCTCTAATAAATGGTTGGCATAAGTTGATTTCGGTTTATTATTAATGGAACATTTTTCATGTTCTCGTATCCTTGTTTGGAATGAACGGCCTATCTGTCCCACATATACACATGGGAATTCACTACATGTTAACTTGTAAACTCCTGATTTTTTGTTTTTAGGAATGACGTCTTTATTATTTTTTATTAATTTGCCTAAAGAATTAATGGTTTTAAAAGAGATGTTATATTTTTCTTTTTTCTTTAAATATCTAGCAATTTTTTCAGATTTTTGGCCTATGTAAGTTAAATAAATTTGGTTTCGTTTGAATTCTGAAATTTTGAAACAAGTGATATTGCTTTCTTGTAATTTATTTTATCAAGTAAATTGTCGCGAATTCTTAAGTTTAACATTAAGTGGTCTGGAGATTAGAATAAACAAATTCTGTGGAATTGAAGCTCGCGTAGAATTTGCTATTGTCCACTGAATTAACCCCTGTATCATTACAGCCCTTTCATGAATTCTAAATCTTGTTGGTTTACCACATTTTCTGAAGATGCAATTATGGATTTTTTCAAATATTTAATTTCTTGAATTAGTAAGTAAATGATACACATAAAGCGTGTGCCATCTAGAGTTTGCATTTTGAAGTAGTGGTTATTTCGAGTCATTCGTGTTTGACAGAAAGTTACTTCAATATTTGACATTAACGAAATGGGTCGATTTACGCTTGAACAAAACTGGGAAATATTAAAAAACTTCTATCCAAAATGGTGAATCTTTTATCCAAACTGTTAGAAATTTACTTGGAAAATTCGATAGAAATGAATTGATATATTGATACCTTTTCTTCAACTCCAACTCGGTTTCTTTTCCCACAGCTGCCGCTCCAATATAAATTTCTTTCACGAACGAAAGGTCGTATTGTTTAACTACCTCATCTTTTAACAAATGGACTAAAAGCGGAGGTGGAATCATTAAAGATCTTATCTGAAAAATATATCATAATTATTCACCCAAATTCCAGTTTCATTTCAACCATGAGAATAGTATTTAGTTGTTTAAAAAAAATTAAACTGCATAAAAGAATTAAAAAAATGATAAACCATTTCATTTCAAATCAGAAAGTTCAAAGCTCTCGTTCACTCATTAAGTCAAGAACCTAACGGAAATTGAGCATTTTAAAAATTCCGTTTAGAGAAATTATTGAAATTCTTCCTGTCCCTAAGTTGGCACAACTGTCTTCCATACTTATGCAGAGTTTAAGCGTCATCTGTTACTCTAAGTTTAATATTATAATAAAAAGAGATTTTTCATTTGATAAAAGGATCATTTAAAAATTTAAAATATCATACAGATTTATTCTGTTAACTGTTTAATTTTCAAAAAATTAAATATGAAATATTTCATTCAGGGCAAAACAAAAACAGAATAATTTAAAAACTTGGAATATCAAAACAGATTTAATCTATTAGTCTCCTACAACGTTAATTTAAAAAAAATTTAGAATTGAATTACTGTCTTATAATCACTGCTTATATTTAATAGACGTATAAAATCAAACCTCATTATACAATATCAAATGGAATAAGAAAACCCAACAAATATAAATTGTCAATTAAAATTAATAAATAAATGTTTGAATGTTTGGTTACAAGCATGCGCAACTGAACTCTTCAGACAGAAGACAAAATGTTTTGTTCCCGATCTTATATTTATGAAAACTAAATCTTTTTCAAAAATGTACAACATAATTTACTTGATACTTGATAGAAGGGATATTACAAAATGTTAAATTGGACTGACCTTATCTGAATTATAATTTTTTGAGGATGTGCTACATATTTTGGGAGTTTTTGAAGTAACTTATTTAAATATTTAAATATATTTAATATTTCAAATGAATTATTATAGTTTTGGTGAAGTTCTTAAAATAATGTTGTATATTTTTGAAAAAGATTTAGTTTTCATAAATATAAGATCAGAAACAAAATATTTTGTCACAGGCAAAGCTGCGTTACCCCCTGTCTGAAGAGTTCAGTTGCGCATGTTTGGAACCAAACATTTATTTATTGATTAATTTTAATTGACAATTTATATTTGTTGGGTTTTTTTTTCCATTTGACATTGAATAATGAGTTTTGATTTTATACTTCTATTAAATGTAAGCAGTGCTTATAAGACATTAATTTAATTCTAAAAGTTTTTGAATAAAATTTTTTTAAATTAAAATTGTAGGAGACTAACAGATTAAATCTGTTTTGATATTCAAAGTTTGTAATAATCCTTCTATCAAGTAAAAAACCGCTTCTTATTATTTTTTAATTTAAAAGGTTCGGGAGTCTACAGAATTGCATTTAATGTAACGCAACTAAAGGAGGTAAAATTTGGAACAAGATTGAAAGAACATCCAACTACAGACAAAAGATCGACTGTTTTAGAATATATTGAAGGTGTTAGTCATGATATTAGTTACAGCAACCACGAAATTCTCCATAAATGTCTCAATGGATATAAAATGAATTTGTTGGCGTGCTTGGAAATACGCAAGGTCCATAAAAGTCCCGATTTTTAAACACTAAACAAACCGATCTCTTCTTAATAAATGACACCCCTCCACTTTAAAATTATATTAGGAGTACAAATAAGTTTCCGCCGTTTTTTAACACAAATTGTTTATGAATCATTCCTAATGATTTTAAACGATGTAAGACTGCTTGCTGAGTGACTTCTAATGTTAGAGTAAGTTCTTTTTGTGTTTGAGATGAATCTTCCTCCAATAATTCCTCCAATTCTGCATCTTCGTAAATTTTTGGCCTTCCACTGCGATCTTTGTCTTCTACGTCGAAATCGCCGTTTTTAAACTTTTGAAACCACTCTCGACACGTTCTCTCACTCAAAGCGCCCTCACCATATGCTTCTACGAGCAATTGATGCGCCTCAGTAGCTGATTTCTTTAAATTAAAAAAGTAAACTAATATTTCCCGCAAATGACGCTTACTTGGCTAAAATTTTGACATTTTCAACTCATAAAAATTATATTTTACCAATATAAAATCAATGATATTAATAGGTTATGTTGTTCTTGAATGTCCAAAGTATTTTTTAAGCCGGTTATCATCTGCGAAAGCTAACCGAAACTCCGTGCTGCGCCATCTGCAACAAAACGGCGGAAACTTATTTGTACTCCTAATACCATATATATCTCAATGCATTCTGTATTTCTTAACACTTGACAATGATGTAACAGTCGAAACTGTTCGTGTATTACAGTTTTAGTGGATAAACTGAAAATTTGATGAAATAAAGTGCTTTATTCTCCGATATGTTTTACTTTGAAAGAATGTCCAATATTAAATGTGCAAAATACTCACTTTGTATCGAACAATAGAATCCAAAAATGATTTCAGTCTGAATTTTTTGAATACTACCATAGTTTTTCCTCGTAACAGATGTAGAAACATTGTCAGGAATCCGAAAGAATGGAAAAATGGAGCAATGCCTACTATAGAATCAGTTTCATCTTCATTTTTATCGATTTTCATCCTACTTATAACTTTACTGGAAGAAGAATCAATCATTATATTGAAAAATAACTAACATATTCATATGATTACCATAAAATTTCAATACAAGCCGTGATATTATCATGAGTAGTCTTTACACCTTTCGGTTTTCCAGAAGTACCAGAAGAACACAAAATCGTAGCTATAGTTTCTTTTGGATTATAATGCAGCAGATTGAAGACATCAGTTTGTATTTTTACAGCCTTTCCTGGAAGAAAAAATTGAAGTTTCTGCACATGTAGAAATTTGATTGTCATTTGTCAGCCCGTTGTGTACTTTGAAGTCGTGTCGAAGACATTTTAAGGTTATTGTAACTTGTTAACTTCTAAATAATTAAACATTAGACTTTTTTTTTTTTTAATAATTTGAAATAAGGTTATTCTGATTTTCACAAATTTTATTGTTAAACTCACAACAATTGTTTCGCTATCACAATACCATCATCAGGCAAGATCACATTTTGAATAACTAAGCTTGTTTCCGAAATCCGTGGCTATTTATATTACAGTAAGTACAATAAATTTTTATTGAGCACTAAAACCCAAAAAAGGGTCCCTGCAAATTCCAGCTTATCTGAATATATTTAACAGAGGTGAGCTATTTAAATCTATTTGTTCGTTAAGTAATATTCCAATTTTATTATGTTTATTTATCTCTAGGGATTCTAACAGATTTAACGCATAACTTTTACTTTCTATATGTAGAATTTCGAAATTATGGTTGAAAGTATGTCCTGTTTCTAACAAATGGTTGGAATATGTAGAATTGCTTTTATTATTGAGGAAACTCTTCAAATGTTCACACATCCTATGACGGAAAGTTCTTCCAGTCTGACCTATGTAAACTTTAGGGCAATTACCACAAGTTAACTTATAAACCCCAGCTTTATCATCTTTATGTGTGTAGTCTTTCTATGATTGTTTCGGTCTTTACTTGACGGAAATTCATCTTGAAAATATGAATAAAAACAATATTCTCATTTCCGCTAATATAATTAGCGGAAATATTAGCGGAAATGAGAATATTGTTATTATTCATGTGTAGTCTTTATTATTTTTGATAAATTCACTCAAGTTTGAATTAGTTTTAAATGAAGTTCTCAAATTATATTTATTTTTGAGGTATGTAACAATTTTCTCAGTAATACCTTTAGTGTATTTTAAGGAAATGTATTTAAAATGTTCTTTTATATAAGGAAACACCATATTTAAAGCTATTTTATTATTTTTATTCATCAATAATTTGTCTATCAACTTTGGATCATAGTCATTATTAATAGCTATTTGTTTAATTATGTTAAGTTCTGAAATATAATTTTCACGATTCATGGGAATATTAACTAATCTATGGATCATACAATTAAATGCTGATAATTTTTTATTTAGAGGATGATTTGATTTATTGTGTATAATAGAATCCGTATAGGTTGGTTTGTGAAATATTGAAAAATCATGTGAACTATTTATTCGAATAACAGTTAAATCAAGAAAATTAATAGAATTATTAAGTTCGGTTTCCATAATGAATTTAATTGAAGGATGTATTTCATTGATGAATAAAAAGAATTTTTTCAAAAGTCTGTCTGTACCTGTGAAGCAACAGAAAATATCGTCTACATATCTATACCAATATAAAAAGTATTTCTTAAGGGGATTTTGGTGAATTTTAGTTTCAATATTGTCCATGAATATTTCTGCTAATAAAGGACTTAAGGGATTTCCCATAATCAAACCGTTTTCAGATTTATAAATTTTATTTTTAAATTGAAAATAATTTTGTTTAGTGCAAATATCTAGACATTCTAAAATATCTTCTTTGATAATTGTATTGCATCTGTTGTTAATTAATAGATTATCTACTAGTTTAATTGTTTCGTTTGGTGGTATACTTGGAAATAAATTTTGTACGTCAAATGAAATGAATTTAGCATTATGTGGTAAGTGGATATTCTTTATTTTGTTTATTAGCAGTAGTGAATTTTTTATCGACTATTTAGCTTGGAATTTAGTTTCTTTTAAAATAATCTGAACAAGTTCTTTCGAAAGTTTAAATGAAGGTGCACTAACGAACGAAACAACCGGTCTAATAGGATAATCTTCCTTGTGTAATTTAATCAAATAATACATTTTTGGAGGTTGTGGATTCATTAAAATTAATTTATTTTTTGGGGTATTCCGAAAGAGGCTGGATTCCGTTGGTATAGATATATAGACGATATTTTCTGTTGCTTCACAGGTACAGACAGACTTTTGAAAAAATTCTTTTTATTCATCAATGAAATACATCCTTCAATTAAATTCTCTATGGAAACCGAACTTAATAATTCTATTAATTTTCTTGATTTAACTGTTACTCGAATAAATAGTTCACATGATTTTTCAATATTTCACAAACCAACCTATACGGATTCTATTATACACGATAAATCAAATCATCCTCTAAATCAAAAATTATCAGCATTTAATTGTATAATCCATAGATTAGTTAAAATTCCCATGAATCAAGAAAATTATATTTCAGAACTTAACATAATTAAACAAATAGCTATCAATAATGACTATGATCCAAAGTTGATAGACAAATTATTGATGAATAAAAATAATAAAATAGCTTTAAATATGGTGTTTCCTAATATAAAAGAAAATTTTAAATACATTTCCCCAAAATACACTAAAGGTATTTCTGAGAATATTGCTACATACCTCAAAAATAAATATAATTTGAGAACTCCATTTAAAACTAATTCAAACTTGAGTGAATTTATCAAAAATAATAAAGACTACACACATAAGGATGATAAATCTGGGGTTTATAAGTTAACCTGCGGTGATTGCCCTAAAGTTTATATAGGTCAGACTGGAAGAACTTTCCGTCATAGGATGTGAGAACATTTGAAGATTTTCCTCAATAATAAAAGCAATTCCACATATTCCAATCATTTGTTAGAAACAGGACATACTTTCAACCATAATTTCGAAATTCTACATATAGAAAGTAAAAGTTATGCCTTAAACCTGTTAGAATCCCTAGAGATAAATAAACATAATAAAATTGGAATATTACTTAACGAACAAATAGATTTAAATAGCTCACCTCTGTTAAATATATTCAGATAAGCTGGAATTTGCAGGGAACCTTTTTTGGGTTTTAGTGCTCAATAAAAATTTATTGTACTTACTGTAATATAAATAGCCACGGATTTCGGAAACAAGCTTAGTTATTCAAAATGTGATCTTGCCTGATGATGCTACTGTGATAGCGAAACAATTGTTGTGAGTTTAACAATAAAATTTGTGAAAATCAGAATAACCTTATTTCAATTTATTTAATATGGATTTTCACCAAGTAAGGACCGATACAATTCAACATTAGACTTTTTTTTCAATTTGGGGTGAAAAAGCCAGCCAACTACCAGAAGAGCATATCCGGCATTGTATGCTTTTAGAATTTCGCAAGGGCACTAACGCAACAGACATTTGCGATGTTTATTCAAGTGCATTAGACGTTCGTAAATGCCAAAGATGGTTCTCTAAGTTCAGATCTGGTAATTTTGATCTCTCTGACTCCTATCGATGAGGAAGACCAACAACCTTAGACAACGACATGCTGCTAAGGGCAGAAGTGAAAGCTAATCCATATCAGACAATCTAAGAACTCCCAAACACCCTTAACCAACCTTGGTGGACCATCCAAGAACATTTGCAGCAGATTGTAAAAAGCAGAGCAGGTGTTTGGGTCCTCCATGGCCGAAGAGAACAAAGCCAACCGATCCATCACATCCAACGTCTTGCTTCAACGGCACCATACAGAATCGTTTTTTGATTGCTTGACCACTGGAGACGAAAAATGGGCCCTCTAAGATAATCCATAACGCAAAAGGCAGTGGCTCTCTCCAAATGAATCACCATGAAGTACTGCAAAGCTGGGTTTAGATCCTAAAAGGGCGCTTCTGTGTGTTTGGTGGAGTATACGCGGAATTTTTAATTTCAAAGTACTGAAACCTGGACAAACTGTTAATGCAGATTGTGAACAATTGGATCGAGTGAACCAATCTTTAATCGAAAAGTATCTGACGATTGTCAACAGAAAAGGCGTTATTCTGTAACACGACAATGCAAGAGCGCACTGTGCCAGACGAACCTTGTAAAACATTAATGAAATGGGGTGGGAGGAATTGCCTTACCCACCATACTCGCCCTATATCGCACCATTCGATTTATTCCTTGGTGGCAAAAACTTTGAAAATTTCGAAGATTTCCAAAATGGCATCTCGAGATAATTTACTCAAAATCCAATGGATTTTTATCGGTTCGGCATTGAAAATTTGCACACTAGATGACAAAAGGTTGTTGATAACGAAAGTCATTACATTATTGATTAAAAATAAAAACTTCATTGTGATCGAACAGCCCAGGCAATGCATGTTCAATTGTGGTAAAAAATTTTAACCTTGGTCTTGAAAACCATACATAAAACCTCTTCACTTCTTTTGGCGTCTGATTTCTCTCAAGTTTAACAATCAATGGCGCCTAGAAACATACACACATCCAGTTGTGGAATAACTATAATTAATCATGATTAGAGTAAAACAACTTAATTTCCGCTAATTTATTTAATTTCACAATAATTGTTTCGTCATGATATGACTTCGTCAGGTGAGTATGGTACTAACTGCATAATTGAGATTGAGTTCTTTAAATATTCAAAATGTACAGAAAAAAAAGTAATGGGAATTTACAGTAATTTGTTTTTTTATTATTATACAAAGATTCAGAAAAGGTTAAGTAAGGGGGATTTATTGAGGTCCGTCTGGTCGTTTAGGAGAATCTGTTTTTTATTGTATCTGTTGATTTCGAGGGCTTCTAGGTAGTTCAACCAGAGGTTCTTTTTTTCTAGGTGTAAGATTTTGAAGTTATTGTCAAAATCATGTCCTGTCTCCAAAACATGGTCAGCATATGTTGAATTTCCGTTTTTTCCAAGGTAAGCTTTGTGTTCACGTATCCTAGTGCCGAAAGATCTACCTGTCTGACCCAAGCAAGTACCGCAGTTTAACCTATAGACTCCAGACTTTTTGTTTTCATGGATCAAATCTTTATTATTTTTTATTAAATTTCCTAACGTGTTTCTTGTTTTGAATGAAATGTTGCAGTTACTGTTTTTCTTTAAACATCTTGCTATTTTTTCGGACTTTTTGTTTATGTACGTTAAAGAAATATATTTTGTATCAATAGCTATTGTTGGATAAACGAGTGATATTGACTGTTTAAATTGCATTCGTTTCAATATTTCATTTATAATGAACGGATTGAAACCATTGTTAAATGCAATCTGTTTTATTATATTCAGTTCTCTATCAAAATTCTCTTGTTTCATAGGTATGTTGATAAATCTAAATATCATGCTATTATAAGCTGCTAGTTTTCAAGAATGTGGGTGATTAGAATTTGAGTGGATCTTATTATCTCTATGAGTGGGTTTCCGGAAAATTGAAAAGTCATGTTTATTGTTAATTTTTGAAATTTTTAAATCAAGAAAATTGATGCTGTTATTTTGTTCTGTTTCATTGGTGAATGTTATTGTAGGAGATAATGTATTTATAAATTCTAAAAACATCGCAAGTTGTCTACTGGTTCCGGTGAATAGAGATAAAATATCATCCACGTAACGATACCAATAAATGAAATATACCTTCTTTAAATATTTCTTTGATGAAATATGTATATGTGGTAGGGTGGGTCAAAAAAATCGAATAAGTTATTTTTGACTTTTTACTCTGAAAAATAGGTTCGTAGACACCTAAAAAGAATTATCTCCAAGTATGAGCTCTTAATTATAACGGGAAGGTCCTCCGCATTGCGGGTTTCTATTTTTTTCGAATAATCAGATAAAAAAATTTATATCTCGCTTCCAACTGCTTGGAAAAATATTCCGTGGCATAGACTTTGTAAGAAATTGAATGCTTTACAAAAAAGGTCTCCTATGATTTTTTCAAAAACTCAACCCATTAAAAGATATTCATAGTTGAAGTTTGGCTATTTTAAGAAAAATATTCGTTTTTATTATAATCTTTATAAGTCGACGAAAAAAAATTATTTCGAATTGCGGAACTCATGATTTTGTAGGAAATTTACTGCTCTACAAAAATGGTCCCTTATGATTTTTCGATTAAGTGAAGTCGTTACGAGATATCCATCGTCAAACATTAACGAATATCAATATTTCCAGTTTTTGATCAATAATTCGATAAATTTTAATTTGAATTATTAGTTTCAGGAAAATTTACATAAATTTAATTTTCTATCATAAAAGTCACTCCTTCAGGAGTTATTTGTTCAAAAATTCATTAAGAAGTTTTTGTTCTAATGATACTTTTTGTAAGCTTTATTTGTAATAATTAAAAATGTCATTTGCATTGGCATTTCATATTATTACGGTTGTTTAGTATGTATTTTCAAATTTTATTCTACCAATTATACATAAATTTATTTGTGAGAGAGACTTTTTGTTCTGAATTACATTACTTCTGTTGGTACTCTAAAGCTAACGCCACCTATGTTTTTTTTTTCTTAACTATCTTCGTTGTCTACTCGTTTATCACTACATTTTCAGTGCTCCAAAAACTCATCATTTTGTATACATGACAAAAACAATTTTTTTTAAATAAGTCATTACCTCATCATCTAAATTTATTTATTATCAATAATTCTACAATGAATAACGAAATCTAATTTCTTGTTTTAATGCAATCAAACAAGCTCAAGACTGAAAACAATATTGAAAAAATTGTTCATAACATTTCTTTATCCATCGTAACTCAAATTTATGTAAATTTTCCTGAAACTATTTTCATAATTTGAATTGAAATTTATCGAATTATTGATCAAAAACTGGAAATATTGATATTCGTTAATGTTTGACGATGGATATCTCGTAACAGCTTCACTTAATCGAAAAATCATAGGGGACCACTTTTGTAGAGCAGTAAATTTCCTACAAAATCATGAGTTCCGCAATTCGAAATAACTCTTTTTCATCGACTTATAAAATTTATAATAAAAACGAATATTTTCCTTAAAATAGCCAAAATTCAACTATGAATATCTTTTAATCGGTTGAGTTTTTGAAAAAATCATAAGAGACCTTTTTTGTAAAGCATTCAATTTCTTACAAAGTCTATGCCACGGAATATTTTTCCAAGCAGTTGGAAGCGAGATATAAATTTTTTTATCTGATTATTCGAAAAAAATAGAAACCCGCAAAGCGGAGGACCTTGTGTTATAATTAAGAGCTCATACTTGAAGAGAATTCTTTTTAGGTGTCTACGAACCTATTTTTCAGAGTATAAAGTCAAAAATGAATTATTCGATTTTTTTGACCCACCCTAATATGTGGGTCAGACAGGTAGATCTTTCGGCTCTAGGATACGTGAACACGAGAAAGCTTATCTTGGAAAAAACGGAAATTCAACATATGCTGACCATCTTTTGGAGACAGGACATGATTTTGACAATAACTTCAAAATCTTACACCTAGAAAAAAAGAACTTCAGGTTGAACTACCTAGAAGCCCTCGAAATCAACAGGTACACGAAGTCATGTTGTCATGACGAAACAATTTTTGTGAAATTAAATAATTTAGCGGAAATTAAGTTGTTCTACTTTAATCGTCGAAATGTATTTCCCACAAATGGAGACCGATACAATCAAACATATAATTAATCAAATCGATAAATTTAGATTATTTCTCATTTTACCTATTTTGTCTCATCCTGTATAAATCAAAGAGTAACAACCAAAGATTTTCTATCAAATATATTGCAGCTGAAATAGAGGAAAATATTCGTCTCCTTTCCAGAACGTAGATTGTTTATTTCTTGAGAAATCTAGGAGGGCCAAGATTTTTGACGATGTTTGTATGTTTCTAGGAGGTATTGTAACAACACGTGTTGATTCTCAGAAAAGAAAGATTCAAAATTGTACTTCAATCAAGAAAGTGTCGATGGGCTAATCCAAAATAGAAATTATTCAGGTATTGTTGTTTTAGCTCCATTCAAGGTTAATTCAAGCCTAAAATTGCCCAATCGACATAAGGCCATCGTGTGAAAATCAACTCATATCAAAATCCTGCTAATAGTGATAAATTGTCGAAATATAAACTCTTCCTACCTGTAACAATATCGTCGAAATTCTGGAAGAGCGACTTATCCCTGGACTTATCCCTGAAAAGAATAATTGATTTCACATAGTCATGATGTCCAATGCATTTAGTTATCGATGGTATCGCCCTAGAGGATGCGAATACTAGTTTAGGCCTAGAAAAACCCATTACGTGATTGAGCTCCCCTAAAATATAAATTGCTGGTTTTTCCTCTGAACGATAAAAGAGGTTAATAAACGACCCACCTGCTGCATATTCAGGATTCATCGGTGCCAATGTGGCTCCTACAAAAAAGACAGCTACTGTTACTATGCAAAATTCCAATCTGTTCTCGCTCATTAGCGCTATTGTATCCCCATGTTTCACCCCTTTTTCAATTAGAAATTGCGCCAAATGTTTGGACTGTTCGAGAATCATCGATCCAGTCAGTTTTTCTCCAGTGTCAGCATCGATCTGTAAAGACATAGGTGAATGTCTTAATTAACACTATTGATCTATTATCCACATGTTAATTGAATAAAATTAGAATGAATAATTTCAGCAGATTAAATAAGTTCGTGCGATTTTCATTCGAAAATTGAAGCATTATTGTGAAAAATTGGTTATAATTTTGCCAGTCACAATTCCATGCTGTATGCCATTGGAGCAGACAAGGTTTTGTAGATCACAGAAGCAAATTGCTCTAGATGGCGCTGGTGTATTAGTAATATCTTTGGAGTCTCTGTGTATAGCGAATATACTACTCTGTCAAGAAAGTACCGGGAATTTTCAATTAAAACAACATTTTTACATTTAATCGTGAAAATTTATTGGGTCGCCTTCAAAATAGGCTCCATTTGCTCCAATACATCTATGCCAACGGCACTTCCAATTATCGAAACATTTTTTATAGGCGCTTTCCGGGATGGACTTTAGCTCTCGCGCCGAATTTTGTTTTATGGCTTCAATCGACTCAAAACGGGTGCCACGAAGGGGCAATTTTAGTTTTGGGAAGAGGAAAAAGTCGCAGGGAGCCAAATCCGGCGAATACGGTGGTTGCTGAAGCACTTTTGTTGACTTTTTGGCGAGAAAGTCAGTCACAATCGTAGCTCGGTGAGAAGGCGCGTTATCGTCATGCAAAATCCATGAGGCCTTTTGCAACATTTTCAATGCATCGACACACGAAAATTCATTTGCAACACAAAACTTTAAACAAATTCTTTGCTCAACGTAATCACCCATAGTAAAAATCGGCACGCACTCTGACATCGACTGACTTAATCAGCTGTTGCAAACACACTAATTGACAGATCCCGCTCAAGCTTGGCATAGTAATTAAGGACAGTGGTACCAACCCAGGAAAAAAATCAGTTTGAAACGTGTGCATGTCTGCAATTTGCCTCTGTTATCTACAAAACCTTGTGGAATTTGTGTGAGTATAGAATTGTTATACAGTTGTATATCACACTGTCTCGATTTCTAGAACTTTCTATTACCATAGCTCATACTACTTATTAATGATTTTTGATACAGATCAGCCGGATTAATTTATTTTAATATGAATATTCTAATTCTTGAGCATTACGGCTATTCATGGCCTGATTTAAGCATGAGGAAAGTTCATTCTGCGTTCGTAACGTGAAAATATCGAGAATACATTTCTTTAGTTGAATTAACACGCAAAGGTATGTCTTGTATGTATTTTGCATACTCTAGATGGTGGTAGTGTATTATTAATATCTTAGAGTCTCTTTGTATGTATTTTGCATACTCTAGATGGCCCTAGTGTATTAGTAATATCTTTGGAGTCTCTGTGTATAGCGAATATAGATACTGCCATTTTAACCCCCCCCCTCATAAATTTAACTACTTGCTAATGCAAAATGGTCTTATTGAGCTTTTGAAAATTGGTACGTGTTAGGGCTTAAGGAATATTTTTCCTATTATTAGAAGGATATTTCCATCAAAAAAATGAATACCTGCTTTGCGTTACAAAAATCTTGTCGACCAGTGTAATTTTTCGTTAAGATATTAGAAGTACAAATAAGTTTCCGCCGTTTTTTAACACAAATTAAATATTTATTATAGAAGATGATTTTAAACGATGTGAGACTGCTTGCTGATTGACTTCTAATGTTAGACCAAGTTCTTTTTGTGTTTGAGATGAATCTTCCTCCAATAATTCCTCCAATTCTGCATCCTCGTAAATTTTTGGCCTTCCACTGCGATCTTTGTCTTCTACGTCGAAATCACCGTTTTTAAACTTTTGAAACCACTCTCGACACGTTCTCTCACTCAAAGCACCCTCACCATATGCTTCTACGACCAATTGATGCGCCTCAGCAGCAGATTTCTTTAAATTAAAGAAGTAAACTAATATTTCCCGCAAATGACGCTTACTTGGCTCAAATTTTGACATTTTCAACTTATAAAAATTATATTTTAGCAATATAAAATCAATGATATTAATAGGTTATCTTGTTCTTGAATGTCCAAACTATTTTTTAAGCCGGTTATCATCTGCGAAAGCTAACCGAAACTCCGTGCCGCGCCATCTACAATAAAACGGCGGAAACTTATTTGTACTCCTAATATTAGAATTGATTTCTATGAAACTCAAAGTTTAAATAACAGATATTAGATATTCACCCGATAAATTCATTTTCTTTTTCGAAATATTGTCAAAACTTTTTTAAGTAAACGAACTCACCTGAATAATGTTATTGGGGCACATTTGCAGAATTTCCAAAGCCAATTCACCTAGATTTGAGGATATTTTCCTTTCAATATCTTCACCCTTAATAATGTTCACTTCCATATTAGAATAAATAGGAAAAAATATCTCTTCCTCTGTATTTCTTTTCAACTATCAACACTTATTTGCTTTCCCAGCATTCGACATTATCAAGGGAATAATTATATTTATAGCTTTTGTACGTTTATCAATTATATTTATTAGAATCAGCACTGGGAACTGGTATTCACCAAAAAGACAGAGTGATAAAAACATCGATTAAAATGATTTTGATTTTACATCAACAATTTTAATGAGCTTGGAGGGAATTCCGTTTAGTTAGCATCGTTTTGAAATACGGCAATATCGGAGCTGAATCGTAAATTATGGAAAAAATATTGTAAAACTTTTACGGTTTTGCGCGCTTGTTCCATGGAACAGCGTGCTATAGTTTTGCTTCAATATCTGTAATTTTAAAACGAAAATATTGTAAAAAGTTTCAAATGTCATAAAGATTTATTCTGGGAGCTTCTAACCTTAATTATTTTCTAATAAAATAATAAAAAGAGGTTTTTTTTTGATAAAGGGATTATTTCAAAATTTTATATTCCATAAAGATTTATTCTGTTAACCTCCTACAAATTTTAAAATAAATGTCTTCGGAACACACTGTGTAAATTTATTAGACATAAAGAATTAATACTTATTACACAGTACCAAATAGAATGAAAGAAATCCAAAGAAATATAAATTGTCAACTAAAAATTATTAAATAAATAGTTGAGGAGTATAAAATATAAAATTTTGTTTCGTTCCTTGTTTTATGAAAACTTCTTTCCAAAAATGCAAAACATAACCTCAAGAACTTCTTCAAAAACAACTTGCTCAAAGTTCCTTTATAGGAACTTATTTTGAGCAAGTTCCTTTGAAGGAACTTATTTTGAGCAAGTTCCTTTAAAGGAACTTATTTTGAGCAAGATTCTTTGAAAGAACTTATTTTGAACAAGTTCCTTTAAAGGAACTTATATTGAGCAAGTTTCTTTGAAGAAACTTATTTTGAGAAAGTTCCTTCAAAGGAACTTATTTTGAGCAAGTTCCTTTAAAGGAACTTATTTTGAGCAAATTTCTTTAAAGGAACTTATTTTGAGCAAGTTCTTTTAAAGGAACTTATTTTGAGCAAGTTCCTTTAAAGGAACTTATTTTGAACAAGTTCCTTTAAAGGAACTTATTTTGAGCAAGTTCCTTTAAAGGAACTTATTTTGAGCAAGTTCCTTTAAAGGAACTTATTTTGAGCAAGTTCCTTTAAAGGAACTTATTTTGAGCAAGATTCTTTAAAAGAACTTATTTTGAGCAAGTTCCTTTAAAGGAACTTATTTTGAGCAAGTTTCTTTGAAGAAACTTATTTTGAGCAAGTTCCTTCAAAGGAACTTATTTTGAGCAAGTTCCTTTAAAGGAACTTATTTTGAGCAAGTTCCTTTAAAGGAACTTATTTTGAGCAAGTTCCTTTGAAGGAACTTATTTTGAGCAAGTTCCTTTAAAGGAACTTATTTTGAGCAAGTTCCTTTAAATGAACTTATTTTGAGAAAGTTCCTTCAAAGGAACTTATTTTGAGAAAGTTCCTTCAAAGGAACTTATTTTGGTAAGTTCCTTTAAAGTAACTTATTTTGAGCAAGTTCCTTTAAATTAACCTATTTTAAGCAGGTTCCTTTAAAGGAAATTATTTTGAGCAGGTTCCTTTAAAGGAACTTATTTTGAGCAAGTTTCTATAAAGGAACTTATTTTGAGAAAGTTCCTTTGAAGGAACTTATTTTGAGCAAATTGTTTTTAAAGAAGTTCTTGAGGTTATGTTATGCATTTTTGCAAGAACAATTTTAAAAACTTGCTCGAAATAAGTTCCTTTAAAGGAACTTATTTTGAGCAAGTTCCTTTAAAGGAACTTATTTTGAGAAAGTTCCTTTAAAGGAACTTATTTTGAGCAAGTTCTTTTAAGGGAACTTATTCTGAGCAAGTTCCTTTAAAGGAACTTATTTTGAGAAAGTTCCTTTAGAGGAACTTATTTTGAGCAGGTTCTTTTAAGGGAACTTATTTTGGGCAAGTTCCTTTGAAGGAACTTATTTTGAGCAAATTCCTTTAAAGGAACTTATTTTGAGCAAGGTCCTTGAAAGGAACCTATTTTGAGCAAGTTATTATTATTATATTCCTGAAAGTCCTAGATCTTCTGTGAAGATCTGTCAGAAGCTTATTCAGCTTGTGCGAGTTAGAGTTCAATTGTTTATGAAGAAGTTCTTGAGGTTATGTTTTGCATTTTTGGAAAGGAATCTAGTTTTCATATAACAAGAAACGAAACTAAGTTTCATCCTCTTCAAGTATTTATTTAATAATTTTTAGCTGACAATTTATATTTCTTTGAATTTCTTTCATTACCTTTAGTACTGTGCAATAAATTTTAGTTTATATGTCTACTAAATTCACACAGTGTGTTCTAAAGACATTTATTTAATTTGTTGGAGGTTAACAGAATAAATCTTTATGATATTTAAAATTTTGTAATGATCCTTCTATTAAAAAAAACCTCTATTTGTTATTTTATTAAAAAATGATGAAGGTTAGAAGCTCCCAGGGTAAGTTTGGGGCTTGAACGCTAGGAGTGCAGATAATAAGTTTGTGCTTTTTTTTCTTTCGAAAATTGAAAAATTGTTTATGAATTCAAAGGTCCTCGCTAGCCATTACTTTTTGTCATCTTTCTGGTAATTGACGGATCCTATCGCGAAAAAAGGCTAGTTCTTTTGCCGCTATCCATGCATCGATCCATCCAGGTGGTCGCTACACACTCCCCCTCCAGTGAGCGTCGGTATGGTCACAGAATAGGGCGTTGGAATCAGGCAATGAAACAGTCCGCCGCTGGGTTGGACGCAGTGCCATCTCCAGCAGGGTTACTGTGGAATGAAAGGAAAGTTACCTCGGAAATAGGATGGCGCAATCAGGGCCGGATCACGTCGGGGTCACCAATGAAGCTCTAAGGAATGCTGGTGTTGTCAGGGAGCTTCTACCTACTAATTTAGGAGGCGGCGTTTCGTTCGGAGCATGAGTACCCGAACTCTTCAGATAGGCGAGGTGCGCAAGTCAATGACCCTGTGTTCCACGTCGGAACGGTCGTCGAACGCTGTGTGCCTTGCCCTACTTTAACTCGGCAGGGACGGTCAGTCAAGTATTTTTAAGACTAGTCGTGTCCTCTATATGAGACGCTGGCAAGCTGGAGCAGAATTCTGGACGAGGAGCGAAGAAGTTGGTCGCTACAGTAGTAATATTTTCCATCCAACCAACTCCCCCAAAGAGGTAACTTATTACACCGTACGCAAAAATACGAATAATGAAACAAGATTTAATTACAGCAAGTTATGATAAGTGATACGATGTAGACAATTTAACTAGAAAAAAAATTAGGAATGTAAATGGTTCCACTAAAATATTATTATATCAATGACTTGATTCCCTAGAAACAATATCATCATGTGGAATATTTGGTATAAAATTCATTTAAAGATCATTCAGAATATTCCTCAATTTAACAACCATTGGTCCATAAATATCTTCGGAATTTTTGTACGGTTCACAGGCCAGTTTTGGAGCGAGTAAATCTGTATAGGTAAAAGTTTCTCCTCTTTCTCTGTTATATCCAATTATTGCCTGATATGCAGCTCCAATCATGGCAGAGTTTACATTGTCCTGAAAAGTTAAGGTATTAGTGATCGTATAATATCATGAATTTGGGTTTGATTTACTTGTGTGTAAACGGGACAACCAAAGACATCAGAAAGAACTTGGAGAATTGCCTTGTTCGAAGATGCTCCACCTGTGGCTAAAATTTTTGTACCCCCACCTGAAAAATAATAAATTACGAATCAAAATATTCTGAAAACCTTTACAAATGATTCATATTAAAATTAATACTCATACTAGAACAAATCTCTTTTTAATTTTGCCAATTCGTGTAATCGAACGGAAGGAAATCTATTGTATACCTATTTTGAAGCCAATGTCTTCAGCATATAACCTTCTTGTAAGAAACTGACCCTCTACAGCTGCCCTTATTTCTATTTCATTACTGGAAAATTTAGATAATTTCTTGCCTTCCTTATTGAATCTGAACTCTCCCATAGCTGTGAACAATATTTCTTCGACATAAAGGTAGAGTCCTGTAATTTAAATTATGATTTACAAAGACTACCTGAAATTCAATTTATTTCACCTAAGTATCCGAAATTGCCTCTTGGAGTACTCTCTAATAATTCGTTGAACGTGTCCCATGATTTTTCTGCATATTTGTTTCTTATTCTTTCTCTTGTCAGCGATCCATTTTTGAAACTGGAAAAATTGTATCATTCAGAAAAACTCCAAAATTTTAGATATTTTTGATGTCCTTAACGGCTTACTATCGTTTTGCTCAAATGTCTGTAATTTTCGAATTTGGAGCTGAAAATAGTCTCAAAAGACTAGGTTGGACTGACCAAGTTATAGAGAGAATAATATATGATAATTATAAATTGAAGGAAATTGTGTGAAGCTGTATAAACGGCATGACTAAAAAAGTATATTGAAACTATATCGAAAGCGAGAATTTTCAAATACTAACAATTTAATAATAATTTTGTTGCTCTTCAATAACCATCTCTTCCGATTGATGCAACATGATCTGGCTTCTCCAATTACGACAAAGTTAAAAATTGATCGATGCATAGAAGCGGCCAAAGATCGGGCTTTTTTCGCGATTGGGTTCGTCAATTGCCAGAAATATAGGAAATAAAAGTGGCTAGCGGAGGAAAATACTTTGAACTTTGCATGTATTACCAATTTTCCACAATAAAGCTTCAATTTTCGACAACAAACCGCACAACTTCATCTATACTCCTAATGGAAAAGTCATCATTCTACTTTATTACCACTAACACATGGATAGTAACGCTAGTAGTACCTTTAAAACCCAAAAATCTGATGTTTCCTATGTAGATAGCTCTAATAATAAAGAGAGCAAAGACTTAAAATAAAATAAATGGAGATTTATACTTGATAGAAGGTATATAAAATTATTATTATATATTTAATTTCAAAAAATTATATTTAATATTAAAACTTCAGGAATTAAATTAATGTCATATAAGCACCGCTTATATCAAACGACATATAAAATAAACAGTCATTATAAAACATCCAAATGAAGTAACAAAATCCAATAAATATAAAATGTTAACAAAAATCCTATAAATTAAATATTTCATCCCTCTTATGAAAACATATATCTTTCAAAAATGTTTAACATAATCCTAAGAATTTCATCATAAAACTATCTTACTGAGAATATTCAATATTATTGAATATCTCACTAAGTTACTTTTTAGAAAATCTGAAGATAGGTAAAAACATTACTAAAAAACAAGTTTTAAGAGAGACTTAAGTAAGATTGGCCACTGACGAGCAAAGTCTCTCTGAAAACTTGTTTTTTAGTAATGTTTTTACCTATCTTCAGATTTTCTAAAAAGTAACTTAGTGAGATATTCAATAATATTGAATATTCTAAGTAAGATAGTTTTATGATGAAATTCTTATGATTATGTTAAACATTTTTGAAAGATATCTGCTTTCATAAGAGGGATTAGCAGAAACAAAATTTTGTCTGCTCAAAATATTTAATTAATAGGATTTTTGTTAACAATTTATATTAATTGGATTTTGTTATCTCATTTGGATTTTGTTATCTCATTTGGATACTGAATGTTTATTTTATATGTCGTTTGCTATAAGCGGTACTTATATGACATTAATTTAATTCCTGAAGTTATAATATTAAATATAATTTTTTGAAATTAAATATGTAGCAGGCTAAAAGAATATATCTGTGAATATTTAAATAAGAGCAAAGACTTGTAAATAAAGATTTATTTTTGGGCGTCTTATAAAGCTTATGGGATCGTCGGTAGCCCTTATGACATAAATATATTTCTATGACCTTAGTGCATAAATAACTTTTGCAACCTAACCACATATGAAAACCGATTTAGACTTGGTATAATAGCGGAAAAACGAAAGACGTTGGTCATTTGGTTTGGTAATAAATATTCATATGACTATTATGATGTATCAGCCCACAAACTTACCCTATCATTGCCATGTAAGCATTGGAATCGAGTGGATTACATAGAACATGCCCATTCAGAACTGTTTTCGGCTCTGAAAGCCATAGAAACAAAACGTCACTGGTTCCTAAACTAACAGCAAGCCAGTCGTCCTTCAAACCCAAACCTGAAATGTTGCATTGTGTATAATATACAAGGATATACCCAAAAGTGATGCATTTTCCATAGGAGGAAGAATTAAAAATAAGCAATTGCGCAAAAGAATTGTCATAAAATGGCGGAATCGTTTCGGCGCAGGTCACAATTATAAGAGCTCACTGTATACTCCGAAGTTGTACTGAAGACATTTGGTTGAAGTGATCTCTTGATTCATAAACAATTAAGCTTCAATTTTGTTTCCAGTACATGACGAAATGACCAACCAAACATATGAAGTCCATTGTATGCCGAGTTTCAAAAGAATAGTGACGTGAAATATCCAAAATCATTTCGTAAACGACGAAAGTAGTTGTCTAGGTTCAGTTTTTCGAACTTTCTGTACCGACAAGCTAAACGAAAAACTCTAGACGGTCAAACTGAATATTTATTATAAATGGAATGAAATAAGGCATTACTACTTCGTTTCCTATCACTTTTTATTTACTGAAGTGACTCAAGTTTCGTAATGTTTACTACATTTTCAAACTGAATAAAGCGATTTGTATCTCAACTATTATATAAGGTGTCTTGATTTAACGTACATATACACACATCGTCAAAAGTCTTGGCACTCTATGTTTCTCAAGAAATAAACAATCTATGATAGATTGGGCCGTTGCTTGGTAGAAATCAGTTGTAATTGTCATTATAAAATAAAACACTTGTTTACATTTTCTACTTTATTCTACTTAAATAAAGTAGAAAATGTAAACAAGTGTTTTATTTTATAATGACAAATAAACAATCTATGTTCTGGAAATGAGATGAGTATTTTCCTCTATTTCAACTGCACTATATTTGATAGAAAATCTTGGTTTGGTAATCTTTGCTTTGTGCAGGACGAGACAAAATATGAAAAATGAGAAAAGATCTAAATTTATCGATTATTTATTTTTGTTTTGATTAATTATAGTTATTCACAACTTAATCCAAATTCATTAGTCCATATTACCACCTCTTCTTTCAATCAACTGCTTAATACGCCTAGGCATCGCACGAATCAAGTCATTAATGAAATGTTCAGGCATATTTTTCCATGCTTCCTGAAGGGCTAAACTCAATTCCTGAAAAGTTGAAGGTGGGTTTAGGCGATTGGATATTGCATTCCCCTAAGTAATGCCATATGTGCTCAATTGGATTTATGTCTGGTGAGTTTGCTGGCCAATTCATTCTCTGGAAGACTTTTGACGATGTATGTATGTATGTATTTTAGAGGGTGATTCTAGAGACTAAATTATGCAGAAAAATTCATATCAACTTAGGTCCTGAAATCTACCCTATGGGCGGTAGAGCTTCTTCAACATGACCACCAAAATCCAATAAACTAGCGATATCTTTCTCAAAACTCGGCGGATTAAAATGAATTTCGGTACATGGAGGTTTCTGGATGAACTGAATCGTCTGGTAATAAAAAAACTTACTGATTCTCATCAGTGGCGGGCATAACACGGGGTCTTTCATAAAATTACTTCTAATTTTTGACTGAGTGATCAAATTGAAATTTTAATCAAAGACTCCTCATACATTTTCGAAGAAAACAGATACCTTGCGTTGAAAGCGTTACGGAGCACCATTCACGAGAAATAAGTGATTTTTTGATTATATGCTAACTAAGTCATGCACTGCTTATCTCGAAAAACATAATAGTCCAATCAAGAAGATCGTGAAATCGGGTTTTTCGCTAATAGGGCTGAATTTATATGAAAATAATCAGAAAAAAGCGTATAAAACTGTGGGCAAAGTAAAAAAATTTTTCAAACCCCGGGAAGGGGGTGAAAAAAATGAAAAACTACCCCAAAATACGATTTTTGGGTTAAATTTCGAAAATATCAAAAAAAGTTTCAACTAAAAGTTGTAGAGCATAAAATTTTAGGTCTACCTCTTTCCGACCATTTTTTCTCTAAAACGCATTCTTTTATCCCTAGGACGGTATAAAGGGTTTAAAAAATAAAAATTTAATAAAAAATGTAAAAATTGGACTTTTTGAATTTTTTTTTCATTCTCTTAAAAAAACTATAAACAACAATCGTATAGAAAAAAAATTTTTTTCATCCCTTCTATGACGAATACATAAATTACCTGTCTTTAAAAGGTTTTATTACCTGCAGGTAAAAATCTACAAATATAAATATCACATCAAAATTTATAAAAAAAAAATATTGTTGCCTGTAAAGTCGGTATACGGGCGAAAGTTTTACGTGACAACGACTTTGAGTGGTAAAATAATTTTAATGTGAATATTCATTCGTATAGTAGGAAGAAGGATGAAATAATAGTAACAATTTAAAACATTTATTTATACAAAGAATTATATTTAAAACATTAATTTATACAAAGAATCTCGCACTGAATTTCATATTAACAAAATTTTATTTATCAATCAGTTGTTATAAGTTATTAATAAATTTAACTTGTTTTACATTGTTATAAATATAAAAACTAAATTTAAAAGTTAGAACATTTATTTAAATCACATTAATTGTTAATATCAATCGATTTTAATTCAAAGTGTATTTTCTAAAAGGAGAAAACTAATTCACATTTGATCTTTGAATTTGTAAATCGCGCGCTTTGATTGAAAACTACCACAACATTGTGATTACTACAACATAACCTATTCACTTATGTCTTAGTCATTTATTTCATCATGTTATATTATCAGTCTGAAATTATTTACCTTTGCTGTTTGAATTGTTGCGATGGACGAAACTACCTTCACATTATCACTACACAATCGTTTTACAATTAACTGGCAACGTGTAAACTTGTATGCAGGCGCCTAAGCGAAATAGAAGCGCAAGACATGAACCGGTGTGTATGCCTATCTCTCTCACTCTCTCTCTCTCTCGCTCTGTCTCTCTTGCTCTTAGGCGGGCTAACTGTGCTCGAGTGGAAGGGACGCGTGCCTTTCACTTTTTATGTCTGTCTCTCTCGCTCTTAGGCGGGCTAACCATGCCCGAGTGGAAGGGACGCGTGCCTCTCACTCGCTCTCATTGTGAGCGCATAACGTGAGCGGAGCGTAACGCAGTTTCTTGAAGTGTCACCCGGCAAACCAATTTATAAGACGTTGTCACGTCAAAAAATTTAAAAATCAATTGAAAAATTTTTTTTTTAAATATTACCCGTTTTAAGTGAAATATTGAGGTAATTGTCATTATAAAATAAAACACTTGTTTACATTTTCTACTTTATTTTTGGTATTGACGTACGTTTCGTCTTTGCTAGAAAGACTTCATCAAAATATCCGTTTTCACCTCTTCAGTTTTAATAGAAGGGATGAAAAAAAAATATTTTTTTCTCTACGATTGTTGTTTATAGTTTTTTTAAGAGAATGAAAAAAAAATTCAAAAAGTCCAATTTTTACATTTTTTATTAAATTTTTATTTTTTAAACCCTTTATACCGTTCTAGGGGTAAAAGAATGAGTTTTAGGGAAAAAATGGTCGGATAGAGGTAGACCTGAAATTTTATGCTCTACAACTTTTAGTTGAAACTTTTTTTGATATTTTCGAAATTTAACCCAAAAATCGTATTTTGGGGTAGTTTTTCATTTTTTTCAATCCCTTCCCGGGGTTTGAAAATTTTTTTACTTTGCCCACAGTTTTATACGCTTTTTTCTGATTATTTTCATATAAATTCAGCCCTATTAGCGAAAAACCCGATTTCACGATCTTCTTCATTGGACTAATAATAGATGTCTATCACTTTGTTAGTCAGCAACAACGTCCATGGCTCAGTTAGAATGCATATCATCACAAAAGCATCAATTAATATTTCCCTTGTTATCGATGTAGCCAATTTCAAAGACCTTGAAAACTTACAAGGAATCATAGAATCATGTACGATCTCTATGGTGATGAAAATCTTAGGAAGGGGGCAGTTTTTGCCTAAATGTCTGTAATAATAGAATTTTCAGCTGTCTGGAACGACTAAGTTGGACTTACAGATGAAGAATCTGACGTTAAAAATAATTCCTCACGTAAACACTCTTAACTTTTGAACGTGAGAAGTAAGACACTTGAAACTTTTAGGGTAGGTTCGAAGTCCGAATATCTCGCTTGAATTCGTGAATGGGCCAAATCGGTTCAATGGTTCCGCAGTCATTCACATTTGCATCAATAGATCAATGTGTAGTGGAATAATCATTCTTGTTTACTGATGGATTTCTGGAAATTTGATCTTATACTTGATTCAATCAAAATTCCCGTAATTTTGCACCAAACTCTAAAAAATCTAGAAAATGTGTTTTTCAACATTCATCACTCCTATGACATAAGTGTTAAAAAAGTACTCTCTTACCTATTAATGATGAAGGGTTATCACCACTGCAAGCCACTACTTTACAATTTTTATCAAAGCCATATCTTTCTACAAAATATGGTGAAATCTCTCCTAAGCAGGTGCAAGAAGGTACTGGATCCCCTAATTTTTGTGCACAATTAGAGCCACAAACTTTGAGTAAGTCTGGATGCCACTTTTTAGTCCTGATATCCATGAGGTTCATGCCAGAGGCGTCGCTATAATCTATTGGAGCTATACGGCCTAGGAAGAGCGAAGCTAAAAAACTGCTCACAATCGATATTCTCTGCAAAAAATTGCTCATTAAAGAAACGATAAAAATTTAGAAATTCCAATAGGAATAATACAATTTAAAATGAATATAAAAGCAGATTCAATGTATTAGTCACCTATAATTTTAATTTCAAAAAATTTTATTCAAAAACTTTTAGAATTAAATTAATGTCTAAATAAACTTTTTCTAAACTAAAATTAAAGGAGACTAACAGATTAAATCTGTTTTGATATTCAAATTTTGTAATATTCCTTCTATCAAGTGAAAAACCACTTATTATTTTATTTTATATATAATATATAATTAAATTTGATTTTAAAAAAGTATCATATAAATATCATGTGATTTAACTAAGACCATAAAAATACCCTACAAGCTTTGTGTGATTTTTGTGATGAACATTGAATACCTTGGATTTTTAACTTAGTGTATTCAAACGAGGACGCCACAAGGACTCAGAGGTAAGTTATTTATTGTTGATTGATTTTATTTTTTAAATGTGAAGTAGGATCGATGAAGACTTTATCTGAATTCTAATTGTTTTTTGAGGATGTGATACATGTTTTGAGAGATTTTTGAAGGAACTTATTTAAATATATCAAATATTTCAGATAAATAATTTTTTTGAGAAGTTCTTAAAATTATGTTTTTTGTTTTTGAAAAGGATTCAGTTTTCATATTGTAAGATCAAACACAAAATTTTGTCTACTTCAAATATTTATTCATTAATTTTAATTGGAAAACTTTGAATATCAAAACAGATAATCTGTTAGTCTTTTATTTTAATTTCAAAAAATTTTTTTTTAAAAACTTTTAGTATTAAATTGATGTCTTATAGCACTGCTTTTATTTAATAGATGTATTAAATCAAAATTCATTATACAATACCAAATAGAATAAAAAACCCAACAAATATAAATTGCTAATTAAATTGAATGTTTTGTTCCAAGCATGCGAAATATTACTTATTTTTTAATTTTAATTCGCAATATCTATTTGTTGTTTTTTTTTAATCCATTTGATATTGTATAATGAATTTTGATTTTATACGTCTATTGAATATAAGCAGTGGTTATAAGACATGTATTTAATTCTAAAAGTTTTTAAAATTTTTTTTTTGAATTAAAATTGTAGAAGACTAACAGTATAATCTGTTTTGATATTAAAAGTTTGTAATAATACTTCTATCAAGTAAAAAAACCGCTTCTTATTATTTAAGTTTAATTAACAATTTATATTTGTTGGGTTATTTATTCGATTTGATATTATATAATGAGTTTTGATTTTATATGTCCATTAAATATTAGCTGTGCTTATAAGACATTAATTTAATTCTTAAAGTTTTTGAATGAAATTTTTTTGAATTAAAATTATAGGAGACTAACAGATTAAATCTGTTTTGATATTCAATTTTTGTAATAATCCTTCTGTCAGGTGAAAAATTTCTCTTATTATTTTATTTTATACTAGCTTTTTACCCGCGGCTTCGCCCGCAGTGGAGTCATTAAATAAGTATGAAAGATAAAGGGTAAGGGTATAATAATAGTAAAACTTCATTACTGAAGTAGCTAAATTTGACGATTTTTTGACAAACAATTGTTTTATCTTTCGTAAAAAAAATTTTTTTTTTAATATAAAGTACCCTATGTTACTTCTAATACCTTCAAGAGTATATGTACAAAGTTTCATGATGATCGGTTCAGTAGTTTTTGCGTGAAAGCGTAACAAACAAACTTACATTCGCATTTATAATATTAAGTAGGGATGTAATATATAATTAAATTTGATTTTAAAAAAATCTCATTATATAAATATCATGTGATTTAACTAAGACCATAAAAATACCCTACGAGCTAAGTGTGATTTTTGTGATGAAAATTGAATACCTTGGATTTTAAAGTTAGTGTGTTCAAACGAGGACGCCACAAGGTCTTAGAAGTAACTTATTTATTGTTAATTGATATTATTTTTTGAATGTGAAGTAGGAATGAAGACCTTATCTGAATTCTAATTGTTTTTTGAGGATGTGATACATGTTTTGAGAGATTTTTGAAGGATTTTATTTAAATATATTAAATATTTCAGATTAATAATTTTTTTGAGAAGTTCTTAAAATTATGTTTTTTATTTTTGAAAAGGATTCAGTTTTCATAATTGAAGATTAGAAACAAAATTTTGTCTGCTTCAAATAATTATTTATTAATTTTAATTGAAAAACTTTGAATATCAAAACAGATTTAATCTGTTAGTCTTCTACTATTTTAATTTCAAAAAAAAAATTTTATAAGCTTTTAGAATTAAATTGATGTCTTATTAGCACTGCTTATATTCAATAGACGTATAAATTCAAAATTAATTATACAATATCAAATGGAATAAAAAAACCCAACAAATATAAATTGCTAATTAAATTGAATGTTTTGTTCCAAGCATGCGGAATATTACTTATTTTTTAATTTTAATTAGCAATTTCTATTTGTTGGTTTTTTTTATTCCATTCGATATTATATAATGAATTTTGATTTTATACGTCTATTCAATATAATCAGTGGTTATATTCAATACACATTAATTTAATTCTGAAAGTTTTAAAAAAATTTTTTTGAAATTAAAATTGTAGAAGACTAACAGTATAATCTGTTTTGATATTAAAAGTTAGTAATAATACTTCTATCAAGTAAAAAAACCGCTTCTTATTCTTTAACTTTAATTGACAATTTATATTTGTTTGGTTATTTATTCCATTTGATATTATGTAATGAGTTTTGATTTTATATGTCTATTAAATATAAGCTGTGCTTATAAGACATTAATTTAATTCTAAATTTTTTGAATAAAGTTTTTAAAATTAAAATTATAGATTAATTAAATCTATTTTTATATTCAAATTATGTAATAATCCTGAAGTAAAAAAACTATTCTTATTATTTTACAATTTAAAATGGTCATAATGGTAACATTGTATATTATTTTTGAAATTTGCTATGTTATTTGTGTTCAGTAGGTTATTCCATTTATTGAAAGATACACGCTTTAACAACGTTTAGAAATTTTTGTATTATTTCATCAAAATCAGGGCTCGTTTGTGAAAACTGTGGGAAATTTAAGTATTCAGTTAATCAACTCACTATTCGTCGTACTGTAGACAAATTTGAAGGTGAATTTTCTTTATACAATACAAGAATACCAGTACGACAAAAAAATGTACACACATAAGAGTATGTTGACTTAGTTGCAGCAAGTGTAAAAGAAAATCCAAATTTATCGGCTCCACTGCGATATCAACAATCAAATTTTTCTCAAACAACTATTCGAAAAATTTGCAATAAATATAGAGAATACAGAAATTGGCTGTTTTGATATTTTACATTTTAAATTGAATATATGTTTGTTTTTATTCGGAATTAGGTTAAATACTTCAAAAATAAAATGGGGGATTTCGTGGCTCTAAAAATTCTTATATCCCTAGTTAAGAATTCAACTTACCTCTGTGTTTTTGAAAGCTTCAGGTCTGTGAGTACTAATTCTGGCTATTTGTGGACCTGTGAATCTTTCGTATGCTCGTGAACCAGTGATGGCTGCCAATTTCTGAAAAAATTCAATACATTCCTGCGGATATTCGAAGTTTTTAAAAAATCTTCTCACCTCAGGTCCACCAACTACTTCCTCAAAGCATCTACATTCAATTTTAGTCGTAGAATCCATCCATGTTGGACTGTCTGGTACGGAAAAACTTGATGCCAATTGCGTGTGTAAAAAATTCGACGGGTCAAGATTGCCTAAGGTTTTTTCCGCTCCATTTTGCCAGTACACAGATCCATGTTGCTATAAATTAGGCGTATGTTTGAATTGGACCAAATAATATTAATTATTGGTTACTCAAATAAAATAATGAAGACTATTTCCAGAATACATTAATCAACGATAATTGTTTTAAATTTTTAACTAATTCTGAAAATTAAATCTTCACTTCTTATAAAGGGTGTCCCAAAGAAAATTTGACCCCCCCAGAACTCAGAAACGAAGAATTTTCGAATATTTAAAAAAAAACTGAGTTCTGGGGGAGGTCAAATTTTCGTTGGGACACCCTGTATATAAGAAGTGAAGGTGTAATTTTAAGAGTGTCTTCAAAAGGTAAACTTGAAGAAACCACAGTGTGGGCGAACTAAATGTCGTTAATTAATACATTATGGAAATTATTAATAGGGAGTACGAGCTATGATAATAGAAAGTTCTAAAAATCGAGACAGTGTAACAACGTCTGTATAACAATTCTATACTCGAACAAACTCGAAAAGGTTCTGTAGATCACAGAGGTAAATTGCAAACATGCGCACGTTTCAAACTGATTAGTTTTCGTCAGTGCAATGTATCTTAGTGACTCCAAATCTGCCAATTATCCATATTCGCTATACACAGAGGCTCTAAGGTATTAATAATACAGTAGCGCCATCTAGAGTATGCAAAATACATACAAGACATACCTTTGCGAGTTAATGCAAGTAAAGAAATGTATTCTTGATATTTTCACGTTACTGACGCAGAATAATCTTTCCTCATGCTCTAATCAGATCATAAATTGCCGTAATGGTACAGATCAACCGTTTTAATTTATTTGAATTATGGAAATAGTCTCTATTATTTTATTTAATTAAAATGAATTTCCATCAGGTAAGGAATTGATAACTTACTTGCGCTGTCCCAGAAACTGCAGCGATTTTCGAAAAATCTACATTTGCAATTATGAGTTTATCCATCAGAAGATCCAAAGCCTTAATCCACATAACGGTAGGTGCTGTGATTTCGTGAGGGTTAATTTTATTCATTTTGACACCCCCATTTGTTCTGTATTCAGGCAGATGTGTATCAAAAATAACGCTCTCTTCATTGAGGGTTTCCAGTTTATCATTGATAACAACTGCTTTTAGCTGAAAGTAGATAGAATCTTTTTAATTAAAAAATATATAGAAGAGAGTATTTTATTTCCACAAAAATGTTTGTACAACAACAATTATTTCACCACGATGTGGCTTCATCAGGTATCTACATTCTACTGGTTGGAGGTGTTCAGTGTAACCGAGTTTAAATATATTGTTAGGTACGTGACAAAATAATGGAAGAACAAGTCATAAAAACTCAAGGTGTTTATTGGAGTTTGGCGCTAAAAATGCCATTATGAAAAGATTTTCAGTAATGGAAACTTGTCAACATCAGTTTGTTCGTTCAAAAGGATTTTAAGGCCATTGTACCTGTTGATTTAAAGAAATTCTGAGTGTTAATCTAGAACATTTGCTTTCAACGTGGATAATTTCATAGTTATTGTTGAAATTAAGCCTGAATTCCTTAAGATGATTACCATATGTCGAATGTACGGAATCCGATATATAACTCCTTTGGTGTTCTTGGATTCTTTTCTTGAATGATCTACTTATCTGGCCAATATATACTAAAGGGCAAGCGTTGCAAGTCAACTTGTAGACTCCAGATTTATTTTCTTTATTTGTTCGATCCTTATTGTTTTTTATGTAGGTACTAAGATCATTAATGGTTTTAAATGCTGCGTTGTAATTGAAAATATTTTTGAAATATTTAGCAATATTCTCAGTTAATCCATTAACATAAGATAACGAAAAATATTTCTGTGTATTGTCCTCTTTTATGATTGAGTACAGGAGATTTAATGCCATTTTCTTTTGCTTATTGGATACCATTTTGTCAATGAGAAAGAGGTTTTAACCGTTTTTTGACGCTATTTGTTTAATATTATTGGTTTAATAATGGGAAATCCACTCAGTTCAATTTTAGCTGAAATTTTTATGGAAGATCTAGCATCAAAAATACACTTAAATCCTATGAGCAAATATTTCCTTTATTGGTATAGATATGTAGATGACATTTTTTGTTATTTCAAAGGCATCGACTGACAACTGCATATCTTTAGGAAATTCATTAATTTTTGTAAATTAATTATAATATTATTGATAAACTCCACCCAAAATAATCAAATTTACAATGGAAGAAGAAAAGAAACAAAGTATTGATTTTCTTGACCTCACAATAACAAGACTAGATAATTTACATGATTTTAGTATTTTCCACAAACCCACACATAGAGATATAACAATACATAAAACTTCAAATCACTCACCAACCAAAAGATGTCAGCATATAATAGTTTTATTCATAGACTAATGAATGTCCCTTTGAATTCAGATAACTTTTTGAAAGAATTAAATATTATTAAACAAATAGCGTCAAACAACGGTTACCAACCCCTTTCTTATAGACAAAATGGTATCCAATAGACAAAAAAAAAATGGCATTAAATCTCGTGTACCCAATCATAAAATAGGAAAATACACAGAAAAATTTTTCGTTATCTTAGTTAATGGATTATCTGGAAATATTCTTAAATATTTCAAAAATATTACAACGCAGCTGTTAAAACCTTAGTACCTACAGAAAAAACAATAAGGATCGAACAAATAAAGAAAATAAATCTGGAGTCTACAAGTTGACTTCCAACGATTGCCTTTTAGTATACATTGGCCAGACAGGTAGATCATTCAAGAAAAGAATCCAAGAACACCAAAGGAGTTATATATTGGATTCCGTACATTCGACATATGCTAATCATCTTAAGGAATTCAAGCATAATTTCAACAATAACTATGAAATTATCCACGCAGAAAGCAAAAGTAAAATAAACACTTTTACAATTTCTTGAAATCAACAGGTAAAATGCCACTAAAATCCTTTTGAACGAACAAACAGATGTTGACAAGTTTCCATTACTGAATATCTTTTCATAATGGCATTTTTAGCGGCAAACTCCAATAATCACCTTGAGTTTTTATGACTTGTTCTTTCATTATTTTGTCACGTACCTAACAATATATTTAAACTCGGTTACACTGAACACCTCCAACCAGTAGAACGTAGATACCTGATGAAGCCACATCGTGGTGAAATAATTGTTGTTGTACAAACATTTTTGTGGAAATAAAATACTGTCTCATATATATTCTTTAATTCAAATTTTATACAATAAAGACCGAATTATTAAAATAATTATTTCTAGCCAATTCCAAAAAAATTATAGGGGCCAAAAGCTAAGGATAACATGCACGTCTTATTGTAAGTGAATGCCTTTTCAACTTAAATTTTTCCCTTTAAGCGTACATCAATCCTGATGAATCTTGGATAGTAATAATAATACTGAAGACCAGTTATATGTTCTCTATACAGATAGTTAACCCACCACTGGAATTAACTTCTTATGAATCCGATCATGCTTAAAACACTGGAAACTTTCCCATATAAAATCATCATAACAGGATTGGTAGAATCGGATACTACTCAAATGATGAATCATCAAGTGAAGTTAATAAAGTTAGTTATTATGTCATTCAGATAAATCGGTTTAATTATGACAACAAATGTTCATTATTGGAAATAAATGAAAAAACGGACGGAAACAAATTTAAACTTCCCTGAACATTTCACAGTTCACCTTTTGAAGTGTATAGATTTCAAATATTAAAAGGAATATGTTGAAAAGTACTGATTTTGCTCGCTTATTCATATCGCCCACGATCCTCACGAAATTTTACATCAGCCTTCTTGTTGTTGTATTTTACATCTAAATGCTAAATTTAAATCCAATCGTACGACTGTTGCTATGCTTGGCTCAAAAATTTTGTTTTTTTTTTTGGATCTTACCATTAAACGATCCACACGAATATATATGTGATCATTTGGCTTTCAAATACCGATTGATCGAATTATTAGGAGTACAAATAAGTTTCCGCCGTTTTATTGTAGATGGCGCGGCACGGAGTTTCGGTTAGCTTTCGCAGATGATAACCGGCTTAAAAAATAGTTTGGACATTCAAGAACAACATAACCTATTAATATCATTGATTTTATATTGGTAAAATATAATTTTTATAAGTTGAGAATGTCAAAATTTGAGCCAAGTAAGCGTCATTTGCGGGAAATATTAATTTACTTATTTAATTTAAAGAAATCTGCTGCTGAGGCGCATCAATTGCTCGTAGAAGCATATGGTGAGGGTGCTTTGAGTGAGAGAACGTGTCGAGAGTGGTTTCAAAAGTTTAAAAACGGTGATTTCGACGTAGAAGACAAAAATCGCAGTGGAAGGAAAAATTTACGAGGATGCAGAATTGGAGGAATTATTGGAGGAAGATTCATCTCAAACACGAAAAGAACTTGCTCTAACATTAGAAGTCACTCAGCGAGCAGTCTCACATCGTTTAAAATCATTCTTCTATAATAAATATTTAATTTGTGTTAAAAAACGGCGGAAACTTATTTGTACTCCTAATAGAAGTTTGGAAAATATTGATGAAAAAATAGGAAGATTTCAAAGGTGAATAAATTCCAAACCATTAGACTGATTTTGACCAATAACGAACTTAACCGAGACGTGTAAATAAACTGCTATTATAATTTTCATATGCACAATATCTCTTTATCAAACTTATTTCGTATAATCCAAAAGATTGAACTGATTGCTCTTTGATCTCTTGAACCTATTAAAGATAAACAGGGGGGCAAATCATGAGTCTTCAGTTTTTAAATATCGGGTGTTTTTTGTAGAGTGATAAAATTGAAATAAAACACATTTAAATTAAGCTTGAAGCCAAATTTTTTTTTATTTGAGAGATAATTCTATATCATTTATGTTTTAAAAATTATTTCCGGCATACGTCCACCACGATTAGCTGTGAGGAACCGCATTCGACCAGACCAATTTTGGACCACTTTTGCGAGTAATTCAGGCCTTATTTCATCAAATACAGGAGTTATGTTGGCTTCCAAAGCGTCTATTGTTTCTGGTTTATCCGCATAAACCAATGACTTGACATAACCCCAAAGAAAATTATCCAGTGAGTTATGTCGCATGATCTTGGAGGCCAATTAATTTGACCATCAAAAAAACTACCACTTAGATTCTTCATCAAGAAGGATTCACCCTATAACAAAAAGTGAAGTGACACATAAAACAATATTCCTCGTCCAAACTCATGCGGATTTTGATAACAATCGAGAAATAAACAGTGAAATAATTAGCAAAACACGAAAACATTATTCAACTTTTGCGTATCTTCTTCCACAGAAATATTTCATTGAAGTATTGAGGTATATTTGGTCCAATTTCCCAATAACCTGTCCGAATAGTTATGATTCACCCCGTATACATTAACCTGGTGCGCTGAAGACGTATAATTAATCAATTCAAAACTCCCTCAACCGCAAGCGCGAAACTCCAAAACATAACCTAAAACCGTGACAGAACCAACTGAATATCGATACAACTGTCGAGAAGAAGATGTCAACCTACCTGCTGAGTGCTCAAGTCGAGCCCTAGAAAGGTAACTTCGCTCTTCGAAACCATCATCACAAATTAATAACACTTTCTTTGTACGTATCAAAAAGAAGAATGGAACTAAGGCAGCGGAAGATCTTAACTTTCCAATCTTGGGAGGCGATTCTGAAGGGGTCAAGGCACTCTAGACTAATTCATTTCGACTCAGATAGCGGCAGATCCCGGTACATTACAAATGTAATTTAACGAAATCATTTTTGGTCGAACCGACTTGATGCTTGAGTATTGTGTAAATAGTTCTGGATTTCGTTATCTCAAAGTAAAGCCGTGTCGTATTCTGAAGCTTGGATATCGATTAGATGTGGGATATGCGCTAGATAAGTGTATTCGACTAATTGGCTCTGTAATGTATGCAAATGGTGGGTTATTTCGCATGTAGGTGAATATTTACAAGGAATATATAATATAATAGAGAAAATTCCGTTAGTGTGAGAATGGAGCGCAGGAGCGCACCATAGAGTGGGATATCGTAGTCTCTAATACTGAACCGTTTCAGCCGTTACTATTTGGTAGTCATAATTAAAACAAGTTGTAGAAATGACTATGTTTTACTACCAATAAATTGATATTTTACACATTTAATTGTGACTCGAGTTTCGGAAATTAACTATCCCATCTTCAGACAACTGAAGACTCATCAAGCAACACGGGGTATTTATGAATATACGGAGGTAGAAGAGGTAATAAAAACAGCTTAAAAAAGGTTTAAAATGAGACTACATTTTCAAACTGGTGTATATCAAGTTATTGAGGAATTATATATCTTTAAGGGAGGCTTCAGTTGTTGTAGGACTTCGAAGAGTAGGGAGGCCCACAGGTCTGTGTGCTCGTTCAATAGTTTTATTGCCAGGTTCCAGCAATTCTTGTAGATTTCTATTGATTCCAAGATATCTAGTTTCTTTCCTTTCGGTTCGACATGTAGGATTTTAACATTATCTAATTCTGGGAAGGTATGATTAGTTTTGAAGAAAAGTTTCGCAAAATTAGAATTATCTTTTCGGTTCTTGAAAGATGCTTGGTGTTCTTTGAACCTTATTGTGAAAGTTCTCCCGCTTTGTCCTACATTTTATTATGATTTGATTACCAGGGTAATGATAGCATATCAATGAGGTTTGTATTTATTTCTGATACTTAATTCTGTTAATCGAGTTTGAATTTTTTGTTTGTTTTTTTTTTCAATGAATTGCGCCCTTTCATTATGTATATAATAATGTAATTTACTGAAATAGTATTGATTGAATAAAGGCCTTTATTATTATTATTATATACGCAACCACATTCATTACAACTTAATTTATAAACTCCTGAATTGTTAAGGTTGTTTTTGTCTTTAGCATTAAAAAATAAATTTGAAATTCTATGTGAAGGTGTGAAAGCTATTTTTATAGTGTTTGATAAAATTATTTGAGCTATTTTTTGTGAATTTGGTCCAATTGTTTAATTTTAATGAAATTCATTTTATGTTCATTGAACCTCGTCTGGAAGGAACGTCCCGTCTGTCCTATATATTTATTACTGCAGTTCGAACAAGATAACAAGTAAACTCCCGATTTATGCATGTTTGGAATTGGGTCCTTTGCATTGAATAATACGGATGATAATCTGTTTGGTATTTTGAAAGTAATATAAATATCTAATTTTGAAAAACTATTGGCCACTTTTTGACTTATGCTACCGAAGTACGATAAAGAAATGAATTTTTTGTTTTCTTAAGTTTTTATTATTATAATCAAAACTGAAGAAAACAAAAATAAATTATCATCCGTATTATGCAAAAGACCCAAATCCAAACACAGATAGATCGTTTATGAGTTATCTTGTTCGACGTGCAGTAATAAATATACTACTCTGTCAAGAAAGTACCGGGAATTTTCAATTAAAACAACATTTTTACATTTAGTCGTCAAAATTTATAGGGTCGCCTTCAAAATAGGCTCCATTTGCTCCAATACATCTATGCCAACGGCACTTCCAATTATCGAAACATTTTTTATAGGCGCTTTCCGGGATGGACTTTAGCTCTCGCGCCGAATTTTGTTTTATGGCTTCAGTCAACTCAAAACGGGTGCCACGAAGGGGCAATTTTAGTTTTGGGAAGAGGAAAAAGTCGCAGGGAGCCAAATCCGGCGAATACGGTGGTTGCTGAAGCACGTTTGTTGAGTTTTTGGCGAGAAAGTCAGTCACAATCGTAGCTCGCTGAGAAGGCGCGTTATCGTCATGCAAAATCCATGAGTTGTTCGCCCACAAATTTGGCCGCTTCTTACGGATACGCTCACGCAAACGTTTCATAACGGCTAGGTAATACTCCTTGTTTACCGTCTGACCCTCTGGAACGAATTCGTAGTGCACCACGCCACGGATATCGAAGAAAACAATGAGCATCACCTTCATTTTCGAGCAGCTTTGGCGTGGTTTTTTCGGTTTCGGCTCATTTTTTGCCACCCATTCCGATGATTGCTGGCTTGTTTGCATATCGTACTCGTAGACCCAGGTCTCATCACCAGTTATAATGCGTTCCATGAATGTAGAATCGGAATTACAGCGATCCAGCATGTCTGAAGCAACCTGTTCGCGATGACGTTTTTGAAGAAAATTCAGGTCTTTCGGTACGAGTCGTGCGGCCACCTTTCTCATGCCCAAAATATCAATCAAAATCGTACGTGCGGACTCGTGGGATATCTTAAGATCATGTGCTATCTCTCTCAAGCTGATACGACGTTTTTTCAGCACCCTTTCCTTAATTTTATCGACGTTATCTTCGATCGAAGCCGTCGATGGGCGTCCGTCCTTGAAGGCTCTGTACCACTGATATGCACGAGTTTTCGATAGAGCATTATCACCAAAGGCCTTTTGCAACATGTTCAATGCATCGGCACACGAAAATTCATTTGCAACACAAAACTTTAAACAAATTCTTTGCTCAACGTAATCACCCATAGTAAAAATCGGCACGCACTCTGACATCGACTGACTTAATCAGCTGTTGCAAACACACTAGTTAACAGATCCCGCTCAAGCTTGGCATAGTAATTAAGAACAGTGGTACCAACCTAGGAAAAAAAATTTTTACCTGCCTCATTGCCCCGCCAGATTTAAATCGATAATTCCCGGTACTTTCTTGACAGAATGTATAGGACAGACGGGACGTTCCTTCCAGACGAGGTTCAACGGACATAAAATGAATTTCATTAAAAATAAACAAACTTCTACTTTTGCCACTCATTGTTTAGAAAACGGCCATCCTTTTCCGACTAAAGATGAACTTAAAACTTTACATGTAGAATCAAAGGGAAAGAAACTTGATTATTTAGAATCTGTTGAAATTTTCAAATTAGTTCACAATAAAAATAATGAACTACTCTACCGAACTATGTGAATTCAAAATTTTTAGATATTCAAATAAGTAACATCTGTTCACCAACCTTCTTTGACGTGCCGACGTTCTAAAAGTTGTTAAGCGTCCTTGCATTTAAAACCTTTTTTAACCTGTTTTTATTACCTCTTCCTCTTCCCGAAACTCGAGTCACAAGATAATGTGTGAAATATCAATTTATTGGTATTAAAACATACAACAAAACTACAACTTGTTTTGAGTTAGGCTCTAAGTTTACCAGGGCACAGTATTTGTCGATCTAGTCCGATCAATTGGGCCTTTGCATAAATTCCCAAAAAGATGAAAATTTGCACGGACAGCATTATAATAAAATTGTGAAAAGTTGAAATCGATTTTGGATTTTTCAGCAGAACGGTTGTTAGACTTATGATAAAATATCTCAGACAAAAATTGTAGATAATGTGATTATCTACAAAAATTATCCTCGAACTTTTTTTCATAACAATAACCATTTCTGATAAGAAGCGATTCTGAAATTTATTTCACTTGTGAAGAGTTTTCCAATAAGAGATATCAGCTGTCACTTTTGAAGCTGTCATCTTTTGACATTTGACAAGTAAAAAATACGCCATTACTATCGGGTGTTTTTTAAAGCGATAGAACTTTAAATTGAAATAAAACACATTTAGATTAAGAAGCGAAATACGAATGAATCCCCTGCAGAAAGAATCTCCAACATAATCAACCAGCAAATCAGATCGTTTGTTTTGTCCGCGTCTAATTCATCCCACCCAACGATTCATACGTTACGAAAAACAAAGTTTTTCCACCCTCCTCGCGCCATATACGGCGCTCTGTTCATTAAGAATCACCAAAGTGGAATAAAAGTCACATCAAAAACTCATCCCTTTCGAATAAACAAGATTGAACGTGGGGCTGATCACCAGGCTGCCGTCGCGACTGGAATTCCCCGAGGTTCCGAAAGAAATTGATCATAAGGCGACAGCGGGATGCCCCCCGTCCCCCGAGGGGTCAGGGAGGACTAGGGGGCGTCGAGTCGGTCGCGCAAACAAAAACAAGTAAAGTGTATAAATGAAACGGGTGGATTTTTAGTACATGTGCATTATTAATATCGACAGAGTCTTGAAAATAGTTGGCATAAACAAGGGGAGACAGGCGGCGAGCCCCGTCGTCGACCAGACCGAGAGTGGACTTGGCTCCAGGACGTGGAGCCAGCCGCTGCCGGAGCCACGGAGACCCCTCTTGAATAACACCCTCAGAAATACGTCGAGACCGCAGGTCCGACAAATATTGTTGCGGATATTACTGGAAAAGAAGTAAGAAAACATACATCTAGGAAGGGGTTCGCGACATGCGGGCAACTGATTGAAAATTTCTATGGTTTTGGCGTGGGCCCAAGGTCGGGACGAAGAGATGTTGACATCGTAAACAGGGGAAGTAATTAAATATGAATTTTATTTGTGTTGCGGTCTTTTGAGTTTCCAATAAGTAGGATATCATTTCGAAATCAAATCAAATATAACATATCGACATAAAAACAATAATAATTACCATCAGTTGTGGTAGACCAACAAGGTTGAGAATTCATGAAAGGGCTGTAATGATACAGGGAATAATTCAGTGGACAAAAGTAAATTCAACGAGAGGCTCAATGCCCCTGAATTAATTTGTTTATTCTAATCTCCAGACCAGTTAATGTTAAATTTAGGATTTCGCTTTCGAGGCACGTACAAACGGTTGCTTCATGAACGGAAATTCTTTTACTCTGGCCTATATATTATAATAACAAAGTACAGAATAAAAATTTCATGAGAGCTGATTGTACAAAACGTAAACATATCCTTCAGATGAGTTTAGGAACGGAAAGTTTCAGAGAAAAACGCTGACGTCGAAATTAACAAGCGTGTCTCGACAAAGGGCTGCAATTTTGAAAAGTGCTAAGTTGCAATTTTGAGCGGTTGAACGGATCAAAAATTTTGAAGGAGAAAACCGATGTGTACGAGGTTATAAGGGCCAAAAGGGAGTTGGTTGGGAAGTCTTGACACGTCGGTAAAACTAGTAAGATCGTCGAGAAAATATCGCGGTGCGAGGCTCGAATTTGTCTCAGTATTTAGCATTATTACAGAGAAATTGAATATAGTGCTAAGTTCCGGGACCAAGGAATCAAAGAGTGCCGGTAGTCGTTCTTTATCTGTTATTGTTCGTGTTGAATAGGTCGTTCCTTGTAGATAATCCCGTGTGTCCAGTTTTGTTTTGAATCTATGGTCTTGGAGTCTAGGGGTAAGAATGAGCCTTTGGTAAGTAAACTTCTTTCAAATGCTCTGATTAATTGCAAGCTTTACGCTTTGAATACCACCTTAGGTTTAATGTAAGATTCTCAGTGATTGCACGCTCGTTCATTGTACTTCGACTTATCGCTTTTCATTCTTGTATTTTTGCTTCAGTGTTATTCAATCCCACCGAAATGTTTCACTAAAATGTATTGCCTTTGTAAATAACTAAAGTGGCACGACCCTCGCATGTTATCTATTTATATTGTATACTTTCTCCCAGTGCCTGCTTGTTGTTGTATTAGGAATACAAATAAGTTTCCGCCGTTTTATTGTAGATGGCGCGGCACGGAGTTTCGGTTAGCTTTCGCAGATGATAACCGGCTTAAAAAATAGTTTGGACATTCAAGAACAACATAACCTATTAATATCATTGATTTTATATTGGTAAAATATAATTTTTATAAGTTGAAAATGTCAAAATTTGAGCCAAGTAAGCGTCATTTGCGAAAAATATTAGTTTACTTCTTTAATTTAAAGAAATCTGCTGCTGAGGCGCATCAATTGCTCGTTGAAGCATATGGTGAGGGTGCTTTGAGTGAGAGAACGTGTCGAGAGTGGTTTCAAAAGTTTAAAAACGGTGATTTCGACGTAGAAGACAAAGATCGCAGTGGAAGGTCAAAAATTTAAGGGGATGCAGAATTGGAGGAAGATTCATCTCAAACACAAAAAGAACTTCTTCTAACATTAGAAGTCACTCGGCAAGCAGTCTCATATCGTTTAAAACCGTTCTTCTATAATAAATATTTAATTTGTGTTAAAAAACAGCGGAAACTTATTTGTACTCCTAATATAATAATAAAAAAACAAAATCTCGAATAGATATATTTTTCAACCCAAATAGATTTTTCCAAATCATTAATTGGTTCCTTCACTCAAATAAAAAAAAACCTGTATGGCCAAGAATCTTTCATTCATTACTTTCAAAATTTATCATGCACAAAATCCATTATGTAAGTAAACTTTCAAAAAAATAAAAACTATTTTAATACTTACCTATGGTCCTTGAATAATTTAAAAGAAATTCAATACAATATTCAGAATATTTTCCATATAAAAATATAATTTAAAGTTTACTGTAATTTCCTAACATCCGAACATTTGGCGGAATCGCTCAACAATACACGAAGAAAAATAATCTAGGTTTTCTCAATGATTGTATTGTTCTAGACTTAAAATAAGAAGAGACTGAGTTGAACCTATTTCTGAACTAACCCTGTAGTTATAATATTCCCTCTGATGACAACAGATTTATAACTTAATAGCGGAAATATGTTTTTCCTGTGAGACGGAACAAAAACCCAGTGGAGACTTCATGAAATATTAAGGTTATTTATTCCTGGTAAAAACACTTGCCCGACTTATAAGATGTTTGTTTATTCTGACGTCCATTCTTTCGGAAATTAACCATTTTTCAAGTTTATGCATGCATATTTCTGTCAACACAAGGATACATGAAATAAACTACCGAATATTATGGAGAAATGAATAACATTTTTCTTGAATTAGAGGAGAAAGAAATATTATTCATGTATTCCTCAATTTAACTACAAGCAAATTAATAACTGAGTACAAATTATATTTGAAGAAATTATTTTTGAACTGATTTTAAATTTGAAACGAAACAATTTCAGATTCTGGGAATATTCAATTAGAATATCAAAACAGATTCGATCTGTCAGTCTCCTACAATTTTAATTTCAAAAGTTAAAAATTTTAGAATTAAATTATCACCTTATAATCACTGCTTAAATTTAATAGGCGTATAAAATCAAAACTCATTATACAATATCAAATGGAATAAAAAAACCCAACTAATTTAAATTGTCAATTAAAATTAATGAATAAATAAATATTTGAATGTTTTGTTTCAAACATGCGCACTTGAACTCTTCAAACAGGCGTGCTGCGCGTCTGTCTGTGACAAAGTGTTTTGTATCTGATCTTATATTTATGAAAATTAAATCTTTCTGAACAATACACAACATAACTTCAAGAACTTCTCCAAAACTAATTTGTTTAAAATATTTAATATACACTTTTTTTCAATATACACTATGTGTGATTTTCGTGGTGAGCATAGAACATAAAGTACCTTGGATTTTAAATGTACCTAGTTTTAATATTGATCAAACAAAGATTCCACGCGGTCGTAGGGGTAAGTTATTTATTGTTAATTGATTTTATCTTCTAAATGTGAAGTTGGACTGATCTTATCTGAATTCTAATTGTTTTTGAGGATGTACGCTACATGTTTTGAGATTTTTTGAAGTAACTTATTTAAATATATTGAATATTTCAAATAAATTAGTTTTGGAGAAGTTCTTAAAATTTTGTTGTGTATTTTTGAAAAAGATTTAGTTTTCATAAATATAAGATCAGAAACAAAACACTTTGTCACAGGCAGACATACGCACCAAGCCTGTCTGAAGAGTTCATGTGCGCATGCTTGGAACGAAACATTCAAATATTTATTTATTTATTTTAATTGACAATTTATATTTGTTGGGTTTTTTTATTCAATATGACAATATGTCTATTGAATATAAGCAGTGCTTATCAGACATTAATTTAATTCTAAAAGTGTTTGAATAAAATGTTTTGAAATTAAAATTGTAGGAGACTAACATATTGAATCTGTTTTGATATTCAAAGTTTGTTATAATTCTTCTATCAAGTAAAAAACCGCTTCTTAATATTTTATTTAATATTCAATTACACAACAATTTTTCATTATAATTCGACTTCTTCGGATGAAACTAAATACAGTGTGTCACATGTGTCCAAGCCACATAGAATAAACTCTGTTGTTAAATTATTGTTTATGTTTGAAATACCGAGACAGATCAACTTTTGATTTTTGAATGATATTTATAACGGATGGAATCCAAGAGTTGTAATAAATATCGTGTGTTTTTTCGAGTGATAAAACTTTAAATTGAAATAAAACACATTTAAATTAAGATTGAAGCCAATTTTTTTTTATTATCAAGATAATTTTGACATATATGTTTTGAAAATAATTTCCGGCACATGTCCACCACGACTAGCTCTGAGGAACCGCATTCGACCAGACTAATTTTGGACCTTTTCGAATAATTCAGGCCTTATTTCATCAATAACACGAGTTATGTTGGCTTCCAAACCGTCTATTGTTTCTGGTTTATCAGCATAAACTGATGACAAATGACTTGACATAACCCCAAAGAAAATAATCCAGTGGAGTTATGTCGCATGATCTTGGAGGACAAATAATTGGACCATTTCTCGAAATAATGTTATCGCCAAATCTTTCTTTCAATAAATCAATTGTTACGGTAGCAGCATGAGGTGTAGCACCATCTTGTTGGAATCAAAACATTTCTGGGTCGAAACCATTCAAATTTTGAAACAAATAATCATTGATCATCGATCTGTAACGAGCACCATTCACTGTAACATAAGCTCCAGCATAGTTTTTAAAGAAATATGGAGCGATGATGCCTCTAGCGTGTAAAACACACCATACATTGCATTTTTCAGGATACAATGGAACTTTCAGAATTTCTTGAGGATTTTACTCCATATACGGCAATTTTGCTTGTTTACATAGCTGTTCAACCAGAAATGAGCTTCATCACTAAACACAATTTTACGATAAAAAAGTGGATCAACTTCAAGCTGTTCTAGGCCCCAATCAGCAAACGAACGACGCTTATTATGGTCAAGTGGCTTCAGTTCTTGAACCAGTTGGATCTTGTATGGGTGTAGACCAAGATCTTTACGCTAAATTTTCCATGTGGTGGATGCACAGAGTCCAACTTGTTGTGAACGTCGACGAATAGACAAATCTGTATCATCATTAACACTATGACTTACAGCAGCGATATTTTCTTCTGTACGTACAGTTCTTTATCTTGTTGTTGTTGCATCGAGTAGAGAAAATGTTGCCCGAAATCTATCGATATTTCGACGAATAAGCTGCTCTGATGGACGATTAGGCAAACCAGAAATTTCACGAAGTGCTCTATAAGTTTGACGAATAGAACACTGATTTTGAAAATTAATTTCAACAATTTGTAAACGTTGTTGCGGCGTGAGTCTTCCCATGATAATTTGTCAATGCTTACTGAACAGAAATGTTAAATCACAGTTATCCCTATCGAAAGTTTTATCACTTTAAAATAAACACCCGATACTTAGGTACTGTGCTCCAAACATGAGAGCAGTATTCGGGTCCTGGTCTGATCTGGGCTTTATGCAGTAGGAGAACTGTATCTTCAGAGAAATATTTCCTAGCCTTAAACAAATATCCCAGCTTATTTGCAGCACACTTCAGATGTTTCCTCCAAGAGACTGAAGACTTGACAGTCACGTCAAGAAGATGCATGGAATCATTTGGCTGGTTTTCCATCATCAAGTCAGAAGTCGCGAACTGAGTTTTCCCAGAAAAAGTTGTTGTTTAGGTCTTTGAGGCATTGAATTGCATCAAATTCCGTTGACCCCGTTCATTTAACCTTTTGAGATCTCCGTTCAGGGAATCGATTTGATAGCATCTATGGAGACGGCCCTCAAAGGTTTCCCATTGCTGAAAGAATGTAGTATTCGGTCGTACTTAGACGTTTGTGTGGATCGGGAAGAGAGTGGGTAAAAAACTGAGCTCATGAGCAATCATATCTCTGTGGATGAGAAAACTCTTCATCCAATCGCCGAGACTCCCGGGAAAACCATACGAAGGTAGCTTATTCAGAAGAGCCTTCTGCCAGACACGATTGAAAGCCTAGGATATGTCCAGAGCAACTGACCTAGATTCCTCAATAGCCCTTGTCCACACTTGCGTCACATCGCTAAGGAGTTCACCTGTTTATCGGTGTTTCCGAAAACAACATCTTCTGTCACTGATGAGTTCTTTGCTCTCCAGGTATCCTACCAAATCGAGATTGACAGCTGCCTCCATGACTTTCGACAAAATCCATATAATCGCTATTGGACGGTAGCTTGATGGAGAACCCATTCTTTGCTATAGGCTGCACTCGTTAATTCTTCCATTAATCAGGATGAATTCCTTCACTGTATGACATGGTGAACATCTTACAGACAACAGGTGTGAGCTCTGGTGAGTATTTTATGAATACAATGGCAGGAACCTCGTTTGGTTCAGTTGCTTTCGTGGAGTTAAGTCCACCAAATGTTCGCTTCTCAAACGTCACAACCTCTAGACTGCCCACTAGAAGAAAATTGTCTGAAAGAAAAACTGGTTTTCGGTGGTACATGCGATAATCAAGAAACGCAACCTGAGCCCATTCATAATAAGCCAAAAGGGCCTTCAGCGGCGTGACGCGCCAGCACCTTTAGTTGGTCCCGATGCGTGAGCGCAACAGACAACAATTTGAAACCTGACGCGATCGACGCCAGCTTCGGCGTCCGGCAAATTACCGAGACGGACGTGAGTCACCATGTCGAAAGTACAAACATATCCTTGTCGCCATTTCGGCGGTGCAACAACAATAACACCGCGTCGAATTATGTAAGAACGTCGGTAATCAAGGGGGACGACGGCGTGCGTCCGTCAGGCAGACCGACGCTTCTCCCGTCGGCGTCGCGGCGCTCGATGGGGGCGCCCAGCGCCCCGGTGCCTCGACGACAGACTACCACGATGGCGGCACCGCAGACCGGCGCCTTCGTCGTTGAAAAAACATTCCGAAGACGATTGTTTGTTGACTCTTCTGTGTGTGTGTGTGTCGTTAATTTTTCACCCTATACATTTTCGGGGCGTCCTTCGTCGTTTGAATAACGACGGGCCACATGTTAACAGGGATGGAACCAGGAAGTGGCTACTGATCTACAGGGTGTCTTAATACCAGGTGTCCATAAAAGAGTATCGGTTATTTGTTTCATTATTATTTATAGTGAGCGGGTATCTACCACTGCGTCCGCACGGACTATTGTGGTTCACCCCAAAATTTTATCTTACCGACGAGATCCAGTTTTGGATAAAACCGATAATCTTAGTCTGTGGTAATTTTTTCAGTTCGCAGTGGGTTCTAAAAGCCTAACCAAAGACCTCGAATCTGATGTGAGTCACCGCTGGGCACTCTGAGTCGGTGTTTCAGTGTCCTCAAGACACAGCCTGCATTCACCGTCTTCAGCCATACTGATTTTGTGCAAATGCGCTTTCAGCCTGCAGTGACCTGTGTTCTGAATTTGGCCCTATCCTAGCGCTAGGTCCGCCATCTTTTGGTTCGAAGCTGCTCCAAGGAACGCCTTCGAATGTTCTAGGCAAGGATGGCTCAGCCAGAAAGACTCTATTCTTGAGCTCATTCTGCCTGTTATCGTCAGCTTAGCCACGTCTTGTGGTATTCCCAGAGGCAGCGTGGCTCCAGCAAACGCCAGTCGATCTGCCTCTTACCCGAATAGTTTGAGTGGCTCGGTATCCAAACAAGAGTGATTTTATTATACTTACTGAGCTTGTTTAAAGCCGTACGGCAACTCCAGGCTGTTCCCGATGTACATCAGCTAGATTCCAGACCTTTTAGTACTGCCTGACTATCGGTAAATATTTTGATTTTGCTGTGGTGGATTTGGCGTTTAATCAGCAGATCCGCCGCGGTCTCAATGACAAATAGTTCTATGATTGTTTCGGTCTTTACTTGACGGAAATTCATCTTGAAAATATGAATAAAAACAATATTCTCATTTCCGCTAATATTTTATTGACACTACGATCGTTACGTCAGTATCTTGTAATACTCACCTGAAGAAGTCATGGTATGACGTAACGATCGTAGTGTCAATAAAATATTAGCGGAAATGAGAATATTGTTTTTATACAAATAGTTCTGCTTGGAATATGACTGCGTATTGACCGAGACTCAAAGAGATGTTGATTCTTGGTTTGCTTCCATAGACTCCCGCTCCCGTTCCGTTCGTCGTTTTCCATCCTTCTGTGAACAAGCTAAGGTCGGTCCTCAATAGAACCTCAGCATGATGGGTCCATTCGTCCTGGCTGGCGACGATTACATTGAAATGCCATGGATATTTGTTACTTCGATAAAACAAAAATTATCGGTTTTTTTTTAGAGTGATAGAACTTTCGATAGGGATAACTGTGATTTGACAGAAGGTAGAAACCATGTTGTTTTGACATTTCTGTTCAGTAAGCATTGACAATTTTGCGTAAAGTTCTTGGTCTACACCTAAATAAGAGCTAACTGGTTCAAGAACTAAAGCCACTTGACCATAAGCGTCGTTTGTTTGCTGATTGGGCCGTGGAACAGCTTGAAGTTGATCCACTTTTTTATCGCAAAATTGTGTTTAGTGATGAAGCTCATTTCTGGTTGAACGGCTATCTAAACAAGCAAAATTGACGCATATGGAGTGGAAACAATCCTGCTTTACACGCTGGAGGCATCATCGGTCCATATTTCTTTGAAAACGATGCTGAAGCTAATGTTACAGTGAATGGTGCTCGTTACAGATCGAAGATCAATGATTATTTGTTTCCAAATTTGAATGGTATCAACCCAGAACTGTATTGATTCCAACAAGATGGTGCTACACCTCATGCTTTTGCCGTAACAATTCATTTATTGAAAGAAAGATTTGGCGAGAAATGGTCCAATTAATTGGCCTCCAAGATCATGCTACATAACTCCACTGGATTATTTTCTTTGGGGTTTTGCCAAGTCGTTGGTTTATGCTGATAAACCAGAAACAATAGACGCTTTGGAAGCCAACATAACTCGTGTTATTGATGAAATAAGGCCTGAATTACTCGAAAAAGTGGTCCAAAATTGGCCTGGTCGAATGTCTCAGAGCTAGTCGTGCTGGAAATATGCCGGAAATTATTTTCAAAACATAAATGTCACAAAATTATCTTTCAAATAAAAGAAAAATTTGACTTCAATCTTAATTCAAATGTGTTTTATTTCAATTTAGAGATCTATCACTCTAAAAAAAACACCCGATACTTAAAATAAAAAAAAGTTTATTGTAATCGGGAACAAAGATTGGCGATCACACGCTGACACATAGCTCTCATAGACCTTACTTTTAAGGTATTCCCATTTAAAATAGACAAGTGGACTAAGTTCCAGGCTTCTGGAAAGCCAGTTGATGTTACCCCTACGCGAAATGACCTCATTAGGAAATAATTCATTAACAGCTTCCATTGCTTGATTTGATGTAAGGCAAGAGGCCTCGCCTTGTTGAAACCACGTTTTTGACTGAAAACCTTGAAATTCCTGTAACTCTGGACCCAAAAAGTTTCGCAGCATATCGCAATAACGGTCACTATTCACATTGAGTAGTCGGACTATTCGATATTCAGGAAAATAAGGACCGATTATGCCTCTAGCAAATATAGCGGTTCAAACAACTACCTTTGGGCTCTGCCGTCTGTTTAAGAAATGGGTCGATTTCATTCCGTTTGGCCAAGGCTTCGCAGGTGGAAATTCGATCCATCATGTTTTTTGGTGTTAATTGGTACGGCACCCAAACGTCGAGCTTCTTTTTGAATCTAGCTTTGCGGAAATGGTTTAAAAATGTTTTACGGTCGATCTTTAGCTCCTGGACTACTAATTTGCCGTTCAACTTCGATTATTTCTGTGATTTTATCGCCATTGTCGACGACGGACTTAGCTGTGCGAGGTGCATCTTTGACATCAAAAATACCTGAACGGAATCGACGAAAATTGATCATAATTAGCTGTTACAGCATCGGAACTTTATACATCATCCACAATTTCAGCCGCCTTGCTTGCATTTTCGCCTTTATCAAAGAACATTTGTAAAATGTATCGAATTTTCTCTTTATTGATTTCCACTTTTTCTGAAATTGTTTGATCGATATTGAGATATCGATCACTACAGCTATCTAACAAAAATATAATGGATTTCTTCCCCCAAACTATTATGAATCAGTTTCTATCGACAGAAAACCTTCATTGATACGCACCCTGGACGGATTTCATCCTCTCAAGAGTTGTAACATCGGCTAATGGCGAAGAAAGACGGCGGCTTGTTCTCTGAGAGCCATGTCATTATCCGTCATTTGTCTGGACCCAGGTTTCGACGATGTCCTACATCATGCACGGCATACCGAATGCGTGCGATTGTTGAAGATGGCTATGGACAGACGAGGTCCGATCGTTGTGGTTACCTGATTGATTCGGGTGTTGAAGGTTGAAATCTATATCTTAGCCCAGAACCTGTTCTTTGACGGTTACATCTTTTCGGTGAATTTCAGCATATTTATGAGTACCTGATTAAGACACTTAGATGACTTCTTCCTGTCAAGGGACGATAACATTAGCATAGGAGGGAGATAATTATCACCAATAATATTATACTTGTCACGCTTTAATTTCGCCGTTGAAATTCGAGCATTTTGAACCTACTATGGTACAGTTTGTTGAGCGTTAATTTTCGTGGAATTACGGCGTAATTATGTTTTCTTTTCCCACTGGATCGACGTCCATTTTGAGCATCTTAGTTGAGTTTGAGTTATTGATGATTTGGTGATATTGAACGAATTGAAGTTGAATTGAAGGACATTCTTTCGGAGAATATAGTATCAATTAATTTTGGATTATTCGGAAGGTTATTCGAACCTGGAGAAATTATTGATGCCTTATATTTTAGTTTTGGAGTTACGTTGGGCCAAAAAAGTCGACATTTTCGGATTAACCAGGAGGCCATCTTTTTTTCGTAATATTTCCATCAAAAAATTGGAAACTGATACTCGTTTGACGACGTGCGTTATACAAACGGATTTAGAATGTCAATATAAAGCAAGGATCCGAACATCCCGTTTAAACGTAGACCATCAGCTTATTGGATTGGTACAACTCAGGCTACATTCGAGGTATGATCACTATTTAATATCAAGGTCAGTGTATTTTCCACTTCGAACGAGTACACTGAAGAATATAAAGGGTCGCTCAATAGGAACGTTCCATTTTTAAATTGACAATACTCGCGCATGGCAGCCATTGTTTATTTGTGACATTGACAGCTGTATTTGTCAATGTCTACCATTGAATTATGCAAAGATACACACTTCAACAACGTTTACAAATAATTCAAATTTATTATGAAATATCGCGAATTGTTACTCCAACTTTACGTGCTTTAACTCGAATATTTGGTTGTTATAATCCTCCGGATAAAAGGGCAGTTGAACGTTTAGTGAAGAAGTTTGAAACAAATTTTACATTTTATGATGTTACAGTGCCAGTGAGGTGAAGAAATGCAAGAAGTGAAGAGAATATTGCTGCCGTGCGTGAAAGTGTTCGTGAAGACCTAAATTTATCGATTTCTTGATGTTCACAATAACTAGAGTTCTCCCGGACATCCATACAAAATTGTTTCAACCCAAGAACTCAAGCCAACAGATCACTTGAAGCGTCGCGTATTCAACAGATCACATGAAGCGTTGCTTAGAAAAAATCGGAAGAAATGGACCGATAAATTATCCGCCTCGTTCCTGCGATTTAACTCCAATGGACTTCTTTCTTTGGGGTTACATTTAGTCATCGGTTTAAAGCAATCATCCAGCAAATTTAGACGATTTACAGATCAATATTGAACGTGTAATTGCTAACATACGACCTGATTTGTGAGAGACAGTCATAAAAATTTTGGTTCAAAGACTTTATTTCCGCCAGCGTTTTTGTGGTAGACATTTAAATGATGTTTTGTTCCATAACTGATGGTATTTATCCATTGTAGCTCATAATGAAATGAAAATTTCAATAATTTTCGAATAAATAATGTGTTTTATTTACAAAACAAAATGGGGCGCTGTTAATGAAAGACCCTTTATATAAAATATTATTTAATATCTAGGAAAAACCTCTTTCACTTTATGACGTAAACGTTTCCACACAAATGTGAGAAAATAAAATGAACTACCACAAATTAACGGAGTAGTCCATAAAATATTTGAAACAATTATGTAAAAGGTTTTCCTATAACGATGATACATGTAAAAAATAAAAAAAAACACGAAATGTTGCCAGATGAAGCAATTGAATAATATATTAGTAGCAATATATGTTATAAAAACCGCACGAACTTATTAATATTTTAATATAATGCAGTACCGGCGCATTCGCCATTTTGTAACAACTCTACCTGTGTTTTATTTTATCTTCTTATCATGGCCAACTAGACCTGCAAATTCGTAATTAAGTTCGATTCTATTCTTCGGTCAGTCTCTCTCCAATTCATAGAAGAATCTCTGAAATTTGCAGAACACCTATAGTTTAAGCGCGAATAAAAACATCGAACTAGAGGATGGGAAAGATACGCTCGTTGGAAACTGGATTTTTCAAAGAATAAATTGAAATTAAAATCATATGATGTGCAATTGTACGATATTTTACCTCTCACTCAACCGAAAATGAGTTTTTCATTCAAAATACTTCATACAGATATCCAACTCAAAAACAAATTCTTTCGTATTTAAAGTATCGGGTGTTTCTTTTAGAGTGATAGTATTTTCGATAGGGATAACTGTGATTTGACAGAAGGTAAAAGCCATGTTGTTTTGACATTTCTGTTCAGTAAGCATTGACAAATTATCATGGAAAGACTCACGCCGCAACAACGTTTACAAATTTATTTTCAAAATCAGTGTTCTATTCGCCAAACTTATAGAGCACTTCGTGAAATATATGGTTTACATAATCGTCCATCAGAGCAGCTTATTTGTTGAACTATCGATGGATTTCGGACAACCTTTTCTCTACTCGATGCAACAACAAGACAAAGAACTGTACGTACAGAAGAAAATATCGCTGCTGTAAGTCATAGTGTTAATGATGATCCAGATTTGTCTATTCGTCGACGTTTACAACAAGTTGGACTCTGTGCATCCACAACATGGAAAATTTTGCGTAAAGATCTTGATCTACACCCATACAAGATCCAACTGGTTCAAGAACTAAAGCCACTTGACCATAATAAGCATCGTTTAAAATAAAACAGCTTAAAGTGTATCCACTTTTTCATCGTAAAATTGTGTTTAGTGATGAAACTCATTTCTGGTTGAACGGCTATGTAAACAAGCAAAATAGCCGTATATGGAGTGAAAACAATCCTCAAGAAGTTCTGCAGGTTCAATTGCATCCTGAAAAATGCAATGTATGGTGTGTTTTACACGCTGGAGGCATCATCGGTCCATATTTCTTTAAAAACGATGCTGGAGCTAATGTTACAGTGAATGGTGCTCGTTACAGATCGATGATCAATGATTATTTGTTTCCAAATTCGAATGGTATCGACCCAGAAGTGTTTTGGTTCCAACAAGATGGTGCTACACCTCATGGTGCTACCGCAACAATTGATTTATTAAAAGAAAGATTTGGCGATAACATTATTTCGAGAAATGATCCAATTAATTGGCCTCGAAGATCATGCGACATAACTTCACTGGATCATTTTCTTTGGGATTATGTTTATGCTGATAGACCAGAAACAATAGACGCTTTGGAAGCCAATAACTCGTGTTTTTGATGAAATAAGGCCTAAATTACTCGAAAAAGTGTTCCAAAATTGGTCTGGTCGAATGCGGTTCCTCAAAGCTAGTCGTGGTGGACATATGCCGAAAATTATTTTTAAAACATAAATGTCATAAAATTATCTTTCAAATAAAAAAAAATTTGGCTTCAATCTTAATTTAAATGTGTTTTATTTCAATTGAAATTTCTATCACTCTAAAAAAAACACCCGATATTTCATTAATTGAAATCTTACACTACACTGCTCTCTAATACACATTTCAGTGGTCAGTTGTATTTTAAAATGAAAGCGCTTTTCTAGACCAAACATTCTCAATTCATTTCAACGTTAATAATGCATATCATCCTTATTAGAAACTCTTTACTTCATTTTTGACTTTCACAAAACTTGTTGAGTCTCAATATTCAAAGTTCTTTTCATTCGACATTTTTTCAAGTCAATATTAAATATTACTTGTTGATTCCCTTTTTGCATTCTGCAGAGGAAAAATATTTGCCTCAGTGAATGAGATGACAACATAAATGCCAATAATTTCGGATTTTCATTTTCTATTAAATCTTGAATCAAAGAATTAGTCGTAATATTAGCGTTCTGAGTTTTTTGGGTATCGATAAATGAAAATCATATTTAACATAACATGTTAGCCACTTTAAACTATTCTATAAATTGAAAAACATGTGAGCATCTGTGGATTAAATTATTTTTCGGAATTTTTCGCCACTTAAGAATATACGAGCGCATCCACCACATTTAAGATTGTTATTTATTCTTTCCATTCATTTGAACGAATCTTATTAAGGGTCTTTCATTAACAGCGTCCCATTCTCTTTTGTGAATAAAACATATTACTTATTTGAAAATTATTGAAATTTTTATTTCATTCTGTACAATGGATACCATTAGTTATGGAAGAAAACGTCATTCAAATGTCAACCACGCAAACGTTGAACCCAACTTTCTATGACTCTCTCACACAAATAAGGTCGTAGGTTAGCAACTTCTCGTTCAATATTGATCTGTAAATCGTCAAAATTTGCTGGATGATTGCTTTAAACCAATGACTTAATGTAACTCCAAAGAAGGAAGTCCATTAAATTGTAGGAACGAGGCGGATAATTTAGCGGTCCATTTCTTACGATTTTTTCTAAGCAACAATTACTGAATACACGACACTTTAAACGATCTGTTGGTTTGGAATCTTGGGTTAAAACAATTTTGTATGGATGTAAACCAAGGTCTTTCCGTAAAATTCGTCACAAAGACGTTTGGAGATGCCTAATTCTTGCGAATGTCGAGAAAGCGATAAATTTTGGTACACTTTCGCGACCGGGAGCAATATTCTCTTCACTTCTTGCATTTATTTGTCTCACTGGCACTGTAACATCATGAAGTGTCTAATTTGTTTCAAACTTCTTCACTAAATATTCAATTGTTCTTTTATCCAGACGATTATAACGATCAGAGTTAAAACACTTAAAACTAGAGTAAAACATCGCGATTTTTCATAATGAAATTGGATTATTTGTTAACGTTGTTGGAGTGTGTACCTTTGCATGATTAAATGGTAGACATTGACAAATACCACTGTTAATGTCAAAAATAAACAATGGCTGCCATGCGTGAGTAATGTCAGTTTAAAAATGGGGCGTCCCCAGTGAAAGATCCTTTAGCACATAGCAATAAAAACAATTTTTATATTCTTGAATACCATTATTTCGATCTACGATCTTATTATACCATCTTAATTTAACTGTGTTTTATTTCAATTTAAAGTTCTATCACTCTAAAAAAAACATCCGATACATCCGATTCGTCTGAATTAAAATAGGATATCTGAAGATATTACCAATTATTTCAATGAAATAGCAGCTTCTAGAACCACAAGCATCAAAATCAGGATCTGAACACTTGACAGTTCTGTACATCGACGGTTTATTTATACGCATCCCGTATCCGCGGCACGATTATCTTCGTGGTCCAAGCAGTACGGGGTTATTTGGTGATTACTCTTATTTGTATTACGTTGCTTGTTCTTTCATATCATTATCGAAAGAGACAGGTGGGGTCCCTTCATATTCTGCCTCTTTCTTAACCAATGAAAGTTTCATCTTTCAGCATCTGCAATTTGGATGCCGAAAGTTTGGATCGCGATGTCTGAAATAGATTTGCAGCATAAATTTATAAGGGGTGGGCAATTTGAAATTAGTACTTTTGATCGGCTATAAATAAAAAAACTTATGGATATATTTTCAGAGTTGTGAGTTTATTAGCAATATCATTCAAATGATCGCCACGACTGGCCACAGTACCCCATCCGATCAACCGAATTTTCTAGTACATTGTCGATTGTTTGGGCGTTTCTCATGAATGGCAATTTCGATTTCGTATTTCAAGGCATCAATCGTTTCTGGATGGTTAGAGTAATAATTATCCTTAACGGTTTCTCATAAAAAATAGTACTCCAAGGTGAAAGCGAGCACTTGTTTGAGTTTATAAGCCTTCATACTGAGGTCTTTATGCAAAATTCTCCTGAGAGCGGTGCGAGACGTGTTGGATTATTTGTAAACGTTGTTGGAATGCGTACCTTTCCATGATTAAATGATAGACATTGACGAATACAACTGTCAATGTCACAAATCAACAATGACTGCCATACTTGAGTAATATCAATTTAAAAATGGGAGGCTTCCATTGAAAGACTCATTATTTAGGAATTGATTCTCCTAGTGACTCTTTGAACCTCTCTCCAAGATATTTTTCAAAGTTCCTTCCCTATACCGAAAGCAGTGTATAGCAGTCTATAGTTATCAATCTACTGGCCAAATTTATTTAGATCTATTGGAAAACGCTATTTATCCAGCTCTCGTGGAAGTATTATAGAATGCAGAAGACCATCAAACGATCATTTTCCAACAAGATGGCGCACCAACTTATTCCGTTCAACTGGTACATCGGTTCTTAGATGAAAATTTTCCTCACACCTGGATTGGAAGAAGAGGACATATTGAGTGGTAACACAGATCACCTGATCTGACTCTACTGGACTTTTTTCTATTGGATCACCTTAAATCCAAGATTTACGCTACCCAGCGGCATTAATGAATGCCGTCAAATTACAGCAGAAATCTTGAGTCACATACGTGAACGTTTACAGCAAAACTTACATTAGTGCATGGAAGTAAATGGTACCCATTTCCAGGATTTAATAAACTAATCACAAAAGTAAGTACTCTTCCACTCTTTTACCTGTCATTTTGAAATTTTGAAGCGAAATTTCAGGATCAGATAGTACTCAATAAGATCTTCAAAATGAGGTATCGCAACAGCCCTCATCCCTATTCAAAATCAAAGGGTTGTACTCACCCCCGTTAGAGGGTTGCAGTGACGAGGATGCGAAGAGAGGAAACGTTGTTATCCCTCCAAGCAGAAATTGACGTGTCCCAGCGATTTTCCACGTTTTCATTTCAAAGCCGGAAAATCGAGCTGTTAAGTTTTCGTTGGATCGCACTGTATTATTTCTTTATATATTCTTTATAAAATACCTTTGATGGTATTTAATATGGATTTTCACCAAGTGAAAACTGATTCAATTGAACATTTGAATAGAGTACTTTCCTATTTATTTCGCATACTTTCTGCCACAAAAAATTAAGAAAACAAAGAGTTAATTGAGTAATTTCACGGCCAACTCCCGCGCTTAAAGAAACCTTTTCAGACCATTAACTCCGCCAACATAGTGCCGTTTCCTCCCCAAAGATCAAATGCAGATCGTATCCCATTTGATATCCGTCCCCATCAATCAAACCCATCAGACCAGATGACACAAAACACCGAATTCATGAAAAATTCCCAAGGAAAAATGGTAATGACTCCATTTTAAAACAAATACCGATCGTCGCCACCGCTAATCAGCAGAGACATATTCATGAGGCCGGCGCCAAAGCATCGGCCCATTATCGTGAACCGTTTCTTCCTTTCAAATGTGTGGATAATGATGATGCTTTATCGTTGTTGTTATTACGACAAAATGTAAAACAACTTAAATTGAAACAATAGACAATCAACACGGGCATGCAGCCGTGCCGACTTGGCTACAACCGGCTAAAGCTGACACACGCGTGGAGGGTAACTTCGTTCCTAAAAAAATTTGAATCTCAAAACAGATTTAATCTGTCAGATTCTACAATTTTAATTTCAAAAAAATTTGTATTCAAAAACTTTTAGAATTAAATAAATGTCATAGAAGCACAGCTTATATTGAATAGACGTATAAAATCAAAACTCAATATACAATATCAAATGGAATAAATAAACCAACAAATATAAATTGTCAATTAAAATTAATGAATAAATATTCGAAGGAGACAAAATTTTGTTTCTGATCTTACCATTATGAAAACCAATTCCTTTTCAAAAATACAAAACACAATCTTAGCACTTCTCAGAAAATATAATTTATTTAAAATAAAATAATAAGATGCGGTTTTTTACTTGATAGAAGGATAATTACAAACTTTGAATATCAAAACAGATTTAATCTGTTAGTCTTCTACAATTTTAATTTCAAAAAAATTTTTCAAAAAACTTTTAGAAATAAATTAATGTCTAATAATAAGCACTGCTCATATTTAATAGACGTATAAAAATCAAAATTCACTATACAAATTCAAATGGAATAAAAAACCCAAAAAAATAAATTAGTAATTAAAATTAAAAATAAGTAATATCGTTTGTTTCGTTCCAAACATTTGAACCTGATTTTTCAATATTTCACAAACCAACCTATACGAATTCTATTATACACAATAAATCAAACCATCCTTTGAATCCAAAATGATCAGCTTTCAAATGTATGATCCATAGAATAGTAAATATTTCCATGAATCGTGAAAATTATATTTCAGAATTTAACATAATTAAAGGAATAGCTATTAATAATGACTATGATCCTAAATTGATAGACAAATTGTTGATGAATAAAAATAATAAAATTAAATATGGTGTATCCTAATAAAAAAGAACATTTTATATACATTTCCTTAAAATACACTGAAGGTATTTTTGAGAAAGTTGCTACATACCTCAAAAATAAATAGAATTTAAGAACTTCATTTAAAACTAATTCAAACTTGAGTAAATTTATTAAAAATAATAAAGACTGTACACATAAAGATGATAAATCAGGAGTTCATAAGTTAACCTGCGATGATTGCATAGGACAGACTGGAAGAACTTTCCCACATAGAATTTGTGAACATTCGAAGAGTTTCCTCAATAATAAAAGTAATTCCACATATTCTAAGGACTGATTCAATTCAATATCGATTGATTTCTTTTAAAATATATTCCTTTTTTTTCAATATCAAAACGAAACTTCTTATTAGAAAACCCTTCAAATATTTAAAAACATAAATAATGAAGATAATCACTATCTCTTAAAAATATTTATCTTGTTCCAATTCCATATGGTAATCTTGCCGAAGTGAATACCGAATTGAAACCTCCAATAATCTCAACCTTCCGATGAAAAATATAATTGAATCCGATGTGTAGGGGACCAAGGTAGGCGAATAAATGATACCCCATCCGGTAGATACCGCATGAACTCTCCAAATTACGGCACAAAAGCTCAGACCGAGACCATGTGGCGAGTCTAAATGACACGTTGCGACAGGCGCCACTCTGAATTTCTCGGTATAACCGCCGATAAGTCGGCTTAACAGACGAAAAAACAATCAAATCATTCCAATTTCGGCAACAACAGCTAAAGCTCGAGTACCTGTGAAGATTTATGCGTTTTGATTGCATGACAGTCGACAACAAACAGTGAATATCCATTAGAGATCGTTTAAGACTGTGGAATGGAAGTCACAGACTGGAATGATCTCTAGAATACGCAGTAGCGTGAATGCTTTTTATTTGGCATTTCAAATAAAGATTGATGAACATTCATTTTATCTTCAAGCAAAATCATACATTTGTCATCAACGTCATACAACAGTATTGATAGGTTATGATAAAACTCTATGACACTTATTCTGTCATTCTGTGAGAGTGTTTACAACTCTTTTGAAGAATTGCGTATAAAAATGATGATCTAGGGAATTTTTTATAACTTTTTGAATATTTCCTGTATAACACAGAGAATTTATATGGCTTATAGGATGATATGATTTAAAGTAATACAGAATATATATATAAAGTATTTTTCAAGACTCGGTTATGTCCAAAATATTTGACTGATTCGGTCCTTCTGAATTGTTTCTTTCTCTACTTGACGGAAATTCATCGTATATGATTTGAAGTGAAACACTTTATTTCCGCAAATATTTATTGTTTACAGAACAATTGTTTCGTCAAGTAGAGAGGGAAACAATCAAGAATTATAGTGATGACACTGCCAAAAAATACTGAATTCCAGTCAAAACGGACAATCAACTCAGCAAAAATTCGAACAGAGCTGAAATATGATATAGACGTCAAATAAACACTAAAGGTATTTCTGAGAAAATTGCTACATACCTCAAAAATAAATATAATTCAAGAACTTCATTTAAAACCAATTCAAATTCGAGTAAATTTATCAAAAATAATAAAGACTGTACACGTAAAGATGATAAATGGGGGGTTTATAAGTTAACCTGCGATGATTTTTATTGTTAGCTAATATAATGATTGAATACCTCTTCAAAATGAAGATGCTACTGTGATAGCGAAACATTTGTTGTATTAAATAACAATAAACATTTTTGAAAATCAGAATAACCTTATTTAATATGGATTTTCATCAAGTAAAGACTGATTCAATTAAATAAATAAGATTATTCTGATTTTCACATATTCTTATTGGTATTGAATTGTATCAGTCCTTACTTGGTGAAAATCCATATTAAATAATTTGAAATAAGGTTATTCTGATTTTCACAAATTTTTATTGTTAAACTCATAACAATTGTTTCGCTATCACAGTAGCATCATCAGGTAAGATCACATTTTGAATAACTTACCTGATGATGCTACTGTGATAGCGAAACAATTGTTGTGAGTTTAACAATAAAAATTTGTGAAAATCAGAATAACCTTATTTCAAATTCTTATTGGTATTATAACCTGTATATTTTCATATTTTTTAAAGATCCTCAATATTCTGATTTCAAAGAACTATGATATATGTATGTTCTATTATGAATAATACCAGGTGAAATAATTAAATTAACATAAAATAGAAAAAGACTTTTTACTTGATAGAAGACATATAACAAAAATTGAATATCAAAACAGAATTAATCTGTTTTTCTTCTACAATTTTAATTTCACAAAAATTTGTATTCAAAAATCTTTTAGAATTAAATTAATGTCTAATGTCTTATTGTAGACATTAATTTAATTGTAAAAGTTTTTTGAATAAAAATTTTTGTTAAATTAAAATTGTAGAAGACTAACAGATTAAATCTGTTTTGATATTCAAATTTTATTAAATTTACAATTTATCACGTGTTAAATAATTGTATTTTTTAAATAACCTAAATACAGACTTATTGAATTTCTGAACTATCAATTAAAATGGGCAAATTTCTAAAATCATTTCTCGATACGATCATGGATCTTGTTTAGTTAACATTTTTTGTCTTGAATACCTAAAAACTATCTATCGGGTGTTTTTTTTAGAGTGATAGAACTTTAAATTGTAATAAAACACATTTAAATTAAGATTGAAGACAATTTTTTTTTATTTGAAAGATAATTTTATGACATCTATGTTTTTTGTAATAATTTCCGGCATATGTCCACCACGACAAGCTCTGAGGAATCCTCTGAGGAATATAATTTATTTGAAATATTTAATATATTTAAATATGCATGTTTTGAGAGATTTCTGAATTAACTTATTTGAATATTTAAATATATTGAATATTTCAAATAAATTATATTCCTTGAGAAGTCCTTAAGATGTGTTCATGTTTTTGAAAGGCAATTGGTGTTCTTAACGGATCAGATACAGAATTTTGTCTCCTTTAAATATTCATTTATTAATTTTAATGACTTTTTTATATCTGTTGGTTTATTTATTCCATTTGACATTATATATTGGGTATTATTATCACGTCTATTAAATATAAGCGGTGCTTATTGTAGACATTAATTTAATTTTAAATGTTTTTTGAATAAAAATTTTTTTGAAATTAAAATTATAGAAGACTAACAGATTAAATCTGTTTTGATATTCAAATTTTCATTTTTCATTCTGATTCGTGGGTAAACTAATGACATAGATTGCTTTAGTTTGATTTTATTCCATAGTTTGTCAATGATTGAGGGTGTTAGCACTTCGGTAGAAAATTAGCAGACTGTATGTGTAAATTTGATAATGATTAGAAATACACCACAAATCTCAGATGGACACTCACCCTCATCCACTGAATTCCTGGTTAGTTGGGGATCCCCTTGTCTGGAACTCTGACACCAACACCTTGTTGAACTATCGTTCTTGTAATAAGGAATTCTGAACACTTTTTGCTTTGAAAGAATTAAAAAACTCATAAGCCGGAAAAATATCGAACGTAATGTCGATCCGTGATCATTAAGATTCTGGTCGAAGAAAAAGTCTCTCGCATGCGCACAGTGTCATCTGAAAGATGAGTGGTGCATATATGCGCAATTTCAGAAATAAATTAGGGAAACTTGAATGCTGCACTAACATAGCCGCCCACAAAAACCCCTATGGGTTTTTCTAAAGAAAACAGAAAAAAAAAAGTTTCCTCCTTTTAAAAAGAACACCATGTAAGTCACCAGAAAATTAAATTTAAATAATAGAAAAGAAAAATAATAACAAATATAGAAATACATTATTTTTATAAAGGAAAATAATTTGAAAATCAATTTCTCGGAAGTGGACAAAGCTTCACAACGGGTCTACGGAAAATACCATTAGCTGTTTTCACCGCAGCTACCCTATTGTGTCCATCCTCTCCCGGAAATAATTCCACAATGCGACCAACCGGCCATTTAAAAGGCGAAACGACATCGCTTTTGATCAAAACAAGGTCGTCGAGCTCAATTTCTTTGGCCGGCTCAGCCCACTTGAAACGCTGCTGAAGTGTATTAACATATTCCGCGAAGTACCTTTTCCAAAAATCTCGCTGCATTTTCTGTATAAGCTGCCATCTAGACAGTCTGTTTAATTTCAAATGAGAAACATCAACATCAGGAATTGTTGAACTCAAGGGTTCTAAAGTGAGAAAATGCCCTGGTGTGAGCGGAATTAAATCATTAGGATCTGAGCTCTGAGAACATAATGGCCTCGAATTCAGAACAGCTTCGATTTGACAAATCAAAGTTGTAAATTCTTCATAGGATAGTCGCTGATCTCCTACCACTCGTAGTAAATGAGATTTAACCATTTTTACACCCGCTTCGGCAAGGCCATTAAAATGTGCACCCGTAGGGGGATTGAAATGCCACTGGAAACTTAGAGTTCCAGAAGTTTCTTGAGCTAACTTCAAAAATTCATTTTGAGCTCCAATGAAATTCCGACCGTTATCGGAGTAGCACGCATGAATCATGCCACGTCGAGAAATGAATCGACGGAATGCCGCGATAAAACTACACGTAGAAAGCTCCTGCGTTAATTCTAAGTGAATAGCTTTGGTTGTAGTGCACACAAAAACGCATATATAAGATTTTAAATATTTTGCACCCTTTATGCGATGCATAGTTACGAAGAAAGGTCCGCAGAAATCAATAGCAACGTGAGAAAATGGCTTTAATTTAGAAATTCTGAAACTTGGAAGATCAGCCATTTCAGGTGGTTTGTAAGTATTTGGACGGGCACGAAAACATTGAAAACAATTAGAAATAACTTTTCTTATTGTTCGACGAGCTGATAGTATCCAATATTTTTGAAGAAGTAAATTATGTAACGTTTTTGAACCGGGATGTAAATATTGCTTGTGAACCGACTCTACAATCAAAATCGTTAATTTATGTGAGCTAGGCATCAAAAGAGGGTGTTTTGCGGCATATTCAATATAACTGGATTTCTTTAAGCGGCCGCCCACCCTGAGAAAACCTAGAGAATCTAGAAAGAGTGAAAGTTTCCGAAAGGGTTTAGGTAAAATTTTGTTTTTGTTAATAATTTCTATGATATCAGAAAATACCGAATATTGCGTATGTTTTATTAAACACATCAACGATTCATTCAACTCATGAATTGTTAAAATGCCTGTTTGTTTAAGGGAACCGGGTTTTGAAATTTTCGAAAATCGTAAACAGTAACTTAAAATTCTTTTTATTTTTTCAAGAGAGGAAAATTTATTTAAAAGGTTATCTAAATCGTCCATTGGAATATCTACATATAAAGATATACTTTTTTCTTCGGCAGAGACTACATCATTATTAAGTTCTGAAGTTTGAGCAGAAAAATTTGGCCACTCGGTTTTTGGGCTGGATAGGAATTCCGGTCCATTCCACCACATTTCGAAACGAATCAATTGCAATGGGTTCATTCCTCTAGATGCACAATCGGCAGCATTTAGAGATGAAGGAATATACATCCATGAATCGGGAGATACCAGTTCCTGAATATGGTGTACTCGATTGGCAACAAAAGTTTTCCAACGGCTCGGTGAAGCATTGAGCCAAGAAAGAACTACCTGTGAATCAGTCCAGCAAGTGATTTGATCGAATAAGAGTCGACTAGAAAATGTGTCAGTCACAAATTTGACCAAATCAGCCAAAAGCTTTGCAGCAGTCAGCTCAAGTTTAGGAAGAGTAATTGTTTTTAAGGGGGCAACTCTCCCTTTAGAACAGATTAGAAATACGTGAATAGAATCGCCTCTCTGTAATCTGAGGTAAATTACCGCTGCGTAACCTATGCTTGAAGCGTCACAAAATCCATGTAACTCACATCTCTCATATTGATCAAAGGTGATTCGCCTAGGGAGACGTAATCCAGAGAGTTCTGAAAGTTCACACTTCAATTGTGTCCATGAATTTTTAATGGACTCGGGAAGTTCTTCGTCCCAATCCTTTTTCAAGGACCAAATACATTGCATAATGTATTTTGCCTTTAAAAGAATGGGACACAGAAAACCCAATGGATCGAAAATCCGACCTATATCGGACAAGATGCCTCGTTTTGTGAGGTCTTTTGATATATTTTGGCACTTGTAAGAAAATATATCGAGAGAAGGGTACCACTGAAGACCTAGAACCTTCAGAAATGGTGGTTCATCCTTATCAAAGGACAAAGGAATCTGACAGTCAGAATGGTCTAAGGAAGAAAGCAATGCTGGAGAATTACTAGCCCACTTCCTCAACATAAAACCTCCGCGACTAAGCAGATCGATTAAATCCTTTTGAAGAGACAAAGCTTCAGAATCAGATGATGCACTACCCAGCACATCATCAATATAAGTTTGATCCTCTAGTATCTTACTAGCCATTGGAAAGTTTTCTCTCTCTAGGAGAGCTAGCTCACGAACGGTACGCATTGCCAAATACGGGCTACAATTGAGTCCGAAAGTAACTGTATTTAAGGTATACTCTGAAAGTGAATCGTTTGGATTAAAACGCCATAGAATTCTTTGGAAATTTCTATCAGAAGGAGATATTAAAATTTGTCTGAACATTTGCTTTATATCAGCTATGAATACCACTGCGTCTAAACGGAAAAGTAAAAGTAAAGAAACTATATCCTTTTGTAATTTTGGACCAGGAAGTAAAGTGTCATTTAAGCTCACACCTCTCGAGCCTTTTGCCGATCCATCCCAAACTACACGAAGTTTTGTGCTTACGCTCTCAGGCTTCAGAACACAATGATGGGGTAAGTAACAAAAATTATCATTGGGTATAGCTTCCGATGTGGCTAAAGACATATGTCCACTGTCAAGATATTCTTTCATGAAATCGGAATAAGAAGAATACAAAGATGGATTTTTTAATAAACGTTTTTCAAGTAAGAAAAATCTACGATAAGCTTGAGCATAAGTATCTCCTAGAAATGGTTTCGAATTTCTGAAAGGAAGCGAAACTATGAATCGACCGGTGGAATCACGAGTGGTCGTTTCTTTGAAAAAGGTCTCACACTTTTCATCTTCGACGGAGTAAAAATGCTTATCAGGAATTTGCTCTAATTCCCAGAACTTAGGAATACAGATGTCGACACGAACATCGGATTGAAGAAGAAAAGTTTTTGTTTCTGAACTTGTAGACGGATTCTTAACTTTACCCAAAAGAACCCAACCGAAAATAGTTTCAAGGGCGGTAGGCTGGCCTAATTTTCCAACGATACGTCCATTGAGTAAAATATGAGTGAAAAGCTCAGCACCAATCAGAATGTCTATTGGACTTGAGAGAAAATAATTTTCATCTGCGAGAGGTAAACCCTGTAAATGGTCCCATTGTCCCTTTTTAATAGAAAAAGCAGGTATATTAGAACATAATTTTGGAACAACAATAGCATCGAAAGAAAGTACAGGGCTGTCGGAATTTGTAGGTTTGATATCGCATGCAGTAATACCTTTTGAAGAAAATGAAGTCATTTCGTTCAAACCAAAAATAGTTGTAGAAAATTGATGTCTCTGTAACCCAAGATTACGAAAACATTTTTCGCTTATGAAATTTGATTGACTTCCTGAATCAATAAGAATGCGAACACGTTGAAATGTGCCATATCTATCACGGATATCTACCGCCGCAGTAGCCAATAATACTGTATTTTGTTCGGAAAAGGTGTTACCTGATACAGTTGAAGAATGTGGAATATTTTCTATGATAGTTGAACTATTAATATGGATCAGAGAGTGATGACGGTTATTACAAGTGCGACATTTGTACGACGAAAGACAATTATTTAGATTATGCGAATGATGTAAGCAATTCAAACACAGTTTATTTTGTTTGACGAAAGAAAAACGATCATTCGGAGATTTTGACAAGAAATCAGAGCATTTCGATAATCCATGTGAACCTTTGCAAAGGTAACACTTAACATTGGAATTATAATGAGTATTTTTTGTTTGTAATGAAAAACTATTGCTGGTCTTGGAATTATATTTATTATTACACTTCTCTTTGCTTACTGCAAATACTTTATTTTTAGAAGTAGTCAAATGTTGAACGGATTCTAGGGCCTTGCATTTAATTTCAACAAAATTATAAAGTTCCTTATATTCTGGAATTTTGCTAGAATCAGTTTGAATTTCAAAATTAGTTCGAGTCTCAATATCTAGTTTCCCTAGAAGTATATAGAAAAGTAAAAAATCCCACTGATCTGTATTGAAATTTAAAGCATTAAGAACTGCCAATGATTCGGAAAAGGTATTGAGTAGAATACGAAAATCTTTTGCAGTATTGCCTTTTAGTGAAATGAAAAAAATTGAATCTAATGCATTCGAAGCTATAAGTCTTTTATTTTGATATCTGTCAATAAGTTTTTTGAAAGCGGTGTTATAATTGTCGTTATTTATGGCGATACCATTTAGTAATTTCAAAGGCTCGTCTTTTAGGAAGGAAAATAAATATCTGAACTTTTCAACATTTGAAAGATTGGAATTATCATGAATTAATTTCTCGAACAGATCATGAAAAGTTGACCAAATTTTTGGATCACCGTCAAAAGTGGGTATATTAAGAGGTGGGAGTTTTGCAGAAGCTTCAACACTAACCGACGACGAATTAGAAGTATCATTTTTACTCATGTTATGATAAATAGACAAACCTTCATAATAAAAGTTTTCAGTCTCCCTTCTTATTTTCTCATGTGTATCAAATTCCGCCTCATCCTCAATCAGCATTATAATCTCATTATGACATTCTGAAAACCGCTCAAATAATTTTTTAATATCATCATACCTAGCCTTTAATTGCCCTCCTTTCGACGTATCAGTTAAGCTTTGCTTTGCAATAATGTAAAATTCCGAAATTCGACTAACGTATATTTTACGTTTGCTTTCAAATCTTTTGATGTTACTCATTTTTTGTGAAATATTTTATTGAATGAATGTAAATATAAAGTGATACATGTAAAGAACCAAATTATGCGAAGAAAAGATAATATAAAGAAAGTTTATTAGAACAGAAAGGGTGTCAACGAAAACCTTGGAAGTTGTAATCGTATTTGAGTTTTAATTATTTTCCAATATGAATTGAAAGAAGAAATATGCGGAATGAAAGAATATGTTTATATCGATTGAAGTGAACCTAAGTTGAACATATGGTTTTTTTGTATGAAGCGATAAGCGTATACTGTTTGTACGGATTTATCGATTTCCTACAATCGATATGAATGAAAATTAATAATAATTTGATGGTGACCCACGTGGAAATCTCGAAATGAAAAGAAAGAAAATAAGAAATCACTAGTCAACCGGTTCGAATGGACCAAAATGTTAGCACTTCGGTAGAAAATTAGCAGACTGTATGTGTAAATTTGATAATGATTAGAAATACACCACAAATCTCAGATGGACACTCACCCTCATCCACTGAATTCCTGGTTAGTTGGGGATCCCCTTGTCTGGAACTCTGACACCAACACCTTGTTGAACTATCGTTCTTGTAATAAGGAATTCTGAACACTTTTTGCTTTGAAAGAATTAAAAAACTCATAAGCCGGAAAAATATCGAACGTAATGTCGATCCGTGATCATTAAGATTCTGGTCGAAGAAAAGTCTCTCGCATGCGCACAGTGTCATCTGAAAGATGAGTGGTGCATATATGCGCAATTTCAGAAATAAATTAGGGAAACTTGAATGCTGCACTAACAGAGGGTTATATCCATTATTTACTGTAATTTGTTTCATTATATTTAATTCTATTTCAAAATTCTCCTATAGGTACATTAACTAGTATATATAACATACTATTGTATGCTGCTAATTTATGGGACAAGGGATGATTTGAAGAAGAATGTATTGTGCAGAGTGTTTGTGTTGGTTTATGGTAAATCGAAAAATTATGTATTTTCAAGTCTGAAAAATTTATGCTGTTATTTTGTTCTTTTCGTTAGTAAATATTCTCGTAGGGTATACCTGGTTGATAAATTCTTAGAATAACGAAACTTCTCAGACGTACTGACAATTAGGCAAATAATATCGTCAACGGAACGGTACCAATAAATAAAATACTTGAAAAGGGGGTATTCTTATATTTTGTCTTCTAGGAAATCCATAAATATTTCAGCTAATATAGGACTTAGTGGATTTCCCATCGTAGAGCTTTCGCTTCCATTAAACAAGAAATAAAATATTTTATACTTAATAGAAGGTACATCAAATTTATTAAATATTTTAATATTTACCGATATATTCTGTTAGCTTCCCACCTATTTAATTTCAAACAATTATATTCAATATTATAACTTCAGGAAGTAAATTAATATCATATAAGCATCGCTGATATCAAACGACATATAAAATAAACACTCATTATAAGACATCCAAAGGAGATAACAAAATCCAATAAAAATAAATTGTTAACAAAAATCCTATAAATTAAATATTTTGAGTAGACAAATTTTTTTTTCTGACCATCCCTCTTATGAAAACAGATATCTTTCAAAAATGTTTAACATAATCCTGATAATTTCATCATAAAACTATCTTACTTGAAATATTAAATGTTATTGAATTGTATCAGTCCTTACTTGGTGAAAATCCATATTAAATAATATTTAATTAAGGTTATTCTGATTTTCATAAATTGTATTGTTAAATTCACAACAATTGTTTCGCTATCACAGTTGTGAATTTAACAATAAAATTTGTGAAAATCGGAATAACCTTATTTCAATATTATTTTATATATTATATTAAATGTTTTTGGATATCCAACTAAGTTACTTTTTAGAAAAATCCCAAGATATGTAAAAACATTTCTAAAAAACACGTTTTAAGAGAGACTTTGCTCGTCAGTACCCAATCATATTTAAAATAATATATAACATCAATCAACAAAAAATTTTTACTCACCTTATGAATCAGAAACATCTTGGCAAATGAATACTGAATTTTTAATAATGTCCTATGTGACCTTCAACAAATAGTTCAAAGGTTTACCATAGATCTCAAAGACAATGAAATACTTAATAAATAAAAATTTAATAAAAAAACAAGAAATAGTTTTGTGCAATGCATACATTGAAAATATCCATTATTTCTTGTTTAATTACCGGGTTTGTAGGATTTTTCAATAGTAGCATTTCTTTGAATATCAAAACAGATTTAATCTGTTAGTCTTCTACAATTTTAATTTTAAAAAAATGGTGTTCTTAATGGTAAGATCAGAAACAAAATTTTGTCTCCCTTAAATATTTATTTATTAATTTTAATGACTATTTTTATATCTGTTGGTCTATTTATTCCATTTGACATTATATATTGAGTTTTGATTATACATTCTGTCAAGAAAGTACCGGGAATTATCGATTTAAATCTGGCGGGGCAATGAGGCAGGTAAAAAATTTTTTTCCTAGGTTGGTACCACTGTCCTTAATTACTATGCCAAGCTTGAGCGGGATCTGTCAACTAGTGTGTTTGCAACAGCTGATTAAGTCAGTCGATGTCAGAGTGCGTGCCGATTTTTACTATGGGTGATTACGTTGAGCAAAGAATTTGTTTAAAGTTTTGTGTTGCAAATGAATTTTCGTGTGCCGATGCATTGAAAATGTTGCAAAAGGCCTTTGGTGATAATGCTCTGTCGAAAACTCGTGCATATCAGTGGTACAGAGCCTTCAAGGACGGTCGTGAAGTGGTCGCCCATCGACGGCTTCGATCGAAGATAACGTCGATAAAATTAAGGAATGGGTGCTGGAAAACCGTCGTACCAGCTTGAGAGAGATAGCACATGATCTTAAGATATCCCACGAGTCCGCACGTACGATTTTGATTGATATTTTGGGCATGAGAAAGGTGGCCGCACGACTCGTACCGAAAGACCTGAATTTTCTTTAAAAACGTCATCGCGAACAGGTTGCTTCAGACATGCTGGATCGCTGTAATTCCGATTCTACATTCATGGAACGCATTATAACTGGTGATGAGAGCTGGGTCTACGAGTACGATATGCAAACAAGCCAGCAATCATCGGAATGGGTGGCAAAAAATGAGCCGAAACCGAAAAAACCACGCCAAAGCCGCTCGAAAATGAAGGTGATGCTCATTGTTTTCTTCGATATCCGTGGCGTGGTGCACTTTGAATTCGTTCCAGAGGGTCAGACGGTAAACAAGGAGTATTACCTAGGCGTTATGAAACGTTTGCGTGAGCGTATCCGTAAGAAGCGGCCAAATTTGTGGGCGAACAACTCATGGATTTTGCATGACGATAACGCGCCTTCTCACCGAGCTACGATTGTGACTGACTTTCTCGCCAAAAACTCAACAAACGTGCTTCAGCAACCACCGTATTCGCCGGATTTGGCTCCCTGCGACTTTTTCCTCTTCCCAAAACTAAAATTGCCCCTTCGTGGCACCCGTTTTGAGTCAATTGAAGCCATAAAACAAAATTCGGCGCGAGAGCTAAAGTCCATCCCGGTAAGCGCCTATAAAAAATGTTTCGATAATTGGAAGTGCCGTTGGCATAGATGTATTGGAGCAAATGGAGCCTATTTTGAAGGCGACCCAATAAATTTGGACGATTAAATGTAAAAATGTTGTTTTAATTGAAAATTCCTGGTACTTTCTTGACAGAGTAGTATACGTCTATTAAATATAATCGGTGCTTATTTTAGACATTAATTTAATTCTAAAAGTTTTTTGAATAAAAATTTTTTTCAAAAATTGTAGAAGACTAACAGATTAAATCTGTTTTGATATTCAAATTTTGTTATATTTCTTCCATCAAGTAAAAAGCCTTTTTCTATTTTATAGTAGCATTTCTACTAATTTTATTGTTTATTTTACTAGTAAGCCAATAATTTTATTCCCCAAGTGGTTTTCACACTGTATGTCTACTAAATTGAAACTGTGCTTTCTAAGAACTTGATTTAATTTAATTTTAAAAAGTTTCTTAGAAAAAATGTTGTAAAATTAAAATTAATACTGAGGTTAGCAGAATAAATCTGTATGATACTTAAGGTACTGATTGATTTTAATATTTCACTCAATGCTGGATGAATAATTTTATTGTCGTCTCAAAGAAACTTCGAAAGTAATTAAACAAATTTCGCAGTAATAACCATCGTCTACACCTCAAGCATTATACCGAGACACAAAAGATAAACATCAACAATAGATAAGATAGAGTTGACAACAAATAAAGGTTGAAATCCAGCCCTGGTCCGTTAAGTGGCCTCATCAGGGGTTTGGAGTCGAACAGTGCCGACATCGCCATAGGTCTAGACCTGGTTGAGGCAGACGCACTTCCCGGCGCTTACAAACCCCTGTCCTATTCTTTGCGCCCGTCACCAAAGAAGGAATCCCTGCCACTGTTATTCTTCTCAAACTATTATGTTTTTATTTTTATTGCTATTCTGAACGTTCACACGGACTTTTCGGCAGTTTATTGGAAATATGTAGGCCAGTCATTTATATGGGGGTTGTTTTCGAAATTGGGGGAAGCATTCTGGGAAGACACGTCGTAGAAGGGTTTTTGACTTGTGGTTAATGACATGAATGAGTTGTGCAATGAAAGGTTTTATTTTGAATAGGCTGGTAGCAATCACATTTAAATCTGTCATCTTTTGACATTTGACAAGTAAAACCTACGCCATTACTGAAGGTGGAACGATATACTCTTCTTTCTGATTGTCTCGGTCTTTACTTGACGGAAATTCATCTTCAATATAAGAAAAACAATTGTTATCTTCCGCTATTTTATTGATTTACACGTATTTTATTTCCTCATACTTCATCAGGTGTTTAAATACTCACCTGATGAAGTCATGGTATGACGAAACAATTGTCGTGTAAATCAATAAAATAGCGGAAGTTAACATTTGTTTTTCTTATATTGATATACTCTTCAACAACTCAATGAAATTATGACAACTCACTACAAAAATGGTAAAAATTTTGCAGTCACAGTTTGCGAAACTAAAGCACCTTTGGGTCGTCGTGAATCCCCTTCTCGGCCGGCAATAGTGAAACTGGTAGGAAAATTTTTGACCCAAAAGTGAAATGATGGCAGACACTCGTCCAACTAGAAAATTTCTTTTCCACCTGAACTGGACTCGAACCCGGACCTCCCGGTCACGAGCCCGATGCTCTCCCGCTGAGCTATCTAGACAATTGAGCTTTGTGATACTTTCTAGACGGACTATATTTATAAATAAGACAATGTTTGTTATTTTCGAATTCCTATGTCTTCCAGTTCTGTCCACTTCTGAACCAAAGCCTGTTGCTGCACTTTAATCAGCATGCAGAGCCTCGTTTCGATCGAAGCACCCCCCCCACTCGCCACTGCCATTGAGAGGGAACAGTCGTTTATTCGTCATATACTGAAAAATTTCGCTGCTCAGTTCCGAAGGTTTACAATGCATGCCGAAACGACAGCGCCGACTATTCGAAAAAAAAACCGACAGGCTGCTGCAGCGAATGTCGAACAAACTGGGATATTCCCGAAATGCCGCACTGTGCACGGCGCTGTCGATTTATTTCCTACACATTCAAAAAACCTGCCCTATTTACTTGTCGTTAATCGACTCCGCTAAATATATGCTCATGCATTTTTACCTGACAAGCCGGAACATCACCAGTTGGAGGTCTCTTGGGGCCACTACGGGTATGCAGTACGGGCCTGGCGCCAAGACGGCGCCAAGTTTGCCCCTCCACATGGTCTAGACCAGTTCACTCTGTCGGCTTGTTCCGAAACCGTTCTTCAGCGGCGTTGTCGGCTCTACCTGAAATTCCGCCATTTACTTCCTAATTTAAAGTGACACTCGCTTCACCAGTTCATATGTCCTCATATTTACGACTCTAAATACACAGCAGATGTATCATCGAGGTTTTGACCACTTTGGATAAAAAGCCGTAAAATATTGACACTCTAGAATATTCCTACCGCAATATTTGCAAATTTAAATGAAATTTAACTGAATATACAGTGACTCGAGTTTTGTAGTGTTCACTACATTTTCAAACTGAATAAAACAAATTGTACCTCAACTATTATACAGTGTGGTACACACTTACGGAATTATTTGTGTCCTTATGTTAGAAAATTATAAAAACACTGGGACAACTTTTAAATTCAATAGGACGCTTTTTAAACATAAATTTAAATTAAATGTAGATTTCTATTTATTAAATGAGTTGTTCACATGACGCGTTCCGTTAACATAGTTAACTTCTTCAGATGCTTATAAACAATAGTTGTTTGCACTTAATATTACTATATAATATTTAAATAAGGTTATTCGGATTTTCACGAATTTTTATTGTTATGTTTACAACAATCGTTTCGCTATCACAGTAGTATCATCAGGTAAGTTTACATTTTGAATAACTAAGCTTGTTTCCGAGATCCGTTGCTATTTATATTACAGTAAGTACAATGAATTTTTATTGCGCACTAAAAACCAAAAAAGAGTCTCTGCAAATTCCAGTTTATATGAGTATATTTAACAGAGGTGAGTTATTTAAATCTATTTGTTCGTTAAGTAATATTCCGATTTTATTATGTTTATTTATCTCTAGGGATTCTGACAGATTTAAAGCATAACTTTTACTTTCGTTATGTAGAATTTCAAAATTATGGTTAAAAGTATGTCCCGTTTCTAACAAATGGCTGGAATATGTAGAATTACTTTTATTATGGAGGAAACTCTTCATATGTTCACAAATTCTATGTCGGAAAGTTCTTCCAGTCAGTTCTATGTAAACTTTAGGGCAATCACCGCAGGTTAACTTATAAACCCCCGATTTATCACCTTTATGTGTACAGTCTTTATTATTTTTAATAAATTTACTACAGTTTGAATTGTTTTTAAATGAAGTTCTTAAATTATATTTATTTTTGAGGTATGTAGCAATTTTCTCAGAAATACCTTTAGTGCAATTTAAGGAAATTTATTTAAAATTTTTTTTTTATATTAGGATACACCATATTTAAAGCTATTTTATTATTTTTATTCATCAAAAATTTGTCTATCAACTAAGGATCCTAGTCATTATTAATAGCTATTTGTTTAATTATGTTAAGTTCTGAAATATAATTTTCTCGATTCATGGGAATATTAACTAATCTATGGATCATACAATTGAATGCTGATGATTTTATTTAAAGGATCCTTTGATTTATTGTGTATAATAGAATCCGTATAGGTTGGTTTGTGAAATATTGAAAAATCATGTGAATTAATTATTCGCGTAACAGTTAAATCAAGAAAATTAATAGAATTATTATCTTCGGTTTCCATAGTGAATGTTATTGAAGGATGTATTTCATTGATGAATTAAAAAATTTTTTTAAAAGTCAGTCTGTACCTGTGAAGCAACAGAAAATATCGTCTACATAATCTATACGAATATAAAAAGTATTTCTTAAGGGGATTTTGGTGAATTTTAGTTTCAATATTGTCCATGAATATTTCTGCTAACAAAGGTCTTGACGGATTTCTCATAATCAAACCGTTTTCAGATTTATAAATTTCATTTTTGAATTGAAAATAATTTTATTTAGTGCAAATATCTAGACATTCTAAAATGTCTAAATGTCTAAGACATAACAATAAAAATTAATCTTATTTCAATATTATTTAATATGGATTTTGACCAAGTAAGGACTGATTCAATACAATAATATTACTATAACTTATATTAAGATCTAAGAAGTTGCTTGAAGAATTTACTTCTATTTCTATTGTGAATCAATCAGCTTCTTAGATCTTTATATAAATTATAGTAATAATAAGTTTGAATAAGACATATTTGAAAACCTACCGCTACTGATACCATAATCCATTCAAAATCCAATCAGTCCTGGCAAATTAAAATGTCAACATTCCATAGTTTCATTCATAGACTTTTGAGCATTCCGTTGAACGAAGTCAATTTCCGAAAAAAAGTCAATAATATAATTAAAACTATTGCGGTGAACAATGGCTATGGAACTGAAATCATTGACAAAATGATCAAAAAGAAAACCACAATATTTTAAAATAAAATTATATGAATATAAATGATCCTTATACAGAAAAGAAAAAATTGTTTTCAATGGCTTATATACAAGGTTTCAGCAGTAGGATCTCTGATGATCTTCATAAAATGGAAATTAATTCTTTAGCAGTAAATGGAAATAATTATGCTAAGACTTTTGTGAACGATAAAAACTTTTCTGAATCGGGGATTTATCAAATTAAATTTGAGGATTGTAATTCTACAAATATAGGCCGAAGTTCACAACATAGAATCAAAGAACGTAGGATGCATATTTTAAAAAACTAGAAATCAACCGGTTTTGCAGAGTATTGCATATAAAATGATCATATTTTTAACAAGAATGATCTCACTTTACTATATAATGTTAAGGGTAAACTATTTGGAGATTTTGTCAATCAAAAAAGCCATTGAAATAAAGGAGAATTTAACAAATTCTCAAATACTCTGTAGGAACACCCCTATATTGGATGCTGTTAATTCCAAGCGCCATAAAAATACACAGATGTTCTAAGTGTAATAAAAGAGCCCTTTTTTTCAATTTTAAGTTCAGTTACTTTTTGTACCCCTTCGAAGATGGTCGAAAGACCGTTTCAGAATTCTGAATAAACTGTGAAAACACTGTGAATTTTTCAATTCAAATTGTTACAATTATTAGTTTGTCTACGATTTTATGCAACTGATGTTTTCGAAATGATGATAGCAGATCATATAAACATTGAACAATAATCAGTACGCAGAATTGTTAAAAGGGTATCAGTTTGAAACCACCTTACAATTAATACTAATAACGTAGTTCGTAGTAGTATGGTACGACAAGCATATAAACAATAACAAACCGTTTCTAAATTCTAACCCAAGATTAACAGCGCTATCACAGAAATATATACATTTTTATTTTCCTTCTTTCTATTTCTCTGGTGTAGTGTCATTGTCATTGATTCACGTGATTATTACCCGAAATAGTTTTGTGAAACTCAAATTCCGTTTGACAAATTTAACAAGAGTATTTGTTGATTCAGTGATTACTGAATCTTCATGAAACCTAGCAATGATATATTAAAAATTATTTGAAAAAAGCTGCGCACAGCAATCGTTGCTTGAAACAGCCTTGCGCTTGTCAGGATATAGGCGACCCCGACGTGGCAACGCCGCGCACATCGCTTGGTTCTATGGTTTATCGGACAGTGGAGGACCTATTTCAGTTATTCAGAAACCTCCGTTCAGTCTGTACGGAACTCACGACAGGAGAAAGCACGGTCGGTGTTTGCGTGTGTCGAAATTTTCGCGAAACGTCAACACGAGGTAAAAGTGCTGTGTGCCCGACTGTCAAACGAAGATAAGTTAGGATTATAGGAGCTGCCTATTCCCTCTATTAACCGCGGTTGTTATATGTTGTTCGTGCGATAGTGTTGTGGTGAATCGAGTGCGATCAAGTTGTCCAAATGCTGGTCCAGCGGAATCGAGCCGTTCTAAGCCTGCTTCATGTTCATGTTTCGAAGCAAGAGAAACATTCTGAGTAAGCGGTTGCTGGAGGCACATCGCAGGCGAGCTCAGCAACAGGGGAGCGATGAGCGCGTAGACGTTGGTCCGCTGTTGAAGCGCCTCCAGGAAAACCAGCTGCAGATGCTCCTGAGTGCCGTCACCAGCCGCGGTCAGGATTCTTCGAATTGCGTGCTGTTGCCGCGCGACGAACAGCCCCACGTGCTGTGCTGCCAGGCCTGGAGGTGGCCAGACCTCAGCCAGGCCTCCGAACTGAGAAGGTTACCGGTCTGCAGATCGGCTGCCGACCCTGTGTATATTTGTTGCAACCCCTATCATTGGAGCAGGCTATGTCAACCTGGTAAGTACTTGTTTGGTTCATATTGCTGCTATCATTTTTCACATTTCCAAAGTACTATACAAGATTCAAGCACGAAGGTCATTCATACAACCATCCAGTACCTTACTTACTGCTGCTAGTCATCATCTTAAACCATGTCTTCAACACCATTCATGACTTCTGAAGCCTTTCCTAACGGAACACTTATAATGACTGATCTAAACATGATCACTGAGAGACATCTTGTGTTTGTGATGGATCTTCATCGAGCCTTGCCTCTAATTCTTCATCCTATGGCGACGTCTCTTGGCTTCAGTTCATACGGCATCTAATTTCTTAGCTTCCGCACCTTTTTCATTGCTTTTAAACGTCAACAAATGGCTGGTTAAGTGACTCCAAGCGTTTTTACGAGTTCCTCTTGCGTCTGTGATGAATTCTCATCGAGCCTTGCCTCTAATTCTTCAACTTTGGTGGCGTTCCGTGTCATTTTTCGTGTTTCAAATCAAAATTACTCCCTTCGAATGGGCCAAACCAGCTCTGCACGTTCTTTCAGCTAATTAGAAGTCTTTTTAATTTGGAGATACCATTCAACTTTACCAATAATAGCAGTATGTAATAATCTTCTTAATAATAACAATACTGTGATTCATTTTTAAAAACTTTCTGAGTTGTTTTGTCGAACTTCAAACGATATAAGATCAGTTAAGAATGTTGAAACAAAGTCGTTAATTTCCGGATAAGTTCATAACATACAGTGCTGTTTTTGAGGGCTCTGCATGAATGAAACTGTATTCTAGGAATAAGAAATATGTAGTTAATATTGAATTGAATCAGTCTTGGTGAAAATCCATATTAAATAATATTTAAATAAGGTTATTCTGATTTTCACAAATTTTTATTGTTATGTTTACAACGATCGTTTCGCTATCACAGTAGCATCATCAGGCAAGATTAAATTTTGAATAACTAAGCTTGTTTCCGCAATCCGTAGCTATTTATATTACAGTAAGTACAATAAATTTTTATTGAGCACTAAAACCCCAAAAAGGGTCTCTGCAAATTCCAGCTTATTTGAAAATATTTTATAATATTATTATATTATATTGTTATAATTTTTTATAATAAAATTGGAATATTACTTAACGAGCAAATAGATTTAAATAACTCACCTCTGTTAAATATATTCAAATAAGCTGAAATTTGCAGAGACCCTTTTTTGGGTTTTAGTGCTTAATAAAAATTCATTGTACTTACTGTAATATAAATAGCAACGGATTTCGGAAACAAGCTTAGTTATTCAAAATTGCCTGATGATGCTACTGTGATAGCAAAACGATTGTTATAAACATAACAATAAAAATTTGTGAAAATCAGAAAAACCCTTTTTTAAATATTATTAAATATGTAGTATTTTCATTCTAATCATAATGGTTAAGTGATGGATCTTACATTCGTAAAGGGTAAATACTTTTGTCTGGTTTCCCCTTAACTTTATTTTTCATTAAGTACGACTGCTTTTGTTATGTCACTGTCAAGTGAAAGTCTAGACGGTACAGTTATTTGAATGACTTCAACAGGTAAAAATTCACAAAGCGAATTGAGTAAGAGTAACGTATTAGTAGCTATTTAATTGAAATTTGAGTGTTCTTAGATTTGGGGTTGTTTGTAAAGGGTGTTTATTAGAGAAAACAAATTGAAATGAAACACAAAGTGATATATTTAATGTACACTAAAATGACTTTATCTGACATAGGATAAAATGACATTAATGTTTGAAAACTAGTGTAGTCGATTGATCAATATATTTTCGGGTAGTTCAATGAGCCGGTAGGTGAAATGAACCGGTGGAACACTTCTGGCGCCTAATCGTTGTCTTTGAACTCCGAAAATCGTGCAAAATTGAAGAATGTCGCATTTTACTTAGTTTGTAGCAAATGCGCTTCATTGAGGACAAAATCTTCAGATGAAATATTAAATCAACAGCAATGTTTCCTTCTGCCCATTCAATAAATGTACGAACAGTGTTTGCTAGGTTTTCTTTCCTGTACACGTTGGTTTTGTAAGCGCATATACCAAAATGTTTGCTTAAAGCTCATGGTTACAAATTTAACTGTTTAATACAGAACCTTTCAACTTGAAACGTATTATACGAGGTGCTTTTAAAGTTGGGACTTTTTTCAACAGAATCAAAATGAACCATTTCAACAAAACTCCCCTGTATAAAATGCCCAAGGGGACAGAGCCGGAATCCCTTTTTGTAGAATTCTATCCCGAGAAATTTAAACCTGTTCTGTTAGTTCTGTAAACGACAGCAGGTATGCGGCGTGGATTAACGGCATATTTGAACACTAAATCCAGATTAAAATTTCGATGTGAACATTCGAAGGATTTGTGAGTTTTTCGACTTCACTCAATTTGTCGAAGGATGATATTGAAACCAAGGTCTTTTCGTAAAATTCGTCTTCCCTGACACTTTCACGTACGGCAGCAATATTCTCTTCACTTCTTGCATTTCTTTGTCTCATTGGTACTGTTACATCATGAAGGGTGAAATTTGTTTCAAACTTCCTCACTAAACGTTCAACGTTTATCCGTACGATTATAACGACTAAAAATTGGAGTTACAGCTAGTAAAGTTAGAGTAACATATCGCGTTCTTTCATAATGAATTTGGATTATTTGTGAACCTTATTGGAGTGTGAATATTTCCATGATCAATTGGTGGACATTGACAAATACAATTCTCAATGTCACAAATAAACAATGGCTGCCATGCGTGAGTTATGTCAATTTAAAAATGGGGCCATTGGAACACCCTTTACAACCCATTTTTCGTCCCCAGTAATGATACGCTTCAAAAATGGATCATTTTTTATAAAAACTTGATAATTATGTTCCAATGCTTGACAATTTACCCCTGCATTCACTAAACACCCTATAAATTTGAGTGATGAATTTTCCAAAACGAATTAAACTCTGATCGACTGTTATGAACATTATAAATTGTACATGATGTCCTAACTTTTCAACATAAATTTAAACTAACATAAATAAAGGTTAATTCTTGATAGAAGGTATATAAAATGTTTTTCAGTAATGTTTTTACATATCTTGAGTTTTTATAGAAAGTAACTTAGTTGGATATCCAATAATATTGAATATTCTAAGTGAGATAGTTTTATGATGAAATTCTTAAGATTATGTTAGACATTTTTGAAAGATATTTGTTTTCATAAGATTGATCAGCAGAAACAAAATTTTGTCTATTCAAAATATTTAATTTATAGGATTTGGGTTAACAATTTTTATTTATTGGATTTTGTTATATCATTTGGATGTCTTATAATGAATGTTTATTTTATATGTCATTTGATATAAGTGGTACTTATATGACATTATTTTAATTTATTTTCTGAAGTTATAATTATTAAATATAATTTTTTGAAATTAAATATGTAGAAGGCTAATATTATAATATTTAAATAAATTGAAACGATTTGCAAACGTTGCCCTGGGTTGAGTCTATTCGTGATGAATTGTCAAATCAATCTAACCTCAAAACAACCGAGAACTGTCAAATCGGATGTCATATAAAACAGTGTTGCCGATTTGATTGTATCTGTCTCTAAACACCCTTTAAAGTGTATAGTTATGATCAGAATTCTCACCAAAAGTTGTGAATATGTTACTCAAACGCGTATATATCGAAGGTCCAGAGCTCATTTCCTCTAAATATCAATATCCTATTATTTAATTCGTGTCAACAAACAGATATTCAACTTTCGTCACTGCAACTATTAATAAAACCATGCTGTACTTATCAATAGAAGACTTATCTCACTGTACCGCATGTTCGATGGATAAACACTTGATGCTTTCGACAGCAGTATTTTCATATGATTTTCTCGGAATTATGTGGAACACAGAGATACAATTTGGATCGAAACATGTTACCGTAATAAATGTGTGCGGTCTACAAACAATATGTTCCGTGCGTCATCTTCTGGATGGGTTCCAATGGGTTCTTTGAAACACAGGTGAATTTATTGCTGTTATATTTTGATGAGCTCTCAATCAGCGATATGTGCAAATAGAAGGTGGGACGGTTGTTAACGTTCCACTCGTTTTCGCCGCTCCACGTAGGTTCTGAAACCTCGAGCGGCTCTTGATTGACCTTAGGATGGCTAGAAGAGAGAGGAAGATGCCAAAATTACCCTCGTGTCCTTGAAACTTACGCGAATTGAAAGGATGATGTCAACTCTAAAATTATGTCATTTGGGAGGGAATATTTCACATCGTGAGTGAGATAAATTTTAATGGCAGTGACAATGAGATGTAGCTGTTGCAGTCAAGGATAAAAGGAATTTAAACTTTTATTAATAAGATATTAGTTGGTCTACCGTCCAGGCCGTGCAATAGATGACTGGTGGAAATGACAGGTTATTGCAACTCAAGGACTTGCCTTTGGGAAGTAAACTGCTCCAAGACAGTTAAGAACATAGCTGAAAAAACACATAATAGCACCACAACGAAAAAAAGTTCAACATTCTTTTTTATGACTGTTATAAGTGGTATGTCTACCAATGGCTGGTGTTAATGTTTTTAGCTTACTAGTTCGATGGCTTAAACAAAATGGAGAACCAACTGAAAACAAGAAAAAGCTTTGAAATTGGTCCACAGTATTCTAGAGGCAGGTTTGAAGATCAGGGGACACTAAGAACTGTTTCTTGTGCCACCTAGACTATTAACTTCTTATTAGCGAGGTTTACAAACATCTTATTCGCTGTTGCACGGGTGCGTCCGCAGTAAATCTCGAAATAAATGAATGGAATATGCGGTTGGTTCTGGGTGAAACATTATAACAATTTTATTTAAAAAAATTCACACAGTTTTTATGTTTCACAGTTTATTCAGAATCCTGTCTTTCGACCACCTTCAAGGAGATTATGTCCCGTTTCTAACAAGTGATTTGCATATGTTGAATTTTGTATTTTATTAATATAACATTTTTTATGTTCCCTAATTGTGTTTGGATGAACGTCGAGTCTTGCAAATACCATAAGTTAACTTATATACTCCTGATCTTCTGTTGTTTGAAACGACGTCTTTGTTCACCGGATTTAGATCCGGTGGGATATAATGGAGAGCACTTTACATCACCCTTGACAGATTCTGACATAATCAATCCACGGAGTTGAAATTTCCATACGAATGCACGAACAACAATTTACGTGTATATTCTAAATGTTTAAATGACGATAAAAATGATTTAATTCCATTACAATTTGCCGGTCTTGCATAAAATCGGAATGATCGAATTAGGAACGTCAACAATCGGACGAAGAGTGAACCTTGTAGATATAAATAATGTCTGACATTCTGGTGGGATTCATTTGGACTGGCTCGGTTTACACAAACAAGAGCAATGACCAAAGTTGATGGTATGTTCAGTAGTGTATGATTGTTGTTCGTCAGAATCCACTTGCGGGCTTGCATATTTCATTCATGTCGTTATCTCTCCAGCTTTCGATTTCGGATCGGTCACCAGATATATTTCGTAATGCTTGTGAGACAAGATCGGTTTCTTTAGAATGGTGCAAGTCACGTCGATCAGCAAAAATCAGAAGTGTATCTCAAACTTTCAGATTGAGATCCTTTAAAAAATATTTTGTTTGTCTTGTGTCTGGAGACAGGAACGTTTAAATATCATAAGAATGGCACACTTTTCAACTTCTTTCTGTCGACCTCTTGTTCGAATTTTGATTATTCATTACCTTAGCTTATCTAAAGGGTGATTCATGTCTCGTGTTAACTGAAGTGCCATTTCTGTTCAGCTGTGTTTGACATTTCATTATGGAAAGACTTAGCCCGGCACAGCGTCTACAAATTGTTCAACTTCATTACGAAAATGGGCGTTCTACGAGGAATGTGTATCGGGCGTTTAGAGCAACTTATGGTTCACATAATCGGCCTACCAAACGCACAATAAGCTCTATCATCCGTAAGTTTGAGACTCAATTTTCATTATTGGATAATGCTCGACCAAACAGACCACACCCAACACGTAGTGAAGAAAATATAGGGGCGGTAGCGGAGAATGTACGCGAAGACCCTGAAGTGTCGATTCGTCGCCGTTCTCAACACCTTGGTCTGTCATATTCAACAACTTGGCGTATTTTACGTAAGGATCTTCCTTTAAAAGCTTACAAAATTAAACTAGTGTAAGAACTGAAGCCGCCCGACCTTCCGAATCGTGTCCGTTTTAGTCGTTGCGCTCTTGACAAGCTTGCTTGATACACATTCCTCGTAGAACGCCCATTTTCGTTATAAAGTTGAACAATTTGTAGACGCTGTACCGGGCTAGGTCTTTCCATTATGATTTGTCATACACTACTGAAGGCATGCGCAATCTGCAATTAAACCCCCACCACAAAAAGTACCTCTAAATGAATCACCCTTTACATGTGCATAGAAACCTTTTAGAGATTGCGTGAATGACTTTATTTTGCCAGACCCTGTTACATATGTTAAATCATTATTTTTTCATCCTAATCAACCTTGTCGCTTGTGGCCTTTCGACCCATGGTTTCATGTAATTTTTTCTCGAAATCTGTTACAGCTACGACAAAACTACAAGAGACCATAGAGTCAAATATAACATCAAAGCTTCTTTTTACAATTTTTTAAACTAACAGTGGATCACCAGAAAAAAGTTCTGGAGTAAAACAGGGGACAGTGTTCCAGAAAAAACATCATCCTGTAGATTTGCAATCGAAATTGGCATGTCACATGGTGTAAACTCTAAATTGTAATAACTATGCCAAATTTCAGCTGAATATATTGTGAAATGAGGATACTATGAGAAAAAAAACTTGAAAAAAATTCAAGCTTTAACACCCTGTATCTCAAAAACGAAACGTTTGCGGTCCTATGGTAATCGACTTTTCGACTCTTCGTTTGTACCCCCAAATATATACAATAGAACATGATAAATATTATAATATTATTATATATGTATATTGTATATGAATAGTTGCGAAAAAATTAAGGGGTTGATTCCTTGTCAAAAAATAGGGTGGGTCTTTCATATAAACTTTATTTTTTGAGCCCCCTGCTTAGTTACAGCCCCCTGAAGTTGGCGCCCGAAAAAAGTTCAAATTTTTTTCAAACCAAAACACTGACAATAATTTTAAACAAACTTGAAATTAAAACTAGTCAGTTGTCATAACAAAATGACATCCGCTTACTAGATAAATTTAAGTTCGGAAATGGTTCCAGCCTCTATGACTCAAACTATCATGTTGATAAATTTTTTTCTCGAAAACCTTTAATTTTGGGAAGAAATTACAAGAGACCACATTTGTTAAGAATGGGTTAAGCTACCCAAAATTAATTTTTTTATTGTAAAATAGGAATATGGAAAAAAGTTTCTAGCGAAAGAAGGTTTAGGGGTTGCTTGTTTTACCCCTTGCAATCATAGAGAAACACCACCAAAAATTTTTTTGGGTTCCTTCTCGACCGTATAAAATGTTTGCTCAATTTTATTTTCGTCAGTTTTTGGGTTTTACGAATAAAATTAAAAACTGTTTTTCGAACGCTATATTTAGGGGGCTGTAACTAAGCAAGGGGGGCTCAAAAAAGAATCTTTATATCAAAAACCTCCCCCATTTTTTGACAAGGAATCACCCCCTAAATTTTTTCGCAACTATTCTTATACACTCTGTATAAAATCATGTTACACCGATCCTTGAAAATTTGCGTTAAGGCTGAAAGAAACATTATTCTCTATTCCATACAATGTCCGTACCACCAAGATCACAATTCTACTAAATCTGTTTGGTTTCCTCAGGTCTCAGTTAAATATATATATTGGAAGAACTGGAAGAATTAAATAAGGGAACTAATAAACATCCCAAATCTGTCAATGAAAGTCTTGAAAAAACGGCTTTCTGGCCGTGAATAATTACAAATAAAGATCTCACAGGAAACCTATCTAATTGCAATTGTACCAATAAAACCAATTGACTATGCTTTAGAGATTCTGTGGATACAGTGTGATTTCCTTGGCTGGTTATAGAAAGTTTGTTAACAGTTTGTCCAATTTCGTTTATTCTAAGCTGGAAAAAACTGTCCCAATTACACGCCTTCTATATTATTTGGAATATTTCTTTGCAATGTTATTTCTGTTTTATTTTACTAATTTTCAATTTCCTTTCACAACAAGATGGCGAAACATGTCAGAAAATCTCCAAAATATCGACTATTTAACGGCGCCAGAGTGTTGAGATTAAGCGTCAGAACGTAATTCCAAGTTAATATTGGGTAAAAGTAAATGTAAAATTGGTTTTTTATTATTTTAAAAAGGAATTCTCGAATGACCAATTTCCTAAAAACTTGGCAATGTTGTCTCAGAAAAATTCATTGTGTATAATGCGAAGAAATGTTGAAAAAATTCTCCGTTCGAAATTCAGAATGTTTACGGCCGGCCGGACAGAATTACTTTTGACCTCGGATTCATAAAAAGTGAAAAAAAGGTCCAATTAACTACTCGACGTGTTATGACGTAAAAACTCATAAGATCAAGCGTTGATGTACCTAGACGTATTCTTAACGACTTGAAGACCAAGGCTATTGTCGCAAATTATGACAGATAATAAAATATGATTTATTATCTTTGTTGAAGTAGCATAATCACCTGGTTTATAACTAACGTACTACATGTTCGACACCTTCGAAACAACCGATTTCGTTATTTTGAAAAATGGGCGAACGACGTCGTAAAAGTTATATGTGGATAAATGATCAATAACCACTGAAAAGTTCATTCATTTTAAATTTTTAACTATCTTAATTTTATTTCAAAGCACTCAACTACCGCTCAATAAACATTTATATATTATTTCACTACTTGTTGGGAAAATAATTGTAACATTATTGTTTGTTAAGGCTATAACTTTGAATTATCTACTTCCTCGATTTTATGCTTTGATGTTACGAAAATTCGAAAGTCAATGGATAGCGGCCCAAAATTTATTTATATTCCTTCCACTTAAATTTAATATTGCAATCAAGTTTGAAAGTAAAATTACCTATTTTAAATATCATACAGATTTCTTCTGTAAATATCCTACAAATTTTAATTAAACTAAATAAATGTCTTTGAAACACACCCTATCAATTTAGTAGACATAAAGAAGTAACACTTATTACACAGTACCACAGTGAATGAAAGAAATTCAAAGATATAGAAATTGTCAATTAAAATTTATTAAATAAATACTTGCAGAGTACAAAATTTTGTTTTCTTCCTTGTTTTATGAAACAAAGACATTCATTTAATTCAATTCTGAAAATTTTTGATCAAAATTTTTTTTAAATTGAAATTTGTAGGAGGTTTACAGAAGAAATCTGTATAATATTTGAAATTTTGTAAAAATTCTTCTATCAAGAAAAAACCTCTTCTTATTATTTTAAATCACTTATGTTATTTCATGCTTAATAACTGAAAAGTTATAATTACTAAGTTTCCGATATTTATACAGGATGTCTACTTTTAAGACGGCCAAACTTCAAGGAGGGGTCATACAAGTTATTTGCAACAAAAAATGTCATATAACATATGGCCGAAATGTTGATTCAATTTAACATTTCTTGATTTCACATAGAATCAATCATACTTCAGTTATCCTTTTAGCCTCATCAAATATGACCACATATCTGGAAACGGCATTAAATTTTCTACAAGATAAGAAGTTCCGTGTGCCAAAAATTCCTATTGCGGGCGTGGTGAAGAGATGAATATCACGATCCTGAAGTGAACAAAATGAGTCATATTTTTCCAATGGTTTTAACCATGACAAATTATTAATTAATGTTTTCTTTTCAGCAAAAAATACCTCATTTAGTGTGCTTTCGAATGACATATCAACTTTTGTGCTAGCTGCTTGTACTCTGCCCATATATCATGACTAAGAAGATACCAACGAAAAGTTACATGACATTTTTTGTTGCAAATAACCTGTATGATCTCTTGAAGTTTGGCCCATTCAAAAGTAGACACCCTGTATATTAAGAAATTGATGTATCTGAGAATTAACCAGTTTGTAGTAATTTAACAACGGAAAATATCGAACTGATAAATACCCCCACAATTTCGTCCTTATTTCTCATTTTAAGTCAAAAGTGGTTTCGCATTAAATCTTTTAAAGCAAAGTGAGCGCTTAAGAGAATGCATTTGAAGTCTGATTATATTTTCAAAGAAAACCAAATACTTGTAAATGTAGTCTTTTGATCGATCTTCTCTACGCCAATGTCCTATGCGATCCTCCGACAAGTCGTCAGAGATGATCACATGTTGAAACAGAAGACGGCTGCAATGAAAACCAGCCGACATTCTTGGGATTCTCTGTATGGTCGTCTTAACTTCGAACCTAATTTTGCTGGAAATACTTCATTAAGATTTCGTTTAGATCAATCTCGATGATTGAAAGATAACTATGTGGAATTTGCCTTTTGGCTGTAGAAGGAGATGAATCACCCAAGAATTTCTGGTGATAAGATCGAATTAAAAGCGTCGCCAGTCATATTAAGCAGATTCCGCAGCTTTCTTGAATATCAGGTCAGCTCCCATACCTTTTTAGAATGGCATTTTGTGCATTCGATGGTTGACGTGAATTTTTTCTAGGAAGTGATGTGCTAGATTCTTCACAAAGTGGTCATTTGATAGACTGTCGTTCCAATATAGCTAGAATTTTATTGCTCAACACCAGAATAGGATATTTTGATCTTGATGAATCGATAGGTTGGCTTTTTTCAGCCTATAGTAACCAGGAATTTATCAATCCGTCCATATGACAGTATTTTAGGAAACTTCAGCCGAAAATGCTACCAAATGATTACAGTACTGACTGTAGATTGAATACAAACTCAGTCTGAGTTATAATTTACTATTTCATATACGTTTTGATCGTCAGAAATTTGAAAGCACGTGTCAATTTGAAACTCGAGGAAAATTAGTGTCGGTGACCATAAGACAGATATTAAAGGTAATTAAAATGATTAATGAATACGCCAATAACTGTTGCAACGTCAATGTTACCGAACGATTCAATTGATCTTGATTGAATTAAGTCTATACATGATTATAACGAAATAATTGATTTGCTAAGAAAAGGCTTACTTGATTAAAATGCTACAAAGAAATCAACCGATGTGTATGAAGAAGATGTCCACAGAATGTCAGAACTGGTTTGCAAAATTTTGATCCGGTATTTTTGATGTCGAAGACCGGAAAGCCGGTTGAAGCTGACAAAGATAGAATTAAGGTATTAGTTGATGTAAATCGGCAAATAACAACACGTGAGATCAGTGAGAGGTTAAAATAATCGAATTCAATTGTTTATGACCATTTGAAAGGCCTGGATATAACCTCAAAGCTCGATATATGGGTGTCCCATGTTCTCACGGAGATAAATTTGTGTCGTCGTATAACGAAAATGTTCCATTTTTGAAGGGCATAATAATGCCCTTCAAAAGCCATACAAATACCCATACAAGATCCAACTGATTCAAGAACTAAAGCCACTTGACCATAATAAGCGTCGTTTGTTTGCTCATTGAGTCCTAGAACAGCTTGAAGTTGATCCACTTTTTCATCGTAAAATTGTGTTTGGAGATAATGCTCATTTCTAGTTGAACGGCTATGTAAACAAGCAAAATTGCCGTATATGGAGTGAAAACAATCGTCAAGAAGTTCTGCAGGTTCCATTGCATCCTAAAAAATGCACTGTATGGTGTGCTTTACTCGCTGGAGGCATCATCGGTCCATTTTTCTTTGAAAACGATGCTGGAGCTAATGTAACAGTGAATGGTGTTCGTTACAGATCGATGATCAATGATTATTTGTTTCAAAATTTGAATGGTATCGACCCAGAAGTGTTTTGGTTCCAACAAGATGGTGTTACACCTCATGCTGCTACCGTAACAATCGATTTATTGAAAGATTTGGCTATAACATTATTTGGAGAAATGGTCCAATGAATTGGCCTCCAGGATCATGCGACATAACTCCACTGGATTATTTTCTTTGGGTTATGTCAAGTCATTGGTTTATGCTGATGAACCAGAAACAATAGACGCTTTGGAAGCCAACATAACATTCTTCGGTATATTGTCGAACTATTCAAATATGGCTGGTACGAAGGTTAAATGTGTGTTTTTGGAGCCGACTAAACGAGGAGACGCCACTGTTCTGTCGGTCATCTGATCACCTGTACGGTCTCCCGACTAGGTATCCGCTAGAAACAATTTTCATTCTCCGATGGACCCACCAGTGTCAGTTCTCAGAAGACGCATGTAATATCTTCGAATGTAATCAAGTTAAAACATTTGAGCCAGTTTGATACTGTTCATAGTTTTTCAATTCGCCAGGGACAGACCAGTTATGTTCTTTATCAAGTAACCATGTTTTCAAGGCCTCCTAGAATCACTTTGTCGAAAATAGAGCGTTTTTATTCAATGGGAAAGTGCTTAGTTTCAATTCAGACATATGCAAGAGCATATGGAAACGAATTAAACGCAGTTTTTGCAAGAAAATACACTATAGGTTGAGGAAAAAAAGTATTTTTGCGTGAACTTCAAGACATTATTTAACATGTTTTAGATTGTCCGATTTGGGTCAAATATAATCGCTTGATGCCAGGTTCTGACTATATGGTGGATGCATTAAAACATCGGAACCAAGCTATTGGAGTTTCTGGGAATCACTACAGACGTGTGTGGCCTAGCGTTGCCCTGAGACCTCTTCTATTGGTCAATTCTTGCCGTTTCTGGTCAATCTCTATTTTTAAATAGTCCAGTTGTCGACTGTAGAGATACAAATTTAGTATTTGGCCACATAGAAGCAAATCATAATAAATCATTCCTTTCCAGTCCTGGTATTTTGATATGAATATGCTAATTTTTTAGCGTCACGGCAATTCATGGTTGATGATATTTGGTACAGATTAGCCGAATTCATTTATTTCAAGTATTGATTGATTTAGTCAATATGTATTACCTATTGACCTTCCAGTGAAAATCCTAACCCCAATATACTTTTTTCAATGAAGCTAATTTATAGAAAGAATTTCGTATTCCTCAAGGTATACAAATACTTCTGTTCTGGCGCCAAGTTAATGGTCTTTGAAGACTTTCGTAATGACATTTGGAAACCATTCAGTAGGCGATGACTAAGTGGTTAATGCACTCTCATTTAGGGTGATGAACAATCTAAATATGTCTCTAAGTTCACGCGGCGAAACGCCAGGTTGATTCTGCTTGAATTCATTCAGGAGATCATCTATGAATAAGAATTTTCACAGATTGAAAATTCAAGTAACATCAATTGACCTTGAAACCAACATTTCCAGAACAGTGAATCTGTGAAGCAGCCGAATACGATATATATCTTTAGTTTTCAAGTTTCCAAGAACAAATTTACCCAGAAGAGATAATAAAACCCGAGAATTTTTTGATAATTAATCTGTGTACAAATGACCATGAATATTTGACATGGCCAGTTTTTGGTAATCTTAATCTCAATCTGATAAATATAAGGACAGGCACCAGAGAATATGACAGGTTATAATGGTTTTCCGAAATTCGAAAATTTATTAATTTTCTACGTTCAATTATTTTGGATTCTTTGAAATCTTTCGCCTCTTCATTCAATTTTTGTCTTTGAACTGATACTGTGTGAAAACTTACATAGGTTCTTATATATGCATTGACAGATATTTCAGCCAATAGGAAGACAGTTATTTGGGTATTCCCAATTAAATTGAAAGAGAAACTGACAATGGCAATAAAAGTTATGGGGGTTGTCGTTGGTTTTTCTAAATTATGTGAAGATATTCAATAGAAGTGACCTATTGATATCCTCTTGCTCGTTTAAGATAATCTTCTTGGAATTATATCGGTTTATTTCAAGTGAATTTAAGAATGTTAATCTAGACCCTTATGGATAATTTCATATTTATTTCGTTATTGAAATTATGTTAAATTTTATTGAATGTTTGGCGTATGTGAAATGTGTGGAATTTGAAGTAAAGCTCTTTTAATGTTCGTGGATTCCCTTCTTGAACTATCTGCGGTCTAGCCATTGGGCAATCCTCACACAAGTTAACTTATAGACTACTGATTTATTATCTTTGATTTATCTTTATTATTTTAAATGTATTTAACTGTTATTAATGGTTCTGGAAGCTGCTGGGTAATGAAAATGTTTCTTAAAATAATTAGCAATGTCTTCGGATATTCTGTTTATATATGAAATTTGTATGAATTTTTTTGGAATGGACTCTTTGTGGTAGAATAAACGTCAATGCTACCTTTTTTTGTTTATTGTCCGTCATTTTATCCATGAGGATTGGATTTAAACTATTGTTAAATGCTATTTGTTTGATTATATTGAGTTCTTTGGAAAATTTTTGGGGTTTCATCGGTAATCTATGGATAAAGCTATTATATGCTGACATTTTCTGATTGAAGGGATGATTAGAAGATTATGTATGGTGAAATCTGTGTGTGTAGGTTTGTGAAATATGCCTAATTCATGGGAATTATTTAATCCTGTGATATTTAAGCCTGGGAAATTGATACTTGGGTTCTTCTCTTCTTCATAGGTGAATTTGATGGACGGGTGTAGGTTATTAATGAAAATTGCAAAGGTGTTCAGTTGTTTCTTGGTGCCTTTAAAGCAACGTAGAATGTCATCTACAAATCTGCACCAATAATGGAAGTAAGGGGTGTTTTTTTTTAGAGTGATAGAACTTTAAATTGAAATAACACAAATTTAAATTAAGATTGAAGCCAAATATCTTTTTTATTTGAAAGATCATTTTATGACATTTATGTTTTAAAAATAATTTCCGGCATATGTCTACCACGACTAGCTCTGAGGAACCGCATTCGACCAGACCAATTTTGGACCACTTTTTCGAGCAATTCAGGCCTTATTTAATCAATAACACGAGTTATTTTGGCTTCCAAAGCGTCTATTGTTTCTGGTTTATCAGCATACACCAATGACTTGACATAACCCCAAAGAAAATAATCCAGTGGAGTTATTTGGCATGATCTTGGAGGCCAATTAATTGGACCATTTCTCGAAATAATATCGCCAAATCTTTCTTTCAATAAATCAATTGTTACGATAGCAGCATGAGGTGTAGCACCATCTCTTTGGAACCAAAACACTTCTGGGTCGATACCATTCAAAGTTTGAAACAAATAATCATTGATCATCGATCTGTAACGAACACCATTCACTGTTACATTAGCTCCAGCATCGTTTTTAAAGAAATATGGACCGATGATGCCTCCAGCGTGTAAAGCACACCATACAGTGCATTTTTCAGGATGCAAGGGAACCTGCAGAACTTATTGAGGATTGTTTTCACTCCATTTACGGCAATTTTGCTTGTTTACATAGCCGTTCAACCAGAAATGAGCTTCATCACTACACACAATTTCACGATAAAAAAGTGGATCAACTTCAAGCTGTTCTAGGGACCAATAAGCAAACAAACGCTTATTATGGTCAAGTGGTTTTAGTTCTTGAACCAGTTGGATCTAGTATGGGTCTAGACCAAGATCTTTACGTAAAATTTTCCATGTAGTGGATGCATAGAGTCCAACTTGTTATGAACAATACACAAATCTGGATCATCATCAACACTATGACTTATAGCAGCGATATTTTCTTCTATACGTAGAGTTCTTTGTCTTGTTGTTGCATTGAATAGAGAAAATGTCCGAAATCTATCGATAGTTCGATGAATAAGCTGCTCGACGATTATGTAAACCATAAATTTCACGAAGTGCTCTATAAGTTTGGCGAATAGAACACTGATTTTGAAAATAAATTTCAACAATTTGTAAACGTTGTTGCGGCGTGAGTCTTCCCATGATAATTTGTCAATGCTTACTGAACAGAAATGTTAAAACAACATGGCTTCTACCTTCTGTCAAATCACAGTTATCCCTATCGAAAGTTCTATCACTTTAAAAAAACACTCGATATTTGTTTATTGGTTTGAATGAATTTTTGATTCTAAATCATCCATGAACTATTCTGCTAGAATAGAGCTAAGTGCATTTCCCATGATAAGTCCTTCATTGGAAATATAAATAATACCATTAAACTGGTAATTCTGTTCAAGACATATGTATTTCAAGACAATTACTAATTACTAGTTGGAAACGAATTTCTATCAAGTAAAGAGCGAATCCATTAAATAATTATCTCTTCTGCTTAGATATACAAGTCTCTATAAAGACCAATTGGTGAGGATTAGATAAGGTTAGGTCAATTTGTTCAAAACTGTTTTTTTTCAATATCGAAGAAAGTTGCTAAATTAATGGAAGGTTTCTAATCGTTGTTGAAGCGTGTATCTTTCCATCATTAAATGGCATAGCCTACTGAACACAGATGACGTAGGAAGTGTCAAAAATAATATACAATGTTGCCATTATGACCAAATTAAAGTGTATCATTCCTATTAGAAAACCTGTTAGAAAAATTAGTAATGGAGATTAAATTGAAAAAAATATTTTTATCATTTTCGAACAACAGACGTGTAATGTCCACAAAAAATCCGAACCCGATAAATCTGTTTAGGGTGACCGATCTACCGTATGTTTTAAGACGATCTGACTGAGGTGAGGTTCGACAACGTGAACAACGATCCCGCATGACTTACGTCGCGTTTCCGCAATACAATAATCTAGTCAGCGTTGATCTCTTCCTCAACCACCAGGTTAGGTCATCGTAAGGCAACAATCGGACCATCTTCGCAACCGAATCGGACGAGAGCATCATCGGCGAGTGCAACGAACTAGTTGAGTCAACCTCCATCAAAACATTACAGGTTACAGGTATTTCACTCGGCAGTACTCATACCGCGGGCATGGCGGTCGACGGGCTGGAGGAGAGAGGCGAGGGGGGCCTGGCACCGTGTGCCACCCAGAGGAGCCAGCCGTGGATGGCGCCTAAGTTATCTGCCAGAGACTTTCTCACCGCCTATCGGCCGGCATATTTGCGTGCAGGGACGGATTCCACGGGAATCGAGAGATCTACCGTTGCGCCATCTCGGTTACCGCCGGTCAGTTAAAGATGCAATATTCGAAGCGAATCATATAATTTGGACCTCTGTTATTCCTGCTGTACAGTAGGTGATCAAACTATTAGAGCCACAGGGGAAAATAAGCCATTCTGGTCATTGTAGACCAGATATATCTGTTAGTTTTTTATTGAAAACCAAAAAAATATGAACAGTTCAATAATAATTAGGAACTAACCTGTTAACATCTAAAATTTTGCCTCAAACCTAATACTTGGTACTACCACCTTTTACGTCTATGACTTCCTGGCACCTTCTGGGCTTGCTTTCTATGCATTTTTGTCAATTTTCTCTTAGTTTGCGCTTCTGTGCAACACTTCTATTAAACGCTCTATCAGTTGACGCTTACTAGTGATTTTTTCGTTCGCAATTTCTTTCTTCATCAACTTCCAAAGGTTCTCGATTGGGTTGAGATCTGGAGAATTGCCAGGCCAGTCTAGAACCTTTACTCGGCGCCAGCTGAGTAAATGTCATGTTGTTCCTCCAACAGGCGACCTGTTCCTAGACTGCTGATTGTAGACCACACCGAGATGCTTAAAGGGTGCTTGACCGTTCTAACGATTTTTTCCCTCGTCTTCTCTTCAGAAATTCAGATCTGTCCACGAGCATTTGTAGAGTTGATTCATCCGAAAAGCAGACTTGGAATATTTAGTAATCCTATAAGTTTACCTTTTATTTATCGTTATATTTGTGAATCGCCTGTTTTCAATTATCAGCTGTCCAGTCCTTGTGATATTTAGCCCATTGGAGTCTTTTTTCGATCATGGCTGGGGTGCGAAGAGTTTTTTTTGCAGTTCGGCGTTCTTAGAACTCCAAATCCTTTATTCGTCTTCGAGCTGTCATTGGTGAAATTTTCACCCCTGACCCTGACTCTTACCTGATTCTTGTGAGTAGGCTGCGAGGCTGTTTTCTGTTTGCCATAACAATATCACATATTTTTCGCTCATTTCATGGTGTTGTAATTTTTTTCGACCATATTTTCCTGTCGTGAGGTCATCTCTGAGTTTTGATCTTAAAATAAATTAATTCGGTTTATCTGTACCAAAAATCATTGATAAGTAGTATGAGCTATGGTAATAGAAAGTTCTAGAAATCGGTCATACTCGTTATTAATAATTTTTGGTACATAATTATGGTCTGATTTGAGCATGAGGAAAGTTTATTCTTCGTTGGTAACGTGAAAATATCGAGAATACATTTCTTTACTTGAATTAACTCGCAAAGGTATGTATTGTATGTATTTTGCATACTTTAGATGGCGTTAGTGTATTATTAATATCTTAGAGTCTCTGTGTATGTATTTTGCATACTCTAAATGGCGCTAGTGTATTATTAATATCCTGGAGTCTCTGTGTATACCGAATATAGATTCTTGACAGATTTGGAGTCACTATACCATATCTGCAATTTGCCTCTGTGATCTACAAAACCTTGTCGAGTTTTTTTTTGAGTATAGAATTGTTATACAGATGTATGTTACACTATCTCGATTTCTAGAACTTTCTATTACCATAGCTCATACTCCTTATTAATAATCCTAGTTGAAATTTTCAAATTCGGTGATTCGAATCGAAGTGAAAAAAATCATCCAGTTCCCAAGAAACACGCTATTTTCAAAACTTGAATATGAAAACAGGTTTAATCTGTCGGTCTTCTACAATTTTAATTTCGAAAAAATTTTTATTCAAAAAACTTTTAGAATTAAATATTAAATAGACGTATATAATAAAAACTCAATATACAATGTCAAATGGAATAAATAAACCAACGAGTATAAAAAAGTAATTTAAAATTAATAAATAAATATTTGAAGGAGACTATTTAAGCAAGTTCCGATTACACTTTAAGGTAAGATATACTGATGGTTAGTTAACTTTGATATTTTAAATATTATCTAGGGCCGATGAAGAGATTATCGTAGTTCTAATTGTTTTTTGAAGATATAGTGCATGTTTTGAGAGATTTTTGAATTAACTTATTTGAATATTTAAATATATCAAATATTTCAAATAAATTACAATTTTTGAGAAGTCCTTAAGTTGTGTTTTATGTTTTTGAAAAAGAATTGGTGTTCATAATGACAAGATCAGAAACAAAATTTTATCTTCTTCAAATATTCATTTATTAATTTTAAATAACTTTTTCGTATTCGTTGGTTTATTTATTCCATTTGACATTGTATATGGAGTTTTGATTAAATATGAGCGGTGCTCATTTAGACGTTTTTTGAACAAAAATTTTTTTGAAATAAAAATTGTAGAAGACTGACAGATTAAATCTGTTTTGATATTCAAATTTTGTTATATTTCTTCTATCAAGTAAAAAGCATTTTTCTATTTTATTTTATACACGCTATTTTCAATTTTTATACTTTTACCATCGATGACAAAATGTCATAAATTGATCAATCGACCAACTTGATCAATTTCTCCGCTAAACCGTTGTGTACATTTTCTGTTGAACGCTCGGACAACCTACGTTCATTTTAATTCTCTTGAAAATGATTTAGCTCATAATTTTCCACAATAATGACATGTATATGGTAATTATATATATTATAATTTGCCATTAATTATTGTATGAATGTTTGAATATCAAAGGAGCCGATGGAAAACTTCTTTAATCGATTAATATTCATTAAGTATCTTGTTTTGAATATAGAAATGACATAAGCCTAGAAACAGCGACTGTGTTGATCTTATCGCTTTGGTTCTGAATGGTATAAATCCATCGAATTGTGACTGAAAAAAAAATGAGTAAATTAATACGGCATGGGTGTAGCTTCTTCTTGTATTTCATACATGTTGGAACACGTGATCGAATAGAAGTGGATTTTAAATTAGCGATGATGTAATTTTGGACCAACCGACGATTTGCAGAAATGAAGAAAAGATCAACGTATCTCCTAGATAGGATTAAAGATAAGTTCGTGCGGTTCTGATAACAGATGACGCTACTAGTTTGTCTCCATCAACTGTCAAGGTGATTCATTCATGGTTAGTAGATTATGCTGTGTATTTGGTGAAACCAGCTGGGTGCGGTGTATTATGAGCTGCAACGATCGAACGAAAGGATCACAGGGGAGGTCTACCGACGACAACTGATGCGTTTGAGCCGAGCACTGCGAGAAAAACGGACGCAATACGCCGACAGATACGACACAGTTATTTTGTAGCATGACACATGTTGCGTCGTCCATTAAAACGTACTTACAAACGTCAGAAAGATGGGAAAAAGTAATGGCTAGCGACGACAAAATTTTAACTTTGGATATAAAGGGTTTTTCATTAACAGCGCCCCATTTTGTTTTGTAAATAAAACTTGCTAGAAAATCTTTAAAATTTTTATTTCATTATAAAGTACAATGGCAGGAACGAAGTCGTTGAACTCAATTTTCCATGACTATCTCACACAAATCAGGTCGTATTTTAGCAATTACTCGTTTAATATTGATCTGTAAATAGTCCAAATTTGCTGGATGATTGCTGTGAACCAATGACCAAATGTTACCCCAAACAAAGAAGTCCAATGAACTTAAATCGCTGGAACGAGGCGGATAATTTATTTCTTCCGATTTTTACTAAGCACCAATTACTGAATACACGACGCTTTAAATGATGTTGGTTTGAGTTTTTGGGTTAAAACAATTTTGTACGGATGTAAATCAAGGTTTTAACCTAAAATTCGCCACAAAGACGACTGGGAGATGCCTAGTTCTTGTGTACTCTAGAAATCGATAAATTTTGGTCTTCAAGAACACTTTCACGTACGGCAGCAATATTCTCTTCACTTCTCGCGTTTCTTTGTCTCACTGGCACTGTAACATCATGAAGTGTAAGATTTCTTTCAATATTCTTCTATCCGGACGATTATATCGACGAAAAATTTGAGTTAAAGCGCGTTAAGTTGGAGTAACAGATCGCGATTTTTCATAATGAATTTGGGTTATTTGTAAACGTTGTTGGAGTGTGTACCTTTCCATGATTAATTGGTAGACATTAACAAATACAACTGTCAATGTCCCCCTAGTAACACCTGGAAATAAGAAAAAATGTATTACAAAACGAGAAATTCTCATATTGAAAGACCCTTCTCGGTTCGAAAGCGGCCGAATTCATCCATCTAGACGCCCATTCACAAGACATCGGATTTCTATGTCGCGCCAGAGTACGTCGGCGATACTTTCTACAAGTCGGCAAAAACGCGACATTTAGGCGTTTCGTCGGCAAGTGTCAACAGCCTCGCTCTGGATTATAGACGCTAATAAACGTCGGATTAGACGTCCACTCTCTCCGATAAAACGATATCTATCGCTCTAAGTGTGTTCCGTCCGGTACACATTTATGAAAGAGCGTAAATTGGAAGGATGGCGAACGACTGGTTCTCCGATGGTTACCTAATGGTATTTCCTACGTTCACGAACGGAATGATGGCTTTTATTCAAATAAGGTCGACGCATAAACATTCAGCCCACGTTGCTCTTTCATTCATGGTTCTCGGATGGTAAACTGCTCCCCGCACAAACGTAGGAAGTACAGCTATTCGATAAAATGATATTGTAGTAATGTCTCATGTCAGTCGACCGAAAACCATTCGATTCTCGGCACTTGACTGACCGCAATAACGTCTTGGTAGAAACGTAGGTTATTTGCCGTTCGACGGTAAAACGGCTGCGAATGTCTATCGTAACTTTTTGTTTTTTGTTATCGACGACGATAAAATTCCAGAAACGTACTGAATCCCCAATAAACCTGAATCCAGCCTGTTACTGAACACACCTAAAAATAAATTGATTTTATTGATTAAAATGTTTTTTTAGAGTGATAGAACATTAATTGAAATAAAACACATATGAATTGAGATTGAAGCCAATTTTTTTTATTTGAAAGATAATTCTATGACTTCTATGACCAGACCAATTTTGGACCACTTTTTCGAGTAATTCAAGCCTTATTTCATCAATAACACGAGCTATGTTGGTTTCCAAAGCGCCTATTGTTTCTGGTTTATCGGCATAAACCAATGACTTGACATAACCCCAAAGAAAATAATCCAGAGGAGTCATGTCGCATGATCTTGGAGGCCAATTAATTGGACTATTTCTCGAAATAATGTTATCGCCAAATCTTTCTTTCAATAAATCAATCGTTACGGTGCAGCATGAGTTGTAGCACCATCTTGTTGGAACCAAAACACTTCTGTGTCGATACCATTCAAATTTTGAAACAAATAATCATTGATCATTCACTGTAACATTAGCTCCAGCATCGTTTTTAAATAAATGTGGACCGATGACGCCTCCAGCGTGTAAAGCACACCATACAGTGCATTTTCAGGATGCAAAGGAACCTGCAGTACTTCTTGAGGATTGTTTTCACTCCATATACGGCAAATTTACATAGCCGTTCAACCAGAAATGAGCTTCATCACTGAACACAATTTTACGATAAAAAAGTGGATCAACTTCAAGCTGTTCTAGGGCCCAATCAGCAAACAAACGACGCTTATTATGGTCAAGTGGCTTTAGTTCTTGAATTAGTTAGATCTTGTATGGTTGTAGACCAAGATCCTTACGCAAAATTTTCCATGTGGTGGATGCACAGAGTCCAACTTGTTGTGAACGTGGAGGAATAAACAAATCTGGATCATCATTAACACAATGACTTATAGCAGCGATATTTTCTACTGTACGTACGTTGTTGTCTTGTTGTTGTTGCATCAAGTAGAGAAAATGTTGTCCGAAATCTATCGATAGTTCAACGAATAAGCTGCTCTGATGGACGATTATGTAAACCATAAATTTCACGAAGAATTGAAAATATATACTAAATAATTACAATTGAGATTTCTTTTTTCGGTTACTTTCTAGACAGACTATATATGCACACATAGGCGATCATATAATTGGAAATCTACTATCCTAAAATTATATACAAATTCTGAAATGAATAATTAAAAAAATATACAGTTGAACCAGACCTTTAACTTAGGAAAATTATTCGACCTTAGAAAACAAATCTTATCTGATGTGTGCTGAATTAAGATTTAAATAAATGACTTACTAAATAGATAAAACTCGGAAATGAATCAAACAACCACAGATCTAATGTATTGGAGGCGCTAGATAGATGACTTGCAATTGTTCAAACTCATACGTACTCAAACACAGAAAATACAGAACACAGATTATTCTTCCCATACAATGTCCCAGGATAAAGACTAAATGATCAGTTTTCCATAAATAATAAAAAATTATTAGGAGTACAAATAAGTTTCCGCCGTTTTTTAACACAAATTGTTTATGAATCATTCCTAATGATTTTAAACGATGTGAGACTGCTTGCTGAGTGATTTCTAATGTTAGAGCAAGTTCTTTTTGTGTTTGAGATGAATCTTCCTCCAATAATTCCTCCAATTCTGCATACTCGTAAATTTTTGGCCTTCCACTGCGATCTTTGTCTTCTACGTCGAAATCTCCGTTTTTAAACTTTTGAAACAACTCTCGACACGTTCTCTCACTCAAAGCACCCTCACCATATGCTTCCACGAGCAATTGATGCGCCTCACCAGCAGATTTCTTTAAATTAAAGAAGTAAACTAATATTTCCCGCAAATGACGCTTACTTGGCTCAAATTTTGACATTTTCAACTTATAAAATTTATATTTTACCAATATAGAATCAATAATATTAATAGGTTATGTTGTTCTTGAATGTCCAAACTATTTTTTAAGCCGGTTATCATCTGCGAAAGCTAACCGAAACTCCGTGCCGCGCCATCTACAATAAAACGGCGGAAACTTATTTGTACTCCTAACAGGAATTTTTGTTCAAATTAATCCATAATTAACAAAATAAATTAACATGCTATACTTCTATTAACTATTGGCTCTGACGTTATTTAAATATTTGTCAGATACCAAAACTATTAGTGTATTACAGTGTATATCGTTTTGATATAGTTGAATTTAACCAAGAATTATTCAGTACTGAGTATACTGAAGTCATTTCAAACCATTTCCGTGAAAATTCGTTGAAATTGCGAAATTACGATGAAATTGCAGCGTCCCAAAGCGGACGCGCGAAAGGTCAAGTAGATCAGCGTTTGCGAAGTTTAAATTATTTGAGTACGCTTGACACTAAGACTAATTTCGTTCCAAAACCCGGTGTTACTCTGCAATCTCACGAAGCCAGATACACGTCCTTCTAGACGTCTGTATGTACGACAGATGTTATTTATCTATTTTTAAATACCGCCGACGTATGTAAAACAATCGGGCCGAAGAAAAACCATAATTCCACGTATTCCCTCGGAATTCCATAGGGCGAAACTAGCACGTTGATTACTCGACGTATGAAATTTCCATCAAGTACGCAGATGGATCCATTATTCTGTGCTACCTGATTCGATTCGACACAGCTGCACTTTGAATTGTTTCCGCAATTGCGGCAATTATAGCAACAATTATCCGCAAGCTGGACGGGCAGCTGATAGCTGCATATACGCAGAATATGAAGTTTGATTACTTATGAAAGACCTTAGTTATAAGAGCGAGTTCAATTCCCGTCCGTAAAGTTACTTTCGAACGAAAAGAGCCTTGATACTGTCAGAAAACGTTTGAGGTCTCAATATCTCGGGTAGGTTCGCTAATGGGCAAAAGCGGTTTAATCGTTTCGCAGGTTTCCCAGAAAAATGGTGGCCATTCACGCGATTGAACCCCAAACAATCGACAATGTACTGAAAAATTGCGTTGATCAGATGGGTTTCTGCAGCCTGTCGTGGCGGTCAATTGAATGATATTGTTTTTCATTAATAAATGTCAAGGCTTAACCTTCCTGATACAACTCATAACTTTGTAAAAATATTCATTAGTATTTTATTTATAGCCGATCAAAACTGCAAATTTTAAATCGCCTACCCCTTAAGTTTCGTAAATATTTTAATATTAACAGATATATTCTATTATTTAAATATTTTAATATTAGCCTTCAACATATTTAATTTCAAAAAATTATATTTAATAATTATAACTTCTGAAAATAAATTAAAATAATGTCATATAAGTACCACTTATATCAAAAGACATATAAAATAAACATTCATTATAAGACATCCAAATGGTATAACAAAATCCAATAAATAAAAATTGTTAACCAAAATCCTATAGATTAAATATTTTGAATAGACAAAATTTTGTTTCTGCTGATCAATCTTATGAAAACAAATATCTTTCAAAAATGTCTAACATAATCTTAAGAATTTCATATATAAGATATATTCTGTTAGCCTTCCACATATTTGATTTCAAAAAATTCAATTTAATAGTATAACTTCAGGAATTAAATTACTATCATATAAGCACCGCTTATATCAAACGACATATAAAATAAACATTTATTATGAGACATCCAAATGAGATAACAAAATCCAATAAATATAAATTGTTAACAAAAATCCTACAAATGAAATATTTTGAGTAGTAGACAAAATTTTGTTGCTGCTCATGCCTCTTATGAAAACAGATATCTCTCAAAAATGTTTAACTTAATCCTAAGAATTTCATCATAAAACTATCTTACTTGGAATATTCAATATTATTGAATATCTAAGTTACTTTTTAGAAAATTTCCAGATATGTACAAACATTACTAAAAAACACGTTTTAAGAGAGATTTTGCACGTCAGTACCCAATCACATTTAAAAAATATAAGATCAATCAACAAAAAATATTTACTCACCTTAACAATCTAGAAACATCTTGGCAAATGAATACTGAACATTTAAATGGTGTCCCATGTGACTCCAACAAATAGTTCTGTGGTTTACCATAGATCTTAAAGATTAATTTCATATTAATTTAATTCCTGAAGTTATTGAATATTAAATTAATTAAATATGTAGAAGGCTAACAGAATATATCTGTTAATATTAAAATATACCTTATATCAAGTATAAACTTTCATTTATTTTATCAAACTAAAATTGAAATGATTAATCATCTGCATATTAATGAACTCCAAAAGGTTCTTCACACATCAAGACTGCCTCCATTCACAGACTTTGAAACCTCATTCTGGCGTCTCACGTATCCATTGAAAAGAAATAAACGGTACATCAATCGTAAATCTAGAATTTAATTGAGCTTTATCTCCGACCTTTTCCTCATTATCTAGCCAGCTAATGTACCGCAATTGAACGTAGGAAGCTCACGTAGGCCGCGATATACGTATCTCTATGGTCCGCAGCATCTTTACGTTTTTACGAAAAGGGGATTAGTCAACGAGTTCAGACGCGGTAGGAGAGCTGGCGATAGCTGATAGTTTATCGTTTCGTATCAATTTTTCGTCCGTTTTTGTTCTAATTCATTTGGATGTGAGATAATTGAAGAAACTATGGATTGCGCCAAGAACAAAATTCTCAACTTGGTCGTTATTTTCATGGTTCGTCATATGGGTGGTTAAGTCTTTGGACAAACGCCATATATCATTAGTAAGAAGTGTGAGCTATGGTAATGTAAAGTTCTGCAAATCGAGACATCGCGAATTCTACCGGTTAGGTTATTGGGATGTGAGCATGGCTCTTTCATCAGGGTGCTACTCAGAAGTCTGCACAATTTTCCCAGGAAGCAAAAAGTGTAATAAGGGTTACGGCTTATCATAGATCATTAGCAAGAACCACTCCGAAGAGTTTAATTCACCAAGCTTCCAGTTTAGGCTTCAGTCCAAGAACCTACACCATGACTGGTAGTAGCAAATCACTATCCAACCTTTACTGGCTCTGCAGTGTCAGTACCGTAGTTGCTTTGTGAAGCAACTCACTCGCCTAAGCGTCTTATTATCTATCCACCCCAACTCAGTCCCATGGCCCAAGATAGTCTCAAGATTTAATGCCCCAATTGATCCTGGTACGAGTTAATGCGTCAAGATCCACGAACCCTTTTGAAGTCTTTCGATTGATTCTGGCTTCAAGCACCAACGGTCTAGCCGTATCGTCGAGATCCACAAAGCCCAGAAACGTCTCGCAATCGATCCTGGTTCAGGACGAGACTGGTCGAACCGCTGAACCCTGAAGCACCTCTCGAGATATCCCGAACATGAGTTTTTGCTAACAGATAGATGAAATACCCTTCTAGTCCAGCATGCGGACTTTCATCCACTGCCCCCTTGAGTCCAACACCAAATTTGCGTTTGCAACATCTGTATCATCATCATCATCTTCTAAAGGCCAGGCCTTGTCGCTGCAACCATTGATTCCTATCACTCGCGCCTCTTTTCGTATGATAGAAGGATTCAAAATTCAACCTTTCATTGATGTCCTTAAAGTAATTCATTTTAGGCCGTCCTTTGGATCTTCTTCCATTTATTCTTCCTTCAAATATGTTGAGGAGAAATTGATTGTGTCGAGTTATATGGCCTATGAGTTAAGTTTTCCTCTTCAGGATAGTGATCAATAAATTCCTTTTATTTCTAACAGTATGCTTTCGTTGATTCTTTTGTCTATCCATCTTATTTTGGGCATTACTCGACACATCCACATTTCAGTTGCTTCCAATTTTTTGTTTTCATATTTACTTAAGGTCCAGGTTCCGCTGCGTAAGGAATCCCCATACAAAGGTTTTCATAAAGGATTTTCTGGGTTCTATACTGAGTTGGTTTAACAGTAGGTTCTTCTTTTTTCAAGGCCTGTTTGACGAGAGTAATCATTCGTTTTACATCTTGGATGGATTTGTTGGTATTAGTTATTATGCTTTCCAAGTAGTAGAATTCTTCTACTTGTTCAATGATGGACCCTCTTTATTTTAGTTGTTTTGTTTTAATCCATCTTTTGAATTATGGTTTTTGTTTTTCCGATGTTTATTTTTAAATAGAATTTAGTCAGCAAGTTATCTTATATATTTATTTTTACGCCTCTAGTCTTGCTTTTCATTGTGTTAATGGCTGGTTCCATAAACAGGTTGAACAAATAGGGTGACAGACGACAACCTTGGCGAACTCCTTTTCTGATATTAGCTTCTTTGGTAGTTCCATTTACTCTGTAACATACATCTGTGTAAAAACTCTAAACTCAAAACAAGCTCGATAAGGTTTTGTTGATCATTGAGACATAAGTACAGACATGTACAACAAGATCGAAACGTGCGCATATCTATACTTATGTACCAGTGATCAACAAAACGTGATAAGGTCTGGTTTGAGTTTAGAATTGTTATAGACATGTACTTTCTATTACCATAGCCTATTACTGATTTTCGATGCCTTTCTCATATAACAATGTGTCTTTGGTCTCAAGATAGACTTCAGTTGTGCCTATAATTTCATCATTGGAAACAATTCTGTTTCCTTGTAGAATCTTTTCGGGACATGCGAACAGGAATAGTCAGAAGGGACTAGATCTGGTGAATATGGAGGGCTTACGTAAATCGTTCAATTTCACCAACGTTCATTGACTTGTGGGTTTAAACGAAACAGATGTAGCCTCACTTGACCTTCAATATCTCGTCAACGACTCAACCGAAAGTTACGATATTTTCAAACATATCTTTTGAGGGTTGGTACTACCGAAAAACAAAAGTGTCATGGTATTGATGACGCCAACTATGTGTCTGTCCCCGGACTTAATACCCCTTCTGGTTGGTGGGTTGTGAAATGAATAGAATTCAAAGATAAGAAAATTACGTGACGCAATTTTGAAAGAAATACATGCTAAAAAAACTTAGACCGAATATTATTTATTCCCCGTAAGCTTCTGTAAATTCATTGCAGACTGATAACCAAGTTTACTTTCCAAGCGAGTGAATCAACGAACTGAAGCGAGAAATTTTGAGAATCATAACAATGATTCTTTCGTTCGAGTTTTCCTATCTGATAAGGGATATAATTTATTAATTTATGTTTGTTAGTCGCATTCAGACATTGTGTGGGTTTTAATTGGATACGGCGAAAATTTTTAATGGGGAAATCACAATTACAGTTTCTGAGAATGTGAGATTTATCTGAATATATATATGAAACTAGGAATTCGTTAATATGGAAAAATTTTGGACGTTTTCAGGAAAGCAGTTTTTCATAGCATACAGAATTAATCTATAGTCTTCAACTATTCTTTTTCTATGTGCTATTTTTATCACATTTCAAACAGCCAGACGTATTCAATTCGAGCAATATTTTCGAACATTTTAAGGTTAAAAGTAGACGTGAATATGGACACAAAAATATTTACCCTGAGTTTACTCTATGAATTTTTTCAGTACTTGTTTTGAAATATCTTTATTCGTTGTTACTTCATCACGAAACAAATTTTTCTTGCGTATAGTTTCCCAAAAATCACGTATCTATTTCTAGTGTTTCATCGATCATTGTTCCATTTAATCTGTAAGATTTACAGAAGTAACTGTACTATTTGAATCGGATTCTCCTTTCCTTATCGCCAAAAAGTCAGTAGAAATAGACCACTTACTGATACATATTGATAAAAAAATATTGAACAGTATTATCTGATAAAGTTATATATGCTTTATTATTCACTGAAAAAATTCTGATTCCACAAATTGTGTCATGTTGAATTGTGGAAAAGTTGATATGATTAGACTATATTAAAAATGTATTTTTAGATGGCCAATGAATCGAGGATTGCATATAAAATTGGTGGAAATAATAAAAATTCTAATAATGTTGGCAGAAGAGGGAAAGACAGGGAACTACTCATATTGAAGTGAATATCTAACAAGTTACGAAGTTAGCAGTTCAATAGTTATAGAAATGCAATTGAAAGTCAATAAACTTCGAATTGTGTTGGTCTTCATTTGAAAGAAATCCATTGTACACTAATTAAGTCATCCTCTTTTAAGGGTGGGTCTCTTAAAACTTGCATTATTGATCGGCTATAAATTAGAAACTAATGAATATTTTTTCAATGTTACGAGTTTATTAAAAAGGTTGAACCTTGATATTTACGAATCGAAAACAATATCATTCAAATAACCGCCACGACTGGCTAAAATATCCCATTTGATCAACCTAATTTTTCAGTACATTGTTGATTGTTTGGGGCTCAATCAGGTAGTTGATCCGAGAAAACAATTTTACAACGTCGCACTTTCTAAAATTTGGCCCCTCACCATAGAAAGAAGGAAAATAAGAATGTACATAGTTCTGTGGTAGCGCTGTTAATGTAGGGTTAGAATTTAGGAACGGATTGTTATTGTTTATTTGCTTGTTATACCATACTTCTGCGAACTACGTTATTAGTATTACTTATGTGTATGCAAAATGGAAGGCGGTTTCAAGGATGAAATTTCAACTGATATACTTTGAACAATTCTGCATATCAAGGATTTTGGAATGTTGACATGATCTATCATCATTTGATAACCATCGGTTGCAAAAATCGTATACAAACTAAAAATTCTAATTTCGCATCGATCGAATGTCGAAAAGAAGATACGATTATAGACTCAATGTCTGTAAACTGTCACGACTTTCTGAATATCTGCAACCTTTTTTGGTGATGGAATTTGTTATTCCTGAATTGCCAATCGAAACAAATTTGTCTGAATAATTATGGTCAGTACTTCATGGTTTTTTTTTCATTCTTTATTGATTAGCTACCATACTAATTGTACAGGGTGTCTCAAAGAAAATAGTATTAGGAGTACAAATAAGTTTCCGCCGTTTTATTGTAGATGGCGCGGCACGGAGTTTCGGTTAATTTCGCAGATGATAACCGGCTTAAAGAATTGTTTGGACATTCAAGAACAACATAATCTATTAATATCATTGATTTTATATTGGTAAAATATAATTCTTATAAGTTGAAAATGTCAAATTTTGAGCCAAGTAAGCGTCATTTGCGGGAAATATTAGTTTACTTCTTTAATTTAAAGAAATCTGCTGCTGAGGCGCATCAATTGCTCGTAGAAGCATATGGTGAGGGTGCTTTGAGTGAGAGAACGTGTCGAGAGTGGTTTCAAAAGTTTAAAAACGGTGATTTCGACGTAGAAGACAAAGATCGCAGTGGAAGGCCAAAAATTTACGATGCAGAATTGGAGGAATTATTGGAGGAAGATTCATCTCGAACACAAAAAGACGTGCCTTTAAATTTGAGGAATGCAGTCTCCTTATGGTATTGGTTGAGACTATAGGTGCTTAAAAAATGACTTCGAAGTGCTGTTACAGATACTGTTCGATTCCTTCGAGTAAAATTTGCGATATAATGTTGCTCTGGGTCGACCAGCACCGGTCTTCGGGTAACGCTGCCGGAAGAGAGACTTTTGATTATGTATGTATTTAACGAACAATTCTTTATTCACCAAAATCGACAAATCAACTTCTGTGTGATTCAGCAGCGATTCCGGGTTAGATCAGAGCACAAAATATTTTGTGGAACCCAATTTGATCGATGATCAAGGTTAATCTGTCATAGTTTGACATAGTGACTAGATCTGTGATCAGCATTTCCGAAACATAGAACTAGATAAACCCACTGTGTATGTTTCAAAATCCTCCAAGAAGTTCCCAATTCACCTCTAAGCCAAAAATTTCAGGCTGAACCAGAATTTAGATCCTTAAAATACCTTTGAAAAATGTTTTGAAAGGGACCCATGTTCAAGGGAATACAAGATATGTGCATATTTCATGTTTCAGTGGTCGATTTCCGGTCGATAAAATCGAACACAACCATATACTCGAAAAAGAACTTGCGGGAATCGTTCTCCAATTCGAACGTAACAAAATAACTCCAATTAAAACCATTTTCGAGATCCAAGAATAGAGAAAAAATTTAATAGACGGCGTTTTCTATAAATACACTGGTTAACCTTAAAAGTGCGGGCTGATCTGTGTTGCCGCTATATCTGGTTTGACCTTAACTCTCCCATCTTGTAAACTTGGTGAGGTTCTTATGGGTTGCGGATGAATAATTATACAAACGCTTTTGTCAGCTAACAGATGAATAACTAGACAAACAGTGTAATCGCTGAACGAGAAAGGGGCTTATTATTCCGAGCAAATCACTTCCGCGATCCTCACTTGAGATTCTCTGGCTTTTGTTTGTTCCCGCCAGGAAAATCGAGTAGATGATCTGTGGGATTTGGTTTCCATTGTTGTGCCTCGAACAGGTGGTACGTTCAACAAATTGAATCGTTTGATGGATGGCGATAACGGACGCCAAAAGGAGTCGTGGATTCCTTTGTGTTTCATCAACTAATTAACACTTCGTATGCTCGTTCATTGAACGATCGGAGTTCGTTTTATCCCTCTGTGGTTACCTGACACATTGATCCGATATTTAATATGTGTTTTTCATTCCTGTATCCATTTCCTGATCGTTTTTATCTGAAAGATTGCCATCACGCTTTGAATGGTCTGTTGGTTTGAGTTCGTGGGTTAAAACAATTTTGTATGGATATCAACCAAGGTCTCTTCTTAAAATTCGCCACAAAGACGTCTTGGAGATGTCTAGTTCTTGTGAACGTCGAGAAATCGATACATTTTGGTCTTCACGAACACTTCCACGTACGGCAGCAATATTGTCTTCACTTATTGCATTTCTTTTTCTCACTGGCACTGTCATGAAGTGTAAAATTTGTTCCAAAACTTCTTCACTAAACGTTCGACTGTTCTTTCACCCGGACGATAATATCGAGCAAAAATTGGAGTTAAAGCACGTAATATAAGAAAAACAAATGTCAACTTCCGCTATTTTATTGATTTACACGACAATTGTTTCGTCATACCATGACTTCATTAGGTGAGTATTTAAACTGAGGTATACAATGCAAAACATGGCCTTAAATACACAGCTTTGGTACAAAAAATAGAGGGGTGGAAAGAGATGGTTTACAATTAATGAAAAATATTAAGTAGGGGGGATCTGTTTGAATCTATTTGATCATTCAATAAAATTCGCTTTTATTATATCTATTGATCTCTAAAGTTTCTAACAGATTTAGTTTCTGACTTTTGTTTTGGATATGTAGTATTTCATAGTTCATATTGAAATTATGGCCAGTCTCTAACAAATGGTTGGCATAAGTTGAATTCGGTTTATTATTAATGTAACATTTTTCATGTTCTCGTATCCTTGTTTGGAATGAACCGCCTGTCAGTCCCACATATACACATGGGCAATCACTACATGTTAACTTGTAAACTCCTAATTTTTTGTTTTTGGGAATGACGTCTTTATTATTTTTCATTAAGCTGCCTAAAGAATTATTGGTTTTACAAGAGATGTTATATTTTTATTTTTTCTTTAAATATCTAGCAATCTTTTCAGATTTTTGGCCTATGTAAGTTAATGAAATAAATTTCGTTTCGTTTGAATTTTGAAATTTTGGATAAACAAGTGATATTGCTTTCTTGTAATTTATTTTATCAAGTAAATTGTCTACAATTAACTGATTAAATTCATTATTGAAAGCTATTTGTTTAATGGTTTTATATTCTTCGTCAAAATTTTCTTTCGTCATGGGTATGTTAACCAATGGTTCATTCCAAACAAGGATACGAGAACATGAAAAATGTTACATTAATAATAAACCGAATTCAACTTATGCCAACCATTTGTTAGAGACTGGCTATAATTTTAATATGAACTGTGAAATATTACATACCGAAAACAAAAGTCAGAAACTAAATCTGTTAGAAACTTTAGAGATCAATAGATATAATAAAAGACAAATTTTATTGAATGATCAAATAGATTTAAACAGATCCCCCCTACTTAATATTTGTCATTAATTGTAAACTATCTCTTTCCACCCCTCTATTTTTTGTACCAGAGCTGTGTATTTAAGGTCATGTTTTGCATTGTATACCTCAGTTTGAATACTCACCTGATGAAGTCATGGTATGACGAAACAATTGTCGTGGCGGAAGTTAATATTTGTTTTTCTTATATTGAAGATGAATTTCCGTCAAGTAAAGACCGAGACAATCAAAAATTTAAAGCACGTAAGAGTAACAGATCGCGATTTTTCATAATGGATTTAGATTATTTGTAAACGTTGTTGGAGTGTGTACCTTTCCATGATTATATGGTAGACATTGACAAATACAACTGTCAATGTCACAAATAAACAATGGCTGCCATGCGTAAAAAATGTCAATTTGAAAATGGGACGTTCCCATTGAAGAATCTTTAATTAAAGTTATGTCCAGAATATTTATTTTATTATTACATTGGGGTTCCATAGTGAAATCGACGTTAAGGTGCAAACCATCAAGATATTCCAGTGTGTTTCCCAGTTCTGAATGAATGAATTTCACAGAAGCAAGCCGATATGTCGTTTAAATACCTCCACCAAAAATGATATGCTTTGTGTGTGTGGATTTTAGGAATTTCCTTTTCGAAAAAGACATGAAGATTTCAGCTAGTAGTGGACGGAGAGGTGACAAGTCCATCTTTCTGTTTGTAAAAGTTACTATTGTAGTAATTCTTTATTTTATTGAATATAAACTAAAGTCAAATACAAATATAACCATGTCTCACAAAAACGATCACAATGTGAAATTGAGGTTATGTTCCAGAAATTTAACATCTCCCCTATTCTTGTTTCATGAATTTTCCTTCAGAAATTCATAAAACTAGATACAAAGAGGTTTTGCCGATTCACTTTTAGCCAGTGTCGTATTGAGTCATCTCTGGTTATTTTGTCGCTGCCTCAGAATAGTATTTCAGGAAAACAATGACCGGCGTTCCTCACTTAAAATTAAAAGTGTCACCCGAAATTGGCGCCAAGTAACAGTAATTAGAGAGATTAGGTTGTCACCGAGAAAAATAGCATACTGGGATAAAAGAAACCGAGTGAGAAGATCGCTGTTTCCAACAATAGACCGTCCAATTTGCCGCCTTGATCTCCAGGAATTGATTCATTGTTGAAAGACATAATTTTATTGAATAAAACATAGAATCAGCAAAGTGTGATCCCTGGACGAAAACGTGAACGGGTTGTTTCATCAAATAACGATCCGATTTCACAAACAAATTGAATCACAAATAGCCGTGAAGGCATTTAATTTCTATTTGATTTATTCGGTCTTTGCTTGGAGGAAACTCATTTTAATTAAAAAATATATAGGAGATTTTATTTCCACAAAAATGTTTATAATACAACAGTTATTTCACCACGATGTGGCTTCATCAGGTATCTACATTCTACTGGCTGATGGTGTTCAGTGTAAACGAGTTTAAATACATTGTAAGGTACGTGACAAAGTAATGGAAGAACAAGTCATAAAAACTCAAGGTGTTTATTGGAGTTTGCCGCTAAAAAATGCCATTAGGGAAAGATATTCAGTAATTTTCTTTTTTAATATCAAAACAGATTTAATCTGTCAGTCTTCTATAATTTTAATTTCAAAAAAATTTTTATTCAAAAAACTTTTAGAATTAAATTGATGTCTACAATAACCACCGCTTATATTTAATGGACGTATATAATCAAAACTCAATATATAATGTCAAATGGAATAAATAAACCAACAGATATAAAAAAAGTCATTAAAATTAATAAATAAATATTTGAAGGAGACAAAATTTTGTTTCTGATCTTACCATTATGAACACCAATTACTTTTCAAAAACATGAACACAACTTGAGGACTTCCCAAAAAATATAATTTATTTGAAATATTTAATATATTTAAATATTCACTAATGACTTAATGACTTCTTTTATATCTGTTGGTTTATTTATTCCATTTCACATTATATATTGAGTTTTGATTATATACATCTATTAAATATAAGCGGTGCTTATTGTAGACATTAATTTAATTCTAAAAGTTTTTTGAATAGAAATTTTTTTGAAATTAAAATTATAGAAGACTGACAGATTAAATCTGTTTTGATATTAAAATATTGTTGTTGGATTCTTTTCTTAGATGATCCTAGCCAATGTATACTGAAGAGCAATCGTTGCAAGTCAACTTGTAGATTCCAGATTTATTTTCTTTATTTGTTCGATCCTTATTGTTTTTTATGTAGGTACTGAGGTTGTTAATGGTTTTGAAAGCTGTGTTGTAATTTGAATATTTCCCAGTTTTGTTCAAGTGTAAATCAACTTATAATATTAAACTAACTTTTTGCCAAAACACGAATGACAAGTGTTGCCAGACTCGAAATAACCGCTACTTCAAAATGCAAACTATAGATGGCTCACCCTTTCTGAATTTTCAAATTTCTGAAGCTTCTGGAAGCACTACCTTGGCATCACATGTTTATACTTGTCATTATTAACGTTTATCAAGTTGTTATACTCAATAAATTCATTTTATTTCATTTCTTTACGACTTTCGTGAAAGTGACTGCAATAACCCTTATATTTCACATCTGGCAGGATACAAACAGATAAATTCGCAGTTTTTCGCCTCAATTTCACCAGCAGAAACGTGAAACGCCCCATTCACCCTCATCCGTTCGTGAAAACGCGAGGGTAAGACGGGCATCAACCCTGATATACGATCTCGTACCGCGCTTCATTTCGAAAAACGATGATGCCACAGTTGTCCGCCGAAATTTACGATGTTTGCTTAATGTTTTGTTAAATCCTGGCCAGGTCGGAAGGTATGCATTTAATTTTGAGGAAAAGACTGGTTATTGGGCGAGATTGACTTTGTTTATAAACACTCGCAGCGAGCTGTCAGGTCTATACGTTCGGCCATAAATCCGCCCCGATTTATGTTGGCTGAATGTATCCTGTTCGTGGAAATGGAGCCGGGTTTGAGTACTTCTATCCTTGATTTTTTTTTCTATTTCTTCCGCGAAGGTTGCTCTATTTTCGCGGTTTTTGCGTTGTGTTTTTCGATATTTTCGCTAATTTGTTATGGAATTTTGGATATCAGTTACTCATTGAAATTTATTGGTCGAGGTGCGCGGTGCAAATAGAATTTTTCGCTGCGTAAATAAAGATATTATGGGACTCGAAATACATGGGAAAAATTTTAATTTTGAGAGCCTTCAACGTATTTACTGAACTCATTAAGTTATTCGATACACTCTCAAAGATCAAGTTAACTAAAGGGTGAGCCATCTAGAGTTTGCATTTTGAAGTAGGCTTATTTCGACTTCTGTCAGTCTGACAGAAAGTTAGTTCAATATTTGACATTAACGAAATGGGTTACTAAATTTGCAGTAGACTCAAATAAAACCACACCATATTTACAAATGAGAAAAATCTAGGGTCAATTTTGATAAAGAACAAAGATTGTCTGAAAATTGGAGAAGAGAGCGATATATAAAGGGTGATTCATTTATAGGTACTTTTTGTGAAGGTAATTTAATTGAAGATTGCGCATGCCTCGTTTTAACTGAAGTGTCATTTCTGTTCAGTAGTGTTTGACAATTCATAATGGAAAACTTAGCCGGCACAGCGTCTACAAATTGTCAAAAGCTCAACGACTAAAACGGAAACGATTCTGAAGGTCGGTCGGCTTCAGTTCTTGTACTAGTTGAATTTTGTAAGCTTTTAAAGAAAGATCCTCACGTAGAATGCGCCAAAGAACGGCCAAGAACGGCGACGAATGGACACTTTACGGTCTTCGCGTACACTCTTCGCTACCGGCCCTATATTTTATTCAGTACGTTCTAAGTGTGGTCTATTTGGTCGAGTATTATCCAATAATGAAAATTGGGTCTCTAACTTACGGATGGAAAAGCTAATTGTGCGTTCAGTGGACCGATTATATGGACCATAAGTTGTTCTAAGCGCCCGAAACACAATCCTCGTAGAACGCACATTTTCGTAATAAAGTTGAACAATTTGTAGCAGGGCTAAATCTTTCCATTATGAATGGTCACACACCATTTTCACCATTTGTGTAGCAAATTTCAACCATTTCAATGCATTGTTAAAGCGTGTATCGTTCTATTTTTAGTAATGGCGTAGTTCTTACTTGTCAAATGTCAGTAGATGACAGCTTCAAAGGTAACAGCTGCCCAGATAGCAAGCTAATCAAAATTAAACCTTTTGTTTATTTGCGATGGTGTCATTAAATACCCACACATTTTCCCACTTCCTCTAAAGAAGCGTTCACACGCCTCAGATGGAGCAACCAAAAGGTGCGCAGGTTTTATTACTTCAAATATACGGAACTGCACTCTCCACTGATGAAGAACTCAACCGAACGTCGGCGTTAACTATACAATTACTGCTCCCCCCCTTCAAGATGTGGTTTGATGCGGACATTACTCCTTTATCATTCTCCTCACCGACCACACATTTTCCTCGTTTCCGAAGATGATGATCATAAACTCAGGCACCGTTCGAAAGGCATCTTCGGCCGACCAACTCTCTCAGCGGCGGCCTTTCGCTGTGATTTAGTGTAATTATGTTAATGGTCTTAAGCGAGCCAGTCTCCGGTCGGCGGGGGAGCCAGGGATGAGGCAGGCCATATTTTGGGCTGTCACAGGTTACACAACCGGCCCACATGCCAAGTTGTCGAAGAATTCTCATTGTTTGGATGGTGCACCGTAATTTTCAATAATTTATGGCCGCATCTGGGATGCGATGTTGACGTACGAGAACGAGATGTCTTGTGTACCAGCGCATGTTTGGGTTGTTCCTCGGTTGCAGGGGTGTGTTCCGTTGACTGACGATCGGTTAATGTTGATGTGAATGCGTTCTGTTTGTACTCGAGGTGGATTATGGGATTGATCACTTTTGAAAGGGAGCAAGTCAAATTGGAGAAGGAAGCCACGTTATTTTGCTTTGTTTGTCAAGAGTGCCTTCGACGCTTGTTTCAGGGCATAGTGTCGTTTCGTCCAAATGTCTGTAATTTTCTAATTTTGAGCCGAAAGTGGTCTCAAACGACTCACTGACGAAGCATCCAAGGTCATAAGTGTTTCTGGCTGGCCGTGGACACGCTAACTTTCGAAGGGAAAGAGCTGAAACCTTGAAATATCCAGGGAAGGTTTGGGGGATCGGAAAGTAACGTAGTTTGTGCTCATGTCGATATTTGATTGTTATTACTCAGCTCACAACCGAGAACAATCGAGGAACTCTCAAAAACCAACCTTGGTCGACCATACAAGAACATTTGCAGCAGAATGGAAAAATGAGCAGAGCAGGTGTTTGGGTCCGAAGAGAACAAAGCCAACCGATTCATCACATGCAATATATTGCTTCAACGGCACCTTACGAATCGTTTTTTGATAGCTTGATCACTGGAGACAAAAAATGGGTCCTATATGATAATCGAAAACGCTAAAGACGGTGGATCTCTCCAAAAGAATCACCACGAAGTACCGCGAAGCCGGAATTACATCACAAAAAGGCGCTTCTGTGTGGAGTATACGCAGAATTCTTCATTTTGTTATGCAGAACTTTATTGTGAACAATTGGATCAAGTGAACCAATCTTTAATTGAAAAGTATCCGGCGATTGTTAACAGAAAAGACGTTATTCTGCAACACGACAATGCAAGACTGCACTGTGCGAGACGAAGCGTGGAGAAATTAAGGAATTGGGGTGGGAGGTACCATACTTGCCTGATATCACACCCTCGGATTTCCATTTATTTTGATCGCTACACCGTTTTCTTAATGGCAAAAGGTGTTAAAATTTGAATGATGTCCAAAATACTATCTCGAGATATTTTACTCAAAAACCAATTGAGAAATTTTCAGGGCGAGTCTAATAAACTTGAATGGGACTATATCTGGGCGGAAATTATCTATGCTGTTAGATGTTGGAGTAGTTTGCATTTCTCGCATTGTAGTCATGAATAAAGTTGTTTCCCCATCTTTATTTCTAGAACTGAGTATCTCAAAGCAAAGCACGGCCTACTCAGAATTCATTTAACGAAAGCGCTAAGAGTGTATTTCGGCGGGAAACCATAAATTAAAAATATTTCGATCCGTCGAGAGACTGCAAAGCGTTTTGGCCTGATGGTAGACACGAATGACACATTTAAACGTCTCGTATACATCCAATATCTCTAGAAATATCACTCCCGAACACCCTAAAAACGTCTGAAGAGATTTTAATAATGATTGTTACTCAACGTTATACTGTAACAGTTAATGGAGGCATATTTCACGAGTTTTAAGAGCGTCTCATGATGGCGCGTCGTTTGAACACTGGAAATCCATTACGATTTTCGGGATCAACACAGGTTTCGAATTACCGATTTCAAACGAACGGAGTTTTTGGATTTTGGCATATTTGTCTAATTCAAGTTGAGAGTTAAAAATATCATATTCTTCTGAAGAAATGTGTTCTCCACTTATAAGGTAAATGAACTCACAGTTGAATCGTTTTTTACCTTATTATTTATAAAGGTTGCGCCACCTAGCGTTTGCGTTTTGAAGTAGTGGTTATTTCGAGTCTGGAAACACTTCTGTTATTCGTGTTTTGACAGAAAAAGACAGGATTTTACAGTATCTTTCTAACCAAATAGTGAATTGCTTCAGCCGTTACTATTTGGTAGTTGATCATAATTGAAACACAATAGATTGGAGTTACTATGTATTTACTACCAAGGTAGTAAATACATAGTAACTCCAATCTATTGTGTTTCAATTATCTTTCTAACCACCCTAGACACCAATTTTGCACTGAATCGATAAACACTTAGAAACTGATCATTTCTACATACTAAAAATTCATTTGCACCCGTTCAACATCTCATAATAAACCGTAAACACGTGAAAGCCAGACCTATAACATTTTACAGTCGTATCTTCTAGGACTCCCTGACATTGTTGTCAGATTTCATGCACCCGGCCCGCGTTTGATAAGGCTGATACATTAGACAATTTTGAAAGGAACGTAAATTTTTTTTACTAAAAGCAGAATAAGTAGCATTAAGTTCTAATGAGTTTTTATTTTTTTCAGATTATCCTCCTCCTCCCTACTCCCTTTGTGCCATGGAAACGCTTAAACCTGAAGGTATAATATTTTTTTCATTATTATAAAACATATGCTATTAAAATAGGAAATGGAATTTATCAAAACTGATCATTTATTTTTGAAGTTCACCTTATTCTTTTATTTACTAATTACTTCAAAAGTCATTGAAATGCATCTGTATTGTATTGCAAATTATCCTTCACTACTCAAATAAAAAACTATTGAATCCTTACAGGTACTCAAGATAACAAATATTAGTCTAATATTAATATCTGTCCCTGAATAATACCTTTGTTATGAAGAAATTAATTATTTATATTTGATTGCATTAATATAAGCACACAAAGGAATCAAATAGATTTTAATAAAAAATTAGATTATCTATTTCAATGCATGTTTTAAGTAGTTACCTAGTTCCCATAGAGATAAAGATTTAGTTTTTAAAGGGTGAACTATCGGGTGTTTTGAAAATAATTTTCAGCGTCCACCACGACTAGCTCTGAGGAACCGCATTCGACCAGACCAATTTTGGACCACTTTTCCAATTAATTCAGGCCTTATTTAATCAATAACAAGAATTATGTTGGCTTCCACAGCGTCTATTGTTTCTGGTTTATCAGCATAAACCAATGACTTGACATAACCCAAAGAAAATAATCCAGTGAAGTTATGTCGCATGATCTTGGAGGCCAATTAATTGGGCCATTTCTCGAAATGTTATCGCCAAATCTTTCTTTCAATAAATCACTTGTTACGGTAGCAGCATGAGGTGTAGCACTATCTTGTTGGAACAAAAACACTTCTGGGTCGATACCATTTAAATTTTGAAACAAATAATCATTGATCATCGATCTGTAACGAGCACCATCCACTGTAACATTAGCTCCAGCATGGTTTTTAAAGAAATATGGACCGATGATGCCTCCAGCGCGTAAAGCACACCATACAGTGCATTTTTTAGGATGCAATGCAGAACTTCTTGAGGATTGTTTCCACTCCATATACGGCAATTTTGCTTGTTTACATAGCCGTTCAACCAGAAATAAGCTTCATCACTAAACACTATTTTAGGATGAAAAAGTGGATCAACCTCAAGCTGTTCTAGGGCCCAATCAGCAAACAAACGACGCTTATTATGGTCAAGTGGCTTTAGTTCTTGAACCAGTTGGATCTTGTATGGGTGTAGACCAAGATCTTTATGCAAAATTTTCCATGTGGTGGATGCACAGAGTCCAACTTGTTGTGAACGTCGATGAATAGACAAATCTGGAAGGAAATGTGACGTTTCTCGAAATTGCTCGAGATTTTCGGTGATCATAGACTCTTTCCGCAAATGTTATACTGGTTTGTTTGACCTACCGGTCCATTGAACTACTCGAAAAATTTTTAGTAATATAGTTCTGTGAATATAAACCCGATTGAAAAATTTATAATTTCCCTGATCTTTCTATTGAAAGGTTTGTAGCTTCCTGATATCACCATCAAAAAGCTAAAATATAAAAATACAAATTTATCAATCAATTGGTGATCGTAACTGTCACAGTATTTTTTGTTGGGATTTCAAAAACACGCCGGATTGTGACAGCTACTCTAATTCAATATTTTTTTACCGGCTTTCCACAAACGTCGCCTCGTTTCGTTTTTGGCGCCACCTGTAATAAATAACCGCTCAAAGAAAAAAAATCTCCAATAAATCCCGTGTCTCACCAGTGATATCGTGAATCAACTATTTCTGAGTTAGTAGGTGTAAAACGCTTTAGATTTTTTTCGTGCTAGAAGTGACAACTATTTATATTCGTCTAGATCGGAAAACATTTGGTTTTATTTAGTTCCACGTCGAGACGTGGTTTGGCGAAAGTGTTTGACGTTTTTTCTGGGAAATTTTCGAGTTATATTCGTAGCTCCCGATGGGATTAATTAGTGTAAAAAGTTGGTATTCCCATGAACAACCTCATAATATTTATAACATGTTAGTTTCTAATACATTTTGACAGATATCATTATTTATAAGTGAAGGTGTTTCTTAGAATCGGAAAACTTCAAACAGGAATAAAACACGAAAGAAATGTTTTCGGTATCTAGAAAATGGTCTTTATTTGACAGATTATTTGAGTAGGAGCTATGGTAATAGAAATTTCTACAAATCGAGACAGTGTATCACACATCTGTATAATAGTTCCATACCCAAACAAACTCGACTGGGTTTTGCTGATCACAGGGACAAATTGAGTTTGTAACGTGAACATAACGAGAATACATTTCTTCACTTGAATTGGCTCGCGAAGTTATGTCTAGTATTTGTGTTTGCATACTCTAGATGGCGCTAGTGTAAGAGTAATACCTACGTATATCTGTATAGCGAATGTAAATGCTTGACAGATTTGTAGTCATTGGCATACATTGTATACATTGGCAACCAAGTTTGAAACGTACTGCAATTTGGCCCTGTGATCAGCAAAACCTTGTCGAGTTTGTTTGGGTATGGAATTGTTATACATATGAATGTTACACTGTCTCGATTTTTAGAACTTTCTATTACCATATTTAATTGTTATATCTGTAGAGGTTCCGGAGAATGAATCCAGCTATCTGTAATATGGGAAATGTCAAAAATAATGTACAGTGTTGCCATTACCACCATTTTGAATTGTATCATTCCAGATACTGAATTATTTCAGCCGTTACTATTTGGTAGTTGATCAAAATTAAAACAAATTGTAGAAATTACTATGTTTTACTACCAATAAAAATATATATTACACATTTTCTTGTGCGATATTCAAAAAGTAATATTTGTTTAAAACTTTTTTCAACGAACATAAAATGAAAAGTAAACAAAAATTCAACTTTTGCCACTCATTCTTTAGAAAACAGTAATTCCTTTCGACAAAAGAAAATCTTAAGAAAATTTTACATGTAGATTCAAATGAAAAGAAACTTGATTATTGAAATTTTCAAATTCGTTCACGATAAAAAAAATTTAAAAAATAATGAATGACTGTATGGAGCTATGTAAATCCAAATATTTGAGATGCACAACAAAATAACGCAAAAATAATGAATGAGTGTACGGAGCTATGTAACCCCAAAAATTATTTTAGATATTTAAATGGGTACCATCTGTTTAACAACCTTCTTTGTCGATTGCCGATATTCCGATATCTGTTAGAAGGCCCCTCTATTTTAACCCGGTTTTTTATCACACTCCGCTTGTAAACCTCTGTACCACTATTAGGTGTTAGCTAGAATCTATTGAAATATTCAAAATATTTACCACGTTTGGTTAAATACTTCTGTACCACTGTTAGGTCTTCAGTTGTCTGATGATGGGATAGTTCACTTCCCGAAACTCGAGTCACAAGAAAATGTGTAATATATCTTTTTATTGCTAGTAAAACATAGTAACTTCTACAATTTGTTTTAATTGTATCATTCCAATTGGAGAAACCATTATATATATAGTCGTACAATATAATAAAATAATTTAACAATTTATAAACGTTATTGAAGCGTGTATCTTTCCATGATTAAATGGCATGACCTACTGAGCCCAAATAGGGGACTTTGACATGGGAAATGTCAAAAATAATATACAGTATTGTCATTACAACCATTTTAAATCGTATTATTCCTGTTGGAAAAACCCGTTACTGTTTCAAAACGGTGTTCAATACATAGAGAACGAATTCTAATCGAACCGATCTGTTGCACTGTTCCGAAATAGAAAACAACACAAATTATCCAGCGCAAGAATGGAACGTTTCAATGCCGCCTCGGATCGGCTGATTTATCGAGTACGTAGACGAAATTGTCGTGCGATCAGCATACTATAAAGTAGTTCAGCGGTCCGTTTCAGATTTAGGCGCCAGGTTATTTAACATTCCATTCGATCGGAAAGGTCAGTCGGGCCCCAGTGGCGCTAATCCGAATTCCGAACGGTTCCAGTGGGGGGGACGGCGGGCGCACGACTTACGTCCATTCTCGTCACCGCGCGCGCGGGGGCGTTCGATTTGGCGAGAACAAAGCGAAGATGGATGTTCTCTTATGAATGGAACGGACGAGAATGGATCCGAGATCGGGTACAACAGGTGCCCCCCAATTAATGGGATAAATTATGGGTCGTTGGAATGAGCGGGAGATTCTGGGAAGGATCGTTTTATCATCCCCTTCGAGGGCAGAAATAGCAGGTTCTATTTTTATCCTTGCAACTTCTCTTGGAAAAACTAAGTTTCTATTTTAGTAGATAGTAGCGACCCGCCGCTTCGCACGGCCGTCTATGCATTATTTATAGGAACTCCAAAGACCCTGCGCCCGCCGAACACAGCCAACCGAGACACCAGTCGCTGTGCCACCCCTTTTTAGTATTTATTGGGTTGTTCGGAAAGTAACTTCTTTTTTTTGGGAAAATGAAAGACAATTTTCGTATAATGAATAAATATTTTATTAATTTATATATTTTCCATTGTGGTTCAACATCTTTTGCCATCTTTCTGGTAGTAGCATGATTCCACGCTCATAAAATGTTTGATCTTTGCTAGCAAAAATCTGATCCACTTGATTTTTGACCTCCTCATTTGAAGTAAAGGTTTTACCGTCCAAAAAATTTTGTAATCACCGAAATGAATAATAATCCGAAGGCGCCAGATCTGCAGAATATGGTGGGTGTGGCAGTGCATCCCATTCAAGCTGTAAAAGCTTTTGGCGAGTGGCCAAACTTGTATGAGGTCTTGCATTATCTTGGTGGAACAACATAATCAACCTTTCTGTTAATTAATTCTGGTCTTTTCTGTTGAAGTTTTTCGAGCTGATGACAGTAGACTCAAAGCGGTTATCGTCCCTGAACACTGACCACAGACAAATATCCCCAAAAATTCTATTTTTTCGTGCATTTTCACTCCTGTACGATTTTTCGTTTATTTGGCACGAACGAAAGAAAATGTCACATTACTCAATTTTACCGGATTTTTTGAAGCACTCGGACATCAATTAGACACGCCCCCCTCGCCCCCGGTTCATGTGACCTACCAGCTGATTGAACTACGCGAAAATTTTCCATCAATGCTAAGCTAGTTCCATATTAAAATGGATACAGAATATCTGTATTTTACCATAGTCGTTCAGAAAAATTTTAAGTTCCATTCTGTACACACTTCCTAATGCCCATAAACCTCCATATTTCAATCAGTTTCGATCACCTTGAGTACCCCTCAAGAAGAATCCTTTCCATCATGCCAGTAAAAATATTGATACTTTAAATCAACCCGTGGCACGCCGACTACGATCCTTAATAGCTCATTACTGAACGAAGCCCAACGAAAGTTCCTAGTTTATTGCATTTTTGTAGCTAGTTAATTTGATTCTGCTCCGGTTGGAAACCATCCAGTTTTATAGCTTATTAAAATTAATATATCGTGGAGAACTGCGCTTGTCTACACATCCGAAGGTGTCTGTGTTTCACTTTCGACATAGTGTTTTGGTTGAGGAGTTTAAATATCTATTAAGGGGAAATTAGGTTATAATGGGAGTCAATTAATATTCCGAAATGGATTGAAGAAAGTTCGATGTTTAATTATTGGGGAATTTATAGGGTGTTGTTCGTCGTAGTATCTTTTTTCTAAGATGGTTATTCGACGATGGATTATAAAGTCCGTCTAGAAAGTTTCCGGAAAAAATAAAGCTCAATATAGAAAATTATAACAAAATATTCAACTTATTTACTTATACAACCTCCATTTAACTGTAAACACTTGATTAAACGTCGAAATACACCCGAAACTAGATCACCTCCATATTTTTCGGTGACTGTAGTCCAAGGCTGTAAAACTGACTGAATTAAATCATCTTCAGTTCGTGGCGTGTTCAACTTCAATCTTCATTAGTTCCGATATGTTTTCAATGCGACTAAGATCTGGTGAAGCTGCTGGCCATGAAATGGTAGTCACTTGGTGTTCTTGCATCCAAATTTGAGGATTGAGTGAAGTATGGCATCTTGCATTATCCTGCTGAAAACGCCACTCCTTTGGATATAAAGCATGTTTTCTCCGTTTCAAGGAGAAAATTGTTTAGAATGCCACAATACTTTTCACTATTAATGGTACCATCAGCTATACAGAGAGGCGCAGCACCACGCTGAGATATTGCTCCTCAAACCATTATTTGGGTGGGAATTTTGAACGGTTACTGGTTGTTTTGATAGGATTTTTAAGTGAAAGTTGAAAACAACTTTCATCAGATATAAAGACATTATTAATATTATCTTCTTGAAACGTTGGCAAAATTCTATCCTTTGTTCTTATGTGAAGGTGTCATTATCGGGATTTTTTTTAGTATCCTTGATATGTAGCCTTGTCTCTTCAGTGAAATACGGACGGTTTCTGGACATACTTTTATATTTCGTTAATTTCTGTCAAATTTGTTAGGCAATTGGATTTATATAATAAAACTTCACGCCAAAGATTATGACTCCTTCGAAGAAACAACTAAATTTAAAGAATTAAGGATACAAGGTGTCTATTGTAGAATAATAACATTTAGTTAATAATAGATATAGCATTTTTCTTAAACGCTATAAAATTGAGAGATTTAAAAAATCTAGGAAGACAATCATACATTTTTACACTTTATTTAAATGCAGACTGTTTGGTTGACATTTATCAATACACCGTTTGCCTGGTACCAACCCACGACCTGGCTGATAATTGCACGTAAGAGAAACGAAGTTTTTCGCAACCCCGTGCCTAGACCAACCAGAACGGAAGCCAAGCGAATGGGTTGATAATTTATGCATAGTAAAAATAATAGCGGTCCCAGCACAGAGCCTTGAGAAACCCCACAGTCGATATGAATAAGTTGATCCAACGTTTACACGCGTAATTCTCTGGCTGAAACCAAACAAGAAACCTTCCCCTAAACCCTAAGCTGTCGCATTTATTCAAACATATTTATGACATACCCAAAGACCTGTTGCTCCCGTTCGGAACACATGACAAAGATAGGTGGACATGGCAGAGTTGTTGTAGCTCGCAGATCCTTTTATTTCCATATAAAGTAATTAATTATTTGCCAGGCTTTTGCAGCTTCCTCTCCATTTTCTTTACTTCTTCACATTCAGTATTATTTTGAAAAAGTTGAAATGGTTCACAAGCAGACGAACGAATTGGAGTCGCTTCATGTCGAATGTAGCCGTGACGAAGCCTAATACGGACCTGCAGATCGGTTGGCGACAGGGGAAATCATGAGTCGAGACAGCAGACAACAGGTGCAGCAGCCTTGCATTGTCTGCAGATCGCAGCCCTCTCTTCGTGAGACGCCACTAACCACCACATCCTGTCGCCCACTGAGACCGAACGATGCCGGAACCACGTGCTTGGGGAGAACGAACAGCGTGGGGGCTGATAAACGAGGCACCCCTAACCGTTTCTGCGAACGTGTGAAATGAGAATCACAAGGTGCGAAAGGACCTTTCACGCTTTGTTTGTTTTTCAGTCGTCGGTTTTGAAGAAATACCTCTTATTAAGAAAATTAGTCCAAGTCCAAGTTTTCTTATTGTTGAAATTTTCATGAATAACTAGCCTAATCGATTGACCAATATAAGGGATTGATCATTTTTTTGGATAGTTCAATGATCCGGTAGGTAAAATGCACCGGTATGGCATTTGCGGCGAGAGGGCGTGACTAATTGTTGTCTGTGAACTCCGACAATCGTGCAAAATTCCTTTCGTGCGTATCAAATAAACGGAAAATCCTAAGGAAATGAAAATAATCTCATTAGTTGGATCGGTCTTTCAACGTTTCACCCGCACCGGCGCTTTTCCTGCAAGCTCAGTCGGGAAAAGCTTTTCAACTCAGAAAAGGAGCATTTTTGAGGTTAGTCTTCTGTGGCCTGTGTTCAAGGACGATTACTACTCTAATAATTGGAACAGGAAGATACAAATTCTATGATCTTAACTCTTAACCTGTGTCTTGAATGAAAATTATATCTTTTTAGTGTTTTCACCGATTATTCATTATCAGCATACCTTTTTTTTATTTGGACGAGCTGAAACGAAACATGTTTTCTAGATTCCTAAGAATCGATTACTATGATTCAACTACGTTCCTTATTTCGCTCATGCCTTGAAATTTGGCCTGGCTTCATTATTATGCATGCATGTGCGGTATAAATTTACAATTTGCGGTCTAACATGCCTGATCATTTACTGTTTATCGATTCTCAGAAACAGCAATGGAAGGCTTGCTTTATTTCCAATAAAAACATTTCAGATAGAAAATTTAATGCAGACATAATATTTCATTCGGAAGAACTGAAAATATTCCAATTCCTGTACCTCAATTTGAATCAGGATTTTCCAAACGCCTTCAAAGCATATTATATGTATGTGTACTGAGAAATTTACTAAAGAATGGCCATCTACAGTTTGCATTTTGAAGTAGTGGTTATTTCAAGTCTGGCAACACTTCTTGTCATTCGTGTTTTGACAGAAAGTTAGTTTCATATTTGATGTTAACGAAATGGGTCGATTTACGCTTGAATAAAATTGGGTAATATTTAAAACTTATTTCCTCCCAAATTGTAAGAAATGTACGTAGAATAATCAGTAGAAATTAAGTGCCGTCACAGCAGTTTGTGAGTTCGTGAATCACTCAAAACAGTATTGCCAATTTCAAATTCGGTCCCTATAGAAATAAAATACCGAGTGGTACTTTAACACATTTAACATCCTGTTCTCGATTTATATTGTCAATTTCGAACAGGTCTGAAAAATACTCAGGCTATGAACAATAATGTTATCGTTTCTGTGAATTGCTCTTATATCGATAAACTGATTTCTGCCTATTTAATTACTAGGGTAATAAATAGAGAACGCGTTCCTGAAAAAAAAACTAATAAATGTCATATAAATTATTAACAAACACACCTGTTTGTATTTGAATTAATTGATCACGCATTAATTAGAAAATAAGGTGAATGCATCTTTTATAGGGTAAAAACGTGTTGTATAAAATTGCGTATTACCTATATGCGCCTGAAAAAATTATAGAATAAACCATCAATCTTAACAATTGTTATGAATTAATAAATCGTAGAAATATTCTTTATAATTTTAATTTAATTTCCAAGAGTATGCGAGACGCCGAGCCTGGTTCAAATGTGAAACACCCAGTATGTTCAAGTTTTTCGAGTCGAATTACGATTTCATTCGAACTAGGAATGCGCCGTCCAAACAACAATATACGATAAATCCGAAACTTACAGTGTATTACAGTCTTGTTGATATAATCATGGTTGTAGGTTACGTAAATTTCAAAGTGACAGATAAATTTATTTTCCTGATTTAAGTTCATTCAGAACGTTTGAATTTATTGAGAATTCATGACGTTCCACTAAAACATACGATTCTTATTAAATCAGCAGAGAAATAGGCCCATAAAGTTACGGCGAATAATGAATAACAGACAGCATCGGACATTCCTAACGTGTTTTCAGTATTCCATCATCTTCCTGGACGGAGGTATTCGAAATGAACACATATCGGGTGTTTTTTTTTGGGTGATAAAACTTTCTATATAGATAACTGTGATTTGACAGAAGATAGAAGTCATGTTGTTTTAACATTTCTGTTCAGTAAGCATTGACAAATTATTATGTACAGACTCACGCCGCAACAACGTTTACAAATTGTTGAAATTTATTTTCAAAATGAGTGTTCTATTGGCCAAACTAATAGAGCACTTCGTGAAATTTATGGTTTACATAATCGTCCATCAGAGCAGCTTATTCGTAGATCTATCGATCGGACAACAAGACAAAGAACTACGTACAGAAGAAAATATCGCTGCTGTAAGTTATAGTGTTAATGATGATCCATATTTGTCTATTCGTCGACGTTCACAACAAATTGGGTCCTGTTCATCCACCACATGAAATATTTGCGTAAAGATCTTGCCACTTGACCATAATAAGCATCGTTTGTTTGCTTATTGGGCCCTAGAACAGCTTGAAGTTGATCCACTTTTTTATCGTAAAATTGTGTTTAGTGATGAGGCTCATTTCTGGTTGAATGGCTATGTAAACAAGCAAAATTGCACATAACATATGAAGGGAAAACAATCCTCAAGAAGTTCTGCAGGTTCCATTGCATCCTGAAAAATGCACTGTATGGTGTGCTTCACGTTGGAGGCATCATCGGTCCATATTTCTTTAAAAACGATGCTGTAACTAATGTTACAGTGAATGGTGCTCGTTATAGATCGATGATCAATGATTATTTGTTTCAAAATTTGAAGGTATCGACCCTGAAGTGTTTTGGTTCCAACAAGATAGTACTACAACTCATGCTGCTACTGTAACAATTGATTCATTGAAAAAAGATTTGACGGTAACATTATTTCGAGAAATGGTCCAATTAATTGGCCTCCTAGATCATGCGACGTAACTCCACTGGATTATTTTCTTTGGGGTTATGTCATTGGTTTATGCTGATAAACCGAAACAATAGACGCTTTGGAAGCCAACATAATTCGTGTTATTGATGAAATAAGGCCTGAATTACTCAAAAAAGTGGTCCAAAATTGATCTGGTCGAATGCGGTTCCTCAGAGCTAGGCGTGGTGGACATATGCCGGAAATTATTTTCAAAACATAAAATTATCTTTCAAATAAAAAAAAATTGGCTTCAATCTTAATTTAAATGTTTTTTATTTTAATCTAAAGTTCTATCACTCTAAAAAAAACACCCGATAGATTGAATGACTGAAAAGTGTTTTTAAACAATAGGAGGTTTTCTGTTGCGGGCAATTCTTTCACTTATTCCCTAATAATGAAGGGTTTTTCTAATAATAGTTTTATTTTTGATACTAAAAAAAAAGATTTACAAGGAGTATGAGCTATGATAATAGAAAGTACTAGAAATCGAGACAGTGTAACATACATCTGTATAACAATTCTATACTCAAACAAACTCGACAAAGTTTTGTTGAATACAGAGGAACCTTGTCGAGTTTGTTTGAGTATAGAATTGTTATACAGATGTATGTTACACTGTCTCGATTTCTAGAACTTTCTATTATCATAGCTCATACTCCTCATTAATATATTTTGGTACAGATCAGCCGAATTTATTTATTTGAATAAAAAAACGTGTATATTTTAAGAGAAATCAAGGGTTATTTCATTGTAAAGTGGAAGGTATGCCATTAACAATGGAATACGATATCCGCCAAATGGCCGCTTCGGTTGCAGCACCATAATATTTTCATGAAATTTTCCATCACCAATTCGAACAAAGAGCTATCTCATTATTTAATTAATTCTTTTTTACAGATAGAGCACCTAGTGAAGCACCTTTAGTTTGTAGGAATTCAACTCCAGGTTCACTTACCACGAGCGGGGAAGGTAAGAATAAAAAACTTTTATCAATTATCTGATTCTGATCTACTAACTCGTTCAGGCTATTCTCAAGTACTCCATAACGTTTTTGTCTCCAATGAGATCTATTTAATCAAAATAACCTGTAAGTTTCGATAATGCATGTTTTATGTGAAGAGTACTTTAGGATTTTAAAGTGTAATGTAGGCAATATTGTAACATGTGACAAATGAATGATTTGACAATTTCGAAACATTTATTACAACAACTTTGCGATATTATTGAAATTTGCTATCAAAGCAAACGCTTCATAAAGGGAAATTAGCTAAAAGATTTTACACAACTTGAAGATGATAATTTTTTACATATGTGACAACATTTGGGCGATATTTCGTACAAATGATTTATTAATGATTCATTAAAGAACATCAATCTAAAGGAATAAGATCACCCTCTGAAAGATGCGAACGTTTTGGAAGGTACGTTTCTGCTAATCAGTTGCTAACTTAACACCGTCGAGCTCTTCGTTAACTTAAAGATGCGATAATAAGTTTTACAGTGGCTTTCACAAAACTTCAGTCATCAGATCAACCTTGTTGATCGCAGAGTCCTTCTACAATTTATCTGGTTCTATGTTCCTAAAGTGCTGATCACAGATTTAGTCACTGTGTCAAACTATGACAGATTAACCTCTTTTGATCATCAAGTGCAAATTGGGGTCCACAAAACATTATGTGCTCGTATCTAACCTAGAATCGCTGCTGAATTACAGATCAAGTTGATTTATCGATTTTGGTGAATCAATATCCTCGTGTACTACGTTAAATAGTTGAATTGAAGTGTATTGTTCATTGTTTACTTTTCTGTGGAACCTAAATTCGTTGATCCGTTTGTCAAATTTGACAAGACAAACCCAGCATAAGTCTTTAAGTTGCTATTCTCATAACATCTACGTGACTGTCTCATTAAGAAGAGTGTGTTAATGTTATGATCGGTTGTTTATTGATAACTAATATGACCCTAATGGACAATAACCAAATGAACGTTCTTCCGGAACAACATGTTTAATCAAGTCATGACTTAATACATCATAACTTAACATTGTCAGGCTCTCCTTCAGCTCAAAGATGAATTGATAAGCCTTTAAGTTGTTACTCTCATAAAATCTACGTGATTATCTGATTAAGAATGTTATGATTGGTTATTTATTGTTAATCAATATGACACTAATGAACAATAACCAAATGAACGTTCTCCCAGAATACCCAGCTCAATCAAGTTATGACTGCAGTATACCAATTTAATGGTGTTATTTTGCTACTAAGTTGCTAACTTAACATTGTCGGGCTCTCTTTTAGCTCAAAGATGGAATGATATAAGTCTTTAGGTTGTTATTCTCATAACATCTGATTAAGAAAAGTCTGTAAATGTTATGATTGGTTATTAAATTTTAATTAATATGATACTAATGAACAATAACCAAATGAACGTTCTCCCAGAATACCCAGCTTAATCAAGCTATGACTTCAGTATACCAATTTAATGGTGTTATTTTGCTATTAAGTTGCTTTGAGCTCTCTTTCAGCTCTAAGATGGGATGATATAAGTCTTTAGGTTATCTTAAGGAAGAGTCTGTTAATGTTATGATTGGTTATTTATTGTTAATTAATATGATACTAATGGAAAATAACCAAATAAACGTTCTCCCAGAATACCCTGCTTAATCAAGTTATGACTTTAGTATACCAATTTAATGGTGTTGCTTTGCTAGTAAGCTGCTAACTTAACATTGTCGAGCTCTCTTTTAGCTCAAAGTTGGGAGCCTTTAGGTTGTTATTCTCATAACATCTGATTAATAATAAAAGTCTGTAAATGTTATGATTGGTTATTAAATTTTAATTAATATGATACTAATGAACAATAACCAAATGAACGTTCTCCCAGAATACCCTGCTTAATCAAGTTATGACTTCAGTATACCAATTTAATGGTGTTATTTTGCTATTAAGTTGCTTTGAGCTCTCTTTCAGCTCTAAGATGGGATGATATAAGTCTTTAGGTTATTTTAAGGAAGAGTCTGTTAATGTTATGATTGGTTATTTATTGTTAATTAATATGATACTAATGGAAAATAACCAAATAAACGTTCTCCCAGAATACCCTGCTTAATCAAGTTATGACTTTAGTATACCAATTTAATGGTGTTGCTTTGCTAGTAAGCTGCTAACTTAACATTGTCGAGCTCTCTTTTAGCTCAAAGTTGGGAGCCTTTAGGTTGTTATTCTCATAACATCTGATTAATAAAAGTCTGTAAATGTTATGATTGGTTATTAAATTTTAATTAATATGATACTAATGAACAATAACCAAATGAACGTTCTCCCAGAATACCCTGCTTAATCAAGTTATGACTTCAGTGTACCAATTTAATGGTGTTATTTTGCTGTTACGTTGCTTTGAACTCTCTTTCAGCTCTAAGATGGGATGATATAAGTCTTTAGGTTATCTTAAGGAAGAGTCTGTTAATGTTATGATTGGTTATTTATTGTTAATTAATATGATACTAATGGAAAATAACCAAATAAACGTTCTCCCAGAATAGCCTGCTTAATCAAGTTATGACTTTAGTATACCAATTTAATGGTGTTGCTTTGCTACTAAGCTGCTAACTTAACATTGTCGAGCTCTCTTTCAGCTCAAAGATGGGATGATATAAGTTTTTAGGTTGTTATTCTCATAAAATCTGATTAAGAAGGGTCTGTTAATATTATGATTGATTATTATTGTTAATTAATATGACACTAGTGAACAATCAGCATCTGAACACGCTGCTTAATCAAGTAATGACTTCAATATACCAGTTGAACGGTGTTGAGGCGTCAACAGGATCGAAAGGTCTTCGACCCAAAGTTCACAGGCGAATGAGTACGCGATTATGTAAGACTTTTGTTTAATTCAAACGACACAAAATTTATGTCCAACTTAACAAGCGGCTCGAGCACAATTATAATCCCGTACGAAGATTCCATTCACGCTAAACGACCGCGTCTAACACGAATCGTCAACATTTTTCTAATACTCAAAGGACATCTAAGCACATCTCGACATTGTCAAAGACAAATCCGAGTGAGTGAAAGAAGCCGGCAACTCGTTGTTGGTTACCTTGACAAGGGGCCCGCTCTGGAACAAGACCGAATTATTTATGCACGTACAGAAACTGGCAGAGTCAATGATGTCATGCCTATCAGATATGCGTCTAAATAGCGATAAAACCGGGCAGATTAATTGGATGTGATGCACAATGGGTTTGAAAACAAACTGGAGACCGAATTGCGCAACCATCGGGCCATCGAAGGTCACTGTCTTGGACTTTTACGGATCGTGTGAGAAAGACTCCGATAATAATTTAACAGCTCCGATCGTTAATTACGACATAGATTCAAGATTTTTCCGGTGTCAAATCGTGTAGAGCGACGAGCTTGACTATTATCAGTTCTACTACTCAACTGTCATTATCTCCTTCGTTTCAGCTTGTTCGTCATCTCGTGAGATGTTTGCTTGTATGTTCTTCCCTAGTACATTCAGACACATGTCGTGGTACTTCAAATTAATTCAAACTGAAAGTGAATTTTACTTGGAAGAGATTTTTTTTGGAATAGATTGGGGGATGCAATAAATTTTCTCAACCAAGCTCCTGGAGTTTCTGGCGAGTCACTACAGACATGTGTGGCATGGCTTTGTCCTGATGGTACAAAACACCTCTTCTGTTGGTCAATTCTGGCCGTTTCTGGTCCATCGCTGGCTTCAAACGGTCAAGTTGTTGAGAGAAGAGATACGAATTTAGTATTTGGTGATATGGAAGCAACTGATAATAAATTATTCCCTTCCAGTCCTACAAAATGCACAGTAGAACCTTCCTTGCAGCTGCTCCTGGCTTGGTCACCGTTTGAGCTGCTTCGCCCAGCTTTGACCACGATCATTTCGCACAATATTGACGTATGTGAGCCATTTCTCATTCTCAGTCATCATCTGTTCAAGAAATGGGTCGATTTTGTTCCGTTTGGCCAAAGCTTCGCAGATAGAAATTCTATCCATCATGTTTTTTGATGTTAATTGGTGTGGCACCCAAACATCAAGCTTCTTTTTGAATCCACCTTTGCGCAAATGGCTCAAAACTGTCTTATGGCGGATCTTTAGCTATTGGGCGATGCTTCGACTGCTAACATGTTGGTCAACTTCAAGTATTTCTGTGTTTTAATGGCCATTTTCGACGACGGGCCTGCCTGTGCGAGGTGCACTTTTAACATAAAAAAAAATACCTGAACGGAATGGACGAAATCAAAATTGCACGTAATTAATTATTACTGTTATTTTTAACACCGTTCAACTCCCAACTGAATGGACCAAACAAAAGACAGCAAAAGAATTATTTTAGTGAGAAATGTCACCTTGACAACCAGCATAAATCTGAAATTGATCGATACTTTACGAGATATCAATAACTACAGCCACCTACCGCAAAAATAGTCTTTTTTTTTCTTCTTCTCCAACCTTTTATTTTAAATATTGAGTAGAATAATTAAAAATGTGAATATATAGATGTATGTTACACTGTCTCGATTTCTAGAACTTTTTATTATCATAACTCATACCCCTTATCAATAAAGTTGGTACATTTTGGTACGAATTAATTTATTAGAATATGTATATACCAATTATGAGCATTACGGCAAAACGGCAAATTATGGTCTGATTTGAGCATGAAGAAAAATTATTCTGCGTTAGTAACGTGAAAATACCGAGAATACATTTCTTTACTTGAATTGTCTTGTGTGTATTTTGCATACTCTAGCTGGCGCTAGTGTACTATAATACCTTAAAGTCTCTGTGTATAGCGAATATAGCTACTTGACAGATTTGGAGTCACTGGCATTCATTGCACTGACGAAAACCAATCAGTTTGAAACGTGCGTATGTCTGAAACTAGTCTCTGTAATCAACAAAACCTTGTCGATTCTTTTAGAGTATAGAATTGTTATACAGATGTATGTGACACTGTCTCAATTTCTAGAACTTTCTACTACCATATCTCATACTATTTATTAATAATTATAGTGATTTTGTCCTATATTTTTCCTCACCAGTTACGAACTAGAATATTTCAATATGTGTAACTCTTGCGGTCAATCAATAAGGCTGAAAAATTGAAGAATTGACGCCAATTTTTTCACCAAGTTCATGAGGTTTCATTCAGTTGTTGAGGAAAAAAGTGACCAGCAGACAAATCAATTTTTGCAAACGATAGTCAATACATTTCTTGCCCAATTCCAAGAGTTCCTATATCGAAAAAATTATAAACCAACACCTGTCAATGGAGCAAAATTGTACAGATACACAGAAGTGCATAACGATGTCAAGTCACAAGAATTTGTAGGTCAAGGAACACTTCCAAAATGGGAGTTTAATCGCCACGGGAACATTATCGTTGAATTTTAAACAACAATTAGATGATAGAGTGAATGTTACTAAACCTAGAATGAACTGCTGTTGCAGAAGTCCAATTCGTTCTTCGGTGTTAAATTGCCACATTTAACGCTTGGACGATGTATATATGTAATTTTAATAAAGGCTATCCACGGGTTTCACCTTTCTTCTGTCGTCAGTGACCTTCGTGAGGTGATTGTTGAATATTTTGAATAAATTTCTGATGCTACAGCTCTCTGTGTTTATAGGTTTTTTCATACGAATCTATTCATTCAGAGATGATAGAGTAATAATATTAAATAGGGTCATTCCGATTTTTACAAATTTTATTGTTATTACAATACAATAATTGTTTCGCTAACACAGTAGCATCTTCAGGTACACGTTTGAATGGCAGATGATAGAGTAAATGGTGACAATTAAGGGATTCAAACTATTGGTGAATTATGTCTTTTGTGTATAATGACCTAACCAATAATGAAGTTTCAGAAATATGTCAAAATTAATCATGCGATCGGAAACGCAAAAGGAATTGATGAAACAGGTACTTTTTGGGTTGTAATCAGTTATTTTCAACGCCGAATCTCGAAATAGAAGTCTTCGTTAAATAATCTACCCGTTAGTTGCTTAGAATTTTTCTACTCAAATACAAAAATTGCCATGGGGCATTTAATTCCTATTGAATTTTTCTCGTAAAATTCTAACACTTTGTATAGAAGATTCACCACTTTGGAAATAAGTTTTGAAAGTTTCCCAGTTTTGTTCGGGCGTAAATCGATCCGCTTCGTTAATTTCAGATATGAAACAAACTTTCTGTCAAAACACGAAATACAGAAGTGTCGAAATCACCGCTACTTCAAAATGCAAACGCTAGATGGCTTCAGACAACTTCAGTTGTCTGAAGATGGGGTAGTTAATTCCCGAAACTCGAGTAACAATTAAATGTGTTAAATATCAATATCAACAAAGTAATTTCTAGAACTTGTTTTAATTATGATTAACTACCAAATTGTAACTGCTGAAACTGTTCAGTATCTAAAGGTGTTGTTAAATCACAAGATCTCGGTGGCCAATTGTGATCGTCTCTTCGAGGAATAAAACCTTTCTTGCAAAATTGGGTTCGTTTCATTGTTATGTGGCACGTAGCGCCGTCTCGTTGAAAACAAACGTCGTCCTTATCGTTAATATCTTCCAATTCCGTTAGTTTTTACTTGTCAAATGTCAAAAGATGACAGCTGGCCATTCAAAATGGAACCTTTTATTGGAAAACCCTTTATATGTAAAATTGTGATTCGGTACTTCGGACGAAGTTACGCGAGAATCTGTGCGCCATCATCTAATTAAATAGAGCAAAAATCCGCGCACAGATCGAAGGCAGATATGGATAATGGCCAATAAAAAGTCAAAAAGCAACGAATTCATCGTCTGTGACCGGCGACAAGCAAGAAGTTTTGCATTTGCACATTAATAAATGCAAAACATGTAAATTGCGTTACGTCGAGTTAATTTTAGACGTTAGGTCATTGCGATCTTACAGTCACAACATATTGGCGCCAACTAGCTTCACCCGACACAGCGACTGATTTCGCATTTCCATACTCACGGTACCTATACCGCGGTCAGCTACGGAGAAGATTCTTCCGCAACTCGCTATCCTGTGCGAGGGACCAGGAAGGGTGAACTCTTAGAGCGTTAGTGACAATAAGTGGGCTGAGTGAATAATGATATTTTGTAGGATGAAGGGGTTATTTCGACACTGGCAACACTTGTTTCGGAAAGTTAGTTAAATATAGGACATTCACGAAATGGGTCGATTTACGCTTGAACAATACTGGGAAATATTGAAAACTTGCTTCCAAAGTGGCTAATCTTCTATACAAACTGTTAATTTACTGTTTACACAAAAGAACCATTCTTTACAATTATTTTTTAAAGATAATTTCTTTCAAATGTTGTCCACGACTACGGTTAATATCGTCCATTCTGAAGTTCTAATTTTCAATTACGCGTCTGAGTATTTCTAGTGGTAATTGGCCAATAACACGAGTAATATTGACTTCCAATTCCTCAATTGTCGCCAGCTTATCCATATAGACTTTGGACTTAACATAGCCCCAAAAGAAAAAGTCGAGAGGTGTGATATCCCACGATCTAGCCGGCAAATTCGTTGGTCCAAAGCGTGAGATGATCCGTTCGCCGAATCGCTCTCGCAGTAAAGACATGGTCAGTTCTTGTACTAGTTGATTTCTGTAAGCTTTTAAAGAAAGATCCTTACGTAAAATACGCCAAGTTGTTGAATATGATAGGCCAAGATGTTAAGAACGGCGATGAATCGACACTTCGCGTACACTCTCCGCTACCGTCCTTATATTTTCTTCCCTACGTGCTGGGTACGGTCTATTTGGTCGAGTATTCACCAATAGGTAGAGCTAATTGTGCGTTCGGTAGGCCGATTATATGGATGATAAGTTGCTCTACAATAAACATTCCTCGTAGAACGCCCATTTTCGTAATGGAACAATTTGTAGACGCTGTACCGGGCTAAGTCTTTCCATTATGAATTGTCAAATACTTTTGAACAGAAATGGCACTTCAGTTAACACCAGGCATGCGCAATCTGCATTTAAATCCCCACCACAAAAAGTACCTCTAAATGAATGACCCTTCATAAGCCGTGGGCCATTTTAAATTTGCATTTTTGATCGGCTATAAATAAAAAATAGGTCAAATTGTCATTTAGGAAAATAGCATACAAGGATAAAAGAAATTGTGTGTGCAGATCTCTATTTTTAACAATAGACCGTCCAAATGTCCAATTTTCCGGAAGTCCAGGAAGTCAAAGGTTGGTAAATGAATATGTTGGTTTATGGGATTTTAGACTTTCATACCCCACAAGCAGCAAATCAAGATGCGGCATTGTTTTATAGCACATTTGATACCGTCATTCTACAAGCGCTGGTACTTCGTCTTTTAACCCACATATTGGTCTTAAGTAGACGCATCGATATAAGCGGTGGACGTAGCAAGTGTTGAGCAGTTTTCTGGAAAGACATCGTATGATTCGAGTCAATTAGGCAGATATTTAGGAAGCTCATTATATCCAATGAGTTCATCAAATAATTCGAAGACATAACGTCTCGAAATTATGTCTCGTTTTGTTAATGGCACAGCTCATCGCGATGCTATTTCCTCAATAACGCCGCTCTTCGACATCCGAAAAGCTCCGCTGGTCCCCGTAATAATAACCACTCATCATGAGAAATCACGAAACCCAACCACACCAAATTACAGACCACACATCGGTCCCGAGAGGTCAAAATTATTGTCATTTTATATTGTCACCGCCGACAGCTGGCGCCACCGTAACAACTGCCGCCGCCGGTCAGAGGCAAGACAAACGGACAGACGCGCACTCGCCGACATAATAATGAGTGTCGACGACGACTTGACCATTAAAATAACCGTTATTCAAAATAATATTTGCCGGTGTTGGATGGCGATAAAATGCCGTGCAAGGATAAGGCGAACATTTACATAATCACGCCCGAGTGTCATGTTGGTCACACTGCCGAATACCACGGCTACTTGATCAAATTGGTCATCTTGATTACCGGCTGGATGAAACCGGAATTTTTTGTAGAAATTGCGCGTCCGTTTTTGGGGACCAGCGTCTCATCAAATTGTCTCGTACTAATGGTTTTTCTTATTCCTTCACTCCAGCTCTTTTTAGGACGTCCCCTTTCCCTCTACAGGTTGCCATTCAATTAGTTGTTTCGGCCAACGTTCGTCATCCCTCCACCTAAACTGTTTCCCTTCTACATCATCCCTCATGTCGCCTTCAATGTCCATTTGTTCTTTAATTACTTCATTCCGGATTCGATCTATTCGGTAAATCCTCATCGATCTTCTTATCGACTACCTGGATTCGATTCTTATCAACTACCTGGATCTTTTTCATGTGATCCTCCTCGTCTCTGAACCATATAGAAGACTACCTTTTATCAGGGTTACGTATATTCTTAACTTTCTCCCCCCAGTTAGTTATTTGCTCCATACGATGCTGTTAAGGCTACCAATTGCTCTTCTTGCCTGAACTATCCTTATTCAAATACACACATCGTCAAAAGTCTGTGGCCCTTTTCCTGGAAACCGGCAGCGTTACCCGGTTACCAGGTGCTTGGTCGGCCCAGAGTAACATCTGCAAGGGAATCTCAAATTTTACTCGAAAGAATCGAACGGTATCTGTAAGAGCCCTTCAAAGTAAATTTTTGAGGACCTATAGACGGGTAGTCTCAACCATAATGAGACGGTTGTATCCTCTCAAATTTAAGGGCAAGAAGACCTTTAAGAATACCTCGGCTATCACTTGGACATAGAGCTACCCATCGGCAATAGACAGAACACCAGTGACTCCAAATCTGTAAAGTATCTATATTCGCTATACACAGAGACACTAAGCTATTAATAATACACTAGCGTCATCTAGAGTATGCGAGACATACCTTTGCGAGTTAATTCAAGTAAGCACTTTACAATGCGGGAAAAAGATGGTAATCGCTTGGTGCCAGGTGGATGATTAGAATTTCACAACTAAGCTCCCGCAGTTTTTGGCGAGTCACTACAGACATGTGTGGCCTGGAGTTGTCCTGATGATGTTCATGTCCAACATGAAGAGATGCATCACATTTCCTTGACCCCATTCTTTCGAGACGAATCGATTTGCTGGCATCTATGGGGGTGAAACTCAACGGTGCTCAAAGGTTTTTCAACGGTAAAGGAAGACATCAGCGTGCCATCATCCGCGAAGCTAACAGTGTGGTTCTCAGTCGTACTAAGAAGATAGTTTATGTGGATCAGGAAGAGGGTGGGCGACAAAACTGAGCCTTGGGGCACTCCAGCGTTCACGTTGAAACCGACACATTCCACGACCACATGAATGCTCCTGTCGGTGAGGAAACTCTTCATCTAATCGCACAGACTCCGGGAAAACAATACGAGAAGAGTCTTGGATACGTCCAGATCATCTGGCTTGGATTATCCATAGCGTTTAATAGTTCTGGTCCACACTTGCGTCACGAAGCTAAGGAGGTGTTTGCGTAAATCATATCGTCTGTGACTGATGAGACCTTTGATCTCCAGGTGTCTAACCATTTCGAGATTGATAGTTGCTTCCATGCACTCTTCCATGAATCAGGGAAAATTCCTTCCCTGTATGACATAGTGAACATCTTGCAGAGTACAAGTGTGAGGTCTGGTGGACACTTTTTGAATACAATGACAGGAGTTCCATCTGGAGCGGTTCCTTTCTTGGACCCGAGTCTACCAAGTGCTCGACGAATGAACCGTGGCCTCAAGTATGTAATGCGGGTTTCGTGAACTCTGGTCCGTCGGAATTTGATCTGGATATTTTAATGAGCAATAAAACACTCCATTGGAGACGCCGAAGAAGATAACTCCGCGGTTCAAACGCGACCGACCGGCGATAACAACAGTGTATCAGAATGTACGCGATTTTTGTGAATTATTGTTTTCGAATAATTTGGCAAGAGGTCCTGCTTTCCCCGCCGAATAAACATCAAGAAATTGTGCGGAATCTAAATATAAACGGTGAGCGAACAGAACGCGAGTTGGCCAATTAGAGGCGAGTAGTACGCATTAATCAATCATTGCTTCGTGTATTCGAAACTATCATTAAGTTTATAATGGCAATTTGCATCGCGCCGAACATGAAAGCCGCCGCCACGCCGCTTGTATTCACGCGCGGCGACGGCGTTTTTGCGGTTTCCTTTTCTCGAAAGTGCCGCATGAAGAGGGACGCGAAGGTGAAACATAAAATCGAGCAGGTGGAATCGAATCGGAAGTTGTTGCTAGCCGGTAACTGGACCATAAAAGTTTCCGATCGGTTTGGATTCTATGGCGTTCTTCTTGGTCGATGGTCTCAGGAACAGCTTCGAGGTTGAAGCTTCACGCGCTCCTATATTCACCGCTGCTCATTCATTTCATGTTATTTAAATAAAGCAAAATAAAATAAAGGTTTCATTTTGATGTTGGCAAAAAAAACAAGTACAAGACACCTAAAAAGGGTATCGGGTATTTGTTACTTCGATAAAACAAAAACTTCTCAATATCGAAAAAAGTTTAGTGCAAATTATTACAATGACTAAGGTCGGGGCTTCTGGGAGGCCAGTTGATGTTACCCCTACGCGAAATGACATTATTAAGAAATAATTCGTAAACATCTTCCATTGCTTGATTTGATGTATGTCAAGTGACCCCATTTCTGTAACTCTGGACCCAAAAAGTTTCGCAGCCTATCGCAATAACGGTCACAATTCACATTGACTGGTCGACTGCGTCGATCTTCATGAAAATAAGGACCGATTATGCCTCTAGCAGACATATCGGCCCAAACAACGACCTTTGGGCTGTGAAGGGGTCGTTCTTGCTTTCATCTCGGATTTTTTCCAGCCCAGTACCGACAATTACGTTCATTGACATGACCATTCAGATGAAAGTTTGCGTCGTCACTGAAAAGTATGTTATCAAAATTGTTAAACCGCCGTAACATTTCGTTGGCACAATTAAATCGATTAGCATAGTCTTTCTTGATCCAACTAAACTTTATAGGCTTTTAAATGCAAATCCTTCTTTAAAATCAAATGCAAGGACGGTTTTTTGATGTTTAATGATTGGCCTCGCTTTCGGATGGATAAAGACAAACTGACGCCTCCACTTCTTGAATCGTTTCTTCGTCGCGGACTGAACGAGGGCGACCAGAGTGTTGAATTTTTACCGTCGTGTCTTTATTCTCGAAAATCCGGATCCATTTTCTAATACTGTCGTCACTTGGTGCATGGCGTATACGATAAGGTAATACGATACAAAGTTGAGAAGCCACTTTTGAATCACCGTTGGGATGATGTCGGCAGATCTTCCTACTACTTAGTTTGGTATAATTGACCCAATACATTTAATCTTATATGTGTTCTCTTTATCAAATTTTCGCATAACCATACTTAGAAACATTTTCACGAATTGAAACTAGCGTACCATACAATTCAATAATAATTATTGATTGAATCTTGGTGGGAAGTAATTTTGGGGGATAATTTAAATAATATAATAACATTTCCACATGTTTATTTGGATATAACATTAGTTTCGCTACAAGACAAGGAAATTGTATCGGTTTTTTTTTTAGAAGGATAGAACTTTAAATTAAAGTAAAACACATTTAAATTAGGATTGAAGCAAAATTTTTTTTATTTGAAAGAGAATTCTGACATTTATGTTTTAAAAATAATTTCCGGCATATGTCGACCACGACTAGCTCTGAAGAATCGCATTCGACCAGACCAATTTTGGACCACGTTTTCGTCTAATTCAGGCCTTATTTCAACAATAAGACGAGATATGTTGGCGTTCAAAGCGTCTATTCCTGCTTTATCAGCATAAACCAATGACTTGACATAACCTCAAAGAAAATAATCCAGTGGAATTGAGTTATGTCGCATGACCTTGGAGGCCAATTAATTGGACCATTTCTTGGAATAATGTTATCGCTAAATCTTTCTTTCAATAAATCAATTGTTACGTTAGCAGCATGAGGTGTAGCACCAGTTTATTGGAACCAAAATACTTCTGGGTCGATACCATTCAAATTTTGAAACAAATAATCATTCATCATCGATCTGTAACGAGCACCAGTCACTGTAACATTAGCTCCAGCATCGTTTTAAAAGAAATATGAACCGATGATGCCTCCAGCATGTAAAGCACACATAGAGTGCATTTTTCAGGATACAATGGAACCCGCAGAACTTCTTGAGGATTGTTTCCACTCCATATACGGCAATTTTGCTTGTTCGCATAACCGTTCAACCAGAAATGAGCTTCATCACTAAACACAATTTTACGATAAAAAAGTGGATCAACTTCAAGCTGGTGTAGGGCCCAATCAGCAAACAAACGACGTATTATGGTCAAGTGGCTTTAGTTCTTGAACCTGTTGAATATTTATGGGTGTAGACCAAGATATTTACTCAAAATTTTCCATGTGGTCGAGTCCAACTTTTGTGAACGTCGATGAATAGACAAATCTGTATCATCATTAACACTATGACTTACTGCAGCGATATTTTCTTCTGTACGTACAGTTCTTTGTCTTGTTATTGTTGTTGCATCGAGTAGAGAAAATGTTCGAATAGTTCGACGAATAAGCTGCTCTGATGGACGATTATGTAAACCATAAATTTCACGAAGTGCTCAATAAGTTTGGTGAATAGAACACCGATAGTGTTTAATATATCGTTTTCGATAACTGGTACTTTTTGTTAATCAGAAATATTATGTCATTTCCAAATACCCTGTGTGCCAAAAATGAACAGAACTTCTAAAGTAGAATTATTGTTTTGTTACGAGAAATTACCTTTTCCTATTTCTTAGATAACTGAAAAAATTTGTCTAGAAAACACACCTCAAATTGAGAAAAATATCCACAGTGAAACATTTGAGTTATTTTAGGTTTGTGGAGTTATCGTCATCTTCAAATACAATTTTTTTCAAACTCTGTAGTGATCATATTTAAAACTCCTAGTGTCCCTTTAAATATCATCAAACAGGATAATAAAAGGGGGGTTTTTACATGATACAATATCTTAAATATCGAACAGATAAATTCTGCTAACCTCAATACAAATTTAAGTTTTATATGAATTTTTTGTCAAAATTAAAATTGAGTTAAATAAATGTTTCAGAAAACGCAGTTTCAGTTTAGTAGATATATAGAATTAATACTCATTACAAAGCACCAGAAGGAATATAAGAATCGAAAAAAATATAGAATATTAATCAAAAATATAAAATAAATACTTGAAGGATACGAACAAGATTCTATTTTTTTTTCTTTTATTCCTTTCTGGGGCTGTGTAATGAATGTTAATTCCATATGTCTACTAAATTGAAACGTTCATTTAATTTAATTTTCAAGAAGTTTTTGAGAAAAAAATTTTATAAAATTAAAATTTGTAGTGAGATCAGTAGAATTAATCTGTTTAATATTTAAGATATCAAAAAGGAATTAAGGATACTTAATTGTCAGTGCTGTGTCATATTTGTTACAAGAACTTTTCTTTTTCAACTTGAACTAAGAATAAGATGTTCAAAATGAACGGAAAATCACGTCGAAATATCAGACAAATGATAATGTAGAGATTCTTGTTCGTCGAATATTTGTTTCGATTGGAATAGTGAACTCAACTTCTTCTGGGGCCCATTTAGGTGAAACGTTCAAGACTAGAACTTGTTCAATCCGTTTGTGAATGATATAAAAAATGGGAGAAGTTTACTTTCTCGATTCCATTCAATAAATAAGAATTTGCTACTAATACTTCATCTTTTTTCATACTTTCTCGCAAAATTGTATAAAATCACCAGTGAAACTTTAATCATAAAAAAACATAGTATCGGGTGTTTTTTTAGAGTGATAGAACATTCGATAGGGATAACTGTGATTTGACAGAAGGTAGAAACCTTGTTGTTTTGACCTTTCTGTTCAGTAAGCATTGACAAAATGTCATGGAAAGACTCACGCCGCAACAACGTTTACAACTTGTTGAAATTCATTTTCGAAATCAGTGTTCTATTCGCCAAAGTTATAGAGCACTTCGTGAAATTTATGGTTTACCTAATCGTCCATCAGAGCAGCTTATTCGTCGAACTATCGATTTCGGACAACATTTCCTCTACTCGATGCAAGAATAACAACAAGGCAAAGAACTGTACGTACAGAAGAAAATATCGCTGCTGTAAGTCATAGTGTTAATGATGATCCAGATTTGTCTATTCGTGGACGTTCACAACAAGTTGGACTCTGTGCATCCACCACATGGAAAATTTTGCGTAAAGATCTTGGTATACAGCCATACAGGATCCAACTGATTCAAGCACTAAAGCCACCATAATGGGCGTCGTTTGTTTGCTGATTGGGCTTTAGAACAGCTTGAAGTTGATCCACTTTTTTATCCTAAAATTTTGGAGGCATCATCGGTCCATAATTCTTTAAAAACGATGCTGGAGCTAATGTTACAGTGAATGGTGCTCGTTACAGATCGATGATCAATGATTATTTGTTTCAAAATTTGAATGGTATCGACCCAGAAGTGTTTTGGTTTCAACAAAACGGTGCTACACCTCATGCTACTACCGTAACAATTGATTTATTGAAAGAAAGATTTGGCGTTAACATTATTTCGAGAAATGGTCCAATAAATTGGCCTCCAAATTTAGAGGGTGATTCCTTGTCAAAATAGGGTGGATATCTTATATAAACTATATTTTTTTGAACCACCACTGCTTAGTTACAGTGAAAAACAGTTTTTAATTTGTTTCTTAAAACCAAAAATTTGACAAGAATGAAATTAGGCAAACATTTTATGCGGACGAAAAGGCACTCAAAAAAAATTTGGTGGGGTTCTTCTATGATTGCAAGGGGTAGAAAAGCCACCCCTCACCCTTCTTTCGCAAGAAACTTTCTTTATTCATATTTTACAATAAAAAAATCAATTTCGGATATATTAAAACTTGGAACGAATGAACCCAAAGTAAATTTTGAAGTATCCGAAGTCAGAGAAATGCGAAACGTGTTGTAAACCATTAACCTGTGTATTTGGAACACAGAAAAACACAACGAATATTATTCATCCCAAATAATGTCCCATGATAAGAAAAATAACCAGAATTTCAAAAATGATAAATAATTAAGGAATATATTGTGGATCTTATGAATTTAATCAATAAATTAAATTAATTTGGATTAGTTCAATGGTCAACCCCAATCTATTTTTTTCCTGAAAATCCACAATCACCAATCATTTTTCGCTGCACGATTCTGAAAGTTTATTATTTGGACAGAATAAACCGAAACCACTCAAACTGATATATGGTTTCAAGAATTCCACCGAGACACCTGAACAAACACGTGTTGCCTGAAGTGCATTCTTAATTTGTTAAGTGCAGTGGCAGGAAAATGATGAAACATTAGAAAGGTCGTAAGTAAACAATACCTACACACAAGTTTTATTACCCGCCTGAAACCATCAACGTACGAACCATAGACTTATTCTACTTATACGTCTATGGTACGAACTCACTTGAAGAGGAATTTCAAAGTTTACTACGTATAACGGAAAACTTCTTGTTTATCCTTCGGTTATTAAACAAATTTAATGATTCTTCTGTTCTGAGAAATGAGCACACGATAAATTTGGATTTTCTCCCACGCTTGCTACAATCAAGTCGATATTCCCCTGTGTGCGTGCATTTCTTTGTCGTAGTGGTATTTTTGTATCGTGTGCAGAAAATTCACAGTCAAATTTGCCTACAATATGACGAATAGTCATTCGATTAACTCGTCCATGTATTCTTCTTAAATTGCAAATAGTTTTTACGAATGAGAACTGATTTTGATGAAATAATTTAACAATTCCTAAATGTTGTTGAAGCGTGTATCTTATCATGGTTAAATGGTATAACCTACTGAACTCAAATGTTATGGAAAATATCAAAAATAATATACAGTGTTGCCTTATTGCCTTATTATAATTCATCGCTTTGCACCGGCGCGGCGATATCATTCAGATCCACGTCTAGTGTTGATCATAGAAGTCCATAACGATGTTGGAAAGACAAAACCATAATTATTTCTCGAAAAAAGTACTTTTCACTGATGATTCATCATTTTATTCGAAAAAGAAACATAATCAGTACCGGATTATTTCCATAACAAACTCAGTATCCCAAAAAACTCAATGTTTGGACAGGTATTTCAGTAGATTGGCCCCTCTTTTATCGATGAAAATCTAAATGCTGCCAAATTTTTAAATTTAAATAATCAAACTTATAAAATTATTTGAAGTTACTTGTACAATAATGGAGACAAAAAATCCTATTAACGAACTTGATTGTTTAATTTAAAAACCCTAACAATAAATCATTCTGTGAATAGCCATGTTCTGAAAGTATATATGTATGATAATTTTAAATATACAGTAATCATAGTATGTTTTGTAACTATTCCAGACTCTTATCTGATTTACGTAACCCTTTATCAGTTGACGACCTTTCCTTATTGCCAAAATTGAAAACAACCGTATCAAACTGAGGTTTCCAGATCCCTAATAGATCCCTTCTGTTAGAAAATCATAAAAAAACACTGGAACACGTCAACTTTCAAATTCAATAGTGCGCTTTTTAAACATAAATTTAAATATACAGGTGATTCGCACAAGTCCAGCAAAGTCTGTCCTCTTTTTTGAATGGAACATTTAATATGGATGAAGTTTTTCTTTGTGGAGATACTTTACGAGAGTTGTATGTCTTATATTATTTTCACGAGCAATTTGACGTGTACTTGTCATTGGATCCTCTGCAACACCTAATAAAATATCCAATTTCTCAGTATCTTCAATGAATTGCGGTTTTCTATTTAATGATTTGACATGTCCCAGTTCTCTGAATTGTGCATGAACTTTAGATAAAATGCCTTGTGAAATATTGAGCAATTGAGGATACCTCTGCCACTTCAACTTGACTTCTGCAATTATTCCCGTAACTGATCATCATTGAAATCTCAATTCGGTGAGTCTCATTTGAAAAGTTCATTATTAATACTACAAGATATACTTTGTCAATTAGGAATTTACTATTTCAATGTGAATTTCAACACCGCAATATCTGACTAATAACAATCAACATTATTTGTAGATTTTCTTTATTTATCGGCATATGTGGATAGTTTTTTAGGTATTCATGACAAAAAATGTTAACAAAACCAAGATCCATGTACCATTGATCTACAAGATTGAAAGGCAATTCAATGGCCTCTGTTATAGCACAAGGACTAACTGTATAAAGAATGTTAGGGAAACCAAATAATTATGTATTATGAATAAAATAAAATAAATAAAATCAAATACTCGATAGAAGGTATGTATATAAAATTATTTAAATATTTTAATATTAGCCTTCTACATATTTAATTTCAAAAAAATTATATTTAATGATTATAACTTCAGGAATTAAATTAAATTAATTATTTATTCGAGTTAACATTACACTCCATTTAAATTTTCAGTATTCATTAACCAGAAGCTTTATGAATTGTTGGTGAGAAAATGTTTTTTGTTGATTGATATTATATTTTATTGAATATGAATATGATTGAGTACTGACGAAGCAAAGTCTCTCTTAAAACTTGTTTTTTAGTAATGTTTCTACTTATCTTGAGATTTTATAGAAAGTAACTTAGTTGGATATCCAATCATATTGAATATTCTAAGTAATATAGTTTTATGATGAAATTCTTAAGATTATGTTAAACATTTGTGAAAGATACCTGTTTTCATAAGATTGATGAGCAGAAACAAAATTTTATCTACTCAAAATATTTAATTTATAGATTTTTGTTAACAATTCATATTTATTGGATTTTGTTATCTCATTTGGTTGTCTTATAATGAATGTTTATTTTACATGTCGTTTGATATGCATTCTGTCAAGAAAGTACCGGGAATCATCGATTTAAATCTGGCGGGGCAATGAGGCAGGTAAACATTTTTTTCCTAGGTTGGTACCACTGTCCTTAATTACTATGCCAAGCTTGAGCGGGATCTGTCAACTAGTGTGTTTGCAACAGCTGATTAAGTCAGTCGATGTCAGAGTGCGTGCCGATTTTTACTATGGGTGATTACGTTGAGCAAAGAATTTGTTTAAAGTTTTGTGTTGCAAATAAATTTTCGTGTGCCGATGCATTGAAAAATGTTGCAAAAGGCCTTTGGTGATAATGCTCTATCGAAAACTCGTGCATATCAGTGGTACAGAGCCTTCAAGGACGGTCGTGAAGTGGTCGCCCATCGACGGCTTCGATCGAAGATAACGTCGATAAAATTAAGGAAAGGGTGCTGGAAAACCGTCGTACCAGCTTGAGAGAGATAGCACATGATCTTAAGATATCCCACGACTCCGCACGTACGATTTTGATTGATATTTTGGGCATGAGAAAGGTGGCCGCACGACTCGTACCGAAAGACCTGAATTTTCTTCAAAAACGTCATCGCGAACAGGTTGCTTCAGACATGCTGGATCGCTGTAATTCCGATTCTACATTCATGGAACGCATTATAACTGGTGATGAGACCTGGGTCTACGAGTACGATATGCAAACAAGCCAGCAATCATCGGAATGGGTGGCAAAAAATGAGCCGAAACCGAAAAAACCACGCCAAAGCCGCTCGAAAATGAAGGTGATGCTCATTGTTTTCTTCGATATCCGTGGCGTGGTGCACTACGAATTCGTTCCAGAGGGTCAGACGGTAAACAAGGAGTATTACCTAGGCGTTATGAAACGTTTGCGTGAGCGTATCCGTAAGAAGCGGCCAAATTTGTGGGCGAACAACTCATGGATTTTGCATGACGATAACGCGCCTTCTCACCGAGCTACGATTGTGACTGACTTTCTCGCCAAAAACTCAACAAACGTGCTTCAGCAACCACCGTATTCGCCGGATTTGGCTCCCTGCGACTTTTTACTCTTCCCAAAACTAAAATTGCCCCTTCGTGGCACCCGTTTTGAGTCGATTGAAGCCATAAAACAAAATTCGGCGCGAGAGCTAAAGTCCATCCCGGAAAGCGCCTATAAAAAATGTTTCGATAATTGGAAGTGCCGTTGGCATAGATGTATTGGAGCAAATGGAGCCTATTTTGAAGGCGACCCAATAAATTTTGACGATTAAATGTAAAAATGTTGTTTTAATTGAAAATTCCCGGTACTTTCTTGACAGAGTAGTAAGTGGTACCTATATGACATTAATTTAATTTAATTCCTGAATTATTGAATATAATTTTTTGAAATTAAATATATGGAAGGCTAATATTAAAATATTTAAATAATTTAATAATGACGTGGGAAATGTCAAAAATAATATACAGTGTTGTCATTGTAATCGTTTTGAATTGGAAAGCCCAGAAATTTTCAATAAAAGTCCGATCTTCTCAGGATAAAAAAAAAGTTCAGAAAAAAGCATTTATGTATTTATAGGAAAATATAATAAACTTTTGCAGGAAGTTCGCTGCATTCTTCAACGTTCTCGAAACCCGCGTTAACGAGACAATAAAGACGCAGTTTTTTCAATAACGATATCCTGGGTGTAAAATGACATAAACCTTGTTAATTCAATTTGTTATTCATATTATGTATATTGTTTATAACTGCGAAATGGAGGTATTTCGCTTATTTACGACGTTCAGTAATTGCCAGTTGAGTAGCAGATTAATTGCAAGGATGTCGGATTAATAAATGAATATTTCGCATTCATAGTTTATAGACTGTGGGCGAAGCGCCAGTGTACAATGTTTTTTGCATATTGCATAAATTTGTCGGAGACAAGTTATGCTCGTGTCGTTAAATCGGCCAGATGACATTGGCCAGCCGATGCATCTTCAAACGAATGGGTCCCTCTTACGTATTGCGAAATATTCTTAATATACGTTCTTCATACTGGTGTTGACTTTTTTCAGGTCACATCAAACTGTCAGCTACGTAATAAACTGTATCGTATTATTTTGTTATAAATAGGAGAAGCTAATGTTATTGTCTACCTTGTTGTCTGCCAGCGATTTATAACACCGACTGGCTCTTTGATAGGACCTGGAGCGCCACCCTCTCATGGTAAGGTGTATGATTTCAATTTTGGTGAAAAAGAACCTCTCGAGCATCTACATTACCAATGAGACATTAAGAGTGTGCATAAATTCGTGCGGTTTATTTTCGAAAATTGAAGCTTTATTGTGAGAAAGTTGTACACACACCGTCAAAAGTCTTAGCCTCGAGTAATTCAGGCCTTATTTCATCAATAACACGAGTTATGTTGGCTTCCAAAGCGTCTTTTGTTTCTGGTTTATCAGCATAAACCAATTACTTGACATAACCCCAAAAAATAATCCAGTGGCGTTATGTCGTATGATCTTGGAGGCCAATTAATTTGACCATTTCTCGAAATAATGTTATCGCCAAATCTTTCTTTCAATAAATCTATTGTTACGGTAGCAGCATGAGATGTAGCACTATCTTATTGGAACCAAAAAACTTCTGGGTCGATACCATTCAAATTTTGAAACAAATAATCATTGATCATCGATCTGTAACGAGCACCATTCACTGTAACATTAGCTCCATAAACCATACAGTGCATTTTTCAGGATGCAATGGGACCTGCAGAACTTTTTGAGGATTGTTTTCACTTCATATGCGGTAATTTTGCTTGTTTATATAGCCGTTCAACCAGAAATGAGCTTCATCACTAAACACAATTTTACGATAAAAAAGTGGATCAACTTCAAGCTGTTCTAGAGCCCAAGAAGTAAACAAACGACGCTTATTATGGTCAAGTAGCTTTAGTTCTTGAACCAGTTGGGATCTTGTATGGGTGTAGACCAAGATGTTTAGACAAACTTTTCCATGTGGTGGATGGTGGATATTTTCTTCTGTATGTACAGTTCTTTGTCTTGTTGTTGTTGCATCGAGAAATGTTGTCTAAAATCTATCGGTAGTTCGACGAATAAGCTGCTCTACTGGACGATTATGTAAACCATATATTTCACAAAGTGCTCTATAAGTTTGGCGAATAGAACACTAATTTTGAAAATAAAATTCAATAATTTGTAAGCGTTGTTGCGGCGTGAGTCATTTCATGATAATTTGTCAATGCTTACAATCCGAAATATGTTGAATGAAGACTTGGAGCTCACGCAAAAATAATGGATTCTTTTTCCCCCAACCAACAACATAAGGGTCGCACAAAATTATTATTATTCGATGAAATAACAAATCAAAATCAGCACTACATAGCTACTACGTCGCCCAACAAACAATTATTCTTGATTCATTCGTTCATAAACGATAGCAGCGGATATCGGAAAGCCGTCGTCTCAAAGTGAAACATCAGTGGTACCAACAGACCAGTCGAACCGATCCAAGGTCGATTTTTCGAACCGATCCAGAATGTAAATTCCCACGAGCGGCGCCGCTCAAGCGGCCGGGGCCACCAAGTCGGTAATGAACGTTGTTAAAAAGTGCCATTTCTGTTTATAGTTTTTATTATATTCGTGTGTACATTCCCGACAGACAGACGGGCAGAACGGAATAAAGTAAATAGGTAAGGCGTCTGAACGTTAACGCCGGCGCCAGCGGTTGTTTTCGCCATCGCGACACAATCGGTGACGGGTATTTTTAGGAACGCCGCCGTTCGCCCGCGTCTTGAGGCGCGGCTACGCGCCATGTCTGGTCCTTCGCGCCGGATTTCACGGAAATTTCGCCGAAAGATGTCCTTTTTTCCGCGATAACTTGCGGCGTTCGGTTTGCGCAGGCTTCGGATTTGGTTTTGGGCGATCTTCATCGGTGTTGAGGAATCATTAACGTATGGGTTAGATTTCGGACCGTTAGATTTTTATTTTCATTTCAATTTGTGACGTGAAATTGATTCAACTACTGAATTTTCTCGGTAAAAATGCACATTTTCGAATAAGGGTAACTTTTTTAATTGGAGAATACCACCAATCTTGATGAGTCTGATTTGAAGACGCATTTCACTTTAATTAATGCACTTATACTGATCCGTCTTGGAAGTGACCAAATCACCATATTTTCGCTGTAAATCAAAACCTCCATTTCGTATTCTTATCGGGGACAACTTTTTTCCATTTGATGACGTCGATGACCGGACGATTACTGGATGCATTTATGGCCAGACAGGGCTGTCTGCGATTTACTTCGCCCGTGCGAGTGAGGTGTGCCACAGCTGCGACGTTGTCATATCTCGAAAACTTGAGTTGTCCTTCGTACGGCCTTCCATGGCCTTCTCCGACCACGACTGATGAGTTGTTTGGCGTTTGTTAGGCGCCATTCCGCTCCAAAGTTTGTACGAGGGTGATTGCAAAAATCTCTGCTCATAAGTTATAATGAAGATCATTTTCCTGATATTGTTTGAGATCAAATTTTCTCTGTTATTAAAAAGGGTTTTCCAATAGCGATGATACAGGTTAAAAACTAAAAAAAACACATAAGTTTTTCAGTGAGGCACTTTTTTTTGGAAAGGTTACACTATACCACTATGTTTGGAAAATAACATCATTCAAATGACCACCATGACTTTTTTACGTACTGCATGCTGTCAGCCCAATTTTTCATCACTTTGTCACATATTTCATCAATTTTTATTTTTAATTGCTCAGTTGTTGTTGGATTATCTTAATAAACATCTGACTTAACATATCCTTAAAGAAAGAAATCACAGAACCTAGGAGGATGATTAAATGGGCCATTTCTTGAGATAATTTTATCGCCAAATTTTGTTTGCAATAAATAGATTGTTGGGGTAGCTGTGTGACAGGTAGCACCAGGTATTTTCGGGAAATGTAGTTTTCTAAGCACAATTTCCAACATGCAGAAAGGAAAATCTCATCTCGAGTATGAAAAAGACGATAATATCTTCTGTTTATTCCACATCGACCCTCGTATATTCGAATCCAACGTGCTAAGCTTCATATACACACATATATTTACTTTGAGAGCAAACAAATCGCCTGTTCAAATATACTTTATATGGCGCTGCTGTATATAGATGTAAATAGAACTATATACGACTCTAAAAATAGCATTAAGCCATGTGTGTTTGATTTGCATTAGATAAACAGAAAATGCAGCAGAAAGTTACCCTGGCTATTAAAAATCCCTTTCGAAATCAAGGTTTTTCATACAATTAGCTCTGGGATTCTTGCTTATTGAAACGCTCTATAAAGATTTATTGTTATCTATATTAACAATGTACGGTTTCTCTGTAATATTTCTTTCCATATTCTCCAGTTTTTTTGTTTCATTACTCCTGAACTAATCATCTTGATACATTGAAGAATGAAATAAGAATATAAGAGAAGTATGAAGAGTTTTCAAATAAGAGGATCCAGTTTGATATAAAAAACGAGTATATTTTAAGGAAAATCAATGGATGCTTAGTTCATTGTAAAGGGACAGATAATCTATTAACAATGGAAAACGATATCTGCCAAATGGTCACATTTGCCGCTTTATGTCCTCGATAACTTCACAAATTCAATATTGAATCGATTGTGGAACATTGACATAGACCTTATCTTCCACATGGCCACAAAGAAAAACGTCTAAAGGTGTTAAATCACAAGATCTCGATGGCTAATTGTGATGACCTCTATTCCACGGCCAGGAAACTTTTCTTGCAAAATTGCGATTGTTTCGTCGAGCGACGCACACGCTTTCGATTATTGACATCACTAACTTGTTCCAACAGATCAAATTTTTCCAAAGATTTCTTGCTGCCGGAGAAGGTACTTCACGACGACTCAAAGTGCAGTTTTGCTAACTGTGACTACAAAATTTTCACCATTTTTATAGTGAATTTTAACACGATGCGTTGTTGAAGCTTGTATTCTCAGTTATGGCGTAGTTTTTACTTGTCAATTGTCAAAAGGTGACCGCTTCAAAAGTGACAGCTGCCCAGATAGCTGGCTATTCAAAATGAAACCTCTCATTGGAAAATCCTTTGTATTCATCATTTACGTAAGGTGTCCTTCAGAATTTTATTATGCACTTTCGTTCTTGCAGCGGCAACTTAACATTTAATCTACCCATCTCGAAATTTCAAATGCAGCGCATTGGTCACGAAAAGAGCTAAGGCTTCATCTGCGGCGTCTGTTCGACTAATGTGAAAATCACATGATAGGTGAAAATTAATTGAGACGATAAATAATTCCGCTGATGGTCGAGGCATAAAATATAGCATTCAAGGAAACTATTACGTTATACGTCGGTGAAATATCTTTTTGTTCTCTAGGATGAATATCTAATTGGTACAAAATGGTTTATTGTGTTTCCAATCGATGCATTGGAATTGATTGAGACACTGTGAACTAACAAAATATTCTTTATGTATTGTCAGCTTCAAATTGGTTTAGGGTATTTATATTGGTATGTGGAGTACAGTTATTCTTTTTTTACTCTTAAATGAGCGATGAAAAACTTGATTTAAAATTTATATTAGGAGTACAAATCAGTTTCCGCCGTTTTTTAACACAAATTATCATTCCTAATGATTTTAAACGATGTGAGACTGCTTGCTGAGTGACTTCTAATGTTAGAGCAAGTTCTTTTTGTGTTTGAGATGAATCTTCCTCCAATAATTCCTCCAATTCTGCATCCTCGTAAATTTTTGGCCTTCCACTGCGATATTTGTCTTCTACGTCGAAATTACCGTTTTTAAACTTTTGAAACCACTCTCGACACGTTCTCTCACTCAAAGCACCCTCACCATATGCTTCTACGAGCAATTGATGCGCTTCAGCAGCAGATTTCTTTAAATTAAAGAAGTAAACTAATATTTCCCGCAAATGACGCTTACTTGGCTCAAATTTTGACATTTTCAACTTGTAAAAATTATATTTTAGCAATATAAAATCAATGATATTAATAGGTTATGTTGTTCTTGAATGTCCAAACTATTTTTTAAGCCGGTTATCATCTGCGAAAGCTAACCGAAACTCCGCGCTATCTACAATAAAACGGCGGAAACTTATTTGTACTCTTAATATTATACCATAAAAAACAACAATATCATAATTAAATACTGGTGCAGCAGCTGGTCGAACCACCATATTGCGCAGCGTATGGCACCAAACTCACCTGACGAAGTCATGTTTTCATGACGAAACAATTGTTGTGAAATTAAATAATTCAGCGGAAATTAAGTTGTTTTACTTTAATCATCGAGATGTATTTCCGACAAGTAGAGACCGATACAATCAAACAATTGTTATTGGATTATCAGCATAAATATATGCCTCAACATATCCCAAAAGAAAGAAATTACAAGGTATTGAATTGAGTCAGTCCTTACTTGGTGAAAATCCATATTAAATAATATTTAAATAAGGTTATTCTGATTTTCATAAATTTTTATTGTTATGATTACAACAATCGTTTCGCTATCACAGTAGCATCATCAGGCAAGTTTACATTTTGAATAACTAAGCTTGTTTCCGAAATCCGTTGCTATTTATATTACAGTAAGTGCAATAAATTTTTATTGAGTACTTAAACCTAAAAAAGGGTCTCTGCAAATTCCAGCTTATCTGAATATATTTATTAGAGGTGAGTTATTTATACCTACTTGTTCGTTAAGTAATATTCCAATTTTATTATAATATGTTTATTTATCTCTAGAGATTCTAACAGATTTAAGGCATAACTTTTGCTTTCTTTATGTAGAATTTCAAAATTATGGTTGAAAGTATGTCCTGTTTCTAACAACGTCGGAAAGTTCTTCCTACGTCGGAAAGTTCTTCCAGTCTGTCCTATGTAAACTTTAAGGCAATCACCGCAGGTGAACTTATAAACCCCCGATTTATCATCTTAATGTGTAGTCTTTATTATTTTTAATGAATTTACTCAAGTTTTAATTGGTTTCAAATGAAGTTCTTAAATTATATTTATTTTTGAGGTTTGTAGCAATTTCCTCTGAAATTTTATTGTATTTTAAAAAAATGTAATTAAAATTTTTTTTATATTAGGATACACCATATTCAAGGCTATTTTATTATTTTCATTCATCAACAATTTGTCTATCAATTTAGGATCATAGTCATTATTAATAGCTATTTGTTTAATTATGTTAAGTTCTGAAATATAATTTTCTCGAGTCATGGGAATATTAAGTAATCTATGGATCATACAATTGAATGCTGATAATTTTTGATTTAAAGGATGATTTGATTTATTGTGTATAATAGAATCGGTATAGGTTGGTTTGTGAAATATTGAAAAATCATGTGAATTATTTATTCGAGTAACAGTTAAATCGAGAAAATTAATAGAATTATTATGTTCGGTTTTGATAGTGAATTTATATGAAGGACGTATTTCATTGATGAATAAAAAGAATTTTTTCAAACGTCTGTCTGTACCTGTGAAGCAACAGAAAATATCGTCTACATACTACTCTGTCAAGAAAGTACCGGGAATTTTCAATTAAAACTTTTCTCATGCCCAAAATATCAATCAAAATCGTACGTGCGGACTCGTGGGATATCTTAAGATCATGTGCTATCTCTCTCAAGCTGGTACGACGGTTTTCCAGCACCCTTTCCTTAATTTTATCGACCACTTCACGACCGTCCTTGAAGGCTCTGTACCACTGATATGCACGAGTTTTCGATAGAGCATTATCACCAAAGGCCTTTTGCAACATTTTCAATGCATCGGCACACGAAAATTCATTTGCAACACAAAACTTTAAACAAATTCTTTGCTCAACGTAATCACCCATAGTAAAAATCGGCACGCACTCTGACATCGACTGACTTAATCAGCTGTTGCAAACACACTAGTTGACAGATCCCGCTTGGCATAGATATTAAGGACAGTGGTACCAACCTAGGAAAAAAAATTTTTACCTGCCTCATTGCCCCGCCAGATTTAAATCGATAATTCCCGGTACTTTCTTGACAGAATGTATTTATACCAATATAAAAAGTATTTCTTAAGGGGATTTTGGTGAATTTTAGTTTCAATATTGTCCATGAATATTTCTGCTAATAAAGGACTTGAGGGATTTCCCACAATCAAACCGTTTTCAGATTTATAAATTTTATTTTTGAATATACGATTTCGAATATACTGTGATAGCGAAACTATTGCTGTAAACATGACAATAAAAATTTGTGAAAATCAGAATAATCTTATTTAAATGTTATTTAACCAAAAATGAGTAAAAATAAAAATAATATAGTGTTGCCCTTGCAACCATTTTAAATTGTATCATTCCTATCGGAAAACGCGTTACAATGAAGTCCTTCCACCTGCACCAAAAACCAATTTCAACACCTTAACTCGTGACGTATGAGGAATATATAAACCATATAATTTAATCCCGTAACACATCATCGCCCACTTTTGCACAGAACTTACAATGTCCGTCATCACTCATTTCTAAGCCTCCTGTACCATGAAATATCCGCGCGTGAGTTTTCAACCTGTCCATAAATTCTCCTTTTCATGTGGAAACCTGACAAATTTAAGACGGCCTTCTGCGGTTTTTTACGAAAGTTCACACAAGCGGTCCTTTATTTAACCTACGTCTTTCGTTGAATGCACTTTGGCAAGCACATCAGTAAAAAGTAGCGAGTGGTTTCCCGTTGGAGCTGCCTTATCTAACAATCCTAATTATTTTCGTATTAAAATCTATTTGTTTTACTATGTAATTCCACGTGGTGAGGCAGAGCTTCAAAATAAACGGTGTCCGAAATAAACGTGATATAACGAAAGCAACTATCTATAAGAAGAATTGAGTTTGCGGTTGGTTCTAGGTGAAACATTATAATATTTATATTAAAAATAACACTCGGTTTATATTTCACAGTTTATTCAGAAATCTGACACGTGTTTCGGTATTTCAACCATCTTCAGAGGAGTACAAAAAGTAACTAAACTTAAAATCACAGAGGTTCATTTTTATTACAATTACAACATCTGTTGCTTTTTATGGCACATTTTTACAACAGAATCCAATACAGGCGTACTAGGAAAGAGTATTTGGGAATTGGTCAAATTTTCTTTATTCTCTAAAGATTTTTTGATTGAAAGAATCTCCAAATAGTCCATCACTTTACCCTTATTAACATTGTATAATAAACTAACATCCTTTTCGTTGAAAAAGTGATTATTCTCTATACAATGTTCTGCAAAACCGGTTGATTTATGGTTTTTTAGAATTGATACCCTATGTTCTTTCACTCGATGTTGTAAACACCGACCTGTTTGTCCAATATATATAGCATCACAATCATCACATTTTAGTTGGTAAATTCCCGTATTAGTCATATTAGGGTTCCTTTCTTTATTATTCCCTAAGAGTTTGGCTAGATTATTTTTATTGACTGTTATCGAACTAATTCCCATTTTCCGGAAACCATTACAAATTTTGTAACTAATACCTTTTATATACGGTATAGAGTACCACATTAAATCTCGGTTATAATCCTTTGAATTTATATAAAAATTTTTTAAAATATATTTAAATGCTTTCTTTTTAATCATTTTGTCAATAAGGTCCGTTCTATAGCCATTATTCAAAGCTATGGTTTTAATTATATTAACTTCTTTTTTGTAATTAGTTTCATTCAACGGGATATTCAAGAGTCTATGTATGAAGCTATGGAATGATGACATTTTAATCTGCCATGACTGATTGGATTTGGAATGTATGGTGGTGTCTGTCGTAGTCGGTTTTCTGAAAATATCGAATTCAAATTTGTTATCTAAATGAGAGATTTTGAGATCTAAAAAGCTAATCGACGAGTTTTGTTCAATTTCTATGGTAAATTCGATATTTTCATTCAAGTCATTGAGAAAATTCAAGAATTGTTTCAGCTGTCTGTCGGTTCCGGTCCAAATGCAAAAGACATCATCTACATATCTAGCCCAAAAATGGATATACTTAATTAGTTTATTTGTTTTATTCGTGAATAATAAATTTTCTAAATATGCCATGAATATTTCAGCCAAAAGTGGACTTATAGGGCTACCCATTGGTAGGCCATTAAATTGATTAAAAAATTTGTTATTGAATTTAAAATAATTTTGGTCTAAACACATTTCTAGAATTTTGTATAGATTATCTTTGTTTGTTGGTGTTAGATGGCTGTTATTTATCATAGATTTCAAGAGTGGCTTGAGCTCGTTTGTTGGTATCGAAGTAAATAGGCTTTTTACGTCAAAAGAGATGAATTTACATTTGTTCGGTACGGTAGTCTGTTCTAATTTTTTAATGAGTTCAAGGGAATTTTTGACACTATACGGAGAAGTGCAATTTACTACAGATGGTAGATTTTTTGCCAAATCTTTACATAAAATATATGCTGGTGCGTTTATATATGAAACCACTGGTCTCACAAGGAAGATATTCCAATGAGACCAGTGGTTTCATATATAAACGCACCAGCATATATTTTATGTAAAGATTTGGCAAAAAATCTACCATCTGTAGTAAATTGCACTTCTCCGTATAGTGTCAAAAATTCCCTTGAACTCATTAAAAAATTAGAACAGACTACCGTACCGAACAAATGTAAATTCATCTCTTTTGACGTAAAAAGCCTATTTACTTCGATACCAACAAACGAGCTCAAGCCACTCTTGAAATCTATGATAAATAACAGCCATCTAACACCAACAAACAAAGATAATCTATACAAAATTCTAGAAATGTGTTTAGACCAAAATTATTTTAAATTCAATAACAAATTTTTTAATCAATTTAATGGCCTACCAATGGGTAGCCCTATAAGTCCACTTTTGGCTGAAATATTCATGGCATATTTAGAAAATTTATTATTCACGAATAAAACAAATAAACTAATTAAGTATATCCATTTTTGGGCTAGATATGTAGATGATGTCTTTTGCATTTGGACCGGAACCGACAGACAGCTGAAACAATTCTTGAATTTTCTCAATGACTTGAATGAAAATATCGAATTTACCATAGAAATTGAACAAAACTCGTCGATTAGCTTTTTAGATCTCAAAATCTCTCATTTAGATAACAAATTTGAATTCGATATTTTCAGAAAACCGACTACGACAGACACCACCATACATTCCAAATCCAATCAGTCATGGCAGATTAAAATGTCATCATTCCATAGCTTCATACATAGACTCTTGAATATCCCGTTGAATGAAACTAATTACAAAAAAGAAGTTAATATAATTAAAACCATAGCTTTGAATAATGGCTATAGAACGGACCTTATTGACAAAATGATTAAAAAGAAAGCATTTAAATATATTTTAAAAAATTTTTATATAAATTCAAAGGATTATAACCGAGATTTAATGTGGTACTCTATACCGTATATAAAAGGTATTAGTTACAAAATTTGTAATGGTTTCCGGAAAATGGGAATTAGTTCGATAACAGTCAATAAAAATAATCTAGCCAAACTCTTAGGGAATAATAAAGAAAGGAACCCTAATATGACTAATACGGGAATTTACCAACTAAAATGTGATGATTGTGATGCTATATATATTGGACAAACAGGTCGGTGTTTACAACATCGAGTGAAAGAACATAGGGTATCAATTCTAAAAAACCATAAATCAACCGGTTTTGCAGAACATTGTATAGAGAATAATCACTTTTTCAACGAAAAGGATGTTAGTTTATTATACAATGTTAATAAGGGTAAAGTGATGGACTATTTGGAGATTCTTTCAATCAAAAAATCTTTAGAGAATAAAGAAAATTTGACCAATTCCCAAATACTCTTTCCTAGTACGCCTGTATTGGATTCTGTTGTAAAAATGTGCCATAAAAAGCAACAGATGTTGTAATTGTAATAAAAATGAACCTCTGTGATTTTAAGTTTAGTTACTTTTTGTACTCCTCTGAAGATGGTTGAAATACCGAAACACGTGTCAGATTTCTGAATAAACTGTGAAATATAAACCGAGTGTTATTTTTAATATAAAGCAACTATCTATAGCATTCACTACCTAGTAGCATTGAAATTTTCACGTGGAATTTTTTTCGAATTGGTGTGTTTATTTTGTTTTATCTTCCCGGGGATTTTCTGAATTTCTACATGCTCTTGGAATGGCTGGAATTCGTTCGAAATGATCTCACTATATCGTGCGTTACTTATGTTTGTGCAATGATAATTCATTTGTTTGTAAATCGCTCTTATTGTTGAAAATTAGTATCAGAATTTTCAAGAACTGTCACTATATATGTACAAGAATGTAATCAATTCTTATTTTTATGATTGAGAAATAAACGATTTGATGTCATGATTCTGGAAGATTTTATTTTCTTTAGTTTAAAATATAACAGAATAACATACACAAAATAAAATAATAACATACAAAGAAATAAAAAGAAAAAAATTAAAAAAATAGCTTACTAACCTGGAAGAAATCAAAAACAATGCTATTTCTTCGGGTTTCTCGATTCACATTTCTAACAACTAACTAAATAGACATGTGACACTTTTAGGTTAAGATCTTAGACATAGAACATAGAAGTTACAAAGTTGTTTTCCCTAAAAATAACAGTTTTATTTTTACATCCCCCCACACAAAGTATGCACCCCTCATTACATGTTTGCGTCTTCACATGGGAGCAACTTACTTACATGAAAATAGTTATTGTACTTTTTTTTATTTCCAATATCTATCTCATATATAGTGTTAGAAATTTTTTTCACTATTGGAAAAGGTCCTATTCATCAAGTTTTTTTCTATTCAATTTTGATTTATTTTCAACGTAAACATAGTCTCCAATTTTAAAATCATAATGTTTCCTATTCTTGTCGATCAGTCTTTTATTGTATTCATGATAGCGTAAAGAATTTTTATAGGCTATTTCCTTATCTTTTGGTTAATTTCTCTCTTGAATAAGTTCTTCTGGAGCAATGGGATCAGTTCTACCACAAAGTAAATATTCTGGGCTATATCCAGTTGTAGAATGGTCTGTTCTATTGTATTCTTCAATACATTCATCGGCTATTTTCGTCCATGCCCTAGTTTTCTTTTTGTTTTTTATTTCATTTAATTCCAGCAAATTAACTGTTCTTATACATTCATCCATATTCTCCGTTTCTTCCAGAACTGGGTTTCTAGACAGGCAATCTGCTTCTACATTTCCTTTTCCTGGTTCACATCTAATCTCAAAATCGAATTGTGATAGAAAATTCATCATGTCACCCAGCTCTTCATCTAGTCTTGTACGAAATACTTTCCCTTCTAATGGCTTATGGTCAGTAACAGCAATAAATTTATGTCCTATTAGGCAATATTTCAAAAATTTAGTTGCCTCTTTAATTGCCAGACATTCTAGGAATATTGCTTTCTTGTTCTTTTCATATTTATTTAGTTTTTTAGAAAAACACGCTACGGGTTTCATTTCACCATTAATCTGTTTTTGTTTAAGAACAGCTCCTACTCCTTGAATACTGGCATCAGTATATATAGAAGTATAGGCACTTGGGTCGAAAATTGCAAGAATTGGCTCAGAACAAAGGATGCCCTTAACCTTATTGAATGCTTCCTGACAAGTCAATGACCAATTGAATTTTACATCTTTTCTCAGTAAATTATGCAACGGTTCTAATAATTTAGCTGAATCTTTTATATATTTGTGATGAAAATTAACTTTACCCAAAAATTGCCTTATCTTCTTCCGAGTATCTGGTGGAGAAAAAATCCTAATGGAAAGTAAATTGTCACTAGATCTAGATTAAGATAAAATTAATACTTGTCTAGAAAGCATTCATTTTTCATTTCATCACATTGTATATATACGTGTTAATTCATCCATTGGTGTAAAAATCCAGAAAAGATAAAATATTTAATTCTTTCCTAGATATAAACGACGGTCTGTAGTTATCATTTCTCGTTTTAAGTGATGGCAATTTCTGTCGAAGACGTTGATGGTCGGCCAGAGCGAAGGATGCATTCCATCATATCTCGATCACTTTTTGATTCACTAAAGCGCTCTTACACACTTGTTTCTATTAAGTTAATGCGCCTTATGGAACATTGTCGTAGCTTCGGCACATGAAATTCCATTCGCAATGCAAAATTTTCATTTTTGTCTACCGCAAAAATTGCAAGACACACTTGAACTGACAAACTGAAGAAAAAGGTGATACATGCAATACAGAAGACAGTTTACTAACTTACCAACAAAAATACACACATCGTCAAAAGTCTTGGCTCCCCCTATCAACTCTCAACTTGTTGAATGTAACATGACAATTTTTTGTGTGTGGAATCTTCACCATCTTATCACTTGAATGAAAACAATAAACCAGCAAGAAATGTTTCTTGTTCGGGAGAATGCAGGTGTATTCGAAGTTGATCAGTTTACAGCGAATAACGAGAGTTGTAATATTGAGAATATTTCGTGGAAAATGCCGAGACATCCAAATTCTCAGTTTGACCGGGCAAGAATAGTAGCCTTACATCAAGAAGCTTTGTCAAACCACCAGATTGCGCAACGTTTGAATATTCCACGGACTTCAGTAAGGTGCATAGTGACCCTTTTCCTGGAAACCGGCAGATTTGCCCGGAAACAGAGTAACATCTGCAAGGGAAGACTATTATGTCGCAAACTTTACTCGAAGCAATCGAACGGTATCTGTAACAGCCCTTCGAAGTCATTTTTCGAGGATCTATAGACGGTTAGCCTCAACCACTTAAGGAGACGGTTGCATTGCTCAAATTTAAGGGCAAGAAAACCTTTAAGAGTACCTTGGTTATCACCTGGACATAGAGCTACCCGTCGGCAATTGGCAGAACACCTCCAAGACTGGCTTTTACCACAATGGCGCAACGTATGATATTTTATTTCTCAGGATGATAACGCCCTACCACATAGCACACGAAGGTTTCAAAACATTCTTCAAAAGAACAATATCCATAGAATGAACTGGCCAGCAAACTCATCAGACATGAATCCGATTGAGCACGTATGGGATTACTTAGGGACAGCAATATCCAATTGCCAAAACCCACCTTCAACTTTTCAGGAATTGAATTTAGCCCTTCAGGAAGAATGGAACGATATGCCTGAAAATATCATTAATGACTTGATTCTTGGGATGCCTAAGGGTACTAGGGCAGTTGATTGAAAGAATAGGTGGTAATACGGACTATTGAATTTGGATTCAGTTGTGGAATAACTACATTTCTTCTCGTTTTTCCTATTTTGTCCCATCATGCATAAAGCAAAGAGTAACAAACAAATATTCTCTATCAAATATATTACAGTTGAAATAGAGGAAAATATTCATCTCATTTTCATAACATAGATTGTTTATTTCTTGAGAAACCTAGGAAAGCCAAGACCTTTGAGGATGTTTGTAGTTTCGAAAATCGTTTCGAACAGGCTATTTAAATGATCAGTTTTTGGTTCTTTCTAGAAATGATGAATAAAACATCCAAAAGACTCCCAACCTGTTGCCAAAGAATAAATAGACCTTTTGGAAAGCCTTAAATCCGAGACAAGATAAACACTTTCAACACTTTCTCCTGTTCCAGTATTATACGACCATCTATCTTCTCCGGAGGGAATGGAGAAATAAACAGCATTCATTCTGTCCGGAGATGATTACTTTTTCCTTCATCCCTTTTCTTCGAGTATACTCGAGCAACAAATGGATATTTGAACAACCTGTTGCTTTAGCCAGTTTGTCGAGATAGATGACTACGTGTTTGAACTGCAACGTAAAGGATGGTCCATATAACTGGGAAATATTGAAAACTTACTTCTAAAGTGGCGAATCTTCTATCCAAATTGTCAGAAATTTACGCGGTTAATTCAATAAAAATGCCCTCACGCCAATTAGTGAATGAATTTGTTCATGAAACCATTTGATAAAACAACCCGTTCACGTTCTCGTCTAGTGAGCACACCAGGAAACATTACTGCTGTAGCCAGTTGTCACACTTCTCTGAGAAAAATTTCGAGAGTGCCTCGATTGTCTGACATGGATTTGTTTCCATGTCTGGCCTTAGCATGTCTTATTACCGGATCTGAACCTAGAGAACCATGTTTGGCATTTACGAACGTCTTGTGCACTTGGATAAACATCGCAAATTCTCTTCTGGTATTTGGCTCGCCATTTCATCCCAAATTGCAAAAAAGGTTTGATTATTTAGAAGTGAACAATAACCTTAAAATGTCTTTGACACGACTTCGAGGTACACAATGAGCTGACAAATGACAATCAAATAGCGACATGCGCAGACACGACATGACTTCCTGGTCCCTATTATTTCAATTTTTTCAGTTGAAACTTTGAAATCTTAAAATACCGACATTGGTCGGTTCAACTCATTTCCTTCGGTATCTTTCGATTTCCCATGGAAACATATCAACGATAGGATCGGTCCGTTCCACATGACTGAAAAGAGTTCGTTCCAATTAAAACTGATGCCAATAAGTCCGTGTTCATCGAACCGCTGCGCATATCACTTAACAGCTCGCAGCGCGATGTTATCCATCGTGAGAAATTATTTCGAATATCTTTTCTTCGAAAATTCCTAGAATCCGACGTATGAAGTCTCCTTCGGCTTGAAACGCGAAGTCCCTGATTTATGATCACAATTTTTCTAGTTATTACGAGCACTTATTGGTTTATAACTGAAGTCTTCTTCGATTATGGGGATTGAGCCATAAAAACGGCTTAGGATTGGTTCGTAAAATTTCGATTTACATACTGGCTTTCTTGGAGATTGCTCTAGCTATATTACAAAGATTTTAATGTTGAGGAGGACTAATAATACGAAGTCTGTCAAGAAACTACGTATCGGGTGTTTTTTTAGAGTGATAGAACTTCAAATTGAAATAAAACACATTCAAATTAAGATTGAAGTCAAATTTTTTTATTTGAAAGATAATTTTATTAAATTTATGTTTTAAAAATAACTTTCGACATATGACCACGACTAGCTCTGAGGAACAGCATTCGACCAGACCAATTTTGGACCACTTTTTCGAGTAATTCAGGCCTAATTTCATCAATAACACGAGTTATGTTGGCTTCCAAAGCGTCTATTGTTTCAGGTTTATCAGCATAAACCAATGACTTGACATAACCCCAAAGAAAATAATCCAGTGGAGTTATGTCGCATGATATTGAAGGCCAATTAATTGGGTCATTTCTCGAAATACTGTTATCACCAAATCTTTCAATAAATCAATTATAACTGTAGCAGTATGAGGTGTAGCACCATCTTGTTGAAACCAAAACACTTCTGGATCGATACCATTCAAATTTTGAAAAAAATAATCATTGATCATCGATCTGTAACGAGCACCATTCACTGTAACATTAGCTCCAGCATCGTTTTTAAAGAAATATGGACCGATGATGCCTCCAGCGTGTAAAGCACACCATACAGTGCATTCTTGAGGATACAATGAAACCTGCAGAATTTCTTCAGGATTGTTTTCACTCCATATACGGCAATTTTGTTTGTTTACATAGCCGTTCAACCAGAAATGAGCTTCATCACTGAACACAATTTTACGATAAAAAAGTGGATCAACTTCAAGCTGTTCTAGGTCCCAATCAGCAAACAAACGACGCTTATTATGGTCAAGTGGCTTTAGTTCTTGAACCAGTTGGATGTAGACCAAGATGTTTAGACAAACTTCTCCATGTGGTGGATGGCAGCGATATTTTCTACTGTATATACAGTTCTTTGTCTTGTTGTTGTTGCATCGAGAAAATGTTGTCCAAAATCTATCGGTAGTTCGACGAATAAGCTGTTCTAATGAACGTTCATGTAAACCATAAATTTCACAAAGTGCTCTATAACTTTGGCGAATAGAACACTGATTTTGAAAATAAATTTCAACAATTTGTAAACGTTGTTGCGGCGTGAGTCTTTCCATGATAATTTGTCAATGCTTATCGAACAAAAATGTCAAAACAGTATGGTTTCTTCCTTCTGTCAAATCACAATTATCTCTATCGAAAGTTCTATCACTCTAAAAAAGCACCCGATACTTTTTTGTCGAAAATTGAAGCTTTATTGTGGAAAATGTGCTGTACATTCAAAGTACAAGGTATTGAATGCCGCTAGCCATTACTTTTTCCCATCTTTCTGACAATCAACGGATCCCATAGCGAAAAAAGGTCGACTCATTGTCAGCCATCCATGCATCGATCCATTTTTGTCTTCATCGTAATTGGTGATAATACTTTGCCCGACGTTTTGGATTATCATACCGCTTTTAAACCCCAGCCACAATTCGATTCAAAAACGCTTTTTTTTTGCCTTTAGGACAGTTGTGCTCACAGGTGAAGAAACAGCGTTCAACGTCTCTTGGTTTCAGTTCATACTGCACCTAATTTCCCACCTTTCGGATCAATCCTTTTAAACGATGGCAAATGGCTGGTTGAGTGACTCCAAATTCAAGCTGTTCTAGGGCCCAATCGGCAAACAAACGACGCTTATTATGATCAAGTGGCTTTAATTCTTGAACCAGTTGGCTCTTGTATGGGTGTAGACCAAGATCTTTAAAATTTTTCATGTGGTGGATGCACAGAGTCCAACTTGTTGTGAACGTCGACGAATAGACAAATCTGGATCAACACTATGACTTACAGCAGCGATATTTTTTTCTGTACGTACAGTTATTTGTCTTGTTGTTGTTGTTGCATCGAGTCCGAAATCTATCGATAGTTCGACGAATAAGCTACTCTGATGGACGATTACGTAAACCATAAATGTGCTCTGTAAGTTTGGCGAATAGAACACTGATTTTGAAAATAAATTCCAACAATTTGTAAGCGTTGTTGCGACGTGAGTTTTCCATGATAATTTGTCAATGCTTACCGAACAGAAATGTCAAAACAACAGGGCTTCTACCTTCTGTCAAATCACGGCAACACCGCACTGTGCACGTTGGAAAAAATTGAAGAATTGGGGTGGGAGGTACAGCTGGGTATGGTGTATTTCGAGCTACTATAATCTAACGAGAAGATCGCAGGGAAAGTTACCGATGATAATTGATGCGTTTGAGCCGAGCATTGCTAGAAAAACGGCCGCAATTCGCCGATAAAGTTATTTTGCAGCAATGTCGCCCGTTAAAACGTACTTAGAAACGCTGATATTGGAGGTCCTACCACAGCCGCCGTACAGCCCAGACATTGCTCCTTCCAGGTGCTTTTGAAACAAACTTATGGAGACGATGCTCTTAGTCGGATGCTACAGCGCGAGTAAAACCGAACGGGACTGTTCTGCTGGATCTGGAATTCATGGTTCACACCAGACATTCGTGGATACTTGATGACCGGTTATGTAAGAAGTCGGTAGTACGTATGCAATTTATTGTTATCCCATTCAGTTGACGCCCACTTACATTACTCCATTATTTATATAAATTGGTGTTGTTATATCGATGAAAACATTCATTTGCGAACTGTGTAGATACGAGTTATCGCCGTTTAACCTTCGTTTGATCCTAGCCGACTTCATTCAAATGAGAAAAATTATGTATTTTCGAAACTTGTTATTATTATTCGATATCTTCTAATGGTCAGTATTCTGTGAATTTTACGATTTTCGATCTCGACGCGGTTATCTGGCATGTCATTTTTTCCTCTCAAGCGATGAGCAAGTCATTAACTAATCCTATTAATATGGATGCAGGTCAAAGGGCAGGTTGACGATGTGTTATAAAATCGCATGAAATATGCAATTTCGTTCGATTTTGAACCATCGCTATTACAACTTATGGCTGGATTAGCATATACAGTCCCTGTCCACTTGATTAGACTAACTGCGATGTTTCTAGGATCCTACGTTGCATGCTTTTGATGCAGTTTTATGTTTTTTCTTTTGAATTATCATTGTGGTTCCAATGGTAAATGATTATTTCTATCAGTTGGAGCCTGGTTGTGATTTTATACTTTTCTAATTCCCTTTTGAAGCACTCCCAAAAATTTTCAATAGGATTCATATCGGGCGAATTTCCAGGCCATAGGGGCAGTAGAATTCTCTTGTCCTCAAACATTCTATCACTCTTAGCTTTATGGCAAAGTGTAGTCTTTGATAAATACTGCATTATCCTTTGGGAACCAATCCCCCACTTGGGACAACAACCTGATCTCCAATATCTTTATGTATTGGTCGTGCCTCATGGTTCCTTCAATAATATAAAGGCAGTCCAATGCTTCAGCACTAATCACTGACCATTTCATTACTGAGGTGAGGTGATTTACTGTTTTTATAGTACAGTCTTCTCACCAGCTCTCCTTTTCACAAACTGTGGCTTGTCATCAAAAATTTGGATCGTTGATTAGTCGCTGAAGCAAACCTGAAAAAATAAATTTCAGACAAAAGAGAAATTAAATGGCAGATAAGAGCAGCTTACGGTATTCCAGTCTCCCTTTTTTAAATTCCTATATGATTCGGCCCAGTTTAATCTATCTTTCACCATTTTGAGGGTCAGTTTTGGTTTCTTCACAGAGTTCTTCTTTTCCTGAATCCCATCTCCATTTTTTTTATGTCAAGATGGTACTTCTATTTTCCATCAAAATATGCTTGAGCACTCTCTGATTTCTTGGAGTTACTAGCTTCTTTCTATCCACTTCTGAAGAACCGCATTCAACCAGACTTATTTTGGACCATTTTTTCGAGTAATTCAGGCCTTATTTCATCAATAACATGAGTTATGTTGGCTTCCAAAGCATCTATTGTTTCTGGTTTATCAGCATAAACCAATGACATGACATAACCCCATTGAAAATAATCCAATGGAGTTATGTCGCATGATCTAGGAGGCCAATTAATTGGACCATTTCTCGAAATAATGTTATCGCCAAATCTTTCTTTCAATAAATCAATTGTTAGCAGCATCTTGTTGGAACCAAAACACTTCTGGGTCGATACCATTCAAATTTTGAAACAAATAATCATTGATCATCGATCTGTAACGAGCACCATTCACTGTAACATTAGCTTCAGCATCGTTTCTAAAGAAATATGGACCGATGATGCGTGTAAAGCACGCCATACAGTGCATTTTTCAGGAAGCAATGGAATCTGCAGAACTGCAGAAGATTGTTTTCACTCCATATACGGCAATTTTGCTTGTTTACATAGCCGTTCAACCAGAAATGAGTTTCATCACTAAACACAATTTTACGATAAAAAAATGGATCAACTTCAAGCTGTTCTAGGGCCTAATCAGCAAACAAACGACTCTTATTATGGTCAAGTGGCTTTAGTTCTTGAACCAGTTGGATCTTGTATGGGTGAAGACCAAGACCTTTACGCAAAATTTTCCGTGTGGTAGATGCACAAAGTCCAACTTGTGAACGTCGACGAATAGACAAATATGGATCATCAGTAACACTATGACTTACAGCACCGATATTTTCTTCTGTACGTACAGTTCTTTGTCTTGCATGGAGTAAAGAAAATGTTGTCCGAATTCTATCGATAGTTCGACGAATAAGCTGCTCTGATTGACGATTATGTAAACCATAAATTTCACCATAAGTTTGGCGAATAGAACACTGATTTTGGAATTAATTTTCAACAATTTGTAAACGTTGTTGCGGCGTGAGTCTTTCCATGATAGTTTGTCAATGCCTACTGAACAGAAATGTCAAAACATCATGGCTTCTACATTCTGTCAAATCACAGTTATCCCTATCGAAAGTTCTATCACTAAATATTTAAAATATGAAATATGTTTCATAAAATAATAATTTATACAAAATTAACCTACTGGACTTCTTCTGTGGTGCTATGTCCCATGTTGGAAGCCACTGGTGAGTGGAACCGTTTTGGAATTCAATACTTAATCAAGAGAGATTTGACTTGGCATATCAAGAATAACATGGAATCTCGTCTATGGTGTCTGTGGTTATTCTTCTTTCACAGAGTAACTAAGTATTTTGGAAGCAACCATAGTACACAGATTATGCATTATACAACAATATTTGAATATTATAGAATGTACATTCGCAAAGTGATTTGCGCATGAGATTACATAGTTGGCGGTATTTTACGCCTTAACAGTACTTTAAATTACCGAAAAGATAAAACTCTGAAACGAATCAACCCATACATATCTAATGTTTTGCAGACGCTGTTTGTGAGTACAAGTGGATATGAATCATTGCAAGTCATATCCCTGGGGTCTTCAATACATAACAAATATTGACAGCTGAAATAGTTCAATTTAAGTGGAATATCGAATTCGAATTAATGAACCGAAATGAATTGTGTGAAATCATTTAAGCTGTTGCACGCGAAATAGTCCGATACCAGCGCGTTCATAAACGTTTATCGCTTCGCAGGAACGAATCGAAATTAAGATCAGGAGTAATTTAATTCACTGTACACTCTAAACCTTATGAATATTAAATCATCAATACAGTCTCACTTATCTATATTACAGCATCTAAAATTAGGTAAACTGTCGTTCGGTTCACTGGATGTGACGCCAAATGTGTTTTTTCAATGAAGTGCTATCGTCCGAAACTTACTATTTAAGATAAATCAGGAGCAACACAATGAGTGCTGATAAAACTAATGCGGATAAAAATTTCGATATAAACATATAAGATCAAGGATGAAGCGATAATATTGGCGCCAGTTGAGGCCTGTGTGACATTCTTGAACTGTAAATAATTTATCAGACTCCCTGCACAACTTCCATCTAGTTATCTATTTCGATCATGCGGCCTTTTTTGAATGCTCAGGAATATGATAAGGCTCCCTTAATTTTGCATTTTGATCTCCTTCCAGAATGTACCGGAAAGTAATATTGTTTCTGCGCTTGTCGACATTCAATTGTCATCTGTCACAATCGAGGAACTCTTAAAGACCCTTACCTTGGTAGACCATCCAAGAACATTTGCAGCTGATTGGTAAAATAAGCAGAGCAGGTGTTTGGGTCCAAAGAGAATAAAGCCAACAGAATCATCACATGCGACGTATCGCTCCAACGGCACCATACAGAACCGCTATTTGATCGCTTGATTACTGGAAAAATGGGTCATACATGATGATCCAAAACGCAAAAGGCAGTGGCTCTCTCCAAATGAATCACCACGAAGTACTGCGAAGCCAGGTTTACATCCCAAAACGGCGCTTCTGTGTGTTTGGTGGAGTATACGCGGAATTATTCATATTGAAGTGCTGAAACCTGGACAAACTGTTAATGGAGATCTTTATTGTGAATAATTGGATCGAGTGAACCAATCTTAAATCGAAAAGTATCCGGCGATTGTCAACAGGAAAGGTTGTTCTGCAAGACGACAATGCAAGACCGTACTGTGCAAGACGAACCTTGGAAACAATAATTGTGTTGGAAGGTACTGCCTTACCCACCATACTCGCACCCTCGGATTTAGGCGATGTCCTCAGGTGTTACTTGTACCATCTGGCCTATTGGTGTTAGACTCCAGGGGGCAGTGATTGAAAGTCCGCATGCTGGACTAGTGAGGTATTTCATTTATCTGTTCGCAGACCCCCATGTTCGGGATATTCTCATGAAATGACTCGGGATTTAACGGGACTTGACGGTTCGACCGGCTTCAACCGTTCGACCGGATCAATTCGTAACTATTTAGGGTTTGTGGATCTCGACGAAATGGCTTAGCCGTTAGTGCTTGACGCTAGGATCAATCAAATAACTTCACATGAGTTCGATGGGTCAGGACATGCAAGCCGTTAGATGCTGCTCATACCAGAATCAATAGAAGTCATCAATCTTGATATTATCTTAGTTCATGGGACTGCATTCGGATTCTTGGATAAGAATTCCTTCCGGTGGGTGAGTTGCGTCACTAAACAACTCGGGTACTGACCTGCAGAGCCAGTAGACGTTGAATAGTGCTTCGCTGCTACCCGTCAGACGGTTCTGGCTTTCGAGTCGGGGCCCAAACTGGAAGCTGGTGGGTTCATCTCTTCGGAGGGGTTCTCGCTTCGCGTGATGATATGGCGTAATCCTTATCACACTTTCTACCTCTTGGATTCGACTGTGGAGACTGCTGCGTAGTCACTTGGTGAAAGAGCTATGCTCGTATGCCAATACGAAAACCTGGTAGAATTCACGTGTCACTTAGTGTTCTTGCATCCAAGCTTGAGTATAGGCCGAAGTATGGCATCCTGCATCATCTTGCTGAAAACGCCACCCCTCTGGATGTAAAGCATGCGCCGTTTCAAGGAGAAAATCGTTTAGATTGCCACAATACTTAAAAAATTATAACAAAATATTAATCTTATTTACTTATACAACCTTCATTCAACTGTAAACACTTGACTAAACGTCGAGGTAGACCCGAAACTAGATCACCTCCATAATTTTCGGTGACGGTATCCAGGACTGTAAAACTGACTGAATTAAATCATCTTTATTTCGTGGAGGTGCTCGTTTAAGTTCAATCTTCATTAGTTCCCATATGTTTTCAATGGGACTAAGATCTGGTGGAGCTGCTGGCCATGAAATGGTTGTCACTTAGTCTTCGTGGATCCAAGCTTGAGTATAGGCTGAAGTATGGCATCTTGCCTTATCCTGCTGAAAACGCCACCCCTTTGGGTATACAGCATGCGCCGTTTCAAGGAGAAAATCGTCTAGAATGCCACAATACTTTTCGCTATTAATGGTACCATCAACTATACAGAGAGGCGTAGCACCTCGCTAAGATATTGCTCCCAAACCATTATTTTGGTAAGAAATTTGAACGGGAACAGGTTGTTTTGATAGAATTTTCAAATGATTTCCACCAAGTTGCAAACAACTTTCATCAGATACAAAGACACTATCAAAATTATCTTCTAAAGACATTATCTTCCTGAATACGTTGACAAAATTGTATACTTCGTTCCTTTTGTAAAGGTGTCATTATATTGATCTATTTTGGTTTCCTTGATATGTAGCCTTGTCTTTTCAGTGACATACGGACGGTTTCTGGACATACTTTTACATTTCGTAGATTTCCAAATCTGTTAGCCAATTTGCGAAACCACAGGGGAGGATTGTATCGTCCTAAGGCCAATAAACCGTTTAAATTGTTTCCTTTAATCTGACGCCGTCTCCCCAAAACTAGTCTATGCCTGATATCCATGCCATTTTTTATCCTCTTCATTGTTTCATATACATTACTTTTTTCCAGTTCAGTCAATTTCACTAATTTTTTAACGTTTCAAAAACTTTTTCTATACAAATATTCTACCTGTTTTCTTTTTTATTATTTCCTAAATTTTATACCTGTTGAAAATCAAAAATATTTGAAAAATAGTGTTGCCATGCAACTTTGGCCACAGCCGACTATCTGCGCAACCTATTTTATGCATTACTTTTGTCTTAGAATGTTACAAAAAAGAAGTATATGAAAAGTATGAAAAATAATCAATTCCGAATACTTTCTAGGCGTACCATATAGGTCTACTAAAAAAGAAACAGTATTTCTAGGTTTTAATTTAATTTAATTTCGAAAAGTAAAAATTTTTAGCGAGGTATAACAGAAATGCCTTGTTTGATATTTCAGATATTGAAAGAACCGTCTATCAGGTGAAAAATCCCACTTTTCATGAAAAATTTCAAATTCTCTGTATTTAAAAGAAACATCCTTCAAATGATTCGATTTATTTTCTCAAGTCTTCTCAAATTAAAAACGGTATTTGTGATGGATTTCCGAGGCAATCGCTTTTTTCCGCTCGACATACAGTTGGCAGAAAAATGAACGAGTCTCATTTGAGAATGCATTTTCAATAGACATCGTAAAATTTAATTGATTTTCCACTTCTGTTTGATGTTTTCAATTTAATAGGAATTCAAGTGCGCCAACTGGCGCCAGTCTGTTGCGTTCGAGCGATTCAGATATAATCCAAAAATACATACCCGATATACTTGTGTCATTTGAAATTGCTAGGCGGAAAATAGACAAGACGAATAAATATTTGTTCAATAAACCTGGCGCTCCGATTTGTTTGCTCTACGATCCGCTTTTTTCTGCGCGGAATCGCCGGTTGGAATCCGGAGAATGAATAAATACTAGTAATGTCTATCGTCTATACATAATGCAAGACCATCTTGGTACTTTTTGCATAATTCAAGTGCGCCGACAAGAAATATGGATTCCGTGAATTTCAATCGCGTTACGTCTTTGTGATTCGATTTATTGTGAATAATCTAAACGAAAATAGCTTCTCCATTGTTTTGTTTGCGTTCTGTGGAAGGACACTAACTGAAGTTTGAAGAATGTTCCAAGATTTTGAATTATATTAGGAGTGTAAATAGGTTCTTGCGGTTTTTTCTCGAAAATTGAAGCTTTATTGTGACGAATTGGTTATACATTCAGAGTTCGAGGTCTTCATGCAAAATTCTTCTGGGAGGAATGTTCAGTTCTTGAGCACTATAACGAGCTGATGTTGATGAATTTTCAGCCACATTCCGGTCTGCAGCGGCAATGTTTTCGGGTGCGCTCACTGGACGAGAACGTGAGCTGGTTGTTTCATCAAATAACGACCCAGTTTTCACTAAAAAATTGATCCACAAATCACCGTGAGGGCATTTTATTTCTATTGAATTCTCCACGAGAATTTTTATCATTTTGGATAGAAGATTCGCCACTTAAGTTTTTATTATTTCCCAGTTTTGTTCAAGCGTAAATCCATTTCGTTTTAAAATGAAAAAAATGTTAACTGTTAATTATTACAATATAGTATAGGTCTCAGAAAAATGTAGAGTATATGTGCCTCAAGATTTACAACAATGTACCAAGAAATATCCAGTCGATATCTGATAAATTATTTTTAAAACATGTCATAAAATTATCTTTCAAATAAAAAAAATTTGGCTTCAATCTTAATTTAAATGTGTTTTATTTCAATTTAAAGTTCTATCACTCTAAAAACCCGATAGCTATCGATATTACCGTCATTTCTGACCTGATGATTTGCTTCAATTGCGTCAGGTTCGTCAGATTATTCTCATAGACCTTACTTTTAAGGTATCCCCATGCAAAATAGTCAAGTGGACTAAGGTCGGGGCTTCTGGGAGGCCAGTTGATGTTCCCCTACGAACTTATTAGGGAATAATTCGTTAACAGCTTCCATTGTTTGATTTGATGTATGGCAAGTGGTCCCATCTTGCTGAAACCACGTTTTTGAGTTGAAACCTTGAAATTCCTGTAACTCTGAACCCGAAAAAATTCGCAGCATATCGCAATAACGGTCACTTTTCACATTGAGTGGTCGGTCTAGTCGATCTTCATGAAAATAAGGACCGATTATACCTCTAGGAGTCCAAACAACGACCTTTGGGCTGTACAGGGGTCTTTTATGCTTTCGTCTCGGATTTTCCTCTACCCAGTACCGACAACTCTGTTTGTTGACTTGACCATTCAGATGAAAGTTTGCTTCATAACTGAAGAGTATATTATCAAAATTTTTGAACCGCCGTAACATTTCTTTGGCAAAATTCAATCGATTAGCATGGTCTACATCCTTCAGTTCTTGAACTAACTTAATTTTTTAGGCTTTTAAATGTAAATCTTTCTTTAAAATCAAATGCAAGGACGATTTTTTTATGTTTAATGAGTGACCTCGCTTTCGGATGGATAAATACGGAGTTTAACGAACTGGTGCCTCCACTTCTCGAATCGTTTCTTCGTCACGGACTGAACGAGGGCGACCATAGTGTTGAATTTTTACCGTCGCACCTGTATTATCGAACATCCGGATGCATTTTCTAATGCTGTCGTCACTTGGTGCATGGTGTATACGATACAAACGTTCAGAAGCCACTATTGAATCACCGTTGCGATAATACGCTCGTACGCAACAAGCGCGATGCGTTCCCGGGTACTACACCATCGTGAGTAAAACACCACAAAACGGTGTACACCATCCCCTCCGTCGCTCAGTTTCAAATGCAGCGCCAAAACAAATACCCGATACTCTTTTTGGACACGCTGTATATCAATGACGTGTTGTGCGCACCTGAAAAAGCAAAAAAATGTATATCATATTTGAAACACAAAAGGTTTTCAAAACTTTCCGATTTTCAATTCGACACAGGATTTCTAAAGATACGCACACGTATCATGTTTGTTGGAAGTCTGGTAGGGGCCCAAGGATGAATTTACAATCGTGGAATAATTCGAAATGGGAATAATTATCTCGAAAAAACTCTCCGCGAACCATCCAACTCCTACTTAATAATCTACATTGGGAAACGGAAGAGACAAATTCGGTGGCTTCCAGCCTTGATGAAGCGTCAAAAAGCGACGATTAGATGCGGGGTATTAAAAATAGATATTTTAGATAGCCACTGGCGCCGATTACGTCACTGGACTAGTACCTACTACATAGTCCACTTTCAATAACAAATTTCCGTACTGACGGACGATGCACAGATGTGCTGCGTGAAAAATTGAATCATAGTGCAGATTTCATCTGATGGTCGGATTAGAACGATTGGAAAACTTCACGATTCTGTGCTTCGAGCGGCGTGCTTACATTATTCTCATTTCATTTGACCACGGAAAAAATGTTGAAGATAAAAGTCGCAGTCATGTTTTAAATACAATATAGGATGTCCCAACGAAAATGTAACCCCCCCCCCCAGAACTCAGGAACGAAGAATTTTCTTTAAAAAAACAGGTCAACTCCTTTTTTGACAGGGTCGAATTTCCATCATGAGTTTGTTCCGAAAAAACACCCCCATGAAAGTGGCATCAACCCCCAACATTTCTGAATAGGGAAGAGATGTCGAGTGTTGATTAGTTTGAAAGTTATGTCTGTTCTCTGCACAACCCAGTTGAAATTTTCAAAATTGGTTCATTACTCACGAAATAATGTAATATTGAACTGTTCTCCAAACATCGCAGTTGAAATTTTCAAATTTGTGTATTTAATGACAGAACAATTTGAGTTTTTAAATGTTTTTACTTCAAAAACATTAGATTTTCTTATCATTCGTGATGGGAAAATGTGTGAAACGCATGAAATTCATTACAATGTATACTATTTTTTTTTTTTTTTGAAAATTCTTTCGCAAATGTGTTTCAGTCTTTCGTTTCTGCATCATAATTGGGTTCGAGACTTACGTGGGCGAAAATGGCCTATTCTATGGAAGAAAGAATAGAAATTCTCAAATTATACTATCGGAATTACTGAAATTCTACATTAACTGCAAGGTATTTCAATAACAATCATCCAGAATGAAATGTAAGTCATCAATATGTTGAGCATTTGAAAAATAAATTGGAAACAACTGGTTCCATTCAGAATAAGAAACACAAAGTCGAGCGTTCAGCCCGAAATGAATCTATTGAAATAGCAGTATAGGGACATTTACAGATGGATAATCGAGCATCTAATCTCCCGAAATCCAGCGTTTATCGAATTGTGAAAGCTTCTTAATTTCACCCTTACAAGATAAGGCTGGTGCAACATGAATGAATTCTACCATCATAGTTGTATTGGCATGTGAGCGTGGCTCTTTCACAAAGTGACTACTCAGCAGTCTCCACAGTCTGCCCCCAGAGGCAAAAAGTGTGATAAGGATTACGGCATATCATCGCGCGAAGCGAGAACCCCTCCGAAGAGATAAAACTCACCAGCTTCCAGTTTGGGCTTCAGTTCGAAAACCTACAACCGTCTGCATTGTCAGTACCCGAGTTGATTGGAACTCAACTCACACGCCGGAAGGGCTTCTAATCCATACACCCGAACGCAGTCTCATGAACTAAGATAATCCCAAGATTGATGCTGATACGAGCACCGTCAACACGGCCTGTACGTCAAGACCCACGAACCCATGTGAAGTCTTTTGATTGATCCTGGCGTCAAGCACCAATGGACTAGCCGTTTCGTCGAGATCCACAAACCCTGAAACGTTACGCATTAGATCCAGATTCAGTATGAGACCGGTCGAACCGTCAAGTCGCGCTAAATCCTGAGTCACATTTCATGAGAATATCCTGAACATGGGGGTCTGCGAACAGATGAATGAGATACCTCCCTAGTCCAGTATGCTGATTTTAAACCACTACCCCCTCGAGTCCAACACCAATCGGGTGGCAGGTGGTACAAGTACCACCTGTGGGCATCCACCCTCCCGAGGTAACGCAGTATGCTACATAACGCACTCGGCCATTGGACAGAAAAATCCGGAGATTAACTGCAATAGGGTAGAGTGTTGCGACGGACTCCCTGTCATTCCATTCCACCATAACAGCAAAACTAGTGTCCCATTCGGAAGATCTTCTACCACAAGGGTCCAATGACTGGCGCAAAGTGGCATTACGTTAGGCACCAAGACTTAACATTCCATTTCACCGGGATAAAACTAGGGTCCTAGTCTTGACAAAGCGCCACCAGCGCGCCAATCCATGGAGGGCGTGGGCTGGTGCAACACGTGAATTCTACCCGGTTTTCGTATTGGCTTAACGAGCATGGCTCTCTCACCAAGTGCCTACTCAGCAGTCTCCACAGTCCACCCCTAGAGGTAGAAAGTGTGATAAGGATAACGCCATATCATCGCGCGTAGCGAGAACCCCTCCGAAGAGATGAACCCACCAGCTTCCAGTTTGGCCCCGACTCGAAAGCCAGAACCGTCTGACTGGTAGCAGCAAAGCACTATTCAACCTCTACTGGCTCTGCAGGTCAGTACTCGAGTTGGTTTGTGACGCAACTCACCCGCCGGAAGGAATTCTTATCCAAGCACCCGAGCGCAGTCCCACGAACTAAGATAATCTCAAGATTGATTACTTCTATTGATCCTGGTACGAGCACCGTCAACCGGCCTGTACGTATTGACCGACCGAACCCATGTGAAGTCATTTGGTTGATCCTGGCGTCAGGCACTAACGGCTAAGCCATTTCGTCGAGATCCACAAACCCTAAAAAGTTACGCATTGATCCGGGGCCAGGACAAGGCCGGTCGAACCGTCAAGTCCCGTTAAACCTCGTGTCATTTCATGAGAATATCCCGAACATGGGGGTCCGCGAATAGATAAATCAAATACCTCCCTAGTCCACCATGCGGACTTTCAACCCCCTCGAGTCCAACACCAATGAGGTGGTCAGGTGGTACAAGTAACACCTGTGGGCAATCCATCCCCCCGAGGTAACGCAGTATGATGCTACATAACGCACTCGGCCATTACACAGAATCCGGAGATTTATACTGCGATAGAGTAGAGTACGCCAGTTTTAAGGGAGAAGCCCTTTGCTGCGACAGACTCCCTGTCACTGAGTTAATCAACCGGCTCAGCCCTCCATTTCACGAGAACGGCAAAATTAGGGCCCCATTCGGAGATCTTCCGCCATACAGGTCCAGTGACTGGCGCGAAATGGCATTACGTTAGGCACCAAGACTTAATCCTCCATTTCACCGGGATAAAACTATGGTCCTAGTCTCGACAAGCGCCCCCATCTCGTCAAGATCTAATGCCAGGGGGCGCGGCTGATGCGACAGTTGAATGAAGATGATCCTGACCGTCGGAATCAGTCTTGTGAACAATTTAGTGAGTTACTGGACCTCCCTTTCAACTTCTGTTCGCCTCGGTCGATCACACTTTTCGTAACGCTCTCTCACGCATCCACCAGCTTACTCCCCAAGTCAAGCGTGCGTAAAGAAGTTTCACTCAATAAACAAGTAGCGACATCTGTTATCACAACCACATGAACTTATTTTCACCTCTAATATACCTCTTCTAGCTATTAATTTTGAAAGGAGATAGTAAGTTTTCCAAAGATGTTAAATAAAATGCAAACAACCTGTATAAAGAATTATTAATGAGCCTTATAATCTCTGACTCGCATTCCGCAGCTTCGCGTAGATTCTCGGAAAGGTTTCATAATTCCAGTACAAGGAACTCAGCTATATAAAGATATAAAATTGAACATTCATATCTGTCAGGTACTTCAGCCTAATGAAAACCCGAAGATCGTCATTCCTAGGCAATAGGTACCAGTGGACGTCAGATAGACGAATACAAACTAATTACAATGTAGGAACATTGCAATATCCCATTGCAAGCAAGCAGCTCTGGTTACTCTTCATTAACCAGCGAAATCATTAATTGTGCCGAGATTAAAAGAATCAATTTATAATAAGTCGTCTCGATGGAATTCTCGAAGAGTATGAGAACACAGACCATGGGAAAATACCAAACTATGCAGTTATCGTGGAGTGTTAAAAAGAAAGCTAAGAAGTAGATCACTTGATCTTATGTCAGGTGCTACTGGAGTTAATGAGCAATAAAATTGATAACAGAGTTATTTATGGCGCTTGGCTCGTTTTGAGAGCGTCGTGAGAGCTCCTCGTATTCAGGAAATCATAATGCATATCTGTAAGTTTTCAGGAAATGCCTATAATTCATAGATATTAATTACTGTGATTAGTTAAAATTAAATCTCGAAATATCTAGTAGGTTATAGATAGGCTTCTCAAAAATGAAGGAAGTGAGGAAACGTTAGCTCCAAATTAACTGAAGATATTTAAATCGTTTTCCTATGCTGGCTAATTATTGGAAAACAGAAACAGACTCGTCAAGCATGATCACTGAGAGAACGAAAAAAACGAAGGAACAACATCGTCCCAGTATCTCTATTTCGCAACAATTTTTCAGCTCACAATCGAGGAACTCCCAAACACCCTTAACCAATCTTGGCAAGAACATTTGCAGCAGATTAGAAAATGAGCAGAGCCGATGTTTGGGTCCCCCATAATTAGTCCGAAGAGAACAAAGCCAACCGACCCATCACACGCAACGTATTGCTTCAACGGCACCATACAGAACCGTTGTTTGATCTGGAGGGTCCTACATGATGATCCAAAACGCAAAAGGCAGTGGCTTCAAATGAATCACCACGAAGCACTGCGAGGCTGGGTTCCCAACCCAAAAAGGCGCTTCTGTGTGTTTGGGGGAGTATACGCAGAATTCTTCATTTTAAAGTGTTGAAACCTGATCTGTTAATGCAGGTCTTTATTGTGAACAATTGGATTGAGTAAATCAATCTTTAATCTAAAAGTATCCGGCGATTGTCAACAGAAAAGACGTTATTCTGCAACATGACAATGCAAGACCGCACTGTGCAAGACGAACCTTGGAAAACATTAATGGGTTGGGGTGGGAGGTACTACCTCACCCACCTGATATCGCACCCTCGGATTTCCATTCATTCCGATCGCTACAACATTTCCTTAGTGGCAAAAAATTTGAAAATTCGGATGATGTTAAAAATGCCATCTCGAGATATTTTACTCAAAAACCGATTGATTTTCATCGGTATGAAAACTTGGACACTAGATGTCAACAGGTTGGACGAAGGTGATCACATCATTTATTAATAAGAAAAACTTAATAATTTATTCGTTTGAATTTAATTCAAGAAAGCGATATTACGTCCCGGTCGCCATATATTTGAAGCAAACCAGTTATCTTCATTTTTCTACGAATTGAAGCGTTGTTCAGTAAGAGCATGTCCATTGAAGCAAATAGATGATAATCGGACGTAGCCAAGTCTGGAGAATAAGCTTGTATTACCCTCGATATTTTCAATGCTCCGTTTTGCTGTCTGTGACGAGGTATTATCATGACCTGCTTTTTCCATATTTCGGTCGTTTTTCACGTTATGCTCTGTTTAAATCGATCATCGGTGTTAACGGTTTCACGTGGTTTAACAACTCATAATAGATTATTTCCTTCTGATTCCACCAAACACAATTATTGGGTCTTGCAGTAGATGTGGATGGTTCACGTGTATTCACCCATGATTTACGACGCTAAGGATTCTCAAAACATATCAATTTTGCGTCACCTGTCACGATTCGATGGAGAAATGACTTTCTTTTGTATATGTCGACAGCATTACATCAGTGGTTTCTCGATTTTATTGCTGCCTTTCATTCAGTTCATTTAGAGCCTGAATCTTTCCCACAGCTTTCAAACGGATGAACTTGTTGAGTTTCACCTTCATCCAATAACGCTTACAATTCGCGGTCTGCGAACTTTTTCGGTGTTTTTCCAAGCTCTTCGTTTTTCGTGTGAAAATCAGCACATTCAAGTTTTTTGAGCCACTCGAAACTCCAAGAACACATCATAAGCTTCCATGAGATTTTGCATCGAAGTTCGTAGGCACAAAACTAATTAGGTTATAGAAAAATATACCGGTAACTTGGTGTGTTGAAAGTCTTCGTCAGCTGTTAGAGAGAGATTATGGCACTGCACAACATTTCACTAAGTACAAATGGTTAATGGTTCACAACACATTTCTCTAGTACTTTAGATACTTAAAAATTCACTTTGAATTGATTCGTTCAACGCTGAAACTGGTCTATGCCTCATATCCATGCCATTTTTTATCCTCTTTATTGTCTCATATACATCGCTTTTTCCCAGTTCAGTCAATTGCATTTAATTTTTTAACGTTTCGAAAACCTTTTCTATACAAATATTCTACCTGTTTTCTTTTTTCTAGTTGCGACATCATTTCAAAAATTATATACCTGTTGACAATCAACCATATTTGACAAATAGTGTTGCCATGCAACTTTGGCCACAGCCGACTATCTGCACAACCTATTTATACATTACTTTTGTCTTAGAATGTTACAAAAAAGAAGTATATTAAAATTATGAAAAATAATCAATTCCTGATACTTCGTAATAAGTACGAATTCCCTCTTTTTCAACCATTAAGTGACACCAAAAACTGACAGCTACCAAAGATCCATGTAAAGATAAATTGTCCTCACTTTCGAAGATAATTCCATCGGCGAATTCACGTTTTTCCATTTTGGACAATATAGATGACAGATGAAGTAGGGCACACAGTATGTTTTCAACGAATTCGTTGAAAACTTTGCCGTCACCTCGACAGGTGTGTGTCAGTGACGTCTGCAAAGGTGGCGCCAAGCGTCCATCTGCCGGCGCCATGAACCGCATACCGATCGATTCCGAACAGCTGGCCCCTTCTTGACTCGGTTGCGGTTCAATTGAGCAAATTAATCGGAAAAAAATTACCCTATTTGGGAGGAAATATTCGATGTCCATGTCTGTCGAGAATCCGTGTTGTACAAGGTTCTTCGCCATGGAAGGTGATGTGACAATCACCATAAGAAATGTCGATTATTTGAAGGTTGGGCCATCTAGAGTTTACATTTTGAAATAGTGGTTATTTTGAATCTGACAACCCTTCTGTCACTCGTGCATTGACAGAAAGTTAGTTTGATATTTGACATAACGAAAGGGGTTGATTTACGCTTGAACCAAACTGGGAAATATTAAAAACCTATTTCCAAAGTGGTAAATTTTCTATCCAAACTGTTCGAAATTTACAAGGCTTATTCAACAGAAAAAATAACAGATGTGTTGACTCCAAATAACCACTATTTCAAAATGCAAACTCTAGATGGCCCACCATTTATTCAATTCAGAATTATTTCATGAAACTTGTACAATATTTATTGAAAATTATGTTATATGAATACATTTGTAGTAATACGTTCCATGTCGCTAAGCGGAAAATAGTTTTTCCTAGATATCAAAAATTATTTTATATTGTTATATTATTTTGATATTTTTGTATATAATTTTCAATAAATATTGCATAAGTTTCAAGATATAATTCTGAAATTAAAGTTATTTCAATTATTATTATTTAAATATTTTAATATTAGCCTTCTACATATTTAATTTCAAAAAATTATATTTAATGATTATAACTTCTGGAAATAAATTGAAATAATGTCATATAAGTACCACTTATATCAATTGACATATAAAATAAACATTCATTATAAGACATCCGAATGGTATAACAAAATCCAATAAATAAAAATTATTAACCAAAATCCTATAAATTAAATATTTTGAATAGACAAAACTTTGTTTCTGCTGATCAATCTTATGAAAACCAATATCTTTCAAAAATATCCACCATAATCTTAAGAATTTCATCATAAAACTATCTTACTTAGACTATTCAATATAATTGGATATCTAACTAAGGTACTTTATATAAAAACTCAAGATATGTAAAACATTACTGAAAAACAAGTTTTAAGTGAGACTTTGCTTCTTCAGTATTCAAATAATTCATATTCAATAAATATAATATCAATCAACAACAAATATTTACTCACCCTTCAATCTTCTAGAAAAGACTTCTAGCCGAAATGAAAGATTGAAGGGTGAGTAAATATTTGTTGTTGATTGATATTATATTTATTGAATATGAATTATTTGAAAACTGAAGAAGCAAAGTCTCTCTTAAAACTTGTTTTTCAGTAATGTTTTACATATCTTGAGTTTTTATATAAAGTACCTTAGTTAGATATCCAATAATATTGAATAGTCTAAGTAAGATAGTTTTATGATGAAATTCTTAAGATTATGGTGGATATCATAAGATTTTCATAAGATTGATCAGCAGAAACAAAATTTTGTCTATTCAAAATATTTAATTCATAGGATTTTGGTTAATAATTTTTATTTATTGGATTTTGTTATACCATCCGGATGTCTTATAATGAATGTTTATTTTATATGTCAATTGATATAAGTGGTACTTATATGACATTATTTCAATTTATTTTCAGAAGTTATAATCATTAAATATAATTTTTTGAAATTAAATATGTAGAAGGCTAATATTAAAATACTTAAATAATTTTATATACCTTCTATCAAGAATTAACCTCTATTTATGTTATTTTATTTCAATTAATTATATCTAGTATAGACTCGCAATTTAATTTATATTTGTTTTATATTGTTTCATTTTTAGTAATGGCGTAGTTTTTACTTGTCAAATGTCAAAAGATGACAGCTTCAAAAATGACAGATAGCCTTGGTGACCATTCAGCAAATGTGTTGTTTCATATCATACATAATTCCCAAATGGACATTATAACTTAATGAATTTTTCAATTCTTCGCTACATAAAACCACGTCTTATTAAACTATTAAACTAGCGGTCTTATTAAAACACCCTTCGAAGGCTCGAAATGATACCTGCCGATGAAAATTACGAACATTATTTCGTCCGTTCGATTTGTCCAGTTGTTATTCCCTCGAGATCGACCGACTGAGTTTTATCGTGGCTTTTTGCCGCGCCGACAACGTTTCGATTTCATAATTCATACCTGTACACGTTTCGCTATAAATCAAAGACCTCGCTGGGTGCCCACTTTTCTCGCTAATTTTATGCAAGGTGAACAGACCAGACGATGTACCACATAGCCCGGTATCCGGTCGACCAGATTTAATACGAAAAAACATTACAACTTGATTGTGAATCGAACAATCAACTTTTTCTGGTGTAACCAGGGGTTTTCGAGTTGACGAGAAAAGTTACTACGGGCTATATCTGGCCTCCTGGAGGTAGCCAAGGCCTAGGAAGATATTACTAAAGAACAAACCGAACACTACCTGAAGGGACACGTGAACTAATCCTGGGGATATCACAATACCTTGGACAATGATCTAGCAATCACTCACACATTCTCATAGCAGCGTTGGACATCCGGAGCTATTTACTATCTCTACTAGTCCTCTACCAGGTCTACTCACCCTAAAGTACGCCACCGGTTCACAAGGAATACAATTTCTCAAAGAAGGCATGCATATAGCAAACATGTAACGTAACACAAACTGACTAGGACATTATTAAATAAATAGACACAGTACCCAATCACCTGGGCGTGTTAATGAACGTTACAATAAAAGAAATAAAGAAATAGGTAACCGGAAATCACACAAGACGTGCAAATCAGTTACATATCAGGCACTGCGAATACCAAAATAGCACAAATAAAGAACCACTATTAAGAAATACAACAAACAACAACCAAGCATCGAGAGGAAGTATACAATATAAATAGATAACTTGGGAGGGTCGTGCCGCTTCAGTTATATACAAAGGCAATGCGTTTTAGTGAACCAATGCAGTCGAATTAATATCACTGAAGCAAAAATACACGAATGAAAAGCGATGAGAGGAAGTACAATGAACGAGCGTGCAATAACTGAGAATCTTGCATTAAAACTAAGGTGGTATTCAAAAGCGTAAAGCATGCAATCAATCAGAAAGAAGTATTTAAAAGAAGTTTACTTACTAGGAGTCACCAATTATCTCGAATATGTCGCTCAGAAGGTTTATTTCCAAGAATCTTCCTCTCTGTCGCTTCAAAATGCAATTGAGACGCCATAAGGGCGTCACTCCTCTTTGTTATCGTCACAGAACTCATGCGTCAAGAGTGCCACAGAAGGTTTGATGTAGAAATAGGCGGATAAATACCGTGATGTAATTCATGTAATCTATGAGGGATTCTCTCACTCTTATGATCCTCAAAGAATACGGATCTCTTCAACACATTTTCTCAGTGACACTTCTGAGCGTTCTTACATTGTTTCATTTTATCCCAGAGCCACTAAGATATGGTTTTTAATTTTGAATCGATTTTTCAGCCAAAGGATCATCGTTCATGGAATTAACTATAAAACGCATCAAACTCTACATACGTAATTATTATTTTAATAAAAAATTCGATAAGTCTTCAGGTGATAATTTTTTAAATTGTACCTCTTCATCGTTATTTTATTTGGCTGGAAAAGTTGTGGAATCATTGTCAAAGAAGAACGAATTTTATTTAACAAAATTTCAAGAATTTTTGTCAGCTAACTGCCCCAAATGTTCCTTTTTTCCTAAAAATTACTATTCTTTTCAGGTTCTATGATGAACTCGACTTCGTGGTGTAAGTTAGCCTATTGGGAGATGGGACAAAGAGTTGGACCCCTCTACCCTGTGGAGCAACCGGCTGTGAATGTGTTCGGGCAAGTGCTCTATGGAGATGGCCTATCGCTGGAAACGCTAGCCAGGCATAGCTTCAGCCCACCTGACTCGGTGACCAGAACGAGGGATAAAATTGGTTTAGGTATGTAATGTTTCAGATTATACAAGTTATCTGGTAAGGCTATCACATATGATGATTATTATTATTATTATTTATGGCAAGCGGGCGTCTGTCCACCCTACCACTGCGTCCGCACGGACTATTGTGGTTCACCCCTAATTTATATCTGCCCGACGAGATCCAGTTTTTGGATAAAACCGATAATCTTGTTCAGGGGTAATTTTTTCAGTTCGCTGTGGGCTATAAAAGCCTGGCCAAAGACTTCGAATCTGATGCGACTCACCGCTGGGCACTCTGAGACGATGTGCATGGCTGTTTCAGTGTCCTCAAGACACAGCCTGCATTCATTGTCTTCAGCCAGACCGATTTTGTGCAAATGCGCTTTCAGTCTGCAGTGACCTGTCATAATTCCGACAAGTGTTCTTGGTTTGGCCCTATCCAGACCTAGCGCTAGGTTCGCCATCTTTTTGTTCGAAGCTGTTCCAAGGAACAACTTTGAATGTTTCAGGCCAGAATGGCTCCGCCAGAAAGACTCTAGCCTTGAGTTCATTCTGCCTGTTATCGCCTCGTTGGCCACGTCATGTGGTATTCCCAGGAATGGTTCCGGTCCTACCAGAGGCAGCACAGCTCCAGCAAATGCCAGCCGATCTGCCTCCTCGTTACCCAAATAGTTTGAGTGGCTCGGTATCCAGAGTGACTCCGTTATACATACCGAGCCTGTTTAAAGACGTACGGCAACTCCAGACTGTTTTGGATGTAAAACAGCTAGATTCCAGAACTTTTAGTACTGACTGAATATTTTGATTATACCGTGGTTTAACCGTGGTGGATTTGCCGTTTTATCAGCAGTTCCGCCGCGGTCTCAATGGCAAATATTTCTGCCTGGAATATGGTTGCGTTTTGACCGAGACTCAATGAGATGTTAATTTTCGGTTTACTCCCATAGACTCCCGCTCCTGTTCCGTTCGTCGTTCGCGAGCCGTCTGTGAACAAGCCAAGGTCGGTTCTTAATAGAACCTCAGCATGCTGGGTCCATTCGTCCCGGCTGGGGACGATTACATTGAAATTCCGTTCCTGGCTCGTGATTTTTGACATTAGATCCGAGGGCATCGATAGGATACTGTTCGTTAAAAGCTCGTCCAGCAGTCCTGAGCCTCCCATCACTATTGCATCTGGCCTGTCAATCGCCAGTTGATATAGTTTGTATGTGGTCCGTTTCGCCTCCCTCTGCACGAGTAGGTGCAGGGGTGGTAGATTTAGTAGGACTTCATTGGCTGCCGTGGGTGTGGTGCGAAACGCATCTGTAATTTCAAGGCAAGCCTGTCTCTGTATTCGGGTGAGCTTTTGTTCGCCAACCGTTTGTTGGCCTTTCTTCCACCACGCTGCAGCGCCATACACTATCCGTGGTCTAATTACCATAGTGTATAGCCGGTACATCTGCCTGGGCTTTAGGCCCCAGGTTTTACCACAGATCCGCCTGCAAGTCCAGAAACCCATTCTGGCTTTATGACACACTTTATCCAGGTGTGCATTCCAGGTGAGGGTCTTGTCCAGGAGTATTCCCAGGTATTTTGCCTCAAATGAGAATTTTATTATTTCACCACGGATAGTCGGCGGTTCTAAATCATTCAACTTCCGTTTTTTAGTGAATGGTACTATAACTACCTTTTGCGGGTTGAGAGACATGTCTTCTCTTATATACCATTGGTCAATAGGGTTCAGTATCTCTTGAAAGACGGCCGATATTGTCACCTCCGATTTACCTTTCACTATGATTGCCAGGTCATCAGCAAATGCTTGAACGTCGACTCCCCACAGCGAAATGATCGCTAGCAGGTCATCAACGAGAAGGGTCCACAGTAAGGGTGAGAGAATACCTCCCTGCGGACAGCCCTTCGCAGCCTTGAAGTCGAAGATCTCATCCTAGTATGAGGTCGTTATTGTTCTGCCGCATAGCATTGCCTGTATCCATCTACAGATTAGCGGGTCGATTCCTCTCGTAGCGATAGCCTCAGCGAAGGAAGCCGGCAGTGTATTGTTAAAAGCACCTTCAATGTCCAGAAACGCTGTTAGTGCTATCTCTCGATTATCGAGAGATTGGTTTAATTTTCCGACCAAATTATGCAATGCAAGTTCTGCCAACTTGCCAGCCTGGCAAGTATTGATGAGGGCTAGGGGGACTGCCAATTAGCACCTTCCCCCTGAAAAAATGATGATACTTTATCATTTAAAATCAGGCGATCTATTAAAACCCAGACATCAATGTACTGGTCTAAAGTCGAAAATAAACTGACCAAGTGCTGTCCCCGATGTTAAATTGTCAGATGATCAAACCTCAAATACATCGTGTTACTGCGTGAATTGTACCCATCCAATAAATTGATGGTCTACTTATAAAGGATGTGTTCGGATCCTTCATCTTCACTGAGGGGGGTCCAAAACTATACCTTGAAATTCTAAACCTCCTTTAGTTCAACGCACGTCAGCCAGTTTCCTATTTCTTCATTGTATCATCCGAATAATCCAAAATTAATTGATACGAGTATTACATTCTTCGAAAGAGAGTGCCAATCCAACTTTTACCTCGTTCAATTCAACCAAGCTAGCAATCAATCGGATTCAACTGAGATGTTCCAAATGGAGGTCGATATCGTCGATAAGAAAAACATAATTAGGCAGTAACTCGACGCAAGCCAGCGTTTCTGGCGTTGAAGTATGGAACTACATAGACTAGGGGTAATTGATACTTAAAAAAATGTACCATGGATGGATCTCTACATCAATATTTCGAAAGACCCGAATTTCAGCAGCGAAATTAAAGTGTAAAAAGCTGTAATGCAGAAAATGTGGTAATCTGTGAAATAAAGGTGTTTGAAGTCACTAAAGGACCCTCGGTTGGAGCAGCTGCTATCATCGAACACAATGAAGGATTTTTCTAGAAATACAAAGACTTACCCCTCTCCATAAAATCTTTGCTGATGATACAAGTGCTGGTCCTATACTAGTAATTATGGCAGTTATCGTCCTTTACCACTGACCACAGTAGACTAACCTCAAAATGTTCTTTTTGTGAGTCGAAAGGCTCTTTTCCGTTGAGGCCTGCAAAAATATAGGGGTATAAGCTGAGAAAAGATAGAAGTATCTAATTTAATAAAAGTATTCGCATTCCGGTACGAATTTTGTGTTTTATTTACTATAAACAAAAGAAAATGTGACATTTCTCAATATTGCCAGGATTTCGGAGATCACAGACAACAATTATGTAATTGAATCGGAAATTCTTGAACGCAAGTCGGAAACTAAGGACTTGGGTATAATTTTTCAACAAAATTTTAAATTTAATAGCCACTTTGACTTCATCGCCAACAAAGCTTACAAGTTACTAGGTTTAGTTTTTAGAAATAGCAGAGATTTTGATTGTTCCACTACCATTTCACTCTATAAAGCCCTCGTAAGACCTCAGCTGGAATATGCTTCAGTGGTTTGGATGCCGTCAACCATATCTCATATTGACAGAATTGAAAAAGTGCAGAAAAAATTCCTTCGCTTTTTACACCTGAAAAAATACAATGAGTATCCTTTCATGAAGTCATATATTTCCATGTTGACAGATTTCGATATGTGCACTTTAGTTAATAGACGTAAGTGTAACGCAGTTCTTTTCATTTTTAAAGTTGTGAATAATTTAACATTTCAAGACTGCCAGTTTACTAATCTTTTGAAATTTAAGATTCCTAATTTATATCTGAGACTTAGAGATAGGGAAATTTTTTATGTAACACCAGGTAGTTCATCTCCTATTAATAAAATGATGTCCATATGCAATGAGTTGATTAATAAATCTGATATAGATTTATTCAATACTAGTTTACAAAATGTGAGAAGACTGTTCTCCTAGGTTAAGTGATTGTTGATAGTATTTTGTTGTTCTCCATCTGTAATTACCCATTTGGGTGTTTGTGTAGAAGTAAATAAATAAATAAAAAATAAAAAAAATTAGACCTACCGCCTCATTGAACTACCCAAGACAATTATATTGATCAATGAACTACACTAGTATAAAATAATAAGTTTAAGATGAAGTTATGAGCGTGATAGCTAATAATTATCTATGTTTTTCCAGGAGTAACTATATCCCATGAAGGAGACTCAGTCTGGGTCTACAACCGATCAGATTCGCCCATCTTCGTCAACTCCCTCAGTCTGGACGACCACGATTCTGCCTCCCCTACACGTGTACCTGCTGACTACTGTCTGTGCATCTTCGATCCCATCAGGGTGTACCACAATAACAACGACTGGACCTATAGAAGGACACAAAATTTCGGACCTATCGATAGGAACTCAATAAGACTCAGCTTCGTCAAGGGCTGGGGACCTAGGTACTCCAGACAAGAGATCACCTCGTGTCCCTGCTGGTTAGAAATTCTACTCTCGCCATGTAGGTGATCCAAGCACAGGGCCCGTTTTAGAGCCAGATTTGGACCTGAGTGATAATTAAATTGTTTTGTCGGAGGTGCGTTGGAAATATTGGATCTACACCATTCCAGAAATTGTATTTAGAACAAATAGTGTACCTTCCTGATGGAAATCGACTTTTGTGATTTTATTGTTGAATTATTCTAAGGTTGCTGGCAGCTTTGATCGAATTTTACTTGGTGTGATTTTCATGGGTTTTGATGATTTGTTTGGTCTTGTTTTTCATTGTTTTATCAGTAAGATGAAATCTTAATCCTTAATTAACCTGCATCAAAAACAACACGTTGAAACAAATAGAAGAAACACGGGTTGCTACCTAAATAAGCGAAATATTGTAGATGTATAACGGTTATAAGGTGGTTACGTAACTTTGTATAGTTTCATTGAGATAAGTTTTTTGAAATAAGAATTTACTTAGTTTTATATCACTTTTCATTTACTTAATATAGAGTGAATCAAGTTTCGTAGTGTTTACTACATTATCACACTGAATGAAACAAATCGTATGTCAACGATTATATATATTCGTTGAAGACTTCGGCTGTGCAAAACTTTGAGAAGTGGGGTGTTACAAACTTCAGTCTGCTCATTCAATAGTTTTATTTGATTCCAGAATGTCTAGTTTTTCCTTCCAGATGTAATAGTTCAAGATTGCCCACTTCTGGGAAGATGTGATTGGTTTTATTCGGTTTTAAAATGTAGCAAATACTACAAAACTAGAGTTACGGTGTGTTCAATGGAAAAAAGTGATAGAAAACTAAGTAAGTTCTTATTTCATTGCATTTTAAAATGTACTATCACAAAGTTATGAAATACTCGATCCAATATAAGTTTTTCAATAAACATCATTACTAATTTCTATAAATGATTAATTATTTTGCTATTCTCGAAATTTGGCCAAATTTTGGACTATTTTACAGAAACCTCCGCCGCATAATGATGGACATTTACATTCAATCAGATCGTAAAAAAGTTTTTTCAATTGAATGAATAAGTTGGTCACTTAACGGACCTGGGTTAAGTTGTTTTTTAAACCCTTTGTGTCAATATTTGTATTGGCTAACTGATTTAGCAAAATTAAGTTTTTCCTCCTTATGCTGAAGCAACTAGTGGTCGAACACAATGAATTTAAGGAAATTTTATTAAAATCTTGGACAAAAATGATTATAATTTTTCATAAAAGCAATTTGTTCAGCCTCGACATAAATTTGAAATATACCAAAACGATTTTTCATGGTTTTTTGTAAATTTACGGCTATTACTCAAAAATTTATCGATGTTGAAGTTTGCATTCACTGAAATTGAAGAGAATACAATAAAATTTGTTTGTAATCGAGCTTTCTACAAACAGACCCAACGAAACGAAACGCATGATATAAATCGTACTATTACTACCAGTGAAGAATATGTTAATCTTAAAATTATATGTTTTGTTAAAGATATTGTTAAAATCTCAGAAGTTTATTTGTACATTAGGACTATTTATTTGAATTGGAACTATCCTCAAAGCTGCTACTCAACCTACTCGCTACTAACCACAATTAAAATGTACGAAGAGTAATGTAATTCAGCAGTATTAAGACTGTAATTTTGGTCAGAAATGCTATATTATACGAGATGGTTTTAAAAAGTTTAATGAAGGCTGAGTTTTGTAATATAAATAGGGGAACGGTGCTGATTTTTGTTCCGTCCGAATTGTTACTTTTTTACAGATTAACCGTTTCTATTATATTATTGAACGAATTTTTCCAAACCATGAGAGAACGACTTAAAATTTGCACTCCAAGTTTGTCCACTTGCTACCACGAAAAATTGTCAAATTCTGTTGGCTTGACTCATATGTACAGATTATCAAAAATTTCCCATTTTTTGTTCCATACAGCAATAACCCTAAGCGATAAAAACATGTTCCTTACAAAATGCCTTAAAGCATGGTTTGGAAAATTTTAGCGTCAAGCTATAGAAAATAAAGGCCTGTAGTCAGGATAACTGATGTAATTTTGTAAAATTAAAGTGAAAGACATTAACAAATTCAAATAAAAGTGTAGTTACAAAAAATACAACTAAAAATATTCATTCACTACTTGCCTCTTCCCAATTGAATTCGCTTTAACTTTGTAATATTCAGAGTAGTGAAAATTTCCCTGATATTATATACGCTCGAGATTTTTCTCGAAAAATGACATCAGTTTCTTGTTTTGTAATTTTGAATTTCTAGTCCTGTACAGTAAATGTTGAACCTGAAACAAAGCATTAATGGCTTGTGTCAAAATAAGTGCCTCAATATAGCCTTAATCATCGAAAAAATATCCATTTGCCAGTTGAAGCAATAATTCACATTATATGAATAATAACGAATGAATCTCTCTTAGTGTATTTATAAACAAAAATGGATAAAAGCTGGGAATGAAACTTGAAACATGTATGTAGAACTAATAAAAAATGTTTTGAACTGCCATAAAAATATTTGAGAAACTGGTGTCACTATTTATGAGAATTTTGAAATTGTATAATTTTGTATATTTTTGCAAGTAGAAATTGAACGAATAAACTTTTGAAAGATGTACAGAGATATAAATTTTAAGTATCGAAGACACAGGATATTTGATGGTTAAAGATTTCGCTTGAGTCAAACATTTGAAAGTTCAAACATTCATAAGAGTCAAGTTCATTTCTTCCTCACATGTTTTCTGAATCAAAAATCTTGTGTTTCGCCTTTTATACACATTATTTCCACGAAAATGTAATATATTAAGGCGATTCGAGTTATAAGTTATAAATTGTCTGGTGCTGTGGGATTCCCAATTTTTCAAAAGATTTGACACAATTATAAATTAATGAAACGTATTCATTTGTATCAATCAGTTTCTGAATCAAGAATCAAAGATTCACTTTTATTTTTGTTTTAGATCTACACAGAGTACATATAAATGAATCGAAAATAGTGGCCGTTGAAATATTTTCTTCAACTGTCGTCGTCAACTAAGATGTTCGAAAACTGTATTCACTAATTGAAAAAAATTTTGGAAAAAACAGGAAGATCTAACTGGTGTACAATTCAATTTGATTCGTAATTCTCGCAACTGCAAGTTTTTAGTTTAGATTAGTTTCAATTTGCAAGTTCCAAATTGGTGGAAATCTCACCTGTATTTCATCATTTCCCGATGCAAATTGCTTGACATGGTTTCTTGACTATTCATTAAGATTCATAGGAATTTTACTTCGTGTCGGTTTTTTATTAAAAAATATCCTGCATTGTTCACTTCTATTATTAACGTCATTTCCTCATGAGAATTTGAGGAAATTTTCGAAAATATACGATTAACAATACCAAAAAACTTGCACAGAAACAAATTTAAAATATCAAAACATAGGTCGACTGTCACTTTCGAACGGTACCAAGTGCCATCTACAGGAGAAAAAAAGAATGTCCGATCAAACCGACAGGTGGTCGCTACATTTCTGTGCAAAATTGAATCTGTACACTTGTCAAATCTCATATTTCATGCAATTGTCGATCAGCATTAGAATAGAGCATATTTAATGTAATGTGTGTTTTTCCAAAAAAGGAATTTGTTATATGTTGTAAGAACTAGCACTATGACGTTATAAAACCCTTTAGAATTGTGAAATGTTCAAAAATGGTTTAAATTTTTGAAAAATTGGAGAAATCTCTGTGTTTGGGACCACATATGGAACTGTGTATGATTAAAAGCATTTTTATTTTATAAGCTAATCCATATGTTTCAGGCAAATCGTTATCTTTGGTTTATTCCCGCGTAGGGATATTTAATCATTGAAGTTCATTATGTAATATTTATAAATTATAATTTATTATTCGACTATGTTATTTCTGGAACTTTCAAGATGGCTAAGACCAAAGACTGTGCCTTTTTATTGAGAGTAAATTAATGCCAATTATTACTTGCGTTTTTTTTTCACAATTTATTTATGGTTACAACCTGCGATTTTAAATTGCACGCCATCTTGTTGTGGCGAGCATTGAATAACAATCTTCCACTGCTTACATCTGAAGATATTGTGATTAAATAAAAAGAGAAATAATTCAAAGAAAAGTTCATCATTGTATTATAACACGAGAGTTAATGTGAATTTGTCACATACCACATGACACTATTGGATTTCTTTGGAGTTTCCTAAAAAAATATTTATGTATATCAGCGACTCGAAGAATTCAAAAGTCTGAGAAGAAATTGGAAAAATGTTATTAAAAATTTCTTGACAAAACAGCGTTAAGTAAACCCCTAAAAAAATAATAATACATTAACAAGTTCATATGAATCTAAAATATTTCTCACAAAATGGAAATTTAATCAAATCAAACTTTGAACTTTGAAATATTCAGTAGAACAATATTTTTCGGTATGAAAATAAAACAAGCGGATAAAAATTAAGCATGAACAGATAAAAAATTTTAAATAGGGAAGTGAAAAATGTGTTTCAAACAATATGTAACTTTTAAAGTGGGAAATTTTTAGGAAAAATGTATTAAACGATAGACATGATTATTTCATAATATCAGACATTTTGTTTTATTAAAGTTCTTCAGCTATTACATATTTAAATCGAGAGTATTGTAGTTTCATCTAGTTTTAATATTGTGCTTTTGTAAGTGTATACAACACTTATGATTTCAATATGGGATATCGCTGAAAATTTTCTATCAAAATTATGTTTTTTGTTTGTTTACTTTCCTTCTTTCGAGAAATCTTAAATGAAAAAATATTATATTAATTGAAACAAAATTACCAAACAAGGTTTTCAGGAAACAGAAATTTGTAAGGCTAACTAATATCCCTGTGGTTTCTTAATAATAAATATTTTATTGATACGACATTTCAATTGAACTAAACAATATTTCTATCTGGTGGAGATGACTAATGACATTGAAGAGAAGAATTATTATGTCTGAGAAGAGAAACCTCTCAACAAAATATTGAAAATCATTATTTAAAATGGTGGAGGAGCTATAGCAATTAAAGATAGTTAATTTGTTCAGCAATAGGATTATCAGGGGCTCTAACTGCTACTGAAAAAACGACTACTTACTTGAAATATAAACTTAATTTTGATTGATGCATAAATGCAAATTTTAAATAGCCCACCCCTTATCAAGAATGATGAATTCACGAAAGCTCCTCCGCCAAAAAGGTACAATCACAATGAAAGAATTCAGTGTATCGAATTGTGAAGTTTCTTATTCTCATTCAACTAAAAGTACTAACTAGGACTGATGTAAAGTTGAATTAATCAAGAATAGAACAGGAGCTTCGAGAAAATCATGTTCTTGGATGAATTGGAATATCTACTGAATTCAAGGTAATAAGTAAACAGAGTACGTTTTTATCAGTGTTTGTTCAAAAGTCATAGTTAAGACAAGAATTCCCCAACTTGTATTATGGATTGCGTACCCTCTAATTGTTATGAGTTAAATATTTGGATACTTTCAACAACAAGAAGGAATAAATATTCTATGTTGAGCGAATATTCCGTGGTCGAAATTCTAACCTTAATCCTGTAAACCATACAGGTTTTACCTTTTTTTCTTTTCTGTTCGCGTCTTGCTCAAGTTTGTTTTGATAAATCTCCTAGAAAAAGGTATTGTGCTTCAATCTAGAAAGTGAATTCTGAGTGTGTCGATGGGATAATTCAAGAAAGGAATTACTCAGTTATTGTTTTAGCATCATTCAAGATTGACGGGTAATTCAAGCCAGAAATTGCCCGAGTGTAGTGTCAATTAACATAAAGTTTCAAAGTGAATCCTCTATACAACAACCATTTTACATTTAAAAAGAAGAGTCACGTACACCAGTATAGAGTGAACCATATAAACATCAAATAAACCTGTTAACTGTTACTCGTATTTTATCCAACACCCAGTATCTGCATCAAAGTATACAGAGTTCGACGACCGTTCCGACGTGAAACACAAGGTCACTGGCGTCACAGGAAGACATGCGCACCAAGCCTGTCTGAAGAGTTTAGATGTGCATGCTCTTTGAAATTTCAATATAAAAACAATTATTCACAATAAAGCTTCGATTTTCCACAAATAACCAGTCCTGTGCATTTCTGTCGGGGTGTAAGGAAATATTTGGATCAAATTCAGAATCAAAGATGGATTGGCCGTGGAGGATCTGTATACTGGCCAGCTTGGTCTCCGGATTTGAATCCCCTAGATTTTTTATGGGGATATTTGAATGAATACGTGCACTCAGCTCCAGTTCGAAATAGTCAAGAATTGAAGGCAACGTGTAATAATTGGTTGCGAACACATTAGGAATATTCCAGGGATTTTTTTATTTTATGTCGTTCTTGTTATAGAGGTTTTGTCTTTTTTATTTTGTCTTTTACCCAGTTAAACTCGTTGGGAACACATGAGGAATTATCTGGGGATTTTTGCGAATCTGCGAACATATCGGGTGTTTTTTTAAGAGTGATAGAACTTTCGATAGGAATAACTGTGATTTGACAGAAGGTAGAAGCCATGTTGTTTTGACATTTCTGTTCGGTAAGCATTGACAAATTATCATGAGAAGACTCACGCCGCAACAACGTTTACAAATTGTTGAAATTTATTTTCAAAATCAGTGTTCTATTCGCCAAACTTATAGAGCACTTCGTGAAATTTATGGTTTACATAATCGTCCATCAGAGCAGCTTATTCGTCGAACTATCGATAGATTTCGGACAAAATTTTCTCTACTCGATGCAACAACAACAACAAGACAAAGAACTGTACGTACAGAAGAAAATATCGCTGCTGTAAGTAAAAGTGTTACTGATGATACAGATTTGTCTATTCATCGACGTTCACAACAAGTTGGACTATGTATCCACCACATGGAAAATTTGGCGTAAAGATCTTGTCCACACCCTTACAAGATCCAACTGGTTCAAGAACTAAAGCCACTTGTCCATAATAAGCGTCGTTTGTTTGCTGATTGGGCCCTAGAACAGCTTGAAGTTTATCCACTTTTTATGGTAAAATTGTGTTTAGTGATGAAGCTCATTTCTGGTTGAACGGCTATGTAAACAAGCAAAATTGCCGTATATAGAGTGAAAACAAACCTCAAGAAGTACTGCAGGTTCCATTGCATCCTGAAAAATGCACTGTATGGTGTGCTTTACTCGCTGGAGGCATCATTGGTCCATATTTCTTTAAAAACGATGCTGGAGCTGATGTTACAGTTCGATGATCAATTATTATTTGTTTCAAAATTTGGATGGTATCGACCCAGAAGTGTTTTGGTTCCAACAAGATGGTGCTACACCTCATGCTGCTACCGTAACAATTGATTTATTGAAAGAAAGATTTGGCGATAACATTATTTCAAGAAATGGTCCAATTAATTGGCCTGCAATATCATGCGACATAACTCCACTGGATTATTTTCTTTCCAAAATCCAACTGAATCAACAACTTCACCAATTGGATCCTTGAGCAGGTTGCTGATTTTGTAAACAAAATCATTCTCATTGGTAAGCCCCCTTTTCACCTCGATGGCTTCGTTAATAAGCATAACTGTCGCATTTGGGGCTTAGAAAATCTACGAATGATTCATCAGAAAGTAATGCATCCATAATGGGTCATTGTTTGGTGTACATTATGGTCTGGAGGAATAATTGGACCTTTCTTTTTTCGAAAACGAAGAAGATAATGCAGTAACGGTGAAAGGCGAACGTTATCGTGCTATGATAACCCAGTTTCTTGCGCCTCATTTGGAAGTTATTGATCTTGACAACATGTGGTTTCGGCAGGACGTTTCCACGAGATTTGGCGATAACATCATTTCGAAAAATGGTCCAATTAATGGGCCTCCAAGATCATGCGACATAACTCCACTGGATTATTTTCTTTGGGGTTATGTCAATTCATTGGTTTATGCTGATAAACCAGAAACAATAGACGCGTTGGAAGCCAACATAACTCGTGTTATTGATGAAATAGGGCCTGAATCACTCGAGAAAGTGGCCCAAAATAGGTCTGGTCGAATGCAGTTCTTTAGAGCTAGTTGTGGTCGACATATGCCGGAAATTATTTTTAAAACATAAATCTCATAAACATTTTTTTTAAATAAATTTGGCTTCAAACTTAATTTAAATGTATTTATTTCAATTTAAGTTCCAAAAAAACACCCGATAGATGCAGAAACGTATTAGAAAACGTATTGAAATTAACGGTGGCCATTTTGAAAATTTACTGTGTTTTATTTTATAACGTTCATGTTATAGAGGTTTTGTTTTTTTTATTTTGTCCTTTACCCAGTTAAACTCGTTGATTAGAATTATGTTCGAATAAATTTTTTTCATCTTTTTTTGGATTATTTATCTTAAATTTAATTTTTTTAACACTATTTAGTATGGCAAAAGTAAATATGACGTTATTGCTGACGACTGTCAAAATGACAGACACCTGTGATGTTTTTCGAGATCGCATATCATCACAAAATCACTTTTTTCTCGAGAATGGTGCTCCGTAACGCTTTCAACGAAGGGTACCTTTTTTCTTCAAAAATGTATGAGGACTCTATTTCTTTGATTAAAATTTCAATTCGATCACTCGATCAAAAATTTGAAGTAATTTTATGAAAGACTGCCCTGTTATCTCCGCCACTGATGAGAATCAGTAAGTTTATCGATCATCAGACGATTCAGTTCATCCAAAAACCTCCATGTACTAAATTTCATTCAAATCCACCAAATTTTGACCAAGATGTCGCTAGTTTATTGGATTTTGAAGGTAATGTTGAAGAAACACTAGCGCCCATAGGGTACATTTTAGGACCTTAGTTGGTATGAAGTTTTCTTCATATTTTGACCTCTAGAATCACCCCCTGAAATATATGAACGTTAAATCCGCACACTCTGTATATATCCCCCGAAACAGCCTATATATTAAGTCGGCGTAGGCCAGAAATTGCTGTCCCACCTCACCAACTGACCGCCAAAAAACGTTACGGCAGAAAGAGCACGAACATTTCGATGGAAAGATATAAATTAGGGTTAGGTAAGAAAGAGGTGCATCCTATACCTAAAAAAAAATACAATATCAGATCATCTGCCAGAACACAATGGGGCGACGGAAATCAGGATCGCACTAAGACTTGATTCGAGGTGGGTTCGCGTCTTCAGGGGTCGTTGAGAGGACTTGTTCTAAGATCCCCTGAAAAAAAAACATGTATGCAGATTTTTAAAATATGCACATAAGTATTGTGTTGACTCGACCGTTACTTTTCCGCAAGCTATATCTCCTAAAGAATTAAATACGAGAATATATCGGATTGAATTTTTTAGAGTGATGGAGCTTTAAATTGAAATAAAACACATTTGAAGTAAGATTGAAACCAAATTTTTTTTTATTCGAAAGATAATTTTATGACAATTATCTTTTAAAAATAATTTTCAGCATATGTCCACCACGACTAACTCTGACCAGACCAATTATGGACCATTTTTTCGACTAATTCAGGCCTTATTTAATCACACGAGTTATGTTGGCTTCCAAAGCGTCTATTGTTTCTTGTTCATCAGCATAAACTATTGACTTGACATAACCACAAAGAAAATAATCCAGTGGAGTTATGTCGCATGATCTTGAAGGCCAATTAATAGGATCATTTCTCGAAATAATGCTATGGCCAAATCTTTCTTTCAATAAATCAATTGTTACGGTAGCAGCATGAGGTGTGGCATCATCTTGTTGGAACCAAAACACTTCTGGGTCGATACCATTCCAATTTTGGAACAAATATTCATTGATCAGCGATCGGTAACGAGCACCATTCACTGTAACATTAGCTCCAGCATCGTTTTTAAAGAAATATGGACCGATGATGCCTCCAGCGTGTAAAGCACGCAAAGATGCAATGGAACCTGCAGAACTTCTTGAGGATTGTTTTCACTCCATATACTGCAATTTTGCTCGTTTACATAGCCGTTCAACCAGAAATGAGGTTCATCACTAAACACAATTTCACGATAAAAAAGTGGATCAACTTCAAGCTGTTCTAGGGCCCAATCAGCAAACAAACGACGCTTATTATGGTCAAGTGGCTTTAGTTCTTGAACCAGTTGGATTTTGTATGGGTGTAGACCAAAGATCTTTACGCAATATTTTCCATGTGGTGGATGCACAGAGTCCAACTTGTTGTGAACGTCTACGAATAGACAAATCTGGATAATCATTAATACTATGACTTACAGCAGCAATATTTTCTTCTGTACGCACAGTTCTTTGTCTTGTTGTTGCACCGAGTAGAGAAAATGTTGTCCGAAATCTATCGATAGTTTAACGAATAAGCTGCTCTGATGGACAATTATGTAAACCACAAATTTCACGAAGTGCTCTATAAGTTTAGCGAATAGAACACTGATTTAAAAATAAATGTCAACAATTTGTAAACGTTGTTGCGGCGTGAGCTTTCCACGATAATTTGTCAATGTTTACTGAACAGAAATGTCAAAACAACATGGCTTCTACCTTCTGTCAAATCGCAGTTATCCCTATCGAAAGTTTTCATTCTAAAAAAAAAAACCGATATTTATAGGTGAAGTCTTCAATATTAAATACAGTAATTCTGTAGTATCTCACTACAAATTCAAATTTTATAAAAATTTTTTTGATACTGTGTGATCAGTATTAATTCTATATGTCTATTAAAAGAGAAACAGTATTTTCTCAGGGATTTATTTAATTTAATTTCGAAAAGTTTTTGGGAAAAGTTATATAATTAAAATTTGTAGCGAGATACATCAGTATTACTCTTTAATATTTAAGACCTGCTCTATGCTAACGCAAAAAATTATAACTACTTATTATCAAGTTCACTGCTTAAACTGCTTTCAAGATGGGAACATACGAGTATGAAAATTTGATATAATGGTTAGTTTAGATTCGATATTACAGAAAAATTTTAAAGAAAACAGAAATATGACATAAATTATATTGTATCGGGTGTTTTTTTAGAGTTATAGAAATTTAAATTGAAATAAAACACATTCAAATTAAGATTGAAGTCAAATTTTTCGTTATTTTAGAGATAGTTTTATGACATTCATGTTTTAAAAATAATTTCTGGCATATGTCCATCACGAACAGCTCTGAGGAACCGCATTCGAACAAACCAATTTTGGACCACTTTTTCGTGTAATTCAGCCCTTATTTCATCAATAACACGAGTTATCTCGGCTTCCAAAACGTTGTTTCTGGTTTATCAGCATAAACCAATGACTTGACATACTCAAAAGAAAATAATCCAGTGGAGTTATGTCGCATGATCTTGGAGGCCAATTAATTGGACCATTTGTCGAAATAATGTTATCGCCAAATCTTTCTATCAATAAATCAATTGTTACAGTAGCAGCATGAGATGTAGCACCATCTTGTTGGAACCAAAGCACTTCTAGGTCGGTTTTGGAGCTCATGTCGTGTGCTTAACACAACAAAAGTTTTGAGTCGCTGAAGAAATCCCTGCGCCGCAACTGGGACCGATTAACGCCCGAAGAGCTGCTGCCGAAAATTTCAAGAAGCGTCTAAAGCTATGTATCACCGCCAAATGACGCCACTTCGAAACCGCTTAAATATATTATTACCAAATGCTTATGTTAATATTATTCGTTGTTGTCTTGTTTAATTCTTTTTGTTTAATAAAGTTTAATGAAAAAAATTTGTCCCATGTTTTTCTGGTCACGCTGTTATTCAGTTCATTCCAATAATAACTAGAATGTGTATTATTTAATTAAAGTTAGCCATAAACGTTAACACGCTAAAGCTTGAAACTTGATGTGGCATTAATATTTCTCGTATATTTTACACTTGACATTGTTATGTATTGTTTGAATGATATCACGCCAATCAATAAATGATGCAGATACGGCCCTGCAAGGGAGGACCCGTCCATCGAGTAGCCTTGCTGGGGGCAATTCACTGTTTTAGAACGCGACCTACGCACTACCTACCTAAAGCAAAACCGACCTCCATGGTCCCTGCAACAGACGAAGATAGAGCAACAACCTGTTAACGCCTCTTTTAAATTATTTTCTTTGTATGGGGTCCATTTTAATAGATTACAGACGACAAACCAAATCATTGGCCATATCTGATTGTGTTGCCGGAATACAGGAACACGACTGTGCTGACCCGCTGATATAACATATGTTTTTTATAATTCTGGATGAAAAAAGCCCAACACCACTGTGGTCGAGTGTGCCATGGGGACATAACAGTTTTAGAGTTATAAGTTAACAGTGGGATGTGATCGAAGGTATCTACACCTTTTCGGACAGTTGGATATTAAGTGTCGCTTTTACAAGTTTCGTTTTGTTTTGTCTCTTTCGTTTTTCTGTGAGTAAAATTTGATATTTTCGAAAATTCATGATTCTATCTGTTAATTTTCCTAATGATTTTCGATATAAAAACCATTTTGCGACACTACCAATTGACAAACATTTTTAATGCATACACATCCTACCAAAGGTAAAAAAACTTTCAAATGATAACAGAAATTTTCTGAAGTAGAAAATTCGCAATAGTTACTTTTCTCTTCAAATAATGACCAAAGTAAAGTATTGGATAATATTATATCATTCCTGTAAAATTTTATTATAATTATTTGATTGATTCGGTCTTTACTTGGTGAAAACTCATTTTAATTAAAAAAATGTATATGAGACAGTACAATGTAATACCTGAAGAAGCCACATCGTGGTGAAACAATTGTTGTAGTTGTACAAACATTTTTGTGGAAATAAATTACTGTCTCATATATAGTTTTTTAATTTATAATATTATAATTGTTACAAATACCACGCGTCAAAAATAATGGCGAAAATAAGCTGTATTGATTCTCTACAGATTTAATCTAAAATTCTCTTGAAAACTTTTAAGAATTAAATTTCAAAAAACATGCCTTAAAAACACTGTTTCACTTTATAGATATATAGATTATCAACTCTCAGGTGAGCGGCAAACAAATCATAAAGAATCAAAAGAAAACATTGACCAACAATATCTAAATCCATTACTCAAGACAAATTTGTTTCGAATGGATATTGAGGAATAACAAATTCATTCACCAAAAATGTTCCACATAGAATTCAAAAAGGTCTTTTTTTATTTCCCTTTTTTAAAAATTGAATAACACATTCTCCAGAAAAAAAAATTGAAATTCTAACCCAAAAAAAATTATATACATAGCTACATTCATCAATGTTTTAGAATAAACTGATTTAAAGTATACCCAAAAATTAAAACCGCAATGTCATATATCGGGTGTTTTTTTTAGAGTGATGGATTTTTCGATAGGGATAACTATGATTTGACAGAAGGTAGAAGCCATGTTGTTTTGACATTTCTGTTCGGTAAGCATTGACAAATTATCATGAAAAGACTCACGCCGCAACAACGTTTACAAATTGTTGAAATTTATTTTCAAAATCAGTGTTCTATTCGCCAAACTTATAGAGCACTTCGTGAAATTTATGGTTTACATAATCGTCCATCAGAGCAGCTTATTCGTCGAACTATCGATAGATTTCGGACAAGATTTTCTCTACTCGATGCAACAACAACAAGACAAAAAACTGCACGTACAGAAGAAAATATCGCTGTTTTAAGTCATAGTGTTAATGATGATCCAGATTTGTCTATTAATCGACGTTCACCACAAGTTGGACTCTGTGCATCCACCACATCGAAAATTTTGCGTAAGCTCTACACAACACAAAATCCAACTGGTTCAAAAACTAGAGCCACTTGACCATAATAAGCGTCGTTTGTTTGCTGATTGGGCCCTAGAACAGCTTGAAGTTGATCCACTTCTTTATCGTAAAATTGTGTTTAGTGATGAAGCTTATTTCTGGTTGAACGGCTATGTAAACAGGCAAAATGGCCTTATATGGAGTGGAAACAATCCTCAAGAAGTTCTCCAGGTTCCATTGCATCCTGAAAAATGCACTGTATGGTGTGCTTTACACGCTGGAGGCATCATCGGTCCATATTTCTTTAAAAACGATGCTGGAGTTAATGTTACAGTGAATGGTGCTCGTTACAGATCGATGATCAATGATTATTTGTTTCAAAATTTGTATGGTATCGACCCAGAAGTGTTCTGGTTCCAACAAGATGGTGCTACACCCCATTCTCTACCGTAACAATTGATTTATTGAAAAAAAGATTTGGCGATAACATTATTTCGAGAAATGGTCCAATTAATTGGCCTCCAAGATCATGCGACATATCTCCGCTGGATTATTTCCTTTCCAAAATACAACTGACTCAACAACTTCGGCCAGTAGACTATGAACAGCGAAGAGAATTCACCAATTGGATCCTTGAGCAACCTGCTGATTTTGTAAACAAAATCATTTTCAGTGATAAGTCCCTTTTTCACCTCGATGGTTTCATTAATAAGCATAACTGTCGCATTTGGGGCTTAGAAAATCTACGAATGATTCATCAGAAAGCAATGCATCCATAACGGGCCACTGTTTGGTATGAATTATGGTCTGGAGGAATAATTGGACCGTTTTTCTTCGAAAACGAAGAAGGTAATGCAGTAACGGTGAAAGGCGAACGTTATCGTGCTATAATAACACAGTTTCTTGCGCCTCATTTGGAAGTTATTGATCTTGACGACATGTGGTTTCAGCAGGACGGTTTCACGTGTCATACCGTGTCATTTCCCGATTTGGTGACCAGAATTGGCCTCCACGCTCTTGCGATTTAACGCCTTTAGACTTCTGGCTGTGGGGTTATCTGAAGTCACAGGTTTATGCCAATATGCCTGCAACCATCGAAGCATTGAAGCCTAAATTAGGCGCTGTATCAATGAAATACCACCATATGTATTCAATAACGTTATTAAATTTCGTAAAAAGGTTACGCATATGCTAGCTGGCGGCCATTTACGAGATATTTTGTTTCATACATAATTCCCAAATGTATATTTTCTAAATCAATAAATATTTCAGTACTTCGCTACAGAAAACCATGGTTTATCGACACTGAAATCTTGCGCTCTCATTGAAACACCCATTAGAATCATGCAATATTTTATGAGAATCGTAAAGATGCAAATAAAAAATACTTTGTTAGCGGAGCAGCGTTGAGCGCTACCGAAACCATAGCAACAGTCGTACGATCGAGCCATTTCGATGCAGAAAAAGTGGAGAAGAATGAAGCCTTTCAACCATATATTTTTCATTTTCATGAGATTTTCCGTTTCTTTAGGAGACCACTTCTAAAATTGCAATAAATAATGTTCATTCAACTTTCGGATGACAGAACACAAAATTCTGTGTTCTTCTTCGTCAGATGCAGCTTCTTAGTGAAGCCATTCACAAATTTAAAATTTTCAGGGAAAATTAACTATTGAACAAGCACAAAAGCTCCTAACTTCACGGCAGTGCTTTTATCGAATTTTTATTAGTTGCTCTACCCCCCAGTCAATAAAGATTTTGTCCGTACTCTGCCCTGAAAATAAACATCAAACAGATTTAGAGATTTTATTACTCTTAGAAATATTTAAAATAAGATACCAACTCGAACTCACCTAGAGAGAGTATTTATATGTTTTACCTTCGAGTGGGTATTGTGGATTCGCGATGGCATCTAAAGAAATTCGCAGTATAAACAAATGAAAAAGATGTCAATTATAAAGGGTCCGTCAATGGGAACGTCCCATTTTTAAATTGACATTACTCACGCATGGCAGCCACTGTTTATTTGTGACATTGACAGTTGTATTTGTCAATGACTACCATTTAATAATGGAAAGGAACGCACTCCAACAACTTTTACAAATAATCCAAATTTATTATGAAAAATTGTGATGTTACTCTAACTTTAGGTGCTTTATCTCCAATCAACACATGGTCGCGGCAACTAATCAATAAAGAATCAAAAGAAAACGTAAAAAGTTCTGACCATAATGATCCAAATCCATCATCCAGATAAATTTGTTTCAGTAAAATATATCTACGTACTGTTATGAATTCATTTTGAATATTTTTCTTATTTTGGTTTATTTTTGATATTTATTATTATGAAACCAACAAAATTTTATGTTAATTTTGAAATTGTAATTTTGTTTGCGTCGACTCAATTTCTATGTTTAAAATTTTTATGATTGAAATAAAAATAATTTAAGGTTTTTAATTATACAAATATATTGAAAAATCCTTAAAGTTAATACATTTTCCCTAACTTAATCCTTAGCTAATTCCTAACTATTTTCCTAATGGCAATATCTTTCAACTTTAAATTTTTTTTAAAAACTCACGATATTAGTCTTTGCAGTGTGTGTGACCCTTTACCGTAGTAACTTCCTAGTGTATGATCTCCTTAACGTCCTTGTTTTGACCAGAGAATTTCTTTTGTTGTCGTTTTCAATCGGGCTTGCTTCTGTGCTCCAGTTTCCATAACCTCTATTTGTTGTTTATGTTTTCGCCGTTTCGATGCATTCTTAGGTTATGGACCTCTTGGATACTCATTATTTCAACCTTCCAGCGAACTATTCTGACTCAATTTGGGTTTCACAGGTTTTTCTTACACTGGAGGTTCCAACTTGCACTGATCTTAAGTCACACTCTTACTGCCTCTCATTTCTTTCCATTCTTTATATCTTGACGTAACTTTCAATTGTTTTTGACGAATCGAATTTTCGAGAATTGGATTTTTCTAGAACGAATTTTCCGGTTTTCTCGAATTCTATTAAGTAAATGTTACATTTTTCTCCATCAAATTGAAAACATAATTAAATAACATCTTTCTATGCAGATTTTACCTAATTTTCTCAAGATTTTAAACATTTTTTGATACAGTACTTTTCTATTTTTTTGAAAATTTGCCTTATAATTAACATTTTCTTCGGTCAAATTGTTTACAAATACAATAAATAATGATATGATTGGCCAACACTTTCGTGATATGAATAAAACAAAAAAAAGGCTATTTTTTTTTAATGATACTGTGAAAATATCATTAAGGATGATACAAAATAATTATCGTGAAAGTTTGAGCCCTTAATAATAGTATTAAGGGGTGTATCGTTACGACTCTTGGTTTTTTAACAGTAATCGCATTTTTTCACTCAAACCTCGACAATTATTAATCTGAAAAATTTGGGCGATGCGTATTTTCAAAGGAAATTAAATTTGCTTACAAAAAAGATCTCTTTATAAATTAATGTAAAATAAGCCGCTTGCTTGTTTTCGGTCCTTTAACATTGATTAATTTTTTCAATTTTGCGTTTCGATTTTGCATTTTTGTAACTACCAGAAATATCAATATTTTTATGGTACAAAATACGTATTTTAAAGGAAATTTAATACTCTACAAAAAAAATTTCTTAACATTTCTCATAAATTTCACTCCTTCCAAAGTTATTCGACGTTGAAGTTAAATTCAAAAGTAATTTATCGTTTTTTTCGCGTTACACATGATTTTTTCCACTTGATTGAAAAATTTATCACTTAAATATTAAAAGTAACTTTTTTCTGTTGGACCACTAAACTTTTTTCTATAAAATCATAATTTATTAATGTATTATTTTTTTTTAACGATTAATTATAAACATAAAATCCTTTTTAATGTATTTAACTAACTTTAATTATACAAAAAATTTGTTTTCTTAATCATAAGTTATTTATTTGTGTAGAGAGAGAGTTTTATTTACAGAAAAAAATTTAATAACAAGTCAAAACAAATAGAAGTAATAAAAGAGATGAAAAAACATTTTATTTTCACTTATAATTTATATTTCACAAAAAAGCTCATATTGCTTTAATTATTATCAAGTCATGAAGAATGATCAATTGAAAAAATTACTGCTCAATGAAATTACTTTTATTACAATTTGGAAACTTTTTTCGATGTTCACTAAGGGCTAGCAATAAATATTGAAGTTGCTCTTCGTTTTTAGTGAGACACTTATTGAAATCTTCAATTAATGATACACCACGCTCAGCAACATCATTGACGACAACTAATTGCTTATATCTTCATCAATAAAATCATACGGCAAATGAAATTCTTTGAATATGGTGAGCGATTCGACAGAAATGAAGTCACTGATATCTTTTTCTAGCAATTCTTCTGAATCGGTTGCTACTTCATGTATTCTAGTTTTAGTATTTGAAGATTTTTTATTTATCAGGTTTTCAATAATTTCCTTCTTCACTTTTTTGTGTTATTAGAGTTAGTTATATACATTAAAAATGATTTTATGTATATAACTAATCGTTAAAAGGCAAAATAATACATTAATAAATTATGATTTTATAGAAACAAGTTTAGTGGTCCAACAGAAAAAAGTTACTTTCAATATTTAAGTGATAAATTTTTCAATCAATTGCAAAAAATCATGTGTAACGCGAAAAAACGATAAATTACTTTTGAATTTAATTTCAACGTCGAATAACTTTGAGAGGAGTGAAATTAATGAAAAATGTTAAGAAACTTTTTTTGTAGATTATTAAATTTCCTTTAAAATAGGTATTTTGTACCATAAAAATATTGATATTTCTGGTAGTTACAAAAATGCAAAATCGAAACGCAAAATTGAAAAAATTAATCAATGTTTAAGGCACGATAACAAGCAAACGGCTTGTTTTACACTAATTTACAAAGAGAGCTTTTTTGTAGGGAATTTAATTTCCTTTGAAAATACGCTTCCCTCGAAATTTTCAGATTAATAATTGACGAGGTTTGAGTGAAAAAATGCGATTACTGCTAAAAAACGAAGAGTCGTAACGATACACCCCTTAATGCTATTATTAAGGGCTCAAACTTTTACGCAAATTTTTTTTATCATCATGAATGATATTTTCACAGTATCATTGAAAAAAAAATAGTCGTTTTTTTCGGCCCAGTCTAATTAATATCCTTGCATTTATTGAAATTATATTGTCTGAAGTTTTTCTGGATGATTTTGGAATATATTGAAGTTTATTCAGTATTGAATTTTGATTTAATTGAAATTCTACCTTGATAAGTGAATTACGTTGAAATTAACATTGGTGGATTCGCTGATAAGCTCTTTCAAATTTTTACTGAATAGGGTAATGTCTAATATTTCCTTTTGATTTATTTTCTTTACTGATAATGAAATAAAATAAATCATGACAATACCTTCCAACACCAAATATTCCAGATACTGAATTGTTTCAGCCGTTGCTATTTGGTAGTTGATCATAATTAAAACAAATTGTAAAAATTACTATGTTTTACTACCAATAAAAATATATATTATTACACATTTTCTTGTGACTCGAGTTTCGGGAAATGAACTATCCCATCATCAGTTGTCTGATGATACATTACTTTTCCGGTCAAACTAAAAAAATTGGCTATCCCGGCATTTTCCACGGAATATTCTCAATATTACAACTCTCGTTATTCGCTGAAAGCGGATTAACTTCGAATACACCTGTATTCTCCCGAACAAGAAACATTTTTTGCTGGTTTGGTCTGATGACACTTCCGTCAATCGTGCTTTGACAGAAGATCAGTATAATATTTGACATTAACGAAATGGGGTACTGTATCAAGTCTTCAAGGTCCAATTTTTCTAACAAACTCATAACTTTGAGAATTTATTCATTAGTTTTCTATTTATAGCCGATCAAAAATGCAAATTTAAAATGTCCCACCCCTTACTATTAAAAATATCAAAATTGGCGCTACTTTCTTAAAAATGTGACAATAGTGAATCATTAGAAATATTTAATTGGGTAGAGAAAACTTCATTGTGGTCCCTTAAAATTTGTCAATGTTTCCTTTTCCACCATCAGTTCAGAACGAAGCGTGTTTAGCTTCACTGAAAGTAGAGCAGAAGACCCAATAGCTTCGCAAAAAAAAAACTGTTATGATATCGACCAAGATAAGGAATAACATGCATGTATTCAGTGTTTGGGCTGCGTTCTTGTGTAATCCAGTTTTGAAGTAACTGCGCAATTAATATATGACTTCTGCTTCCTGACTAACGGACAAAAAACATCAAACTAAATCCAATATGCAAGCAAAATCGTCCGTATTGCCTGATAATGCCAAGTTTAGCCAGTGCACCAGGTCAAAAAGTTATCCAAATCCACTTGAAACCGGTTTAGAGGTCAGAGAAGTAGCAAACTGATGGATTTATCTAAGCCCCCCTGATGATAAAACTTCCATACTGGTAAAATCTGGTTATTCGACATCAATAACTGATTTATTTTTACGAAAAATTCTACTTTGCCCCCAACAGAGTAGGATAAACACATATGATAAGAGACGGAGAAAGTTTACACAGAATGGCTCTATTTGTTTGCATTTCGTGACAGAGCTGGATTTGAAAAATTAAAGGTTACAATAAAATGTCTACATATTTTACACAAGGCTTTATTATTACCTCTTTTATAGTCTAAGAATGATTGACCCTGTGATCCGAAGCCTCATATGCTTAGTTCAAGTTTAGCCTTTTGACAATATGGATCGTTTATCTATTGCCGAACGTGTGAAAATTGTGAAAACTTACTACAAAAAACAATGATTCTGTAGTGAGTATCGGGTGTTTCATTTAGAGGTATTTATTTTAAATGAAAAAGAAAATATTAAAAACAATTTTATGTTATAATCTTTATTATTACACAAATGAACCATTCTTTACAATTATTTTCAAAGATAATTTCTTTCAAATGTTGTCCGCGACTACGTTCAACAACTTCCATTCTGAAGTTCCAATTTTCAATTACGTGTATGAGTATTTCTAGTGGTATTTGGCCAATAACACGAGTAATATATGCCAATGCCTCAATAGTCGCCGGCTTATCCATTTAGACTTTGGACTTTACATAGCCCCAAAGAAAAAAGTCGAGAGGTGTGATATCACACGATCTAGCCGGTCAATTCGATCTAAGATGATCCGTTCGCCGAATCGCTCTCGCAGTAAAGCCATGATTCCACTGGCTGTGTGGCGCCATCTTGTTAAAACCAAATTTCGTCGAGACCACAGGCTTCAAATAGTCGGTTATCATTGCAAGCTAACGGTCACCATTCACAGTAACATTCCGGCTGGCCTCTGTTTTGAAGAAATATGGACCGATTATTCCACCGGCCCATAAACCACACCAAACAGTTGTTTTTTCTGGATTCAATTTCAGCTCTTGAACCTCTTTGGGTTGTTCATCACCCCTAATACGCCCTTTTTGTTTATTCACGAACCATTAAGCCAAAAATGGGCCTCATCGGTGAAGAAAATTTTTGTCGAAACCAGTGGATCTTCCGCAAGCTTGTAAAGAGCCCAACGACTTAAACGGAAACGATTCGGAAGGTCGGTCGGCTTTAGTTCTTGCACTAGTTAAGTTTTGTAAGCCTTTAAAGAAAGATCCTTACGTAAAATACGCCAAGTTGTTGAATATGACAGGCCAAGCTGTTGAGAACGGCGACGAATCGACACTTCACGGTCTTCGCGTACACTCTCCGCTACCGCCCCTATATTTTCTTCACTACGTACTGGGTGTGGTCTATTTGGTCGATTATTATCCAATAATGAAAATTGGCTCTCAACTTACGGATGGTTGAGCTAATTGTGCGTTCGCTAGGCCGATTATGTGGACCATAAGTTGCTCTAAGCGCCCGATACACATTCCTCGTAGAACGCCCATTTTCGTAATAAAGTTGAACCATTTGCCGCTGTGCTGGGCTAAGTCTTTCCATTATGAATTGTCAAACACTACTGAACAGAAATGGCACTTCAGTTAGCACGAGGCATGCGCCATCTGCAATTAAATCCCCACCACAAAAAGTACCTCTAAATTAATCACCCTTAAAGTTTCGTGCATTACGGGCATGTCCAATTTTTCCTGCTATAAAGCCAAAATGTGTTGTGTGGCTTGTTCGACCATCTTGCTAGAATCATCTCTTCCAATTCCATATCATTAATTTCAGGCCAAAAAATATCTGTATTATTTAGCTATAGCGATGAGACCAAATTGCGCATCATACAGTGACTTCCCGTGGATGTAATGATCTCTTAGCAGTTACATGAGGATTTTCATTGCCCCAGATGCGCTCCCCCCCTGTCTCTGTACCTTGTCGTGGTGGGGGAGCTTGTCATAACGAGTGTCCTAGTCTCATTTATGAGATGGAGGATATGGTTATGATGCCTAAAGCAGAGACTCGCAATCCTAATTTCCTTTCTTTGTTTCTTTCTTGCATAATACCTTTCCATCATGTTGTCCCAATCCTACCTTTTCCTACCGCAGGACTTGGAATCGTACGGGGAAGCTGGCTCTGATTGACGACCAGAATCTGCGACCCTGCGATCGATTAGAGTTCTGTTTTTCCTTTCATTGGCGAAGGCGATCCCCGCTAGTCCTTAGCGTGGGCTTCCAACCTTCGTCCTCTTAGCCCGCTGAAGGATCTTAAATGGTTGTTGAATGACAAAGGGAGACTACGACGTTTCGAACAAGCTGGGGAGCTTGGGAGATTCGCTCTGCTCGCCCCCAAATTTGGCTCCATTTTTAGTTCCTGAAGTTCCTGCTGCGGGGTCCTGATTGGTCCGTTGGAGGACAAAGGGAGACTACGACGTTTTGAACAAGTGTGGGACTTTGGGATATTCGCTGCGCTCTTCCCTAACTCCGGCCCCATTCGTGGATCCTTAAGCTTATCTTTTTCCGCTGCGGGTTCGGAAGTGGTCCGCTGGAGAAAAAGGGAGACTACGACGTTTCGAAAAGGTTTGAGGGTCCTTTAAGATACGCTCTGCTCTCCCCCAAACTCTGGCGCCCTTTTGATCCTAAGGCCCAATCCTATGATGCTTCGTAGCCTCGCTTTTGGCGGCGAACAGCAACAGCGATCCTGTGTAGCGGGGGGTCCATGCTGACAAGCTGTTATTTGTGTTGTTTCGTTGCTTCAGTCTTTCATAATCCATAGACACTCTGCTCAAATGATTGAGTGGTGGGATCGCTACGGCGATCCTCTTTGGTGTGGGAGAGGTGACTTGTGGGGGTCCCTCACCTAGTTGTGCTGGCGCAGAGTGCTCTATAATCCTTTCTCCAAAACTCCTTTCTTTCTCTTTCAGCTTTTCGGGGGTCTGCTGGGGTGTCAAAGCTTGAGCAGAAACCCGGGACAACAATGATGACAATGGTACATTAATGTTATTAGAAAGCTCTGCTCATATTTCAACTTGTACAATTCTGAGTATGCCCCAGATGCGACAATTCTGCTTGTATACATAGCCATCGAGTGAAAAATGTGCTTCGTCGCTGCAGAAAATTCGATGCGAAAGATCGTCGCTAAAACGTTGTTGTTCAAGCACCCAATCGGCATATGTTCTACGTATTCTATGGTCAGTTCTTGTGTCAAATGAACCTTATAAGGTTGGAGATGCAAAATACGCCATAGCGTACCGTAAGCGAGGCCCAAGTGTTGTACGCGCCGGCGAATTGATAACTTTGAATCTTCTCCAACACTTTCACTTACAATAGAAATATTTTCGGTCGAGCGTCCATTTCCATGACGTATGGGCCTTAAGACATCAGTAACAGATCCAGCCTTTTCGAATTTTTTCACTGTGTTACCAATTGTACGCGCAGATGGACGATTATGTCGACCATAGCCTGCTCGAAACGTACAGAATCATTGTATTTGTAGTAAGTTTTCGCAATTTTCACACGTTCAGCAGTAGATAAACGATCCATATTGTTAAAAGGCTAACCTTCAACTAAGCATATGAGGCTTCGAATCACAGTTCTGTTCGACATAAGTCATTGAAACAGGGCTGTGAAATCCGGACGAAATGGATAACCCGTCAAATGTAATGAGCACACTTCTTTAAGGATCAATACGTTCCTGCACAAATGAGATAACAAATTCACAAATAAATAGTTCCTGTTTCTACCAACCTCAGATTAATTTTAATTACCGATTTCGAAAACTTCATTCTTCAACTTAGTAGCGCTCACACAAGATACCCAAATTCGGTGACATATTTCAGTAAATTAAGATCAGTTTTTCAATTAAATGCTAATTACCCGTTGGTGACGATGATTCTCTTTGATCAGCAGAGTGTGGTGGGTCAACCGCTCCAATACCTGAACTGCACTTCACCCATCGAAGTGGACTACCCCAATTTTTCATATTTCCGAAGATTTGAAGCTGAGTATTCAAGGGAAGATATGTCAAGCCATTTGATGTTGCTTTCGCCAAGTAGCTCCCAGGTGAGTTCCTATTCCAATATTTTTTCATATTATGAAATGTTTGTTCACTGAGTATTATTATAATTAATTTTATTATATCTGGGGATTCTTATTGATATTAATAAAGTAAATAAAAACAACTTGGCTTAAGTTTCACTGTTTATTTGATGTCTGTTGACATATATGTTTCGGGTTTTTAGCCCATTTTCAAAACTGAAGAGAACGAAACTTAAAAGCTTATTTATAATGATAGGGTAGATTTCATCTTTCACAGAGCAATGGTGATAAATTAAACTGAAGTTGGAATTAAATAAGGAATTACTTCGTTTTCTATCACTTTTTATTATAACTGATATACAGTGACTCGAGTTTCGTAGTGTTTACTACATTTTCAAGCTGAATGAACAAATTAGATCTCAACTATTATATATGGGGATTGTAGGCTTCGGCAGAGCTTCGAAGAGAGGGGTTTTCCAAAGTTCCGTCTGTTCGTTTAGTAGTTTTATTAGTGGTACGTGCCTCTTATATTTTTCAATTTCTATGAATTCCAGGATGTCAAGTTTTTTCCCTTTCGCTTCCACGTGCAAGATAACAAGGTTTTTCAATTCTGGGAACGTGTGATCTGTAGTGAAGAAATGGTTCGCAAAATTGGAATTATTCTTCCGGTTCCTAAAAGCAGATTGATGCTCTTTGTACCTAAAACTAAACTCTAAACTATAAAACTAATATTTTTCAGAGTGACAGTGAAAATTCCGAGTCCAGCGTCGATGTCTCGAGGAGCCGATTGAAGCCTGAACACAGGGAAAAATTGAAATGCTGCTGGAATCTATGTGGAATTGAATTAGACACATTAGAACTTTTGGCTAATCACGTTACCCGACAGCACGCATCTAGTGGTCCAGGAGGTCTCTTCTATTGTGGCTGGGAAGGATGTACTAGGAACCAAAGAGGTTTCAATGCCAGGTGGGTTATCAGCTTTAAAGAGGTTTTTATTTTGAATAGCCCGCTATCTAGGCAACTGTCAATTTTGAAACTGTCATCTTTTGACATTTGACAAGTAAAAACTACGCCATTACTAAAAATGGAACGATTTTAATAAACTCATAACTTTGAAAATATGTTCATTAGTTTTTATTTATAGCCGATCAGAAATGCAAATTTTTAATGTCCCACCCCTTATTTTCAATAAATGTGTAACAGCGCAATTTATAATTGAAGGTTATAATAATCATGCGAACTTTTCCAACCGTTTCTGTCTAATTTTCACCATTTAAAGATATATCGGGTGTTTTTTTTAAAGTGATAAAACTTTAAATTGAAATAAAACACATTTGAATTGAGATTGAAGCCAATTTTTTTTTATTTGAAAGATAAGTTTATGACATTTATGTTTTAAAAATAATTTCCGGCATATTTCCACCACGGATAGCTCTGAGGAACCGCATTCGACCAGACCAATTGTGGACCACTTTTCCGAGTAATTCAGGCCTTATTTCATCAATAACACGGGTTATGTTGGCTTCCAAAGCGTCTATTGTTTATGGTTTATCAGCATAAACCAATGACTTGACATAATCCCAAAGAAAATAATCCAGTGGAGTTATGTCGCATAATTGGAGCCCAATTTATTAGACAATTTCTCGAAATAATGTTATCGCCAATTCTTTCTTTCAATAAATCAATTGTTACGGTAGCAGCATGAGGTGTAGCACCATCTTGTTGGAACCAAAACACTTCTGGGTCGATACCATTCGAATTTTGAAACAAATAATCATTGATCATCGATCTGTAACGAGCACCATTCACTGTAACATTAGCTATAGCATCGTTTTTAAAGAAATATGGACCGATGATGGCTCCAGCGTGTAAAGCACACCATACAGTGCATTTTTCACGATGCAATAGAACCTACAGAACTTCTTGAGGATTGTTGTCACTCCATATACGGCAATTTTGCTTGTTTACATAGTCGTTCAACCAGATATGATCTTCATCGCTAAACACAATTGTACGATAAAAAAGTGAGTCAACTTCAAGCTGTTCTAGGGCCCAATCAGCAAACAAACGACGCTTATTATGGTCAAGTGGCTTTACTTCTTGAACCAGTTGGATCTTATATGGGTGTAGACCAAGATCTCTACGCAAAATTTTCCATGTGGTGGATGCACAAGATGCAATTTCTCAATGCTTACTGAACAGAAATGTCAAAACAACATGGCTTCTACCTTCTGTCAAATTACAGTTATCCCTATCGAAAGTTCTATCACTCTAAAAAAAACACCCCATATTAGAGTCTTATAACTAATTTGTTTCGCGTGTAACTTATTGAAACTCGATATTTCTTGACCTTCAGACGTATATTCTCAAATATTAAGTTATTTTAAGACACTTTCCACTTGTTCTAAATATTTCTCGACATACCTAACCTTACTTTTTTTTCAGGTACAAAATGCTAGTCCACGTACGTACTCACACTAACGAAAAACCACACAAATGCAGTCAGTGCGAAAAGTCATTTTCAAGGGCGGAAAACTTGAAAATTCACTCCCGTTCACATAGCGGCGAAAAACCTTACGTCTGCACAGTGCCAGGTTGTGGCAAAGCCTACTCCAATTCCAGCGATCGTTTCAAACACTCCAGAACACACCAGGTGGAAAAGCCGTATTGTTGCAAGGTACCTGGATGCCCAAAGCGTTACACGGATCCGAGTAGCCTGAGAAAACACGTGAAGACGTACAAACATTTCGTTAACGAAAACAACCTAAACAATTCGAGTTCCGAGTACACGATTCTGCACGAAGAGCAAGTGGTAGAACACAGGTCATCTTTTTGTGAAAGTATTAGAACAAGCGAACAAAGAGATCCTTGTAACTGTCCCCATTTTTGCTCAAATAATAGACTGACAATAGGCCAAAAGACTGATTATCTTGATAGAGGAACTTACGAGGTGCAAGAAAATGTGATAAATTTGTCGTGGAAGAGAATTGGCGAGGCTAAAGAAGTGTTTAAAGAGGAAAAATTGCATCAACATTTTATGGACATTGATATGCCTTTAGATTTAAGTATACATAGATATGATGTTTGATATACAAAATATGTAATTTATTTATATTTATTTATTGTGTTATTAAATTTATTTGTGTTGAAATGGTTTAGGATTTTTATAATTAATACCCCAAGTCTTGCTTAGATCCATTCAGTTTTAACCCTTTCAGTCCGAGCAGTTTCTCGCTGAATCCACCCTTAGGAATCACTTTTGTTCAGCGTCTGAATGGAATCTTCAAACTACTTCTTTGGTGTGTTGCATATACTGCTATAGATTGAGAAATAAGTTCGCTTATCTGTGCATGAAAAGAACAAATGCTTGCTCATCGAAGTAAGCCGTTTGTCTGATACCAAGTTAAAGTGGTCTTATTCTACTAAAACTATAAATTTTGTTCGAAATGAGCTATCCCGTATTATACAGAGTACTCTAACCTTTTTATTGTGATCATCTAGTGGCGGTAGAATAGGACGTTGTGTAGACAACCCAAATTACACCTAACGAGAGCAAGGAAACAGTGACGAAATATTCAAAACACAGTAACCTTAGAATAATATATTTATACCAGAAATATTGAAAACAACAACTTTCAAAGAATGGAAACGAACCTGCTGTTAAATCTACTCTACTTAGTGGTTCGTAAAGCTATACAGTGAACTCAATAGCGCCCCGGGTCTAAATGACTTTCTTTCTACATATCGTTAGGTCGGTAACTTGCTCGAATCGGATATCATTCTTATACAGCGGAAATGGTTAGAGGGGACAGGATACAGCCACCATACACCTACAACTGCACTTCCGGTAACCAGTGCAGAACCTGCAGTTACAAGGGGTAAGAATTTGTATGTACAGTAAGGTGGTAACGTGGGTAACGTGGTAGGCCCAGGAGATCCTTCAAGATGGGATCTAATATAACTCGAGTCTACCGAAAAAGTTACTATCAAATGGACTGTATCTAACCTCCACGGAGTGGGTGGCCAAGGCCCAGGAAAGCTCAGATATTACTAAAGAATAAACCACTATTTGGAGGGTCACACAAACTAATCCTGGGGATATCGCAATACCTTGGAACAATGATCTAGTAATCACTCACACATTATCACAGTAGCGTTGGATATCCGGAGCTATTTACTGTCGTCCTATACAAAGACTATGCAGTGATTTACCCTAAAGAACGCCATCGGTTCACAATGAATACCATTTCTCAAAGTAAGCGAGCGCGTGCATACGGAATATATGCAACACAAACTGCCTATGACATAATAAAATAGATACAGTACACCCATCACCTAGGCGTGTAATGGACGTTACAATAAATAAAACTAAAGAAATAGGTAACCTGGGATCACACAAGAGTACATGCAAATAAATCAGTTACATATCAAGCACTGCGAATACCATGAACAGTACAAATAAAAAACAACTATTAATAAATACAACAGATAACAACTAGGCACCAAGAGAACGCTTAAGTTATATACAAAGGCAATGCATTTTAGTAAAACATTAAAACGGATTAAATAACATTGAATCAAAAATACAAGAATGAAAAGCGATGAGTGGAAGTACAATGAACGAGCGTGTAATCACTAATTTTACATTTAAACTAAAGTGATATTCAAAGCCTGGAGCATGCAATGAATCAAAAGCAATTAAAAGAAGTTTACTTACTAAGAGTTACCAAGGGGGACCTGTTATAAGTACTATTATCTCGAGTATGTTTTTAAGTCGCTCAGGAGGTCTATTTGCAAGAAGCTTCCTCTCTGCCGCTTCAAAATACAAAATGGGAACGCCATAAGTACGTGTATTTTTTATTGTCAACGAGCACAAGTGTCAAGTTACAGTGCCACAGAATATTTGACACAGAAATAAGCGGGTAAATACCGTGATGTAATTTATATAATCTATGAGGGATTTTGTCACTCGTATCCTTGGATCATACACAAATCACAGATAAATAAGAATATGTTCTGTTATCTATGATATGGATCTCTTCAGAAAAGAATGTGAAATGATTAAACTGGAATCAAATAAGAAATAACTTTGTTTTCCGTCACTTTTTGTTAAATAAATATACAGGGACTCAAGTTTCGTAGTGTTTACTACATTTTCAAACTGAATGAAACAGATTGTATCTCAGCGATTATATATATTCGTTGAAGGCTTTGACTTGTGGGAAACTTCGAAAAGTGGAGTGTGCCAAAGGTTCGTCTTTTCATTTAATAGTTTTATTTCTACAACGTGCTTGTGTTTAAATATTCATATGGATTCCAGGATGTCTAGTTAGATTGTTTCTGTTCCTAAATGAAAATTGATGTTCTTTGAACATTTTTTGGAAAGATCTATAAGTTTGTCCTATACAGGGTCAAAAAAAAAGTTTATATGAAAGACCCACTCTATTTTTTGACAAGGAATCATCCCCTAAATTTTTTTGTAAGTATTCATGTAAACCTGTATATACGCTACTACACTGTTGACAAGTTAATTTATAAACTCCAGAATTACTCAATTGGTTGCCTTTTGTATTGAAAAAGAGGTTGTTAATTTTATTTGAGAATGTGAAAGCTGTTTTTATACTAGTTTTTGGAAAATATTTGAGCTTTTTTTGCGACATTGGTCCAAAATATGTTAGTTTTACAATTTTTTGTCATTATTTCCAGTTTTGGATTTGGGGTATATTTGTTTCAGAATGAGTTGTTTTTCTTTTATGTTTAAGAGACTTTTTGATTTGAATTGATTGTGTTAATTTCAAAATAACACAAAAAACGTTTAAATTTCATAGGTTTATCAAATAACAATAAAATAAAACGAAAACAAACCAAAGAAAAGTGACGAAAACAGCTCTAAATAAATAAATTCATTTAATAGGAACATAAAAACATGGAAAACCATTTCCAAAATTTCATCACAATTATACATTTGGGTAGCCTTATAGAGAGAATAACAAAATTTAACATTTCATTCGATATTAAACGTTGAACAAATGATCCATAGACAAAGTTCACATAATTATTAGAGTTAACTATTACCTAGGTGCAGAAGAATGTACAGTTATATATCAATACCAAGAGCACTAATAGTTCAATAAAATTATGGAATATGATGGTGAATTTTAAATGGAGAAACTTCAAATTTTATTATACCTTATAATTTCAGCAAATAAGAATTAGTCTAGAAGAAGATGTAAATAATCAAAAATTAGCGCTTATGGCGATATGTCAGTCCAGAAAATAACATCATATACAATTAATTGACACTTAGTATTCATTTAGTCTAATTTTAGTTAAACATTTAGACAACACAGAGAAGAGATTTTCCAAAGTTCAACATTCAATACCTTTTCGGTAAAAAACAGAGATTTTTTAAATGTAGACTCATATAATTCCAATAAAACTTGACATTCGATTAATTCCATATCTGCATTGGAACATAATTCAATATGAAAAAAATTAGATAAGTTATTATTATCAGCCATTTTGCAATTAAGTTTTAAGGTTTTTTCTTTGACTTTCAAGATTTTACCACTATGCAGGGTGTTCAAAAACACCCCGTGTGCGGCTTGAAGTTTGCTTTCTTCCTTTTTTGAAGAACACAAAAGTTGAAATCACACAGGTATTCCCAGAGTAAAACAAATTATATGGAGACGATTTCTTAAGATATATTTTATATTGATGCTATTTTCGAACAGTTTTCTTGACTGAAAAATTTGTATTGTATTTCCATCCAGAAAAAACTAGAACCTGAAAACAGCTCAACCTCTACCTGGCCGATATCCTTGAGTTCCTACAATTCTTGAATTTTTGGAAGATTATTAGCGCAAAATTAAATTATTGGTGACCAAGGAGAATTTTGAGAGAAGATTTGGGTTTGCATCCTTACAAAATTCAACTGGTTCAAGAACTGAAACCATTCGACGATCATGATCATAACCATTTTAAATTTTATCATTCCTACTGGAAAATCTGTTAAGAAGTTAAATTATACGAAGAAGTCTGTACTGACTAGGATATTTCCTTCATAAAATCTCCTAAGAAATCGTCTCCCTACAGAAACCAAGTAACTTATGGTCAAAATCTCCAATACAATAATATTCAGTAGACATACAATCTGATAATAAAATGGTACACATTTTTTTATTGAAAACCTACATTTTCCAGCCAAAATGTGCGCTAAATAATTCATTTGGCAATTTTATTCAGGGTAAAAATTCTATGATTATCAAATGAAAGCTATTAATTTTTCCCAATATCTACATATTTGTATATTCAATTTCCTAATTTTTTTATTTTGTAAATCTATCATTATTATGCTGAAAGCTTTGTAGCTAAGTACCTTATTTACAAAAATACTAAGTGTTTGAAAACTTCTACCGTAAAAATAAAGCGATTATACATAATAAAATTACCATTCTTGTTCATGCATTTGGATATAAGGGTTGAAACATGTTATCATGAGTCATGAGCCCTTTAAATGTGGAAAAGTGCCGCACCTTTATTTCTTTTTTATGTTTATTTAGCAAATCTCCTTTAAGGGTTGTATGAAATGAAAATATAATGTTTTTCAATAAAAAAGTACCAGGAGTTAATTTAATCATACAGGAGAAAACTTTTATGATACATTCTAAAAGAATAAAAAGGGGGAAAATTGAATAATACCGCACTGAAGAATTACTTCAAATGAAGCAACATATTCCTCAATCAAGTACCTATGAAACATCGACGAAAATATGATTTACCTAAAGGAGACGTATATATGAAATACTAAAATACATCAAGTATCTATCTCTTTAATATCAAGCATTATTGCAAACTACGTTGCAATTAGCTCTTTCTGTTCAATGACCTTGGATTAATGTTTCAAGCATTAAAGGCAAATAATTTGTTTCGCCCTTAAAATTCATATCATATTTTTTACACAAAACATAAACAGTAGTTTAGATTGCAAATGTTTTAAACATTTCGAACTTATTCCCAAAAATATGGCCGTGACAAATACCAGTATGTTTTAACCCTTACAAATTCAATATTAACACGCATGGATGGTACAAGTGTTGAAACTAAATAACCTATATCTTCACAAGGGTAATAAACTACACAAGTAACCAAACCACACTGAACATTCATCAAATCTTTCTTCTCTAATTAAAATATATATTACATAATAATACAATGTTCAGCTTTATAATCTTCAATTAATCAACATCAAAAATTCACTACAGCAAAGCTCAGTTATGATTATTTCCATTCAAAGGTTAAAAAATCAATTTCAACAAATAAAAAAGGAATTTTCCACAATTGAAAAATCAATAACTAAATTGAAAGAAATGATATGCTATCCTTTTCACTTATTCTAAGACTGAAGAACCAAATACTCTACAATTTCTATTTCATCATAAACTAGTATATAATTTCCTCGTCTCAATACTCTGAAAGATGCAAACAATTCAATTTTCTTTTCTGAAAAGTGTACTGTAGCTTAACATAGGACTTGAATCAGTCACAATAGGTTTATCTGGAAGTAAGTTTTTTTTTTTTTTTTACCAATCATCACTAATGTTGAATTCCGTCGTATGTATGGTGTACCACTGGTTGAAGAAAATTCACTTTAAATTGAAGAGATAATATTCTTGGTCCAATTCGATTTTTGGTTCATACTGAACGAATGAGCCAAATATCCTAAAAATATTTAACATCTTACGTCTACAAGAAAAGTGGACACATATTAATAAAGTTCACATTGTGGAGGGATAATCATTGCGGATAATTGTGTTCATAACAAGTTTTTCATTATCCCCAGGGAAATTCATAATTTATAACAAATTTGAAGATGCACGTTCCAGTTTGAAGTTTAATAATTATATATACGCCATATCATATCGACTGACGCCCAACACGGGACCTCAATAGTATTATATATCTATTGGCGCCCAACGTGCGGCGTCAATTATATCTACTAGTAAGACAAATCGTTCTGGATTTTTGAGGAAGCAGAAAGTAAACTGATTCACCAATATAAAGTTGATCTATTATGTCCCTTACCTAGCTGAATGTAATATCATAGATCTAAATTGATTAAATGACGAAGTTGTGTTGGTGAGTCTACTGCGACCGGGTGATGAATTGTTTTTAAGGTGACTAATGTAGCATTAAGATTTCTGCAAAAAATGACGGATTTTTAGGAGGTTGTGTTTAGAGAGCCGCTCGAGCGTTGCCGAAAGTGACGTCATTGTAACAAAACCGATGAAAGTGGAGCTGCGAGGAATCATTTACTACCTGCCAAGTAAAAGTCGATAATAGCTTGTCCATTTTCAAATTTTATAACAATTTTTTCAGCTCCTCCTTTAAAGATTTTAAATTTGGGTTATTTTATGGCTAGAAGGATAATTAGGGTTTTAATGCAATAATTCTAAAACCCTTGGAACTAAGAAAAAACAATTTGTAGGTCTTTGTTTTCGTCGAACGATCATCAAAAGAATAGAATTGAGGAAAAAATGATCAATAAATATATATTACCTTTATTTACAATAATTACTGAAATTAACTTCGTTCTGGGCAAGCTGTTTGCATTATGGGCATACCTTTGGCTCCCATTGCGCCCAGAGCAGTATGCACAACAATGCTGGGCTGTCCAGGTGATGGCGGATGTAGTTCGTGAGATGATCCTGTGGAAACATCAGAGAACAAAAAAACAATTTTAACTGGTAAAGCATTCATCCTTATCAGAGCTACCACAATCCATTAGCTTATATCTAACGAAATACCGTTTTTAGTGCACCTTGACTCAATAATCTAGTCTCCATTTCAAGGGCGATATTTCTATATATTTTATGGTTACACACCGCCAAGAAAGCATCGTTCAAATTCGGAAAAAATATCCTATCCAATATACTGATGAGTCCCAAAGGCAACAAGGAGCAGGAATACCATCATAGTGGTAGGCATATACGGAAATATAATCCAAACCGAAATTCTGACTATGGAAAGATTTTTCAGTCTATCTATCCAGACAGTACAGAGGGGACTAGAATTTGAATTACCTCAGATAGTCACATTGCACTGAGGCAAATAATGACCATTGATTGTAAGTCAAGGACCATCTGCAGTAAAAAATCTCTCACATGACTGGCGATGAGCAAAACACTAGTTCTAGTTTGGTACCAGCTAGCTCGCCAGGACATTCAAGGAAATAATAAAGCAGACACCTTTACAAAAAGAGGAGCAAACCTTTCCTTCACAAAGCTGGCAACCTTGTATCAGGTAGGTATCAACGACACTAGGGCTGAGGTCGATGAATGTAAGAGAGAGAAGAATTCTCACTGGATGAACACTCCAGACTCTCACGAAAATGACCAATTAGCCCTTTCGCTGTCAAAGAACGAGCTTAGGCTGCTTACTGGGCTTCTCAGTAGCCACTGGCTGCTAAGATACCATCTGCACTAGATCAATAAAGAAAACTCTGATATCGACTACACTAGGGTTGAGGTCGATGAATGTAAGAGAGAGAGAAGAATTCTCACTGGATGAACACTCCAGACTCTCAGGAGAATGACCAATTAGCCCTTTCGCTGTCAAATAACGAGCTTAGGCTGCTTACTGGGCTTCTCAGTAGCCACTGGCTGCTAAGATACCTACTGCACTAGATCAATAAAGAAAACTCTGATATCAACCACACTAGGGCTGAAGTCGATGAATGTAAGAGAGAGAAGAATTCTCACTGGATGAACACTCCAGACTCTCAGGAGAATGACCAATTGGCCCTTTCGCTGTCAAATAACGAGCTTAGGCTGCTTACTGGGCTTCTCAGTAGCCACTGGCTGCTAAGATACCATCTGCACTAGATCAATAAAGAAAACTCTGATATCAACTACACTAGGGCTGAGGTCGATGAATGTAAGAGAGAGAAGAATTCTCACTGGATGAACACTCCAGACTCTCAGGAGAATGACCAATTGGCCCTTTCGCTGTCAAAGAACGAGCTTAGGCTGCTTACTGGGCTTCTCAGTAGCCACTGGCTGCTAAGATACCATTTGCACTAGATCAATAAAGAAAACTCTAATACCTACGGTTATAAATTGGCAATAGAAACCACCGAACATACACCCTGCCAATGTAGAGCACTGGCGCTAACCAGACTTACTCTACTGGACAGCATGGTCCTCACCCTAACCGATAAAGAGTTGAGTCTCCCAGGAAAATGGTCAATCTTTGCGAAGCTTCGGAAAAACTGGTTAAGTAATGCAAAAAAGACCTTATTGCCTGCTGAGACAAACGACAACAACTAATCAAATCTAAAATATCTTTTCTTGGTAGTATGGTCTTTAAAAATTTTGACCGACAAGTACAAAAGTCGAGCCAGATTTTATAAGAACATGCTTTTTTTATCGCGGTTCTGGATAGTGTCGTACTTTTGTCTTTAGTTTTAGATCTGTAGCAGGAAGGTTCATTTCAAGGGTTAGTATACAAGCTTTGTCTAGTCTCCATGCAAGGTATGATTAAGAATGCAGCACCACCATCGCATATTTCTGGCATTTATAAAAGGTCCAATGAATAATTAGGGAATAGGGCAATACACAGCATTATAGGACCATGTTTCTCCATACTTATGCACATCTAGGCTGCTTGCTGTTTCACATTGGTCTAGAGGTTGTTAAAGACCTTGCCAACCAGACATAACTTAATAGTATGCAGACACTAAGGAACTATGAATCTACCTTGTTGGTTTTCTTTTCCTAATTTGATTTTTATGAAATTCTAAGGAGAGAGAGAAGAACAAATAACTTTCAATGTTATTTCGAAATCTTGAAAATTCTCTTTGCATTTCAAGCGGTCAATTTACAAACAATCTATTACACCAGCATATCAAGAATATTATTTATCCAAGAGTTCATCAGACTGGTAATAAATAAAACTTACCAAGAGTACTCAATTGATGAACATCAATAAATCAGCATGCAGTTAAAATTGAACGAAATGAAGAGCAATTCACAAAGGTAAAGGAAGTTTTTTCAAGCTCTTCTGAAAATGAAAGATACAAATCAACATTGAATGAAACGTACCTGGGGCCAGGTTGGCAATAGCTGCCAACAGGTCATGGTTTATGATGGGCTCCCTTTCTTCTCTAGCTTCCCAGCCTACCGGAGGAGATGTTGGGGGTGAGATAAGAAACTGCTTATAAGGTGCCGGGGGTTGCAAACTACTGTTTTTAACAGGAGTCACAGGCTGAGCAAAATAACATGTAATCACTGATTCGTTGATTTTGTATTGGTGTAGTTGTATACGAGCACTAGCTGCCGCAAGGGGTGTTTTGAAGTTTACGCGCAACCTGCGAAAACTCCGCAGCCACTGGAAAGTTACATCTGGATCGAAGTTCCGGAAAAGGTTTTCCATCTCCTCTTTGCCTTCTATAAACGAAAACATTTCTTCAAAATTGTTTAGGTAGAAGAGCGAGGTGAATATTACATTAGTCAAGAAAGTATCGGGAATTATGCTGTGGAAAGTCTGTCTGATCATTTTTTTGGTATAAGAGTGCACTAGACCACTCGTGTTATGATGAGTTTCTGACCCCTGATGAACTATTCATACGCTCTAGTTAATTGCACGTAAGACTCTCGCAAGACCATACACACGTATGCAAAACGCCAGCAAATGATATTTTCTTCTAAGTATTAGGAATAGAAATTAGTTCGTGCGGTTTTGATAACAGATGACGCTACTAGTTTACTATTCTATTGTTTCATCTGGTAACACCTTCATTTTGAAATTTCGTCATTAGTCACGACAATATCTAATGCCTGGGGGGCGTATGAGCTGCTACAATCGAACGAAAGGATCATAGGGTAGATCTACCGGCGGCAATTGATGCGTTTGAGCCGAGCATTGCGAGAAAAACGATCTCAAAACGCCAAAAGACACGAAGTTACCAATAAGGAGTGTGAGGTAATAGAAAGTTCTTCAAATCGAAGCAGTGCAACATACATCCGTATAACAATTCTAAAGTCAAACAAGCCCGATTAGGTTTTGTTGATCACTGGGTCATAAGTAGCAGACATACGCACGTTATGAAAATTGTTGGTTTCAATCGTCAGTGCCCTGTAATGTCCAACGACTACAAATCTGCAACGCTCCTAACCGCTCTGCATAGGAACACTAATGTATTTATTATACATTAGTGCCATCTAGTGCATGCAAATATAGAGGGTAATTCATTTAGAGGTACTTTTTGTGGTGGGGATTTAATTGCAGACTGCGCATGCCTCGTGTTAACTGAAGTTCCATTTCTGTTCAGTAGAGTCTACAAATTGTTCAACTTTATAACGAAAATGGGCTGTTGAGAACGGCGACGAATCGACACTTTACGGTCTTCGCGTACTCTCTCCGCTACCGCCCCTATATTTCTTCACTACGTGCTGTGTGTGGTCTATTTGGTCGAGTATTATCCAATAATAGAACGCCCATTTTCGTAATGAAGTTGAACAATTTGTAGACGCTGTGCCGGTCTTTCCATTAGGAATTGTCAAACACTACTGAACAAAAATGGCACTTCAGTTAGCAAGTGACATGCGCAATTTGCAGTTAGATCCCTAACACGAAAACTACCTCTAAATGAATCACCCTATACATACACGACTTACCGCAGCGAGCAAATTCAAGGAAAGAACTGTATTCCCGATTTTTCGAACGTTTCAAACGCAGAAAACTATCCTCATGTTCAAAACAGATCATGTTACACCGTGATGCTCACAATTAGCATATTTTTATTGAAATGAATCATTTCGGCTAATAATCTGTACCAAATATCATTAATAAAGGGCATGAGCTATGGTAATTTAAAGTTCTTCAAATCGAGACAGTGCAACATACATCTATATAACAATTCTAAACTCAAACAAGCCCGATTAGGTTTTGTTGATCGCTGAACATGCACACGTTTCGAAACTTGTTGCTTTCAATCGTCAGTGCCCTGAAATGTCCAACGACTACAATTTTGCCACGCTCCTTATCCGCTCTGCACAGGTACACCAATGTATTTATCGTACACTAGCGCCATCTAGCACAAAAGGATATGACTTGAGCATGAGGAAACTTTTCTGCGTTTGAAACGTTAGAAAAAATCTAGAATACGGATCTTTGCTTGAATTAGCTTGCTAGGGTATGTGGTGTATGTCTATTTGCATACACTAGATCATCTTACTGTATGATTAACACCTTAGTGTTCCCGTGCAGAACGAATATATGTGCGATTACACTGACGATTGAAACCAACAAGTTTCGAAACGTGCGTAGTGTTGCTACTTTTGTCCCAGCGATCAACAAAACCTAATCGGGCTTGTTTAAGTTTAGAACTGTTATACAGATGTATGTTACACCGTCTCGATTTGTAGAACTTTCTATTAACATAGCTCAATATCCTTATTAATGAATGTTTGATTGATTCGGTCTTTACTTGGTGGAAACTCATTTTGATTAAAAAATATATAAGCGACAGTATTTTAATTTCCACAAAAATGTTTATAATACAACAATTGTTTCACTAGGATGTGGCTTCTTCAGGTATCTCTGCTGGCTGATGGTGTTCTGTGTAACCGAGTTTAAATACAGTGTTAAGTACGTGACAAAATAATGGAAGAACAAGTCATAAAAACTTGAAGTGTTTATTGGAGTTTGCCGCTAAAAAATGCCATTAGGGAAAGATATTCAGTAATGGAGATTTGTCAACATCCGTTTGTTCATTCAAAAAGATGTTACGGACATTGTACCTGTTGATTTCAAGAAATTCGTAAAGTGTTAATCTAGAACTTTTGCTTTTGACGTAGATAATTTCATAGTTATTGTTGAAATTATGCTTGAATTCCTTAAGATTATTAGCATATGTCGAATGTACGGAATCCTATATGTAACTCCTTTGGTGTTCTTGGATTATTTTCTTGAATGATCTACCTGTCTGGCCAATATATACCAAAGGGCAATCGGTGCAAGTCAAGTTGTAGACTCCAGATTTATTTTCTTTATTTGTTCGATCCTTATTGTTTTTTATGTAAGTACTGAGGTTATTAATGGTTTTAAAAGCTGTGTTCTAATTGAAACTATTTTTGAAATATTTAGTAATATTTTCAGATAATCCATTAACATGAGATAACGAAAAGTACTTCTGTGTATTGTCCTCTTTTATGATTGGGTACACGAGATTCAATGCCATGTTTTTTTGTTTATTGGATACCATTTTGTCTATAAGAAAGGGGTTGTAACAGCTGTTTGAAGCTATCTGTTTAATAACATTTAATTCTTTCAAAACAGTATCTGAATTCAGAGGGACATTCAATAATATTTGAATAGAATAAAACTATTATATGCTGACATCTTTTGGTTAGTAGGGTGATTTGAAGTTTTATAACATATACAATATATAAAACTTCAAATCACCACATCAAAACCAAAAACTAATACGATTTTTTGTGAAATAGTCCATACAGATAAGTTTTATATGCTGTTAAAGAAGCCCTAACTTGGAAACCTAAATTTACAATAGAGAATCAGACACTGTCTACTGTACTAAATAATCTGAGATCAATTAAGAATTGAACTTTAGAATATTGGAATGAGCCAAGTTTTCTATTTACATCATCACTTCCCATGTCAGTATTTCACTATTTGAACTGATGGTTAATTTAATTTAAATCTCAAAAGTACCGTAAGCGTAACTCGTGAATGAAACTTACCGGGTGTTATGAAAACACTATCATGTATGTTTGTCACTATCAAGGAACTTGGCAAATCATCAAATTCATCGTCAGAAGTATGATCTTGGGGGCTGTCGACCTCATTCTCTGACAGTAAATTCGGATGGACGTTTGGTAAACCATCCTGATCGTTTATAATGATATCCTCCTCGACTTCAAATCCTTCTATATAACTATTGTTTTCAGCCATCTCTCGTACGTACTTTAAGGATAAACGTTAAATATAGAAACTGTCACTCTTTCAAATTTATGACTCGTGAATTATGAACATTTTTTTCGAAGTATAAACTTCTCGGATATGCTTCAAACTTTTTCAATCGCAAAAATCATTGGAAAAACTGGAGGCACATCCACCAATTTAGCAGAATTTTCACTTAACACCTCCAGTCTGACAATAACAACGAACTGGAAATGTCAAATGTTATCGAGTGCATAGAACGATATATTACTGTTTGACGTTTAAGGATGATTTCGCTTTGTCGGTCTCTAATCTGAATAATAACCCAGTAGCAATTTCAGATACACATACTCCCTGATATTGGAGAAGTTACACCCTAAAAAGGAATAATGTCAACTTTATTTTTAGAAAGAATGAAATGAAACGATTTGCAAGAAATTATGTTAACATTGGACTGCTCCGTATTTTAGGGAGTTTCTAAAAACCCTTACCTTTCCATCGTGCTCGCCTAGTTGTGAAAGGAAATGATTCTATGTTGTGTAGACAACGCAAGTTACACTTAAATGAGGACAAGGAAATTATAGACAAACTATAAATATTCTACGTATGCTGAACATCTAATAAAAGAGAAACATGATTTTGATGAGCATTTTAAGATTTTGCATAAAGTCCTAGGGACCCGGTGGTTTTACTAAAAGTAATGAAAAACTTTATTTTACCCTTATCTCAAAACAGAAACCATTTAGATACAATATGTAAATTTTAGACCAGTTTTTTATAATCATTTGAAGAAGTACTACATAATCAAAACGCATCATGTGAACAACTCACAATATTGAAAGGAAATCAACATATATAGGTGTATTATTTAATTAAAATGCAAGTACAATGGATTTCTATCAAGTAATGGCCAACACGATTCGAAGTAATAGTGCATGGAAATTGTACTTGCTTTACGATTAATGGAAAATGAGTTAACCAATAAGTGAAGACCAAATCCATTAAATATAAATTCAAATCAATGTGACTGTATCTAAAAATTTAAGTAGCTATCCTTGTATTAAGGATTATTACTTGAGATTTTCCCTGATAATTGATCTTGAGAGGTCCTAAGTCTGGAAAACTTGAATTATATGACTTAAATGATTTATTGTATTTAATATCAATCTTTTAAGTTTTATTTTCATGAAATCTTTCATAAATAATTTTTAACTTCGGCTTTTAACCTTTCTGACACTTTGTGCACAGACCATAGATATGTCAGCAGAAAAATTAATTATTTTTCAAGCAATTAATTAGATTCAACAAACTTTTCAAATAGATTATGAATCGCTAGCAATTATTAAGTAATTAAAATTTGCTAAAAAACTTTTTAACATTTATTAAAACAAATCACCAATGTTACAGTTCCTAATATTAACATTCATAAAATACTGGTTCTATAATTAATATAAACAGTGCTCACTCGAGTTCTTTTATAAAAATGAAATTTTCCATGCCATGAATATTAACGAAATAACAACATGTTTTATCGTTTTCTTAGCTGGCAAAAAAGAGTGCAAGAACCACTGAAAGAGCCATTATTACATAACTACTGGAGACGACTTGCTTGATATATAATAGCTTTCCCATGTCCCAAATCAGATGTCTTATACCGTTTATCATGTGGAAAGTGAAGGGTAATACCAGCAAGAAACGGCCAGCAAAAAGCACTGGCGATGGAATATTCATTGCATCAATTGCTGCAATATAGGTACTGATGTCTTGGGGTAAAGCTAAGGTTCCAACTCCGAAACCAATCAAGTAAGTAGTCATTGCAATACCTGAAAATATGTATTATATTTTCCAATTTTCAACACGTCTAATTGTATCTGGCTTTATCGAATTTTTCCTTTCTAGAGGAAGAACCAATTGAAGATAAATTCGAAAAAAATTATTTCAAAAACTTAATTTATATTCAATAGATTGACGTACTACTCTGTCAAGAAAGTACCGGGAATTTTCAATTAAAACAACATTTTTACATTTAATCGTCAAAATTTATTGGGTCGCCTTCAAAATAGGCTCCATTTGCTCCAATACATCTATGCCAACGGCACTTCCAATTATCGAAACATTTTTTATAGGCGCTTTCCGGGATGGACTTTAGCGCTCGTGCCGAATTTTCTTTTATGGCTTCAATCGACTCAAAACGGGTGCCACGAAGGGGCAATTTTAGTTTTGGGAAGAGGAAAAAGTCGCAGGGAGCCAAATCCGGCGAATACGGTGGTTGCTGAAACACGTTTGTTGAGTTTTTGGCGAGAAAGTCAGTCACAATCGTAGCTCGGTGAGAAGGCGCGTTATCGTCATGCAAAATCCATGAGTTGTTCGCCCACAAATTTGGCCGCTTCTTACGGATACGCTCACGCAAACGTTTCATAACGCCTAAGTAATACTCCTTGTTTACCGTCTGACCCTCTGGAACGAATTCGTAGTGCACCACGCCACGGATATCGAAGAAAACAATGAGCATCACCTTCATTTTCGAGCGGCTTTGGCGTGGTTTTTTCGGTTTCGGCTCATTTTTTGCCACCCATTCCGATGATTGCTGGCTTGTTTGCATATCGTACTCGTAGACCCAGGTCTCATCACCAGTTATAATGCGTTCCATGAATGTAGAATCGGAATTACAGCGATCCAGCATGTCTGAAGCAACCTGTTCGCGATGACGTTTTTGAAGAAAATTCAGGTCTTTCGGTACGAGTCGTGCGGCCACCTTTCTCATGCCCAAAATATCAATCAAAATCGTACCTGCGGACTCGTGGGATATCTTAAGATCATGTGCTATCTCTCTCAAGCTGGTACGACGGTTTTCCAGCACCCTTTCCTTAATTTTATCGACGTTATCTTCGATCGAAGCCGTCGATGGGCGACCACTTCACGACCGTCCTTGAAGGCTCTGTACCACTGATATGCACGAGTTTTCGATAGAGCATTATCATCAAAGGCCTTTTGCAACATTTTCAATGCATCGGCACACGAAAATTCACTTGCAACACAAAACTTTAAACAAATTCTTTGCTCAACGTAATCACCCATAGTAAAAATCGGCACGCATTCTGACATCGACTGACTTAATCAGCTGTTGCAAACACACTAGTTGACAGATCCCGCTCAAGCTTGGCATAGAATTTAAGGACAGTGGTACCAACCTAGGAAAAAAATGTTTACCTGCCTCATTGCCCCACCAGATTTAAATCGATAATTCCCGGTACTTTCTTGACAGAATGTAAGTATGAATTTTTTCGGAAAACCCCGAGACAGGTCAATTTTTATTTGGAGAGGAATATCTTATATGAAAATACCAGTCGAGTGACGCTTTTTGAAGGTTTTGCAATTGTATTTATGAATATGCTAAAAAATGTCTGTTTGGAGTTTCCATGCAAAAATTTCGTCGGAAATGATGGTAGAATGCATTAAATGGTCAAGTTTTCGAACAAATTGTAATTAGAAAGATGTTCAAATCATCTATCGTTCATTTCTAAACAATAATAGAGTTATTATTTAAATGCAAAGAAGTAAGAAATTACTTAGTTTTCTATCACTTTATATTAACTGAATATACAGTGACTCCAGTTTCGTACTGTTTACTACATTTTTAAACTGAATAAAACAAATTATATCTCAATGAACAGACGTTCAAAGTATTTGAAATATTCAGAACGAACTGAACCTCGCTCTATAAAAATATTGAAAATTCTGTATATATTTGATGTTTATTATTATTATATATTTGTTGAAGGCTTCAGCTTGTGCAAAGTATCAAGAAGTGCCAAAGGTGCATCTGCTCATTTAATAGTTTTATTTTTAAAACGTGCTTATGCTCAAATGTTTTTATGGATTCCAGGATGTCTAGATTTATTCCTTCCACTTCCAGGTATAATATGTCAAGATAGTCAAATTCTGGGAAGACATGATAGGTTTCAAAAAATGTTTTGCAAAATCTGACTTATCTAAAGCTACCTAAATGATGCTTGATGTTCTTTGATTCGTTTTTGGAAAGATCTGTCTTACATATACGGAACCGCAACTCAAATCATAAACTCCCGAATTATGGTGTTTGTTTCAATTTAATTGTTTGTTTGTATTCAGTTCCCCTTTCAACGCAATATTATTCAAGGGAATTAAAAATGCCCTATTTATCATTGATCTGTAGTTAGACAGTTTACATAGACAGTTTTCTGAATATGTCAAAGATTTCCTTACACTTTCCACTACGAAAATCAAGTCACTGTTTATTCAGTAATAAAAGGTAATAGAAAATGAAGCAATTTCCAATTTTATGGGCGGAAGAATTGATGATGTTCAATGGAAAATTATACTTCAACAAATTGAAAACTGTTACCCATTGCTCTGTGTGTAATTGACACAAAACTTTGAATTTCTGGTGCATAGATACTAAGATGAGGCGACATAGGTCTTTTGAGGTTCATATTCTTCTCATCGTGGTCCATTTTGATAACTGGTTTTGCTTGTTCTACCCTAAAAGTTACTGGTCGCACAGCTTGAAGCATTCCTAAATGCCCGTTGTTGAGTACCTTTCCAAATTGGCATTTTGGGTATAACCTACAGTTACATAACATGTTAAATATAATAATCATGTAGAACATATCTTCAGTCAGTATTGAAGAAAATCACCTTAGTACTCGTGACAAAGTAGACATGATAACAACAATAAATATTTAGGATTTAATAGAATTGAGAAATATTGAAAACTTTTGGAAATGTCAAGGAAAAATAACCTCTCGAAAATTTCAGTGTAAAACCACAGATGAATTTTGCTGGTTATGTCTAAGTTGCATTTAGAGTTGAGCGATATGTCACTACCTGTGATTTAATCACCGTGATTGAAAAGTCACCGTTCACTGCAGGGATCGAATTATCAAAATCACGGTGATTGCGAATATCGTGATACTCATGGGATACAAGTACCGATAGTAAACGCTTTCACCGTTTTAGCGAAACTGTGATTCGATCATCGAGAACTGGAACTGGAGCCGTTTAGCTAAACGGTGAATCGTGATGACGTGATTCGATCACCGGAACTGGAACTGTTTAGCCAAACGGTGAGTCGTGATTGACGTGATTCGATCACCGGAAATTTTCAAAGACGATTATACATTGAAACGAATTTTTTGTAATCAAATCTAATAATAAATTGCCAACAGTATTTTGTGGAATATCCATATAGGTATTATTTTGTTCGGGACATTCGAGATTATTTTTATTGGGGAACTTAACACTGGGAGTGACCCCAGCCCCAAGCTCCAACGTCCTAAGACATGGAATTATTCACAACTACAGAAGTGCAATTCCAACTAAAAAACATTTAATTTCTTCTAATGAAATTCTAGATTTTCGATACACTTGCTACTTGACTTTATTCAATAGTAAACAATTAATGGCAGCTAAATGACAGAATCGTGATCACAATCACTATTTACAATCACGGTGATTGACGAATCACATATTTAAAAATCACCGGATTGCTAATCTCTAGTTGCATCTCTACATTCGTGGTTGTTGTATTTTTATGTCAATATCTAATTTTCTGTGTTATTCATAGACTTATCCTAACTTAGTACGTCTATGGTGTTATTCTAGCATATCGATTTGTATCTCTCAGATAATCTAGTTTTAATGTAAAATAAAACTAGATAATTAGGGAATGATGGAGGTACATATATAAATTAAATAATTAACTAATTAATAACATTCTTACTGCGAGATTAATAATGTCAAAAATAGTAAAAATTCCAATAAATCTCAACACTAGCAGTTTTCACTGGAAGAAGTGAAGTTAAAGCAATCTTATAATTGAATTTTGTAGTTTTATAATAGAAATTTGACAGTAAAATTAAACTTTGCAGTTCCCCAAGCACACAACATCTCACATTCCTTATAATCTTTAGTCGATTAAGTATTGCGATTAAAATTGGAGAACGAAAATAGAAATGTCAAAATTTCCAGTTAGCATTTCAGTAGCCTTTGTACTTGGATCTTCCTCAACTGCTTGAAGCACAATATCGTCGTAAGGTAAGGAAATTCTTCCATCACCATGCACTTTGTTTGGAAGTCGGCCCGCTGTGAAGAGTAGACGATGCACTTTGGTCAAAACTCGATGATCTGGATAACGATCAGCATTAGAGTATCTCTCGCGATACATTCTCGAAGCTACACTAGCATTTCATCTGCATTCCCCATAAATAAGGTGTCTGTTGTCATATTCCTGTGTGGTATACACAGACATGATGGCAATACACAATCACAGTCTAGTCCAAGTAAAATCAAAGTTCGTCGTAAAGAGATCAAAACTATCCAAATCACAAGCAAACAAATCTAATAAACGAAGCCAAAAGTCGTAAGTACACAAATAACACGATCAATTACGGAAAGATGCGCAATAGACCAAGGGGCGTATACCGAATAGTGGAATCACTATCTGTCTCATTCACAATTTATGGAAGGACTCACCCCATCTCATTCAAACCAGATTCTTAAAGTATTGGATGCACTAGAATCGTTTTTAGAAAGTTCGAAGAAATTGTTCGAAACTGAATTTCTTCAAGAAAGACCGTATGATTTTGACCGATCTAAGAAATAATGTATTAAGTGTTATACCATTTTAGAATCCCCAATAAATGCGCTAACTTTTAAAGTAATTTGCCAAACTGATGTAGTACAGTTTTTTTTTTTTCAGTAGAGTCAGTTAAACTTTTGCGAAATATTAATTTTGATTACTTGGTTCGGCAAAACGTGACATTATTTTCCAAGCTGGAGTAATTGGCTTACAATTGAAGATCACAGGTTACAGAATCACTATTCGGGATAACCTAGGACAAATAAAATTTGAAGAAAATAAAGAATTGTAGCAACAGGAGTTCAAAAATCATCACAGGGTGTGCATTTTCTGAAATAATAAAAAATGCAATATAATTTGAAAAGTACACGACTTAGATTTTTTCAAATATTTTTGGCCACTATGACTCAGCCTGTTACCCGATTCCGGCTTGACGTCGACTTCTGGGACACTGTATAACCAATTTTTCACAATTGAGCTTCAATTTTCGATTAAAACCCCTACGAATTTAGTTATACTCCTAATATTTGAAACGGAAATTTTGTTCTCCTGAAGAGAAAACACAAATTTATTTTTGATGAGCAGTTAATGTTAGCCTTCTACATATTTAATTCCAAAAAATTATATTTAATGATTATAACTTCTGAAAATAAATTAAAATAATGTCATATAAGTACCACTTATATCAATTGACATAAAAAATAAACATTCATTATAAGACATCCAAATGGTATAACAAAATCCAATAAATAAAAATTATTAACCAAAATCCTATAAATTAAATATTTTGAATAGACAAAATTTTGTTTCTGCTGATCAATCTTATGAAAACCAATATCTTTCAAAAATATCCAACATAATCTTAAGAATTTCATCATAAAACTATCTTACTTAGACTATTCAATATTATTGGATATCTAAGGTACTTCATATAAAAACTCAAGATATGTAAAACATTACTGAAAAACAAGTTTTAAGAAGGACTTTGCTTCTTCAGTATTCAAATAATTCATATTCAATAAATATAACATCAATTAACAACAAATATTTACTTACCCTTCAATCTTCTAGAAATAGAAATTTTGTCTATTCAAAATATTTAATTTATAGGATTTTGGTTAATAATTTTTATTTATTCTATTTCTAGAAGATTGAAGGGTAAGTAAATATTTGTTGTTAATTGATGTTATATTTATTGAATATGAATTATTTGAATACTGAAGAAGCAAAGTCCTTCTTAAAACTTGTTTTTCAGTAATGTTTTACATATCTTGAGTTTTTATATAAAGTACCTTAGTTAGATATCCAATAATATTGAATAGTCTAAGTAAGATAGTTTTATGATAAAATTCTTAAGATTATGTTGGATATTTTGAAAGATATTGGTTTTCATAAGATTGATCAGCAGAAACAAAATTTTGTCTATTCAAAATATTTAATTTATAGGATTTTGGTTATTAATTTTTATTTATTGGATTTTGTTATATATGTCTTCTAATGAATGTTTATTTTATATGTCGTTTGATATAAGTGGTAATTATATGACATTAATTTAATTTATTTTCAGAAGTTATAATCATTAAATATAATTTTTTGGAATTAAATATGTAGAAGGCTAATATTGAAATATTTAAATAATTTTATATACCTTCTATCAAGAATTAACCTCTATTTATGTTAGTTAATGTTCCCTGTTAGATTCAACGGTTTATTATCTGTAAATAATGAATCGAAAAGTACAAATACAAATTGGGATATTCCACTAATTTCTGGTAATTTTCGGGTGATTTATGACTAATCTTTCGTTCCTGTCCAGTTCCAGCTTCATCCCGTAGAATTTAATCCACCAGGCATTCCAATTAACACAATTTCAATTTGCATTGAGCTGCGCCCGTCTGTATCGAACCAAACGTTCAATAGTATTAACAATTTATATCGATCGCTCAACGAAAACGTATTGTGGTTTCTAATTTTCCTGCGTGCGATTAAGTGATTTCAAATCAGTAATTTTCAGAATAAATTTCACCCGAAATGTGACCTGAACCGATGTTTAAAGTGACTTTTTATATATGTTTTTCAGACATGTCGTTGGAAAAGTACAGGTAAGATTTCCTTTTTATTTTTTTTCCATATCTCTAATTTCCAGGACTGAAATCTTGCATTATAATTTACTTAAGTTTTCAACTTTAAATGCACGATTTTCCCTGGAATATTCCTAGGTGAATTATTCCTTCTAAACTTTACTGAAGATTATTTTAAGCAACTATCCTTCAAGGAAGGGAACATCAATTCAATCATTTCACCTAGATTCGACATTTCCGGTACATACAAAGGAAGTAGATAATTGTCGTTTAAAACACATTTGATCTGAGTAAAATATTTCACCTTCCTACTTAAATGTTTCATTGAGAAACGTTGTTGATTCCTCTTATAAGTTGATTGTTTCCTACTCAAAAAAGCTCAATCTTTCCAAAAGTGATTTTGTAGTATTTTCCCCATAATTTCCTTCAAAACTCGAAAACTAATGGTCGCGGAAAATTTCGGCGAAAACAATTTATTAGACATTATAATGGCGGGTTATATCCTAACTTTTAAGTAAATCTGTTGATTAAATGAATGGAGTATGCGTTTGGCTCTAGGTGAAACATTACAACAATCTTATTTAAAAAAAATTCACACAGTTTTTATGTTTCACAGTTTATCCAGATTCCTGAAACGTGTTTGGGTCTTTCGACCATCTTCAAAGAAGTACAAAAAGTAAATAAACTTAAAATTGGAAAGGTTATTTCATTACACGTAAGACATCTGTCATTATCATTTAAATATTTTAATATTAGCCTTCTACATATTTAATTTCAAAAAATTATATTTAATAATTATAACTTCAGGAATTAAATTAAATTAATGTCATATAAGTACCATTCATATCAAACGACATATAAAATAAACATTCATTATAAGACATCCAAATGATATAACAAAATCCAATAAATAAAAATTGTTAACCAAAATCCTACAAATTAAATATTTTGAGTAGACGTAATTTTGTTTCTGCTGATGAAAACAAATATCTTTCAGAAATGTTTAACATAATCTTAAGAATTTCATTATAAAACTATCTTACTTAGAATATTCAATATTATTGGATATCTAAGTTACTTGCTATAAAATCTCAAGATATGTAAAAACATTACTGAAAATCAAGTTTTAAGAGAGACTCTGCTTCGTCAGTACTCAAATAATTCATATTCAATAAAATATAACATCAATCAACAACAAATAGTTACTCACCCTTTAACAATTAAATATTTGTTGTTGATTGATGTTATATTTTATTGAATATGAATTATTTGAGTACTGCCGAAGCAAAGTCTCTTAAAACTTGTTTTCAGTAATGTTTTTACATATCTTGAGATTTTATAGAAAGTAACTTAGTTAGATCCAATAACATTGAATATTCTAAGTAAGATAGTTTTATGATGAAATTCTTAAGATTATGTTAAACATTTCTGAAAGATATTTGTTTTCATAAGATTGATGAGCAGAAACAAAATTTTGTCTACTCAAAATATTTAATTTATAGGATTTTGGTAATTCTGGTAAATGAATACTGAAAATATTGGATGGAGTAGTCCGTTACTTTGTTATAGTTCATTTTAATGGAATGAAATAAGGAATCACTTTGTTTTCTATCTATATATATATATAAATATATATATATATATATATATATATATATATATATATATATATATTTTATATGTCGTTTTATATGAGTGGTACTTATATGACATTATTTTAATTTAATTATCGAAGTTATAATTATTAAATATAATATTTTTAAATTAAATATGTAGAAGGCTAATATTAAAATATTCAAATAATTTTATTTACCTTCTATCAAGTATTAACCTCTATTTATGTTACAGAATTATTTATTTGAGTTACCATTACACTCCATTTAAATTATAAAAAAATATACATTATGTTTCAAAAATTTCTATTAAACACCATCAAATGATTTTTTTCAGGACTTTATTGAATAATACACATATACATGTTGATTTCTTTTATTATTGTGAGTTGCACACATGACGCGTTTCGTTCACATAGTAACTTCTTCAAACGCTTACAGCAACGGGTCTAAAATTTCGTAACATACTGTATTGAATAGTTTCTGTTATTCTCTAGAAGAAATAACCCAAAAACTATTTGTCAGAAAGATTGTACCAAATTATACTCTAGAATTGACTGGTCTCACGTGGGATAAATCAAAAATTAAGATGCCGTTAATGTGGTCTACACGTTTGTTTTGATATTGTTGTAAAAACTCTTATAATATTATGAAATGTGGGTTAATAAGGTTAGTAGAATTAGATGAATTTGATAGATTGGAACTGATTTGAAATATCACCTTATTAATTTTGAAAGACAAAGAATTTTTTTTGTGAAACACTTATTCCATCGGGGAAAGATATTTGCCTTTATTTTTCATTACGTTTTCATTTAATTCTGTGAGAAGTATTTATTCAATTACGATTTGAAGTGAACAGTTACGTATGGGAGATTTATTAATTCCAAATGACAAACCTTTTGAAATGTGATATAACAATTTAATTTTACTATGTGGAAGCTTTTCCGTCATCACTTAAAAGTTGAAAATAATTCCAAGGAGAAAGGTAATATCGACATAAAAATCAAACATTATACCATAAAATTTATGAACAATTATTGAAATTAATATTGCAAATAGTCAAATAGTACAAAAAAGGTTATGTTCAAATAATGTTAGCTGAATGTAATATTTGAAGTGGCTTAACTTATATCTACAACTTCTGGAATTGTTAACTCATGAATAATTCCAGTTTTTAATAATTATGAATCACATGATAATAAAATAAACTGGAATCAAATTAAATAGAACGAATTATAAAAGTATACCATGAGCATTATGAGAAATCAATTTGAATGTGAGTCAATACTTGGTAGAAGTAAAATTTAAATGACTTTAAATTCAGAATTATATATTCTAACTTCTACTATATACTACTCTGTCAAGAAAGTACCAGGAATTTTCAATTAAAACAACATTTTTACATTTAATCGTCAAAATTTATTGGGTCGCCTTCAAAATAGGCTCAATTTGCTCCAATACATCTATGCCAACGGCACTTACAATTATCGAAACATTTTTTATAGGCGCTCTCCGGGATGGACTTTAGCTCCCGCGCCGAATTTTGTTTTATGGCTTCAATCGACTCAAAACGGGTGCCACGAAGGGGCAATTTTAGTTTTGGGAAGAGGAAAAAGTCGCAGGGAGCCAAATCCGGCGAATACGGTGGTTGCTGAAGCACGTTTGTTGAGTTTTTGGCGAGAAAGTCAGTCACAATCGTAGCTCGGTGAGAAGGCGCGTTATCGTCATGCAAAATCCATGAGTTGTTCGCCCACAAATTTGGCCGCTTCTTACGGATACGCTCACGAAAACGTTTCATAACGCCTAGGTAATACTCCTTGTTTACCGTCTGACCCTCTGGAACGAATTCGTAGTGCACCACGCCACGGATATCGAAGAAAACAATGAGCATCACCTTCATTTTCGAGCGGCTTTGGCGTGGTTTTTTCGGTTTCGGCTCATTTTTTGCCACCCATTCCGATGATTGCTGGCTTGTTTGCATATCGTACTCGTAGACCCAGGTCTCATCACCAGTTATAATGCGTTCCATGAATGTAGAATCGGAATTACAGCGATCCAGCATGTCTGAAGCAACCTGTTCGCGATGACGTTTTTGAAGAAAATTCAGGTCTTTCGGTACGAGTCGTGCGGCCACCTTTCTCATGCCCAAAATATCAATCAAAATCGTACGTGCGGACTCGTGGAATATCTTAAGATCATGTGCTATCTCTCTCAAGCTGGTACGACGGTTTTCCAGCACCCTTTCCTTAATTTTATCGACGTTATCTTCGATCGAAGCCGTCGATGGGCGACCACTTCACCACCGTCCTTGAAGGCTCTGTACCACTGATATGCACGAGTTTTCGATAGAGCATTATCACCAAAGGCCTTTTGCAACATTTTCAATGCATCGGCACACGAAAATTCATTTGCAACACAAAACTTTAAACAAATTCTTTGCTCAACGTAATCACCCATAGTAAAAATCGGCACGCACTCTGACATCGACTGACTTAATCAGCTGTTGCAAACACACTAGTTGACAGATCCCGCTCAAGCTTGGCATAGTAATTAAGGACAGTGGTACCAACCTAGGAAAAAAAATTTTTACCTGCCTCATTGCCCCGCCAGATTTAAATCGATAATTCCCGGTATTTTCTTGACAGAATGTATATTGAAACTGTATATAAAAATTATCAAATTGATATCCTTATATATAATCAATATAAAATATTTTTCAATGTCCTGGAAAAAAACCCTTTACATCTCGACATGAAACGTATAAATACAAATGTATTAACAAAAACTATATAAGTATGTATATTAACATACAACCATAGATTTCACGAAGTGCTCTATAAGTTTGGCGAATAGAACACTGATTTTGAAAATAAATTTCAACAATTTGTAAACGTTGTCAACGGCGTCAGTCTTTCCATGATAATTTGTCAATGCTTACTCAACAGAAATGTCGAAACAACATGGCTTCTTCCTTCTGTCAAATCACAGTTATCCTCGAAAAGTTCTATCGAAAGTTCTATCACTCTAAAAAAACACCCGATAGTTTCCGAACTATAAAAAGACGAAATCATCTCAATTTGAATGACAGTGACAGGGTATGTTACTGTAAAATCGATCTAAGATAATTGTTAAATAAAATAATATGGATTATTTCCACAATTTATTATTAATAACAGTTGTTTCGCCAATAATCTGTATTACTTTATTTAATTAAAATGAATTTCCATCAAGTAAGGATCGAAGATATAGTCAAAACTGGGTGTTCTTAAGAATTTCATGAACAACAATGCTAATATTGAGATGATTTAATTAGTCATTCATTTCTTTCAGCTCTACCCTTATCTACATATCGTTACATGGGGTCTACCGAAGAGATATTTGGGCCTCCTTAGGATATTCAATTTGCCACTAGAGGAATTTCCGCATCATTTCATCACACAAACATCCGAAACATTCAACAGTTATGAACTTCAAGTTACAAAAAAATCCATATCGTCCCTTCAACCGAACAATTCCACGAATGAATTTACTGGACTTGGAACGATCAAAGAAGAAAAAACAATACAAAATGTTGAACTGGACCAAGAAGCTTCAAGCAACCCATCGCCACCTAAGAAAAGCGGTAGACGATCGAAGAAAAAACCAGTAATTTCTATAAGAGTAAAGTTGGATGATGATTTGAGGAATTTGAAAAGCGCCAATGGTAAAAATTTCGACAAAATATTATCAAGATGTAGCCGCAAGTCTTGTATGCTTGTCATAGAAAAATCTGAAAATTCTAAGCACGATGAATACTCTCTTAATTTCGTTAACAACAGTAATTACGGTAAATCTTATAGTAAGTTGATAAGAAAAAATCGTAGAAAAAGAGAAACTGGATATTATCTACCATTAGGAGAGTCTAAAAAGTCATTAGCGTCCGAATTTTCCGAAGAAAATATTTTTCCGTCTTTAAAACGATCTGAAAAGTTCGAAGACATCGAAATTCACAAAAATAAAACATGCAATTTAAGTTCACCGGAGCATAATTCATCTGAAACAGAAATATACAAATCTTCAAACAACACAGTTGATCATATAAAATCAGAGAAAAGCAATAATGATACTAGGGAAGAAATGAATACAAATAAAACCAAAGAAAAAGATGAAAAGATCAAAAATACCCAACTTGCAATACCATCTCATCTAATTCCTTATGAAGAACCAGCTAAACCTCTAAGAAATTGGCCTACACTTACCAAATTATTCGATGACAATCACATGGAAATATATAAGATGTACCTCAAATCATTAAGTTCCCAGAAAGAAGAAGATATCGAAGAAGAAACTCAAGAAACCACAGAGGAGAATGATGGATTTGTTTCGATAGATATCAAAGAAGCGAAAGCTTTTCATGAATCTCTTAGACAATCACCAATATACAAAGAATACAATCCAACAAACCTTGCAGCCTCTAATACACAAGAAATCATCAATATTGTTAACGAAGAGGAAACTTCTGAAAACTTTAAATCTCCCAACTCACAAACACAGTCTTCAGCCAAAAGGAACTACTTCGATAAAATAAATGAAGATTACAAATCAGATAGAACATATTCCATCGAAAAATCTGTTGTAACAACGAATTATTCTGTCGTAAGTGAGAAATTTCCTAATGCTGATCACGATTCTCAGAGATTATACACTTCAACTGCCTATCTTCTAATTAGTGGAACAAATGATAAATCGAAGTTTGAAGGTAAAATGAATACCTTCAATGGTGGTACAAGAAAAGAAGCAACTTCATCTGAATCTGATTTGATGGCAAAAACAAGACTACTTTCTTCATCAATGAAAACGTATGAGTCAATAGCTAAAAATGACGAAGAAGAAACTGGTAATTTCGAAGAAAAAGCTCTAACCGAAAGCAACAATAATAACAACGCGAGAAAGAAGAAAGGGATGAGGAAACTATACTTCTTCAATATTGTTTTAGCACTTTTTGTAACAGTTGTATTAGGAATAATTTTGTTCATAAGTTTTGCTGATAATACTACTATTAACGGAGTTTTGCAGAAATATATAGAAAGGTAGACGTTGAAATTTAAATCATTTGTTTTATTTACACAAAATTTTATTAATCAATTGAAATTTATAAATGAGAAACAATTTTAACTTCGTCAGGTGAGTATTTAAGCTGAGAATAACAAATGCAGAAATGTTTCTTGGGTACTAAACTCTTTTCTTTTTGTAACATTCATTGAAATGTATAATCTACTTTTCACAAGTATTAAGTAAATGTGATGTGTTGTAAAAAGGCATGTAGAAGTTATCAAGCATTATTGATACTTCTTTACAAACTGGAGCTATGTCGTCTGCAAAATGGCTAGTGTAATGTTCTGCTTTTCTGGAATGTCGAATGTATAACTCAGATAAAGCAGCGGATCCAATATACTGCCCTGTGGAACCCCTGCTTTAACTTAATTGAGGTAAACTACCAAATAAGCTCATATCAGAGAAGGAGTTCGCCAAGGTTATCCTCTGTAGCTCTATTTGTTCAACCTGTTTATAGGACTAGCCATTAATACAATTAAAGGCAAGACTAAAGGAGTAAAAATTAATAGAGAAAAATATCCCTGTATCAGGTTCGAAGATGACATCGTAATACAAGCAGAATCGGAAAATGAAGTGAACCGTACGTTAAAAATATTAAACAACTTGCTGACTAAATTCGATTTAAAAATAAACATCGGAAAAACAAAAACCACGATCATTCAAATGAGGTTGAACAATGCGTGGGAGGTTAAGAGGATGCGGTTTCTTCCTGACTCTTTCCTGAAACGCCCCTCTAACCAACACATAGGGTCAGTTGCGTGATCCTATCTGCTGGAACCTACCTATACTGTATTTTTATTCAACCGTGTATTCTGAACTTACCGCCAGTAATTCTGTGTTTACCTTTAAGTGGAATTTGGGTTGCCTATACTACTTAGAGTCCTTTCCTCTCTAGACGATCTCTTTCAAAAACTCCCTGCAGGACGGGAACAGTATAGTTTTATTAATTAAAGATGTGATGACCAAACTCCATTAAAAGTGCGATCACATAGAAAAATTGTCAATAAACGTGTCAAGGTCAGAGGTGTCATTTACATCTCTTCTTTCTCCCACCACGCTAAATGTCAATTTTAAATAGTACTGTCAAGGAATTCATACATCGCGTATACTATGTGTGGTTAAATAAGAATCTAACTAAAAGTAGCGCGTACAGTTATTCGTCTAATGTACTAGTGCCTAATTCGAGTGAAGTTGTTGTCTGTATACTCTGATCACACAGCCTTAGCAAACAGGACTTTAACCATTAAAATACAAACAAGTGATTTCAAATGGAATAAACAGATATAATACCGAAAATGAAAATATTTTCCAGCTTGGGGTTGTTGTTTGTGAACACCACGAATAGATGAATGAAATGGATGATTATGAAGATGAGGAACCGGATTTAAGAGAGCAAATTTTTCATAACAATGTCAGGGAGCAAATTGTGAGTATTTCAATAAAACTTCATGCATTGCAATTGAAAGTACGTGGTGATAAAGTAGATAAACTCGATCGATGTCGCCAGGTTGAATAACATTGTCAGAATGTAAACAATGCGAGTTCTTTTGCTTGTTTATGTAGTTGCTAATTCTATTTCTGAATGACATTGAAGAATTAAAGTATTTGTCATCTAATACAAGAACTTCTATTGAAAAACTAATGGAATGATACACTTATTGGATATTTCACTTTTAGAATCTTAACATATTTTATCAGTTCATTATTTACCCAGTTATGGGATACTTATCAAAAATTCCATACATAACTTAAATTTGCAATCTATATAGGAAAAGGGGACATTGATATTTCATGCAAAGAACCCTGTTTCAGTAAAAGATGTGCATCACACAAAGGGCTTTCTTTTGATATTCATTACTGCATTTCAGACCATTGAGTGGGTTCAAATGTTTTAAAAATTTGTTACATGAATTTTAAAGCTTTAATCCTTCCTAATAAAATATATATAAAAAATTTGACAATTTTCAAATCCGTCTTTTGACTTCATTGAAACAATTGTATATGTTTATTTTCCAGATGCCCAGTATAATATTGATAATGAAGTAAATTCATAGTGAAAGGCATTGTTGATTTGAAATCGTCTGGTCTTGTTGTTTTCAGAAAAAACTTATTTTCTCCTGTGGAAAACTGAAAATAGCGGAATGTTAGATTGTCACATTATACATTTAAAATCACGGCTAAGCCTACTTCATTGTAGCCAGGTATTTAAAATTCATAGGAATCAGGTTTTCTATATCCGCATCTTTTCCAATTTCATTGCAGAATTTATCTTATATAGTTTATACTGGGTCATTTGTAATTCAGATAAGTAAATGCGATTTTGAAAGCCGTGTATTAATTAAGATTAACCAATTTGATTTCTGACAGAACCAATTATTGTATTGCAGATTGTATCAAATGTATTTCAGAAAGTAACAATTTGAATTGAGATAATATTCATTGTTATTCAATAACTGAAATTGATAATTGGATGGGTCATTTTCAAAATGTTTCAAAAATGTACTTTATGTAATTAAGACATTTTTCTTTGTACTTCAGGTTTCGGAATGTAAGTTTTCCATTCAGTTCTCATTGGATATTACTATCTTATGTTCAGTCTTGCAGTCACAGTTATCCAATTATCACCTTTATTAGTAAATAAAACAATTCTTTAATTAGCAATATCTTTCACTTCTTGTGAATCTGCCATTTTGCAATCAGAAAGTCTACTTTTCCACAACCATAGATACATGCAACATGAAGTTGTCTGCAATGCAAAGATCTCTATGCACAAGATTTATTTCTACGAAAATTCTGCAAATCACACTTGACCACCATTCTGTTTTCAAAGTTCATTTGTGAAGTAAATAACAATGTTTATTTGTTCATAGTTGAGATGATATTTTCAGAAATCCATTCTGGTTTATTATTTGACAAAATAATATTGAGAACTTTTATGTTTCTGTTTTGAAGGATCGGGATTCAAAAAATTTCATAAAAAAAGACTATCTGCTTAACTCGACAACTAGGGTGCTGTCCTACAATGAACCTGGAAGTTTTTCAGACAGATCAGATTACAGTAAGGTTTGAAATAAAAAGAAAGGTTTTGTTGTGATAGTTGATCAACTATAGCAATCACCCATATTTTCCTAATGAATTAATTTCTTTTCTACCATACTCAATACATTTTTTTTTCAGATATTTCTGCTGTTGTTTCTTCTGCTCTACCTTGTAAGCTATGCTATATTAAATCGTTACAAAAGACGCAACAATGAGGACTTTTACAGTGTGGACAAAGATGAGATTACTGTCTACCAGATTAGTACAGGGCTCTGTACTTTCTCCTTGGCTGTATCGATTGGCGCCTTGTTGCTTCTGCCCATTTCCATTATCTCGAATGAGGTTCTCATCATCTACGCTAACAGTTATTACATCAAGTGGTTGAACAGTTCTTTGATACAGGGTAAGTCTTAATAAATAGAAAAAAATGTATTAATATATGATTGCGTGACACCATTGTCCTATTGGGGTCCATTCAAAGTTGTTTACGATCCTTTCAAAATTGTGGCATATACCAATTTATGACTAGTTTTTGGTAATTGTGTCATTTGCCACAAGAAAGTATATTTATTGGTCACATAGAAATCCTAACGGGGACAAAACCCATTGGCCTTCAAGTAAGGCTACCTCTGGTCAATCTTAGGAATTAGTATCCTAATGTTGACTCTTATCTTATTCATAAATTGAACACTAAGAAAAGGAATATTTTGCTGAAGGGTTGATAGCTTTTACAGCTATGTTGGGATCGTAAAAGGTTTATTTGATGAAGCTTTTATTACTCTTTCATATTTCTCCTACCCCATGTTAACGTCATGATATTTTGAAATTGGAAACCAAACAAAAAATGTCTTATACAAAATTAAAATATAACACATAAACTGAACGATGTTTGAAAATCAAAAGAATATCTTCGGACAACCTTCAGAATGAAGAATAAAATTTAGGACAAAAAATATAGCATTACCATAAAATATAACACTATTTCTAACTTCGAAGAATTAAAAAAAATGTAATATAGAGTGTCAATTGTATGTTCGAAAACACTGAAAAAATCACATAAGCAGAAGGTAAGTTCCAAAATCAAAAAATGTGAGGAAACAGAAACTTAAAATGTCAGTTGTACTACTCTGTCAAGAAAGTACCGGGAATTTCCAATTAAAACAACATTTTTACATTTAATCGTCAAAATTTATTGGGTCGCCTTCGAAATAGGCTCCATTTGCTCCAATACATCTATGCCAACGGCACTTCCAATTATCGAAACATTTTTTATAGGCGCTTTCCGGGATGGACTTTAGCTCTCGCGCCGAATTTTGTTTTATGGCTTCAATCGACTCGAAACGGGTGCCACGAAGGGGCAATTTTAGTTTTGGGAAGAGGAAAAAGTCGCAGGGAGCCAAATCCGGCGAATACGGTGGTTGCTGAAGCACGTTTGTTGAGTTTTTGGCGAGAAAGTCAGTCACAATCGTAGCTCGGTGAGAAGGCGCGTTATCGTCATGCAAAATCCATGAGTTGTTCGCCCACAAATTTGGCCGCTTCTTACGGATACGCTCACGCAAACGTTTCATAACGCCTAGGTAATACTCCTTGTTTACCGTCTGAATCTCTGGAACGAATTCGTAGTGCACCACGCCACGGATATCGAAGAAAACAATGAGCATCACCTTCATTTTCGAGCGGCTTTGGCGTGGTTTTTTCGGTTTCGGCTCATTTTTTGCCACCCATTCCGATGATTGCTGGCTTGTTTGCATATCGTACTCGTAGACCCAGGTCTCATCACCAGTTATAATGCGTTCCATGAATGTAGAATCGGAATTACAGCGATCCAGCATGTCTGAAGCAACCTGTTCGCGATGACGTTTTTGAAGAAAATTCAGGTCTTTCGGTACGAGTCGTGCGGCCACCTTTCTCATGCCCAAAATATCAATCAAAATCGTACGTGCGGACTCGTCGGATATCTTAAGATCATGTGCTATCTCTCTCAAGCTGGTACGACGGTTTTCCAGCACCCTTTCCTTAATTTTATCGACGTTATCAGACAAGTCTTCGACCACTTCACGACCATCCTTGAAGGCTCTGTACCACTGATATGCACGAGTTTTCGATAGAGCATTATTACCAAAGGCCATTTGCAACATTTTCAATGCATCGGCACACGAAAATTCATTTGCAATACAAAACTTTAAACAAATTCTTTGCTCAACGTAATCACCCATAGTAAAAATCGGCACGCACTCTGACATCGACTGACTTAATCAGCTGTTGCAAACACACTAGTTGACAGATCCCGCTCAAGCTTGGCATAGTAATTAAGGACAGTGGTACCAACCTAGGAAAAAAAAATTTTACCTGCCTCATTGCCCCGCCAGATTTAAATATAATAATAATAAAATATATAATAATTCCCGGTACTTTCTTGACAGAATGTATATGTTCTTGATGAAGGTTAATATTTATTTTTTAATATACATAAAAACAGAATAATTCTGTTTTTATTTATTTATTTATTTATTTAAAGGAATACAAGACGGGACGAACCCAAAATTAGTGAATACATAATTTTGGGTTCGTCCCGTCTTGTATTCCTTTAAATAAATAAATAAAAACAGAATTATTCTGTACAACCTCTACATAATTCATTTCATTTCAAAAAATTAAATCAGGATGTCTTAGAAAGACTAAATTTCTATTTTAGAAAACTGATAGTAAATAAAAATACATTTTTTGGTACAAAATTTGTTATTCATAATACATAATTGCAACAATTTTTTATCAACCATATATGTTGATTTTGTATGGAGAATGAGCTATGGTAATAGAAAGTTCTATACATCTGTATAATAGTTCAGAACTAATTGATCGCTGGGACATGCGCATATTTCGAAGCTTATCGGCTTCAATCTTCAGTGCGCTGTAATGTCCAATGCATACAAATCAGCCACGCACCTATATTCGACCTGCATAGAACACCAATTTATTTATCATACACTAACGCCATCTAGTGCACGCAAATATACATAAATGACATCCCAGCGGGCCAATTCAAGCAAATAACTGTATTCCCGATTTTTTCTAGCGTTACAAACGCAGAGAACCTTCTTAATGCTCAAGTCAGATCCCATTACGGCGTGATGCTTATAATTCGTATTTTTATTCAAATGAAAATGAATCGGCTGATAATCATATTAGGATTTTTAAATTATTTATCGATTTTATTTATTTCTGTTTATTCTGAAATGTTGTACGAAATTTCAGAATTCCACTTCTATTAAAATAGAAACTTAGTTTTTCTGAAAAAAATCTTTAAATTAAATAAATTGTGAGGAGGTTCTACAGAATGATTTAGTTTTTATTTTTAGTAATTTTAATAAATATTAGTCTTTATCAAGAAGGTAGTCATCAAATTAATTTTGTTTTATGTATAGTATAAAATTATCCGTTTTGAAGAATGTGTTTTATGAAAAATTCATTTTTACATACACTGATTCTGGAATCGAAGAATATGATGCTTCTTAAATATTAAAATTGTGTTATTGACACTATTTGTTTTATAAAAAAATTGCGTTTCAAAATTCTCAGAAAACATGGAAAACAAGTGTTTATCACCTTTATTTGTAAACATTAGTAAATAAAACAATTCTTTAAGTAGCAATGTTTTCCTTCACTTCTTGTGAATCTGCCATTTTGCAATCAGAAGAGCTACTTTTCCACAACCATAGATACATGCAACATGAAGTTGCCTGCAATACAAAAATTTCTATGGACAAGATTTATTTCTACGAATAATCTGAATACCACACTCGACCACCATTTTGTTTTTGAAGTTCATATATGAAATAAGTAACAATGTTATTTGTTCATAGTGGAGATGATATTTTCTTAAATCCATTCTGGTTTATTATTTGACAAAATAATAAACTGTGATCGAACAAAAAATATTTAACTGCCTTGAAAACTTTTATGTTTCTGTTTTGAAGGATCAAGATTTCAAATTCATTTTATGAAAGAAGAATATTTTATTAAAATTTCATTTTTATATACAATGATTCAAACCAGTTATGGCGAAAAAGAACCTAAGCACACAAAGGAAATTATTTCTGTCATTACTATAACCTTGAAATGAAAATATAGAATTTTATTTCAAAGTTATCACCAGACAAGTTACAGAAGCCTAAGAATTCTTTTTTTAAACAGTCTTTACGCAAATTTAAAATCTTTTTGTATAATCCTTAATAGGTCTCAGTAATTATTTATATACTTATCTATTTTTTTATATTTCAAATTACAACTTTCACCAAGCAGACTTAAAATAAATAATTTATATAAATACATTAAGAAGTTGTTTTCACTGAAAGTTATGGCGCTGACAGACCATCAGAATTGAATTTGATACAGGTTATTCATCTGTAGGTCCAATGCACTCGTCTAAACCTGTTATTGATTTGAAATTTTAAAACACGGATATTCATGTGAAATGATGGACGTTTCAATACGTGCAAATAATTGTCTTTATTGCGTATTTTAAAACGCTCTTTTTAAAGATAAGAGGTTCAATTAGAATGTGCATGTTACTCCGTGAAACCGTTAGCTCTTGATAAAACAGAACAAGAAAGGTAATCTACCTAGTATTTTGTTTTAGGATGGCATCCCGTAATTTATTAAAAAAATCCGCAATGATCTTTTGTTCGAATATAAATAACTGTTCAACAATATATCCACAGGTGTTGGTTATTATAGATCAACGACATTCAATCCAAGAAAAGAGAACACATAAACTGCCCGTCATAAGTTTCAACATTCAAGGTTGTTATTGTTAGGCATTGGAGCTTAATTCATAACTTAGTACATTATTTTAAATTGGAAGACTATAGATGAACACCGGGTGTTCCTAAATTGAAGGTGCAAACGAAGAGGGGAGTTTCCTTGCACAATTTTAAGAAAAAAAATTCCCCTAAACACGGGAGCGCAAATGTTTAGTTTTTGAGGTATATGGTGTTAAAAATTGAATTTTTTTCAAGTTTTTCCTCATAGCGTCTGCGTTTCACAACATACACATATCGTCAAAAGTCTTGGCTCGCCTAGGTTTCTCAAGAAATAAAGAATCTATGTTCTGAAAATGAGGTGAATATTTTTCTCTATTTCAATCTAAATTTATCCATTACTTATTTTTGATTAATATCTTATTTCAATCAACTGCCCAATACGTCTAGGCATACCACGAGAAAGTCATTAATGAAATTTTCAGGCATATCGTTCCATTCTTCTTGAAGGGCTATACTCAATTCCTGAAAAGGTGATGAAAGGTTTTGACGATTGGATATTGGTCTCCCTAACTAATCCCATACGTGCTCAATTGGATTCATGTCTGGAGAGTTTGCTGGTCAGTTCATTCTCTGGATATTGTTCTCTTGAAGAATGTTTTGAATCCTTCGTGTGCGAAAATTCAGAAAATGACTGCCACTCTCTTTAATGCAAAGCCTACTTAGTTTTCCGATAGAATCCACAGCTTGCCGCAACTGCCCCAGCGTAGCCTTAGCATATTGAAGCAGTTATGTATTCATTTGATAAGCTGGTAGTATATACCATAGCTTGTAAAACACAAGAAGTTTAAAGGTGTAAGGTTGGGACTTCAAGCAGGCCATAAGTGCACTAATGAAATCCTGGTTTCTTTTTATTACAAAATATTCTTTATTGTTTTTCAATAAATTTGTTTTTGCATTCAAATTAATGAGGAAAGTTATTGAAAAATAATAAGGACATAATTCCTAAGAACAAGAAATCAGGAGTTTCTAAGTCAGTCGAGGGTGGATCAAATATAAACCAGATTTAGGTAAAAACACCTATGTATTATCATAAAAAAATTTGATATATTTTATTTTTCGACTAAGTCTCTGCATCTGTGAATAAATTTTCCCCAAGGAATAGTTTTATGCCATTATCGAAGAATGTAGTCGGTCATGTCTTCACCCAGTTGCCCATGATTATACCAAACGTGTGATAGTAACACAGGGAGTCTGGACTGTAGAGCAGATGCTCAAGTATTTCTCAATGAAATTTCTCCAAATTTTTTCAAAATCTAACTGAAATTTTTAAAAGGAAAGAACAATGATTGGTTCAATGATGTTTTTTACGTAGATGGCACCAGTCATTGTTCGTTCAACGATAATATGAGGGGTACGGCGATCGAACATTATATATATACGCTGCCGATTTCCAGGAAAAGGGCCGCTATGCGCCTTACTGAAGCCCGTGGAATATTCAATCGTTGCACAATCGGTGGTTCGACAAAGCTTCTTGATGTTGGGTTACTAGTCTTGCCCGGTCAAACTGAGAAATCGTTGTGATTTTCTCATTGCCACTCGTGTAGATTGTGCAGGTTCATGTAACCATATTTTTTAAATGAACACTCCTCGACGTTATACACCCTTCCAATTTATCAAGAATTTACTTCTCTGACACATGAGAACTAGAAAGAAATCAGTAAGGTAGCATGCTTATCGCATTTTAATTTTGCGGTATCTACTGACTACGGTATTCTGACATTAATAATGAGAAACAATCATCGTCCGCCCATATTTATGGCTATTTATTTCCACTTATCAATGTACCAAACCTTTCAGAATTTCCAATAAAATTATAATCATCGTGACGTAGAATCTCATCATATATCGATTTTCGGCAATGGCGCATAACCTTGCAGCAGTATACTCGTTCTATTCGGACGATGAGCAAGGCCGTCGTCGACTGATCGAACAGGATCATCGAAAAACAAAAGCCGGTAGCGTTATTTCCTGGTCCAGTGAATCACAACAATATCTCCATCTGCCGTGAAATCGATGTTGGGGCAGTTCTATTTATTTAATGTACTGCGAATGTGATATTCGTGCATATGTATAATGAATCTTGTTTATTACCTAAACTAGATAGGACTGTTATACAGAATAAATAGGAAAGATACGAGTATAACAGTGCATCAGAAGTATAAGCATCACTTTTTTTTAGGGTGATAGAAATTTAAATTGAAATAAAACTCATTTGAATTAAGATTGAAGCCAATTTTTTTTATTTGAAAGATAATTTTGTGACATTTATGTTTTAAAAATAATTTCCGGCATATGTCTACCACGACTAGCTCTGAGGAATCGTATTCGACCAGACCAATTTTGGATCACTTTTTCGAGTAATTCAGGCCTTATTTCATCAATAACACGATGTTGGCTTCCAAAGCGTCTATTGTTTCTGGTTTATCAGCATAAACCAATGTATTGACATAACTGCAAAGAAAATAATCCAGTGGAGTTATGTCGCATGATCTTGGAGGCCAATCAATTGGACCATTTCTCGAAATAATGTTAATTCCAAATCTTTCTTTCAGTAAATCAATTGCTATGGTAGCAGCATGCAATTATAGACATGCGCACGTTTCAAACTGATTCGTTTTCGTCAGTGCAATGTATACAAGTGACTCCAAATCTGTCCAGTATCTATATTCGCTATACACAGAGACCCCAAAGGTATTACTAATACACTAGCGCCATCTAGAATATGCAAAATACATACATAGAGACTCTAAGATTTTAATAATACACTAACTCCATCTAGAGTATGCAAAATACATACCTTTGCGTGTTAATTCAAGTATTCTGCGTTTGTAACGTGAAAATATCGAGAATACATTTCTTTACTTGAATTAACACGCAAAGGTATGTCTTGTATGTATTTTACACATTCTAGATGGCGTTAGTGTATTATTTATATCTTATTGATCCAATTGTTCATGATAAAGATCTGCATTAACAGTTTGTCCAGGTTTCAGCACTTCAAAATGAACAATTCTGCGTATACTCCACCAAACACACAGAAACGCCTGTTTGGAATGTAAACCTGCCTTCACAGTAAGTAGATCATGGTGATTCATTTGCAGAGAGCCACTGCCTTTTGCCTTTTTTGTCTCCAGTGATCAAAAACGGTTCTGTATGGTGCCGTTGAAGCAATACGTTGTATGTGAGGAGTCAGTTGGCTTTGTTTTCTTTGGACAGATTATGGGGGACCGAAACACCTGCTTTGATTATTTTTCCAATCTGCTGCGAATGGTCTTGAATGGTCGACCAAGGTTGGAACGGTGTTGGAGAGTTCCTCGATTATCTGACTTGGATTTGCTTCCACTTCTGCCCTTAGCATACCGTTGTCTAATATTGTTGGTCTTCCTGATTGATAGGAGTCAGAGAGATCAATATTACCGGATTTGAATCTAAAGATCTTTGGCATTTACGAATGTCTAATGCACTTGGATAAAAATATTGCGTTACTACGCAATCATCGATCCTCGCAGATCATCGATCTGTAACGAGCACCATTCACTGTAACATTAGCTCCAGCATCGTTTTTAAAGAAATATGGACCGATGATGCCTCCAGCGTGTAAAGCGCACCATACAGTGCATTTTTCAGGATGCAATGGAACCTGCAGAACTTCTTGAGGATTGTTTTCACCTCATCAAGTGCTCAATAAGTTAGACGAATAGAACACTGATTTTGAAAATAAATTTCAACAATTTGTAAACGTTGTTGCGGCGTGAGTCTTCCCATGATAATTTGTCAGTGCTTACTGAACAGAAATGGCCAAACAACATGGCTTCTACCTTCTGTCAAATCACAGTTATCCCTATCGAAAGTTCTATGACTCTAAAAAAAACCACCCGATAGTTAGAGAAGAAAGATTCAGAAGAAATATTAGGAGTATACATAAGTTCGTCCGGTTTTTTGTCGCGATAATTGAAGCTTTATTGTGAAAAACTGGTTATACATTCCATTGCTTTTAAACTATGGCAAATGGCTGGTTGAGCGACTCCAAGTGTTTTTGCGAGTTCTTCTTGCGTTTGCGATGGATCTTTATCGAGCCTCGCCTTTAATTCTTGAAAATCTCGAGGCAGGAGCGCCTACACCCTCTGAATGTGATAGGGATATAGCAAAGAATCCCGCCGATGACTTACATTTAAAGTGACACTTATTTTTCTCGTACTGGTTTCTGGATGTTCTTCTATTCCGTTCAGAACTTCGTGGTCTACCTGCCTTAAAATTTTTCGTAGAAAAAGATACAGTTTCTGAAAGATGCCTGTGAATATGAGAGAACATTCGATGACCAGGCGTCACTCTATTGGGATAGCGTTCCATGTAAAGACGCTTAGCTTCCCTTGAATTTAGTTTTGCGATACATGAGCGGACGGCTAAGTGGTAGGGCATTGGGCTCGTGACCGGAAGGTCCGGGTTCGAATCCTGTTCAGGTGGAAAAAAATTTCCACTGTGTTTTATTTCAATTTAAAGTTGTATCACTCTAAAAAAAACACCCGATATATATGGATTTGTCAAAATGTCTTAACGAAGTTGGATAACATGAAGCTTTTAATCAACAATTATCCTGCTTTCCATGTGAAAGAATACTTAAAAGAAACAATTTATCAACAATGAATTCAAATCATAAAAAACATCGTGGAAACTCTATTTAGCACCATAATTTCTTCAATTACCAAATTAATATTTTATAAAGAGATGAATATCTGGTACACAATGGTTTTTTCGAACATTTATTAGTTCTTAAAAATATCTGTTTTGATTTTCTTTCAACAGTTTTTTACCCATTTTCAAAATAGTTTTTTTGAGAATCTTCAATTGCCTATAACTAACTTGTAAATTGTTGATGTGTTGGTTTTAAATTCTAGTGAATCTAATAAGTTCATTCATACTTGCAGTAACTTAAGTTGACATTCCTGAATTGTGCATTTTGAATGGTTCGCTCCTCGATATGCTGAAAAATATCGTAGATTATTTGCTTTCCTCAACTGCAAAGAACCTTGTAACATAACCGTATTTGTTTTGATAAGAACTGGTGGGTATTTATTTGGGTTACACGCGCGAAATATGAAACAAATATTTTTATGTAATACTGGTATGTTGGTTATCGTATGCAACTTTATTGTTCTAATACCTGAATTCCATTGTTTCGTTAAAACTGAATTATAGATTGAATATGAAACGGAGTAATTCTGTTATACGTTACTATAAATTTTAATTTCATGAAATTTTAAACATTTTTTTAATATTATATTGAAATAGTGCCCTAGAAAACACTGCTTCTTTTTTAATAGACATATAGAATTGAAACTTATTACACAGTATCAAAAGGAGTAAAAGATCCTTAATAAGGAGTATGAGCTATGGTAATAGAAAGTTCTAGAAATCGAGACAGTGTAACAGTCAACTTCATCTAGGTACTCTTCATCTGGAGTCTCCGGTCCTTCAATGGTTCCTACGATTAATTCAGTACCCTACTCATCGTACTGAACGATCTTTCCACGAGAATTATTTCATAGAGCTTCTCTGTATCCCACATTTTCGATATAATCGAATATAACCAATTATTTCAAATAACTCGAAAGAGAGGGTTCATTCGCATTATGTTTCTTCACGTCACAAAATTTCGAAAAGATCCAGAACATATTTTTTCGTAAACTTCAATGGGCTCTGAACATAATTAGCCTTGAAACTAAATTATTAAAGCACTGACCTTATACAAAGAGCTTTTGAAAGCTATTTCAGTCACTTTATAATTAGATAGTTAGATTTGCATTATAACCTTCACCAGTTTGAGAAAAGAATTTGAAAAATTCTTAAATTTTCCAAAAAACAATTTTATAGAAAACAAAAATTCGAACTGCCATATTCATGGAACCCCCTGTAGAATCCGAATAAAATTTCGCGTGTAACTTAAATACGTCATTGTTCATCTAAATGCGTAATTATATTTCGATCAAATAAATAGTTTTGAAATGAAAAGGAAACAAAATTTCGATGGACAATATTTACGGAACAACATGTAGAATTTTTCCCGTAAACGATACGAGGTATTCGTGACCGAAATCTACCCTAAAAAAGCGTATTCATTCTGTAGTATCACGTGTGTACTGCAACTATAAATAAATTTACTTGATGTAAATATTATATTCCTACTTAATACCAATTCAATGCGAGAAAACAATTGAATATAAAAGTAACTGTTCTTTGTATAACTTATAACTAAAATATTGCTAACACTAAACACAAAACATCAACACAAGTAATACAACGTAACGAAAGGAGATTTGTTTCAAGAATAACCAAGAATAAGAAGAATAAATCGGAAGCTACAAAACAACAGCAGTTGGCGCTTTTATCATAGTACGCCGACAAGTTCAATCAAGCCGACAAACTCCATCAAGGCGAAAAACTCGAAAAGATAAGAAATTGCAGGAAATCCTATGTCGACTTGAATATTATTTATGACACGAATCGGCATTTGTAATGGTTTTTTATAATAGTTAAATTCGTCGGCATTCCTCTAGACTATACCCTAAATTACTTCCTCTTTCAGCATTTTGAATATGTGAATTTTTTGTTCGTGCAGTAGAACGTCGTAACTGAATCTAGGCAATGATGATCTCTTTTTTCAAGTTTTTAGTTATAAAAGAAGTGAAGGTGTAATTTCAAGAGTTAGTTCAAAATGCAAACTTGACGAAGAATTGTTGGCCAAGCAATTGTTGTTATATTAATAATAGTTCGAAATATAAATTTAATTTAAGTGAATTTCCGTCAAGTAAGAACCGATTCAATTAAATCTTTATTTTTAATCGACTTGTTCGATTCCATAATATTTTATCTCCTGTTAAAAAAAGAGTCGCCTTCGAAAATAGCCCCTCTATGAAAAAATTGCTGTAGTTATACTAAAGGCATATTTTTGTTTCAGGTCTTTGGAATTATGTATTCCTCTTCTCAAATTCATCGCTGTTTATATTCTTACCCTTTGCTTATCTCTTCACCGAGTCTGAAGGTTTTTTTGGCTATCGCAAGGGCATCCTAGGAAGGGTCTATGAAACGTTTACAGTATTAGCCCTTCTGGGCGTCTTGGTCCTTGGCATGACCTATGTGATATCTGCACTTATAGATAAAGAAAATTCTAGTTTGTCTGGATTGCTGAGTAAGTAGACCACGATCTTCTATTTTAAAGTTACTTACGTCTCTTTTCGTTTTACAGATTTATGGAGTAACTATTTACCTCTTCTGTATTCCTGCATATCATTTTTTGGCGCTTTATTATTGCTTGGTGAGTATAACTTGTTATTGGATTATATTAGGTTGGATCGTCGATTGAAATGGTGACTTGTATTTATACTGCACAAAAATTGAAGTGGATATTAGAGGGAAAACTAACATTTTGGACTTGAATCAAATTTTCAGGATTGCTGTACACACCAAGTGCAGAAGCGTATGTTTGCCTGTTATACACACACACACACACACAAAATATGGTCCTCGCGACACTGAATGGCTAAATTAATTCAAAATAGCTCATTCCGGCAAGCTACCGGTAGGATAGTTTCCGGCCAAATAATCCGGTATAGGTTGCACAGTTTCAATTTGAAGGCAAGAAGATCCACCAGGCACCCGCGATTGAGTAGGGGGTAAGATAACTTGGGCTCTTGAACATAAGAAATTGAACGCGCACAGTTGGAGATCCTGCCTGTTCACGGATGAGTCCAGATTTCGTCTGTATCAGTCTGATGGGCGAATGTTGGCGTGGCGAGAACGGGGTCAACGGTATAATGAATATTTCATGAATCCAACAACTTTTTGGCAGAGGCTCAGTGTGCGTTTGGGAAGGCATTTGTTTTAATGGGCGCACAGATCTCATTATCCCCATTAAAGCAAGCATGACAGCGGTAAGGTATCGTAATTTGATTCTAAAACTGATTATTGCTGCCTTTGAGGACAGTCATTGGCGACAATTTTGCGTTAATGGACGACACACCGGGCAAGAATTATCAGCGACTGCATAGAAGTAAATTGACTCTAGATGACCCTTCCTTTATCATGGTACATTTAACGTGCATTATTTCTTCGTTTTTTGTCCGCAGTTAGCACCCCCTTGGGCTTCATTCGTCTCTTCGACGTTGTGGGCAAATTCTTCCTCAAACCCCAGTTCATAAGAGATGTCAACGAAGAATTCTACGCTTGCGCGATGGAAGAAGAAAGTCTGAGGAGAAGACTGAAACATGCACAGACCAACGGGAAGTTTTATACCAATGTTCCACCTCTTTCCGAAAATTTGGCATCCAATAGTCAGGATGACAAGTACGCCCTGCCGACCGGGGTTCGAAAACTCCGAAACGGAGAATTGCAGATCGCTTTGGGGACCTTACTGTCCGAATTGGAGAGGAGGAGGAAGTTTTTAGGTAAGTTTAAAGCAAGTTTTGAATACACGGATATTAATAGTTCAAAATGTCACGGTTGGGCTTTTTCTAGATTTATCTAAGGCATTCGATAGCCTGAATCCTGAATGACTTTTAAAGAAACTCTCTTTATGTGGTATTCGCGATTGTCAACTGGAGTTGCTCAGGAGCTACTTGTCTGATCGAGTTCAGAGGGTTTGTATTGATAGTGAAGGACTGGTTTTTATGTCAGAGGATAAATATGTCAACGCAGGAGTTCCCCAAGGAAGTAATCTGGGACCCTTTTTGTTTCTGATATGTATCAATGAACTCGACCTCTTGTTGTTTGTTGACGATGCGAGTGCTTTGCTGCGTAGCAGGAATCTTAATTTGAGTATTGAACAAACTAGACTAGCCTTCGAATCAGTGCAGCATTGGTGCACTCAAAATGAGTTACTTCTCAATGTCAGTGAGACTGAGTGTGTGATTTTTAGATCGATTCAGTGTAAAAATATGTATCCTCAGTCAATAAGTCCGGATAACACCCAGGTCAGTTTTTTGGCATCGACAGAATTTCTTGGAGTTTCGTTCGATTGTCACCTGAAATGGAATGATCATGGGAGTCAGGTCAGCAAAAAACTGAATAAAGTTTTGTACATGATCAGGGTATTGTCACGGAGAGTGGACATGGAACTTTAAAAACAGTTTATCATGCAAATTTTGTTTCACTTCTGAGGTACAGGCTTGTCATATGGGGTGGAAGCAGTGATTTAAACAGATTATTCATTCTGCAGAAATACGCCTTGAGGGCAATAATTGGATTGAAATATAAAGAATCATGCAGAGGCCATTTTAGAAATAATTCCCACTTCCGGGACTATATGTTTTGGAATGTCTGCTATTTGTGAGAAAACATCCCCAATATTTGATCTGATGAATGAAAACAACACAATACGTTCTGTTCCATATCACTTTCCAAGGCATTTTTGACACTTACTGAAAGAAACACAAAATATATGCATATAAAATTGTTCAATATACTACCTAAGGAGTTCATCAATGTATCTAATTTAAGAAAATTCGAAATCGAAATCACTAAAATTAGATATATAGTCTAGTCAACAAGTGCCTTTTGGGTCAACTTTTTTCAGCAGTCTCAGAAAATTATGATCAAGGTGTCATTCGATTCGGAATGGCATCTAGATGATTTTTGAAAAAAATGAAGTTCCACTTGCAAAAATTGCAAAAGTTAATAACAATTAACTAAAAAAAGAGAGGGTTTATTTTTTTGTAAATATCTCAAAAACTAATAAAGATTTTTGAAATAGAAAAAAAGATTCAAAAATTTCCAAAAAAAAGTGTCGACTCCCGGAATTATAGTCCCAATATTAATAATTTTCCCAGAGGAATGAAAATACGGCCAAAAACGGGTACTCTGGCGTGGCTTACGAAAGCCACGCCTACTTTGGACACTTTCTTAATAAAAATTATTTTAACAGATTAAATATGAAATTTAATAAATGAAAAAATTCAGGGCCCAAAAAAATTTTTATCTCAATTTTTCAATTAGTTATGCAATAGTTAATTAATAATTTTTTTCTGCTTGGACATGAATATTGCAAGTGTGATAATTGTTAAACTATTAACTTGAGATTTTTTTCCTCTCTTGGAGCAATTTTTGGAAGATTTCAGAATAGATCCCCGTTGGAAAAATTCAAAAATGTTTATTTTTCAGTTTTTTATTAACAATTTTCGTTGTTGCAAAATTAAAAACTTAGATTAATTATCGAAAAAATTTTCTTTTTCAAAATATTATTAATGGTTCGTTTTTATGTTGTAGGAAGCTACATAGAAATATTTTTTTTGAATTTTTATCTCTTATTGTTTAAAAAATTGTTATAAATAAATGCGTTGTTCATAAAATAATTGAAATTTTTTTTAAGGAATATCAATCTTTGATGCAAATAATGATTTAAAAAAAATTTTGTTCCTTAAAAAAATTTTTTTTTTGCTTAAAAATGCATTAGTTAATTACCAAACGTTTTCTACCACTTCTAACTAATATTAAGGAACCATTTTTTCTTCAAAAATCATGATTTACTTTTCTTTTCCATATAAAAAATCTTTTTTCAATTTGCTATAAACAAATAAATTTTTACTTTATATTTTTTTCCCTATTCTTCTTACTGCCACAAATACAGACATGATTTTGTTTTATTAATATTTTCATTATTTTTTTTTTAATTATTAAATATAAGTTCTCTTTAATTTCGCCATCCTTACCTGGTTTTTCATCTTTAAGATTATTATAATTTATAAACTAATGGAGATAAGATGAAAAAACTTAAGACTTATTTATTCTCCATTTAGTTAAAGAATAAATTTAGCTAAAAAGTTTAGTTGTTATCAATTTATTTATTAATTTATTATTTTTTTAAGGAAAATTTTTTTTTAAAAATCATTTGCATCAAAGATTGATTTCCTTAAAAAAAAATTCAATTATTTTATGAACAACGCATTTGTTTATAACAATTTTTCTAACAATAAAAGATAAAAATAAAAAAAAATATTTCTATGTAGCTTCCTACAACATAAAAACGGACCATTAATAATATTTCGAAAAAAATTTTTTTTTCGATAATTAAGTTTTTAGTTTTGCAACAACGAAAATTGTTAATAAAAATCTGAAAAATAAATATTTTTAAATTTTTCCAAAAATTGCTCCAAGACAGGAGAAAAATCTCAAGTTAATAGTTTAACAATTATCACACTTGCAATGTTCATGTCCAAGCAGAAAAAAATTATTAATTAACTATTGCATTACTAATTGAAAAATTGAGATAAAATTTTTTTTTTGGCGGATTATTGTTCATTCTATATATATCTATCCAGTATGCCCCTGAATTTTTTTATTTTTTAAATTTCATATTTAATCTGTTAAAATAATTTTTATTAATAGTGTTCAAAGTAGGCGTGGCTTTCGTAAGCCACGCCAGAGTACCCGTTTTCGGCCGTATTTTCATCCCTCTGAGAAACTTATTGATATTGTAACTACATTTCCGGGAGACGACACTTTTTTTTAAGGAAATTTCCTCCTCTTTTTGAATCTTTTTTTTTGATTTAAAAAATCTTTATTAGTTTTTGTGATATATACAAAAAATTAAACCCTCTTTTTTTTTTAGTCAATTATTGATAACTTTTGCAATTTTAGCAAGCGGAACTTCATTTTTTTCAAAAATCATCTAGATGCCATTCCGAATCGAATGACACCTTGATCATAATTTTCGGAGACTGCTGAAAAAAGTTGACTCAAAAGGCACTTGTTGACTAGACTAATAGGATATTCGATTAGGGAATTCATGGAATATTCTTTCAGATCTTGTTGAAGTTGTGATATTTTTTGACGGTTTCCTCTTTTCATTTGTATGATTATGAGAATAAACATTATGTTTTGTGAAATTATTGACAATTACTTTCGATTATTTTCAGATAAACAGAGAAGATCTTCTTCTCTCTTGAAGAATGTGATATATCCAGTCGCTATGTTAATTTTAATTGGACTTACCGGCATAGCTGTACTTTATGTGATACAAAACACTGTTTCATTATTGATAGGTATTCAGGCCCTACCCGCAAGCTCTCAGGTGAGTACCAATTTAACACTAATAAATAATAGGTTGGAAAAAAAACCATTATGTTTGTGTGAACTTCAAGACTTTATTCAACATGTTTCGGATTGTCCGATTTGGATCAAATATGCACCGTTTTGTTCTATAATTTGTGCAAATAGTTTTAAACTATTTTATGGTCGATTTTTAGCTCCTGGGCGATTCTACGACTACTAACATGCCAGTTGGCTGCGATTATTTCTGTCATTTTATCGACATTTTCGATGATAGGCTTTCCTGTGCCAGCTGCATCTTTATCATTGAAAATACTTGAATGCAATCGACGAAACCAAAATTGCGCGTTACAGTATCTGGACCATAAACATCTTTCAAAATTTCAGACGCCTGGTTTTCGCCGTTATTGAAGAAAAACTGTAAAATGTACCGTTTGTTCCTCTTCGTTGACTTCCATTTTTAACGCCCTGTAACTCACAACTGAACGGGCCGAACTGAAAAGCGCAAAAGAATTGTTTAAGACAACGAGCATAAATCTGACACTTTACAAGATATAGATCACTACGGCCATGTACCGAAAAAATAATTTTCCTGTTCAACAGTGCGATATTAACGAAAAAATATTTTCAGCAATTCACCTTGGGAGTGAGCTCGCTGTCGAAGCTGGGCATAGTTGGTGCAGCCGTAGAAATCCTACTGATTCTGTACTTCGTAGGAACGTCCTTCATTGGATTATACACTACCCCTCTAATGAGGAGAATTAGACCTACTCCAAAAAGCACTCCATTCATTCTAATCATAGGTAACTGTGCCTTGGTGCTTATATTGAGTTCAGCACTCCCTGTTTTATTGAAGATTTTAGGTGAGTTAAACTCGAAGGATGATTATTTTTAGCCGTTACGAGGCAGAATCTGCTATGAGTTTTCCAAAGTTGAAACTTCTTCTGTAGGAGTTTTAAGTCGTCAAAATGAACCGTTTCACCAGAAATCGCTTGTAACGGGTTTTTGTTAAATTATTTTATCAAGATCAGTGCTCATTTAGGAAAACTGTGAGAAGTTTAAGAAGAATTCGTGGGCGACATTATTCAGTTGATCGACTCACTATTCGTCGTATTGTAGGCAAATTTGAAAGTGAATTTTCTTTACACGACACAAGAGTGCCACTACAACGAAGAAATGCACGCACACATGGGAATATTGACTTGGTTGCAGCAAGCGTAAGAGAAAATCTAAATTTATCGGTTCCGCGTCGTTCTCAACAATTAAATCTTTCTCAAACAACAACTGGGAGAATTTTGAGGATAGATTTGGGTTTGCATCCTCACAAAATTCAACTGGTTCTGTTCCGTACTTGGAGATTTTACCGAAATATACCTTTCTATCGTGATCATCTAGTGGCGGGAGAATTGGACTTTACGTTGTGTAGATCACCCAAGTTTAACTTGAACGGGAACGAGGAAACAGTAAGGGGAAGTTCAGAATGCAAGGTTAGGTGAAAAGACAATATAAGGTTGCGGAAGGCAGGGTTCTGCACCTGTCTCAAGAGCGAGGTTGGGCTTTAGGGAACAAAGAGTCAGGGAGAAACATCTTGACCTCTCTTTGGCTCCCATGCATTCGACAACCTTTTTAATATCCTAAAACATAGTATATGTGCAAGCGAAGCTGAATACAGCAGTCAATTGAATGAATACACAGATAACATGACAATAGAAACATGTAACAAAGATCTTCGAGATAGTTTAACAATTATCCTTTGGCCGGGAATTCCCCAAACAAACACCTACTATGTAATAAAATAGAAAAAGGCATTTTACTTGATAAAAGAAATATAACAAAATTTGAATATCAAAACAGATTTAATCTGTTAGTCTTTTTTTTTTTTTACAGATATGCTTTATTTTCACCTATATACAAAGGTAACAGTATAAACATAATTTCTCTTATCCTATATCACATATTTCAGACTATATAATCAACAGATTTTTTTACATAAATATATCGACACATACAATATATAGATATACTAGCTGACCCGGCCACGCGTTGCTGTGGCTAAAGTTTTTGTTATCTTAATATATATAAATCTCGTGTCACAATGTTTGTCCTCAATGGACTCTTTTATAGCGTCAACAACACGTGGTAATTATGCTGTTAAAATGTAGCTTATATGACACGTTCGTAGATTTACCATAGCAGCGCCATCTATTGATTACTTACTCAACCCAGTCGAAAGGTATCGACATCTGTTAGAATCATTTGGAGTTAACAGATAATTGTGACTGTCAAATAATAACAGACAAATAATTAGCAATAAATTAAAATTGCGACTATAATTTGAGATTTAAACTATCCTATCTCTCAAGTTGGATCGAACTGCACATGGTGTGCGAATTTTATTAAAATCGGTTAAGTGGTTTAGGAGTCCATTGAGGACAAACATTGTGACACGAGATTTATATATATTAAGATAGAAAAATACAAATAAACAATAAATTAGAATATTCAGGACAGGCTCAATAAAAACTATTTAAAACAAGAAAATATTAACAAAAAACCTGTTCCCGAGATTCGAGACAAATTTACGACTTATGTATAAAAAAAAAATATTTTTAAAGCATGGTTCCAAATCAGCAATATTTGCTGGTACCGGAACATTTAAATGTTTTAAATTTCATGGCTTCCAATATATCTCATCATGTCAGCTTTGAAAGAGGAGTAGCTATCTTTATTTTTTATAGAATTTGGCAGAGAGTTAAATGTTTGAAGACATTTAGCGAAGGGATTTTTCAAACCAAGGTTTGTTCTCACCTGGTGTAGATAAATTTGATTTTGATTTCTAGTTTCATATGTATGTATCTCATTAACTATGCTCATGCTTGTATTGCATTTTTGTTGATTTTTTGTTATTTTATAAACAAATTTAAATTGTTCTATTTGTAGAATTTGATATTCAAATTTTACCTACTATCTAATTAAATTATTATAATCTGGACGCATAATATAGTTGTTCAAGAATGTCTTGTTGCGACATTCTGAAGACACAAAGGTTGTGGTGTCAGTTATTTAACTACCAATTCATTATAATATTTATATCTAATAATACATCACGAATGCCTTGTTGCGGCATTATGAAGACACAGAGGTTGTGGTGTCAGTTATTTAATTGTGGATCCACTCTACACACTCTGAATTCAACAAAGTACCTTTCTTAACCACCTCTAGATTCGAACAAATGAAATGAAGATAAAAACGCTTACATGTATGAAATAATTAAAACAAATTGTAGAAATTACTATGTTTTACTACCAAAAAAATATATATTACACATTTTCTTGTGACTCGAGTTTCGGGAAATGAACTATTTCATCATCAGACAACTGATGGATAGTTCATTTCCCGAAACTCGAGTCACAAGAAAATGTGTAATATATATATTTCTTGGTAGTTAAGCATAGTAATTTCTACAATTTATTTTAATTATGATCAACTACCAAATAGTAACGGTTGAAACAATTCAGTATACGTATGAGATATATTAAATGCTCAATTCAGATTAAAGTTAACAGGTCGTCCCTAGCTGCAGCATCAATACAGTAAAATCCACCGGTGACTAAAGAATACACGATACAAATAACACTCACGTTGACCTCAGGTAACTCAATACAATAAATTTACATGTGAGGGCAGCTTAGTCGACTTCACTTAGTGCCTATTCTTACTTTCAATGAACAATGGCGTTCTATTTCTAACAAAGGAAAACTGGACGCTTTTAGCCGGCGCTCAACCTCTGATGATTTCAACGACAATATTAAGAGAACCAACGCTCCTCTGCCGGGGTTATGTTTACACACGCGCGCCAGTCTATGAAGCGACCATAGACTCTTACCCTTGACATCATCAGTGACAAGTAGGCATAAAATTCCCTAGGTGGTTCTTCCCTCACTGAAATATGTGGATCTCTTCAGTATTAATAATGATATAGTTTGATAGATTCTTGAAGCTCTTGTCTAGTTTATGCCGCGGTTTTTGTAGTGTAAGTGAGGGATTGAAAGTGTTTTGTTCTAACAATTATTTTAATTTTTTTATTATAGAAATGTATTTTAAAATCTTATCTCTCATTATTTTATTTTTATTTTATATTATCATCCACTGTGATTCCTGTATTATTCATGATAAATATTCGTGGGGTTTTGATTTGAACAAAAATGTGAAATTCTCAGTTTTTTTTGGTACTAAAACGGAGTAAGTCCCAAAACTTGTTATGGAATGTATCGTATTCGAAAAATTATGTAACGTATCAGTGAACAGTCCCCTATGAAGCAATCTGACATAAATGGAATTATTTTTGAATTGTTCAAAAGTAGGTTGGGATTTTCAACAAAAAAAAAAGATGCTGAATATCATTATTTTTTTCCAGGTATAACCAATTTCGACTTGCTAGGTGACTTTGGAAGAATTGAATGGCTTGATGAGTTATCTGTTGTTGTCGGATATAATGTAATGTTCGCTGCTAGTTCGATGCTGTGTGTCTCTTTGAAGTTCTCTGCTCCTGTCAGAAGGGAGTTGTATGCAAGATTTGCAGAGAGCTATAGAATGTTGATAAATTTCTCATTTTTGAAGTGATTTATTATAATATATTATCGTTTTAGATATTATTATAATCATAAGACTGATATTGTAAAATTGATCTGGTTTGAATTTAGACAGAATAAAGAATGTTATCTGTTTATTAAATGTGTATTCTTGGACCAGTTGTTAGAGTGGGGCGTAATCGGTTCAGTTTTCATTAAAAACCTGAAATGTGGAATAATATCGGGTGTTTTTTTTGAGTGATAGAACTTTCGATAGGGATAACTGTGATTTGACAGAAGGTAGAAGCCATGTTGTTTTGACATTTCTATCCAGTGAGCATTGACAAATTATCATGGAAAGACTCACGTCGCAAATTCATTTTCAAAATCAGTGTTCTATTCGCCAAACTTATAGAGGACTTCGTGAAATTTATGTTTTAGATAATCGCCCACCAGAGCAGCTTATTCGTCGAACTATCGATAGATTTCGGACAACGTGTTCTCTACTCAAAGCAACAACAACAACAAGACAAAGAACTGTACGTACAGAAGAAAATATCGCTGCTGTAAGTCATAGTGATAATGATGATAAAGATTTGTGTATTCGTCGACGTTCACGTATTCCCTATACCGGGGTGATCGCCTTCGGTTCTTGATGAAGTCCAGACTTACGCCCGGATAAAAGGGCAGCAAGTACTGGTTCACGAACCTGCCGGTAGAGGAGAGTTCCGTACGAGCAAGCTCGATCAGGTCCCCTTCGTTCCAATTCTCCGCTGACTCGCTACCTTCGTATCTGGCCTCCCTGTTGTAGGAGTTAAGGTGTGCCCTCTTCAATGCTGCCTCATACCAACGTAACCGCTGAACTCGGCCGCACAGATAGGGCACCTCCCCGCGTTCTCCTAGGAGGGCGACATCGTCCCCTCCTGACATGAGCCCTGAGGTTAGCCTCCGAGCTGTATTCGCCACCACACTAGCAACGAACCATCGCGCAGAAGTCTCCCAAAGAGCTCAAAAAGTGGTGTGGATATAGTAAACTCGCCCGCTGTATAGAAAGGATACATAGTCCACACCTCGTATACGATGGTCCGGATGAACCCAATCCAAGACCAACGAAGCACAATACCTTCTATTCTCAGGCTTGAAGGTGGTCCCACCGATCAGTGTAAATCTATTAGATCGCTGTGAGTGGGGCTCTTAATGCCTGACCTGAGATCGCGTCGCTAATTAGCAAAACCAGGGCCACCACGAGGAGGTTTGACGACACTTGTCGATAGACTCTTTGGAACACCCAAGAGACAAAACAGCACGGAAAAACGCTTGCCACAACACTCATAATTCACACTGAAAGCTCAGGACACGCCGCAAAGTTTCTCCACCCCAGCCCCAAGCTATTGTTTTGGAACAAACAGTTGTTCTTGTTTTCTTATAAATGTTCAAAGAAAACATGGAAAGTAATAGGGGGCGCATGGCGGTATTTGATTGTCATTTGACTTCAAAGTCGTGTCAAAGATATCAAAGTCGTGTCAAAGGTTATTGTGACTTATTAATTTCTAAATAATTAAATATTAGCCTTTTTTTGCGAGTGAAATGGCCTGCCAAATACCAGAAAAGCATATCCGGCATTGTATGAGTTTCCCAAGGGTAAATGCCAAAGATTTTTAGATTCAAATCTGGCAATATTGATCTCTCTGACTCCTATCAATCAGGAAGTCCAACAATATTAGACAAAGGCATTCTAAGGGCAGAAGTGGAAGCAAATCCATGTTAGACAATCGAGGAACTCTCCAACACCGTTAACCAACCTTGGTCGACTATTCAAGACCATTCGCAGCAGATTGGAAAAATAAGCAAAGCAGGTGTTTCGGTTCCCCATAGTCTGTCCAAAGAAAACAAAGCCAACTGATCCCTCACATGCAACGGATTGCTTCAACGGCACCATACAGAACCGTATTTTGATCACTGGAGACGAAAAATGGGTCCTATATGATGATCCAAAACGCAAAAGGCAGTGGCTCTCTCCAAATGAATCACCATGATGTACTGTGAAGGCAGGTTTATATCCCAAACAGGCGCTTCTGTGTGTTTACGCAGAATTGTTCATTTTGAAGTGCTGAAACCTGGACAAACTGTTAATGCAGATCTTTATCATGAACAATTGGATCGATGAGATAATAATACACTAACGCCATCTAGAGTGTGCAAAATCCATACAAGACATACCTTTGCGTGTTAATTCAAGTAAAGAAATGTATTCTCGATATTTTCACGTTACGAACGCAGAATACTGGAATTAACACGCAAAGGTATGTATTTTGCATACTCTAGATGGCGTTAGTGTATTATTAATATCTAAGAGTCTCTGTGTATGTATTTTGCATATTCTAGATGGCGCTAGTGTATTAGTAATATCTTTGAGTCTCTGTGTATAGCGAATATAGATTTGGACAGATTTGGAGTCACTATCATACATTGCACTGACGAAAACTAAACAGTTTGAAACGTGCGCATGTCTATAATTTGCCTCTGTGATCTACAAAACCTTGTCGAGAGTATCGAATTGTCATACAGATGTATGTTACATATAACCATTTCTCATACTCCTTAGTAATGAATTTTGGTACAGATCAGCCGGATTAATTTATTTTAGTAATAATTAATGAATTGGGGTGGGAGGTATTGCCTCATTCACCATACTCGCACGATATCGTACCCTCGGATTTCCATTTATTGCGATCGTTACAACATTTTCTTTGTGGCAAAAAATTTGGATTATGTCCAAAATGCCAACTCGACATATTTTACTCAAAAACCAATTGATTTTTATCGGTCCGGCCTTGAAAATTTGCACACTAGATGGCAAAAGGTTGTTGATAACGAAGGTAATTACATCATTGATTAAAAATAAAAATTTGTTAATAATTTATTCGTTTGAATTTAAATTAAGAAAGCAACATTACTTTCCGGCCCACCTAATAGATCTGAAATACAACTGGTTAATGTAGAATAATAGAAAACAGGTAGTTTTTAAACGTAAGGAAAGATGTAGAACTTATCAGAAAGAACCATTTTACAAAAAATGGTTCAATAGTCTATTTCCCCCGAAAATTTCAAATCTGAATTAATTAAACATGATGATTTCTTATTTTCCTTTATTGTGCTTGACTGCGGATCCATCCACTATGATGAATATAAACAGAATTCTGTCATCTAAGTGTCAAATAAACGTCATATATTGCAATTTTAGAAGTGTTCTCTTGGAGAAACAGAAATCTCATGAAAATAAAAAATTCATAGGCTTATAAATGAATTTAAAAGTTCTCTTGTTTGAATTTCACATACAGTCCCTGTCCACTTTCGAATTTTTCGAATGTTGCATTGAAACGTTAATTATTTGAATTTACGCAACGCAATCGGTGATACAAACTTGTATGATGGGTTGCTGTTTGACTTTATATTATAGCATTTGTAATAGATGTTGACATGCAATAAGCAAAAAACATCGGTTGAAAGTGTATTCAGAGAAGTGACGGAGTGATTTTCATCGTTTTGAACTTAATTATTTCTGTTTTATACATCTTTATTGAGGAGGTGAGTACTCAATAATAATAATAATTTATTTATTCCCAATACAGTACATATCACAGATTATGAATAAATAAAAAGACATAAGTATATATATATATATAAATAAAAAATGTATAAAACAAAACATTAGTCAAACAAACAATAAATAAATAAATTTGGCCAGACGACGTATTTCATAAAAATATATTTTTTTAAAAGGTATCTTTCAGGTATTCATGTATTGAGTAGTATGCTTTATTCATTAGGAGACATTTCAGTTCATTCTTGAGCTTCATTCAATAGGAGACATTTCACTTCATTCTTGAGCTTTATTCCATTTAATTCCTTCATTCTGGACGGCAGTTTGTTGAAAATTTTTATAGCTAGATCAACTGTGATACTTTTATACGATGGTATGGTATGAAGAAGTTGTTTTTGTTTCCAGTATAATAGTTGTGATTATAGTTGTTTTTCGATAGTATGTCCTTTCTATCATGGATGTACATTACACAGGTAAGTATAAGAATGAATGTCACGGTAAGAAATTTTTCTCTGGGAAATAGCTCTCTACAGCTATGTCTACTAGTTACGCCACATAGCATTCTCATTACCTGCTTCTGTTTTATGAATATTTACTTACTTGCAGACAAATCTCCCCAGAAAAGAACGCCGAAGTTATGGACACTATGAAAGTAGTTGAAGTAAGTAATCTTGGCTGCTTCAACTCTCGCTATTTGCTTTATTCTCCTACTGCATAGGTAGCTCTTGAAAACTTAGGAATCATTTCATCAATGTGGACAGAAAACTTGAGATTTAATTGCAAAAGACACGCCTCATGTAATTTGCCGAAGACATCTTTAGTTCAAACAGTAGTCTCTGCGTTTTATCACTGTTCATCATCATTTTGTTTGCGCTGAACCATACCTGGGCTTCCTTTAGTGTCTTCTTGTCTTTCTCTTCCAATTCCTGGTAGTCCAGGAATTGTTTAGAAAGTGTCATCAGCGAAGAGGACGGATTGATCTGATTTCACATTAGCTGGAAAATCATTCATGTATATCACAAACAAAAAGGGACCCAACACAGAACCCTGCAGTACACCATGACACACAATCTCCCAAGAAGAAGACCTGCCTCCCAAGCTTGTTTTCTGCATCCTGTTTGTCAGATAACTTTTCATCAGGTCAAGAGCCTCACCCCTTATTCCATAGTATTCATCAAGCTTGTTTAAAAGGACTGAGTGTGAAATATTATCCAAAGACTTCGATAAGTCACATGCCTGTAAACTAGATTTTTGTCCCCCATCAAAAGCTTCTCCTATATTTTCAAGCACCTGCTTCAGTGTCATCTCCACTGATTTGCCCATCAAGAACCCATGCTGTTGTTTGCAGAAAATTTTGTGATGTTTGAGTTAATTCGTTAATTCGAAAACGTACGTATACCAAAAATTATTAAGCGACAGAAACTGTCAGATTTTGAATTCAATGTTTACTTTGATATTCAATCAAAAAGAGCTTCAAGATAGAGCAAATTTATGTTTGGAATATTTCAACATTTTGTTGTTATCTTCTTAGCCATGACATTACGGCAGAGGACAAGCAGCCAGCAGAAAAGTTGATAAGTCATTCGAAAGTACACTAAATAAGGTATTTTCTTCTGAAAACAAAACATGTCCATAATTAATAACCATGGAAAAATACGACTGATTTTGTTCATTTCAGAATCGTGATATTCATCTCCTTACTTCGTCCGCAAAAAGAATTTTTTGGCACACAGAACTTCTTGTAGCAAATTTAATGCCGTTTCCAGATATGTGGTCAAATTTGATGAGGCTACAAGGATAACTGAAGTGTACCTGATTTAATGCAAAAACTTGAAATATTTCGTGAAAACAAATTGCCATGAAGGCATTTCATTTCTCTTGAATTTTCCACGTAAATTTTGGACAGTTTGGATAGAAGATTCACCACTTTCGAAATGAGTTTTTAATGTTTTCCAGTTATGTTCAAGCGTAAATCGACCCATTTCGTTGATGTCAAATATTAAAGTAACTTTCTGTCAAGACACGAATAAAAAAAGTTATGCCATACTCGAAATAACCACTACATCAAAATGCAAACTCTGAATGGCCCACGATTTATATCGTTTATTGTTCAAAGATATCGGTTGATTTTTTTAGAGTGATAGAACTTTAAATTGAAATTTGAAATTATTTGAGATATAATTTTATGACATTTATGATTTAAAAATAACCGCATTCGACCAGACCAATTTTGGACCACTTTTACGAGTAATTCAGGCCTTATTTAATCAATAACACGAGTTACGTTGGCTTCCAAAGCGTCTTTTGTTTCTGGTTTATCAGCATAAACCAGTGACTTGACTCAACCCCAAAGAAAATAATCCAGCGGAGTTCTGTCGCATGATCTTGCAGGCCAATTAATTGGACCATTTCTCGAAATAAAGTTATCGCCAAATCTTTCTTTCAAGAAATCAATTGTTACGGTAGCAGCATGAGGTGTAGCACCATCTTGTTGGAACGAAAACACTTCTGGGTCGATACCATTGCAGTTTTGAAACAAATAATTATTGATCATCGATCTGTAACGAGCACCATTCACTGTAAGATTAGCTCCAGCATCGTTTTTAAAGAAATATGGACCGATGATGCCTCCAGCGTGTAAAGCACACCGTACAGTGCATTTTTCAGAATGCAATGGAACCTGTAGAACCTCTTGAGGATTGTTTTCACTCCATATAGGGCAATTTTACTTGTTTACATTTCAACCAGAAATGAGCTTCATCACTAAACACAGTTTTACGATAAAAAAGTGAATCAACTTCAAGCTGTTCTAGGGCCCAATCAGCAAACAACCGACGCTTATTATAGTCAAGTGGCTTTAGTTCTTGAACCAGTTGAATCTTGGATAAGTGTAGAAATGTCAAAACAACATGGCTTCTACCTTCTGTCAAATCACAGTTATCCATATCGAAAGTTCTATTATTCTAAAAAATATCCGATATATCAAGGTTTATTCTTTCTAATAAACTCATCACTTTGAAAAATGATGGATTAGTTGCAAATTTGATATGGCCCACTTCTGAGCGAATTTTCGTACTTACTCGCTTATGGTATGGGATATGCGGGAATATTATAAAAAAAGTAAAAACTAAATAGCAGTTTTATTCTTATCTAGAGAGATTCATCACAATTCAGGATTCGATTGAATTTTTATCAATTTCCAAGGCATTTTTATGAAAAATAACTTTCGAATAAATTAAAATACATTCAGTCTATTTCGTTGCGTCATTGAACAATTTTATCATTTATCACTGGTTCACTCACATTGCACTCATATACTTAAGGAGGGTCTTTTTTTGCGATCACCCTTAGAGTTTTTGCCGAATATATTTCCTAACACTTTCGATACACTATTTACTCCTAATTTTCTTCTTATTGGTAACGATTTCAGCAGTTGAACAGATCTCGCCTCCCTAAGTAAAGACTGAAATGCCAAGGAGACTCCAGCGAAATTTTCCGCTGCACTGACTTCGTAGAATTGACAGCTGTACTTCAGCGATAATTCGTGGCCATCATCTACGCATACTTCCCTGGAAAAAGAAAACAATTTCAAGTGTAAGTCAGTTCCATACACTCAAGTGGGGTATATATAGTCCCTCTTGAAAGTATCTGGAAAAAACAAAGCTCAATTGCAATTATTCTCATACTTGAATTAGAAAATTATAACAAAATATTCATCATAACCTCCATTTAACTTGATTAAACGTCGGGGTAGACGCGAAGCTAGATCACTTTTATAATTTTCGGTGATGGTAGTCCAGAACTGTAAAACTGATTGAATTAAATCATCTTCATTTCGTGGCACTGCTCGTTCAACTTCAATCTTCATTAGTCCCAATATGTTTTCAATGGGACTAAGATCTGGTGAAGCTGCTGGCCATGAATTGGTTGTCACTTGGTGTTCTTGCATCCAAGCTTGAGTATAGGCTGAAGTATGGCATCTTGTATTATCCTGCTGAAACCGCCAAATCTGGATATAAATCATGCGCCGTTTCAAGGAGAGAATCGTTTAGAATGCCACAATACTTTCCACTATTAATGGTACCATCAACCATATAGAGAGGCGCAGCACCACGCTGAGATATTGCTCCCCAAACCATTATTTTAGTGGGAAATTTGGAAATTTGAACGGTAACGGGTTGTCCCGATAGGTTTTTTAAGTGATTTCCAAGTTGGAAACACCTTTCATAAGATTTAAAGACATTATTAAAATTATCTTCTTGCAAAGGTTGACAAAATTATATCCTTCGTTCCTCTTTTAAAGTGTCATTATGGGTATTTTTTTCTTTTGGTTTCCTTGATATGAAGCCTTGTCTTTTCAGTGACATACGGACGGTTTCTGGACATACTACTTGCGACATTATTTCATAAATTGTGTACCTGTTGAAAATCAACAATATTTGACAAATAGTGTTGCCATCCAACTTTAGCCATAGCCGACTATCTGCACAATCTATTTTATACATTACGTTCGTCTTAGGATGTTACGAAAAAAAGTATATATGAAAAATAATAAACTCCGAATACTTTGTAGACGGACTATACTTTGACTGTCTAGTATCGAGTGTTTTTTTAGAGTGATAGAACTTTAAATTGAAATAAAACACATTTAAATTAAGATTGAAGCCAAATTATTTCATTTGAGAGGTAATTTTATGACATTTATGTTTTAAAAATAATTTCCGGCGTATGTTCACCACGACTAGCTCTGAGGAACCGCATTCGACCAGTCCAATTTTGGACCACTCTTTAGAGTAACTCAGGCCTTATTTCTTCAAAAACACGAGTTATGTTGGCTTCCAAAGCGTCTATTGTTTCTTGTTTATCAGCATAAACCAATGACTTGGCATAACCCCAAAGAAAATAATCCAGTGGAGTTATGTCGCATGATCTTAGAGGCCGATTAATTGGACCATTTTTCGAAATAATTTTATCGCTAAATCTTTCTTTCAATAAATCAATTGTTACGGTAGCAGCCTGAGGTGGTAGCACCATCTTGTTGGAACCAAAACACTTCTGGGTCAATACCATTCAAATTTTCAACAAATAATCGTTGATCATCGATCTGTAACGAGCACCATTCACTGTAACATTAGCTCCAGCATCGTTTTTAATGAAATATGGACCTATGCTGCCTCTAGCGTGTAAAGTACACCATACAGTGCATTTTTCAGGATGCAATGGTACCTGCAGAACTTCTTGAGGATTGTTTTCAATCCATATACGGCAATTTTGCTTGTTTACATAGCCGTTCAACCAGAAATGAGCTTCATCACTAAACACAATTTAACGATAAAAAAGTGGATCAACTTCAAGCTGTTGTAGGGCCCAATCAGCAAACAAACGACGCTTATTGTGGTCAAGTGGCATAAATAGAGGTTAATACTTGATAGAAGGTATATAAAATTATTTAAATATTTTAATATTAGCCTTCTACTTATTTAATTTCAAAAAATTATATTTAATAATTATAACTTCAGGAATTAAATTAAATCAATGTCATATAACTACCACTTATATCAAACGACATATAAAATGAACATTCATTATAAGACATCCAGATGATATAACAAAATCCAATAAATAAAAATTGTTAACCAAAATCCTATAAATTGAATATTTTGAGTAGACTTTTAGATCAAGGGTAAACTACAGAATTATTTATTTGTAGTTAACATTACACTCCATTTAAATTTTTCAGTATTCATTTACCAGGAGTTTTCTGAATTGTTGTAGGGTGAGTAAATATTTGTTGTTGATTGATGTTATATTTTTTTGAATATGAATTATTTGAGTACTGACGAAGCAAAGTCTCTCTTAAAATTTGTTTTTCAGTAATGTTTTTACATATCTTGAGATTTTCTAAAAAGTAATTTAGATATCCAATAATATTGAATATTCTTAGTAAGATAGTTTTATGATGAAATTCTTAAGATTATGTTGAACATTTTTGAAAAATTTTTGTTTTTTTTAAGATTGATCAGCAGAAACAAAATTTTGTCTACTCAAAATATTTATTTATAGGATTTTGGTTAACGATTTTTATTTATTGGATTTTGTTATATCATTTGGATGTTGTTTGATATAAGTGGTACTTATATGACATTAATTTAATTCAATTCCTGAAGTTAAAATTATTGAATATAATATTTTGAAATTAAATATATAGAAGGCTAATATTAAAATATTTAAATGATGATCAAGTGGCTTTTTTTTTAGTTCTTGAACCAGTTGGATCTTGTATGGGTGTAAACCAAGATCTTCACGTAAAAATTTTTCATGTGGTGGATGCACAGAGTCCAACTTGTTGTGAACGTCGAAGAATAGACAAATCAGGATCATCATTAACACTATGACTTACAGCAGCGATATTTTTTTCTGTACGTACAGTTGTTTGTCTTGTTGTTGTTGCTGCATCGAGTAGAGAAAATGTTGTCCGAAATCTATCGATAGTTCGACGAATTAGCTGCTCTGATGGACGATTATGTAAACCATAAATTTCACGAAGTGCTGTATAACAATTTGTAAACGTTGTTGCGGCGTGAGTCTTTCTATGATAATTTGTCAATGCTAACTGGACAGAAATGTCATTCTTCTACCTTCTCTTCAAATCACAGTTATCCCTATCGAAACTTCGATCACTCTAAAAAAACACCCGATACATTTGTTTTTCAAATGAAATGCATATTGGAAATTTCAGTTCTTAAGATTATTCTATAGATAATCTCTTGAAACCGTTTTTCTGACGAAAATCATAAGCTTAAAAATTCACAATTATACAAGCAACAAAAAAAACATATTTCCATTTTGGGTTTTGCATTGATAAATAGTTGATTAGTTGATATTAATCAACTAGACTGAAAGTCTGAAGTACCTGCAATGTTCCAAGTCTTTCTTATTTCCTAGCAGTAAACTAGTATAATACGATGGCAGCTTCAGCTTTGTCAATTGGTTTAGAATTTCTTGAGCTTCGTGAAAACTGTGTCTGTCGTTTACAGCATAAACTATGGCAAACGCTTCCCCCCATCTGATGTGTTCGTATAGACAGCCTTTTTTCTGAAATAAAAGAGAAATATTCTGCAAGTTAAAAACAATTTATTCACATAATGATAAGTGTGGACAGCTCAGTGGTAGAGCATCGGTCTCGTGACCAGGAGGTCTGGGTTCGAATCCTGTTCAGGTGGAAAAGAAATTTTCTAGTTGGACTGGTGCCTGCCACCATTTCACTCTTGGGTCAAAAATTAACAGTGCTGTGACCTAAAGTCACAAAAAAATCGCAATAATAAAGCCTACCCAGAATACAACTGAACTCCTAACTCGCACAAGCTGAAAAAGCTTATAAGGGATCGTCACAGAAGATCTAGGGGTATTAGGATAATAAAAACATATTATAATCAGTGAGTGTCATTAATCGAGAAGATAGTTGATACTGTAAAAAGTACCTCAATTCAAAAGGAAACTATCCTTATGAAATTGTATCTTACCACGATTTATTTATCGCGGTAAAATTATTTTTTTTATACCTTGAATCTTTGAAAATATTGAAAAATTTGGAATGGATCCTCTGATTAATGGAGTATTTTGACTAACTAGTGGAGACCCAACGTGTGTTTGTTTTTGAACACTGAGTATCAATAAATCTGATAGATTATGCTTATTGTTGTTTACCTACAATCATATAAAGAACAGATAAACAGTTTTTTTAACGGCAATCAAAACTACATGTTCCATATCTGTTTTTCGGACGAGTGTTCATTATACCTTAACGGCATTGTAAACCAGCATAACTGTCGGTGTTGGTCAGATGAAAATCCAAGACTATTTCGTGAGGTGCATGCTCAGCGTCCCCAAAAATTAAATGTTTGGGCGGGTATTTATGGAAATCACATAATCGGTTCTTTTTATACCCGGTAATCTCACTGGTTGAATTTATTTAGATCTATTGGAGAACGCTATTTATCCAGCCTTCGTGCAAGTATTGGAGAATGCAGAAGACCATCATTTTCCAACAAGATGGCGCACCATCTCATTTCAATCAACCGGTGCGTCAGTTCTTGGATGAAAATTTTCCTCACGCCTGGATTGAAAGAAGGGGACATATTGAGTGGTCACCTAGATCACCTCATCTGGCTCCACTCGACTTTTTTCTATGGGGTCAGCTGAAGTCCAAGATTTATGCTACCCCGCCTGAGTCACCGGATGTTTTGCGAACTTGAATCATTAATGAATACCGTCAAATTACACCAGAAATATTGAGTCACATACGTGAACGTTTTCAGCAAAAGTTACATTACTGCATGGAAGTGAATGGTGCCCATTTAATGAACTAATCACAAAAGTAAGTACTCTTCCACTATTTTACCTGTCATTTCGTTATCGACGGAAATTTTGGAGCGAAATTTCAGGATCAGATAGTACTCGATAAGATCTTCAAAATGAGGTATTGCAACACCCCTCATCCCTATTCAAAATTAAGGGGTTGTACTCACCCCCGTTAGGGGTTGCAGTTACGGGGATGCTAAAAGTGGAAAAGTTGTTCCCGCTCGAATCAGAAATTCATAGATAGAGCGATTCTCCACATTTTCATTTTATAGCCGGAAAATCAAGGTGTTAAGTTTTTCGTTGGATCGCACTGTACATCCATTTTATACTTTAATTTGTAACAATGTGCATTCTAAAGGCTGGGCGTTCTAGAGTTTGCATTTTGCAGTAGTGGTTATTTCGGGTTTGGTAACACTTCGGATATTCATGTTTTGATAGAAAGTTAATTTAATATTTGACATGAACGGAATGAATCTATTTCCGCTTGAACAAAACTGGAAAATATTCAAAACTTATTTCCAAAGTAGGGAATCTTCTATTGTTACGTGAAAAATTCGGAAATGAAATGCCCTCACGGCAATTTGTGGATCAATTTGTGAAGCGAGGTCGTGGATACCCGATCCTTATTTGATAAAACATCGCCTTTATAATAAACTCATAACTTTGAAAAAATATTGATTAATTTATTATTTATACCGGATGAAAAATGCAAACTTTAAATGACTCACATAATAAAAGTAATGACTAATACATCATATGGGTAATCGTTCCCTATACAGGGTGTTTTAAAAAGGTCAAACTTAAAGGGGAGATCATACAACAAAAGTATAATTGATTTTATGGAAAAACTTGAAATATTTCTTGAAATCAAGAAATGTTAAATTGAAGAATAACCATCAACATTTCGACCATGTGTTATATGACGTTTTTTGTTGCAAATGACTTGTATGACGTCCCTCTTGAAGTTTGGCCGCTTTCAAAGTTGACACCTGTATATACCAAATATCAAGTGAACAAAAAGAAGAATATGCATTAGTAGGTTCCTTCTTTATTTCTATTACGTTTTCAGTGAATAAATTGTGGAAATTTTATGAAAGATACAGTTTAATTCTTCAATATACAATGGATTTCCGTAAAATTAATAAGAAGAAGAATTATTATAGATTGTTGTATACCTCACAATTTGATGTGTCCAAGATTTCTACTTCGGTTCTGACAGTATCAAACTCGACGTGATGCCGGTAGAAGTAATCTGAAACAAAAGAAAATTTGAAACTAAAAAGTGTTCTTCTCTTAATTCTATTCATTGGTACCTAGAGATGGTTAACGATGTAACTTTGTTTGAGAATTGAGAGTTTTTAGAATGAATGAAATGGCGATCAAAGATTGAATAAACGACACTGTAACCATGTGTTTCGGGTAAGGCCGCAACAAGTCATACCCTTCACATAAGAAGGTTTTCACGTCTAGTTTAAATTTATTTAAATTTTTAATAGTTTTGAATCTTTGTGGAAGGCAATTGTAAGCTTTGATAGATGTATAACTGAATGACTTTTTAAACATTGAAGTTCTAAATCTGGGAAGGGCAAGTGTTTCAGGAAAGCGAATAGTGCGTGGAAGTGCATGAAGTAATAATTTACTCCTAATGTAACTCGGTTCACCCGTCTGTACAACCCTATGAATAAATGCCAAACTCTGCAACATGTATCGGTTACGAAGATTAAGCCAGTTGAGTTCCTTTATCTTATGAGATATCCTGTCGTATTTTCGAAGTCCATATATCAGTCTACAACATGAATTCTGTATTCTCTGCAATGGACTATAATTACTCAAGTTCAAACAGGGGCCATATATAAAGCTACAGTACGAAAGATGTGATAAAACTAAGCATTCACATAGAGTTTTCCTCATTTTGAAGTTTAGAATTTTCCTATTCCAATAAAGTAACTTCAGATTCCAGTAGCATTTTTTTATTAACTGGTTAACATGTGGTTGAAAGCTCATTTTTTGAGTCCAAGATACCCTGCCTCAGTTCTACCTGCCAGATTTTCCCCATTAATAGCAAAATTAATATTATTCATCAACAATAAGTTTCTTTCGGTACCAAAAAACATAGTTACACATCTCTTGGGATTTGAAGCTAGGTTGTTCTGTAAGGACAACTCATAAACATCATCTAAACACAACTGCAACCTACGAATGCATTCCGAAGAGTTATCCTCAGAAACTGAAATATAGAGCCCTACATCGTCAGCATAAGCATGAAATTGTGTAGTTATTTTATTTAGGATGTCAGTGGTATAAATTAAAAAAAGCAGAGGTCCTAATTTAGAGCCCTGTGGCACTCCTGTGGGAACGAAACAACGATCCGATAAAGATCCATTGTGTTTGACCATCTGACAACGATCACCCAGGTAAGATCTCATCAGATCCAACGCAGCCTCACCAAACCCATAGAATTTCAACTTGACTAGGAGCAACTCATGGCAAATCTTGTCAAAAACCTTCGAAAAATCTAACAGCACCATGGCAATCATCTTGTCCTCATCCCAACTTCGGAATATGTCATCTGTAACCTGTGCTAGTGCCGAGATGGCTCTATGTGAAGGACGAAAGCCTGACTGTTCTGAATTTAGAATTGAATTATCAACAAGAAATTGATAAACTTGCACATAAAGTATTTTTTCAAGTATTTTTGACATAACCGGTAACATTGTCAACTGGACTTTGAACTTAAGGCAATGGTTTTACTAAGCCACACTTCCAGCCAAAGGGGAAATAATTACGCTCGATACAGACATTGACTACATGAGAAATATATCGCAAATTTTACTCGAAGGAATCGATTGGTATCTGCAACAACCCTTCGAAATCATTTTTTGAGGACCTACAGACGGGTAATCTCAACCAGTACCATAAGGACACGGTTGCATTCCTCAAATTTAAGGGTAAGAAGACCTTTAGGAGTACCTCGGCTATCACCTGGACATGTCGTCAATGGGCGGAACACCACCAAGACTGGCTTTTACCACAATGGCACAACGTACTTTTTTCGGACGAGTCACGATTCGGTTTACAAAGAAAGGGTTTGGAGAGGTCCAAGCAAACTAGAGCAAAGCAATTTCGCCCGGGAAGTTGTGCCCTTTCAAAGAGGATGAATAATGTGGAGGGTAGAATGTTCGATCGCCGTACCCCTCTTATTATCGTTGACTGGTGCCATCTACGTAGAAAATCATTCAAAAATTCGAAAAATAGATCATGTAAGAGAGGATGATTATTATCCTAAAATGCTGCACGCAAGTTCAAATGTTACGTTTGGCTCACAACTATCTTCATTATTGGATAGCATCACTAGAAGATACTAAGTGAAATAAGATCGAAAGTTACATCAATATTTATTTCACCTATCTAAATATTCTTCCACATAATATGGCTCCATGCCAATAAAAAACGTTCTCAGTCCTTTCATAAAAATTTATATTCCTTTGTTCCCATTGTTCCTCTGCGCAACGAATTTGGGGATAATTTCGTTTATCAGGATGATAATGCGCCACCACACCGCACACGAAGGGTTCAAAACATTCTTCAAGAGAACAATATCCAGGGAATGAACTGGCCAGCAAACTCACCAGACATGAATCCAATTGAGCACGTATGGGATTACTTAGGGAGAGCAATAACCAATCGCCAAAACCCACCTTCAACTTTTCAGGAATTGAGTTTAGCTCTTCAGGAAGAATGGAACGGTATGCTTAAAAATTTCATTAATTACTTGATTCGTGGGATGCCTAGGCGTATTGGGTAGTTGATTGAAAGAAGAGGTGGTAATACGGACATCCTGCATAAAGCAAAGAGTAACAAACAAAGATTTTCTATCAAATATATTGCAGTTGAAATAGAGGAAAATATTCATCTCATTTCCAAAACATAGATTGTTTATTTCTTGAGAAACCTAAGGGCTCAAGAGTTTTGACGATGTGTGAAATTCTAATTGATGAATTATATCATGAAAACGAATCTAAAAATGTTCTCCCAACACAAAGAGTCCACCAAACAAACAGGATTTACTCCTCGTCAACAGATACATAAACATAAATATGTACCAACCCAAAGTATAGTTCTGTAAACTGCTCGTAAAATTATTATAGGTACGAACCGATGGTTAAACTCAAAAATTATAGTAATCACGGGTTTGTTCACTTGTGAATTCATACCTCAAATTACGAAGTAGGTTAGTGTATCTGTTATTGATTTGTTCGAAAACCGCTCCCTCCTAGCTGATATTTCATTGAGCACCATTAATCTTTGTTTGGGAAAGAGGATGCAACGAGAAAGTGATGGATTTTTCGACCTTGAAACTTTTCTTTTAAATGTTGCTCGTGATGAAATCGTGGGTTTTTCGACAAGTTATGAAATGAAAGATTCAGGATATGGTTTATCTGTGACGATTTTGAACGTGGTGGTATTTTGCAAGAGTTTCTGGTTTTTTCTGTCCTCTCTGTGGATTTGTAGTTTCTAGCAATTGAATTGTGACGAAATAACTTTTTACTACAACGTCAAAAAAGTACGGCAATCTATCAACGAAAAACAAAATAAGTAGGTTGAATATAGAACAAAGTAATACTGTTACACCTCTCTACAAACTTTAATTTTTTAAATATTGAAAAGCGTAAAAATTAATTCAACTTTATTGACAGTAATCAAATGGCTATCAACCAAAGTCTTCCAGACATAAAAAAATATTTTATATGGATTATATACAGGTGTCCCAGAAGTCGACGTCAACCCGAAATCGGGTAACAGTCATCAGAAAAATATTTAAAAAATCTAAGTCGTGTACTTTTCAAATTATATTGCATTTTTTATTATTCGAGAAAATGCACACTCTGTGATGATTTTTGAACTCCTGTTAACCAGAATAGTAACCTGTAATCTTCAATTCAAAGCTAATAATTCCAGCTTGGAAAATAATGTCACTTTTTGCCGAACCAAGTATTCAAAATTAATATTTCGCACAACTATAACTAACTGTACTGAAAAAAAAAACTGTACTACATCAGTTTGCTGAATTAGTTTGAAAGTTAGCGCATTTATTGAGGATTCTAAAATGGTAAAACACTTACTACATTATTTCTTAGATCGGTCAAAAAAGGGTCTTTCTTAAAGAAACACAGTTTCGAACAATTTCTTCGTACTTTCTTCTAAAAATAATTCTAGTGCAACCGGTACTTTAAAAATCTGGCTTGAATGAGATGGGGTGAGTCTTTTCATAAAGTGTTAGTGAGACAGATAGCGACGCCACTATTTGATATTGCACTAGTAAACGGAATACAGATCAGTACGCTACGCCCCTTGGTCTAATGCGTATCTTTTCCGTATTTGATCGTGTTATTTGTGTACTTACGACTTTTGGCTTCGCTTGATTTTACCTGAACTAACCTGTGATTGTGTATTGCCATCACGTCTGTGTATACCACACAGGAATAAACCTCATTTATGGGGAATGCAGATGTAACGCCAGTGCAGCTTCGAGAATGTATCGCGAGAGATACTCTAATGCTGATCGTTATCCAGATCATCGAGTTTTTACGAATGTGCTCCGTCTACTATTCACAGAGGGCTGACTTCCAAACAAAGTACCTGATGAAGGAACAATTTCCTTACCTTACGACGATATTGCGCTTCAAGCAGTTGAGGAAGATCCAAGTACTTCGCTACGTGAAATTCAGCGAAGCACAGGAGTACCCAAAAGTACAGCTCACCGACTATTGAAAAAACATAAGCTCCACCCCTATCTTGTACAGCGAGTACAAGCTCTGATATTTTAATATTTACAAATATATTCTGTTAACCTTCTACATATTTAATTTCAAAAAATTATATTTAATATTATAACTTCAGGAATTAAATTAATGTCACTGCTTATATCAAACGACATATAAAATAAACATTCATTATAAGAGATCCAAATGAGATAATGAAATCCAATAAATATAAATTGTTAACAAAAATCCTATAAATTAAATATTTTGAGTAGACAAAATTTTGTTTCTCCTCATCTCTCTTATGAAAACGGATGTCTTTCAAAAATGTTTTAACATAATCTGCCTAGCGCAAGGGATGTGTTCGACTTTTTGCTAACTGGCGAACGAGAGAGTGGGTTTTGGTCCGAAAAGGTGGCTCAGGTAATTCCTATACGACAATAGTCTTGAAACGGCTAAAACGGTTCTAATGGGCTTCTAGGAATAATCTAAGGGAGAAATATCTTCGTTTCTTAATTGGTGTTTAGGCACGTTAAGGATTCAAGGAATTAAATGATTCATATTTGAAAGGCCTAAATTGTTGAACTCTGGGGTCGTAACTGTTACTTACCTGCAAAGTGAATTAAAAATTCCTTGTTCAAAGTAAGTTTGAACAATCTGTAAATATTAAAATATTCAAATAATTTCATATACCTTTTATCATAAATAAAATAAATGGAAGTTTATACTTGATAGAAGGTATATAAAATTATTTAAATATTTCTATATTTAAAGATATATTCTGTTAGCCTTCTACATATTTAATTTCAAAAAATTATATAATTTTCTATCTTCTATCAAGTATAAACCCCCATTCATTTAATTTTATACATAATATATAATTATTTGGTTTCCTTAACATTCAGATGGTTATTGTGCTATAACAGAGGCCGTTAAATTGCCTTTCAATCTTTAAGATCAATGGTAAACCACAAAACTATTTATTTTGAGTCAACATTAGACTCCGTTAAATGTTCAGTATTCATTTACCAAGATTCTTTCTGAATTGTTAAAGGTGAGTAAATATTTTTTGTTGATTGATATTATATTTTATTGAATAATATGATTATGTACTAACGAAGCAAAGTCTCTCTTAAAACTTGTTTTTTAGTAATGTTTTTACATATATTGAGATTTTCTAAAAAGTAACTTAGATATCCAATAATATTGAATGTTCTTAGTAAGATAGTTTTATGATGAAATTCTTAAGATTATGTTAAACATTTTTGAAAGGTATCTGTTTTCATAAGAGGGATGAACAAAAACTAAATTTTGTCTACTCAAAATATTTAATATATAGGATTTTTGTTAACGATTTATATTTATTGGATTTTGTTATCTCATTTGGTTGTTTTATAATGAATGTTTATTTTATATGTCGTTTGATATGAGCTTTGCATATATGACATTAATTTAATTCCTGAAGTTATAATATTAAATATAATTTTTTTAAATTAAATATGTAGAAGGCTAACAGAATTTATCTGTAAATATTTAAATAATTTGTTTGTGTTCTCTAATACCGAAATATAAAAGGCAACCCTTGTAGAATTGTTACACAGATTCATGTTACACTGTCTCGATTTGTAGAACTTTCTATTATATAGCTCATAGCTCATACTCCTTATTAATGATTGTTTTCATTTAAAAAATTTTCCACAACCGCGAAATGATGTAACCAACCATATCCATCGCCTATAAATATATCAAAATGATTATTCACACCGTTTTCCTGCAAACACAGTGCGAAATCACGTCTTGTTCTAATTGATCGGTCGCAAAACAACAAGCGCACTGCGATCTTCACTTAGAAATCAGCCTGAAGCGCCAAGATCAGGAATGATTGGTACCTGCTTGCACTCACTCGCATTACTTCAATTTGTCACTTTGCACAAATCGCGTATTTTCTAAGGAGACCTACGGGCTATCAGGATCGATATTTCCGATGCTTTCACTTTTCTTTCTTCCATTGAATTATCGTTTTTCACTTCCCTAATTTGTGTCTTTGGGCGAAGGGGTGTGTTGGTTCAATTTAACCATCAAATCGTCAATTACGTCGGTGATTTTATGTGGCAAAGGTCGACAGATTTGCGAGATAGGACTCTACAATAGTTAACGTGATTTTGATTCATTCAACGTTAAGTTTATCAAGCACGTGTCACTCGTTATTTAATGTCTTCACTTGACAAAAATTCATCGTATGAGTGGTCTAGAACTTCAATAAATTTGTTAGATTTCGTTCAACCGGTGCCTCAGTTCTTAGATGAAAATTTTCCTCACGCCTGGACTGGAAGAAGGGAGCATATTGAGTGGCCACCCATATCACCGGATCTGGCTCCACTGGACTGTTTTCTATGGTGTCACTTGAAATCCTAGATTTACGCTACATAGTCTGAGTCACTGGATGATTTGCCAACTCGGATCATTAATGAACGCCGTCAAATTAGACCAGAAATCTTGAGTAACGTACGTGAACGTTTTCAGCAAAACTAACATTACTGCATGGAAGTGAATGGTGCCCATTTCAAGCATTTAATAAACTAATCACAAAAGTAAGTAGTCGTCCACTATTTTACCTGTCATTTCGTTATCGATGGAAATTTTGGAGCAAAACTCCAGAATCAGGAAGTACTCGATAAGATCTTCAAAATGAGTTATTTCAACACCCGTGATCTCTATTCAAAATCAAGGGGTTATACTCACCCTCGTTAGGGGTTGCAGTTACGGGGATGCGAAAAGTGAAAAAGTTGTTCTTCCTCCGATCAGAAATTGACGGGTCCGAGCGATTTTCCGCATTTTCATTTCAAAGTCGGAAACTCGAGGTGTTAAGTTTTCGTTGGACTACACTGTATGAGATTATCTCTTTTTAATAGATTTGGCTACTGTTTAGCACAACAAGTTGGACTATTTGAACGCTTAATTTATATTTGTGAGCCTTCGACTTGCGTTGAGTTTGTTTTAGAATCCGTTCTCATTTTCCCTCAGATTTTTTTATTTTTGAAGAATTTATTTTATTTTAAAACTAGTTACCAAAGTAGTGACTGTCGGAGATGAAATTATCTACGTTTTTCATTGTCGCAAATGAATTCCTCACATGCAATATGCAATGAAATGTGGTATCGTATTGTATTTGATTTTCAAGCGTTATGGACTACACTCCTGTACTTCTGAGTTCTATGTAGCAAGGATACGCGAAACTGAATGAGGTGAATTCTACCAGTTAGTGCATTGGCATGTGAGCGTTGCTCTTTCACCAAGTGACCAGTTAGCAGTCTCTACATCGCGCATGGCGAAAACCCCTGCGAAGAGATGAACCCACCAGCTTCCAGTTTGGTCTTCAGTTCGAGAACCTACAACCGTATGACTGATGGCAGCGAAGCACTATCCAACCTCTAATGACTCTGCATGGGCAGTACCCGAGGTCTTTGAGACGTAACTCACACGCCGAAGAGGCTTCTTATCCATCCATCCGAACGCAGTTCCATGAACTAAGATAGTCTCAACATTGATGCCTCAATTCATCCTGCTACGAGCATCGTCAATCCGGCCTATACGTAAAGACCCACGAATCCTTGTGAAGTCTTTCAATTGATTCTGGCGTCAAGCACCAACGGACTAGCCGTATCGTTGAGATCCACAAACCCCAGAAACGTCTCACAATCGATCCAGGTTCAGGACGAGGCCGGTCGAAGCATCAACTCCCGCTAAACCCTGAAGAATTTTTCGAGATATCCTGAACATGAGTGTATGCGAACAGTTAAAAGGAATACCCTCCTAGTCCAGCATGCGGACTTTCAACCACTGCCTCCTCGAGTCCAATACCAATTGGGTGGTCAGGTCGTACGAATACTTCCCTAGGGCCTCCATCCTCCCGAGTTAACGCATTATGCTACATAACCCACTCAGCCATTGGACAACTGGCAAAAATCTGGAGATTTACTGCAATAGGGTAGACTATGTTAGTTTTAAGGGAGAGGCTTTATGCTGCGTCGGACTCCCTTGTCACTGAGTTGATCAACGCGGCTCAGCCCTTCATTCCACCTTCACGGGGAAACTATGGCCCCATTCGGTCGATCTTCCATCACACAGGTCCAGTGACTGGCGCAAATGGCATTACTTTAGGCATAAAGACTTAACCCTCCATTTCACCGGGATGAAACTAGGGCCCTAGTCTTGACAAGCACCCCCAGTGCTTCAAGTTATAATGCCATGGGGGCGACTGAATAAGGTGTCCAACTCCCCACTTCCCACATTTGTTTGAGAGGAAAGAGCATTCTTTTCGAGTTATACACTGGATTATTCATCATCAAAACACGCATATCTTTCGATTATTCCAATTGAGCTATCCCAACCTTTAAAGAGTACTTTTAGATATCCGGGATTTTACAGAGTACTCTAAGGAACGCTAACCTTTTTATCGTGATCAGAATGCAAGGATAAGTAAAAATACAATATTTGTTTGCGGAAGACAGGGCCCCGCATCTTACTGTGTGTATGAGAGAGAGGTTCGCTCTGGGAGAAAAAACCCGAGCCCTCTCTTCAGCTCCCATACATTCTTCAACACTGTCCTTTCCTTCATTCATAAAATTAAGGTTCCAGAGATCGACAACCTTTCTAATATCCTAAAACATTTTTAGTGTGCAAGCAATACAGCAATCAATTGAGTGAACACACAGATAATATGGCAATTGGAACATGTAACAAAGATCTGCGAGGTAATTTAACAACAACCCTTTGGTCAAGAATTCCCCATTCACACACCTACTGTCTAATTAGATTATTATAAACTGGGCGCATATCGTTGTTCAGGAATGTCTTGTTGTGACATTCTGAAGACAGAAGTTGCGGTGTCTTTTATTTAACTACCTATTCATTATAATATTTATATCTAATAACAGTCGTTCAGGAAGGCCTTGTTGGGACTCTCTGAAAAGGCACATGGTTGTGGTGTCAGTATCTTATTGTGGATTCCACATTTCTTTCACTCTAAACACTCTGAATTCTCAAAGTACCATTGTTAATCACCTCTTAGATCCCAATAAATGAAATGAAGATAAAGACGCTTACATGTATGAAATATGTTACATGGTCAACTCAGATTAAAGTAAACAGGAAACCCCTAGCTGGAGCATCAATACAGTAAAATCCATAAAGGGATAAAGAATACATGATAACAAATAACACTCACGTTGACCTCAGGTAATTCAATACAATAACTTTACATGTTAGGGCAGCTCAGTCGACTTCCCTTTATATCTAACCTTCACTTTTAATGAACAATGGACAATGGCGTTCTATTTCTTACAAAGGACAACTGGACTCTCTGAAACCGGCGTTCAGCCGTGGAGGATTGCCACCAATCTTCTGAAGAACAGAAGGATCATATCCTAGAGTTATGTTCACATTTTCACCCAAGCGCAAGTCTACGAAGCGACCATAGACTCTTATTCCTGGCATCGACAGTGACAAGTAGGCATCCCTAGGTGGTTCTTCCCTTTTATAAAAATATGTGAATCTCTTCACAATGTTCTCTGTCTCATGCAGTGAACATTGCATTTCCAAAACATGATATTCCAAACCTGTATGTTCCTAAATCCACCACTGGTTCATTTTCCAATGCCTAAATCAGCTCAAGACCACCAACCGTTCCTCCACGAACCCTTCATACCTCACGTTTTTTCCCATCTCCGATAGCCATGATGCCACAATACCCTATCTCCATGTGGCAGAAGACAAGTAGTGCGTTCTCATTGTTCGCTCAGCTCGATCCGAAACGCAGCGACGTGGGCACACAATTTTTGCTCCGCTCGCGGTAGTCACTAATTGGCATTTGCATACAAACAAGACTCCACGTTCGCCTTCAGGTTTGAAAATTACGACCGCTTCCACCATGGGACAAGTTGAAATATCGCCGTGGCGTAATCGAATGAGCGGTTTTTGCACACCATGCTTTCTACTTATATTTTTCACGAGGAAGGTCTCTGCCTCATCGGCCCACACGAATTAAACCTCGTAAATGTAACGAGAAAAATAAACATATCGTGTATTTATTACTCGGTTCAGTGCGTTGCATTTTTTCTTTGAGATTAATGGTGGCTTCGACGTTGTGCCCTTCGATTATTCGAGAAAAAGTATTCATTTCATATTGTCTGCTGTTTATTTAGAGGAAAGAAAATTAATTTTGTAACGTGAAGGTTCTTGTTTATAAATAATTTATTATAACCACTAGTTAACAACTAACTTTATTTAATATTAACGTTCTACATTTTACCTACACGTATATATATATATATATTTCAACTGTTGTAGAGAGGTTATGTTGTTGCCTCTCTGTCCTAGATTCATAGAATATAATAAAAAATAAAGAACAGGTGCGTTCCACTAATACCCTAACATCTCCCTTCACAACAAATATCTAGTCAGATACTGAATTGTTTTAGCCGTTACTATTTGGTAGTTGATCATAATTAAAACAAATTGTAGAAATTACTATGTTTTACTACCAAAAAATATATATTACACATTGTCTTGTGACTCGAGTTTCGGGAAATGAACTATCCCATCATCAGACAACTGAAGACCTAACACTGGTACAGTGGTATTTAAACAAAAGTGATAAATATTTTGAATATTTCAACAGATTCTCGGTAACACCTAATAGAGGTACAGAGGTTTACAATCGGAACGTGATAAAAAACCGGGTTAAAAAAGAGGGGCCTTCTAACAGATATCGGAATGTCGGCAATCGATAGATGGTACCCATTTAAATATCTCAAATAATTTTTGGGGTTACATAGCTTCGTAGAGTCATTCATTATTTTTACATTATTTTGTTGTATATCTCAAATATTTGAATTTACAAAGCGCCATACAGTCATTCATAATTTTTTACATTATTTTTATTGTGAACGAATTTGAAAATATCAATAATCAAGTTTCTTTTCTTTTGAATCTACATGTGAAATTTTCTTAAGATTTTCTTTTGTCGAAAGGAATTACTGTTTTCTAAAGAATGAGTGGCAAAAGGAATGACCGTTTTCTAGACGATGAGTGGCAAAAGTAGAATTTTGTTTATTTTTCCTGAAACTCATTTTATGCTCGTTGAACCTCGTCTTGAAGGAACGTCCTGTTTGTCCTATATATTTATTATTGCACGTAGAACAAGATAACACATAAACTCCTGATTTATGTATGTTTGGAGTAGGGTCCTTTGTGTTAAATAATACCGATGATTATTATGATATACATATGATAATTATATGATAATATATATATATATATATATATGATAATTATATAATAATAATTTTTCAAAATCAGATGTCAATATTGCCTTCAAAACACAAAACAAATTATCATCGGTATTATTTAACGCAAAGGACCCTACTCCAAACAATTGTGCATTGTATAGATTCACTTTTAAGGTTGACTTCACTGGCGACCAAATAATTTTCGAAGCGGCTTCTCCATATTTTCCAGTTTTCAGCCACGTTTCCCTCCAACTTCATTTGAGATATTCCACGATTATCACCCATTATTTTGAATTATTCAATTACTAATGCTTAAACGGTTCGCAGTGCCATGTAACGTGAACGTTCTTTCTTTTTTCGGCATATGTCCACCACGACTAGCTCTGAGAAACCGCATTCGACCAGACCAATTTTGGACCACTTTTTCGAATAATTAAGGCCTTATATCATCAATAACACGGGTTCTGTTGGCTTTCAAAGCGTCTATTGTTTCTGGGTTTTCAGCATAAACCAATGACTTGACATAACCCCAAAGAAAATAATCCATGGAGGCCAATTAATTGGACCATTTCTCAAAATAATGTTATCGCCAAATCTTTCTTTCAATAAAACAATTGTTACGGAGCGGCATGAGTACCATCTTGTTGGAACCAAAACACTTCTGGGTCGATACCATTCAAATTTTAAACAAAAAAAAAATTGATCATCGATCTGCAACGAGCTCCATTTACTGTAACATTAGCTCGAGCACCGTTTTTAAAGAAATATGGAACGATGATGCCTCCAGCGTGTAAAGCACACTGTACAGTGCATTTTTCAGGATGCAATGGAACTGCTTGAGGATTGTTTTCACTCCATATACGGCAATTTTGCTTGTTTACATAGCCGTTCAACCAGAAATGAGCTTCATCACTAAACACAATGTTACTATAAAAAAGTGGATTAACTTCAAGCTGTTCTAAGGCCCAATCAGCAAACAAATGACGCTTATTATGGTCAAGTGGCTTTAGTTCTTGAAGTAGTTTGATCTTGTATGGGTGTAGATCAAGATCTTTACGCAAAATTGTTCATGTGGTGGATGTACAGAGTCCAACTTGTTGTGAACGTCGACGAATAGACAAACTATTACTTACAGCAGCGATATTTTCTTCTGCACGTACAGTTCTTTGTCTTGTTGTTGCTGTTGCATCGAGTAGAGAAAATGTTGTCCGAAATCTATGGATAGTTCGACGAATAAGCTGCTCTGATGGACGATTATGTAAACCATAAATTTCACGAAGTGCTCAATAAGTTTAGCGAATAGAACACTGATTTTGAAAATAAATTTCAACAATTTGAACACGTTGTTGCGGCGTGAGTCTTTCCATGTTAATTTGTCAATGCTTACTGAACAGAAATGTCAAAACAACATGGCTCCTACCTTCTGTCAAATCACAGTTATCCCTATCGAAAGTTCTATCACTCCAAAAAAAGACCCGATATATCAAAATCTCTAAAAATATTTCGATGTTTTCAAAAGCCGTAAATAATTATTAGAAAACAAATAGTCTGAAATGTAAACAGTTCAAACGACAATTCTTAAATTTACTAGATGGAAATATCAATGTGAAACACTTAAGTATCGATGACAAAATATTTTCGAACGACAGGGCCGTCTCTAATGAGACAGAACAAGTAACAAAAGTTACTTTTTGTACTCCTCTGAAGATGGTCTGAATAAACTGTGAAACATAAAAACTGTGTGAATTTTTTAAATAACATTGCGTACAGAAACTATGTGTACACTTCAGCGAAATGACTCCTAAGGAAATATGTGAATCTTTTCAAAGGGTTCAAACTTATTACTGGCAAGAAAAGATGGTTGCATCTAATTGAAATGAAACCATGACGGAGAAACTGCTTAGTCACTCTTTTACTCTCGTTTTTTCATAGACAGCACACGTAAGTTGAGCAAGAGAGGATTAAGAGAAATTCTCAAAATGCATATCAATTTCCTATCGGAATAAAGGAAATATTACGCCAGAAACCAAGATGTGCCAAGAGATAACCATACCCTGTGCCATTCATAATAAAATGATCTCTTTTATCTTCTGAATAAATCTAATCTGTTTCACTTGAAGCTCAGAGCGTTTCCTATTCGACTTATCGAAAAAATACGCGGTTTCACGACTTTGAATAATATATCTGCCTACATTTACATTTTCCATATCGATAATAATGATCTTGTTCGGTGTTCTCGGTAGAAAGTGTAGTGGTGCATTGCGATAATCGCGTTTTTTCACCGGCAGATGCTTTATAAAGACGTATTCCCAAGGATATGTGGGTGTACCAGAAGAATAAAGCGCATACGATCGGATATGTGAATCAAAAGCGTTCATGGAAGGAGTTAAATAAGAGGATATAATAGATAGAGGCAGGAAAAGTGAAGCTCAAACGAGTCGAGAATGGATGACACTGATTTAGGAAGATTCAGCAGTTCGTCTCATGTGTGCCTGTATGATTTAAAAGTTTGGTATCGGATTCAGTGTTGGACTGGGTAGAATTTAAATAATTAGATTTGAAATAAATTAATTCGGCTGATCTGTACCAAAAATTATTGATAAGGAGTATGAGCTATAATAATAAAAAGTTCTAGAAATCGATACAGTGTAACATACATCTGTGTAATAATTCTATAGTCAGACAAACTCGACAAGGTTTTGTTGAGAGTGATAGAACTTTCGATAATGATAACTGTGATTTGATAGAAGGTAGAAGCCATGTTGTTTTGACATTTCTATTCAGTAAGCATTGACAAATTGTCGTTCAAAGACTCACGCCGCAAAAAGTTTACTAATTGTTGAAATTTATGGTTTACATGATCGTCCATCAGAGTAGCTTATTATTCGAACTATCGGTAGATTTCAGACAACATTTTATCCACTCGATGCAACAACAACAAGACAAAGAACTGTACGTATAGAAGAAAATATCGCTTGTAACTTGGATTGTCTTGAGGATGGCCTAATTTAGGTCGAAACGTCGGCAAATACAACATATTTACCTCCAACCAGTATGTTACTTGACCTATAATCAACTAAATTTCTATAATTATATACACTGAGGTCACAAATTTTATTATTGATTTTCTCTGAATGTCTGACTTGGATATGTTGGGGATCAGTTAGTCCAAAATCCAAGTCCAAAATTTCTACCACCTAGATTGAATGGGAATTCATACGTTTAATTTTCAGAAGAAGAACTGTACTTCTTCCAAATATTCCTTTGCGTGTCCAAAGGTCAATGTGGTTTATGCATGATGGGGCCCCCGTACATTTCAGTATTGGAGCACGTACGCATTTAAATAATAAATATTCAAATCAGTTCTGGCCTGCCCGATCACCAGATTTAAATCCTCTGGGTTTTACTTATTGGGGCCGTTTAAAAACATTGGCTTACTAGACTTTTGTTATTATTATTTATATCGAGAACCAATCCTGAAAATTTGAGTCAAGAGCAAAAAGTAAATTCCCACTCGAATATCCACTTCATTTTTTGAGCAGTGTATAATTTTCTTGGCGAATCATAATGGGTAGAGGGTGAAAAGGTAATTATTTCGTATGCAATTGTCGATTTTTGTCTGCGTTGACGTGTCTATAATTAAACATTAAAAGGATTCATTATTGAACATTAAGAACGGCTATTATATAGCATTCAAAGCAAAGAATAGTTCGTTATTTTTGTTGCCGCCGATTATCTTCGAAGCTTCATATTTTCCAAGTTCATTATAAGGGAGATATTGAAGTTAATTCCGAATCATCCTCAGAGAAGAACTTATATTTTTATAGTTTAATAAAATACGGGATAATAACAGGAAAGCAAAAAATATTTTCATTATTTCAAAGCACAGTTTACGAAAATTATGTTTTTCTATACTTAACTATCTTTTGCTTTCGCTGCAAGTTTGAATTCGATCAAACGAATTTTAACAATTTCAGTGCGTTGTTGAAGCCTGTATCGTTTAATTTTTAGTAATGGCGTAGTTTTTACTTGTCAAATGTCAAAAGATGAGCTTTGAAAGTGACAGCTGCTCAGACTATGGCTATTCAAAATGAAACCCCTTATTGGAAAACACTTAATATTCAAATACAGGGTGACCCAGGGATGCGTAAATGGTTCATAACTTCGTTTCTATTCAAGCTATCGACTTGATTACGATAGTTGGTACAATCCGCACATCCTGAAAATATTTTCATCCATATACAGGATGTCCGAAAATGAAATACATACATAGGTTCGGTTTTTCAATGGAAACCCCCTATTTTTCACACATCTTTAGATTTGCCACTTAATTGTCGATTAAACGGACCCAGGTTTCATTGACACATCTGCCTTAGTTTTCGACCTAAGTATGTCAATATATGTTTCGAAATAGCGTCGTGCGTAGACCCACTGAAAAAGTCATAACTTCGGAACCGTTCAACATAATTCAGTCATCTTTTTTCTAGTCGATTCTTTAAGCTTCTGTGCATCTTTTGAAATAGGCATAAATTTGATGTCGGTGTTTTATCGCCTACTACATTGTTTTTTAAATGACAAATAACAAATTGAATTAACTCCATTTTTTCATGTGGATTGTTTCAGTAGAATCTAGTAGAACGTTGTCGTAAAATCGAAAACATCTATACAAAATAATAGAAAAAAATGTTTTCGAAATCGTAAGAGCAGTGTTTGAAGAATAGTGGTAATAGAAAGAGGAGAATATCAAGAAGCAAACAATTTTAGTAACAAGAACATGAAGCGGTGAATAGCAGAAAACCATGTAAAAAAATGTTGAGAAAAGCCTTATTATAAATGCTCAAACAGGTCTGATATCAGATTTCCTTCTCATTAGTGAAAGTGTGAAATTTTGAGGATCACCCATCATAATTGAGAAATGAAAAACGTGACCAAAAGGCCTTGAATTGGACGTCCAAGATGCAACACATGTTCACAAGATTGGTGACCTGTTTGAGCATTTATAAGAAGACTTTCCTCAACTTTTTTTTCACATAGTTTTCTGTTATTCACCGCTTCATGTTCTTGTTACTATAATTGTTCGCTTCTTGATATTCTCCTGTTTCTATTACCACTATTCTTCAAACACTACTATTACAATTTCGAAAACATTTCTTTCAATCATTTTGTATAGATATTTCCGATTTTACGACAACGTTCTACTAGATTCTACTAAAACAATCCACATTTCTTATTTTGAAATTTATTTCACGATGTGGACCCCAACCTTATATCGACGAAAAGCTTTTACGAAATGTAATGCAATGGTATAATAAAATACAGAGTGTTGCATTCGAAAAAATCGATGTAATTCAATTTGCTATTTGTCATTTAAAAAACGATGTAGTAGGCGATAAAACACCGACATCAAATTTATACCTATTTCAAAACATGCACAGAAGCTTGAGGAATTGACTGGAAAAAAGATGACTGAATTATGTTGAACGGTTCCGAAGTTATGACTTTTTCTGTGGGTCTACGCACGACGCTATTTCGAAACATAAATTGACATAGTACAAAAACTAATGCAGATAAGTCCATAAAACCTGGGTGCGTTTTATCGACAATTAAGTGGAAAATCCAAAGTTGTGTAGAAAATAGCGGGTTGCTATTTAAAAAAAACCGAATCCATGTGTGTATTTCATTTTCGGACATTCTTTATGTGGATGAAAATATTTTCAGGATGTGCAGATTGTACCAACTATCGTTTGGAAAAAACAATCAAGTCGATAGCTTGAATAGAAACGAAGTTATGGATGATTTACGCTCCCCTGGGTCACCCTGTATGTACACAAATTATCCACGTCAATTTTTGAGCAGTGTATATGTATAATGCTGAAGTAATGAGATAATATAAAAAGCTGCATCATTTCAATATTTTGATTAATACGCTCTCAAAATGAAATGTTTGAACTTGTGTAAAATCACGTTCCTTCAGGAACAGAACCTTCTTTGTCTTCTGTACGAAATAATCGATATTCCTTGATCATGATGCGATACAGATCACAAAAAACAGTTTACTGTTAGGAAAGCATTAAACTCTTGAACAAACGAGCTCATAAATGAGGCTCAAAGCTATACGAGTTCTTTCGAACAAAACTCCCGAGCTCATGAAAGTAGATTCAAAAGACTTCAGCTACAGGAATAAAGGAAGTTATGATTGAGGATAAAGGGCCTTCAGCAATATAATTGTGGATACGATCGAGGAGAAATAAATTGCGTTGTGAGAGGCTCTTATCACTTCCAATCTCATAGTTTAGAGGAAAGTATTTTAACGTCCACGAACGATTTGTTGAGCCGGGTGATAGAACGAAGACGTCCACTAGAAATGGCGAAATTAAGTGAGCGTAATTGGTAATATTCTTGGATGTAGCAGCTACAAATCACCACCATCCATAACACGTGTAATGATGGTGCTTAAGCATACCAGGGGATCTATATCAATAACCTATAATTCGGATTACATCCTCTGTTTTAGCGGAAATGAATTATGACATTTTGGTTCTTCATTTTTCCAATTAAAACCTTTGAAATTTATTATGTTTCTATGTACAGTGTGTTTCGTGAAGATCTTGCAAACTTTCACTACAATAATTTCAAATTTCTAGACTCCTTGACTTATTTTAATTGCACGTCACGATTCGGTTAGATTTCGCCTAACGTATGTTACGCCCCTGAAATTTGTTTTGATCACCACTCTGTCATTTTGGTATCCTATATTGCGGACAGCAATCGCCTTCTACGCTCTATGCCTTTATCTATGGTTTGAAGTTCCAAAAACATAGAGATGAGATAATCCAAATGATAGCATATTTCACAATAAATTCTAGATTCTATGTTTATTACTGTGACAGTTGGTTTCACAAAACTTTAGTCATCGGATCAAGCCTGTTGATCACGGTGTCCTTCTACAATTTATCTGATTCTATGTTCCCAAAGTGCTGATAACAAATCCAGTCACTATGTCACACTATGACAGATTAACTCTGTTGATCATCGATAAAGAACAAATTGGACCCACAAAACATTTTATGCTCTGGTCTAACCTAGAATTGCTGCTAAATCGCAGATCAAGTTGATTTGTCGATTTTCGTGAATGAAAATCTTCGTTAAATAGTTTAAGTGAAGTGAATTGTTTGTTGTTTACATTTTTCACGTGATATAATTGAAAGATGCTTCTCGAAATCAGTACATCGTCATTATCATCCGAAGATTTAAGCGAAATTCGAAGACCCCGGATTATGAGAGACAGAAGTGATACTTTTGCAAAAGATGATCTCGATTTCAAAATACGTTTTCATTTCAATGAAAATGTCGGTATGGAATTATTAGATAAAATTGGACCAGAAATTGAACCAAGCAGTAAAAGGAATAAATCGATCGATGCGATCGATTATTAGTTTTTTATGCAACTGGTGGTTTCCAAATGATGGTAGATCATATAGACATTGCAAAATCATCGGTATGCAGAAATGTTAAAAGGGTATCAGTTGAAATTGCCCGTTTGAAACTGCCTTCCATTTTGCACACACAGGTAATACTAATAATATAGTTCCTAGTGGTATGCTATGACAAGCATATTTTCTAAATTCTAACCCGACATTTACAGCGTTACCACAGAAATATATACATTTTTATTCTTTATTTTATTCATGGTGTAGCTGTCAAATTTTATAAAATGCAACGTTGTCAGTTTGTTTTCTTGGATCAACTGATCCACGTTATCAACTACCTGAACTTGTTTTGTGAAACCCAAATTCATCGATCCGTTTGTCAAATTTGACAAGATTATTTGTTGATCCAGCGATCATCAAATATTTAGGAAACCCCCCATAAGGGGTTCTGTGATGTCTTTTTTGACACTTCAAAAGCTATTTCTAAAGCTAGTAATAAATATAATTCAATTTCCACTTTTTATTGTTGAAAGATAATTGTTTCGCCACACTGTGACTTAATCAAGTTCTACATTTGAACTGATACTTTGTGAAACTTACATAGGTTCTTATTATATATATATTGACAGGTATTACAGCAAATGCAAACTACATGAAGATATTCAATAGAGGTGAGCTATTGGTATATTGTTCATTCAGGAGAGTCTTCTGGAAATTATAACGGTTTATTTCAAGTGATTCTAAGAATGTTAATCTAGACCCTTTACTCTCGATATAGATAATTTCATATTCGTTATTGAAATTATGTTCAAATTCTATTAAATGGTTGGCGTATGTGGAATGTGTGGAATTTGAAGTGTAGCTCTTTTGATGTTGGTGGATTCTCTTTTTTAACGATCTGCCGGTTTGACCAATAAAGACCATGCGGCAATCCTTACATAGACTCCTACGACGTTCACATTTGAAGAAGATGACAAGAACAAACTGTTGAAACTAATCGAAAAATTTGAACAACATTTTCTACCAAAGGAAAATGTTACTTATGAAAGGTACAAAGTAGAAAACAAAGTGGCCAATCACTGGAAAATTTTGTAACAAGTTTGAAAGAAGCATCGATGAAATGTAAGTTGGGAAGCCTTCAGGAAAGCTTAACGAAAACTGTCCTCATCTGTGGTATACTGAACACCTCTAAAAGGGAGAAATTACTACAGGAAGATAAAGACGACAAAATGACTCTAGAAAAAGCTTATGGTAGAGAGTGTTTCAACTGCAAGAAGAAAAATCAGTTGCTGTAATAAAAAGAAGAACAGAGGAGTGAATAACGTCGAATAAGAAGTCATCGAAGTGATACAAGTTTCATGTACAGATAATTCGAATTAATTTTTTATTGGAAATGTGGAAAGAATAAATTCAATAAGAAATGAAAGTAAATGATAGAATAGTTAATTTCAAAGTAGACACAGGAGCCATGGTTAATGTTTTACCATATCAGATGTTTAGAAAATTGAATTTGAATGAGTCGTTAGTTGAAGAAACTAATCAGAAATTAGCTTCTTATACAGGTGATCTTTTGGATGTAAAAGGTACATGTCAATTGAGGTGTCAAAAACGTGATCATGTATTTGATATAATGTTTTACATTGTGAATAATAATTCTCAATTAACACTAGGTTTAAAAGATGGTGAAAAATTCAATTTACTCAAAAGAGTTGATAATATAGGTAATCAAAATTATTATCAACCTAGGATAGCTAAAGATGTGACTAAAAAATTAGAAAAAACTCGTCTCGTACAAGGAAAAAACTATAATAAATGCGTTTAAAAAATTGCCAGAAATTCCTCTTAATATAAAGGTTTATATACAGATCAAGCCAAAATTAAGTTGGACCCCTGGTATTGTAATAGAAAAGTTAAGAGATAGGGTCTATAGAATTGAATTGAATAATGGTGGAAAACTTTACAGAAATAGAAAATTTATAAAAATTGTACCATGTGATATAAAAAAAATATGAATAAAAACAATATTCTAATTTCCGCTAATATTTTATTGACACTACGATCGTTACGTCATACCATGACTTCTTCAGGTGAGTATTACAAGATATTTATCTTGTAATACTCACCTGAAGAAGTCATGGTATGACGTAACGATCGTAGTGTTAATAAAATATTAGCGGAAATTAGAATATTGTTTTTATTCATATTTTCAAGATGAATTTCCGTCAAGTAAAGACCGAAACAATCATAGACATGTGATATAACTTTCAGGGGGGCAAAACACCATTCTCCAGTTAATTCACAAGAAAATGTAAAGTATTATATAGAGATAGAAAGTGAGAATAACTTGGAGAACACACAAAATAATGAAACTGGAATATTAATGAAAGTACAAAAGGAAATGTTAGAACTGAAAATGTAGGCTTGACCATTAGTTCTGAGTTGGAACCAAGTCCCAGCAATGAGTTGCTAAGTCAAAGAAAAACCACATCAGGTAGGTGGTGTCAGGCCTCCAAGAAAGCTGGATCTTTAATGTATAAATAATTGACTAGAAATTTGTTGTGGAGGGAGATGTTAGGGTATTAGTGGAACGCACCTGTTCTTTATTTATTATTATATTCTATGAATCTAGGACAGATAGGCAACAACATAACCTCCCTAAAACAGTTGTAATATTTATACACGTGTAAGTAAAATGTAAAAAGTTAATATTAAATAAAGTTTGTTGTTAACCAGTGCTTATCATAAATTATTTATAAACAAGAACCCTCACGTTACACACACAATAATCTTCTCTCGGTTTGGCTGCGACCTTATGTAAAACTTTGCTCTTCAGACCAAGTTTGGATCTTACAAGAAAACTCCAAATTTGAAGCTGTGAGCTCGCTGATAAGGAAATAAATAAGAGTGTGAGAGGCTGTTATCACCGGCTATCTCATGGTTTGACTCGAAAGCCGAGGTGTTCTAATCCGGCATTTTATAAACCTCACGACAAGCATGTAGGCACGAGTAGATAGCAAAAGCGACTGGACATAATTGGTAATATTCATTGATAGAACAGATACAAATTATGATCATCAATAACCACCATAATGATGGTACCTACGCTCAGGGTCCATACTAATAGCCAATATTACGATAAGAACCTTAGCATTGAAGAAATTTCAATTATTAACGCGAATCTCGCGCTTAAAAAATGGGTGAAATTTCTCTTCAGCTTCAGACACTCGAAGCATTAATAACGTGTTATCATGTTTTGATCTAGTGGTATGAGTAAAATCATTACTTGCTAGTAAGTATCGAAAAATTCGCAATGGGTTTGATAAATTGTTGGCTGCTTTATTATGTCTGGGAAAGTGGCACATATTGTGGGTACTTTATGCTATCGTTTCGTGTTTGTTTCTAATACCTACTAATGAATTGTTTTTAGCGCAAATCATTCTACCGTGGCCCATTTAGAGACACGGTTCAGCGGTGAGATGAATTGGCCAAAACGTTGCAATTTATGCCGGCACACGATGATTTATTATATTAATGCCAGTCTAGGTATCGGGTGTTTTTTTTTAAGTGACAGAACTTTCGATAGGGATAACTGTGATTTGACAGAAGGTAGAAGCCATGTTGTTTTGACATTTCTGTTCAGTAAGCATTGACAAATTATCAAGGAAAGACTCACGCCGCACCAACGTTTACAAATTGTTGAAATTTATTTTCAAAATTAGTGTTCTATTCACCAAACTTATAGACTGTACGTAGAGAAGAAAATATCGCTGCTGTAAGTCATAGTATTAATGATGATCGAGATTTGTCTATTCGTCGACGAACACAACAAGTTGGACTCTGTGCATTGACCACATGGAAAATTTTGCGTAAAGATCTTGGTCTACACCCATACAAGATCCAACAGGTTCAAGAACTAAAGCCACTTGACCATAATAAGCATCGTTTGTTTGCTGATTGGGCCCCAGAACAGCTTGAAGTTGATCCACTTTTTTATCCTAAAATTGTGTTTAGTGATGAAGCTCATTTCAGGTTGAACGGCTATGTAAACAAGCAAAATTGCCGTATATGGAGTGAAAACAATCCTCAAGAAGTTCTGCAGGTTCCATTGCATCCTGAAAAATGCACTGTATGGCGTGCTTTACACGCTGGAGGCATCATCGGTCCATATTCCTTTGAAATCTATGCTGGAGCTAATGTTACAGTGAATGGTGTTCGTTACAGATCGATGATCAATGATTATTTGTTTCAAAATTTGAATGGTATCGACCTAGAAGTGTTTTGGTTCCAACAAAATGGTGCTACACCTCATGCTGGCGATAACAGTATTTCGAGAAATGGTCCAATTAATTGGCCTCCAAGATCATGCGACATAACTCCACTGGATTTTTTCTATGGGGTTATGTCAAGTCATTGGTTTATGCTGATACATCAGAAACAATATACGCTTTGGATGCCAACATAAGCCATGTTATTGATGAAATAAGGCCTGAATTATTCAAAAAAGTGGTCCAAAATTGGTCTTGTTGAATGCGGTTCCTCAGAGCTAGTCGTGGTGGACATATGCCGGAAATTATTTTTAAAACATAAATGTCGTAAAATTATCTTTCGAATAAAATAAAAATGGCTTCAATCTCAAATTAAATGTGTTTTATTTCTATTTGAAGTTCTAGGACTTTAAAAAAACACCCGATATATCGCTCTTTTCTGCTGAACGTTCCAATTGGTGTATTTTTCAAATAAGAGGTTTCATTGCGATATTAAAAAAAGGAGTATATCTTAAGAGAAATCAATGGATGTTTATTTCATTAAAATAACAAAAAGATGTGTTTTCTTGATAGAAAAATCATTACAAAATTTTGAATATCATACTGATTTGTTCTGAACCTACTACAAATTTTAATTTAAAAAAAAATTCTATTCAAGAACTTTCAGAATTAAATTGAATAAATGTCGTAGAACATACTGTGTCAATTTAGTAGACATATATAACAGAATTAACACTTATTACCTAGTACCCAAGCGAATAAAATAATTCAAAGTAATATAAACTGTTAACTAAATTTACTAAATAAATACTTGAAGGGTACAGAATTTTATTTCGTATTTTGTTTTATGAAAACCAAATTCCTCTTCAAAAATTCAAAACATAACCTCAAGAACTTCAAAAACAACTCGCTCAAAATAAATTTCTTCAAAAAATTTCTTGAACATGCATAATATCTTGAAAAAGCAATCAAAAAATAATAATTAAAAGACTTTAAATTCAGAATTATATATTCTATTATAACATATATAATATAATAAATTAGAAAAAGGCTTTTTACTTGATAGAAGAAATATAACAAAATTTGAATATCAAAACAAATTAAATATGTTGTCTTCTACAATTTCAATTTCAATAAAATTTCATTCAAAAAACTTTTAGAATTAAATTAATGTCTAAAATACCGTTACTGAATTGTTTCAGCCGTTACTATTTGGTAGTTGATCATAATTAAAACAAATTGTAGAAATTACTATGTTTTACTACCAATAAAAATATATTTTACACATTTTCTTGTGACTCGAGTTTCGGGAAATGAACTATCCCATCATCAGACAACTGATGATGAAGAAAATGTGTAAAATATATTTTTATTGGTAATAGAACATAGTAATTTCTACAATTTGTTTTAATCTAAAATACCGTGTGGACGTAAGCGGTGCTTATTTTAGACATTAATTTAATTCTAAAAGTTTTTTGAATAAAATTTTTTTGAAATTAAAATTGTAGAAGACAACATATTTAATTTGTCTTGATATTCAAATTTTGATATATAATATATATTGAAACTATAAACAAAAACTATCGAAATAATATCCTCATATATAATCAATATAAAATATTTTTCTATGTCTCGGAAAAAACCTGTTTACTTCCCGACATGAAACGTATTGATATAAATCTATGTATATTAACATACAAATACAAGAAAATCCACTATTCCAAAATTATCTAAAATTCTCAAAATAAAGGATCAAATAAATATAATTGAACGAGAACTTCAACATTTGATAGCTTCTTCGGTCTCTAGACCTCTTCAGGAATGTATTGAATTCAGATTCAAATATATCGCAAGAACAAAATGTAACTCACCAAATAAGATAAAATCCGGAACGAATAAACTCCAAATCAGTTTTAAAGTATCCAAAATAAATCAGAAATAATCAACGTGTTGTTACGTTTAAACCATAATCATTTGTACTCGGAACACAGAAAAACATGACAAAACTTCTTCACCCCAGTGTCCCAATATGAGAAAAATAACCAGAATTTAAAAATAATAAATGATTAAGGAAAATACTGTGGATATTTAGACTCTATATGAATTTATTCCATAATTTAAATATCAATAGGTACTTGATAGAGGTAATTTAAATGACTTTAAATTCAGAATTATATATATTGTAACCTGTACAATATACACACATATTTTCCTCTATTTCAACTGCAATATATTTGATAGAAAATCTTTGTTTATTGCAGGATGAGACAAAATAGGAAAAATAAGCAAAAATCTAAATTTATCGATTATTTTTTGAAGAAACTTATTTTGAGCGAGTTGTTTTTGAAGAAGTTCTTGAGGTTATGTTTTACATTTTTGGAAAGGAATTTGGATTTCATAAAACAAGGTACGATATAAAATATTGTACCCATCCAATATTTATGTAGTAATTGTAATTGACAGTTTATATTACTTTGAATTTTTTTATTCCCTCGGGTACTTTGTAATAAATTTTAATAATATATGTCTATTAAATTGACACACTGTGTTCCAAGACATTTATTCAATTTAATTCTAAAAGTTTTTGAATAAAATGTTTTTTTCGAAATTAAAATTTGTGTGAGGTTGACCGAATAAATTTGTATGATATTTGATATTTTGTAATAATTCTTCTATCAAGAAAAAACCTCTTTTCATTATTTTAATGAAATAAACATCCATTGATTCCTCTTAAAATATACTTGTTTTTTTTAATATCAAACTGAAACCTCTTATTGGAAAACCCTTTACAAGCACTAAAATTTATCAGGTATGTGAAAATATCAGAATGTCGAATTGAATTCAGAGATAACTCGCACAATATTTACGAGTCCGGATAAAACATCGATAAAAATATATTATATAATACTCCCAAGATAATTTGCATAATCGGACCATTCAATATATAATTAACTGATAACTAATTGATATTATACTATCTTTAAGTCCTACTACTGTTGCGCTCCATAAAATGGAGTCCAATTTAAATCTTCATATCTAACAACCGTTACAAGCTCGATCCCCAACATTCGCACCTTGTACACTCTTTTACATATTTATGAAGAAGTTTCAATGAATATTCGACCTTGATATAATTTGAATAATCTCCAATTCAACTATGTCGTATTCCTTCTTCTCTAACGTATCAGATTATTCGTGGGAATGGAATAAGCTTGAAATTGAGACTCTAAATCATTCATGCGACGTTTCGAAACTTTATTGTTGCTTCTTCAAGCTCTATTCAGAAACACATTGATACAGGAAATGAAACATAGTGAAATAAGATACTCTATCAAGAGTATATATAAGTTCGTGCGGTTTTTTTCAAAAATTGAAGCCTTATTGTGAAAATTTGGTTATTCATTTAAAGTTCAAAGTATTGTCCGACGCTAATCACTACTTTTTGTCATGTTTCTGGCAATTGACAGATCCCATCGCGAAAAAAGCCTATTCATTTTCGAAAATTGTTACAGTGGGTGATCAAATTATTAAAGCCACAGTGAAAAATAAGCAATTCTGGATGTTCCGTCTCATTAGACACGGCCCTGTTGTTCGAACTTATTTTGTCATCGATTCTTGAATCTTTCACGTTGATATTTCGATCTGACAGTTTTGAGAATTGTCATTCGAACTGTTTACACTTCAGATTATTCGTTTTCTAATGATTATGTATGGCCTTAGAAAACATGAAAAGTCGTTAAGAGATTTTGATTATATTTATGCCTGTTAAATTGACATAATACAGCATTCGGAATTGTAAACTATTCTATCCTTCCTTACTTGCATTATCCTCATAATTTTTCTGTAACCAATTAGAAGGTTTATTTCGTTCTTTCATTCCACCTCCAAATGGTCCTTCCATTCAATTACGTTAATTTTCCTCTTTTTGTTAGAAGGGATGCATCGAGCACTTCTAATGTTTAGTATTTGAAAAGACTGTAAAATCATTATACTAGTTACCACATATTCTAACCATTTGTTAGAAACAGGACATACTTTTAATCATAATTTTGAAATTCTACATATAGGAAGTAAAAGTTATGCCTTGAACCTGTCAGAATCCCTAGAGATAAATAAACACAATAAAATTGGAATATTGCTTAACGAACAATTAGATTTAAAAAACTCACCTCTGTTAAATATATTCAGATAAGCTGAAATTACAGAGACTCTTTTTTGGGTTTAAGTGCTGAATAAAAATTAATTGTACTTACTGTAATATAAATAGCAACGGATTTCGAAAACAAGCTTAGTTATTCAAAATGTAAACCTGCCTGATGATGCTACTGTGGTAGCGAAACAATTGTTGTAAACATAACAATAAAAATTGTGAAAATCAGAATGACCTTATTTAAATATTATTTAAACCAGAACGTCTTAGAAAACCATAAATAACGTGGAAATATACGACCGCGCATAATAAATAATTATATAAAATAGGAAAAGGTTGTTTACTTGATAGAAGGAATATAACGAAATTTGAATATCAAAACAGATTTGATCTGTCAGTCTTCTACAATTTTAATTAAAAAGAAAATTTCATTCAAAATACTTTTAGAATTAAATTAATGTCTTATAAGCACGGCTTATATTCATTAGACATATAAAATCAAATCTCAATATAATACAACATCAAATGGAATAAATAAACCAACAATAATATAACTCACCTAAAAGATGTCCTGGGATCATCGCTGTTAACAACTAACTTTAAAATGACGAACATAGAATATCTTGGATTTTAAAGTTAGTTTTTCACAGCGATGATGCCAGGACGTCTTTTAGGTGAGTTATAATTGTTGTTGGTTGATTTTATTTTTTAACTATGATTTAGAACCGATGAAGATATCACCGGAATTCTAATTATTTTTTGAAGATATAATGCATGTTTTTAGAGATTTTTTAACTAACTTATTCAAATATTTCAAATAAATTATATTTTCTGAGAAGTCCTTGAATTGTGTTTTGTATTTTTGAAAAGGAATTAGTTTTCATAATTGTGAGATCAGAAACGAAATGTTGTCTCCTTCAAATATTTATTTATTAATTTTAATTGAGAATTTATATTTGTTGGTTTATTTATTCCATAACATAAATAGAGGTTGATACTTGATAGAAGGTATATAAAATTGTTTAAATATTATAATATTAGCCTCCTACATATTTAATTTCAAAAAATTATATTCAATAATTATAACTTCAGGAATTTAATTAAATTAATGTCATATAAATACTACTTATATCAAACGACATATAAAATAAATATTCATTATAAGACATCTAAATGATATAACAAAATCCCATAAATAAAAATTGTTAACCAAAATCCCATAAATTGAATATTTTGAGTGGACAAAATTTTGTTTCTGCTGATCGATCTTATAAAAACAGATATCTTTAAAAAATGTTTAACATAATTTCAAGAATTTTATCATAAAACTATCTTACTTATCTAACTAAGATACTTTCTATAAAATCTCAAGATATGTAAAAACATTATTGAAAAACAAGTTTTAAGAGAGACTTTGCTTCGTCAGTACTCAATTAATTCATATTAAATAAAATATAACATCAATCAACAACAAATATTTACTCACCTTTCAACAATTCAGAAAGCTTCTGGTAAATGAATAATGAAAAATTTAAATGGAGTGTAATGTTGACTACACACAAATAATTCTGTGGTTTACCATTGATCTAAAAGATTGAAAGACAATTTAACGGCCTCTGTTATAGCACAAGGACTATCTGTATAAAGAATGTTAAGGAAACCAAATAATCATATATTATGAATGAAATAACATAAATATAGGTTAATCCTTGATAGAAGGTATATAAAATTATTTAAATATTATATTAGCCTTTTACATATTTAATTGAATACACATATACTACATATTTTAATTTAATTTCAAAAAATTATATTTAATAATTATAACTTCAGGCATTAAATTAAATTTATGTCATATAAGTATCACTTATATCTTAAAACTTGTTTTTCAGTAATGTTTTTACATATCTTGAGATTTTATAGAAAGTTACTTAGTTAGATATCCAATAATATTGAATATTCTAAGTAAGATAGTTTTAGGATAAATTTCTTAAGATTATGTTAAACATTTTCGAAAGATATCTGTTTTCATAAGATTGATCAGCAGAAAAATTTCGTCTCAAAATATTTAATTTATATGATTTGGTTAATAATTTTTTTTATGGGATTTTGTTATATCATTTGGATGTCTTACAATGAATGTTTATTTTATATGTAAGTGGTACTTATATGACATTAATTTAATTTAATTCCTGAAGTTATAATTATTAAATATAATTTTTTTGAAATTAAATATGTAGAAGGCTAATATCAAAATATTTAAATAATTTTATATACCTTCTATCAAGTATTACCCTCTATTTATGTTATTTTATTCATAATATATAATTATTTGGTTTCCTTAACATTCTTTATACAGATAGTCCTTATGCTATAACAGAGGCCGCTAAATTGTCTTTCAATCTTTTAGATCAAGGGTAAACCACAGAAATATTTATCTATAGTTGACCGTTAGACTACATTTAAATTTTGAAGTATTCATTTACCAGAAGTGTTCTAAATTGTTGAAGGGTGAGTAAATATTTGTTGTTGATTGATGTTATATTTTATTGAATATGAATTATTGGAGTACTGACGAAGCAAAGTCTCTCTTAAAACTTGTTTTTCAGTAATGTTTTTACATATCTTTGGATTTTATAGAAAGTAACTTATTTAGATATCCAATAATATTGAATATTCTAAGTAGGATAGTTTTATGATGAAATTCTTAAGATTATGTTAAACATTTTTGAAAGATTTTTGTTTTCATAAGATTGATCAGCAGAAACAAAATGTTGTCTACTCAAAATATTTAATTTATAGGATTTTGGTTAACAATTTTTATTTATGGGATTTTGTTATATCATTTGGATGTCCTATAATGAATGTTTATTTTATATGTCGTTTGATATAAGTGGTACTTATATGACATTAATTTGATTTAATTCCTGAAGTTATAATTATTAAATATAATTTTTTAAAATTAAATATGTAGAAGGCTATAATATTTAAATAAATTATTTATTCCATTTGATGTTGTATATTGAGATTTGATTTTGGATGTCTATTAAATATAAGCCGTTTTTATGAGACATTCATTTTATTCTAAATGTTTTTTGAATAAAAATTTTTTTCAAATTAAACTTACAGATTAAATCTGTTTTTATATTCAAATAATTATATTTTACTACAAAAAACTCCACGAAGTTATTTGGTTATGAGTACTTGATAAAAACAACTTCTCCGAATCGATTAGTAAACATTTCATACTATCTCAGGCTTGACTAATACAGGCATACCAACGGAATGGGGATACGTATATACAGACGAGTGGACGTCGCAACTCTTCATGAAAGTCTCCAGAAATAACGATTCCCCGCATCGACTTTTACCCATTGTATTTCCTGTTCAAAGCCATCATAGTTCATCTGTGTTCGCACACCAATGCATGCACCACATTTCATTTAACTAACGGTACCACCATCCATAATACCACCTGGATGTTATGCCTAACGTCTGAGGCCTTCCTTCCTCTCGTGCCCATAAGAACCAACAATGGGTAAGATATGGTATAATCGATTTCCGTTCCCATATGCATCTTGCAGCGAGAAAATTTCTGGGTTAAGTTATACGGGTAGAATAAGACGAGACATTCTTGCTTATAATTTGTTCTTGTTGCTCGCGAATTCATCGTGGATTTCAGCGCAGTTTGATACCAATAAATAAGGTACCTATCGGGTGGTTTTTTAGAGTGATAGAACTTTCGATAGGGATAACTGTGATTTGGCAGAAAGAAGGAGCCATGTTTTTTTGGCATTTCTGTTCAGTAAGCATTGACAAATTATCATGGAAAGACTCACGCTGCAACAACGTTTACAAATTGTTGAAATTCGTTTTCAACATCAGTGATCTATTCGCCAAACTTATAGACAACTTCGTGAAATTTATGGTTTTTCATAATCGTCCATCAGAGTAGCTTATTCGTCGAAATATCGATAGATTTCGGACAACATTTTCTCTACTCGAAGCAACAACAACAACAAGACAAAGAACTGTACGTACAGAAGAAAATATCGCTGCTGTAAGTCATAGATCCGGTTGGACTCTGTGCATCCACCACATGGAAAATTTTGGTCTACACCCATACAAGATCCAACTGGTTCAAGAACTAAAGCCACTTGACCATAATAAGCGCCGTTTGTTTGCTGATTGGGCCCTAGAACAGCTTGAAGTTGATCCACTTTTTTATCGTAAAATCGTGTTTAGTGATGAAGCTCATTTCTGGTTGAACGGCTATGTAAACAAGCAAAATCGCCTTATATGGAGTGAAGACAATCCTCAAGAAATTCTGCAGGTTCCATTTCATCCTGTAAAATGCACTGTATGGAGTGCTTTACATGCTGGAGGCATACAAGATCCAACTGGTTCAAGAACTAAAGCCACTTGACCATGATAAGCGCCGTTTGTTTGCTGATTGGGCCCTAGAACAGCTTGAAGTTGATCCACTTTTTTATCGTAAAATTGTGTTTAATGATGAAGCTCATTTCTGGTTGAACGGCTATGTAAACAAGCAAAATTGCCGTATATGGAGTGAATACAATCCTCAAGAAATTCTGCAGGTTTCATTTCATCCTGTAAAATGCCACTGTATGGTATGCTTTACATGCTGGAGGCATACAAGATCCAACTGGTTCAAGAACTAAAGCCACTTGACCATAATAAGCGCCGTTTGTTTGCTGATTGGGCCCTAGAACAGCTTGAAGTTGATCCACTTTTTTATCGTAAAATTGTGTTTAATGATGAAGCTCATTTCTGGTTGAACGGCTATGTAAACAAGCAAAATTGCCGTATATGGAGTGAATACAATCCTCAAGAAATTCTGCAGGTTCCATTTCATCCTGTAAAATGCACTCTATGGAATGCTTTACATGCTGGAGGCATACAAGATCCAACTGGTTCAAGAACTAAAGCCACTTGACCATAATAAGCGCCGTTTGTTTGCTGATTGGGCCCTAGAACAGCTTGAAGTTGATCCACTTTTTTATCGTAAAATTGTGTTTAATGATGAAGCTCATTTCTGGTTGAACGGTTATGTAAACAAGCAAAATTGCCATATATGGAGTGAATACAATCCTCAAGAAATTCTGCAGGTTCCATTTCATCCTGTAAAATGCCACTGTATGGTATGCTTTACATGCTGGAGGCATACAAGATCCAACTGGTTCAAGAACTAAAGCCACTTGACCATAATAAGCGCCGTTTGTTTGCTGATTGGGCCCTAGAACAGCTTGAAGTTGATCCACTTTTTTATCGTAAAATTGTGTTTAATGATGAAGCTCATTTCTGGTTGAACGGCTATGTAAACAAGCAAAATTGCCGTATATGGAGTGAATACAATCCTCAAGAAATTTTGCAGGTTCCATTTCATCCTGTAAAATGCCACTGTATGGTATGCTTTACATGCTGGAGGCATACAAGATCCAACTGGTTCAAGAACTAAAGCCACTTGACCATAATAAGCGCCGTTTGTTTGCTGATTGGGCCCTAGAACAGCTTGAAGTTGATCCCCTTTTTTATCGTAAAATTGTGTTTAGTGATGAAGCTCATTTCTGGTTGAACGGCTATGTAAACAAGCAAAATCGCCTTATATGGAGTGAAGACAATCCTCAAGAAATTCAGCAGGTTCCATTTCATCCTGTAAAATGCACTGTATGGAGTGCTTTACATGCTGGAGGCATCATCGGTCCTTATTTCTTCAAAAACGAAATTGTAACACCAGTATGTTATTTCTCATTTTGTGTTTAGCTGTTGTGCAATGGAAATATTAATAAATTATTATTCAAGACATACCAAGACGCCTCATAGCATTAAATGATATGTTAAGTGCCGTAGGAATGCATCAAATCCCCAAATTCTTTGGGGACCACTGAATTATTTTTTACTTTTAGAATCGACAACGTGAAGTGGCGCTATAAGCCAGATACAATTTGGGCGATCAGTGGACCTTGAATAGAATATGCTACAATTAAAAGCATAAAAAATTAGGGTGTGATCGTGTCTCAACTGAGAAGTTCGTTGCTAAGGGTCCAAATTTGCATGTTTCTTGATATAAAGGATGGCTATTTAGGGTTTGTATTTTGAGGTAGTGGTATGGCTACACTTCTGTCATTCATGTGTTGACTAAAGTTAGTTGAATATTTGACATTAACGATTTGAGCTTGAAAAATCTGGAATCTTTCATCTGAACTGTTAATGTGGCTGAACATCCATCAACGTCAACTTGTCATCGTGCTTAAGAACTGAATATTTCTCGCTCTTCTCTGAGGGTAATTTTCATAAAGACCTCGGTATGAAGCCTCGTCAAGTTCAACTAGTGCAAGAAGTGAAGCCTCGCGACCATCCGATGCATTTTCATAACACTCATTGGGCTAATGATCGGATGGCCGAAGATGAGTATTTTCTCAGAAAAATCAGCGATGATCATTTAATTTATTAATTGGCCTCGAAGGTCATTACTCCACTGGATTATTTTCTTTGAAATAATGTCAAGTCATTGGTTTATGCTGATAAACCAGAAACAATAGACGCTTTGGAAACCAACATAACTCGTGTTATTGATGAAATAAGGCCTGAATTACTCGAAAAAGTGGTCAAAAATTGGTCTGGTCGAATGCGGTTCTTCAGAGCTAGACGTGGTGGACATAAGCCGGAAATTATTTTTAAAACATAAATGCCATAAAATTATCTTTCAAATAAAAAAAATTTGGCTTCAATCTTAATTTAAATGTGTTTTATTTCAATTTAAAGTTCTATCACTCTATAACATTTTATGGTCTATGGTTTGTGTGGTTATTCTTCTTTCATAGAGAAACTTACTCGTTTTGGAAGCAACCACAGGTTATAGATTAGTCATTATACAATAATACTTAAATATTATAGGATGTACATGCGCAAGTGATTTGCGCATAAGATTACATAGAGTAACCGGAATGGAATTTTTCAATAGAGTTTTTGAGTTTTCTTTCATGCCTACACCGCGAATACATTGAACACCCCTCGTATAAATAGTTCGGAACTAATTCATGATGTCGATTTTGTGCAGCCTACCTCGGTAAAATTCAATGAATACATTGTCTTGAAAGCTTATGAATACTCAAGAAATTCTTTCATGTAGGTACACAGTTTCTTTTCTGTTCAGGAATGAACAACCTCACGCGTTCATAACTTATCAGTGAAAGTTATTGTTCTTTGTGATATATTTATTTTCTATTCGTTTTAATTGGTTGTAAAGCACGATTTCATTTGTTAGGAAATATTGACGTGACAGATTTAGTAGTTTCATAGAAGAGTATAACAATTTCGATGATTTCATTATATCTATCACTCCCATAATGAGCATTGTCGTGAGTGCTTCGAGGCAGCGTAAGGGGATTATTGAAATTGTTCGATAATAATAAGAATATGAAAAGTGGGTAACTGTCTTGAGCGTTACGTTTCCTACAGAATTCTAATATTGAATATGTTATGACATACGTCTAAGGATAACGCGTGGGTTCAGAACATAGACTTATTATCCTAATTTTAATACGTCTGTGGTTCGGAAATAATAATATGAGCGTGCATCAATGGCTCTTTCCTCTTCTGGGAAATGAACAACTATAGTATTTTTCCTAAAATTCTAGCAAAGTTAGACAGTTTCCCTGTAATTCAGATACATCGGTTTTATCAAACTATTTGTCTAGTAAAGAGGTAAAAAACACTGAAGCGAAGTCGGAATAATTCAAATCCACGCGTACTCGAACACAGAAGCCACAGAACAGATCTTATTCTTCCCAAACAATGTCCAACGATAAAGGCAAAATAACCAGTATTCCAAAAAAAATACATAATTAAGGAATTATTGTAGTTTCATGATTCTATATGAAATAAGTCTATAATTAACAAAAAAATTATCGTTTGACTTATTTCGTTAATTAATAGATTTGGGAAAAAAATTCATTATTTTTACGTGAATTGCAAGAATTTATTCAACATGTTTTGGATTGTCCCAACTGGGTCAAATATGTACGGTTTTATTCTATAATTTGTGGCTATTTTCAAGGTAGCTTCTTAATGTCACTCAGATAGAAGTCTTGGTTCTTATTGGCAAAAACTCTAGTATTAAAACAAATTGTAGAAATTACTATGTTTTACTACCAATAAAAATATATTTTACACATTTTCTTGTGACTCGAGTTTCGGGAAATGAACTATCCCATCATCAGACAACTGAAGACCTAACAGTGGTACAGAGGTATTTAAACAAAAGTGATGAATATTTTGAATATTTCGATAGATTCTAACACCTAATAGTGGTACAGAGGTTTACAAGCGGCACGTGATAAAAACCCGGTGAAAAAAGAGGGGCCTTCTAACAGAAATCGGAATGTCGGCAATCGACAAGGAAGGTTATTAAACAGATGGTACCCATTTAAATATCTCAAATAATTTTTGGGGTTACATAGTTCCGTACAGTTTTTCATTACTTTTACGTTATTTTGTTGTACATCTCAAATATTTGGATTTACATAGCTCCATACAGTCATTCATTATTTTTTAAATTATTTTTATTGTGAACGAATTTGAAAATTTAAATAGTCAAGTTTCTTTTCATTTGAATCTACATGTAAAATTTTCTTAAGATTTTCTTTTGTCGTGAGGAATTACTGTTTTCTAAAGAATGAGTGGCAGAAGTTGAATTTTTGTTTACTTTTCATTAAATTAATTTTATGTTCATTGAAAAAGGTTTTAAACAGATGTTACTTTTTGAATATCGCAAATATTTTCGATTTACATAGCTCCGTACAGTCATTCATGTATGTAAATCGAAAATATTTGAGATGTAAAAATAATGAATAACTGTACGGAACTATGTAACCCCAAAAATTCCGATATCTTTCAGAAGGCCCCTCTTTTTAAACGGGGTTTTTATCACGTTCCGCTTGTAAACCCCTGTACCACTATTAGGTGTTACCTAGAATCTATTGAAATATTCAAAATATTTATCACTTTGGTTTAAATACCTCTGTATCACTGTTAGGTCTTCAGTTGTCTGATGATGGGATAGTTCGTTTCCCGAAACTCGAGTCACAAGAAAATGTGTAAAATATATTTTTATTGGTAGTAGAACATAGTAATTTCTAGAATTTGTTTTAATTATGATCAACTACCAAATAGTAACGGCTGAAACAATTCAGTATCTGAAAACTCTAGTAATCGATTTTCACAATCCTCTCTTAATGGCAATTTCTTATCACTCGGGAAGTTTTGCAATGCGAGAAATAGATGGTAATCGCTTGGTGCTAGGTCCGGAATATATGGTGGATGCATTAAAAATTACCAATCTAACTCCCGGAATTTCTGGCGAAGCTCTATAGAAGTGTGGCCTGGCATTGTCCTGATGGAACACAACACCTCTTCTCTTAGTCAATTCTTGCCGTTTCTAGTCACTCGCTAACTTATATTGACATAAGAGCTAAGAATTGACATTAGAGCTACGAATTAAGTGTTTGCCATATGGAAGTAACTCATAAAAAATTATACCTTTTCAGTCTCACCAAATGCACACCTTCCTAGTCGTTAGTCCTGGCTTGGAATCTGTTTAAACTATACAGGGTGTTCCTAAATTGGAGGTACAAATGAAGAAGTAGATTGCTTACAGCTTCGTTGAAAAAAAAACAAGGTCCAATGATTCCTCCAGCATAAAATCCGCACCAAAGAGTAGGTTGGTCAGAATGTAATGACAGTTCTTGATATGTTTCAGGTTTATCACCACCACAGATACGGCAATTCTTCTTGTTAACATAAAAGTTTAACCAGAAATGAGCCTCATCGCTAAGAATGATTTTCTTATGATATCTGTATCATTTCCGACTTATCTGAGCACCACTGAATACACGACTCTTCAAATTATCTGTTGGTTTGAGTTCTGGAGTTGAAACAATTTTGTATGGTTGTAAACCATCGTAAAATTCGCTACAAAGAAGTCTGAGAGATGCATAGTTCTTGTGAACGTCGAGAAATCGATAAATTTTGGTCTTCACGAACATTTTCACGTACGGCGGCAATATTCTCTTCACTTCTTGCATTTCTTTGTCTCACTGGCACTGTAACATCATAAGTGTAAAATTTGTTTCAAAGTTTTTCACTAAACGTTCAACTGTTCTCCAAAAATTGGAGTTAAAGCACGTAAAGTTATAGTAACATATCGCGACTTTTATAATGAAATTGGATTATTTGTAAACGTTGTTGGAATGTGTACCATGTTCCATGATTAAATGGTAGACATTGACAAATAGAACTGTCAATGTCACAAATAAACAATGGCTGCCATGCGTGAGTAAACATGGGGCGTTCCCATTGAAAGACCCTTTATATTATACATGTTTTCTAAGGCAGTTATTCAATTAAATTTCGAAAAGTTTCAAGAAATTTTATAAAATTGAAATTTGTAGTAAGGTAGTACAGCAATTTTCTGTTTGACATCTAAGCTTTTAAACTTTGTTAGTTCACTCTTAGTTTCACGATATGGTTCATATTTTCATCGGTTAGTTAGTTAGCCGATAATTAAAAATAAAATCGCAATATTAACCGCGGTTTCCACAAGACATTTATATTCTTAACACATATTCACACCTCTAACGCAACACACTCTAGGTCTCAACGTATAGATCAACCTGAAAGATAACGCATTGTAAACGACAAATTTCACAACCCATAAATCTGATGCCCCAAGGCACGCCATAAAGTTTCAGGAGGCTTTTACACACTTCGAAATTGAGTGTGAACGAATTCAATAGAGAGATTCTTATCGCAATCAATGAAAGAAATATGATATTCACGACTTAATTTTCTAGAGATCTTGACGCATTTTCCACGTTCCACGTAATAAATTCAGCTTTCTGCAATTCGTTAGCTGCAATTTAAATGCCGATCAAGACACGCACTGGGACACTTCGATTTGCTTTTCGAAACATTTGAATACCGGCTTATGCTGAAGGCTGGTGGATTAAAATTATGACCATCGAATTGTTCTTCCAGTTTAGGAAGCAGTCGATGAATGGCCTAAAAATCGGTTGGCCATCCAGAGTTCACAGTTTGAAGTAGTGGGTATTCCGTTTTTAGCACACTTCTGTTATTTATGTTTTGACAGAAAGTGAGTTTGCAAACAAGGAGATCGGAAAATAATGTAGGTTCTTGGCATGTCGATATTTGATTGTCATTTGTATCGAGTGTTTTTTTAGAGTAATAGAACTTTCGATAGCGAAACCTGTGATTTGACAGAAGGTAGAAGCCATGTTGTTTTGACATTTCTGTTCAATATGAATTGACAAATTATCATGGAAAGACTCACGCCACAACAACGTTTACAAATTGTTGAAATTTATTTTCAAAATCAGTGTTCTATTGGCCAAACTTAAAAAGGGCTCTTCGTGAAATTTATGGTTTACATAATCGTCCATCAGAGCAGCTTATTCGTCGAACTATCGATAGATTTCGGACCCTTAGATTATTCTTAGAAACCCATTAGAACCGTTTTAGCCGTTTCAAGACTATTGACCCAAACCCACTCTCTTATTCGCCAGTTAGCAAAAAGGCAACAGTCGAACACATCCCCTGCACCAGACAGGTCACTACTCACCCTGTATAAAAAGTCAGTTAAGAAAGTTCAGTTGAAGACAAGTTCTGATCCCACGCACATCCCCTTGAAGTAAGCTCTCGTTACTCGTGAAACATTTTTATCTCTACGATGGAATTATTTTATTTTCGCATTTTTCACTTTAAACTTCCAAGGAACTTTCTCTCTCTCTCTTTCTCTCTCTCTCTCTCTCTCTCAAAATTGTACACTTGTATTATATGTACTTCTGCTGACAATTCTCTACATGGTCCCTACGAGCTGGATTACGAGCTGGATTACAATCCACATCTGGTCACGAAACAACTCCCTCAATTTGGGTAAAATATTTCAACTTTCTAAACTTGTATTATATGTATTGTAGGCTACGAATAAAGCATTTAAGTCTAATATACATCCCTCTTTCACCCCCATTTGAAGTATGCTCAACCAAGAATTTGCATACTAATTGGTTAACGTTTAATCAATTACTTTCGAAGAATTCAAAAAGGTATCTCTACATACCAAGCAATTCTTTACAGTGGGATTTGGCGACTGGATATTGCTTTCCTTAAAAATCCCATACGTGCTCAGTTTGATTCATATCTGGTGAGTTTGCTGGCCAGTTCATTCTCTGGATATTGTTTTCTTGAAGAATGTTGAACCCTTCGTGTGCGGTGTGGTGGGGCGTTATCATCCTGATAAATGAACTTATCCCCAAATTCGTTGAGAAGAGGAACAATGATTGGTTCAATGATGTTTTCTACGTAGATGGCACCAGTTATTGTTCGTTCAACGATAATAAGTGGGGTACGGTGACCGAACATTATAGCCCTCCAGCTCATTATTGATCCGCCTTGAAAGGGCACAACTTCCCGGGCGAAATTGAGTCGCTCTAGTCTGCCTGGACCTGTCCAAACCCTTTCTCGTCGACTATCACTTTGTAAACCGGATCGTGACTCGTCCGAAAAATGTACATTGCGCTATTGTGGTAAAAGCCAGTCTTGGTGGTGTTCTGCTCATTGCCGACGGGTAGCTCTATGTCCAGGTGATAGCCGAGGACTCTTAAAGGTCTTCTTGCCTTTAAATTTGAGGGATGCAACCGTCTTCTTATGGTCCTCAAATAATGACTTCGAAGGGTTGTTACAGATATCGTTTGATTCCTTCGAGTAAAATTTGCGATATAATGGTCTCTCCTTGCAGATGTTACTCTGGGTCGACCAAACACCGTGAGAATAGTTCATTTCTATTGAATTTTGCATGTGACTTTCTAACCGTTTGGATGGAAGATTTTTAATATTTTCCATTTTCGTTCAAACGTAAATCGACCCATTTCGTTAATGTCAAATATTAAACTATTTTTTTGTCAAATCAAGAATGACAAAAGTTTTGCCAGACTTGAACTAACCACAACTTCAAAATGCAAACACTAGATGATCCACCCTTCGTCTGGACTGCCCGGTGAATGAAAAATGTGACTTGATTCAGGAAATCAAAAGCAGAATCGAGCAGCCAAGGACACCATTTAAAAACATGCAAAAAGTGTTGACCAAACAGATCCTCAAGAATTCCTGTGTGAGTGCGTTGCTATGTCTTCAGCGTATTGTTTTCTGTAACTGAAACAATGTGCAGAAGGATTGAGCATTCGAAATATGGGCTTGTGGAAGGAAGCTGAGGATATCATGAGTGGACAGGGTGAAGCATACTGCGACGTATGAATACAGAAAGAGAGGTGCTCAACACCATGAAGAGGAGTGAACGTTATACCCCTCCCCCCCAGCCTTGAAAGGGCACAACTTCCCGGGCGAAATTGAGTCGCTCTAGTCTGCCTGGACCTCTCCAAACCCTTTCTCGTCGACTATCACTTTGTAAACCGAATCGTGACTCGTCCGAAAAAAGTGCGTTGCGCCATTGTGGTAAAAGCCAGTCTTGGTGGTTTTCTGTTCATTGCCGATGGGTAGCTCTATGTCCAAGTGATAGCCGAGGTACTCTTAAAGATCTTCTTGCCCTTAAATAGGAGGAATCCGAATGTATTCCTTATGATACTGGTTGATACTGCCCGTCTATAGGTTATCAAAAGATGACTTCGAAGGGTTGTTACAGATACCGTTCGATTCCTTCGAGTAAAATTTGCGATATAATGGTCTCTCCTTGCTGATGTTACTCTGGGTCGACCAAACACCGGTCTCTGGGCAACGCTGCCGGTTTCCAGGGAAAAGGCTACTATTCGCCTTACTGAAGTCTGTGGAATATTCAAACGTTGCGCAATCTGGTGTTTCAACAAAGCTTCTTGATGTAGGTCTACTATTCTTGCCCGGTCAAGCTGAGAAATTGGATGTCCCGAAATATTTTCAATATTACAACCCTCGTTATTCGCTGAAAACTGATTGAGTTCGAATACACCAGTATTCTCCTGAACAAGAAACATTTTTTGCTGGTTTATTGTTTTCATTCAAGTGATAAGATAGTGAAGATTCCACGCACAAAAAATTGTCATGTTACATTCAACAAGTTGAGAGTTGATAGGGAAACCAGGACTTTTGACAATGTGTGTATATTGTAGAAGTTAGGATATACTACTCTGTCAAGAAAGTACCGGGAATTTTCAATTAAAACATTATTTTTACATTTAATCGTCAAAATTTATTGGGTCGCCTTTAAAATAGGCTCCATTTGCTCCAATACATCTATGCCAACGGCACTTCCAATTATCGAAACATTTTTTATAGGCGCTTTTCGGGATGGATTTTAGCTCTCGCGCCGAATTTTGTTTTATGGCTTCAATCGACTCAAAACGGGTGCCATGAAGGGGAATTTTAGTTTTGGGAAGAGGAAAAAGTCGCAGGGAGCCATATCCGGCGAATACGGTGGTTGCTGAAGCACATTTGTTGAGTTTTTGGCGAGAAAGTCAGTCACAATCGTAGCTCGGTGAGAAGGCGCGTTATCGTCATGCAAAATCCATGAGTTGTTCGCCCACAAATTTGGCCGCTTCTTACGGATACGCTCACGCAAACGTTTCATAACGCCTAGGTAATACTCCTTGTTTACCGTCTGACCCTCTGGAACGAATTCGTAGTGCACCACGCCATGGATATCGAAGAAAACAATGAGCATCACCTTCATTTTCGAGCGGCTTTGGCGTGGTTTTTTCGGTTTCGGCTCATTTTTTGCCACCCATTCCGATGATTTGCTGGCTTGTTTGCATATCGTACTCGTAGACCCAGGTCTCATCACCAGTTATAATGCGTTCCATGAATGTAGAATCGGAATTACAGCGATCCAGCATGTCTGAAGCAACCTGTTCGCGATGACGTTTTTGAAGAAAATTCAGGTCTTTCGGTACGAGTCGTGCGGCCACCTTTCTCATGCCCAAAATATCAATCAAAATCGTACGAGCGGACTCGTGGGATATCTTAAGATCATGTGCTATCTCTCTCAAGCTGGTACGACGGTTTTCCAGCACCCTTTCCTTAATTTTATCGACGTTATCTTCGATCGTAGCCGTCGATGGGCGACCACTTCACGACCGTCCTTGAAGGCTCTGTACCACTGATATGCACGAGTTTTCGATAGAGCATTATCACCAAAGGCCTTTTGCAACATTATCAATGCATCGGCACACGAAAATTCATTTGCAACACAAAACTTTAAACAAATTCTTTGCTCAACGTAATCACCCATAGTAAAAATCGGCACGCACTCTGATATCGACTGACTTAATCAGCTGTTGCAAACACACTAGTTGACAGATCCCGCTCAAGCTTGGCATAGTAATTAAGGACAGTGGTACCAACCTAGGAAAAAAAATTTTTACCTGCCTCATTGCCCCGCCAGATTTAAATCGATAATTCCCGGTACTTTCTTGACAGAATGTATAATTCTCAATTCAAAGTCATAGAAAAAATGAACCCAAACCGAATTAATCAGCAGTCGGTCCTCTGAAATATATACCATTGTCCTTATCTGAACAACAATGAATTGACATAATTGAGTGATATATCAGCAACAAGAGGCTTTTGTTATAATCCTTCGCTTCGCAGGATTACTCTACATTAATCATATATCTCCTTCACAATGCAGTGTGCCATATTTTTCGATCGCCATCAGTTTGATATGAAACAAGCACAATACACCATGACCAATCAAATTGATTAAAAATCCACCGATATAACCTGGTCGTGCTTTATCCTTTATTTTTACCTCCATGGTGCCAGAAATACCTCTTAGATAACTGCAACTATTCGAGCGCAACGTAATAAGCAAAATAATCGTCCAGGATTTACCAAGTTTGCGTTATTATTACCACGAACCAGAGCGGTATTAGCCTCGGTTATTGCTCGTAAATCCTTTGATCTCGAGAATCCCATGATATATGGAAATTTCCAATTCATTCGAATCCGATTATTAAAGAAGGGTGAACAAGACGAGTAGGTAATTTGACCTTTTTATTCACATCGAAATTCACATAAATACGATGATTTATTTACTTATAGTTTAGCATACATTCCAACAAATACAAGGTGGTAAAAAGAGGTTTTTTCTTGATAGAAGGATTGTTATAAAATTTCAAATATCATACAAATTTATTCTGTTATTCTCCTACAATTCTTTTTCAAAATCTTTTAAAATTAAATTGAATAAATGTTTAGAACACACTGTGTCAATTCAGTAGACATACTACTCTGTCAAGAAAGTACCGGGAATTTTCAATTAAAACAACATTTTTACATTTAATCGTCAAAATTTATTGGGTCGCCTTCAAAATAGGCTCCATTTGCTCCAATACATCTATGCCAACGGCACTTCCAATTATCGAAACATTTTTTATAGGCGCTTTCCGGGATGGACTTTAGCTCTCGCGCCGAATTTTGTTTTATGGCTTCAATCGACTCAAAACGGGTGCCACGAAGGGGCAATTTTAGTTTTGGGAAGAGGAAAAAGTCGCAGGGAGCCAAATCCGGCGAATACGGTGGTTGCTGAAGCACGTTTGTTGAGTTTTTGGCGAGAAAGTCAGTCACAATCGTAGCTCGGTGAGAAGGCGCGTTATCGTCATGCAAAATCCATGAGTTGTTCGCCCACAAATTTGGCCGCTTCTTACGGATACGCTCACGCAAACGTTTCATAACGCCTAGGTAATACTCCTTGTTTACCGTCTGACCCTCTGGAACGAATTCGTAGTGCACCACGCCACGGATATCGAAGAAAACAATGAGCATCACCTTCATTTTCGAGCGGCTTTGGCGTGGTTTTTTCGGTTTCGGCTCATTTTTTGTTTGGCCGCTTCTTACGGATACGCTCACGCAAACGTTTCATAACGCCTAGGTAATACTCCTTGTTTACCGTCTGACCCTCTGGAACGAATTCGTAGTGCACCACGCCATGGATATCGAAGAAAACAATGAGCATCACCTTCATTTTCGAGCGGCTTTGGCGTGGTTTTTTCGGTTTCGGCTCATTTTTTGCCACCCATTCCGATGATTTGCTGGCTTGTTTGCATATCGTACTCGTAGACCCAGGTCTCATCACCAGTTATAATGCGTTCCATGAATGTAGAATCGGAATTACAGCGATCCAGCATGTCTGAAACAACCTGTTCGCGATGACGTTTTTGAAGAAAATTCAGGTCTTTCGGTACGAGTCGTGCGGCCACCTTTCTCATGCCCAAAATATCAATCAAAATCGTACGTGCGGACTCGTGGGATATCTTAAGATCATGTGCTATCTCTCTCAAGCTGGTACGACGGTTTTCCAGCACCCTTTTCATAATTTTATCGACGTTATCTTCGATCGAAGCCGTCGATGGCAGTCCGGAACGAGGCAAGTCTTCGACCACTTCACGACCGTTCTTGAAGGCTCTGTACCACTGATATGCATGAGTTTTCGATAGAGCATTATCACCAAAGGCCTTTTGCAACATTTTCAATGCATCGGCACACGAAAATTCATTTGCAACACAAAACTTTAAACAACTTCTTTGCTCAACGTAATCACCCATAGTAAAAATCGGCACGCACTCTGACATCAACTGACTTAATCAGCTGTTGCAAACACACTAGTTGACAGATCCCGCTCAAGCTTGGCATAGTAATTAAGGACAGTGGTACCAACCTAGGAAAAATTTTTACCTGCCTCATTGCCCCGCCAGATTTAAATCGATAATTCCCGGTACTTTCTTGACAGAATGTATATTATGAATGAAATAAATGAAGGTTTGTACTTGATAGAAGGTATATAAAATTATTTAAATAATAAATTTAAATAATAAATAAATATTTAATTCCTGAAGTTATAATATTAAATATAATTTTTTGAAACTAAATATTTAGAAGGCTAACAGAATATATCTCTAAATATAGAAATATTTAAATAATTTTATATACCTTCTTTCAAGTATAAACCTCCATTTATTTTATATAATTCTAAATGTTTTCATGAGATTCAGATTAAAATCTGTTGAGATTCCGGTGAATTAATTCCAGCTATTATTCTGGAACATTTTTCTTCTCGTGACAAAGTACCGTGGTGTTGTTAAAATGGCGCCATTAAGCCCTAATAGCCTCAACAACCTACGAACAAGTACCGAAGTAATAATGAAGTGCATAAATTCAGGATATTACATAAAAACACGATATAAAACATCGAATTATGATTTACGAACATAACCAAACTAATCTACATCATAATGCGCAGCAGCTACTGCTTCCTTGGCGCTTAATTCGAGCCACATTACACGATTTACTTTCTAATAATAAATCAAAAATCCTGGCGACTCCACGACCGACAAAAACAAGGCAAAGAACCGTCAGCCAGCCATCATTAAACGGCACTTAAGTGACCAGGCTGTATATAATGATAATAATCGACTGCTTTTATTTGCGAAATGGCAGGAGACCACTGAATACTAATAGGGAATTTCATAATGAAATAATTTCGACTAATTGTTCAGGCCACCTACCGGGTGTATTGCAAATATATGGATACTGCATTTAACTTGACTTCCAACAAGGCAGGGACGGGTTGTATTCCATCTGAGAGGGAAATAATTACAATTCATATACGCACACATCGTCAAAAGTAATGCCCCACCCTCCCCCCTTATCAACTCTCAAATTGTTGAATGTAACATGACCATGTTTTGTGTGTGGAATCTTCGCAATCTTATCACTTAAATGAAAACAATAAACCAGAAAAAACTGTTTCTTGTTCGGGAGAATACAGGTGTCGAATCACCAGATTGCGCAACGTTTGAATATTCCAGGGACTTCAGTAAGGCGCTTAGTGGCTCTTTTCCTGCAAACCGGCAGCGTTACCCAGAGATCGGAGCTTGGTCGACCCAAAATAACATCTGCAAGGAAAGACCATTATGTCGCAAATTTTACTCGAAGGAATCGAACGGTATGTATAACAGCCTTTCGAAGTAATTTTTTGAGGACCCATAGACGGGTAGTCTCAGCCAGTACCATAAGAAGACGGTTGCATTCCTCAAATTTAAGGGCAAGAAGACCTTTAAGAGTATCTCGGATATCACCCGGACGTGGAGCTACCCTTCGGCAATAGGCAGAACACCACCAAGACGGGCTTTTACCAAAATGGGGCAACGTACTTTTTTCGGACGAGTCACGATTCGGTTTACAAACTAATAGTCGACGAGAAAGGGTTTGGAGAGGTCCAGGCAGACTAGAACGACTCAATTTCGCCCGGGAAGTTGTACCCTTTCAAAGCGGATGAATAATAGCTGGGGGGTATAATGTTCGATCCCCGTACCCCTCTTATTATCGTCGAAGGAACAACGACTGGTGCCATCTGCGTAGAAAACATCATTGAACCAATTACTGCTCAACGAATTTGGGGATAATTTCATTTATCCGGATGATAACGCCCCACCACACCGCACACGAAGGGTTCAAAACGTTCTTCAAAAGAACAATATCTAGAGAATGAACTGGCCAGCAAACTCAGCAGACATGAACCCAATTGAGCCCGTATGGGATTACTTAGGGAGATCAATATCCAATCATCAAAACCCACCTTCAACCTTTGGGAAATTGAACTATATGCCTGAAAATTTCATTAATGATTTGATTCGTGGGATGGCTAGGCGTATTGGACAGTTGATTGAAAGAGGGGGTGGTAATACGGACTATTGAATTTGGATTCAGTTGTGCAATAACTATCTACCTCTATCTTTTGGCGTACCACAAGGCTCTAATTTAGGACCCACTTTATTCATTGTCTATGATGATGATCTCCCAGAGGCTTTGGAAGGAGAGCATGATACATTTCAAGAAACGGTATCACTAGCATTGGAAACGAGCTCTTACACTTTTGCTGATGATACTACCATAATAGTGTCTTTCCATGATCTAGAATATGGCTCAACAATTGCTTTGTCGAACATCAATGATTGATGCATCTGCAATTCACTAACTCTTAATTCTGATAAGAGAGACATTATGTTTTTTCCAGCATCAGGACGAATGTTAATTTTCCTGCGTACATCAACTTTGTAAACCAGCGAATACCAACAAGCTTAAGTACAAGACTTTTAGGAATAACAGTAGACAAAACCTGACCTGGGAACAACACTGTAACTCCCTGATATCAAGGTTAAATTCGGTAGTTTACACACTGAAGGATACTGAATGCTGTTCAAGCCAGGAAGAAATTAACCGATGTGTATGATTTGCAGAATTTCGATGCGGCAATTTTGATGTCGAAAATGCACCATGTACAGGAAGGATGGTTGATAAAGGCATTAGTTGATGCGAATCGGCGAATAACAACACGTGAGGTCGGTGAGAAGTTAAATTTATTGAATTCAACTGTTTATAAACACTTGAAAGGCCTGAGTTTAACCTCGAAGCTCGATACATGGGTTTCCCTTTATCTCACGGAGAAAAATTTATGTCGTCGTATCGACGTCTGTGATTCGCTTCTCAAACGTCACGAAAATGATCCATTTTTGAAGCGCATCATTACTGGGGACGAGAAATGGGTTGTATATAATAATGTCAAACGCAAGAGATCATGGAGCAAAAAAGATGAACCGCTCAAAGTATTTCGAACGCCAATATCCATAAAAAAAGGTGATGCTGTCTGTTTGCGGGGATATTAAAGACATCTTTTTTTTAACTTTTACCGGATAATACAACAATTAATTCGGAAGTCCACTGTCATCAACTGGACTGAATGATGCACTTCAAAAAGAAAGGCTAGAATTTGTCAACAGAAAAGGAGTAGTGTTCAACCAAGATAATGCGAGACCTCATACAAGATTGGTCACTCGTCAAAAGCTTTTACACTTTGAATGAGATACACTGCCACACCCACCATATTCTCCAGATCTGACGCCTTCGGATTATTATTTGTTGCGGTCATTTCAAATTTTGTTTGAACGGTAAAATCTTTACTTCAAGTGAAGAGGTTAAAAATTACATGGATCAGATTTTTGCTAGCAAAGATCAAACATTTTATGAGTGTGGAATCATGCTACTACCAGAAAGATGGCAAAAGGTTGTTTCAGAATGACCAATATATAATTTAATAAAATATTTATTCATTATAATAAAATTGTCTTTCATTTTCCCAAAAACAGCATACATATTATCTGGTGAATAATTGAAGCTTTCAATACAGCTTATTGAAAGTTTCAATTATTCACCAGATAATATCAAATCCTTAAGAAATGTAAATGCTCAGAAAAGAAAATTGAAATCATTTTTAATTGGGCTTAAGCCATATAAACTGGAGGAATTTCTTGATAAGTGAAATAAACATTGCTGCTTATATTTAGTTATTTTCTATGTCTTATACAGGGCGACAAGAAAAACTTCGGACAAAGTTTAGTGTATTCAAAAATTAATTCACCGCAGCTAAATAATTTTTATTTATTCTAAGTGTAGATTCTCTACACTTTCTTGTAGTAATATGTGGATTGTCAGTTTGATCTTACTTTATTCTGCACAGTATTGGAATGTCAAACAAACGTAGTGCAAAAATAATAAGATGCGGTTTTTTACTAGATAGAAGGATAATTACCAACTTTGAATATCAAAACAGATTTAATTTGTCTTCTACAGTTTTAATTTAAAAAAAAAAATTTTTTAAACTTTTAGAATGAAATTAATGTCTAATAATAAACACTGCTTATATTTAATAGACGTATAAAAATCAAAATTCACTAGGCAATATCAAATGGAATAAAAAACCCAACAAAAATAAATTATTAATTAAAATTGAAAATAAGTAATATCGAATGTTTCGTTCCAAATATACGCACCTGAACTCGTCAGAAAGGCCGTGGTAGGTATATTTTGTCTATGACAAACATTTGACAACATGTTCAGTTTCTATGAAAACTAAATCTTTTACAAAAATACATAACATAATTTTAAGAACTTCTCCAAAACTGATTTATTTGAAATATTTAATATGTTTAAATATTTAAGTAAGTTACTCCAAAAACTCTCAAAAACATGTAGCACATCCTCAAAAACAATTAGAATTCAAATAAGGTCAGTTCATTTTTACATTTATTCTATAAATTCAATTAAAAATAAATAAACTTGTTATCTTACCAAACAATTTCTGGAAAATTTGTGAACTCAATTAAACTAGGTTGGTACATCTAATATCCAAGGTAATCTATGTTCTATGCTAAACACAGAAATCACATAAACTTTGTAAGGCATTTTATGGCCTTTATTAAACCACTGGAAACTGTATAATAAATTTCATCATTCAAAAACCTAATATAATTATATATTATATATAAAATAAAATAATAAGATGCGGTTTTTAACTTGATAGAAGGATAATTACAAACTTTGAATATCGAAACAGAATTAATCTGTTAGTCTTCTACAATTTTAATTTCAAAAAAAATTTTTTAAAAACTTTTAGATATAAATTGATATCTTATAATAAGCACTGCTCATATTCAATAGACGTATAAAAATCAAAATTCACTATACAATATCAAATAGAATAAAAAAACCCAACAAAATAAATTATTAATTAAAATTAAAAATAAGTAATATCGAATGTTTCGTTCCAAACATACGCATCCGAACTCGTCATATAGGCGCATTTCATGTTTACATATGGTTTATTATTACCAAAGGTTTATGTTATTATCATTCGTTGTAATTTTATTTAATTTCTCTCGTTTAAAAAAGTTAAATGAAAAAAAGTTTTTCCGAGGTTTTGCTTGTCACCTTGTATTGGCTATAATAATAATAAATAAAGATAGTTTTGACTCTGAATTTTAATGAAATAGCCAGAGATAATCTTCCTGCAAAATTTTCTGTCAAGTTTCATATTTGTTTCCAGGTATATACCCAAGAAGTTCAAGGCTGTCCACGTTTTTGGGTATAGCAACAAAAATAACGCATTGGGAATTTTTTTGCATGGAACCATCAGCTTGGTTAAGAACTACCTATTCGTGATTTCTCTTGAAGCTTCTTCTGGATAATACCAACAACAAGAAATGATAAGATATCAGTGAACTGAGTAAATGTATATTTCTTAAATTTTATTATTGTGCTTTATTTTTCTTCTTCATTATAGAACCGCCAATAAATAATACCAATTACTCTCAAGTAATCAACCGACAATCTGCTATATCCAACTGTTCAAAACCAGGATAAACGGACACGTGTTCGCTATAAAATTCCTGAAGTCATTTCTTGTAGAAACTCTTGTGAATGTCTACGATGGCAATTGATTGCGAATAAGTTGCAAAAATTTATCGATATTCGTATACCGTTTATCGAAGAGGAACTCGTAAAAACAAACTAGATCACTTAGATTTTCCATCATTGCATTTGCAACATTTTGAGTGTGTGCTGAAAGTCGGGTTTTATTAAGTACAAATCCTCGTTTAGAAGTTCGTCCTTTCTCTTGTGTATTTTTTTCACGTTTGTTTGTATTCAATAATTTTCTGCTCGAAAACGCCTCAAAAGATTGTAACAGGTTTTCCAATAATAGGTTTCTTTTTAGTATTGAAAAAAAAAACGGGTATATTTTGATAAAAATCAATCTCTTCATTGTGAAGAGGGAGGTATTCCATTAACAATGGAAAATGATAACAGCCAAATGGCCGCCAAGGTAACAGTTGCAGCACTATATATGTTGGGGTTCTTTTCTTTATTGTTCAGTTGAATTATTACTATTTACTGCTAAAAAATTAATTTCCATTTTACGAAGACCATTAGAGATCCTACTGCTGAAACCTTTGACCATTGAAAACCATATTTTCTTTTCTTCTTTCGAAGAAAAAAAAATTTTTTTCAATGGCTTATATAATAGGTTTCACCAAGATGATCTCTAATGGTCTTCATTAAATGGGAATTAATTCTTCAGCAGTAAATAGAAATGATTCAGCTAAGATGTTGATGAACAATAAAGAAAGGAAACCCAATTTATCTGAATCGGGGATGTTTACAACATAGAATCAAAGAACATACGATGTCTATTTTGAAAAACCAGAAATCAACCGGTTTTGCCGAACATTTCCTGGAAAATAATAATTTTTTTAATGAGAAAGATGTCACTTTACTATATAATGTTAAAAAAGGTAAATTGATAGACTACTTGGAGATTATTTTAATCAAAAATGCCATTAAGAACAAGGAAAATTTAACAAATCCCCAAATATAATATTTTTTGGGAACACCCTTATATTGGATTCTGTTATTTCCATGCGCCAAAAAAAAGATTCTTGTCAATTTTATTAAAGTTCAATAGAATAGAAAGGCCTTTTACTTGATAGAAGAAATATAACAAAATTTGAATATTAAAACATATTGAAATATGTTTATCTTCTACAATTTTAATTTCAAAAAATTTTTATTCAAAAAACTTTTAGAATTAAATTTATGTCTACAACAAGCACTGCTTACATTTAATAGACGTATGTAATCAAAACTCAATATATAATGTCAAATGGAATAAATAACCCAACAGATATACGAAAGTAATTAAAATTAATAAATAAATATTTAAAGGAGACAAAATTTTGTTTCTGGTCTTACCTTTAAGAACATCAATTGCCTTTTAAAAACATGAACACACTTAAAGGACTTCTCAAAGAATATAATTTATTTGAAATATTTAATATGTTTAAATTTTCGAATAAGTTATTAAAAAAATCTCTAAAAAAATGTGCACTATATCTTCAAAAAACAAATATAATTCTAAGCAATCCCGTCTTCAGCCCTCATTTAATATTCCAAATATCAAAATCAAAAAACTAACCTATATCTCTCCACGTGTTAAAAGACTAAAGCTTCGAAACACAGATCAACTATATAATTCAAGATTGATCTATGTTCTAACAAAATCAAAGCACAGTGTGAGTTATTTTAAGGTTTATTTAAATTCATTGACATTCCATAATGAGATTTATTGAAGCCAAAATTTAATTATATATTATATGTAAAAAAAATAGAATAGTAAGTTTTTTGAATAAAAATTTTTTGAAATTAAAATTGTAGAAGATAAACATATTTCAATATGTTTTAATATTCAAATTTTGTTACTAATGTTCATTTACTTTTTGTCCTCCTTCGAAGATGGTCGATAGATCGAAATAAGTGTCATCATTCTGAATAAACTGTGAAACATAAAAACTGTGTGAATTTTTTTAAATAAAACTGGACACATAAAGTTGATAGCGATATTTATTTTCCAATCAGAGATTTCCGACAGTAATCGCGAATCGGATACACAGTTCTGAAAGCAAACTAGATTATTCCGTTCTGGTGAATTCTGATAAATTATACTTGTTAATAGACTAATTATAAAACATCGATCCCGAGCACTCGATCATTTTTAATTCGCGAATTTCACCAATCTAACGGACATATATCGGTTACAGGAGTTCGGGCATGGAAGAACTGTCAAAAATTTGACATACTGATGAATGGGTAGTAAGGTATGATTATCAGGATCGAATTAACATCACAGATAATCGTCGCCGTTAGTTTTTATGTTTGGCGGTTATCTAATTAAAGAGGAGAAAAAGTGTCGAACACAGTTTCACACCAATTACAAGATCTGTATCTGAAGATAATACTGCTTGGAAAAAACATTGGCAGCTTGATTTAAATTTTCGCAATGCAGATATTCCAGCGAATAAAAGGTGTCGACGAGATTGTAACAGGTGTAAATGTCTCAATAATATTTGACGAATTAACAAAAATGCTGGAATAATTTTTTAATTTGTTTGAATCGGTCCTTACTAGTCAACATAATCGTCCATCTGAGCGTACAGTTGGTAACACAGTGAAAAAATTGAATCTGTTACTGATTTCTCAACACCCATACATCATCGAATTGCACGCTCGATAGAAAATATTTCCATTATATCCACAAAAAATGAACCAAAGCGAACTGACCGTAAATTCCTCAGAACATATGCCTAATGGGTGCTTGAACAGCAACGTTTGGATGACGAAGCACATTTTTCACTCAGTGGCTAAGTAAAGAAGCAAAATTGTCGCATCTGGGGCAAAGTAAATCCTTATGTAACTGTCAAGAGGCCATTACATCCACAAAAAAAGAACTAAAGCCAACTGACCATAGAATGCGTAGAACATATGCTGAATGGGTGCTTGAACAGCAACGTTTGTATGACGAAGCACATTTTTCACTCAGTGGCTAAGTAAAGAAGAAAAAGTGTCGCATCTGGGCAGTGTAAATCCTTATGTAACTGTTAAGAGACCATTACATCCACGAAAAAATGAACTAAAGCCAATTGACCGTAAAATGCGCAGAACATATGTCAAATGGGGGCTTGAACAGCAATGTTTGGATGACGAAACACATTTTTCACTCGGTGGCTAAGTAAAAAAGCAAAATTGTCGCATCTGGGGCAATGTAAATCCTTATGTAACTAACTGTTAGGAGGCCATCACGTCCACAAAAGAAGAACTAAAGCCAACTGACCACAGAATGCGTAGAATATATGCCGAATGGGTGCTTGAACAGCAACGTTTGGATAACGAAGCACATTTTTTACTCAGTGGCTAAGTGAACAAGCAAAATTGTCGCATCTGGGGCAGTGTAAATTCTTATGTAACTGTTAAGATACCATTACATCCACAAAAAAATGAACTAAAGCGAACTGACCGTAAATTGCCCAGAACATATGCCGAATGGGTGATTGAACTGCAACATTTGGATGACGAAGCTCATTTTTCACTCAGTGGCTAAGTAAAGAAGCAAAAGTGTCGCATCTGGGCAGTGTCAATCCTTATGTAACTGTTAAGAGACCATTACATCCACGAAAAAATGAACTAAATCGAATTGACCGTGAAATGCGCAGAACATATGTCAAATGGGGGCTTGAACAGCAATGTTTGGATGACGAAAGACATTTTTCACTCGGTGGCTAAGTAAAAAAGCAAAATTGTCGCATCTGGGGCAATGTAAATCCTTATGTAACTAACTGTTAAGAGGCCATCACGTCCACAAAAGAAGAACTAAAGCCAACTGACCACAGAATACGTAGAATATATGCCGAATGGATGCTTGAACAGCAACGTTTGGATGACGAAGCAGATTTTTCACTCAGTGGCTAAGTAAACAAGCAAAATTGTCGCAATCTGGGGCAATGTAAATCCATATGTAACTGTTAAGAGACCATTACATCCACAAAAAGATAGCTGGTTGAGTGACCCCAAGTGTTTTTTGAGTTTTTCTAGTGTTTGTGATGGATCTTCATCGAGCCTTGCCATTAATTTTTCATCCTCAAACTCTGCTGGCGCTCCGAGTCGTTCTGCGTCTTCCAAATCAAAATTGCCACATCAAAATCGGGCAAACCATTCATGACACGTTCGTCCCGCTAGAACATGGTGACCATGAACATCCACTAAAATACGAAAACTCATTATACGGCGCAAAAGTTGACATTTTCAGAGCACACACAAACTATTTTGTTAACACTTCATCGAAATGAAAGATACTGAAATGAAAGCCTAATGATGACACTTCAAAGTGAACTTATTTTCACTTCTTATAATGATATGGAGATTCGCAGTACCACAATGGTGCATATTGGATTGGACGGTCTCAGCAATTCCCTATTAATATGAAAATCTTCTACCACGCAAGCAACTGCGTGACAATCTCTGCGGATCATTCGTTAAAGCAGACCCATAGGCCGAACTCTAATACTAGATCAGTCGGCGCCTATAATGCCATACCTTCTGGCAGCAATTTATTAGTCAAGATCGGGAATATGGATACCATACAGATCGGATTATGCGCCGCTGCAGGCCCGCCATTACCCGGTCGATCTTAGGTTGATTCTACGAATTATGCTTTCAGTAAATCAATTAGGCCATGAAGTATTACTTGGTACGTTAGTGGCTAATTGAAAAAAGTGTGAAATATGATTTTGATCAAAGGCACGATGGAGTTTTGTGATGGCTGACGCTGATAAGGAACGAGCCACGCTGCATAACTGTACTGAATGTTGGAATATCAATTTGGGCCGAGCAGGCCTTGGCTTTATGATGCGAATATCCTAGAATAACTAGAAAATTAGTAATAAATTGAATAACTGTCTTCATGTTTGATGGAAAAAATTGTTTAAAGAATAACTTTACTCTCAGAATCATTGTTCACAAGGAAATGAGAAAACGTCAAAAGAAAATACATATATGGAAAAAGAACTATCGGCTGTTTTTTTTAGAGTGATAGAACTGAAGGGAAAACTGTGAATTGACAGAAGGTCAAGGCCATGTTGTTTTGACATTCCTGTTCAGTAAGCATTGACAAAACATCATGGAAAGACTCACGCCGCAACAACGTTTATAAATTGTTGAAATTTCTTTTCAAAATCAGTGTTTTCTATTCGCCAATCTTATAGAGCACTTCGTGAAATTTATGGTTTACATAATCGTCCATCAGAGCAGCTTATTCGTCGAACTATCGATAGATTTCGGACAACATTTTCTCTACTCGATCCAAAAACAACAACAAGACAAAGAACTGTACGTACAGAAGAAATATCGTTGCTGTAAGTCAAAGTGTTAATGATAGCCAGATTTGTCTATTTGTCGACGTTCACAACAAGTTGAATTTTGCGTAAAGATCTTGGTCTAAACCCATACAAGATCCAACTGGTTCAAGACCTAAAGCCACATGACCATAATAAGCGTCGTTTGTTTGCTGATTGGGCCCTAGAACAGCTTGAAGTTTATCCACTTTTTCATCGTAAAATTGTGTTTAGTGATGAAGCTCATTTCTGGTTGAACGGCTTTGTACACAAACAAAAATGCCGTATATGGAGTGAAAACAATCCTCAAGAAGTTCTGCAGGTCCCATTGCATCCTGAAAATGCACTGTATGGTGTGCTTTACACGCTGGAGGCACCATCGGTCCATATTTCTTTAAAAACGAGCTGGAGCTAATGTTAGAGTGAATGATGCTCGGTACAGATCGATGATCAATGATTATTTGTTTCAAAATTTAAATGCTATCGACCTAGAAGTGTTTTGGTTCCAACAAATATAGCCACATATGTGGTTGATCAAATATTGTTCGATTGGAAAATTTTACTAACAAAATCTGAGCCAGAAAATGTATGAATATTGAAAAAATATCGCTGCTCTTGATTTTAAAATTAATTAAATAATTATAAATTAATTAAATGAATTATTAATTAATTATGCATTATTAATAAAATAAATTAATTAAATTGATAAATTAATTGAACCTTTATCTATGATAAAGTTTTTTTTTTAATATTTTAATATTAACAGAATATATAATATATATATATATTAATATATCTATTAATAATTAAAACAAATTGTGAAAATTACTATGTTTAACTACCAGGAATAACATATATTATCGTACTTTGGTAGCATAAGTCAAAAAGTGGCCAGTAGGTTTTCAAAATCAGATGTAAATTTTGCCTTCGAAATGCAAAACAAATTATCATCGGTATCATTTAACGCAAAGGACCCTACTCCAAACATACACAAATCAGGAGTTTATATAATATATATAAAATACTAAAAAAAAAACTAAAAATTAATGTCATATAACATATATGACATTAATTTAATTCCTGAAGTTATAATATTAAATATAATTTCTTGAAATTAAATATGTAGAAGGATAACAGAATATATCTGTGAATATTAAAATATTTAAAAAATTTTATCTACCTTCCATCAAGTATAAACCTCCATTTATTTTATGAGATAAAGTCGTTAAGTTTTTATTATTTTTATATATGGTTAAAAATTTTCAGTGTTTCCTATAGATTGTTTCATATTTTAAAATATCATAAGCTATTTGGGAATTCCTTATGTCTACCAAAATACCAAAGACATTAATTTAAAATCAATACTTCGAATTATTTAATTTATGTAGGGGTTTTACTGAATTTTCATGATATTTAATGATTAGAAATAAAATATTATATTTCGGATAAATTGTTGACAAGAAAGTTCACAAATATATTACCGAAGTTGAACGAATAAAACGGTAGCAAGAAATTCACCTAATTAGTTCACCAATCGAGATATAACGTGTCAGGAATTGAAAAATGTAGATGAATGTTCGTGTTCATTTACAACTTCCACAAGAGATACACAGATGCGGACTTGACTCAATTGGATTATTATATTAAAATAACTAACAATGATTTGAAGACAAAAAACTCAAACTTCGGAACTCCAAAAGTTATTCATAATATAATAATTATATAAATTATTAATTTGAGTCTTCGTGATTCTCTTAGAATTGAAATATCAGAAATCTTTAAATAAATTAATTCGGATGATCTGTATCAAAAATCATAAGGGGTATGAGCTATGGTAATAGAAAGTTCTAGAAATCGAGACAGTGTAACATACATCTGTGAAACAATTCTATACTCAAACAAACTCGACAAGGTTTTGTTGATCACAGGATGAAATTGTAGATATGCGCAATGATTACAAATCTGTCGAGTATCTACATTCGCAATACACAGAGACACTAAGGTATTAATCATATACTAACGCCATCTAGAGTATGCAAACATACATACAAGACATACCTATGCAAGCTAATTCCAGTAAATAAATGTATTCCCGATAATTAGTTGGACCGTGCATCCACCACATGGAAAATTTTGCGTAAATATCTTGGACTACACCCATACAAGATCCAACTGGTTCAAGAACTAAAGCCACTTGACCATAATAAGCGTCGTTTGTTTGCTGATTGGGCCCTAGAACAGCTTGAAGTTGATCCACTTTTTTATCGTAAAATTGTGTTTAGTGATGAAGCTCATTTCTGGTTGAAAGGCTATGTAAACAAGCAAAATTACGGTATATGGAGTGAAAACAATCCTCAAGAAGTTCTGCAGGTTCCATTTCATCCTGAAAAATGCACTGTATGGTGTGCTTTGAACGCTGGAGGCATCATCGCTCCATATTTCTTTAGAAACGATGCTGGACCTAGTGTTACAGTGAATGGTGCTCGTTATAGATCGATGATCAATGATTCTTTGTTTCAAAATTTGAATGGTATAGAGCCAGAAGTGTTTTGGTTCCAACAAGATGGTGCTACAATTCATGCTGCTACCGTAACAATTGATTTATTGAAGGAAAGATTTGGCGATAACATTATTTCGAGAAATGGTTCAATTAATTGGCCTTCAAGATCATGCGACATAACTTCACGAGCTCATTTTCTTTGGGGTTATGTCAAGTCATTGGTTTATGCTGATAAACCAGAAACAATAGACGTTTTGGAAGTCATAAGAAGCCATAATAAGCGTCGTTTGTTTGCTGATTGGGCCCTAGAACAGCTTGAAGTTGATCCACTTTTTTGACGTGACAACGTCTTATAAATTGGTTTGCCGGGTGACACTTCAAGAAACTGCGTTACGCTCCGCTCACGTTATGCGCTCACAATGAGAGCGAGTGAGAGGCACGCGTCCCTTCCACTCGGGCATGGTTAGCCCGCCTAAGAGCGAGAGAGACAGACATAAAAAGTGAAAGGCACGCGTCCCTTCCACTCGAGCACAGTTAGCCCGCCTAAGAGCAAGAGAGACAGAGCGAGAGAGAGAGTGAGAGAGATAGGCATACACACCGGTTCATGTCTTGCGCTTCTATTTCGCTTAGGCGCCTGCATACAAGTTTACACGTTGCCAGTTAATTGTAAAACGATTGTGTAGTGATAATGTGAAGGTAGTTTCGTCCATCGCAACAATTCAAACAGCAAAGGTAAATAATTTCAGACTGATAATATAACATGATGAAATAAATGACTAAGACATAAGTGAATAGGTTATGTTGTAGTAATCACAATGTTGTGGTAGTTTTCAATCAAAAAAGTAGTAGAAATCGGATGGAGTAGTCCGTTACTTTGTGATAGTTCATTTTAATGGAATGAAATAAGGAATTACTTTGTTTTCTATCACTTTTTATTATAACTGATATACAGTGACTCGAGTTTCGTAGTGTTTGAAAATGTAGTAAACACTACGAAACTCGAGTCACTGTATATCAGTTATAATAAAAAGTGATAGAAAACAAAGTAATTCCTTATTTCATTCCATTAGTAGAAATCGTTTCTCAACCAATAATAATTTGTTTAACTTGAAAAAATGAGCGCGACTTGCTATGTAAAAAATTGAAATAACAATGTTTAACCTCCAACCTGTCAAATCGAAACTTTCAAACATTCAAACCGAGACGACTAATCACTGCGCAAGGTCGTAAGCGCGCGATTTACAAATTCAAAGATCAAATGTGAATTAGTTTTCTCCTTTTAGAAAATACACTTTGAATTAAAATCGATTGATATTAACAATTAATGTGATTTAAATAAATGTTCTAACTTTTAAATTTAGTTTTTATATTTATAACAATGTAAAACAAGTTAAATTTATTAATAACTTATAACAACTGATTGATAAATAAAATTTTGTTAATATGAAATTCAGTGCGAGATTCTTTGTATAAATTAATGTTTTAAATATAATTCTTTGTATAAATAAATGTTTTAAATTGTTACTATTATTTCATCCTTCTTCCTACTATACGAATGAATATTCACATTAAAATTATTTTACCACTCAAAGTCGTTGTCACGTAAATCTTTCGCCCGTATACCGACTTTACAGGCAACAAATTTTTTATTCTTTATTTCATTTATGGTGTAGCTGTCAAATTTTATAAAATGCAACGTTGTCAGTTTGTTTTCTTGGATCAACTGATCCACGTTATCAACTACCTGAACTTGTTTTGTGAAACCCAAATTCATCGATCCGTTTGTCAAATTTGACAAGATTATTTGTTGATCCAGCGATCATCAAATATTTAGGAAACCCCCCATAAGGGGTTCTGTGATGTCTTTTTTGACACTTCAAAAGCTATTTCTAAAGCTAGTAATAAATATAATTCAATTTCCACTTTTTATTGTTGAAAGATAATTGTTTCGCCACACTGTGACTTAATCAAGTTCTACATTTGAACTGATACTTTGTAAAAACTTACATAGGTTCTTATTATATATATATTGACAGGTATTACAGCAAATGCAAACTACATGAAGATATTCAATAGAGGTGAGCTATTGGTATATTGTTCATTCAGGAGAGTCTTCTGGAAATTATAACGGTTTATTTCAAGTGATTCTAAGAATGTTAATCTAGACCCTTTACTCTCGATATAGATAATTTCATATTCGTTATTGAAATTATGTTCAAATTCTATTAAATGGTTGGCGTATGTGGAATGTGTGGAATTTGAAGTGTAGCTCTTTTGATGTTGGTGGATTCTCTTTTTTAACGATCTGCCGGTTTGACCAATAAAGACCATGCGGCAATCCTTACATAGACTCCTACGACGTTCACATTTGAAGAAGATGACAAGAACAAACTGTTGAAACTAATCGAAAAATTTGAACAACATTTTCTACCAAAGGAAAATGTTACTTATGAAAGGTACAAAGTAGAAAACAAAGTGGCCAATCACTGGAAAATTTTGTAACAAGTTTGAAAGAAGCATCGATGAAATGTAAGTTGGGAAGCCTTCAGGAAAGCTTAACGAAAACTGTCCTCATCTGTGGTATACTGAACACCTCTAAAAGGGAGAAATTACTACAGGAAGATAAAGACGACAAAATGACTCTAGAAAAAGCTTATGGTAGAGAGTGTTTCAACTGCAAGAAGAAAAATCAGTTGCTGTAATAAAAAGAAGAACAGAGGAGTGAATAACGTCGAATAAGAAGTCATCGAAGTGATACAAGTTTCATGTACAGATAATTCGAATTAATTTTTTATTGGAAATGTGGAAAGAATAAATTCAATAAGAAATGAAAGTAAATGATAGAATAGTTAATTTCAAAGTAGACACAGGAGCCATGGTTAATGTTTTACCATATCAGATGTTTAGAAAATTGAATTTGAATGAGTCGTTAGTTGAAGAAACTAATCAGAAATTAGCTTCTTATACAGGTGATCTTTTTTATCGTAAAATTGTGTCTAGTGAAGAAGCTCGTTTCTGGTTGAACGACTATATAAAAAAACAAAATTTCCGTATCTGAAGAGAAAACAAGAAAATCTGAAGGTTCTATTGCATCCTGAAAATGCATTGTATGGTGTGCTTTACACGCTGGAGGCATCATCGGTCCATATTTCTTCAAAAAAAAGAAAATGCTGGAGCTAATGTTACAGTGAATGGTGCTCGTTACAGATCGATGATCAATGATTATTTGTTTCAAATTTGAATGGTATCGAGCCAGAAGTGTTTTGGTTCCAACAAGATGATGCTACACCTCATGCTGCTACCGTAACAATTGATTTATTGAAAGAAAGATAACATTATTTCGAGAAATGATCCAATTAATTGGCCTTCAAGATCATGCGACATAATTCCACTGGATTATTTTCTTTGGGGTTATATCTTCTCATTGGTTTATGCTGATAAACCAGAAACAATAGACGCTCTGGAAGCCAACATAACTCGTGTTATTGATGAAATAAGGCTTGAATTACTCGAAAAAGTGGTCCAAAATTGGTCTGGTCGACTGCGGTTCCTCAGAGCTAGTCGTGGTGGACATATGCCGGAAATTATTTTTAAAACATAAATGTCATAAATTATCTTTGAAATAGAAAACATTTTGGCTTCAATCTCAATTTAAATGTGTTTTATTTCAATTTAAAGTTTAAATAGAGATGACAGAATGATATGGACATATAATTTCTAGGATAGCCATTCTTATGGATTTGTTTTTTTGAGTTTTTCGAGAAAAAGGCCATCGTGTTCATGGAAATTTAAATGTTCTGAATTTGCACAGCTATAATTTAGCAGAGTTTAATGAGCAGTTCCGACCAGACGTTCATTTAAAAACCAATCGAGACATAAATAATTGATGATATTAGTAGTAGGAATGAGTTCGTGCGGTTTGGTGACATATCTTCAAGCTTTTACAGTTTGAATGGATACACTGCCACATCCACCATAGTCTCCAGATCTGGCGTCTTCGGATTATTATTTGTTCTGGTCTTTGCAACATTTTTTGAACGGTTAAACCTCTACTTCAGATGAAGAGGTCAAGTGATCAGTTTTTTGTCAGCAAAGACCATAAATTTTATTAGCGTGGAATCATGCTACTATCAGAAAGATGGCAAAAGGTGTTGGCCTAAAAAAAAGAAAATTACTTTCCGAACAACCCAATATATTGGAATGCACAGTTCGAGACAACAAGTTTATCTCGTTATCGTCACACTACCGAATATCTGAATACGCGCCTGTTCAATCAGAGCAATCAATTGAGGAAGTTGCCGATTTTTTCGCTGATTTATGTATCGACAGTGTATCAGTTTACTCGTACGGCGCCTCCATCGTCTGTCAAGCCTCTAGCGGTCGAGAAGAACTAGTCCTACTTGTGAGCAGACCATCGAGATACCAGAGTGCGAGAGGTGAACCGAATCTGATACGCTCTTGAGGAAGGTTGGAACACTGCCGAAGTGATTTATAGCCGATAGGAAACACTGAAAAATTGCTCCGAGACAATGGTATAAACACCCGCATAACACTTACGAAAACAAATGAATTATGAAATACGAGACTGTCCTGTTATCTGTGGAATGATAACAGACTGCTCCCATGATTTTGCACGCTCCGTTGATCAGATATACAGGCTATTTCTGAGAGAGTTCGTTCGAATCAAGTCTTTGACGCGCTTCGCATTAACTTATGGTTTTAAATTTCCTACTTGAATGCAAGAATGACACAAGAATGATGGTCCTAATATAGAAGACAGGATACTGGATCACAGTATGGATGAAGTACCGCCAATTATAGAATCGGAAGTAAGCGTCGCACTCAACGATCTCAGAAACGGAAAATGTCCAAGTGAAGATGGAATGTCAAACGATTTGTTTAAGTTCATAGCAGAAGAACTCACAATACCACTGACTCATACATTCTGTCAAGAAAGTACCGGGAATTATCGATTTAAATCTGGCGGGGCGATGAGGCAGGTGAAAATTTTTTTTCCTAGGTTGGTACCACTGTCCTTAATTACTATGCCAAGCTTGAGCGGGATCTGTCAACTAGTGTGTTTGCAACAGCTGATTAAGTCAGTCGATGTCAGAGTGCGTGCCGATTTTTACTATGGGTGATTACGTTGAGCAAAGAATTTGTTTAAAGTTTTGTGTTGCAAATGAATTTTCGTGTGCCGATGCATTGAAAATGTTGCAAAAGGCCTTTGGTGATAATGCTCTATCGAAAACTCGTGCATATCAGTGGTACAGAGCCTTCAAGGACGGTCGTGCAGTGGTCGCCCATCGACGGCTTCGATCGAAGATAACGTCGATAAAATTAAGGAAAGGGTGCTGGAAAACCGTCGTACCAGCTTGAGAGCGATAGCACATGATCTTAAGATATCCCACGAGTCCGCACGTACGATTTTGATTGATATTTTGGGCATGAGAAAGGTGGCCGCACGACTCGTACCGAAAGGCCTGAATTTTCTTCAAGAACATCATCGCGAACAGGTTGCTTCAGACATGCTGGATCGCTGTAATTCCGATTCTACATTCATGGAACGCATTATAACTGGTGATGAGACCTGGGTCTACGAGTACGATATGCAAACAAGCCAGCAATCATCGGAATGGGTGGCAAAAAATGAGCCGAAACCGAAAAAACCACGCCAAAGCCGCTCGAAAATGAAGGTGATGCTCATTGTTTTCTTCGATATCCGTGGCGTGGTGCACTACGAATTCGTTCCAGAGGCTCAGACGGTAAACAAGGAGTATTACCTAGGCGTTATGAAACGTTTGCGTGAGCGTATCCGTAAGAAGCGGCCAAATTTGTGGGCGAACAACTCATGGATTTTGCATGACGATAACGCGCCTTCTCACCGAGCTACGATTGTGACTGACTTTCTCGCCAAAAACTCAACAAACGTGCTTCAGCAACCACCCTATTCGCCGGATTTGGCTCCCTGCGACTTTTTCCTCTTCCCAAAAATAAAATTGCCCCTTCGTGGCACCCGTTTTGAGTCGATTGAAGCCATAAAACAAAATTCGGCGCGAGAGCTAAAGTCCATCCCGGAAAGCGCCTATAAAAAATGTTCCGATAATTGGAAGTGCCGTTGGCATAGATGTATTGGAGCAAATGGAGCCTATTTTCAAGGCGACCCAATAAATTCTGACGATTAAATGTAAAAATGTTGTTTTAATTGAAAATTCCCGGTGCTTTCTTGACAGAGTAGTATTTATTAAACTCATCCAGAGCCAAAACCTACCAGAAGACTGGAACACTTGCAAAATCTTACTTTTACACGAAAAAGGCCAAATACAAACATTGAAAATTATCGCCCAATAAGCTTAAAATCAAGTGTCTACTAAGTGTTCTCAAGAATCATCTTAAGAAGAACATTTTGGATGAAAATCAACCACCTGAGCAAGCAGGATTTAGAACTAGCTTCTCAACTTTGGACCACCTATTCACGGTAACCCAAGTCATTGAAAAATAAAAAGAATACAATAAAAAATTGTACCTAGCGTTTGTAGATTACAACAAGGCCTTTGTTATGGTGCATTATACCTATCTTATAAATACTCTAATCAATGAAGATACACCAAGGTATAATAAGGTGTTTTTTTAGAGTGATAGAACTTTCGATAGGGATAACTGTGATTTGACAGAAGGTAGAAATCATGTTGTTTTGATATTTCTATTCAGTAAGCATTGATTAATTATCATGGAAAGACTCACGCTGCAACAACGTTTACAAATTGTTGGAATTTATTTTCAAAATCAGTTTTCTATTCGCCAAACTTATAGAACACTTCGTGAAATTTATGGTTCACACAATCGTCAATCAGAGCAGCTTATTCGTCGAACTAGCGATAGATTTCGGACAACATTTTCTCTACTCGATGCAACAACAATAACAAGACAAAGAACAGTACGTGCAGAAGAAAATATCGCTGCTGTAAGTCATAGTGTTAATGATGATAAAGATTTGTCTATTTGTCGACGTTCACAACAAGTTGAACTCTGTGCATCCACCACATGGAAAATTTTGCGAAAAGATCTTGGTCTACACCCATACAAGATCCAAATGGTTCAAGAACTAAAGCCACTTGACCACAATAAGCGTCGTTTGTCTGCTGATTGGACCCTAGAACAATTTGAAGTTGATCCACTTTTTTATCGTAAAATTGTGTTTAGTGACGAAGCTCATTTCTGGTTGAACGGTTATGTAAACAAGCAAAATAGCTGTATATAGAGTGCTGGAGCTAATGTTACAGTGAATGGTGCTCGTTACATATCGATGATCAATGATAATTTGTTTCAAAATTTGAATGGTATCGACCCAGAAGTGTTTTGGTTCCAACAAGATGGTACTACACCTCATGCTGCTATCGTAACAATTGATTTATCGAAATAAAGATTTGGCGATAACATTATTTCGAGAAATGGTCCAATTAACTGGCCTTCAAGTTCATGCGACTCCACTGGATTATTTTTATTGGGGTTATGTGAAGTCATTTGTTTATGCTGATAAAACAGAAACAAAAGACGCTTTGGAAGCCAACATCAAGCCAACTCATTTTATTGATGAAATAAGGCCTGAATTACTCGAAAAAGTGGTCCAATATTGATCTGGTCGAATGCGGTTACTCAGAGCTAGTCGTGGTGGATATATGCCGGAAATTATTAGGTATCTAACTAAGTTACTTTCTATAAAATCTCAAGATATGTAAAAACATTACTAAAAAACCAGTTTCAAGAGAGACTTTGCTTCGTGAGTACTCAATTAGGTCATATTCAATAAAACATAACATCAATCAACAACAAATATTTACTCACCTTTTAACAATTCAGAAAGCTTCTTGTAAATGATTACTGAAAAATTTAAATAGAGTGTAATGTTAACTCAAATAAATGATTCTGTGGTTTACCATTGATCTAAAAGATTGAAAGATGATGTTAAATTGCCTTTCAAACTTTTAGAACAAGGGTAAACCACAGAATTATTTATTTGAGTTAACATTACACTCCATTTGAATTTTTCACTATTCATTTACCAGAAGCTTTCTGAATTGTTGAAAGGTGAGTGAATATTTGTTGTTGATTGATGTTATATTTCATTCAATATGAATAAATTGAGTACTGACGAAGCAGAGTCTCTCTCAAAACTTGTTTTTTAGTAATGTTTTTACATATCTTGAGATTTTATAGAAAGTAACTTAGTTAGATATCCAATAATATTGAATAATCTAAGTAAGATAGTTTTATGATGAAATTCTTAAGATTATGTCAAACATTTTTGAAAGATATCTGTTTTCATAAGATGGATGAGCAGAAACAAAATTTTGTCTTCTCAAAATATTCGATTTATAGGATTTTGGTAAACAATTTTTATTTATTGGATTTTGTTATATCATTTGGATGTCTCGCAATGAATATTCATTTTATATGTCGTTTGATATAAGTGGTACTTACATGACATTAATTTAATTCAATTCCTGAAGTTATAATTATTAAATATAATTTTTGAAATTAAATATGTAGAAGGCTAACATTAAAATATTTAAACCATTTGATATTGCATATTGAGCTTTGATTTTATATGTCTATTAAATATAAGCTGTGCTTATTATACATTAATTTTACATAAATAGAGGTTAATACTAGATAGAAGGTATATAAAACTATTTAAATATTAGCCTTCTACATATTTAATTTCAGGAATTAAATTAAATTAATGTCATATAAATACCACTTAGATCAAACGACATATAAAATAAACATTCAAATAACAAAACAAATAACAAAATCCAATAAATAAAAATTGTTAACCAAAATCCAATAAATAAAAATTGTTAACCAAAATCCTATAAATTAAATATTTTGAATAGAGAAAATTTTGTTTCTGCTGATCAATCTTATGAAAACAAATATCTTTCAATTGATTGATCAGCAGAAACAAAATTTTCTCTATTCAAAATATTTATTTCATAGGATTTTGGTTAACAATTTTTATTTATTGGATTTTGTAATATCATTTGGATGTCTTATAATGATTGTTTATTTTATATGTCGTTTGATATAAGTGGTACTTATATGACATTATTTTGATTTAATTCCTGAAGTTATAATTATTAAATATAATTTTTTTTAATTAAATATGTAGAAGGCTAATATTACAATATTTAAAAAATGACATTAATTTAATTCTGAAAATTTTTGAATAAAATTTTTTTGAAATTAAAATTATAGGAGACTAACAGATTAAATCTGTTTTGATATTGAAAATTTGTAATATTCCTTCTATCCAGTAAAAAACCTCTTCTTATTATTTTATAATAATGATCATACTATTGATTTCTGAATAAAATTGTTTTCGCCAATATTCATCTGATCCTTTCCTTTGATTGATCAAACTTGGGGAGTTCATGAAATCTTTAGAGTGAAACTTCTTCAGGAGATGATATATAGCCCTCATTAACGTAACATTCCCATAATCACTTTCATAAGAAAAAGGTGAACGGTTGTGATTCTTATTATCGAAAAGTCGTGGGAAGGAGGAAGGAAGTATTGGATATCGCAAAAATCATGATTTGTGTTCGAAACTTCCTATATCGAAACAATTTCTCTGTTGGGCTCACAACAATAAGCCCGATGTCATAGATAAATCAAAACAATGCGTGTACCGTGGTTATTTGCGGGCAGTTCTTTCGCGGTGCTTGCACCGTGAGCAAAATCGACAATTGCGAAATATTCATTAGCAACAAATTGTATAATCCTCGCTTTATCAACATCCGTCATTTACATTAGTTGAGGCTATTGAACGAAGGAACGTACTTCAAGCTATTTGTTAGTTTTTTCACCGGTGAGAAAATAATTTATATTGATAGACAAAATGTTGATGAATAAAAATGATAAAACAGCTTTAAATATGGTATATCCTAATATTTTGAATTCATTTCCTTAAAATACACTAAAGGTATTTCTGAGAAAATTGCTGCATACCTCAAAAATAAATTTAATTCAATAACTTCATGTAAAACCAATTCAAACTTGAGTAAATTCATTTAAAATAATAAAGACTGTACACATAAAGATCATAAATCGGGGTTTTATAAGTTAACTTGCGATTATTTAAATATTTTAATATTAGCCTTCTACATATTTAATTACAAAAATTATATTTTATGATTATAACTTCTGAAAATAAATTAAAATAATGTCATATAAGTATCACTTATATCAATTGACATATAAAATAAACATTCATTATAAGACATCCGAATTGTATAACAAAATCCAATAAATAAAAATTATTTACCAAAATCCTATAAATTAATTATTTTGAATAGACAAAATTTTGTTTCTGTTGATCAATATTATGAAAACCAATATCTTTCAAAAATGTCTAACATAATCTTAAGAATTTCATCATAAAAGTATGTTACTTAGAATATTCAATGTTATTGGATATCTAACTATGTTACTTTATATAAAAACTCAAGATGTGTAGAACATTACTGAAAAACAAGTTTTAAGAGAGACTTTGCTTCGTCAGTATTCAAATAATTCATATTCAATAAATATAACATCAATCAACAACAAATATTTACTCACCCTTCAACCGTTTAGAAAAACTTCTGGCAAACTGAAAAATCTTTAAATGTAGTGTGACGGTTAACTATATATAAATATTTCTGTGGTTTACCCTTGATCTAAAAGATTGAAAGACAATTTAATGGCCTCTGTTATAGCACAAGGACTATCTGAATAAAGAATGTTAAGGAAACCAAATAATTATATATTATGAATAAAATAACATAAAAAGAGGTTAGTTCTTGATAAAAGGTAAATAAAATCATTTAAATATTTTAATATTAGCCTTCTACATATTTAATTTCAAAAAATTATATTTAATGATTATAACTTCTGAAAATAAATTAAAATAATGTCATATAAGTAGCACTTATATCAATTGACATATAAAATAAACATTCATCAAATAACTATCACTATATCTCACCTCACACGTGTTTAACAGGATGATTGCTTCAAACATACTAACTTTAAAATTCAAGATGGTCTATGTTCTTAACAAAATCACAGAAAAGTGTAAGGTGTTATAAGGTTATATTTAAAACATTGACATTCCATAATGAGATTTATTAAAGCCTAAATATAATTATATATTATATATAAAATAAAATAGAAAAAGGCTTTTTACTTGATAGAAGAAATATAACAAAATTTTTATTCAAAAAACTTTCAGAATTGAATTAATGTCTACAATATGCTCCGCTTATATTTAATAGACGTATATAATCAAAACTCAATATATAATGTCAAATGGAATAAATAAACCAACAGATATAAAAAAGTCATTAAAATTAATAAATAAATATTTAAAGGAGACAAAATTTTGTTTCTGATCTTACTTATTTGTTATTTAAATATTTTAATATTAGCCTTCTACACATTTAATTTCAAAAAATTATATGACATTATTTCAATTTATTTTCAGAAGTTATATCATTAAAAAAATATAATTTTTTCAAATTTAATATGTAGAAGGCTAATATTAAAATATTTAAATAATTTTATATACCTTCTATCAAGAATTAACCTCTATTTATATCAACTTATTTGAATATTTAAATATATTAAATATTTCAAATGAATTATATTTTTTGAGTAATGAGCGGTGCTTATTGTAGACATGAAAATTTTTTTGAAATTGAAATTGTAGAAGACTAACAGATTTAATCTGTTTTGATATTCAAACTTTGTTATATTTCTTCTATCAAGTAAAAAGCCTTTTTCTATTCTATGTCGCAATAGTTATGATTCACAGCAATTCTAAATATGAGTTGTGTTAACAGTATCTACGTTTATTACTTTCTGGTGGCAACCGAGCATAAATCCGTAAGTTCAGCGATTGCCACGAAATGAAAATGTTAACTGTCTGGCACAACAACACCCCGCATAACACCTGAAGAAAAGAGCGAACATATTTCATCCTTACGCAATCCGATCCTGTCTTCCTCACAATAAGAACGTCCCGGCCTAAGGTCAAAAGCTACAATGCACAATAAGTAAGTTACTTTCTAACGAAATAAATCAAAAGCCTCGCCGGCTCTCCGGCTGGCAGAAACAACGCGATGTAACGCAAGCCGGTCATCATTAAACGGCACTTAGTCGATATTGCTAAATATAGATACAGAGTGAACAATAATCTTTAGGCTTCCGCCGATTCGGGTTTCCGTTTTAGCTTCTTTAGATGGAGAATTTGTCACTTGTCTTATCGTTGCAATGTGTGCATTATTGTCCAAATTCTTTCGAATGGTAGCCGTGCGTTGAATGAGATGAATTTGAAGTGTATCTTTTCTGAGGGATCACTGGAATGATCTTTCGATTTCTTCTTCTTTACGTGGCGTATCATTCCAGAACAGTTGCATGATCTCCACTTTGTCTGCAGCGGACCCAAATAATCTCATGATGCTTACTCCATACCACTGGCGAAGGTTTTTCAGCCAAGATGTCATTCAAGATCCAAGAGCACGCTTTTCCTCTATTTTTCGCTGAACAATTACACATCGTCAAAAGCTTTGGCCTCTCCTCATCAACTCTCAACTTGTTGAATGCAACATGACAGTTTTTTGTGTGTGGAATCTTCAGTATCTTATCACTTAAAGGATAACACCAATTTCTCAGTTTGATCGGGTAAGAATAGTTGCCCTACATCAAGAAACCACCAGACTACGCAACGTTTGAATATTCCACGGACTTCAGTAAGGCGCATATCGGCTGTAAATTTGCAATGAGTTTATTGCAAATGGAATTTCTGTGTGATCGAAATTGCCTAAGATTTGTCGCTGGTAGAAATATTGCCGGGTATATCAAAATCGCCTGCGTATTTCGGAATCCACGTAGGATTTGATTCCCTAAGATATACTCAATATAAGTAGTGTGTGTGTAGAATTGATGTCGAAATTATTATTAGATATAACTAATAATATATAGCAACAAACTAGATGAGAGATAAGTGGACTGTATGAAATGATTGTATTAAATGTTGAACCTGGTTTCAGGGATTGAAAGAATACTACAAGTATAGAAAATATATTGAAGTATGAAACATGTGTCATAAATGTTAAAGTATACAAAATTAGCTTACTGTAGTTCTTCTGTCTGGGCTGAAAGCCACCGCTGTAGTGGACCGTTTTGGAATACTGACTGCTGGTCTGGTTGTCTTCGGATGTCTCCTCATGTCTTCGGATATCTTCCGATCGAATGAATAATTGACTTGGTACATCAAATTTCGTCTATGGTTTCTATGGTTGTTGTTCTTTCATAGAGAAATTAGAAGCAACCACAGTGGAAAGATTATGCTTCATACAACAATATTGGAAGACTATAGAATGCGCAAACACTTTGCGCATGAGATTACATGCTGTGGCAGCATTTTGTGCCTTAACAGTGGCCTTTTCCCTGGAAACCGGCAGCGTTGCCCGGTGCCTGGTCAACCCAGAGTAACATCTGCAAGGCAACACCATTATATCACAAATTTTAGTCGAAGGAATCGAACGGTATCTGTAACAGCCCTTCGAAGTTATTTTTTGAGGACCTATAGACGGGTAGTCTCAACCAGTATCATAAGGAAACAGTTGCATTCCTCAAATTTAAGGGCAAGAAGACCTTTAAGAGTACCTCGGCTACCACCTGGACATAGAGCTACCCGTAGGAAATGAGCAGAACACCACCAAGACTGGCTTTTACCACAATGGCGCAACGCACTTTTTTCGGACGACTCACCATTCGGTTTACAGAGTGATAGTCGACGAGAAAAGGTTTGGAGAGGTCAAGGCAGGCTAGAGTGACTCCATTTCGCCCAGGAAGTTGTGCCTTTTCAAGGCTGGGGGGGGGGTATAACGTTCGGTGGAAGTACCCCTTTTATTATATGTAAAGAATTGCCTGGTATCTAGAGATACCTTTTTGAATTCTTCGAAAGTAATTGATTTAACGTTAACCAATTAGTATGCAAATTCTTGGTTGAGCAAACTTCGAATGGGGGTGAAAGAGGGATGTATATTAGACTTTAATGCTTTATTCACAGCCTAAAATACATATAATACAAGTTCAAAGAGCTGAATTATTTTACCCAAATTGAGGGAGTTGTTTCGTGACCAGATGTGGAATGTAATCCAGCTCGTAGGGACCATGTAGAGAATTGTCAGCAGAAGTACATATAATACAAGTGTACAATTTTGAGTTGTTAATCCAGATTGAGGTGGATACACTATCTTGATCCTGGAACAGACTTTTGACGATGTGTGTATATGGAGAAGCTCATATTTAGAGTTTCTCTTCACGTGGGCAAAGTACTGCAAAATTCTCCTCTTCATGGTGTTGAGCACCTCTCTTTCTGTATTCATACGCTGCAGTATGCTTCATTTGTCACCCTGTCCACTCATGATATCCCCAGCATCCTTCCATAAGCCCATATTTCGAATGCCTCAATACTTTTGCACATCGTTTCAGTTAGGGTGCACGCTTCCATCACAGAAATCAATACGCTGAAGACATAGAAACGCACACACATAGGAATTCTCGAGGATCTGTTTGATCAACACTTTTTCCATGTTTTTAAATGGTGTCCTTGCCTGCTCGATTCTGCTTTTGATTTCTTGGATCAAATCACATTTTCCGTTCACCAAATAGCCCAGACGAAGCGTGGACCATCTAGAGTTTGCATTTTGAAGTTGTGGATTGTTCAATATTTGACATTAACGAAATGGGTCGATTCACGTTTGAACGAAAATGGGAAATATCAAAAATCTTTCATAAAAACTGTTAGAAATTCACGTGCAGAATTCAATAGAAATAAAGTTTCTCACGTCAAATTGTGCATCGATTTGTTCGTGAATACTGGATCGTTATTTGATAAAACAACCCGTTCTCGTCCAGTAAGCATATTTGAAAACATTGCTGTTATATTAAAATAAATTAATTCGGCTGATCTGTACCAAAAATAATTAATAAGGAGTATGAGCTATGGTAATAGAAAGTTCTAGAAATCGAGACAGTGTAACATACATATGTATAAAAATTTTATACTCAAACAGACTCGACAAGGTTTTGTAGATTACAGAGGCAAATTGCAGACATGCGCACGTTTCAAACTGATTGGTTTTCGTCACTACAAAACCTTGTCGAGTTTAAGTATAGAATTTTTATTCAGATGTATGTTACACTGTCTCGATTTCTTCAACTTTCTATTACCATAGCTCATACTCCTTATTAATGAGTTTTGGCACAGATCAGCCGAATTACTTTATTTTAATATGAATATGCTAATTTTTGAGCATTATGGCAAATTATGGTCTGATTTGAGCATGAGGAAAGTTTATTCTGCGTTGGTAACGTGAACATAGCAAGAATACATTTCTCTACTTGAATTAACTCGAAAAGGTATGTCTCGTATGTATTTTGCATACTCTAGAGGGCGATAGTGTATTATTAATATCTTAGAGTCTCTGTGTATGAATTTTGCATACTCTAGATGGTACTAGTGTATTATTAATATCTTGGAGTCTCTGTGTATAGCGAATATAGATACTTGACAGATTTGGAGTCACGAAAACCGTTTGAAATGTGCGCATGTGTGAAATTTGCCTCTGTGATTTACAAAACCTTGTCGAGTTTGTTTGAGTATAGAATTGTTATGCAGATGTATGTTACACTGCCTCGATTTCTAGAACATTCTATTACCACAGCCCAGACTCCTTATTAATGATTGCTGCTATAGCCCAAAATATGGTTAAGATCCAACATCAACTAGTCATCGTGCTCAAGAACTGATTCTCACCCCTCCCTAAAAAGTCTTTTGCATAAAGACCTCGGGATGCGCTTCTACTTCGCTCAATGGGCTGGCCGATGATTTTTCTCAACCAATTCTCCATTTATGCTGATAATTGTTGGATAATCAGCAGTGTTTTAGTTTTTGCTGATAATTATCCATTTGATTTTCTTGATATTCAATTGTGGCTTTGTCTTGTGGCCACGATTAGTTACTGCAAGTCAGTTTATGGACCAATAAAGTCACTATATTTGCTTAATTTGCCTTTATAATTTTGTATTTGAGTATCCAAGTTGTAATTGATTCTGAAAGTTTCTGTATAATTGAAATTGCTTCTAAAATAATTGGCAATATATTCAAATGTTTTTTTGATATAGGTGAATCAGGTGTTCGTCTAGAAAGTATCCGGAAAAAACAAAGCTCAATTGTAATTATTCAGTATATATTTTTAATTCTTTAATTAGAATATCATAACAAAATATTCATCTTATTTACTTATACAACCATTTAACTGTGAACACTTTACTAAACGTCGAGGTACACCCGAAACTATATCACCTTCATAATTTTCGGTGATGGTAGTCCAAGACTGTAAAACTGACTGAATTAAATCATCTTCATGTCCTGGCACTGCTCGTTCAACTTCAATCTTTATTAGTCCCCATATGTTTTCAATGGGACTAAGATCTGGTGAAACTGCTGGCCATATCACTTGGTGTTCTTGCATCCAAGCTTCAGTTGAGGCCGAAGTATGGCATCTTGCATCATCCTGCTAAATACGCCACCCCTCTGGATATAAAGAATGCGCCGTTTCAAGGAGAAAATTGTTTAGAATGCCCCAATACACTATTAATAGCACCATCAACTATACAGGGAGGCGTAGCACCACGTTGAGATATTGCTCCCCAGGCCATTATTTTGGTGGGAAATAATAACGGTAACAGGTTGTTTAGATAGGATTTTGAAGTCATTTCCACCAAGTTAGAAACAACTTTCATCAGATATAAAGACATATATGAAAATCAAAACAGATTTAATCTGTTGTCTTCTACAATTTTAATTTCAAAAAATTCTTTGAAGAGACTTTAAGAATTAAATTAATGTCTTTAAATATGAGCAGTGCTTATAAAGACATTAATTTAATTCTTAAAGTCTCTTCAAAGAATTTTTTGAAATTAAAATTGTAGAAGACAACAGATTAAATCTGTTTTGATTTTCATATTTGTAATAATCCTTCTATCAAGTAAAAAACCATTCCTTCTTATTTTATTTTATATATAATATATAATTATATTAGGTTTTTTAAATAAAGAAATTCATTATACAGTGTTGCACGGTTTTAACTGAGGCCAAGTACCTTATAAGCTTTGTATGATTCTGTGTACGTGGAACATAAGTACCTTGGATCTATGAAAGTGTTTACTTTTATTTTCTATTGAGGGCCGTGTATTCCTAAGATTCACCGAGTACGTCTATACATTGTTTATTTGATTTTATTATATTTTTTATATGTAATGTTGAACTGATCTTATCGTAACTTTAATTATTTCTTGAGAATGTGCTACATGTTTTGAGATTTTTTGAAGTAATTTATTTAAATATATTGAATATTTCAAATAAATTAGTTTTTGAGAAGTTCTTGAAATTATGTTTTATATTTTTGAGAAAGGGTTATTTTTCATTCATATGGGATCGGAAAACAACATTTTGTAACAAACAGGGCTTCGTAAGTTTGTCTGAAGAGTTCATTACGCATGCCTGGAACGAAACAAAAAATGTTTGCTTATTTATATTTTAATTTTAATTGACAGTTTGTATTCGTTGGTTTTTCTTAATTCCGTTTGATATTGTATGATGAATTTTGACGTCTATTAAATATGAGCAGTGCTTATAAAGACATTAATTTAATTCTTAAAGTCTCTTCAAAGAATTTTTTGAAATTAAAATTGTAGAAGACAACAGATTAAATCTGTTTTGATTTTCATATTTGTAATAATCCTTCTATCAAGTAAAAAACCATTCCTTCTTATTTTATTATATAAAGACATTATTAAAACGTTGACAAAATTCTTTCCTTCGTTCCTTTTGTAAAGGTGTCATTATAGGGATTCTTTTGGTTTCCTTGATACATACGGACGGTTTCTGGACATTCTCTTATATATCCTTGATTTCCAAATCTGTTAGCTAATTTACGAAACCCCAGTCGCAGATTGAGTCGTCCTTAGGCCAATAAAGTGTTCAAATTGTTTCTTTTAATCTCACGCGGTCTTCCTAAAACTGATCTATGCCTCATATCCAAGCTTTTTTTATCCTCTTTATTGTCTCATATGCAGCACTTTTTCCCAGTTCAGTCTTTTCTTCTTTCTAGTTGCAACATTATTTCATAAATTGTATACCAGTGAACAATCAACAATATTTGACAAATAGTGTTGCCATGCAACTTTGACCATAGCCGACTATCTGCACAACCTATTTCATACATTACTTTTGTCTTAGAATGTTACAAAAAAGAAGTATATTAAAATGATGAAAAATAAAACATTCCAGATACTTTCTAGACTGAATGTACATTCATCGAAACGCATATATAATACGGCCAGGTAACGGTTGTGTACATCCCATAAATATTTTTGATAGATATAGATATACCAGATAAACCCAGATATCTGAGAAGCACAGATCATGAAGATATAGCGGTGTCACTCTACTAAGATTCTCTGATCAATCTTCGATACAAAAAATTCAATTTCGTTAAGCATTTCGTGATCTGAATCCTTGATAATTGTATGAGTGAGCGGTTATTTGAAGAAGAGATTCGTATCACGAAAGTGATACGCAATTCGGGTAACTCAAGTGTATCGATGTCAGATTGATTCTGTCTTTACTTGGTGGAAACTCATTCTAATTTAGAAATATATAGGAGACAGTATTCAATTTCCACAAAAATGTTTGTGATACAACAATTGCTTCACCATGATGTGGCTTCTTCAGGTATCTACATTCTACTGGCTGATGGTGTTCAGTGTAGCCGAATTTAATCACATTGTAAGGTACCTAATGGAAGAAAAAGTCGTAAAAACTTAAGGTGTCTATTGGAGTTTGCCGCTACAAAATACCATTAGGTAAAGATATTCAGTAATGAAGACTTGTCAACATCTGTTTGTTGGTTCAAAAGGATTTTACGGGCATTGTACCTATTGATTTCAAGAATTTCTAAAAGTGTTTATCTAGAACTTTTGCTTTCAATGTGGATAATTTCATAGTTATTGTTGAAATTATGCCCGAATTCCTTAAGTTGATTAGCATATGTCGAATGTAAATAATCCATTGGAGTTATGTCGCATGATCATGAAGATCAATTAATTTGACCATTTCTCGAAATAATGTTATCGCCAAATCTTTCTTTCAATAAATCAATTGGTAAGCAGCATGAGGTGTAGCACCATCTTGTTGGAAACAAAACACTTCTGGGTCGATACCATTCAAATTTTGAAACAAATTATCATTGATCATCGATCTGTTACGAGCACCATTCACTGTAACATTAGCTCCAGCATCGTTTTTAAATAAATATGGACCGATGATGCCTTCAGCGTGTAAAGCACACCATGCAGTGCATTTTTCAGGATGCAATGGAACCTGCAGAACTTGATGATTGTTTTCACTCCTTTTTCATAATCGGCAATTTTGTTTGTTTACATAGCCGTTCAATCAGAAATGAGCCTCATCACTAAATACAATTTTACGATAAAAAAGTGGATCAACTCTAAGCTGTTCTAGAGCCAAATCAGCAAACAAACGACGCTTATTATGGTCAAATAGCTTTAGTTCTTGAAATAGTTGGATCTTGTATGGGTGTAGACCAAGATCTTTATGCAAAATTTTCCACGTGGTGGATGCACAGAGTCCAACTTGTTATGAACGTCGACGAATAGACAAATCTGGATCACCATTAACACTATGACTTACAGCAGCGATATTTTCTTCTGTACGTACAGTTCTTTGTCTTATTGTTGTTGCATCGAGTAGAGAAAATGTTGTCCGAAATCTATCGATAGTTCTACGAATAAGCAGTGACGATTTTGTAAACCATAAATTTCACGAAGTGTTCTATAGGTTTGGCGAATAGAACACTGATTTCGGAAATAAATTTCAACAGTTTGTAAACTTTGTTGCGGCGTGAGTCTTTCCAAGATAATTTGTCAATGCTTACTGAACAGAAATGTCAAAACAACATGGCTTCTACCTTCTGTCAAATCACAGTTATCCCTATCGAAAGTTCTATAACTCAAAAAAAAAACACCCGATATCTGAATTTCACAAGATAATTAACTGAAATTTTTTGTGTTCACACTAGCGCGAGTCTTCCGTATTTCATTTCAAGTCACTGACTCATCAAACTGCCCCCGTAAGTGTTGTACAAAAACGTCTGAAATCACACCAGTTCTTTATAGATTTTTATTATCATGGAACTTGAAGGAAACACACTTGAGTCACTCTGTGCTCATCTGAAACTTGTGAACATGCGAATAAATAAAAATATTAATTCTTAGAAATTAAAAATCCGTTATCTTCCCCCAGGATATAGTAACCTAAATATTTATCGCGCTGTTAATGAATTTTTATGGTAGAGTGGCTGCACTTATTCACTGGATATCTTGGGTGTAACTCGAATCATTCCGTTTGAGTGCTGTTATGTCGTGAAAGACCAATAAAATTTCGGTAGCTGAGAGATTTCACTGAATGGTGTGAAGTATTAAGTGTCGCGGCTGATCGTAAATTTTGACCACTAATTAAGATCATTTCAGTCAGATGACACCCATGTCAGGTCGCGAAATGGGTTAAACATTCATGATTTAACGACAAGAGATAATCAATTTAGGAGTTGAACTCGATTCATTTCTTGAATCTGCCGATTTTATTATTGGAACAACGATAAAATCATTATAAGGGCCGATAAACTATAGATATTGCGAGCATCAAGTCACTCCAACAGAAAACAAAGGGATGAATGAAAGAAAGTTGTTTTCATAAATTAAATCTTAATTAATTTGAATCAAAATGAAATGAAGATTGAATGATGATCCCATCAAATACACAGCATGATTCGGCTTGAGAGTTGATGAGGAATCCATACCTAAATTAATACAGTAAATAAAAACAACTTGGCTCAAGTGTCACTGTTTATTTGATGTCTATGTTTCGGGTTTTTAGCCCATTTTCATAACTGAAGAGGACAAAACTTAAAATCCTATTTATAATGGTAGGTAGATCACAGGTACAATTTTGAACAGTGTAGAGCAATGGTGATAAATTAAATTGAAGTTGTTCATTTGTAATTGGTAGCTTCTTACCATGTGCTAAACAAATTTCCAAACTTTCTAAAAGGTCCATTCTTCTGCTTTTATTACCTACGTGTAAAATCTCAGTTCTACTGAATTCCATGAAATGGAATGTTATTTATACAATGTTCGGAAAAACCAGATGATATTTTATTATGTAATATACTTTTTTATTAGGAGTACAAATAAGTTTCCGTGTTTTATTGTAGATGGCGCGGCACGGAGTTTCGGTTAGCTTTCGCAGATAATAACCGGTTTAAAAAATCGTTAGGAAATTCAAGAACAACATAACCTTTTAATATCTTTGATTTTATATTGGTAAAATATAATTTTTATAAGTTAAAAATGTCAAAATTTGAGCCAAGTAAGCGTCATTTGCGGGAAATATTAGTTTACTTCTTTAATTTAAAGAAATCTGCTGCTGAGGCGTATCAATTGCTCGTAGAAGCATATGGTGAGGGTGCTTTGAGTGAGAGAACGTGTCGAGAGTGGTTTCAAAAGTTTAGAAACGGTGATTTCGACGTAAAAGACAAAGATCGCAGTAGAAGGCCAAAAATTTACGAGGATGCAGAATTGGAGGAATTATTGGAGGAAGATCCATCTCAAACACAAAAAGAACTTGCTCTAACATTAGAAGTCACTCAGCAAGCAGCCTCACATCGTTTAAAATCATTAGGAATGATTCATAAACAAAAAAATTGGGTTCCGTACGAATTAAAGCCGAGAGATATTGAACATTGCTCGTCCACATATTGCGGGTCCCGTGAAAAAAAACTTGGAAACACTTGATTGGGAAGTGTTACCCCACCCGCCGTATTCACCAGAAAATGCACCGTCCGATTATCACCTGTTCCGGTCCATGGCACATGCTCTGACAGCGCAGCGGTTCACATCTTATGAGGATACCAAAAATTGGGTTGATTCGTGGATAGCCTCAAAAGACAAGGAGTTCTTCAGACGTGGGATTCGAATGCTGCCTGAGAGATAGGAAAAAGTGGTTGCAAGTGATGGGCAATATTTTAAATAAATTTATATTACCGTTCTTCTATAATAAATATTTAATTTGTGTCAAAAAACGGCGGAAACTTATTTTTACTCCTAATATGTTCTTCTACCCTTATGTTTATAGATCGTTCTTTCTGACGTATGTAAAATGCAGGGAATTCATTACAATATAATTTGTATATACCGCTTTTTTAACACGTTTCACGACAGTCTTTGCTATCGACTAAGAGTGAACCTAAGTTTTTCTTAATTGTACAAATAATATTAATATTAATGGAATGAAATAAGGAATTACTCTGTTTTCTATCACTTTTTATTATAACTGAAATACAGTGACTCGAGTTTCGTAGTGTTTACTACATTTTCAAACTGTAAACACTACGAAACTCGAGTCACTGTATATCAGTTATAATAAAAAGTGATAGAAAACAAAGTAATTCCTTATTTCATTCCATCAAAATGAACTATCACAAAGTAACGGACTACTCCATCCAATATTAATATTATTCTGTTTTAGTCTATTGTAAATTTTGTTACTAATTTGTTGTATGTAGTTTATGCTATGGAAATTTTCTCTGTTCTGAAGTATAGGGTAAAAAGCAGCTAGAGCTTTTTTATGCCGTTTTTGAGTAATTTATCGATTACATTCGTATTGTAACCATTTTTCGACGCTAATGACTTCAAAACTTTAATTTCTTTACTGAATTGTTTTAGCCGTTACTATTTGGTAGTTGATCATAATTAAAACAAATTGTAGAAATTTCTATTATATGTTTTACTACCAAAAAATATATATTACACATTTTCTTGTGACTCGAGTTTCGGGAAATGAACTATCCCATCATCAGAAAACTGAAAACCTAACACTGGTACAGTGGTATTTAAACAAAAGTGATAAATATTTTGAATATTTCAACAGATTCTAGGTAACACCTAATAGTGGTACATAGGTTTACAATCGGAACGTGATAAAAAACCGGGTTAAAAAAGAGGGGCCTTCTAACAGATATCGGAATGTCGGCAATCGACAAAGAAGGTTGTTAAACAGATGGTACCCATTTAAATATCTCAAATAATTTTTGGGGTTACATAGCTCCGTACAGTTATTCATTATTTTTACATTATTTTGTTGTATATCTCAAATATTTGGATTTACAAAGCTCCATACAGTCATTCATTATTTTTTACATTATTTTTATTGTGAACGAATTTGAAAATTTCAATAATCAAGTTTCTTTTCTTCAGTTGAAGAAAATTAAAAATTCATTTCTCTGTCGTACTTTGGTAGCATAAGTCAAAAAGTGGCCAATAGTTTTTCACAATCAGATGTCAATATTGCCTTCAAAACGCAAAACAAATTATCATCGGTATTATTTAACGCAAAGGACCCTACTCCAAACATACACAAATCAGGAGTTTATGAGTTATCATGTTCTACGTGAGTTTCAGGAAAAAATAAACAAAATTCTACTTTTGCCACTCATTGTCTAGAAAACGGTCATTCCTTTCCCACAATAGATAATCTTAAAATTTTATACGTAGAATCAAAAGGGAAGAAACTCGATTATCTAGAATCTGTTGAAATTTTCAAATTAGTTCACAATAACAATAATGTAAAAATAATGAATGACTTTACGGAGCTATGTCGAAAATATTTGAGATATTTAAAAAGTAACATCTGTTTAAAACCTTTTTCGACGAACATAAAATGAATTTAATGAAAAGTAAACAAAAATTCAACTTTTGCCACTCATTCTTTAGAAAAGAGTCATTCATCTTATTAGGAGTACAAATAAGTTTCCGCCGTTTTTCAACACAAATTAAATATTTATCATAGAAGAAAGCTTGCTGAGTGACTTCTAATGTTAGAGCAAGTTCTTTTTGTGTTTGAGATGAATCTTCCTCCAATAATTCCTCCAATTCTGCATCCTCGTAAATTTTTGGTCTTCCACTGCGATCTTTGTCTTCTACGTCGAAATTACCGTTTTTAAACTTTTGAAACCACTCTCGACACGTTCTCTCACTCAAAGCGCCCTCACCATATGCTTCTACGAGCAATTGATGCGCCTCAGCAGCAGATTTCTTGAAATTAAAGAAGTAAACTAATATTTCCCGCAAATGACGCTTACTTGGCTCAAATTTTGACATTTTCAACTTATAAAAATTATATTCTACCAATATAAAATCAATGATGTTAATAGGTTATGTTCTTGAATGTCCAAACTATTTTTTAAGCCGGTTATCATCTGCGAAAACTAACCGAAACTCCGTACCGCGCCATCTACAATAAAACGGCGGAAACTTATTTGTACTCCTAATAAGAAAATTTTGCATGTCTTTTCCTCTATATATTTATGTAATTATTTAATTTAACTGCAAATTCCATGACAATCAAACCGAAACTTCACACATTAGTACAAGAAAGTGTAGAGAATCTAATAGAACAAAAATTCTTTGGCTGCGCTAAAATTCTTTTGTTCCAGAACGCAGTAAAATTTGTCCGAAATTTTTCTTGTCACCCTGTTATTTGTTAGCGTTAATTCCCAACCATCACACCAGATGAAATACCAAAGAGATCGAAAATACGCATACAACACCAAACTGATTGAAATCCTCCCAAATAACGGTTCAGCTAATCCATTACGCGTGCCTTCACCTTCTACAAAAAATCATTCATTCATGTCCGAACAATGTATCACTCGTGGATAATGCACCTCTCTAATGTTATACTTAATTATGAGTCGCTGCAGGCCCCAGACATTAATGTAGACAAATTATAGTTTATTTATCAGCTGCTTAATATGAGCATTAGCTTGTATGATGTCTGCAAAGATCATATCTTAAACAAATGTATGTGTACTCGTGTTGTAGTCGATAAATACAACTGACTCGTACACATAGTAAACTTCTCTCGGTCTCAGGGAAAGTCTTTCTTTACGTTGAGTTTTCATGATCGTAATGAGGATCCTGTCCGTTGATACCGGATATGCGCGATAAATTTCGAAGTGGAATAGGCTGACTTGCTCCTTTTTGAACATGAAGAAATGGGCAGGCAATTACTGGTATTGTCTCTTCGAGAGAGAGTACAATAATTCTCCTCGGCTCAGTCGATCAATCGCAATTAGTGAACGATTTGGTCTTCGATCGGCGGGGGCCCTTGGACGAACGGGATCTGATGGTACTTCTATTGGGGTTTCGCGTTCCCGAAGGAAGATTGACCGTCGCTGTTATTCACCCGGACTGTCGTGTCCGTTTTTCGCGTTTTCCATGAGCTGGGGAAAATGATGACTTTGGGAAAAATAAATCCATCAATTTTTGGGTATTGATTGATATCTCGATGAGTATCGAACAATTTCAGACTTATGCTCGTTTTCAAGGCGACATTTCACACGAAAAATATTCGTAATTCAGGCCTTATTTCATCAATAACACAAGTTATGTTGGCTTCCAAAGCGTCTATTGTCTCTGGTTTATCAGCAAAACCCAATGACTTGACATAACCCCAAAGAAAATCCAGTGAAGTTATGTCGCATAATCTTGGAGGCCAATTAATTGGACCATTTCTCGAAAAAATGTTATCGCCTAATCTTTCAAATCAATTGTTATGGTAGCATCATGAGGTGTAGCACCATCTTGTTGGAACCAAAACACTTCTGGGTGGATACCACTCAAATTTTGAAACGATTATTTGTTTCAAAATTGATCATCGATCTGTAACGAGCACCATTCACTGTAACATTAGCTCCAGCATCGATTTTAAAGAAATATACTCCGATGATGCCTCCAGCGTGTAAAGCACACCATACATTTTTCAGGATGCAATAGAACCTGCAGAACTTCTTGAGGATTGTTTTCATTCCATATACGGCAATTTTGCTTGTTTACATAGCCGTCCAACCAGAAATGAGCTTCATCACTAAATACATTTTTACGATAAAAAAGTGGATCGACTTCAAGCTGTTCTAGGGCCCAATCAGCAAACAAACGAGGCTTATTATGGTCAAGTGGCTTTAGTTCTTGAACCAGTTAGATCTTGTATGGGTGTAGACCAAGATCTTTACGCAAATCTTCCATGTGGTGGATGCACAAAGTCCAACTTGTTGTGAACGTCGACGACTAGACAATTCTGGATCAAGATTAACGCTAGGACTTACAGCAGCGATAGTTTCTTCTGTACGTACAGTTCTTTGTTTTGTTGTTGTTGTTGTTGCATCGAGTAGATAAAATCTTGTCCGAAATCTATTGATAGTTCGACGAATAAGCTGCTCTAATGGACGACTATGTAAACCATAAATTTCACGAAGTGCTAGATAAGTTTGGCGAATAGAACACTGATTTTGAAAATAAATTTCAACAATTTGTAAACGTTGTTGCGGCGTAAGTCTTTCCATGATAATTTGTCAATGCTTACTGAACACAAATATCAAAACAACATGGCTTCTACCTTCTGTCAAATCAGAGTTATCCCAGTTATCAAAAGTTCTATCACTTCAAAAAAAACACCCGATATTTCATGTTATTGACTTTAGTAGTAATCGCGGACTGAAAATGCACATGTCTTAGAATATAAGTAAATGTAAGTTTCGTTTCATATATTATTCCTATTGTTGATATGAAAAGTTAATGTTATTTTTTCTATTCAGTATTTGCGAATTGCAACAATCAGATACCAAAAAGGAAATAGATTAACATATTATAGTATTCATATTCAATGAATGAGGGAATTTCTAAATACGTAGAAATTGTTGTGAAGTGTCCCCCTATCGTTTAATTAAGGAATCTATAGTAGCAGATTCAGGTCCATTATTTCGAATCATCTTTGGATCCCTCACCTAAAGGCATATAACAGACAACATCCTCACGAACCTACCAAACTATATGCAGATCGATATTAGAATTTTGACGCTTAATATGCAACAACTGCAGAAAACCCACCCTTAATAATATCAAAGTAGCAGATCGCAGTAGGTTGAGATCCTTGAGTAAAATCCAGGAAATCCACCAAATGATCTTCTCTATGAGCAAATGAAGACAGACACGATTCTAAGTAGAATTCAAACCTTAGGAAATAAATTTTGTGAGGAGAGCAGGCAACATCTTAATCCTACAGCCCGTTGTTGCACTAGATCCTAAACAGGAACAAAGCGTATCAGCAAAAACCAATGACTTGACATAACCCCAAAGAAAATAAACCAGTGGAGTTATGTCACATGATCTTGGAAGCCAATTAATTGTACCATTTCTCGAAATGATGTTATCGCCAAATCTTTCTTTCAATAAATCAATTGTTACGGTAGCAGGATGAGGTGTAGCACCATCTTTTTAGAACCAAAACATTCTGGGTCGATACCATTCAAATTTTGATACAAATAATCATTGATCATCGATTTGTAACGAACACCATTCACTGTAACATTAGCTCCAGCATCGTTTTTAAAATAATATGGACCCATGATGCCTCCAGCGTTTAAAGCACACAATACAGTGCATTTTTCAGGATGCAATGGAACTTGCAGAACTTCTTGAGGATCGTTTTCACTCCATATACGGCAATTTTGCCTGTTTACATAGCCGTTCAACCAGAAATGAGATTCATCACTAAACACAATTTTATGGTAAAAAAGTGGATCAACTTTAAGCTGTTCTACGGTCCAATCAGCAAAGAAACGACGCTTATTATGGTTAAGTAGTTTTAGTTCTAGAACCAGTTGGGTCTTGTTTGGGTGTAGACCAAGATCTTTACGAAAAATTTTCCATGTGGTGGATTCACAGAGTCCAACTTGTTGTGAACTTCGACGAACAGACAAATCTGGATCATCATTAACACTATGACTTACATCAGCGATATTTTATTCTGTACGTACAGTTCTTTGTCTTGTTGTTGTTGTTGCATCTAGTAGAGAAAATGTTTTCCGAAATCTATCGATAGTTCGACGAATAAGCTGCTAGGATGGACGATTATGTAAACCATAAATATCACGAAGTGCTCTATAAATAGCGAATAGAACACTGAATTTGAAAATAAATGTCAACAATTTATAAACGTTGTTGCGGCGTGAGTCTTTCCATGATAATTTGTCAATGTTTAGTGAACAGAAATGTCAAAACAACATGGCTTCTACCTTCTGTCAAATCACAGTTATCTCTATCGAAAGCTCTATCACTCTAAAGAAAACACCCGATACATGGTGTTAAAAATTAAAGTCAACAAAGGGAAAATTCGGTACAATTTATTGTATCTCTTGGATAAAGGAGCAAATTCAAGTAGGGCCGCTGAAATTGTGAATGGTGGTGATTCTGCAACAGCTAAAGATCGACCATAAAACATTTTTGAACCATTTGCACAAAGCTGGATTCAATAAGAAGCTTGATGCTTAGATGTCCCACCAATTAACATCAAAAACGTGATTCATCGAATTACATCTGCGAAGCCGTGGCCAAACGGAATGAAATCGACGCATTTCTTAAACAGAAGATTCTACTTTGATTTGGGGGGACTGGAAAGGAATCATTTAATATGATTCAATTCAATATGGCCAAAGACCAAATTTGTATGTCTACTGTCAATAACTGGACCGTTTGAAGCTTGCGATTGACCAGAAACAGTCAGAATTTACCGACAGAAGTGATGTTGTATTCCTCCACGACAACGCTAAGCCACACACGTCTCGCCAAGGACTCCGGGAGCTTAGTTGGAAAGTTTTAATGCGTCCACCGTACAGGGCGTCCCAACAAAAATTTGGCCTGCCCAGAACTTAGAAACGAAGAATTTTCGAAGGTTTTAAAGGAGACGAATTTTTATCATGAGATTGTTCCAAAAAACCAAGATCTACAAAACCAGGATATACAAGATCCCATGAAGGTGGCATCAGCACCAAAATTTTTTGAACAGGATGATATCATCCATCTGAGACGTAATGGAGGTTGGAAAAGTTCTTTACAGCCGAGGGATACATTGAAGAAAGTATTAATAATTAAGAATTGAAACGGCACAGAAAATATTGGGTAAAGGTGAATTATCTGAAGTGAAAATTGTTGAATCGTTAACAATGGCGGAACGTACATTTTGGACCCATCTAGACTTTCTTCAGCGTCTGGAATTGTCATAAAAAAATTGTAAAAACTGTATCGTTTTTTTTTTAGAGTGATGGAACTTTCGATAGGGATTACAGCTTATTCGTCGAACTGTCGACAGATTTTGGACAACATTTTCTCTACTCGACGCAACAACAACAACAAGACAAAGAACTGCACGCACAGAAGAAAATATCGCTGCTGTAAGTCATAGTGTTAATGATGATCCAGATATGTCTATTTGTCGACGTTCACAACAAATTTGGACTCTGTGCATCCACCACATGGAAAATTTTGCGTAAAGATCTTGGTCTACGCCCAAACAAGATGCAACTGGTTGAAGAACTAAAGCCACCTGACCATAATAAGCGTCGTTTGTTTGCTTATTGGGCCCTAGAACAGCTTGAAGTTGATCCACTTTTTTATCGTAAAGTTGTGTTTAGTGATGAAGCTCATTTTTGGTTGAACGGCTATGTAAACAAGCAAAATTGCCGTATATGGAGTGAAAACAATCCTCAAGAAGTTCTGCAGGTCCCATTACATCCTGAAAAATGCACTGTATGGTGTGCTTTACACGCTGGAGGCATCATCGGTTCATATTTATTCAAAAACGATGCTGCAGCTAATGTTACAGTAAATGGTTCTCGTTACAGATCGATGATCAATGATTATTTGTTTCCAAATTTGAATAGTATCGAGCCAGAAGTGTTTTGAAGCCAACAAGATGGTGCTACACCTCATGCTGCTACCGTAACAATTGATTTATTAAAAGAAAGATTTGGCGATAACGTTATTTCGAGACTTGGCCCAATTAATTGGGCTCCAAGATCATGCGACTCCACTGGATCATTTTCTTTGGGGTTATATCAAGCCATTGGTTTATTCTAATAAACCACAAACAATAGACTCTTTGGAAGCCAACATAACCCGTGTTATTGATGAAATAAGGCCTGAATTACTCGAAGAAGTGGTCCAAAATTGGTCTGGTCGAATGCAGTTTCTCAGAGCTAGTTGTGGTGGACGTATGCCGGAAATTATCTTTAAAACATGAATGTCATAAAATTATATTTCAAATAAAAAAAAATTTGGCTTAAATCTTACTTTAAATGCGTTTTATTTCAATTTAAAGATCTATCATTTTAAAAAAACACCCGACATAATTTTGTGCTCTTTATACACTAATAGCTATTCCACAACGCTGTGCAATATTGCTTTTGCATCAATAACAGATCCTGAAGGGGTCATTCGACGGCTTCGCGAACCTGACAGAAATCAAAAGGATTCCATCACACCAACACGAATCGTAGGTCGAATATTTCCCTATCCGTACGCCATTCAATCAGTCAACAATTGTACAGAACTATTGAAATGCGTGTTTAACAATTTACATAAATAATTCCCGGCTCGGATCCAAATAGACAGTTATGGCACCCATAAACATCGACTGTTTTATTGAATCGTCCCGCGGAATATCAACTAGATAATTCACAGCGGAATTGCCTGAAATCGGCAAACATTCATTTCTGCGAACGGAAGTCGGATCGGACTAATGCCCAACTTAAGCTGTTACTTATTAGAAATGTATTTACTACCTTACCTGGTTTATGCTAATGTTATTTTGAATAAACATAAGTCGTCTCAATTAAAAGTGATTGCATTTGGAGTATATTCTACGGAACGGTTATGGTTATTATTTTCCTCAAGGAGTGTCGTTTGGGTTGCAAGGAAATATGAGTAATTTCAGAATTTGATTGGATCTTGCACAGTGGGGAGAAGTATTTTTTTTCAGTGGAAATTTATTCGAATCTAACTACGCTGACGTGAAGATGTAAAAAGGATATAGAATGCAATATACAGCTGTTAATGTTCCCTGTGTTACTGGACACAGAAGTTGCTACATTAACAGTTTACGATTCGAAAGACTATTCAATGAGTTTTGTTCCATTCGTTTCAGTGAAGTTATATCCAGTGTTTTTTTAGAGTGATAGAACTTTTGATAGAGATTACTGTGATTTGACAGAACTTAGAAGTCATTTTTGCAGCAACAACAAGACAAAGAACTGCAGGTACAGAAGAAAATATCGCTTCTGTAAGTCATAGTGTTAATGATGATCCAGATTTGTCTATTCGTCGACGTTCACAACAAGTTGGACTCTGTGCATCCACCACATGGAGAATTTTGCGTAAAGATCTTGGTCTACACCCATCCAAGATCCAACTGGTTCAAGAACTAAAGCCACTTGACCATAATAAGCGTCGTTTGTTTGCTGATTGGGCCCTAGAACAGCTTGAAGTTGATCCACTTTTTTATCGTAAAATTGTGTTTACTGATGAAGCTCATTTCTGGTTGAACGGCTATGAAAACAAGCAAAATTGCCGTATATGGAGTGAAAACAATCCTCAAGAAGTTCTGCAGGTTCCATTGCATCCTGAAAAATGCACTGTATGGTGTGCTTTACACGCTGGACGCATCATCGGTCCATATTTCTTTAAAAACGATGCTGGAGCTAATGTTACAGTGAATGGTGCTCGTTACAGATCGATGATCAAAGATTATTTGTTTCAAAATTTGAATGGTATCGACCCAGAAGTATTTTGGTTCCAACAAGATGGTGCTACACCCCATGCTGCTACCGTAACAATTTATTTATTGAAAGGCAGATTTGGCGATAAAATTATTTCGAGAAATTATCCAATTAATTGGCCTCCAAGATCAAGTGACATAACTCCACTGGATTTCCTTTGGGGTTATGTCAAGTCATTGGTTTATGCTGATAAACCATAAACAATAGACGCTTTGGAAGCCAACATAACTCGTGTTATTGATGGAATAAGGCCTGAATTACTCGAAAAAGTGGTCCAAAATTGTTCTGGTCGAATGTGGTTCCTCAGAGCTAGTCTTGGTGGACATATGCCGGAAATTATTTCTAAAAAATAAATGTCATAAAATTATCTTTCAAACAAAAAAAATTTGGCTTCAATCTTGATTTAAATGTGTTTTATTTCAATTTAAAGTCTACCACTCTAAAGAAAATACTCGATACTATTATTGCCTCTACTATTTGATATAATACACTTATCAAAAATTGGAGTAGATAATTTGCGTACATATAATACTCAATAGATTCTGGTGAAGGTAACTTTGAGAAGAAACATTTCAGCAAGATCTTGAAAACTTGGCAAATACTTTTAGTGTTTTTTTTTCCTGGAAATGCAAACTTTGTAAATAAATCAGAATCAAATAGTAAATAATGTTAATAGAAGCTCATTTCACGTGTTTCCTATTACCAATAGAGAGCTCATCAACATAGTGAATAAGATGAGAAATACAAACTCTTGAGGGTACGATGGTTACTGATACCTGTTATTAAAAGTACTTTATAGTTGGTAGCGGGTCCGTTGGCTTATATTATGCCTCAAAATAGCTTTAATCAAACCCCTGCATAAGAAAGAAAATGTACATGATGTCAATAATTTCCGTCCAATTAGTTTACTCAGTTGTTTCGCAAAAATATTCGAGAAATTTTTGGTCGGTAGGCTTTGCTCATTCATGAGTGAGTTCAAAATTTTCTCTGAGAAGCAACATGGCTATCTAAAAAACAGAAGTACTGCTACAGCGATGTATGAATTAGTATGTGATATTGTTGATGCTTTGGAGAGTGATGAAGTGTCGGTTGGGCTTTTTCTAGATTTATCTAAGGCATTCGATAGCATGAATCATGAATACCTTTTGAAAAAACTCTCTTCATGTGGTATTCGTGATTGTCAACTGGAGTTGCTCAGGAGCTACTCGTCTGATCGAGTTCAGAGGGTTTGTGTTGATAGTGAGAGTCCAGAGTATGTCAGAGGATAAATATGTCAACATAGGAGTTCCCCAAGGAAGTAATCTGGGACCCTTTTTGTTTCTGATATACATCAACTCGACCTCTTGTTGTTTGTTGACGATGCGAGTGCTTTGCTGGGTAGCAGAAATCTTAATTCGAGTATTGAGCAACTTAGACTAGCCTTCGATTCAGTACAGCATTGGTGCACTCAAAATGAGTTACTTCTCAATGCCAGTAAGATTGATTGTGTGATATTTAAAACGTTTTAGTCTAAAAATATGTATCCTCGGTCAATAATTCTGTCTTCGACAGAATTTCTTGCAGTTTCGTTCGATTGTCATCTGGAATGGAATGATCATGTGAGTCAGGTCAGCAAAAAAGTCGATAAATTTTTGTACATGATCAGGGTATTGTCACGGAGATTCGCATGGAACTTTTAAAAGAGTTTATCATGCAAATTTGTTTCACTTCTGAGGTACGGGCTTGTCATATGGGGTGGGAGCGGTGATTTGAATTTGATTCTGCAGAAATACGCCTTGAGGGGAATGATAGGATTGAATTATAAAGAATCATGCAGAGGTCATTTTAGAAATAATTCCATGCTCACACTTCCGGGACTATATGTTTTGGAATGTCTGCTATTTGTGAGAAAACATCCCCAATATTCTAATGATCTGTAGAATGAAAACAACACAAAACTTACTGTTCTATGTCACTTTCCTAGGCATTCCTTAACACTTACTGAAAGAAACACAAAATATATGTGTATAAGTTTGTTCAATGTACTACGTAAGGAGTTCATCAATGTTCATCAAATAATTTAAGAAAATTCAAAATCGAATGAAATAAGGAATTACTGTGTTTTCTATCACTTTTTATTATAACTGATATAGAGTGAATCGAGTTTCGTAGTGTTTACTTCATTTTCAAACTGAACGAACAAATTAGATCTCAACTATTATATATGGGGATTGTAGGCTTCGGCAGAGCTTCGAAGAGAGGGGTTTTCCAAAGTTCCGTCTGTTCGTTAAGTAGTTTTATTATTGGTACGTGCTTTTTATATTTTTCAATTTCTATGGATTCCAGGATGTCAAGTTTTTTCCCTTTCGCTTCCACGTGCAAGATAACAAGGTTGTTCAATTCTGGGAACGTGTGATCTGTAGTGAAGAAATGGTTCGCAAAATTGGAATTATTCTTCCGGTTCCTAAAAGCAGATTCATGCTCTTTGTACCTTTTATGGAAAGGTCGGCCCGTTTGACCTATATACACACTATTACACTCTTGACAACTTAATTTATAGACTCCAGAATTATTCAGTCGGTTCTGTTTGTCTTTCGGATTAAAAAAGAGATTAGAAATTTTATGGGAGGGTGTGAAAGCTGTTACTATGTTAATTTTTGATAAAATTCGAGCTATTTTTTTGTGAAATTGGTCCAAAATATGTTAGTTTTATAAATTTATTGTTATTATGATCTGATTTGGAGATGGGGTAAATTTGTTTACGAATTAGTTGCTTCTGTTTTATGTTTATGATGGAATTTATAGTTTTGGTTTCGAACTGATTTTTTGTGGCTATTTGTCTGATTGTATTCAATTCCCTCTTTAACGTAATATTATCTAAAGGAATTGAAAATGCTCTATGTACCAAACTAAAATTTTTGCAGATATAGAACCTTATTCGGTTAGGGAATTTATTGAATATTCTTTCAGATCTTGTAGAAGGTATGATAGTTTTTGACGGTTTCCTCTTTTCATTTTTACGATTGCATTAATTATGACAATAAAGTTTATGCTATGTTATAATAATTTAACAGGTTATCCATTTCGTGGTACGGATTTCAATGACATATGTCGGACAGAACTGTGATCCTCATATGTTCAGTTGAAGTTGAGCCATTTAACAATAAGGATAGTTTATCTATTTGTGAAAAAAAATTGTGAAAACTTACTACAAAAACAATGATTTTGTAGTAAGTACGTTACGTGCATTACGGGCAGATTCATTGGTCGACAAGATTTTTCTGACACAGGAAAAATATTCCTGAAGCCCTAACATGTAACACTTCTCAATAGCTCAAAAAGACCATTTTGCATTAGCAAGTAGTCAATTTTATGAGAGGAGGTTTAAAATGGATGCATGTTATAACAGGAAAAGTACCTTACATGTGATGTTTACAGTATAAGACATAAAATTAAGATTAAAAATCAGCCTTCTGTTGAGTTTCGAAGTGGAGTGGTTCCCTGTGTATAGATAAGAAAGTTTTTTAAGGACGAAAATGTCGAGACAGCAGTTGCAAAATCTCTCCTGACAAATTCTGCTATATTCGTGGAGAATTTATGGTGGAATCATAAGCCATTTTCTGAAAATGTTGAAAAAGCCTACTTCTAGGTGTTCTAATTGGAGATCAAGACAAGCAGTGGGCTTCCCATGTGTAATATGTTACTTGTAGAGTATCATTGGTGCAGTGGATGAATGGGAAGAGAAAAAGCATGATATTTGAATTCCCTATGGTATAACTAGAAGTCACTAATCATTTAGACGATTACTATTTTTGCCTGACAAAGACTGAAGGTTATTGAGAAAAGAGAAAGCACAAGATCGACTATCCAAATTGGCAGTCTGTAATACGACCTGTTCCTCATAATGCAGATTTACCAGTGCCGATTGCAGCTTTAAATCCGTTAGATGTTGTTTTGGAAGATATTGAAGACAATGCATCCTCAGGCAGCTCTGAAGAACAGTGTTCCGACCCTACTTTTACTCTAGGTCCCAGTTCTGGCCAGCCACATTTAATTGTTCGAAGTGAGTTAAATGATTAAGTACGTGATTTGGAGTTATCAAAGCAAAAGTCCGAGCTTCTTGGCTCCCGTCTTAAGGAATGGAACTTTTTAGGCAACGAAACAAAAATTACGAATTTCAGAAAAAGAATTGCTCCGTTTTCTGCATTCTACAGTATGGAAAATTCGTTGTGTGTGTGTGTACTGATATATTCATGCAGGAACTTGATATTCAGCATTCCCCCTCTGAGTGGCAATTATTCAAAGGTTCGTAAAAATACAGTTTGAAAGCTGTGTTATTTCATAATGGAAATTTAAAACCCTCCATACCAGTTGCGCATTCAGTTACTATGAAAGAAAGTTAGGAAAATATGCGCACTCTTTTGGATAAAATGAACTACACCACGTATGAATGGTAGATATGTGGGGATTTAAAAGTTATAGGAATCTTAGTGGGACTTCAGGGAGTATTTACAAAATATTTCTGTTTTCTTTGTCTATGGAAAAGTCGTACAGTAAATTATATAACAAGAATTTGGCCAGAAAGAAGTGTATTTCAACCGGGATCTCAAAGTGTTAAGTTTACACCTCTTGTAGGCCCGAAAAATGTCCTTCTGCCTCCTCTTCACATTAAACTTGGGCTGATGAAAAACTTTGTGAAGGCTATGAATAAAGATGGTGATGGATTCAAATACTTAAAACAAGTCTTTCCCAAGTTAAGTTATGCCAAATTAAGGGAAGGCATTTTTATTGGACTAAAAATCAGAAAATTGCTGGCTGATGTTAATTTTGCAGGAAATCGGAGCATGAAACTCATTTGTTAGTGTAGTAAGAGGATTTTTGGGCAACAATATGGGTGCAAACTACCAACAGTTAGTTAATGAACTATTATAAAATAATTTTTTTCAATATACGTCAGATATTGTCATAACATTAAATGTTGTTTTATAAATTTAAGAACAAAAAGGTACGTGTTACAACTTTTCATTTCACATTTTCGTATTTGGATACGTTCATTCTACCACAATATGCTGTTCAGCTTTATGTTACAATGAAAAAATTTGTTTGTCGGCCAGACTTCAACAGAATGTGTATAATTCGATACATTAACATTCCCAAATGACTAATGGAGAAGCTTCTTCTTTAAGAGTTCGTTAAAAAATAGGTTAATTCCTCAGAATCACTCAACGGCCTCTTAAAACGATTCCACCGAAGTAGTAAACGAAAATATAAACGCTATACACGCCTCCTGCGATAAATTTTTGCCATTATAATCAATGAGCAAAACCACCATATATCATTATTAAATTTCAATTTGAGAAATCCATCGCGCTTCAATGTATCAAGCAAACATCAAACATCTGATTACAATCTTCCATTCTAATAATTACTCATTATCGAGGAAATTACTATTTGAGACGTGAATATTAACGAGATGTTTGTTCTTGTTCGTCAATCCAATAACTGCTAGGAGATATACCGTTGCTATCATGCGCAGATTATTTTTTTTTGTGGAGGAAGTAGATCAGAAATATTCAGTCAAACGTCTGTCAGTCTGACCTGGTTTAATGAGTAAGGATAATCGGCCACAATATGCGCATATAATGGCTTGAACTATACTGTAAGCTCGAACTGAGGATGGCATGGTAATCTCGAGTTCCTTATATGGTAATGAATTGAAACTACATGTATGTAGCAGGATCAAATAGAGTTTATTGGGGATAAGGTATGTGGTACTGAAGGAATATTTCCATACGTTCTTTGTGGGATAAAATTGCAATAACAGTATCGGGTGTTTTTTTTGGAGTTATAGAACTTTCTATAGGGATAACTGTGATTTGACAAAAGGTAGAAGACATGTTGTTTTGACATTTCTTTTCAGTAAGCATTGACAAATTATCATGGAAAGACTCACGCCGCAACAACGTTTACAAATTTTTGAAATTTATTTTCAAAATCAGTGTTTTATTCGCCAAACTCACAGAGCACTTCGTGAAATTTATGGTTCACATAATCGTCCATCAGAACAGCTTATTCCTACGATAGATTTCGGACAACATTTTCTCTACTCGATGCAACAACAATAATAAGACAAAGAACTGTACGTAAAGAAGAAAATATCGCTTCTGTAAGTCATAGTGTTAATGATGATCCAGATTTGTCTGTTCGTCGACGTTCACAACAAGTTGGACTCGGTGCATCCATTACATGGAAAATTTTGCGTAAAGACCTTGGTCTACACCCATACAAAATCCAACTGGTTCAAGAACTAGAGCCATAATAAGCGTCGTTTGTTTGCTGACTGGACCTTAGAACAGCTTGAAGTTAATCCACTTTTTATCGTAAAATTGTGTTTAGTGATTAATCTCATTTCTGGTTGAACGGCTATGTAAACAAGCAAAATTGCCGTATATGGAGTGAAAAATGCACTGTATGATGTGCTTTGCTTTACACACTGGAGGCGTCATCGGTCCATATTTCTTTAAAAACGATGCTGAAGCTAATGTTACAGTGAATGGTGCTCGTTACAGATCGATAATCAATGATTATTTGTTTCAAAATTTGAATGGTATCGACCCAGAAGTGTTTTGGTTCAAACAAGATGGTGCTACACCTCACGCTGCTATCTTTACAATTGATTTATTGAAAGAAGGATTTGGGGATAACATTATTTCGAGAAATGATCCAATTAATTGGCCTCCAAGATTATGCGACATAACTCCACTAGATTATTTTCTTTGGGGTTATGTTGAGTCATTGGTTTATGGTGATAAACCAGAAACAATAGACGCTTTGAAAGACCATGAATCTCATATCGACGAAAAGCTCTTACGAAATGTCATGCAATAATGGTGTGATAAAATAGTGTTGCATTTGAAAAAATCGAGTTAATTGAATTTGTTATTTGTCATTTAAAAAACGATGTAGTAGACGATAGAACACCGACATCAAATTTATGCCTATTTCAGAAGATGCACAGAAGCTTAAGGAATCGACTGGAAAAAAGATGACTGAATTATGTTGAACGGTTCCGAAGTTATGACTTTTTCTGTAGGTTTACGCACGACGCTATTTCGAAACATAAATTGACATAGGTCAAAAACTAATGCAGATGAGTCAATGAAACCTGGATGCGTTTTATCGACAATTAAGTGGCAAATCCAAAGATATATAAAAATAGAGGGTTGTCATTTAAAAAACCGAACCTATATATGTATTTCATTTTCGGACATCCTGTATGTGGATGAAAATATTTTCAGGATGTGCGGATTGTACTAACTATCGTTTGGAAAAAATAATCAAGTCGATAGCTTGAATAGGAACAAAGTTATGGAACATTTACGCACCCCTGGGTCACCCTGTATATACTATCGAAATTTCATCCGGTATTATTCATAATAGCCCATACACGATATAGTTCGTTGAATTCAGGTTATTGAGGAGATCTACAAAATATAAGAATATACAGGTGTTCCATTTAAAATAAAGACGATGGACTATGCTGGACTTGTAGGCTGGAATGAGCTTGTATATTTAAATGTATGTTTTAAAAGCCCACTATTGAGCTTATTCGTCGAACTATCGATAGATTTCGGCCAACATTTTCTCTACTCGACGCAACAACAACAACAAAACAAAGAACTGTACATACAGAAGAAAATATCACTGCTGTAAGTCATAGTGTTAATGATGATCCAGGTTTGTCTATTCGTCGACGTTCACAACAAGTTGGACTCTGTGCATCCACCACATGGAAAATTTTACGTAAAGATCTTACTGGAGCTTATCTGGAGCTAATGTTACAGTGAATGGTGCTGGTTACAGATCGATGTTCAATGATTATTTGTTTCAAAATTTGAATGGTATCGACCCAGAAGTGTTTTGGTTCCAATAAGATGGTGCTACACCTCATACTGCTACCGTAACAATCGATTTATTGAAAGAAAGATTTGGCGATAACATTATTTCGAGAAGTGATCCAATTAATTGGCCTCCAAGATCATGCGGCATAACTCCACTGGATTATTTTCTTTGAGGGTTATGTCAAGTCATTGGTTTATGCTGATAAACCTGAAACAATAGACGCTTTGGAAGCCAACATAACTCGTGTTATTGATGATATAAGGCCCGAATTACTGTAAAAAGTGGTCCAAAATTGGTCTGGTCGAATGCGGTTCCTCAGCTCTAGTCGTGGTGGACATATGCCGGAAATTATTTTTAAAACATAAATGTCATAAAATTATCTTCCAAATAAAGAAGAAATTTGGCTTCAAACTTAATTTAAATGTGTTTTATTTCAATTTAAAGTTCTATCACTCTAAAAAAACACCCGACATAAGTGTTTACCACACTGTATACAATTTTAAGTGTAGTAATTGTAATTTCAAGTGCGGAAATTATGTATGTCGTAATACAAACCGTCCTACGAGCTGCAAATCATCCTAAAATATGGTGCGCCAGAAGACAATGCAAAAAGGCTGAAAATAATTTTTGTTCGAAACTGGCGGTGTAATGGAAGCTCGAACGTTCGATAAATCTTCAAATTTGATTTATCTCGCATGCGATTATGCGAAATGAACATTGTAGTGAAGTATCTGCCCATCGTGGGTTGTACCAGAACGAGATAATGCAAACGTGTCAAGAAATTCCGCCAAAAAATGACATATGGACCTTGTAATGAGCCTTTTTGAAGATATGAATTATGTGCGATGCAGCATAATCATTAAGTTGAACATTGGACTCACTACCTTAATCAAAATTCGGATGATTTGGTCATTTATTTTTATTGCGTTCGTTCACCGTATATCCATCCTACCGTATTCTTACGACATATTTTACATTAAGATCATTAAGTCGCTTCTGTTAACGAGTTTTTAGTGATAGTCCTTTTTCCCAACCGTCTTAAACTAACTAGCTCTGAGGAACTAGATCAATTTTAGACCACTTTTTCGAGTAATTCAGGCCTTATTTCTTCAATGACACGAGTTATGTTGGTTTACAAAGCGTCTATTGTTTCTAGTTTATTAGCATAAACTAATGACTTAATATATCCCCAAATAAAATAATCCAGTGGAGTTATGTCGCATGATCTTGGAGGCCAATTTATTGGACCATTTTTCGAAATAATGTTATCGCCTAATCTTTCTTTCAATAAATAAATTGTTACGGTTGCATCATGAGGTGTAGCACCATCTTGTTGGAACCAAAACACTTCTGGGTCGATACCATTCAAATTTTGAAACAAATAATTATTGATCATCGATCCGTAACAAGCACCATTCACTATAACATTAGCTCCAGCATCGTTTTTAAAGAAATATGGACCGATGATGACTCCAGCGTGTAAAGCACACCATACAGTGCATTTTCAGGATGCAATGGAACCATCAGTACTTCTTGTTTTCACTCCAGATACGGAAACTTTGCTTGTTTACATAGCCGTTCAACCTGAAATGAGCTTCATCACTAAACACAATTTTAGAATAAAAAAGTGGATCAACTTCAAGCTGTTCTAGGGCCCAATCAGCAAACAAACGACGCTTATTCTGGTCAAGTGGCTTTAGTTCTTGAACCAGTTGGATCTTGTATTGGTGTACACCAAGATCTTTACGCAAAATTTTCCATGTGGTGGATGCACAGAGTCCAACTTGTTGTGAACGTCGACGAATAAACAAATCTGGATAATCATTAACACTATGACTTACAGCAGCGATATTTTCTTCTGTACGAACAGTTCTTGTCTTGTTGTTGCATCGAATAGAGAAAATGTTGCCCGAAATCTATCGATAGTTCGACGAATATGCTGCTCGGATGGACGTCTATGTAAACCATAAATTTCAAGAAATGCTCTAAAAGTTTGGCGAATAGACCACTGATTTTGAAAATAAATTTCAACAATTTGTAAACGTTGTTGCGGCGTCAGTCTTTCCATGATAATTTGTCAATGCTTACTGAACAGAAACGTCGAAACAACGTGACTTATATCTTCTGTTCAATCCCAATTATACCTATCGAAAGTTCTATCACTCTAAAAAAACACTCTATATAAAAAATCGTCCCCTGAATCCTTATGGAACTTGCACTCAACCAAAGTGCCAGACAGATTCTTCTTTTTCTGTAAAATAACAAAGGAGGACAGACGGTAATTCCTAGATCAGCGATGCTACAAAGCTGATAACGCTTTTCCAATGATAAAAGTCTGAAATCCATGGTCTAAAAATAGAATAAAGCCTAGGGATACAAGCGTTAATAGTGTTGATAATATCGAAGGCGATTCTCTGCACTTTGTTTCAACCTCATGCTATCTCTCGAATCTTTTGCTAGAATATATAGGTACTAATAAACAGAAAAGTTTCCTGAAGGAATAATTGTGTGCTGCGTCATGCTTCGATAGTGGTATTTAAAATATAGCACATATTGTCGTTCATCACCGGCAATTTATGCTAATTCGATGGTCTGATGAATATCTTAATCAGCTATGGTTGACACCAAAATATGTTCAGTATTCGATTTATTCCTCGAGGAAGATTTCAGAAGTTGTCTCGTGGAGAGATTAATGGTAGTCCCTTGACTTGTTGCACCTTACCGAAAGCAGATAGGATCTTGTTTATTTCTGAACAGTCAACATCTCTTCTTTGTCCATGTCCTTCAGAACATTCCGTCCAAATTTGGATTGAAAAGGCTTTCAGCACTTCGTTGCTTATATTGTTAATTGATAAGTAATGGGTTTTCCTATAGAAATGAAAACATGGAAGGAGTAACAACAAGACAAAGAACTGTACGTACCGAAGAAAATATCGCTGCTGTAAGTCATAGTGTTAATGATGATCCAGATTTGTCCATTCGTCGACGTTCACAACAAGTTGGACTCTGTGCATCCACCACATTGAAAATTTTGCGTAAAGATCTTGGTGTACACCCATACAAGATCCAACTGGTTCAAGAACTAAAGCCACTTGACCAGAATAAGTGTCGTTTGTTTGCTGATTGGGCCCTAGAACAGCTTGAAGTTGATCCACTTTTTTATCGTGAAATTGTGTTTAGTGATGAGGCTCATTTCTGGTTGAACGGCTATGTAAATAAGCAAAATTGCCTTATATGAAGTGAAAACAATCCTCAAGAAGTTCTGCAGATTCCATTGCATCCTGAAAATGCACTGTATGATGTGGTAACACGCTCGAGGCATCATCGGTCCATATTTCTTTAAAAACGATGCTGGAGCTAATGTTACATTGCATGGTGCTCGTTACAGATCGATGATGAATGATTATTTCTTTCAAAATTTGAATGGTATCGACCCAGAAGTGTTTTGATTCCAACAAAATGGTGCTACACCTTATGCTGCTACCGTAACAATTGATTTATTGAAAGAAAGACTTGGCGATAATATTATTTCGAGAAATGATCGAATTAATTGACCTCCAAGATCATGCGACCTAACTCTACTGGATTATTTTCTTTTGTGGTTATGTCAAATCATTGGTTTCTACTGATAAACCAGAAACAAAAGACGCTTTGAAAGCCAACATAATTCGTGTTACTGATGAAATAAGTCCTGAATTACTCGAAAAATTGATCCAAAATTGTACTGGTCGAATGCGGTTCATCAGAGCTAGTCTTGGTGGATATATGCCGGAAATTATTTTTAAAACATAAATGTCATAAAATTATCATTTAAATAAAAAATAAGATGGCTTCAATCTTAATTTAAATGTGTTTTATTTCAATTTAAAATTCTGTCACTCTAAAAAAAACACATATAATATAATAATATATATCTTTTGTTCTTATCGAAGATATCTTCATTATTTTTTATAGATTCACCTAAACAATTTATTGCTTTATATGAAATATTGAGATTTCTTCAAATATATAGCTATCAGTTGAGATTTTCTTCCTCTATCCGGTAAGCAATTATAGTTTTCATTTTTTATTCTAATTTGTGGGTAAACTAATGACATGGATTGTTTTTGTTGAATTTTATTATTTAATAGTTTGTGGATAATTGATAGGTTACACTCATTATTTACTGCAATTTATTTGATTATACTGAACTCTATCTCAAAAGAATTCTGTGATATAGGTACGTTAACCAGTCTATACAGCATACTATTGTATGATCCTAATTCATGTGGTAAGGGGTGATTTGAAGAGGATTGTATTGGGCAGTCTGTCTGTGTTTGTTTGCGATTAATCTAAAAATCATGTCTATTAGTAATTGTAGGTTTTCAAATCTCATCATTACGTCTAATTTTAAATATAAAGGCTGTCTTTAGATTGTCAATGAACATGAAATACGTCGAAATTTGGAAATAGGTGTTTTATCACTTCTGTATTTATCCCTTTTGTTTTTTTCATGATGTCATCATTATACTTGAAACTTATATAATTAATTCTCAATTTCTCATGTGATTAATGAATTAACAAACTGTCCTCTCATCCGATATGAATTTTTGATCTATTCACTGATCCACAATGATATTGCTTGTTGAATTTCAGTTCACTTGGTATATTGTCTAAAGGACGAATGAATTAAATAACGATAAGAAACCTGGTTTCCAAAAAATAGACACCTAAAAAAAATCTACTATTCATTCATTGAACTTTGAAGCGAATCACGGTAACTAAAGCTTGAAACTCACCCATGGAAGAACTGTACTCTCCAATGTATCGTTTAGTTAGGTAACGGACTGTAACAGCTGAAACAGAAAGATTAAATAAGAATTAATGTTTGACGGACGAAGCAGCTCTTATCGAGTTTGGTATGAAGTGAGCTTAATGTCGGCTATTTCCGATGGGTATTGATCAATGGTCAATAAATACATTCCAAATTCGTCCGATCGCTTGATTACAAGTTTATATGTCACATGGGTGTTGGGAGCATGGATTGAATACATAATTAAAGTGCTTAATTAACTTGTATATACAGGATGTTCTCAAAAGTGTTTTTACATGCTTCATATTAACTTGATCTACATGTTTGTACATATCTGTTTTACTACATTGTGAAAATTGTGAAAAAATAAATATCAGTTTGCTTGAATTGGCTCGATGTATGATAAATACATTAGTGTTGCCATGAAGGGCGAATATAGCTGAATGGCTGAATTGTATTAATTGGATATTACAGCGCACTGATGATTGAAGCCAATAAGCATCGAAAAATGCTTCTTATGTCCCAGTAATCAACAAAACCTATTCGGGTTTATTAATAAGGAGTATGAGCTATAGTGATAAAAAGTTATAGAAATCGAGACAGTGTAACATATAGCTGTATAACAATTCTATACTCGAACAAACTCGACAAGGTTTTGTTGATCAAAGGGGCGAATTGCAGACATGCGCACGTTTCAAACTGATTGGTTTTCGTGAGTGCAATGTATGCTAGTGACTCCAAATCTGTCAAAAATCCATATTCGCTATACACAGAGGCTCTAAGGTATTAATAATACACTAGCGCCATCTAAAGTATGCTAAATACATACAAGACATACCTTTGCGAGTTAATTAAAGTAAAGAAATGTATTCTTGATATTTTCACGTTACTAACGCAGAATAAACTTTCCTCGTGCTCTAATCAGACTATTATTTTCTGTGAGGCTCATAATTAGCATATTGATATTCAAATAAATTAATTCGGCTGATCTGTACCAAAAATTTTTAATAAGGAGTATGAGCTATGGTAATAGAAAGTTCTAGAAATCGAGACAGTGTAACATACATCTGTATAACAATTCCATACTCGACAAGGTTTCGTTGATCAAGAAGAAGATTACATTTCTTTACTTGAATTAACTCGCAAAGATATGTCGTGTATGTATTTTGCATACTCTAGATGGCGGTAGTGTATTATTAATACCTTAGAGCCTCTGTCTATAGCGAATATAGATACTTGACAGATTTGGAGATCAGTTTGAAACGTGCGCATGTCTGAAATTTGCCTCTGTGATCAACAAAACCTTGTCGAGTTTGTTTGAGTATAGAATTGTTATACAGATGTATGTTACACTGTCTCGATTTCTAAAACTACTTTGTAATATCATACATCATACTCCATATTAATAATTTTTGGTACAGATCAGCCGAATTAATTTATTTGACTATTCGGGTTTGTTTGAGCTTTGAACTGTTATACAGATGTATGTAGATTCCAAGAACTTTATGTTACCATATAATAATTATAATAATATAATAATATAGCTCATACTCCTTATGAGAAATGAATTTTCCATAAATTTTACATTTACTTCGCTCTGAGTTTGATCATTATCATTTATATCTTTTGTTTGTAACTTGTACGGATTTTGTTTCGTTGATGGTAAGACGCCAATTTCGGTACCATTATCCCAGTTCATTCAGATATTCTCGATTGTTTTTGCTGCATTCTCATGGATGTCAATGTTGTCTGCAAATGTGTCCAGTGTAATGTTCTGCTTTTCTCGAAGGTCGGATGTATAAATCAAATAATGCAGTGGACCCAATTTACTTCCCTGTGGAACCCCTGCTTTAACTTCAATTGAGGTAGATAGGGAGTCGATTTTACAGCAAAGTATCGATTGGATAGATAGGATTTAAGAACCTGATAGTAGGATTATGGAAGAAGTTTCTTAAATTTTAGGAGTAATCCACTATGCCAAATTTGTCAAAAGTTTGAGATTGAGTTTGATCATAAAAGGAGATTGGTGCCTTCGCCATTTTGTAAAAAGAGGTATACTGTAACTCAAGAGAATATATAACATGATTTTTTAATGGGAGCTCATGTTTCTTAAACCTTTTTGTGAAAGTTCCCTTATTTTGACCTATATATATATATATAGAGTGATCGACTTTTTTTGGAATAACTTCAACAGTCGATAGAATTCCAAGACCAAAACATCGTATACATACACCCTCAGACGTTTTTTTCCTGGAAATTAAAATCAATGTAGTTATTATGTTCAATTTTCAATGCTAGGGCTATCTGATGATTGGAAACGGAAACAAGCATGAAATACGTATTATAGCTTATATTTTGAATTGAGTGTATCACAATATCATAAACGTAATCTTTTTGTGGTTTTACACCGAGGGAAAAAATTACATGTTCATGTTGTATACAATGTCATATAAAGATAATGAAAGGTTTTCCAGACGAATATTAATGATAATGATGATCCAGATAATTAGTAATGATAATATTGGGTGGGTCATTTGAAATTTGCAGTTTTGATCGGACATAAATGAAAAATTAAAGAATTTTTTTTCAAAGTTATGATTTTATCAAAAAAGGTAAACCTTGACATTTACGAATGGCAAATAAAATATTATCATTTTAGATAAAAATGAAATGAGAGTAGGTTTTTTACTTGATAGAAGGTATATTACAAAATTTGAATATCAAAACAGATTTAATCTGAATAAGAAGGAACGGTTTTTTACTTGATAGAAGGATTATTACAAAATTTGAAAATCAAAACAGATTTGATCTGTTGTCTTCTACAATTTTAATTTCAAAAAATTCTTTGAAATTATGTTTTATATTTTTGAGAAAGAGTTATTTTTCATTCATATGGGATCGGAAAACGATACATTTTGTAACAAACAGGGCTTCGTAAGTTTGTCTGAAGAGTTCATTACGCATGCCTGGAACGAAACAAAAAATGTTTGCTTATTTATATTTTAATTTTAATTGACAGTTTATATTCGTTGGTTTTTCTTAATTCCGTTTGATATTGTATGATGAATTTTGACGTCTATTAAATATGAGCAGTGCTTATAAAGACATTAATTTAATTCTTAAAGTTTCTTCAAAGAATTTTTTGAAATTAAAATTGTAGAAGACAACAGATTAAATCTGTTTTGATTTTCAAAGATTTAATCTGTTAGTCTCCTATAATTTTAATTTCAAAAAAATTTATTCAAAATTTTTAGAAGCACAGCTTATATTTAATAGACGTATAAAATCAAAACTAATATAAAATATCAAATGGAATAAATAAATCAACAAATATAATGTATCATATCATATAATGTCGTCAATTAAAATTAATTAAATAAATATTTGAATGAGACAAAATTTTGTTTCTGATCTTTAAATTATGGAAACTAATTTCTTTTCAACATCACAAAACATAATTTAAGAAATTTAAATATTTAGATAAGTTACTTCAAGCATCTCTCAAAACGTGTATTATATCTTCAAAAAATAATTAGAATTCCAGTCAGGTCTGCATCAGTCAAACATCACATTTAAAAAAATAAAATCAATCGACAAATACAACTAACCTACATATTTCTTGTTATCTTCGTTTGAAACCTACTTCATAATCCAAGATATTCTATGTTCGTCACAAAAATCACTGAAAAATGCAAGGTACTATATGGTTTTCTTTAAACCCCTGATATTCCATTCTAATTGTTTTTTGAAGATATAATACATTTTTTGAGAGATGTTGGAAGTAACTTCTTTAAATATATTAAATGAATTACATTCTCTAAGAATTTCTTAAATTATGTTTCGTAATTTTGAAAAGGAATTAGTTTTCATAATTGTAAGATCTGAAAAAAAATTTTGTCTCATTCAAATATTTATTAAATTAATCTATTTTTGTTTCGGTCTTTACTTGACGGAAATTCATCTTGAAAATATGAATAAAAACAATATTCTGATTTCCGCTAATATATTAAATTTTGTCTGATTTAAATATTTATTTAATTAATTTTAATTGGCAATTTATATTTGTTGGTTTATTTATTCCATTTGATATTGTATATTGAATTGTGATTTTATACGCCTATTAAGTATATGCTGTGCTTATAAGACATTACTTTAATTCTAAAAATTTTGAATAAATTTTTTCGAACTTAAAATATAGGAGAATAACAGATTAAATCTGTTTTGATATTCAAATTTTATCATTTTAAATTAGATCAGAGCACAAAATAGTTCGTGGAATCCAATTTGTACTTGATCGATGATCAACAGAGGTTAATCTGTCATAGATTGACTACATCTGTGATCAACACTTTGGAACATAGAACTAGATAAATTGTAGAAGGACTCCGTGATCTACAAGCTTGATCAGATGAGTTAAGTTCTGTGAAACCCAGTGTCAAAGTACCAGCCTGTTAAAGCTTCTGTCGTCAAGTTGGTAGTTTTAAAAACTTGACAACTCTGCAATTTTAATAGAGGCGCTTTCTTGTGGGATGTCCTAATGGCTATTTATATTCAAATAAACAAGTCTAATAAGTTTCCAAAATCGAACAAAAAAATATAGTATTAATTAAGGAACATTTATCGAGATATCTATATATCTATTCAATTCGCCTCCCACCAGTGAATGTTCAATGGTAATGTGAGACTTACTTAAGCAACTCAATTAAAACTAAACGAATAAAACGAAATTAAGCCTGATCCCAATCACATTAGAAGTTAATTATTCCAATGTCCAGCGATGGTAGATTGGAATTCAAGTACACTTCCCTTTTTTTGTCCATCTACCTACACTGGTGCGTATCTGGTCGAGTATCCTCGAGCATCCGTCTCATTTTTGTGAGGAATTGAGAGAAAATAAACGAGAAGACGGCGATGGTCGATGGTACGCTGTTTTACAGTTTGGTACGATTTGTGAGACTTCGTTAGATACTTTGCGGGTACAAAAATTGAAGAAACTCAATGAATATTTAGGATTGAAAATTAAAACTGCGATGCGAAGAAAATTTTCAATATATACAGGTGACCCAGAAATAAACGTCAAGCCGGAACTGAGTGACGAGACAAGTCTTACTGGTTATCACAAAAATATGAAAAAATCTATGTGGCATGATTTCAAAATGATAGGCATTTAAAAAAATTCTGAAAATTCTACACCTTGTGGCGGTCTTTTTACTCCTGTTGCCACAAATCTCTACTTTTTCCAACTTTTTTTCTCTAAACTGCTATCAAAATTTCAAAACCTGCTACTCCAGCTTCGATGAAAAAGAGAATTTTTTCCAAGAAAACGTTCAAAATAAAAATTTTGCCGAGTTTAAACTGACTCTACCGAAAAAAAAATTGTACTACGCTAGCTTGTCAAGTGACACCAAAATTTGGCGCATTTAGTAAGGGTTCCAAAATGGTATAACACTTGGTGAATTCTTACTGAAATTGTAGACAATTTTGTCTTTGGAAGTAATCCCGTTTCCAACAATTTAACCACTACTTCAAAATGCAAACTCTAGATGGCCCAGCCTTTACGTTCTCTCTGATATTTAAATATAGAATAAAATAATAAGAAACGGTTTTTTACATAACTTTTATACAGAGCTGCTTTACCGCCTGTCTGAAGAGTTCAGGTGCATATGCTTGGAACGAAACATTCAAACATTTATTTATTGATTTCAATTAACAATTTATATTTCTTGGGTTTTTTTATTCCATTTCATATTGCATAATGATGTTATACGTCTATCAAATATAAGCAGTGCTATAAGACATTAATTTAATTCTAAAAGTTTTTGAATGAAATTTTTTGAAATTAAAATTGTAGGAGATTAAATCGGTTTTTATATTCAAACAAAGAATGTTTACGTATTAAATAATCAGTGATCTATTCAAGTACAGACTACAGAAATATAAAAAGAACTGTCCAATTCTCGGAATTTGATGTGCAAAATAATTTAGAAGAGACATTATGTAAAACAACAAAAATTAAGTTCTAAGAAATTCTATGCGTGAAGGAAGGTTTAACACTCTCTCTGTAATTCCTATTGAAAAGAAGATATGAGAAGTAAATTGTTTCAAGGAAAAAATTATTGACAAGTTTGCACTTAAGAAATGCCGAATTCAACTGATTTTAAAAATTTGAATATCAAAACGGATTTAATCTGTTTCATATAATTTTAATTTCGAAAAAATTTCAATCAAAAACCTTTAAAATTAAATTAATGTCTTATAATCACAGAATATATTTAATAGACATATAAAATCAAAATATAATATCAAATGGAATAAACAACCCAACAAATATAAATTTTGAATTAAAATTAATAAATAATTATTTGAAGGAGCCAAAATTTTGTTTCTGATCTTACAATTATGAAAAGGAAATTAGTTTTCATAATTGTAAGACCAGAAACAAAATTGTGTCTCCTTCAAATATTTATTTATTAATTTTAATTGACAATTGGACAACAACGTTCACAAATTGTTGAAATTCTTTTTCAAAATCAGTTTTCTATTCGCCAAACTTATATTATTATTATTATACTACTCTGTCAAGAAAGTACCGGGAATTTTCAATTAAAACAACATTTTTACATTTAATCGTCAAAATTTATTGGGTCGCCTTCAAAATAGGCTCCATTTGCTCCAATACATCTATGCCAACGGCACTTCCAATTATCGAAACATTTTTTATAGGCGCTTTCCGGGATGGACTTTAGCTCTCGCGCCGAATTTTGTTTTATGGCTTCAATCGACTCAAAACGGGTGCCACGAAGGGGCAATTTTAGTTTTGGGAAGAGGAAAAAGTCGCAGGGAGCCAAATCCGGCGAATACGGTGGTTGCTGAAGCACGTTTGTTGAGTTTTTGGCGAGAAAGTCAGTCACAATTGTAGCTCGGTGAGAAGCCGCGTTATCGTCATGCAAAATCCATGAGTTGTTCGCCCACAAATTTGGCCGCTTCTTACGGATACGCTCACGCAAACGTTTCATAACACCTAAGTAATACTCCTTGTTTACCGTCTGACCCTCTGGAACGAATTCGTAGTGCACCACGCCACGGATATCGAAGAAAACAATGAGCATCACCTTCATTTTCGAGCGGCTTTGGCGTGGTTTTTTCGGTTTCGGCTCATTTTTGCCACCCATTCCGATGATTGCTGGCTTGTTTGCATATCGTACTCGTAGACCCAGGTCTCATCACCAGTTATAATGCGTTCCATGAATGTAGAATCGGAATTACAGCGATCCAGCATGTCTGAAGCAACCTGTTCGCCATGACGTCTTTGAAAAAAATTCAGGTCTTTCGGTACGAGTCGTGCGGCCACCTTTCTCATGCCCAAAATATCCATCAAAATCGTAGGTGGGATATCTTAAGAGCATGTGCTATCTCTCTCAAGCTGGTACGACGGTTTTCCAGCACCCTTTCCTTAATTTTATCGACGTTATCTTCGATCGAAGCCGTCGATGGGCGTCCACTTCACGACCGTCCTTGAAGGCTCTGTACCACTGATATGCACGAGTTTTCGATAGAGCATTATCACCAAAGGCCTTTTGCAACATTTTCAATGCATCGGCACACGAAAATTCATTTGCAACACAAAACTTTAAACAAATTCTTTGCTCAACGTAATCACCCATAGTAAAAATCGGCACGCACTCTGACATCGACTGACTTAATCAGCTGTTGCAAACACACTAGTTGACAGATCCCGCTCAAGCTTGGCATAGTAATTAAGGACAGTGGTACCAACCTAGGAAAAAAAAATTTACCTGCCTCATTGCCCCGCCAGATTTAAATCGATAATTCCCGGTACTTTCTTGACAGAATGTATGCCGGATATTATTTTTGAAATATAAATGTCATAGAATTATCTTTCGAATAAGAAAAAAATTTGGTTTCAATCTTAATTTAAATGTGTTTTATTTTAATTTAAAGTTCTATCACGCTAAAAAAACACCCTATATGTATAGTTTCATCTCAGAGAATTTCTAAGAAGCATAAGCCTGGTAGAATCTGTGGTCCGGCTGGAACATCAAGCATCCATCAATGAAATTCAACTTTACATTTCCATCCGTTCATTTCGATCCCTTAATTCGTATTTTCTCAACCGAAAGCTACCAACCCATTGTTTTTTATGTGATGCGTGTCTGTCAGTCAAAGACTTCTAAGATTGAAATGAATGCAAATTAACACATAATGAACGGTCTCGAACTAAAATCGGCAAAGGTATATGAAATTATACACAATTTCTCTGGCAAAAGGTGCTCTAATGAAAGGATCAGGAGGTTTTTAGGGAATAATAACTAATTGTGAAATAATCACTGAATCATTTGGGTAGAATATCATTCTACCCAAAGATTGGGCAATCTTGATAAAAAAATCACAGGGTTCAAGAAGAAGAAGCTATTTGAGATTAAAGAACATTGACATTTAGGAAAAAACACATTGAAATCACAAAATTTCATAAATACTAAACCGAATATTGAAAAAAATAAAAAGGGGCTTTTTACTTTTTTTTTTTTTTTATTTATTAATTTCAATTACTTTCGTTTATCTACATTTAATTTAATACATTTAATACTTTGAATCTATGCAATTACATATATATTTACATATTTAGATTCTAACATAAATAAATTCTGACAGTGCTTATACAATATGAAACATATACTCATATATAAAATGAAAGATTTAATAATTATCCTCTCCAGGGCGAAACAACAACTAAGCAAAGATGCTTGTTTTCTGTTGTCTGCACCTTTCGAGGATTTTGAGCACTTGAAGCAGAAACAAAAAAAAAAAAAAAATATATAAATAAACAAAACAAATTGAATTCAAGACGAGAGAGGGAGGTGTGGACGACTGACAAATAAAACTAAAAATATCAAATTACACATATACACTGTAGCGAAAACAGGAAAGTCACGAGGGTGAAAAAAAAAAAAAAAAAAAAAAAAAAAAAAAAAAAAAAAAAAAAAAAAAAAAAAAAAAAAAATTCACAAGTCGAAGGTGTGTCGGCTCTCAAACAAAAATTTTTTGAGCTCAGTTTTGAATCTTCTGATATTCCCAATTTTCCTAATCCCTAGTGGAATTCTGCCATAGTATTTTGGTCCTATGTAAAATAACAGACGCTGTGAGCAACCCTTTTTAAAAAAAGGGATCTCAAGTACTTCATTTTGCACTGCCCTAGTCACATATCTACATTCTCTCTGAATGGAATGACGATCCCGGAAGTGAACGTATAAGAGAGATTGATAAACAAATATGGTTCTGACACTCATAATGCCCGATTCACGATATAATTCCTCCGCAGGGGTTAGTCGTTCTTTTCTGAGCATTATTTTTATTAAAGTGTTTTGTGATGTTTGTAAACATTTCTGAGCTTTCTCAGTAAGACCCCCCCACACAATCACACAGTATCGCAAAACTGATTCCACCAGAGAATTATAGACCAAAAATAAGTTTTTCCTATTTAATATATCCCTTAAGAGATAAAAGGTATGCATGAGCCGTCTTAACTTCTTCGACAAAACCGTGGCCTGCATTTCCCACCTCAAATATTTGTCCACAATAATACCCAAATATTTGATTTCATCAACCCTAACAATCGATGGACACGTGCACCCCCGCGGAACACATTCCTCATCATGAACAAAGAGAAGGTCATCGTCCGGCTGTCCATCAACAGTAACAGAAAAAGTTACAAATTTACTTTTTTTGAAATTTATGGACATTGAATTGAGATTCAGCCATTCATAAATGTCAGCTGGACAAATCTCAGCTGTTCGATATAAAGCATCCCACGAATCATCCACCAAAACAATTGCTGTATCGTCGGCATAAGATATGATGTTGTCGGAAATGTTTTTCAGCTGAAAAATGTCATTTAAGTAGACGAGAAACAGCAACGGCCCCAGGACTGTACCCTGGGGTACCCCCGATAAAACCGTTGTCGAATCGCTGACAGCTTCCCCGACCCTTACTCTCTGGGTTCTATCATTTAGGTAATTCTTCAATAGCTCATAAGCGATTCCCCTTACTCCTGCATTTCTAAGCTTAGCCAGCAGTCGCGCATGTGAAATAGTGTCGAACTTGACAGAAGGATTTACAATATCTCAAATATCAAATAATGTCTGTTAACCTTGCTGCAAATTCTAAAATTATGAATAAAAAACAATATTCTATTTCCGCTAATATTTTATTTCACTACGATCGTTTCGTCATACCATGACTTCTTCAGGTGAGTACTACTGGATACTGATTTTACAATGTTTGAGAATTTCTACATATAGTGCAGGTGAATTATTTTAAATTTGAATATCAAAGCAGATTGAATCTGTTAGTCTTCTATAATTTTAATTTCAAAAAATTTTTTTTTATTCAAAAAACTTTTAAAATTAAATTAATGTCTACAATAAGCACCGCTTATATTTAATAGACGTATATAATTAAAACTCAATATACAATGTTCAATAGAAAAAATAAACCAACAAATATAAAAAGTCATTTAAAATCAATAAATAAATATTTGAAGGAGACAAAATTTTGTTTCTGATCTTACCATAATGAAACCAATTCCTTTTCAAAAACATAAAACACAACTTAAGGATTTCTCAAAAAATATAATTTATTTGAAATATTCAATATATTTAGATATTTAATAAAGTTAATTCAAAAATCTCTCGAAATATGCACTATATCTTCAAAAAACAATTAGAATTCGGATAATCTCTTCATCGGCCCTAGATTATATTTAAAATATCAGAATCAACTAACAATCAGTATATCTTGTAGACATTAATTTAATTCTAAAAGTTTTTTGGATAAAATTTTTTTGAAATTAAAATTGTGGAAGACAACAGATTAAATTTGTTTTGATATTCAATTTTTGTTATATTTCTTCTATCAAGTAAAAAACCTTTTTCTATTTTATTTTATACATAATATATAATTATATTTAGGCTTGAATAAATCTCATTATGGAATGTCAATGGTTTAAAGCAAACCTTATAATACCTTACAGTTTTCTGTGATTTTGTGACGAACATAGACTATCTGGATTTTTAAAGTTAGTCTGTTCCGGTTACACTCTAAGGTAAGATATACTGATTGTTAGTTGATTTTGATATTTTAAATATTATCTAGGGCCGATGAAGGGATTATCGGAATTCTAATTGTTTCCTGAAGATATAGTGCATGTTTTGAGAGATTTTTGATTTAACTTATTTGAATATTTAAATATATCGAATATTTCAAATAAATTATATTTTTTGAGAAATCGTTAAGTTGTGTTTTATGTTTTTGAAAAGGAATTGGTTTCATTATGGTAAGATCAGAAACAAAATTTTGTCTCCTTCAAATATTTTTTTATTGATTTTAAATGACTTTTTTTATATTTTTATTTATTCGATTTGACATTGTATATTGAGTTTTGATTATATACGTCTATTAAATATAAGCGGTGCTTATTGTAGACATTAATTTAAATCTAAAAGTTTCTTGAAAAAAATTTTTTTGAAATTAAAATTGTAGAAGACTAACAGATTAAATCTGTTTTGATATTAAAATTTTGTCATATTTCTTTTATCAAGTAAAAAGCCTTTTTCTATTTTATTCTGAATTATTTGATATTTTTAATTAATATTCCTATATTTTCTCTGAATTCTTGGTGCTGTGTAATGACAGTTAATTTTATGTCTACTTAATTGAAACTGTGTTTTTTGAGACATTTATTTGATTTAATGTCAAAAAGATTTTGAGAATTTTTTTTTATAAAATTAGAGTTTTTAGTTAGGATAGATGTTTGATATTCAGGATATTGTAAATACTTCTATCAAATCTATTTTATTATTAAATCAATCGTTCTTTGAACTCAGACAGAGCAGAAGATATTGCTCAATATAAAAAATTGCCTAAGATACTACGAATTAACTATGAGAGATTCGTATCGGTTATCATATAATTAAAAGAAATTCAAGAAAGATAAATGATCTCACATCGAAGAAACGGTAACCGATCAACATATAAATAATCCAAGGTATGATTTTTACAATCATTCATCAAATTGTTTACATTTAACGTATAGGACCAACGTACGATCCATCACGAACATAATTTATTCAAATGGCCCATTGGAAATTAGGAATCAATCAATTTATATAATTCGATTTTCACTCCTTTATTAATAATGGATATAATTTTTTGCGATATGCCAAGCCCGCGTGCAAAATTACTTTCTAAAAATTTTCACGCCTAATTTCATACCTGATCTGATAATTGTAGTAATTTTGATTCAGATATCTATGATCAATAAAATAGCGTTCAAATTTTTTGGTACGTACTTAAGTACAAGTATATTGATTTTAAACATCTGGGAACATTGGAACACGGTTATTATGGATAATAAATATTTGAGGCACGTGAGTATTGAAACATAATGAAGAATTTGTGACCGAGATATTCCTAGCAAGATTCGAAAATGTGATAGAGGCAAAAACTTCTAAAGCTCACTATCTCTTCATCAGAAATTTGGTCAGACTGAGTGGTGAGATTGAGGTGAAAAATTGCTTCAGTGACTACTATTTTTTTGAGGTAAGGTCAGATTCAGTGACGGCACGTAGTAAAAAAATGGATCTTTTGCATCCAGATCAAAAGGTACCGATTCAGTGTAATATAAAGTTAAAAAGATGGTAATCGAAATATCCATCGATTTCGGACAACATTTTCTCTACTCGATACAACAACAACAACAAAACTGCACGTACAGAAGAAAATATCGCTGCTGTAAGTCATAGTGTTAATAATGATCCAGATTTGTCTATTCGTCGACGTACACAACAAGTTGGACTCTGTGCATCCACCACATGGAAACTTTGGCGTAAAGATCTTGGTCTCCACGCATACAAGATCCAACTGGTTCAAGAACTAAAGCCACTTGACCATAATAAGCATGGTTTGTTTGCTGATTGGGCCCTAGAACTGCTTGAACTTGATCCACTTTTTTATCGTAAAACTGTGTTTAGTGATGAAGCTCATTTCTGGTTGAATGGCTATGTAAACAAGCAAAATTGCCGTATATGAAGTGAAAGTGATCCACAAGAAGTTCTGCAGGTTCCATTGCACCCTGAAAAATGCTTTGTATGGTGTGCTTTACACGCTGGAGGCATCATTGGTCCATATTTATTCAAAAACGATGCTGGAGCTAATGTTACCGATAGATGACGATTTGTTTCAAAATTTGAATGGTATTGACCCAGAAGTGTTTTGGTTCCAACAAGATGGTGCTACACCTCATGTTGCTACCGTAACAATTGATTTATTGAGAGAAAGATTTGGCGATAATATATTTCGAGAAATGGTCCAATTAATTGGCCTCCAAGATCATGCGACATAACTCCAATGGATTATTTTCTTTGGGGTTATATCAAGTCATTGGTTTATGCTGATAAACCAGAAACAATATACGCTTCACATAACTTGTGTATAAAATAAGGCCTGAATTACTCGAAAAAGTGGTCAAAATTGGTCTGCTCGAATGCGGTCCCTTAGAGCTAGTCGTGGTGGACATATGCCGGAAATTATTTTTAAATCATAAATGTCATAAAATTATCTTTCAAATAAAAAAAAAATTGGCTTCAATATTAATTTAAATGTGTTTTATTTCAATTTGAAATTTTATCACTCTGAAAAAAATACACAATAGAATTATCAATCTTTATTGATATTTCTTCACAATAGTTCAGTTGTCAGTTGTCCAACTCCTCTGTAATCTTCTTATATTGAACGGGTCTTCTGCCAGCTTATCTCTCATACTGTTTTCATGGGCTTCCAGATTCTTGAAGAGGATCTTCAAATCATTTTATATTGTCAAATTACAAACATACCATGGTGCATTTGTTAATGAATCTAGTGTTTTTGATTGAACTGTCTGTATAATATGAAAATTGGAAGTCTTAGCATATCCCCAGAATTTGGTAATTGGGTTTTAGGGTTTTTTTTAGCTTGAATATGTTTTTTCCAATTGCTTTAACACTAATGTATAAAAAGTAAAACTATAAAACTCGAAAAGGAAATAAATTCTTTTCCATTCCAGTTCATTGGATTCATTTGAAAAAAAATATCAATCAAATAATAAGAAGAGGTTTTTACTTGTTGGAAGGAATATTACAAAATTTGAATTTCAAAACAAAATCTGTTAGTCTTCTATAATTTTAATTTAAAAAGATTTCATTCAAAAATGATTAAATTAATGTCTTATAAGCACAGCTTATATTCAATGGACGTATAAAATCAAAACTCAATATATAAAATCAAATAGAATAAATACAAATATAAATTGTCAATTAAAATTAATAAATAAATATTTGAAGGAGCCAAAATTTTGTTTCTGATCTTACAATTATGAAAACTTAATCCCTTTCAAAAATACAAAACATAATTTTAAGAACTTTGAGAAGTTTTCAAAATTATGTTTTGTATTTTTGAAATTGTAAGATCAGAAACAAAATTTTGTCTCCTTCGAATATTTATTTATTAATTTTAATTGACAATTAATATTTGTTGGGTTACTTATTCGATTTGATTTATATATTGAGTTTTGATTTTATACGTCTATTAAATATAAGCTGTGCTTATAAGACATGAATTAAATTCTAAAAGTGTTGGAATAAAATTTTTTGAAATTAAAATTATAGGAGACTAACAGATTAGATCTGTTTTGATATTCAAATTTTGAAATATCAATCAAGTGACCAGGTAAAAAAATTCATCAACATAGACAAACGATTAGGAAATGACTGAACACAAATTAAGACGAACAGTTTTACTCTCAAGTGGATCAATTTATCTTTAAGAGGCCTTTCAATATAATAACCTCATTGTATTTCTTTCTATCCCCGGTAGCAACAATTTGTACCAATTATATTATCTTGTACAATAACAGATTTTTCATTTCGTGAACGAGCTTCCTGGAGCAATTTGTGTCTTGAGTTATTTCTCAAACGAATTATCATAACTTACAATAACAATGATCAGAAAGTATATCTCCACTAATCTTAGAAGGGACATTTTTCGTCCCACTGTAACAAATTAAATTAGATGCCTTCTCGCAATAATTGTGTCAAGATTTCCTTTCGAACCGTCTTTACATTGTCAGACAACTGATTCGATTATAATAATATTCAGATAATTATCAATGCCACAAAACGTTCGATTAGAAACAAGCTTCGTGAACGTACCCGACTTAAGAGGCTCTTCTTTGGGTCGATCATTTTTAATTTTTTAGTGTGGATGGTTTTTCTTCATTTTTTCTTGGGATAAGATTGTTAAGATTTATGATCTTTATGTGTACAGTCGTTATTATTTTTTTAAAATTTATTCAAGTTTGAATTGGTTTTAAATGAAGATCTTAAATTATATTTATTTCTGAGGTATGTAGCAATTATCTCAGAACTTAAAAGACACTGAAGGTATTTCTGAGAAAAGTGCTACATACCTCAAAAATAAATATAATTTAAGAACTTCATTTAAAACCAATTCAAACTTGAGTAAATTCATTAAAAATAATAAAGACTGTACACATAAAGATGATAAATCTGGGGTTTATAAGTTATCCTGCAGTGATTGCCCTAAAGTTTACATAGGACAGACTGGAAGAACTTTCCGACATAGAATTTGTGAACATTTGAAGAGTTTCCTCAATAATAAAAGTAATTCCACATATTCCAACCATTTGTTAGAAACAGGACATACTTTCAACCATAATTTTGAAATTCTACATATAGAAAGTAAAAGTTATGCCTTAAATCTGTTAGAATCCCTAGAGATAAATAAACATAATAAAATTGGAATATTACTTAACGAACAAATAGATTTAAATAGCTCACCTCTGTTAAATATATTCAGATAAGCTGGAATTTGCAGAGACCCCCCCTTTTTTGGGTTTTAGTGCTCAATAAAAATTTATTGTACTTACTGTAATATAAATAGCAACGGATTTCGGAAACAAGCTTAGTTATTCAAAATGTAATCTCGCCTGATGATGCTAATGTGATAGCGAAACGATTGTTATAAACATAACAATAAAAATTTGTGAAAATCAGAATAATCTTATTTAAATAGTATTAAAAATACCCTAACGCCATCTTGAGTATGCAAAATACATACAAGACATACCTTTGCGAGTTAATTCAAGTAAAGAAATATATTCTCGATATGGCGTAGTATTTACTTGTCCAATGTCAAAAGTTGACACTTCGAAAGTATCAGATGCTTAGGTAGCCAGCTATCCAAAATTAAACCTCCTATTGGAAAACCCTTTACTTAATCATTGAAATAATAATAATAATAAACGCCTTTTACTGTACTCAAATAACAATTTTACAACAGTATACAGTATATAAGAGGAAACAAAAGTTGTTCGTATATCCTGGAATGGCGAAGTCTAGCCAATGCTATTCTCCCTCAACCCCATCTAGGATCACAAAAACAAGCGAATTAAAGTCATGCCTCAAAAATCATTAATAACACTGGGAATCCCTCTCACAGCATGCTATTTAATCGCAGTCACATAAACAAAAAAAAACCTTCTGTTTGCCCATTCAAAAAAACGTCAAAAAACTATCAGTTATGTTGACAATTCGATTATATCGATGTTGTGCGCTTGGAGTTCTTTCAAGAGGGTGAGACTGTAAACAAGGAATATAACCTGGGTTTTTGTGAAAGCAAATTCGTTAAAAAAGTCGAAGTGAACTCTGCACCATCACGTAAGACTATCAGTGTGAATGAATTTCAGGCCAAATACTCAACAATTCGTATCGAACAACCACCGCACCCCCCTGATATGACTTCGGCCGATTTTTTCTCTATCCAAAACTCAATAAATGATGTTGATTTCTAGCATATCACTTGGTGAAACATTTTTAAATTAATAAGGTAAATCAAAACACTTGGTTTAAATTTCTGTTTATTTCAGGTCTGTTATTGACGTCAAAAGTCTTGGCTCAACTCTCAACTTGTTGAATGTAACATGACAATTTTTTGTGTGTGGAATCTTCACTATCTTATCACTTAAATGAAAACAATAAACCAGCAAAAAATGTTTCTTGTTCGGGAGAATACGGGGTATTCATAATAAAATAGAAAAAGGGTTTTTTCTTGATAGAAGAAAAATAACAAAATTTGAATATCAAAACAGATTTAATCTGTTAGTCTTCTATAATTTTAATTTCAAAAAACTTTTAGAATTAAATTAATGTCTACAATAAGCACCGCTTATATTTAATAGACGTTTATAATCAAAACTCAATATATAATGTCAAATGGAATAAATAAACCAACAGATATAAAAAAAGTCATTAAAATTAATAAATAAATATTTAAGGGAGGCAAAATTTTGTTTCTGATCTTACCTTTTTCTATTTTATTTGATACATAATATATAATTATATTTAGGCTTGAATAAATCTCATTGTGGAATGACAATGGTTTAAAGATAACCATATATAATACCTTACACTTTTCTGTGATTTTGTTAAGAACATAGACTACCTTGAATTTTAAAGTTAGTTTGTTTAAAGCAATTCATCCTGTTATAACGTGGACGTAGGATATAGTGATAGTTATTTGAGTTTGATATTTGGAATATTATTTAGGGCCGATGAAGAAATTATCAGAATTATAATTGTTTTTTGAAGGTATAGTGAATGTTTTGAGAGATTTCTGAATTAACTTATTTGAATATTTAAATATATGAAATATTTCAAATAAATTAATATTTTTTAAGAAGTCCTTAAGTTGTGTTCATGTTTTTGAAAAGCAATTGGTGTTCATAATGGTAAGATCAGAAACAAAATTTTGCCCCCTTTAAATATTTATTTATTAATTTCAATTCCTTTTTTTATATCTGTTGGTTTATTTATTCCATTTGACATTATATATTGAGTTTTAATTATATATAATACGTCTATTAAATATAAGCGGTGCTTATTGTAGACCTTAATTTAATTCTAAAAGTTTTTTGAATAAAAATTTTTTTGAAATTAAAATTGTAGAAGGCTAACAGATTATATCTGTTTTGATATTCAAATTTTGTTATATTTCTTCTATCAAGTAAAAAACCTTTTTCTATTTTATTTTTTTTCTTTAACTTTTTTTGTATCTCTATTTGTAACAGAATCAAAGGGGGGAGGGTCAAATTATAGTAAGAGACATGATAGATAGTAGATATAAATGCGGTATTTGCCCCATTAGGAGAGAATTAGCATAGAACCTGCGACAACTCTCTACGAATCGAAAAACAAGATTAGTCATATTTCCGTACACACTGATAAACTTCGTGGGTGTTCCCCTTAGCAAATTTTTGATATCGCCAAGAGTGCTTAGAAAGCTAGATTTGAATAATCCCTTGATACCGATATCACAATAAATTAATCAAACTATCTTCCCCTTCACTCTGAACGCGAGCCGATGGACTTTCCTTGCTGACCAATTAAGGAATATAGCTAATATCGGGATTTAAAATCGGCTAAGATATACAGGTTTGATTGAAATTTAAGACTAATTATAGGTTATGTTGCACTTTTACTCGAGTTAATAGACTTGTTCAAAAACGGTCATTGTTATCTGGTCTATTGAGATCTGCTTATTAATTATTGAATGGAGAATAATTTATGAACTCCCGATTTGATGGTCATTAACAGGTGAAAGATTAAATCTTAGGACTAGACGCACTGGACTGATGTTAAACGAGGTAAGTAACCCGTTGACGTATGTTAATTTAATTTTGGGCAACCAGAAGCCTTAATCCATTTTATTAGGTCCTGAAAAAGTTATTATGAATCAATTAAGAACCTTGACTACTGCTAAAAGTACTAAATCCACACTATACATCATTAACCTCGTTTATTTGACGACTTCCTCAATTCATGTCTAACAAGCATAAAGCTTTCAAACCAGCTAATAACTGTATGAATACTTATTGGCATTTACAATTTGAATTGGTTAATTGTTTTTTTTTTCGATTTTCAGTTTTTTCTACTCACTGACATTAGAAGTGCTACACCCAGGGGAATAATTTATTCAACTCAAACACAGTAATACAGGAATAAGAATTTGGTTAATCTCATGAACTCAAAAACAAACTTGAATAAAAAACAGCATGTTTGCATACCAGGAATAGAAATGAATTGTACACCCCTTCTTTAAAAAATAAGTATCAATAATCGTTCCTATTAAAAAAAAAAATAATCCGGCTGATCTGTACCAAAAATCATTAATAAGTACTATGGTGATAGGAAGTTCTAGAAATCGAGACAGTGTAACATACATCTGTATAACAATTCTATACTCGAACCAACTCGACAAGGTTTTGTTGATCACAGAGGCAAATTTCAGACATGCGCACGTTTCAAACTATATGTATACTAGTATCTATATTCGCTATAGACAGAGGCTCTAAGGTATTAATAATACACTACCGCCATCTAAAGCATGCAAAATACATACAAGACATACCTTTGCGAGTTAATTCAAGTGAAGAAATGTAATCTTCTTCTTGATCAACAAAACCTTGTCGAGTATGGAATTGTTATACAGATGTATGTTACACTGTCTCGATTTCTAGAACTCTCTATTACCATAGCTCATACTTCTTATCAAAAATTTTTGGTACAGATCAGCCGAATTAATTTATTTGAATATGAATATGCTAATTATGAGCCTTACGGAAAATAATGGTCTGATAAGAGCATGAGGAGAGTTTATTCTGCGTTAGTAACGTGAAAATATCGAGAATACATTTCTCAACTTGAATTAACTCGCAAAGGTATGCCTTGTATGTATTTAGCATACTTTAGATGGCGCTAGTGTATTATTAATACCTTAGAGCCTCTGCCTATAGCAAATATGGATTTTTGACAGATTTTGAGTCAATAGCATACATTGCACTCACGAAAACCAATCAGTTTGAAACGTGCGCATGTCTACAATTTGCCCTTTTGATCAAAAAAACCTTGTCTAGTTTGTTTGAGTATAGAATTGTTATACAGCTGTATGTTACACTGTCTCGATTTCTATAACTTTTTATTACCATAGCTCATACTTCTTATTAATAAACCCGAATAGGTTTTGTTGATTACTGGGACATAAGAAGCATTTTTCGACGCTTATTGGCTTCAATCATCAGTGCGCTGTAATATCCAATTAATACAAGTCAGCCATTCAGTTATATTCGCCCTACAAACTCAACTGATTGAAACAGTTTGAAACGTGCGCATGTCTGCAATTTTCCCCTGTGATCTACGAAACCTTGTCGAGTTTGTTCGAGTAAAGAATTGTTATACAGATGTATGTTACACCATCTCGATTTCTAGAACTTTTTATTATCATAGCTCATACTCCTTATTAATGATTATCGTTCCGATGACAACCAAGGCGTTCTTGAATGCACTGACGCCAGATCATGAAGAAGTCGATTTTAAGTGTTAATTAAATACTCTATTTGACAGTTCCAGCCAGTACTTTAGCCAATTTTTAAATGTGACCTCTCAGATTATTGTATTTCCTCTTATATACACACATCATCAAAAGTCTTTGCCTCCCTATCAACTCTTAACTTGTTGAGTGTAACATGACAATTTCTTGTGTGTGGAATCTTCACTATCTTATCACTTAAATGAAAACAATAAACCAGCAAAAAATGTTTCTTGTGCGGGAGAATATAGGTGTATTCGAAGTTAATCAGTTTTCAGTGTATAACGAGAGTTCTAATATTGAGAATATTCAGTGGAAAATGCCGGCACATCCAATTTCTCAGTTTGACCGGGCAAGAATAGTAGCCGTACATCAAGAAGCTCTGTCGAATCACCAAATTGCCCAACGGTTGAATATTCCACGGACTTCAGTAAGGCACATAGTGGCCCTTTTCCTGGAAACCGGCAGCGTTGCTTGGAGGCCGGTGCCTGGTCGACCCAGAGTAACATCTGCAAGGGAAGACCATTATATCGCAAATTCTACTCGAAGAAATCGAACGGCATCTGTAACAGCCCTTCGAAGTCATTTTTTGAGGACCTATAGACGGCTAGTCTCAACCAGTACCATAATGAGAAGGTTGCTTTACTCAAATTCAAGGGCAAGAAGACCTTTAAGAGTACCTCGGCTATCAGCTGGTCATAGAGCTACCCATCAGCAATGGGCAGAACACCACCAAGACTGGCTTTTACCATAATGGCGCAACATACTTTTTTTGGACGAGTCACGATTCGGTTTACAAAGTGATAGTCGACGAGAAAGGGTTTGGAGAGGTCCAGACAGACTAGAACGATTCAATTTCGCCCGGGAAGTTGTGCCCTTTCAAGGCGGATCAATAATGTGCTGGGGGTATAATGTTCGATGGCCGTGTCCCTCTTATTATCGTTGAACGACCAAATGATCTGGCTCCACTGGATTTTTTCCTATGGGTTCACATGAAATCCAAGATTTACGCCACCCAGCCTGAGTCACTGGATGATTTTCGAACTCGGACCATTATTAAATGCCGTCAAATTACACCAGAAATGTTGAGTGACGTTCGTGAACGTTTTCAGCAAAACTTACATTAGTGCGTGAAAGTGAATGGTGCCCATTTCCGTTGGACCACACTGTATATTACACTGTCTCGATTTGTAGAACTTTGTATTACCATAGCACACAATCCTCATAATCGATACCGGAACGGAGTCGACGAAACCAAAATTGCACGTAATTAGCTGTTACAGTATCGGAACTATAAACACCGTTCACAATTTCAGCCGCCTGGCCTGCATTTCCGCCTTTATCAAAGAAAAACTGTAAAATGCATCGAATATTCTCTTTGTTGACCTTCCTTTTCAACTCACAACCGAATGGACCAAACAAAAAATAGCACAAGAATTTTTTTAGTGTGAAATGTCACCTTGACAACTAGCAAAAAACTGGAATTGTTTGATACTTTACGAGACATCGATCACTGCAGTAGCCATGTACCGAAAAAATAATGGAAAGGGTTGGGAAAGAGGAATCTTTCCCAACCCCATTATTTCACCCCTTAAATTTTTAACATTTCGATTCGTTTCAAGAGAGGCGCAAAGAGCAGTTCATTCAATATTTCATCATTATCCATCTTTCAGATCTGCAATTTTCATTCATTGTTCGACGTTTTAAATGGTCACCCTCGAAGGTGACGTTAAAGTCATACTACAAAGAGAAAATTATTTACACAGATAGATGACCATTAATTTCCAGCAATTTTTCATAATTCCTAGTCTATGCCGTGAGTAGGTGGCAAACAGTTTATTTTATTCGAATGGAGTTCGCATTCAAAGAGCAATAAACTACATAACATTATAGACTACACTAAATCATGGTTGGATAACATGGCGGCCATATTAACTTAATTAATGATCATGTACAATTGGTATTTATTGTCATTTCCGTATCGAAGAATACATAGAGGCGACAATTTAACTTCAGTTTGCTCACTTATGGCAAGTTTTCTCAAATTATTCATTATTTATGTTGATTATCTTCGATCTTTCTGTTTTTAATTGGCAAACAAAATGGAAGATTGGTTTTTCTTGTGTATGTGACCTCGACTAAATGGAATGCTGTTGGAGTGATTTCCAGTATAATTTTTGTTCTTTCTGTGTACGCGTCGGGGACGCTTTTTCGGCAAGGCGATGGGTATCGAGTGGGGTCCATCAGGGGTCAGCTCTTGGACCGCTGCTTTTTCTTGTGTATATTTCTGACATTCCATCCGTCGTGAAGTCTCACTGTTCCTTTTTTGCGGACGACACAAGAATATATGGAGATCCCGGTAGCGAGAGACAGCAGCTTCATGATTACCTTAATGCTCTAACTGAATGGTACCATTGAACTGCCGCTGAATATTTCTGTGTGGTCTTGCATATTGGTAAACATAATCCCCAATTATCGTATTTCATCAACGGAACAGCTCTATGGAGAGTAGACTCCCATTTAGACATCTATTGGGTTGTTCGGAAAGTAATTTCGTTTTTTTTTTTGGGATAATGAAAGAGAATTTTCTTATAATGGGTAGAAATTTTATTGAGTTATATATAGGTCATTCTGGTCCAAATCCTTTTGCCATCTGTCTGGTAGTAGCATGATTCCACGCTCATAAAATTTTTGCTGGCAAAAACTGATCCAGGTAAATTTTGACCTCTTCATTTAAAGTGAAGGTTTAACCATCCAAAAAATGTTGCAATAGCCGGAACAAATAATAAACCGAAGGCGCCAGATCTAGAGAATATGGTGGGTGTGGAAGTGTATCCTATTCAAGCTGTAAAAGCTCTTGGCGAGTGACCAAACTTGTATGAGGTCTTGCATTATCTTGGTGAACACTGCTTCAGTTGCATCAGGTTCGTCGAATTATTACCATAGACGTCCATGGCGCCCTCCAGGCATTAGATCTTGCCGTGATGAGGGTGCTTGCCATGACTATGACCCTAGTTTCGTCCCGGCGAAATGGAGGGTTAAGTCTTGGTGCCTAACGTAATGCCATTCGCGCCAGTCACTGTATGGTGGAAGATCTCCGAATGGGGCCCTAGTTTTGCGGTGTGGTGAAATGGAGGGCTGAGTTGGTTAATTAACTCAGTGACAGGGAGTTTGTCGCAGCACAGGGCTTCTCCCTTAAAACTGGCGTACTCTACCCTATCGCAGTTTAAATCTCCGGATTGTGTGTAATGGCCGAGTGCGTTATGTGGCAAGTATGCTACATAACGCACATAAGGCATAACGTATTAACGTTATCTCGGTGGGTGGATTTCCCTCAGGTGTTACTTGTACCACCTGGCAACCCCATTGGTGTTGGACTTGAGGGGGCAGTGGATGCTGGACCAGGGAGGTTTTTGATTTTTCTGTTCGCAGACCCCCATGTTCGGGATATTCTCATGAAATGACTCGGGGTTTAACGGGACTTGACGGTTCGACCGGCTTGTCCTGGCCCAGGATCAATGCGTAACTATTTAGGGTTTGTGGATCTCGACGAAATGGCTTAGCCGTTAGTGCTTGACTCCAGGATCAATCAAATGACTTCACATGGGTTCGGTGAATCAGGACGTACAGTCCGTTAGGCGGTGCTCGTACCAGAATCAATGGAAGTCATCAATCTTGAGATTATCTTAGTTCATGGTACTGCGTTCGGGTGCTTGGATAAGAATTCCTTCCGGCGGGTGAGTTACGTCACAAACCAACTCGGGTACTGACCTGCAGAGCCGGTAGAGGTTGAATAGTGCTTCGCTGCTACCAGTCAGACGGTTCTGGCTTTCGAGTCGGGGCCCAAACTGGAAGCTGGTGGGTTCATCTCTTCGGAGGGGTTCTCGCTTCGCGCGATGATATGGCGTAATCCTTATCAAACTTTCTACCTCTAGGTGTGGACTGTGGAGACTGCTGAGTAGTCACTTGGTGAAAGAGCTACGCTCACATGCCAATACACTAAGCGCTGGACCTTACTTTTAAGGTATCCCCATGCAAAATAGTCAAGTAGACTTAGAGTCGGGGCTTCTGGGAGGCCAGTTGATCTTACCCCTACGCCAAATGACCTTATTAGGGAATAATTCATAAACAGCTTCTATTGCTTGATTCGATGTATGGCAAGCGGCCCCATCTTGTTGAAACCATCTTCTTGAGTTGAAACCTGGAAATTTCTGTAACTCTGGGCCCAAAAAGTTCCGCATCATATAGCAAAAAGGGTCACTATTCACATTGAGTAGTCTCGTCGATCTTCATGAAAATAAGGACCTATTATGCCTCTAGCAGACATAGGGGCCCAAACAACAACCTTTGGCTTATGGAGGGGTCGTTCATGCTTTCGTCTCGGATTTTCCTCTGCTCAATACCGACAATTCTGTTTATTGACATGACCATTCAGATGAAAGTTTGCTTCAACACATTTCGTTAGCAAAATTCAATCGATTAGCATAGTCTGTATCCTTCAATTCTTGAATTTTATAGGCTTTTAAAGGCAGATCTTTCTTCATAGTCAAATGCAAGAACGATTTTTTGATGTTTAATGATTGTCCCCGCTTTCGGATGGCTAAAGACGGATTTTGACGAACTGGCGCCGCCACTTCTCGAATCGTTTCTTCGTCGCTGGCTGAACGAGGGCGGCCAGAGTGTTGAATTTTTGTTGTCGCACCTGTATCCAGATCCACGATGCAATCGTTGAGAAACCACTATTGCGGTAATACACCAGTACGCAAAAAGCGCGATGCGTTCCCGGGTACTGCTCCATCGTGACTTAAACTACGCGAAATGCGGACCCCACGATCCCCTCCCCATTTCCCTCCACGGCTGAGTTCCAAATGCAGTGCCAAAACAAATAGCCGATACGTCTTTTGGACACGCTGTACTTCAATTTCAATCCAAATCTACTCCTCTATGATTGTTAAATGTTACAACTACGCTTCATGTCTCTCAAGCTGCGTGATTAATGATCTACAATAATAGTGGCAACAAATATTCTATTATAAAATAATGAATAGGTTCATGATCTTGAGTATTAAGTACTCTACCTATGTTTTGTTTTTGACTCAAAGCTCATAACTCACGGTAATTCTAATGCTCATGCTCAAAATGAAACTATTAGGATGTTTAATGAAATGGAGGTTTGATTAATTGCTTTCTTCATCCTAGAATTATGTCTGAAAATCATTCAATATGTCAAGGTCTTATGCAACTGTGTGGTACTCCGGTATTATTTTTATGGGAAATTTTCCTTATCGGTTTCTTCTGGACCACCTCGGCGAGCGTTTGTACTAATGACATGTATTTAACGTCAGCAAAGAATATTTTTGATTGCTTCATTCGCTCACGACGTTCTTTAATTGTTTAGTGTGCCTTAAGTCTAAGACTCCATTTAATATTGCCTCACTTCGTGAGAAAGTTAAGGAATCAAATAAGTATAATCATATTAATCAATATTTTATTAATACTGAATTTTTTCAGCCGTTACTATTTGGTAGTTGATCATAATTAAAACAAATTGTAGAAATTACTATGTTTTACTACCAAAAAAGATATATTACACATTTTCTTGTGACTCGCGTTTCGGGAAATGAACTATCCCATCATAAGACAACTGAATACCTAACACTGGTAGAGTGGTATTTAAACAAAAGTGATAAATATTTTGAATATTTCAATAGATTCTAGGTAACACCTAACAGTGGTAAAGAGATTTACAATCGGAACGTGATAAAAAACCGGGTTAAAAAAGAGGGGCCCTCTAACAGATATCGGAATGTCGGCAATCGACAAAGAAAGTTGTTAAACAGATAGTACCCATTTAAATATCTCAAATGATTTTTGGGGTTACATAGCTCCGTACAGTCATTCATTATTTTCACATTATTTTGTTGTATATCTCAAATATTTGGATTTACAAAGCTCCATACAGTCATTCATTATTTTTTACATTATTTTTATTGTGAACGAATTTGAAAATTTCAATAATCAAGTATTTTTTTTTTTTTGAATCTACATGTAAAATTTTCTTATTATTTTCTTTTGTCGAAAGGAATAACTCTTTTCTAAAGAATGAGTGGCAAAAGTTGAATTTTTGTTTACTCTCCATGAAATTCATTTTACGTTCGTTGAAAAAGGTTTTAAACAGATGTTACTTTTTAAATATCTCAAATATTTTCGATTAACATAGCTCCGTATAGTCATTCATTATTTTTACATTTTCTTCCCTTTTGATTCTACATGTAAAATTCTAAAATATATATTCACTTAAAATGTCAGCGTATCAATCGTTGATCCATAAAGCCTTCGCATTACCCTTATCAAAAAATGACCGCGAAGTTGAAGTCCGAACTATAAAATCAATAGCCGCGAACAACGGTTTCAACCCCAATATAATAGATAATCTTATTCGACAGAAACTATCTAAAATAGCTATGAGCCAAATTTATCCCATCATAAAAACTGAAGAAAATAAAAAATTAATTTCTCTATCGTACTTTGGTAGCATAAGTCAAAAAGTGGCCAATAGTTTTTCAAAATCAGATGTCAATATTGCCTTCAGAACGCAAAACAAATTATCATCGGTATTATTTAACGCAAAGGACACTACTCCAAACATACACAAATCAGGAGTTTATGAGTTATCTTGTTCTACGTGCAGTAATAAATATATAGGACAAACAGGACGTTCCTTCAAGACGAGGTTCAACGAACATAAAATGAGTTTCATGAAAAATAAACAAAATTCTATTTTTTCCACTCATTGTCTAGAAAACGGTCATTCCTTTCCCACAATAGATAATTTTAAAATTTTACATGTAGAATCAAAAGGGAAAAAACTCGATTATCTAGAATCTGTTGAAATTTTCAAATTAGCTCACAATAACAATAATGTAAAAATAATGAATGACTATACGGAGCTATGTTAATCGAAAATATTTGAGATATTTAAAAAGTAACATCTGTTTAAAACCTTTTTCAACGAACGTAAAATGAATTTAATGAAGAGTAAACAAAAATTCAACTTTTGCCACTCATTCTTTAGAAAAGAGTAATTCCTTTCGACAAAAGAAAATCTTAAGAAAATTTTACATGTAGAATCAAAAGAAAAGAAACTTGATTATTGAAATTTTCAAATTCGTTCACAATGAAAATAATGTAAAAAATAATGAATGACTGTATGGAACTTTTTAAATCCAAATATTTGAGATATACAACAAAATAATGTAAAAATAATGAATGACTGTACAGAGCTATGTAACCCCAAAAATTATTTGAGATATTTAATTGGATACCATCTGTTCAACAACCTTCTTTGTCGATTGCCGACATTCCGATATCTGTTAGAAGGCCCCTCTTTTTTAACCCGGTTTTTTATCACGTTCCGATTGTAAATCTCTGTACCACTATTAGGTGTTACCTAGAATCTATTGAAATATTCAAAATATTTATCACTTTTGTTTAAATACCACTGTACCACTGTTAGGTCTTCAGTTGTCTGATGATGGGATAGTTCATTTCCCGAAACTCGAGTCACAAGAAAATGTGTAATATATCTTTTTTGGTAGTAAAACATAGTAATTTCTACAATTTGTTTTAATATTTTATTGGTTGTTCGGAGAATAATTTCGTTTTTTTTCTGGGAAAATGAAAGACGCTTTCCGTATAATGAATAAATATTTTATTAGTTTATATATTGGCCATTCTAGTCCAACATCTTTTGTCATCTCTCTAGTACCTTGATTCCACGCTCATAAAATTTTTGGTCTTTGCTGGCAAAAACTGATCAAGTTGATTTTTGACCTGTTCATTCACGGTAAAAGTTTTACCGTCCAAAAAATTTTGCAATGACCGGAATAAATAATAATCCGAAGGCGCCAGATCTGGAGAATGTGATGGGTGTGGCAGTGTTTCCCATTCAAGCCTTAAAAGTTCTTGGTGAGTGCCCAAACTTGTATCGGGTGTTTTTTAGAGTGATAGAACTTTAAATGGAAATAAAACACAGTTAAATTAAGATTGAAGCTAAATTTTTTTTTATTTGAAAGATAATTCATGACATTTATGTTTTAAAAATAATTTCCGGCATATGTTCACGACTAGCTCTGAGGAATCGCATTCGACCCGACCAATTTTGGACCCCTTTTTCGGGTAATTCAGGCCTTATTTAATCAATAACACGAGTTATGTTGGCTTCCAAAGCGTCTATGGTTTCTGGTTTATCAGCATAAACCAATGACTTGACTTAACCCCAAAGAAAATAATCCAGTGGAGTCATGTCGCATGATCTTGAAGGCCAATTAACTGGACCAATTTCTCGAAATAATGTTATCGCCAAATCTTTCTTTCAATAAATCATTTGTTACGGTAGCAGCATGAGGTGTAGCACCATCTTTGTCTTCGCAGTTCTTTGTCTTGTTGTTGTTGTTGTTGCATCGAGTAGAGTTGTCCGAAATCTATCTATAGTTCGAAGAATAAGCTGCTCTGATGGACGATTATACAAACCATAAATTTCACGAAGTGCCCTATAAGTTTGGCGAATAGAACACTGATTTTGAAAATAAATTTCAACGATTTGAAAACGTTGTTGCGGCGTGAGTCTGTCCATGATAATTTGTCAATGTTTACTGAACACAAATGTCAAAACAACATGGCTTCTACCTTCTGTCAAATCACAGTTATCCCTATCGAAAGTTCTATCATTCTAAAAAAAACACAAACGTTTACTTTCGGAAGTTCAAAATGGATAAAACTGTACTTTTGAGTATACTTTAATGACAGTGGAACATATTATCGATTTCGTGGACGACAATCTCTCAATCAGAATTTCTACGTATTGACCACCATTAATTGCAGCAAATTTCACTGCATCTGATAGATGGCATATACGACGCAATATTCTGCTTCAAAAATATGCTACCACAACAAAAAGTCTGTCTACTTTCGAATCCTTTCTTTCGCCTTGTCCATTTGCTTGATAAGCTCCGATCGCCGAATATTCAGACTAAAAGTTTATGGTTGCAACTGAAATATTTCACGTCTGCAATTAATTATAGCATTGCGAAAGATTCGTGCATTAATTTCTTCGGGAGGAATTTAGGTGACAGTCTCATCTACAATGAACTCGCGGACAAAAACAGGCTTGGTTACGGAAGAAGTCACTTTTATGATATCAATACGAACGTATGTTATTTCTCAGTTCTTCCAATGAATGTTGGGTTGTTCGGAAAGTAATTTCGTTCTTTTTTGGGAAAATTAAAGATAATTTTTGTATAATGAATAAATATTATATTGAATTATATATTGGCCACTCCGGTCCAACACCTTTTGCCATATTTCTGGTAGTATCATGATTCCACGCTGATGAATCTTTTGGTCTTTGCTGGCAAAAAACTGATTCAGGTGATATTTGATCTCTTCATTTGAAGTAAAACCGTTTTACCATCCAAAAAGTTTTGCAATGACTGGAACAAATAATAATCCGAAGGCGCCAGATCTGAAGAATATGGTGAGTGTAGCAGTGTATCCCCTGCAAGCTGTAAAAGCTTTTGGCGAGTGTCCTAAGTGTTCGCTTTGTTTGCACTTTTCTATATAAAAGTTATACGGTGATCCTAATTTCCTACTTCCTATTTAATTTATTTGGATATGAATATGCTAATTATGAGCATTACGGCAAATTATCGTCTGATAAGAGCATGAGGAAAGTTTATTCTGCGTTAGTAACGTGAAAACATCAAGAATACTTTTCTTTACTTTGAGTATTTCGCAAAGATATGTCTTGTATGTATTTTGCATACTCTAAATGGCGCTAATGTATTATTAATCCCTTAGATCCTCTGCGTATACATTGCACTGACGAAAACCAATCATTTAGAAACGTGCTCATCTGCAATTTGCCTATGTGATCAACAAAGCCTTGTCGAGTTTGTTTGAGTATAGAATTGTTATACAGATGTATGTTACACTGTCTCGATTTCTATTACCATAGCTCATACTCCTCATTAATAATTTTTGGTACAGATCAGCCGAATTTATTTATTTGAATATGAATATGCTTATTATGAGCATAATGACAAATTATGGTCTGATTAGAGCGTGAGGAAAGTTTATTCTGCGTTAGTAACGTGAAAATATCAAGAATACTTTTCTTTACTTTAAGTATTTCGCAAAGATATGTCTTGTATGTATTTTGCATACTCTAGATGACGCTAATGTATTATTAATCCCTTAGATCCTTTGCGTATACATTGCACTGACGAAAACCAATCATTTAGAAACGTGCTCATCTGCAATTTGCCTATGTGATCAACAAAGCCTTGTCGAGTTTGTTTGAGTATAGAATTGTTATACAGATGTATGTTACACTGTCTCGATTTCTATTACCATAGCTCATACTCCTCATTAATAATTTTTGGTACAGATCAGCCGAATTAATTTATTTGAATATGAATATGCTTATTATGAGCATAACGACAAATTATGGTCTGATTAGAGCATGAGGAAAGTTTATTCTGCGTAAGTAACGTGAAAATATCGAGAATACATTTCTTTACTTGAATTAACCCGCAAAGGTATGTCTTGTATGTATTTTGCATAGTCTAGATGGCGCTAGTGTATCATTAATACCTTAAAGCCTCTGTGTGTATAGCGGATATAGATACTTGACAGATTTGGAGTCACTATCGTACATTGCACTGACGAAAACCAATCAGTTTAAAACGTACGCACGTCTGTAATTTGCCTCTGTGATCAACAAAACCTTGTCGAGTTTGTTTAAGTATATAATTGTTATACAGATGTATGTTACACTGTCTCGATTTCTATAACTTTAAATTACCATAGCTCATGCTCCATATTAATAATTTTTAGTACAGACCGGCCGAATTAATTTATTTGATTCATTCATAAGGATTATGAATTATAGCTTTGTAGAGCAATCCATTCACCGTAACAGTTGGGCCAGCCCCATTTTCGAATAAGTGATGTCCGATCACACCGCCAGCCCAAAAGCCGCATCAAACAAACAGTGACACGTTGAGTATACTAAGGCTTTTCAACAATCATTCTTGGATTTTCAAGCCTCAAAAGCGACAATTCTACTTATTAACGTAACCTGCGAAGTGAAAATGATCGTCATCACTGAAGATGATGTTGCTAGTGATCTACTGGCTTGAGTTCTTGTGTGAACTGAACTTTAAAGGCCTTAAGACTAAGTTTCATTCAAAATACTGAATGCATCATTCCCAAAAACTTTACAACGATAGGTAATTGGACCATACTCTATTGGAATTTTTTGCTGCAAATTGCCTGTAGGATCACCTTGTGACAAAAAATATATTCCACAATTAATTTTGCAACATGCTTCGCTCTTTACTATAATCTTTAGAGGAATACTAAGCAGGTTTGTATGCCTCTAAAGATTATCGTGAAAGAACGAAACACATGCCATGTTTTTAAAGACTAAATTATGAAATATATGGATCGAGTGTTCTTTTGATCATGAATAAACTTAATTGTTTACATTTCTGTATACGTTTGCTATGAAAATCGATAAGAGTAAGTCTCAGAGAGGCGAAAAGGACATTTTTTCAACTTACCAGATTTTCCAACTTTAGCGCTACCCAGAACCACCACTCTAATCTTCGGCACGGCTGCTGTAGTCATTCCTCCGGATTTTCTGAACCTCTCACGTTTAAATCACCGGTCAACATATCTGTGTCAACAGTCATCAAGAGAAAAAACGCAGTGTTTACTCACAACCTTTATCGCATATCCGGCTCGAGGGACCATAAAGAAAAAACGACGTCGAGGAGGCGCGAGCCGTTCGGGTTAGGCAATCGCCGCCGAAAAGAACGACAGGAAGGACGAAAGTCGGTGACAAAATGAAGAAAACATCCACTCTTGGTGTTCGTGTTCAATTTGGAAGGATCGGTCTGGATGCCGGGGTCAGAGCGTGACAGAACGCCGTTCAAATTGCACCTCGCCGAGATGCAGAATGAGAGATGAAGAATGAAGAACGGGAATCACTTTCGCGTGCCGTGTCGTTGGCGACTGCCGCTCGAGGTATATCGGATGCGAATGCTGGTCCTTCGAGTACGGATGGGAAGGTTACTAAAGGTGGACATGGACCTGGTACTCCTTCCGCCGCTGCTCGAGTACCGGAAGATCTGTTGCTAATTGGTGTATCTTTCTATTCTCGTGTCGTACTCGCGACGCCTGGTGATTTATGGCTACGAAATTTCAGCACACGCGTAATTGTTATGGTGGTAGCACTGGAGATTAAATTGTTAAGGTTAATGGTCCTTTCTCAAATAATCCGGTCAAGATCGAGTGCGGGTTAACGCGAACTAGGTTCGCTGTGAGAATAAACAGAGAGGACATCAAGAATACGTTCATGTTTTCCAAGACACATTGTAACGTACCACGGTTAGTTTACCGCAGTATTTTGCCTTTTATTTCAGAATTTTGAAATAATAGCTAAATGTAAATTAATTAATCTCGTTGATTAATTTCGATGAGATTCTTATTTCAAGGGCACTTGTATGTAGTTATCTCGATGATGAACTAGCTTTGGTTATCCAATAAGATAAACCAACGAAGATTGTATGGAATTAAAGTAAAACACATGATAACAACTATAATTCTTGGTTTACTGTATATAAACCAAGTCAAAAGGTTATTATTACACTTAAAACAATTGTAATGAATTTGCCGATACTTTGGCAATCGACTGGATTACTATATTAACAATAATAACCGCGATAACTTGGGCCGAAATGTCACGAGCAACGTACAACAAATTTGACTATCCGAATGATAGTGCATAATTTAGCAGAGGCTACATGCGACAAGTTTGACTATTACTAGAATAATGGTTTTACAATATTTTCTAAGACTGAAGTTAGAGGTGATCGATGCATCCTTTCTAACAAAAAGAGGGAAATTAACGTAATTGATTGGAAGGTCCACTTGGAGGTGGACTGAATGACCGAAATAAACCTTCTTATTGATTACAGAAAAATTATTAGATTAATGCAAGTAAAGAAGGATAGAATAGTTTACAATTCCGATGCTGTGTCATGTCATCAGGCATAAATATATCAAATTCTCTAAATGACTTTCCATGTTTTCTAATGCCATATATAATCATTAGAAAACAAATAAACAGTTTGAACGATAAATCTTAAAACTGCTAAATCGAAATATGAACGTGAAAGACCTAAGTATCGATGACAAAATAATTTCGAACGACAGGGCCGTCTCTAATGAGACGGAACACACATTGATATTCCAATTTTCACCGAATGCAGATTATGTACTGGTAATATTATGATATAAGGTTTCCCAATATGACATTTTGTTCATGCATGCATATTTGAAACGGTAAAACTGTCTCTAGTTGTTATTTGTATTCAGTACAGTTTGTTAATTCATCATGTCAAACATGCGCATCACTAATGATGATTATATTGAACTGTTTCTGCCGTTACTATTTGGCATTTGATCATAAATAAAACAAGTTCTTGAAAATTACCATGTTTTATTAAAAGAAAATCGAACAACCTTTTACATTTTTCGTGATTGGAACTGTAGACCGTCAATTCATCTTCAGATGAATTGAAAATTGAACAAAAGCTATTTTAAATTGTGAGAAAGGTACAAAAAGTGATAACACTAACGCCAATGTTATACAATATCGGTTAGATACAGAGAAGTTCCCAACAGGACTTCTTAGTGATCTTCTGAGATCTCTTCTTAGTGATCTTCTGAGATCTCATCTTAGTGATCGAAAACAATTTGTTGAACACGAGGTACTAAAGTCGTCTCTATTTACTGCCATCTCAGGGGTTCCACAAGGATCAAACTTGAGACCACTGGAATTTATTTTATTTATCGATGATATCTCCTATATTTTTTCTTCACAAAAACTCTTGTTTGCTGATGATTTGAAGCTATTTAGAGAGATAAAGGATAATTATGACTGTCTTTTATTACAAACTCATCTTAATAGATTACAAGATTGGTATGTTGATAACAAGCTAACTTTTACAAGGAAGCCGTCTCCAACTGTTTTTGATTATCATCTGAACAGTCTTCTCTTGATGAGAGTGAATCAATACAGAGACCTAAGTGTTATTTTTGATCCTAAACATAATTGCTAGTGCATTAAGAATTCTAAGTTTCGTGATTCGTAACCGTAGAGAATTTACTTCAGTTGAGGCAGTTTCTAGTTTATATCATTCTTTAATCAAGGCTAAATTATTGCAGCTCGGTGTGGAATCCTCATTAGACGTAATACGTAGCTTGCGTTGAAGAGTTGAATGAAAGTTTCTCAGATTTGCTTTCCTAAAAAAGTATGGATTTTTCCCATATTGTAATTACAGCTATGATCTTCTTCTCAATGAGTTCAATTTTGTTTCTCTCAGAAAACACCGATATGGTCTAACGCATCTCACGTTTGAAGTGCGAATCATTAATTAACAATCGTTTTCTCCCACTTCTAGTTAATATTAAGAAACCATTTTTTCTTTGAAAATCATGATTTACTTTTCTTTTCCATATAAAAAAAAATTTCGTTTTGTTTAATTTTTCATTGTTTATATAATAAACAATTTGCTATAAACAAATAAATTTTTACTTTTTATTTTTTCCCTATTTTTCTTACTGCCATAAATACAGACATGATTTTTTTTATTAATTTTTTTATTATTTTTTTTTTATTTTTAAATATGTTCATTAATAAAAAAAAATCATGTCTGTATTTGTGCCAGTAAGAAGAATAGGGAAAAAAATGAAAGTTAAAATTTATTTGTTTATAACAAATTGTTTATTATATAAACAATGAAAAATTAAACAAAACGAAATTTTTTTTATATGGAAATTGAAAGTAAATCATGATTTTTAAAGAAAAAATGGTTCCTTAATATTAGTTAGAAGTGGGAGAAAACGATTGTTAATTAACAAATGCGTTTTTAAGCAATAAAAAAAAATTTTTAGGGAAACGTTTTTTCTTTAAATCATTATTTGCATCAAAGATTGATATTCCTTAAAAAAATGTTCAATTATTTCATGAACAGGGCATTTGTTTATAACAATTTTTTAAACAATAAGAGATAAAAATTTAAAAAAATATATTTCTATGTAGCTTCCTACAACAATTAACCATTAATAATATTTTGAAAAAAAAAATTTTTTTCGACAATTAATCTAAGTTTTTAATTTTGCAACAACGAAAATTGTTAATAAAAAACTGAAAAATAAACATTTTTAAATTTTTCCAACGGGGATCTATTATGAAGTCTTCCAAAAATTGCTCCAAGAGAGGAAAAAAATCTCAAGTTAATAGTTTAACAATTATCACACTTGCAATGTTCATGTCCAAGCAGAAAAAAATTATTAAAAATTGAGATAAAAATTATTGTTCATTCATCTATCCAGTATGCCCCTGAATTTTTTCATTTATTAAATTTCATATTTATATGTTAAAATAATTTTTATTAATAAAGTGTCCAAAGTAGGCGTGGCTTACAAGTACCCGTTTTCGGCCGTATTTTCATCCCTCTGGAAAAATTATTAATATTGGGATAACAATTCCGGGAGTCCACTCTTTTTTTTAGGAAATTTCCTCCTCTTTTTGAATCTTTTTTTTTTATTTCAAAAATCTTTATTAGTTTTTGAGATATTTAAAAAAACTAAACCCTCTTTTTTTTACTTAATTATTGGTAACTTTTGCAATTTTTGCAAGCGGAACTTCATTTTTTTCAAAAATCATCTAGATGCCATTCCGAATCGAATGACGCATTGATCATAATTTTCGGAGACTGCTGAAAAAAGTTGATCCAAGAGGCACTTGTTGACTCTTGTTGACGCTGATTTTGAAAATAAAGTTCAACAATTTGTAAACGTTGTTGCGGCGTGAGTCTTTCCATGATATTTTGTCAATGCTTACTGAACAGAAATGTCAAAACAACATGGCTTCTACCTTCTGTCAAATCACAGTTATCCCTATCGAAAGTTTTATCACTAAAAAAAAAAAACATCCGATACATAATGAGAAAAATACTGACTTTTTTATAGACAAATGTGGAGCGCTCTTTCGTTTATTCTTCACAGTTGGAAAAAGCATTTGAAAAAGGTACCTGTTGTATACGAAATAGAAGGGAAGTTGATAACACCGGTTAATTTCTCTTATAACGCTATTCCAGTAGGTACCCAGTTGTTCGGTTTCACTTCGGCATGATTTATCAGTTATCTCACACTCCTTTTACGGTTTACATCTCCTCTAATTATGATTTCATTTCCCTACTGATGGGTCTTAGCGATGTGCTGACTCATTAACCTTAGTTTTTATACTTCTTTTTTAGGTTACTGGTTTATAAGATTACTCTTTAATCGAATTCTAGATGGAAATGAGTGGATGAATATTTGACCTGATCAGATACAGGCTCCTTTGAGCACGATAGTGGTAATGAATAATCGATACAGGGTGTTAATAAGTACTTTCTCAACTGTCGAAATCACAGAAACAACTTATGTATTGAAAATTAGAGTTGAATTGTATCAGTCCTTACTTGGTGAAAATCCATATTAAATAATATTTAAAAAAGGTTATTCTGATTTTCACAAATTTTTATTGTTATGTTCACAACAATTGTTTTCTTCGATATCCGTGGCGTGGTGCACTACGAATTCGTTCCAGAGGGTCAGACGGTAAACAAGGAGTATTACCTAGGCGTTATGAAACGTTTGCGTGAGCGTATCCGTAAGAAGCGGCCAAATTTGTAGGCGAACAACTCATGGATTTTGCGTGACGATAACGCGCCTTCTCAGCGAGCTACGATTGTGACTGACTTTCTCGCCAAAAACTCAACAAACGTGCTTCAGCAACCACCGTATTCGCCGGATTTGGCTCCCTGCGACTTTTTCCTCTTCCCAAAACTAAAATTGCCCCTTCGTGGCACCCGTTTTGAGTCGATTGAAGCCATAAAACAAAATTCGGCGCGAGAGCTAAAGTCCATCCCGGAAAGCGCCTATAAAAAATGTTTCGATAATTGGAAGTGCCGTTGGCATAGATGTATTGGAGCAAATGGAGCCTATTTTGAAGGCGACCCAATAAATTTTGACGATTAAATGTAAAAATGTTGTTTTAATTGAAAATTCGCGGTACTTTCTTGACAGAGTAGTATAGGACAGACAGGCCGATGTTTACAACATAGAATCAAAGAACACAGGATGTTCATTTTGAAACACCAGAAATCAACCGGTTTTGCAGAATATTGTATGGAAAATAATAATTATTTTAATGAGAAAGATGCCACTTTTCTATATAACTGTACAAAGGGTAAATTCATGGACTACTTGGAGATTTTTTCAATAAAAAAAGCCATTGAGAAGAAGGGAAATTTAACAAATTCCCAAATACTCTTAGGGAACACCCCTATATTGGATGCTGTTATTTCCATGGGCCATAAAAATACACAGATGTTTAAGTGTAATAAAAGAACCTTTTCAAATTTAAGTTAAGTGACTTTTTGTACTCCTTTGAAGATGATCGAAAGACCGAAACACTGAATAAACTGTGGAACATAAGAACTGTGTGAAATTTTTTGAAATAAAATTTTTAGTAAGTGTATGATATCCGATATTAATACACAATTCACCTTATTTTCGAATAGCATTTCTTCAATAAGGGTTAGTACATACTTTTTCCACGTAACAGACAATGCATGAAAGTCGTGCAAGCTCGAAAAAAAAAACGCAAAACTGCACGACTCTTGTCTAAGAACGAATCTTCGACGAACGCTTTAAGCATGAAGGAGTATCCACAGCTCGATCGTTGGAATCTACGTCTTAGCGACGGATTTCTGGGTTCGTCTCGATAAAAACAGAAGAGGAATTGGGCCCAAATAGGGAAAGGAACTGGAACAATAAGATGACGGGACATACGTACCGAATAAAGCCGTAGAGTGGCTTCAGGTTCCACGATTTAACGAAGCTTAACACAAGTTGGCGATGGTACGTGAACGAATTTGAAGGGTTTCAGGGGGACCTTGGAAGATGACCAAAATAGTGAAGCAATAAATATAGGGTTTCATCGGAAAGTCTTTTATACCATCTGTTCAACACAAGGATATATTCTAAAAAGAGAATATTGAGTGACAGTTTTTTCCATCGAGATTTGAAAGTTAATTTTTAACTACGAAAAGTTTTTCATAATTCCACCCTTATAAAGGAATAACAGCAAAATTGATATTGAAACTGAGTAAAAAATATTAGACGTTACTATTAAATAATAATATTAAAGGTGAAATAATATAAATTCATTGAGTATTTATTTGGTAAGAGGTTTATACGATTACAACGTGTATACCACGTTTAGTTTACCGCAGTATTTTGCCTATTACTTCAGTATTTTGAATTAACAGGCAGTTGCAATTTAATTGATCTAGATGATTAATTTCGATGGGTTTAAGTGGACTGTATTTTTGGCGTAGTTTAGGGAAGAGTTTTTCTTCAAAGACACTTGTATGTAGTTATCTCGATCATGAACTAGCTTTGTTTATCTAATAAGATAAACCAACGAGGATTGTAAGGAATTAAAGTAAAACACTCGTACTACACTATGATAACATCGAACTTTAATTCTTGGTTTACTGTATATAAACCAAGTCAAAAGGTATGATTATTACACTAGAAACAAATGTAATGAATTTGCCAATACTTTGGCAGTCGACTGGATTACTATATTAACAATAATAACCGCGATAGCTTGGACCGAAATGTCACAAGCTAGGTACGACAAATTTAACTATCTGAATGATAGTGCACAATAAATCAAAGGCTACATACGACAGGTTTGACTATTACAAGAATAATTATTAACGTTAGAAGTGCTCGATACATCTCTTCTGACAAAAAGAGGAAAATTAACGAAATTGATTGAAAGTTCCATTTGGAGGTGGACTGAATGAACAAAATAAAACTCCTTATTGGTTACAGAAAAATAATCGGATCAATGCTAGTAATTCTAAAGTAAATTCAACCGTTTTAAAAGATTTACAACTAGAAAAAACTCTATCAGGAGTATAAATAAATTCATGCGGTTTTTGGTCGAGACTTGAATCTTCATTGTGAAAAATTGGGTGTACATTCAAAGTTCAAGTATTGTCCGTCGCTACTTTTTCCCATCCTTCTGGAAATTGACTGATTCCATCGCGAAAATAGTTTGTTTTTGGCTTCATCGTAATTGGAGGAATAGTGGTCAGCCAGGACATGTTGCATCGATCGGGAGAGATGGTAATCGGAAGGAACAATGTCTGGGCTGTACGGCAGTAGTGGTGAGAGTTTTTCTTCATATTGAAGTGAAACTCCCGCAAAAATACATTATTTTGTACAAAAGTTGACATTTTCAGAGCATATAGAAACGATGTTGTTTACACTTCAGCGAAATGACAGATACTGAAAAAAAAGACCAATTATGAGACTTCAAAATGATGAAACCTATGCTAGTCTGAACAGATCTTCTTCTTTGTGTTTAGTTTATGAATATCGGGTGTTTTTTTTTAGAGTGATAGAGATTTCGATAGGGATAACTGTGATTTGACAGAAGGTAGAAGCCATGTTGTTTTGACATTTCTCTTCAATAAGCATTGACAAATTATCGTGGAAAGACTCACGCCGCAGCAACGTTCACAAATTGTTGATATTTATTTTCAAAAACAGTGTTCTATTCGCCAAACTTATAGAGCACTTCGTGAAATTTATGGTTTACATAATCGTCCATCAGAGCAACTTATTCGTCGATTTCGGACATTTTCTCTACTCGATGCAACAACAACAACAAGACAAAGAACTGTTCGTACAGAAGAAAATGTCACTGCTATAACTGATAGTGTTAAAGATGATCCAGATTTGTCTATTCGTCGACGTTCACAACAAGTTGGACTCTGTGCATCCACCACATAGAAAATTTTTCGAAAAAGATCTTGGTCTACACCCAAACAAGATCCAACTGGTTTAAAAACTAGGCCACTTGACCATAATAAGCATCGTTTGTTTGCTGATTGGGCCCTAGAACAGCTTGAAGTTGATCCACTTTTATGTTTAGTAATGAGACCCATTTCTGGTTGACTGGCAATGTAAACAAGCAAATTGCCGTATATGGAGTGAAAACAATCCTCAAGAAGTTCTGCAGGTTCCATTACATCCTGAAAAATGCACTGTATGGTGTGCTCTACACGCTGGAGTCATCATCGGTTCATATTTCTTCAAAAACAATGCTGGAGCTAATGTTACACTGAATGGTGTGATCGATGATCAATGATTATTTGTTTCAAAATTTGATTGGTATCAACCCAGAAGTGTTTTTGTTTCAACTAGATGGTGCTATACCTCATGCTGCTACCGTAACACTTGATTTATTGAAAGAAAGATTTGGCCATAACATTATTTCGAGAAATGGTCCAATTAATTGGCCTTCAAGATCATGCGACATAACTCCACTGGATTATTTTCTGTGGGGTTATGTCAAGTCATTGGTTTATGCTGATGAACCAGAAACAATAGACGCTTTGGAAGCCAACATAACTCGTGTTTTTGGATAAATAAGGCCAGCATTACTCGAAAAAGTGGTCCAAAATTGGTCTGGTTGAATGCGATTCCTCAGAGCTAGTCGTGGTGGACATGGAAACAATAGACGCTTTGGAAGCCAACATAACTCGTGTTTTTGAATAAATAAGGCCAGCATTACTCGAAAAAGTGGTCCAAAATTGGTCTGGTTGAATGCGATTCCTCAGAGCTAGTCGTGGTGGACATATGCCGGCAATTATTTTTAAAACATAAATGTCATAAAATCATCTTTCGAATAAAAAAATATTTGGCTTCAATCTTAATTTGAATGTGTTTTATTTCAATTTAAAACACACGATAGAATTATCAATCATTCTTGATATTTCTTCACAATAGTTCAATTGGAGTCAGTTGTCCAAGTCCTCTGTAATCTTCTTATGTTGAACGGGTCTTCTGCCAACTTTTCTCTAATGCTGTTTTCATGGGCTTCCGGATTCTTGAAGAGGATCTTCGAATCATTATATTTTGTCAAATTAGAAACATACCATGGTGCATTTGTCGATGAATCTAGTATTTTGGATTGAACTGTCTGTATAATATGAAAATTGGAAGTCTTAGCACATTCCCAGAATTGGGTACTGTAGGTCCATATTGACTTTTAAACTATCAATTTATAGATTTTAGATAGAGAGATAGTTTAAATTTGCTGTATATAAGCATTTGTCTAGTTTCAATATTTATTTAAGTCTTTTTAGCTTGAACATGTTCTTTCCAAGTTTTTCAACGAAAATTTGCTCACCCTAGAACTCAGAAGCGAAGAATTTTCGAAGATTTCAAAAAAACAGGTCAACTTCTGTTTTGAGGGGGCGAATTTCCATCGTGAGTTTTTTCCGACATTTCTGTTCAGTAAGCATTGACAAATTATCATGGAATGACTCACGCCGCAACAACGTTCACAAATTGTTGAAATTTATTTTCAAAATCAGTGTTCTATTCGCCAAACTTATACAGCACTTCGTGAAATTTATGGTTTACATAACCGTCCATCAGAGCAGCTTATTCGTCGAACTATCGATAGATTTCCGACAACATTTTCTCTACTCGATGCAACAACAACAACAAGACAAAAAACTGTACGTACAAAAGAAAATATCGCTGCTGTAATCCAGATTTGTCTATTCGCCGACGTTCACAACAAGTTGGACTCTGTGCATCCACCACATGGAAAATTTTGCATAAAGATCTTGGTATGCACCCATACAAGATCCAACTGGTTCAAGAACTAAAGCCACTTGACCATAATAAGCGTCGTTTGTTTACTGATTGGGCCCTAGAACAGCTTGAAGTTGATCCACTTTTTTATCGTAAAATTGTGTTTAGTAATGAAGCCCATTTCTGGTTGAACGGTTATGTAAACAAGCAAAATTGCCGTATATGGAGTGAAAACAATCTTCAAGAAGTTCTGCAGGTTCCATTGCATCCTGAAAAATGCACTGTATGGTGTACTTTACAGGTTGGAGGCATCATCAGTCCATATTTCTTTAAAAACAAAGCTGGGGCTAATGTTACAGTGAATGGTGCTCGTTACAGATCGATGATCAATGATTATTTCTTTCAAAATTTGAATGGTATCGACCCAGAAGTGTTTTGGTTCCAATAAGATGGTGCTACACCTCATGCTGCTAGCGTAACAATAGACACTTTGGTTGTCATGTCATTGGTTTATGCTGATAAACCAGAAACAATAGAGGGTTGGGAAGCCAACATAACTCGTGTTATTGATGAAATAAGGCCTGAATTACTCTAAAAAGTGGTCCAAAATTGGTCTGGTCGAATGCGGTTCCTCAGAGCTAGTCGTGGTGGACATATGCCGGAAATTATTTTCAAAACATAAATGTCATAAAATTTTCTCAGATAATCCACCTGCTTCAATACTCACTCAACCTCTGAAAACAACCTTTACCTGCCTTCCAAATTAGTCCCCAATCCATTACAAACAATTAAATAATACCACCATAACAATCGATAAAAGAAGTCAAAAGTCAAACTGTGAAAGCCGGTTCTTTTATTACACAATCTGTACCTTGATCCACTAGGTCTCGATGACACCGTCAAGCAATGATCAATATGCAAATGGAAGATAAATCTAATGGAATATCCAACAGTCTTATGGCCCATAAACGCCACTAAATTGAAATGATGGAAATTTAGAACTTGGAAAGGGATATAAACCAAGGAAGGAATAAATATAAGACATATGGCCATCCAAATATGGGTAATCTATATTTTATAACGTCTTACCTACAATGTTACTACATAAAGAGATTAATAGGACAATAACTTTTATTAGACACGAAGGAGGCTAAAACAGCGCTTTGAAGACGAACTTTCTCCGTGTATTGTTGTTTTTATTTCTTCTTTCCGTACCCTTGAATGTCAGTGTAAAGTTTAGTTGCAGTATCTTGAGCGTTGGAATCGGAATAACAAAGGAGAGAACCAACCCGTGAAATTTTATATGCATGATCGATTCAGGGGAATCGATTCATGATTTATTGTTTGGTCCACGGTAGTTTGGGATTATGAATATATAATTGGTAGGTAGAATACGTAATTTCTATGTATTACTGAGATCCAAGAACTTCATTGATTGTATTATGTCGTGTCGATAGCTTAGTGGTTATAGCATTGAGCTCCTGGTCAGGGAGGAAAAAATGTTTCTATTTGGACGAGTTTCAATCACCATTTCATTGTTGGGTCAAAAATCAACAGTGCTGTGACCTTAAGTGGCGTAGGATCGTAGTAACAAAGCCTACCCAGAACAAAACTGAACTCTCAACTCACACAAGCTAAAAAAAGCTTCTGAGAGATCTTCACTGAAGATGTAGGAGTATCAGAATAATATTTTTTATTAAATATCTTAATATTAACAGATATATTCTGTTAGCCCCCTACATATTTAATTTATAAAAATTATTTTCAATATTATAACTTCAGGAATTAAATTAATGTCATATGAGCACCGCTTATATTAAACGACATATAAAATAAACTTTCATTATAAGACATCGAAATGAAATAACTAAATCCAATAAATATAAATTGTTAACCAAAATCCTATAAATTAAATATTTTGAGTAGACAAAATTTTTTTTCTGCTCATGCCTCTTATAAAAACAGATATCTTTCAAAAATGTTGAACATAATCCTAAGAATTTCGCCATAAAACTATCTCACTTGGTATATTCAATGTTACTGAATATCCAACTAATAATTTGAAATAAGGTTATTCTGATTTTCACAAATTTTTATTGTTAAACTCACAACAATTGTTTCGCTATCACAGTAGCATCATCAGGTAAGATCACATTTTGAATAACTAAGCTTGTTTCCGAAATCCGTGGCTATTTATATTACAGTAACTACAATAAATTTTTATTGAGCACTAAAACCCAAAAAAGGGTCCCTGCAAATTCCAGCTTATCTGAATATATTTAACAGAGGTGAGCTATTTAAATCTATTTGTTCGTTAAGTAATATTCCAATTTTATTATGTTTATTTATCTCTAGGGATTCTAACAGATTTAAGGCATAACTTTTGCTTTCTATATGTAGAATTTCAAAGTTATGGTTGAAAGTATATCCTGTTTCTAACAAATGGTTGGAATATGTAGAATTGCTTTTATTATTGAAACTAAAATTCACCAAAATCTCCTTAAGAAATACTTTTTATATTGGTATAGATATGTAGACGATATTTTCTGTTGCTTCACAGGTACAGACAGACTTTTGAAAAAATTCTTTTTATTCATCAATGAAATACATCCTTCAATTAAATTCACTATGGAAACCGAACTTAATAACTCTATTAATTTTCTTGATTTAACTGTTACTCGAATAAATAGTTCACATGATTTTTCAATATTTCACAAACCAACCTATACGGATTCTATTATACACAATAAATCAAATCATCCTCTAAATCAAAAATTATCAGCATTTAATTGTATGATCCATAGATTAGTTAATATTCCCATGAATCGAGAAAATTCTATTTCAGAACTTAACATAATTAAACAAATAGCTTTTAATAATGAATATGATCCAAAGTTGATAGACAAATTATTGATGAATAAAAATAATAAAATAGCTTTAAATATGGTGTTTCCTTATATAAAAGAAAATTTTAAATACATTTCCTTAAATTACACTAAAGGTATTTCTGAGAAAGTTGCTACATACCTCAAAAATAAATAGAATTTAAGAACTTCATTTAAAACTAATTCAAACTTGAGTAAATTTATCAAAAATAATAAAGACTACACACATAAGGATGATAAATCTGGGGTTTATAAGTTAACCTGCGGTGATTGCCCTAAAATTTACATAGGTCAAACTGGAAGAACGTTCCGTCATAGGATGTGTGAACATTTGAAGAGTTTCCTCAACAATAAAAGCAATTCCACATATTCCAACCATTTGTTAGAAACAGGACATAATTTCAACCATAACTTTGAAATTCTACATATAGAAAGCAAAAGTTATGCCTTAAATCTGTTAGAATCCCTAGAGATAAATAAACATAATAAAATTGGAATATTACTTAACGAACAAATAGATTTAAATAGCTCACCTCTGTTAAATATATTCAGATAAGCTGGAATTTGCAGGGACCCTTTTTTGGGTTTTAGTGCCTAATAAAAATTTATTGTAGTTACTGTAATATAAATAGCCACGGATTTCGAAAACAAGCTTAGTTATTCAAAATGTGATCTTACCTGATGATGCTACTGTGATAGCGAAACAATTGTTGTGAGTTTAACAATAAAAATTTGTGAAAATCAGAATAACCTTATTTCAAATTATTTAATATGGATTTTCACCAAGTAAGGACTGATACAATTCAATATATCCAACTAAGTTACTTTTATGAAAATATCAAGATATGTAAAAAACATTACAAATGTAGTATATCAATAATAATAAAAAGTGATAGAAAACAAAGTAATTTCTTATTTCATTCCATTAAAATGAACTATCACAAGGTAATGGACTACTCCATCCAATTTTAATTGCCTTTTTTATTTTTGTTGGTTTATTTATTCCATTTGACATTGTATATTGATTTCTATTAAATATAAGCGGTGCTTATTGTAGACATTAATTTAATTCTAAAAGTTTTTTGAATAAAAATTTTTTGAAATTAAAATTGTAAAAGGCTAACAGATTATATCTGTTTTGATATTCAAATTTTGTTATATTTCTTCTATCAAGTAAAAATCCTTTTTCTATTTTATTTTAAAACTATACAAATCAATAATAAGACCCACAATGACCTACGGCAGCGAGTTAATAGTATTACTAGATGTTTCACAAGCATTTGATAAAGTATGGCACCAGGTCCTACTATACAAAATGATCAACTTTGAAATCCCCATTGCATACGTGAAGTTAATCCACTCCTACCTGGACAAAAGGATATTTTATGTGAAAGTAAATGAAAAAATTTCAAGAAGGAAATAAATAAATGCAGCAGTCCCACAAGGCTCATTGCTGGGACCAATCTTATTCTCAATATTCACAAGTAACATGCCGAAAAATCCGGACATAACACTCGGATTATATGCAGACGACGCCGCAGCCCTCTCATCAGGAAAAACGGAAGAAATCGCCACAAGAAAATTGCAAAAACCAATTGATGTGATGATTAAATGGTACCACAAATGGAGGATTAAGATAAACGAAGTCAAAATCCAGGCAACAATATTCAGATACAAAAGAAGAAATGGCAAACCGACCGTTAAAATCAAAATTCACAACCACACTATAGACGTCAAATACTTGGGAATGACCATGGACGAAGATCTCAACTTCAAACAACACTTCAGAGAAGCAGCACAAAAAGCAATGAGGATAAAGGGCTACCTTTATCCACTCATTTACAGAAAAAACAAACTTGACAAGAAAATCAAAGATTTAATCTGTTAGTCTTCTTAAATTTTAATTTCAAAAAAATTCAGGAATTAAATTAATATCATATAAGTACCACTTATATCCAACGACAAATAAAATAAACATTTATTATAAGACATCCAAATGATTAACAAAATCCAATAAATGAAAATTGTTAACCAAAATCCTATAAATCAAATATTTTGAGTAGACAAAATTTTGTTTCTGCTAATCAATCTTATGAAAACATCTTTCAGAAATGTTAAACATAATCTTAAGAATTTCATCATAAAACTATCTTACTTAGAATATTCAATATTATTGGATATCTAACTAAGTTACTTTCTATAAAATCTCAAGATATGTAAAAACATTACTGAAAAACAAGTTTTAAGAGAGACTTTGCTCCGTCAGTACTCAAATAGTTCATATTCAATAAAATATAACATCAATCAACAACAAATATTTACTCACCCTTTAACAATTCAGAAAACTTCTGGTAAATGAATACTGAAAAATTTAAATGGAGTGTAATGTTAACTACAAATAAATAATTCTATGGTTTAACCTTGATCTAAAAGATTGAAAGACAGTTTAACTGCCAAATAATTATATATTATGAATAAAATAACATGAATACAGGTTAATACTTGATAGAAGGTATATTAAATTATTTAAATATTTAATATTAGCCTTCTACATATTTAATTTCAAAAAATTATATTTAATAATTGTAACTTCAGGAATTAAATTAAATTAATGTCATATAAGTACCACTTATATCAAATATATAAAGACATATAAAATAAACATTCATTATAAGACATCCAAATGATGTAACAAAATCCAATAAATAAAAATTGTTAACCAAAATCCTATAAATTAAATATTTTGAGTAGACAAAATTTTGTTTCTGCTGATCAATCTTATGAAAACAAATATCTTTCAGAAATGTTCAACATAATTTTAAGAATTTCATCACACTCAAAATATTTAATTTATAGGATCTTGGTTAACAATTTTTATTTATTGAATTTTGTTATATCATTTGGAGGTCTTATAATGAATGTTTATTTTATATGTCGTTTGATATAAGTGGTACTTATATGACATTAATTATATTTAATTCCTGAAGTTATAATTATTAAATATAATTTTTTTAAATTAATTAATTTAATTAAGGCTAATATTAAATATTTAAATAATTTTATATACCTTCTATCAAGTATTAACCTCTATTTATGTTATAATACTAGAAAGGCTGAAAAAAGAAATAGAAACCAATCAGATAATACCGAAAGAACAACATAAATTCAGAAAAGAACACGGTACAAGTACACAAATAACCAGAATTACAGAAACAATCCTAAAAGAAAAACAAAAAGGAAACAAAACAGCAGCGATACTACTAGATGTTACACAAGCATTTGACAAAGTTTGCCACCTATTATTTACTATACAAAATGATCAACTTTGAAATCCCCATTTCATACGTAAAGTTAATCCACTCCTACCTGGACAAAAGTTTTTATGTGAAAGTAAATGAAGAAATTTCAAAAAGAAAAGGAATAAATGCAGGAGTCCCACAAGGCTCACTGCTGGGACCAATCTTATTCTCAATATTCACTTATTCTAAAACTGCAAACGCACAATCATACAGAAAACAGGACACCATCAGTCAGTAGAATGTAAATACCTAGAGAAGCCACATCGTGGTGAAAGAATTGTTGTATTACAAACATTTTTGTGGAAATGAAATACTGTCTCCTGTATATTTTTGATTGTTTATCCTTGTCACGCTCGTTAGTTCTGCTATATTCGTCCTCATCCCAACAAATAACATTTCAACAGATGGATGTTTCTTCTCCTTAAGGTTATAAGTCTATGGTATATCGTGACCCAACCAGACCAGCTTTTCACTCTTATTATCGACCCGTCTTCCTTCGATTTCAGTATCTCTTTCATACGTCGATAATAATTGAACCCGATAACCAAATATAGGAACAAAATAATGGCTCGGTACCACCAGTGCTAATTCTTGGATCCATTCCGAAATCGGCAGGATCTGGGCATATAATTCTTTTACGAGCGACAGGCGACCTTATCTGCTAAAATCCTGCAACCACCCGGAGTAAGCTGAGGCTTAATCGGACACCGGACTCGTAGGTGCCAGCCGACAATGTGTCTATACGCTAAGTGAACAACGTTCGTGCACATACAATGGGAGTCTATTCCATTATACCTAGAGACATTGGAAGTGATACATTCAAAAAAAGCCATGCCTTTAACATCAACAAAATGACATTGTCAGATATCAGAGACCATGGAGGATGGTGTAAAGTTGCATCCATAAATGGTTTCCACAAACGATGTGTTGATGATGATCCATATTTGTCTATTCGTCGACGTTCACAACACGTTGGACTCTGTGTATCCACCACGTGCAAAATTTTGCGTAGAGATCTAGGTCTACACCCAAACAAGATCCAACTGGTTCAAGAACTAAAGCCACTTGACCATAATAAGCGTCGTTTGTTTGCTGAATGGACCCTAGAACAGCTTGAAGTTGATACACTTTTTTATCGTAAAATTGTGTTTAGTGATGAAGCTCATTTCTGGTTGAACGGCTTTATACACAAACAAAAATGCCGTATATGGAGTGACAACAATACTCAAGAAGTTCTGCAGGTTCCATTGCTTCCTGAAAAATGCACTGTACGGTGTGCTTTACACGCTGGAGGCATCATCGGTCCAGCGTTACCACTGTAAGGGATTAAACCAAATTTCAATTTCTTTGTGTTAACTATAAATTTTTTTTTGTGGATTGTATTTATTTAAAGGACGAAATTTGGACTAAACCTCTACACAATAAATAAGTATCAAATACCCGAGACTTGAGAGAAAATGCTGGGGATGGAAAATAAGTGAAACAAGAAAAGAAAGATGTGAAGGAAAGGGACTCACCTGGTTTCACTGTCTTCTGGGTTTTACACCACATTGGCAATGGTGATATTTGAGAATTCGCCAACTTAATTGTCTTCTTCTACTTAAAACTAACACTTAACTTAAACCTAAATACTAAAGTTTCTTGTACAGAACTTGAAAGTCTTTTGTGGATTTTCGATGAATATCGTGCGAATTTTCCGCGTGAGAAAGCGATGAGCCGTTAAAAATTGTGTGTTCTTCTCGAGATGCGAAGACCAAGTCTGGTAAGAAGGTGGAGGGGTGAGGAAAAGAAGGAATCCAGAAGAGATGGAAATATTGCCGCAAATCCTCTCAAGTCCTTATCTCGAGATTCGAAATCAAACAACCACATTTAGTAGATTTCTACTTTTTTGGTAGATTTTCGGCAAATCCGTCCAAAATTTAGTAGTCAACTTTTTATGGTAGATTTTCAGTAGATTTTAGCTCCTGATGAAAATGCTGAATAATGGCCCGACCACAGAGTGTGTGGTATTTGGACCACAGGTCAACTGTGATCAGCTCTGTGACAGATTGTCTCTCTACCACAGAGCAAGGAAAGAAGTAATAGTTAAGTCAATTTTCGTTTGTCTATGTCTCTTTTCTATTCTGTTGTGTGTTCTATTACTTGCTAATAGAGACTGCGCACTTTTTAAATCTTCATTTTTATTGAGATAAATCTCAGATTCTCCTGTATTTGGTAGGTTAATTTGGTGTAGAACTCTGTAACGGTATGAAATTATTGCAGATATAGGTTACCGATATACTTTTTGCAGAGGTAGAATTACTATAGTTAATTCTAAAGTACCTCATTTTCAATAATAGATCACTTTTTTATTATTTCAGTCAATCTCAGTTCTTTAAGCGACTCGGTAGATTTTTTGGTAATTTCTGAAAGTTGTTTAGTAAATTTTTGGTAGATTTTTGGCGGATAGTTAGTAGATTCCTTAAAAAAAAAGGTGGTGACGCTGCATCGGTCCATATTTCTTCAAAAACGACGCTTGAGCTAATGTTACAGTGAATGGTGCTCGTTACAGTTCGATGATCAATAATTATTTGTTTCAAAATTTGAATGGTATCGACCCAGAAGTGTTTTGGTTCCAACAAAACGGTGCTACACCTCATACTACTACCGTAACAATTGATTTATTAAAAGAAAGATAACATTAGTTCGAGAAATGGTCCAATTAATTGGCCTCCAAGATCATTCGACATAACTCCACTGGATTATTTCCTTTGTGGTTATGTCAAGTCATTGGTTTATGCTGCTAAATCAGAAACAATAGACGCTTTGGAAGCCAACATAACTCGTGTTATTGATTAAATAAGGCCTGAATTACTTGAAAAAGTGTTTTATTTCAATTTAAAGTCTTATGACTCTAAAAAACACCCGATATCTTCAAGTTTTATACTGTGGAAGGCGTTCGCCAAGTCTCAAGTGATATAAATCCGATAGGAGTGCGCCTAAACAAATTCCCCCCAGGAGCCCAACGCGTCTGCGAGGCTTCCTCAGTACCATCGTCGTAATGAGCTATTTGCACGGTGCATACCGCTAACGCAGACGTTCCTAGGGTTTCATTAGAACTCTCGGTACCATCGTCCAACCGCGACAAACCAACCAACCACTGCGCTCGACCGTGCACCGCACTCGCCCAAATATCTTACCATCTTCGCCGTCTCAACGCCTCCCTCGATCTTGAAAACCATTTTAACCATCCGTACGTGCAGCACCGTTCGAGCGTCCTGACATAGTTCCCGGGCAAAAAATCGAATCGGTTTCTGGAGGAATCCGAGTCGAAGTGACCATCCGCCTGGTTATTTTCTTGGACGAATGTAGTCGGCGGAGAACGACGGCGCGACGTTTTGGCGCCGCCGACTGAGGGCATTTGAAATATGTGGAAAAAATTTCGTCTTGCTCGTAGGTAATTACAGGAGTGTCGAATGGTAATGAATCTTATTTATTCATTAATAATATGAATATGCGTGGATGAAACCGGATAACTATCTTCTGTTCGCTGATTTGCATTGGACGCGGTTTAGCTTACCGAGGTGCCTTCGGATTTTAATGGAAGAATAGAAGGAGTTTCGAGGAAAATTATTCAGCTGGTTGATCAGGATGCGTTAGAGACATTTCCGAATAACATTCAACCAATGAAAGACAATCCCCGAACGAATATTTCAAAATGATCGTGATTTCGGTGAAAAAATCTTGTTGGAATTATATACTGATAATTTAATAAATAAATTAAAATGAAATAATAAGAAAGCGGTTCGATTTTATACGTCTATTAAATATGAGCAGTGCTTATAAAGACATTAATTTAATTCTTAAAGTTTCTTCAGTAAATTTTTTGAAATTAAAATTGTAGAAGACTAACAGATTAAATCTGTTTTGATATTCAAATTTTGTAATAATCCTTCTGTCAAGTAAAAAACCGTTCCTTATTATTTTATTTTATATATAATATATAATTATATCAGGTTTTTAAAAAAATAAATTCATTATACATTGTTGAATGGTTTTAAATAAGGCCATTAAAGTGCCTTATAAGCTTTGTATGATTTTTTGAGAGCATAGAACATAGAGTACCTTGGATATTAAATGTACCTATGTGCATGTTTCTGAAGATCATATATTTCTGAAGATTGCATTCGGAAAGTCTATTTATTGTTTAATTGATTTTATTATTTTTTATATGTAAAGTTGAACTGATCTTATCGTAATTTTAATTATTTTTTGAGAATGTGCTACATGTTTTGAGATTTTTTGAAGTAATTTATTTAAATATATTGAATATTTCAAATAAATTAGTTTTTGTGAAGTTCTTGAAATTATGTTTTATATTTTTGAGAAAGAGTTATTTTTTATAAATATAGGATCAGAAAACAAAACATTTTGTAACAAACAGGGCTTCGTACGTTTGTCTGAAGAGTTCAGTACGCATGCCTGGAACGAAACAAAAAATGTTTGTTTATTTATATTTTAATTTTAATTGACAATTTATATTCTTTGCTTTTTCTTAATTCCATTTGATATTGTATGATGAATTTCGATTTTATACGTCTATTAAATATGAGCAGTGCTTATAAAGACATTAATTTAATTCTTAAAGTTTCTTCAGTAAATTTTTTGAAATTAAAATTGTAGAAGACTAACAGATTAAATCTGTTGTGATATTCAAATTTAGTAAGTTTTTTAATCACCAGTCGATTCATTTTATCCGAAAACCTCCATGTACTGAATTTCTTTTGAATCAACCAAATTTTGACAAAGATATCGCTAGTTCATTGGATTTTGAAGGTCATATTGAAGAAGCTCCAGCGTCCATGGGGTGCATTTTAGGACCTAAGTTGATAAATCGCCCTTTTCTTGGTATCCGTAAACTGCCAGAAATATGGAAAAATTAGGGGCTAGCCACAGATAATACTTTGAACCTTGAGTGTATTACCAATTTTTCACTATAAAGCTTCAATTTTCGACAAAAAACCACACGAATTTATTTAAACTGCTAATGATGTATTGCATTCTTAATGGATTACCAAGATATTTCCGTATCTTCACATTTCCTACAACATTTTAAATTTCACTTGGTTTTCTCTTATGAGAAAGGACCAAATGATGATCATAATGAGCAACCAAAACCACAAACCAGCATGATTAGATTGTCAATCCTCTCTTCTAATTTGAGTGAATGTTAATTTATCTCCTACATTTAGATACAGAAGGAAGCAGAGTTAACGTTCTTCCGTCTACTCCAAACCCATAAACCAGATAATTTTCGGTATCCCCGTCTTGGCACGTTCGTTCCCCGGACCAAATCCGATAATTCAACGCTGCACCAATTATCGCATCGCGCTTGCATAACTTCCATTCCTCTCCAATAACCATTTTTCTTATCGCACTGTCTCTAATCGGAAACGCAAAGCGGGGAACCCATAAACTTGATTTATGAGAACCATCTCCGCTCATTCATGGCCACGCATGATGCCCAACGAGGATCGTAAAGTCCGGGCACCTGCGATGCGGCAATCATAAAAATTTGCACTTTCGCGAAGCGGTGCTAGAAAAAAAATTTCCCGATGGTGGGCCCTTGACCCCATCGGTGCTGGGGCAGATCTTCGCGTCGAAAAGACGTCCGAATGGTCCGTGTCGAATGGAAGATGGCTTTGGTCTCTGCCGGTGTCCTTGGGCTGAGTAATTGTGACTAAGGCCACTATGGCTGTGCACTGATATATTGAACGATTTCTGCGATATTCCCACCACCAAAGTACACACATCGTCAAAAGTCTCGGTCCCCCTAGGTCTCTTAAGAAACGAACAATCTATGTGCAGTTGTCTCCTTATTTTTTATTATAAACACTTGAGTTTTAACACCAATTTATTTGCTTATATGATACAAATGCAGGTTATGAAAATTTGAGGTTAGAACTGTACAAAATGAATGCCGACTGTCGACATGGTCGAGTATCGACCGAACAGGACCAGAGTTTAAGCGGAAAGGATGAGAACTTGACGTCTCACTAGGGATCTCTACTTGTCATAGAATATTAAACATATATTCTCTCGTCACCCTATGAGATTTCTGACATGGCCCCTGTTCAAAATTTACTTTTTATATGAGACAAAAACAATCTATCTGGCGTTTATTTGGAGTGATAGAACTTTCGATAGGGATATCTGTGATTTGACAGAAGATAGAAGCCATGTTGTTTCGACATTTCTGTTTAGTAATCATCGACAAACTATCATGGAAAGACTCACGTTTATAAATTGGTGAAATTTATTTTCAAAATCGGTGTTCTATTCGCCAAACTTTTAGAGCACTTCGTGAAATTTATGGTATACATAATCGTCCATCAGAGCAGCTTATTCGTCGAACTATTGATAGATTTCGGACAACATTTTCTCTACTGGATGCAACAACAACAACAAGACAAAGGACTGTACATACAGAAAAAAATATCGCTGCTGTAAGTCATAGTGTCAATGATGATCCAGTCTAGTCGTCGACGTTCACAACAAGTTGGACTCTGTGCATCCACCAAATGGAAAATTTTGCGTAAAGATGTAATAAAGGGCCTATGTTTTACTTTAAAATAGGGAAATAAATTTTGATCCAAAGAAGACTATTATAATAAAACTCGGGGACTTGAGAGGACCGCGGCTGATAAGCGGCATTAATAGTTGTGTAGCGAACAACTTCTTCTTTGACCGGCGTACCGATAGAGGACCCGACCAGTCAACAGATTCGTGACTAACCGTCCCCACCAGGTTCAAATAGAGCAAGGCACTGCGTTTGAAGATAAGCGTTCCAAGCGGACGCATGGTCACCGGCGTCACAGGCAGAGCATGCGCATCACGCCTGTCTGACGAGTTTCAGATGCGCATGCTCGGAAACGAAACGCCGTCTTCCTAACTAAAAGGTTGAAGCTCCCTCGCAACACTGCATTATCCTTCGAGAGCTTCAGTTGCATAAACATCTGATGAGAATCTTATACCAACAATGTATTAATCAATAGATCGATTCCTTTAGATTTGAACGAGAAGGTCTTGGGAACGGAAGTTAGCGATTATGATTTTAGTGCAGACGACATAAAGGACTTCAAGGCTAAGATTGGGAATTCTCAGTAAAGTCGAGATCAGAAATCGACAAGTCAAAAGATCTGGATGGTCTAGCGTTGAAACGATGGGAACTTAGAAAAAGCCGACGCAGGAAAATTTTGAGTAGGAATATAGATGCCAACGTTTTGGAAGTTCGAAAAAAAAGAGAGTTGTCGTTTATCGATAGATTTCGGACAACATTTTCTCTACTCGATGCAACAACAACAACAAGACAAAGAACTGTACATATAGAAAAAAATGTCGCTCCTGTAGGTCATAGTGTTAATGATGATCCAGATTTGTCTACTCGTCGACGTTCACAACAAGTTGGACTCTGTGCATCCACCACAGAGAAAATTTTGCGTAAAGATCTTGGTCTACACTCATACAAGATTCAACTGGTTCGAGAACTAAAGCCACTTAACCATAATAAGCGTCGTTTGTTTGCTGATTGGGCCCTAGAGCAGCTTGAAGTTGAACCACTTTTTATTGTGAAATTGTGTTTAGTGATGGAGCTCTTTTCTGGTTGAACGGCTATGTTAACAAGCAAAATTGCAGGTACTGAATTGTTTCAGCCGTTACTATTTGGTAGTTGATCATAATTAAAACAAATTGTAGAAATTACTATGTTTTACTACCAATAAAAATATATATTACACATTTTTTGATGAGTTGTCTGATGATGGGATAGTTCACTTCCCGAAACTCGAGTCACAAGAGAATGTGTAATATATATTTTTATTGGTAGTAAAACATAGTAATTTCTACAGTTTGTTCTAATTTTTTAAGCAAAATTGCCGTATATGGAGTGGAAACAATCCTCATGAAGTACTGAAGGTTCCATTACATCATGAAAAATGCACTGTATGGTGTGTTTTACACGCTGGAGGCATCATCGGTCTATATTTCTTTAAAAACGATGCTGGAGCTAATGTTACAGTGAATGGTATTCGTTACAGATCGATGATCAATGATTATTTGTTTCAAAATTTTAATGGTATCGACCCAGAAGTGTTTTGGTTCCAACAAGATCGTGCTACACCTCATGCTGCTACCGTAACAATTGATTTATTGAAAGAAAGAGTTGGAGATAACATTATTTCGAGAAATGGCCCAATTAAATGGCCTCCAAGATCATGCGACATAACTCCACTGGATTATTTTCTTCTTATGTCAAGTCATAGGTTTATGCTGATAAACCAGAAACTGTAGACGCTTTTGAAGCCAACATAACTCGTGTTATTGAAGAAATGTGTTTTATTTCAATTTAAAGTTCTAACACTCTAAAAAAACACCCAATAGATACTTGTGAGAGCTTTAATTATAAACAAAGGCAAAGCATTTAGTCAAACATTCCGGTCGGTTTAAATAACACCGAAGCAAAAATACAAGAATGAAAAGAGTGGAAGTACAATGAACGCTAATTTTACATTAAAACTAAGGTTGTATTCAAAGCATAAAGCATGCAATTAATCAGAAGCATTTAAAAGAAGTATACTTACTGAGAGTTACTCAGAGGGACTGCTACGAGTACTATTATCTCGAGTATGTAAGTCGCTCATGAGGTGTATTTCCAAGAAGCTTCCTCTCTGCCGCTTCACAATACAACACCAACGCCATAAGAGCACAAGTTACAGTGACACAGAATATTTGACACATAAATAACGTGATGCAGTGATGTAATTTATATAATCTATGAGGGATTCTGTCACTCGTATGATCCTAAGAGAATAGGGACCTCTTCAATGGTAAGACTCATTTTCTTTTAATAGTTCTAAGAAACTTTCAAATGATATATTCTACCCCACCTGCCGTACAGCCCAGACATTGCTACTTCCGATTAGCTTCTCTTCCGATCGGTGCAACATGGCCCTGCTGACCAGCACTTCTCCAATTACGATGAAGTCAAAAAATTGATATACGCATGAATAGCGTCCCTTTTTCACGATGGGATCCGTCGATTGCCAGAAAGATGTGAAAAAACAGTTGCAATTGATGATAAATATATTGAATTTATCAAAATTGATAGGAGCAGTGTAGCCATGGTGAAAACCATAGAGTTTTACGAATGCGGCATATCTGAATTACCGTCACGTTGACTAAATGTTAATTGCTTCGATTAGTAATACTGCATTATTTATGCTAATTATACTTTACGAACATATTTGATTAACTGACAGTACGCAACTCTTCATCACAATGAACAAAAATAAATCCAATGCGCCAACCAGTTATTACCAATAACAATAACATTAAAATTCCATGCGTTATAGGCATCGCGTATCTTTCGAATCGAATCCTGATCTCAAGAGAGATATTCTCCACGAGGCAGTCTTTCCCCGGCACCTCCAGTGCATTGGCCATTGCGAATATGCGAAAATAGGCCACAGTTATAATTCTTCCGTCTGTAATTAACCGGAATAAAAAATCGATTAGTAGATCGAAGATGAGATCTGATACGGCGAATCGTTAAACTGCTAATTACCAAACGGATTATTACATCTGGTAAAGGTGAACGAGGCAAAACGAAGAGTTGGTTCTGTTTCTTGGTTTCAGATTGGTTCCTTCAAAATTGGGCTGGATGAATTTGACCTCATATACTCATATACACGCATGAGAGTTGTAATATTGAGAATATTCCTTGGAAAATGCCGGAACATCCAATTTCCTAGTTTGGCCGGGCAAGAATAATAGCCCTACATCACCAGATTGCGCAAAGTATGAAGATTCCACGGACTACAGTAAGGCCCATAGTGGCCATTTTACTGGAAACCGGCAGAGTTGCCCGGAGACCGGTGCTCGGTCGACCCAGAGTAACATCTGCAAGGGAAGACCATTATATCGAATTTTTCTCGAAGGAATCGAACGGTATCTGTAACAGCCCTTCGAAGTCATTTTTTGAGGACCTATGGAAGGGTAGTCTCAACCAGTACCATAAGAACATAAGTGCATTCCTCAAATTTAAGGGCATGAAGACCTTTAAGAGTACTTCGGCTATCACCTGGACATAGACCTACCCGTCGGCAATGGGCAAAACACCACCAAGAGTGGCCTTCACCACAATGGCGCAACGTACGAGTCACGATTCGGTTTACAAAGTGATAGTCGACGAGAAAGGATTTGGAGATGTTCAGGTAGATTAGAGCGACTCAATTTCGTCCGGGAAGTTGAGCCCCTTCAAGGCGGATCAATACTTTGCTGGGGGGGTAAAATGTTCGGCCGCCGTGCCCCTCTTATTATCGTTGAACGAACAATGACTGGTGTCATCTACGTAGGAAACCTTTATGGGTTTGGAGTAGACGGAAGAACGTTATCTATGCTTCTTTTTGTATCTTAATGCAGGAGATAAATTAACATTCACTCAAATTAGAGAAGAGAATTGACAATCTAATCATGTTGGTTTGTGGTTTTAGTTGCTCAATATGACCAATTTGGTCCTTTCTTATAATGTTCGGCGGCCGTACCCCTCTTATTATCGTTGAACGAACAATGACTGGTGTCACCTACGTAGGAAACCTTTATGGGTTTGGAGTAGACAGAAGAACGTTAACCTAGCTTCCTTCTGTATCTTAATGCAGGAGATAAATTAACATTCACTCAAATTAGAGGAGAGAATTAACAATCTAATCATGCTGGTTTGTGGTTTTGGTTGCTCATTATGATCGTCATTTGGTCCTTTCTCATATTGTTCGGCCGCCGTACCCCTCTTATTATCGTTGAACGAACAATGACTGGTGTCATCTACGTAGGAAAACTTTATGGGTTTGGAGTAGACAGAAGAACGTTAACCTAGCTTCCTTCTGTATCTCAATGCAGGAGATAAATTAACATTCACTCAAATTAGAAGAGAGAATTGACAATCTAATCAAGCTGGTTTGTGGTTTTGGTTGCTCAATATGATCCTCATTTGGTCCTTTCTCATATTGTTTGGCCGCCGTACCCCTCTTATTATCGTTGAACGAACAATGACTGGTGTCATCTACTTAGGAAACCTTTATGGGTTTGGAGTAGACGGAAGAACGTTAACTATGCTTCCTTTTGTATCTTAATCCAGGAGATAAATTAACATTCACTCAAATTAGAGGAGAGAATTGACACTCTAATCATGCTTGTTTGTGGTTTTGGTTGCTCATTATGATCGTCATTTGGTCCTTTCTCATAATGTTCGGCTGCCGTACCCCTCTTATTATCGTTGAACGAACAATGACTGGTGTCATCTACGTAGGAAACCTTTATGGGTTTGGAGTAGACAGAAGAACGTTAACCTAGCTTCCTTCTGTATCTCAATGCAGGAGATAAATTAACATTCACTCAAATTAGAGGAGAGAATTGACAATCTAATCATGCTGGTTTGTGGTTATTTGAAAGATAATTTCATGACATTCATGTTTTGAACATAATTTCCGGCGTATGTCCACCACGACTAGCTCTGAGGAACCCCATTAGACCAGACCATTTTGGACCACTTTTTCGAGTAAGGTCTTGTTTCTTCTTAACCCTACACAAAATTTCATGAAAAAAAAGTGGATCAACTTCAAGCTGTTCTAGGGTCCAATCAGCAAACAAACGACGCTTATTATGGTCATGTGGCTTTAGTTCTTGAACCAGTTGGATCTTGTATGTGTGTAGACCAATATCTTTAAGCAAAATTTTTCATGTGGTGGAAGCAGAGAGTCCAACTTGTTGTGGACGTCGACGAATAGACAAATGTGGATCATCATTAACACTATGACTTACAGCAGCGATATTTTCTTATACAGTTCTTTGTATAGTTATTGTTGTTGCATCGAGTAGAGAAAATGTTGTCTGAAATCTATGGATAGTTCGACGAATAAACTGCTCTGATGGACGATTATGTAAACTATAAATTTCACAAAGTGCTCTATAAGTTTGGCGAATAGAACACTGATTTTGAAAATAAATTTCAACAATTTGTAAACGTTGTTGCGGCGTGAGTCTTTCCATGATAATTTGTCAATGTTTACTGAACAGAAATGTCAAAACAACATTGCATCTACCTTCTGTCAATTCACTCTAAAAAACACCCGATACTAAAGGGCAATCGTTGCAAGTCAACTTGTAGACTCCAGATTTATTTTCCTTTTTTGTTCGATCCTTATTGTTTTTTATATTAAGTACTAAGGTTATTGATGTTTTTAAAAGCTGCATTATAATCGAAACTATTTTTTAAACGTTTAGCAATATTTGCAGATAATCCATTAACATAAGATAACGAAAAGTATTTCTGTGTATTGTCCTCTTTTATGATTGGGTGGTGAAACAATTGTTGTATTAAACATTTTTGTTGAAATTGAAATACTGTCTCTTATATATTTTTTAATTAAAATGAGTTTCCACCAAGTGAAGACCGAATCAATCAAACACGGTTTCAAAATAATAGCTTCAAAGAAAACGGATCTAACGTACAATAATGTCACATTAACGAATCGAAATCCTCAACAAACGAAGCCGAACATCTCAATTCGAATAGTTGAACCACCCACTGCGTATTTCACAACATAATTTTGCAACTCTCTACAGAGTGAGCACGAGAATTAGTACAGCGGTTGAGTGTATACTCGTATCTGCCCAGAATCCATTCTTTGCAGAAAACGTAAAACGATATCATTCCACATATACTTACACCAACAAGGAACATGATATTCCCCGTACTAGAGCACAAATCAGGATTTTTTTCGGAATTTAAATGCGTAAATAGTCATTTGCCTTTCATCGCAGGTGTACCAACTAATTTATTTTATACTTCGGTTTCGTTATCTCCCCGTGTGGTTTGAAAATATCGTTTTCAAGACGCCTGATACTTGAGACTTGTCGGACAAACTTATATGTCTGTGTTTTAGCGATAGCTGAAGAATGAATGTATACGGGATTTGCTGTAAAAGTAAAGATTGAATAGGGGGCTTATCGTGTGATGATGGCGATATATCCGAAGATTATCCAAGAAAGAAGAATATACTTTGTTGCTATTTTGAAGTTGTCTTCATAGTGCCTCTCTCATAAAAGTATTATTGGTCTTTATTGGCGAAGAACTCAAGTAATCCACTTTGACAATCTTCTCTTTCTGCCAATTTATTATCGCTTGGGAAGTTTTGCTTGTTTACATAGCCGTTCAAACAGAAATGAGCATCACTAAACACAATTTTACGATGAAAAAGTGGATTAACTTCAAGCTGTTCTAGGGCCCAATCAGCAAACAAACGACGCCTATTATGGTCAAGTGGCTTTAGTTCTTGAACCACTTGGATCTGGTATGGGTGTAGACCAAGATCTTTACGCAAAATTTTCCATGTGGTGGATGCACAGAGTCCAACTTGTTGTGAAAGTCGACGAATATACTAATCTGGATCATCATTAACACTATGACTTACAGCAGCGATATTTTCTTCTGTACGTACAGTTCTTTGTCTTGTTGTTGTTGTTGCATCGAGTAGAGAAAATGTTGTCCGAAATCTATCGATAGTTCGACGAATAAGCTGCTCTGATGGACGATTATGTAAACGATAAATTTCACGAAGTGCTCTATAAATTTGGCGAATAGAACACTGATTTTGAAAATAAATTCCAACAATTTTGAAACGTTGTTACGGCGTGAGTCTTTCCATGATAATTTATCAATGCTTACTGAACAGAAATGTCAAAACAACATGGCTTCTACCTTCTGTTAAATCACAATTATACCTATCGAAAGTTCACCCGATATATTAAATAATGGTGGACATTTCAAGCAATTTCTTCAGTGGTAACTGTCCCGTAAGACGCTACGAGTCTTTCTCTTATAACTTTTGGAATCTTTTACAAGGTTGTAAGTAAAATAGAAAAAGGCATTTTACTTGATAGAAGAAATATAACAAAATTTGAATATCAAAACAGATTTAATCTGTTAGTCTTCTACAATTTTGATTTCAAAAAAATTTTTATTCAAAAAACTTTTAGAATTAAATTAATGTCTACAATAAGCACCGCTTATATTTAATAGACGTATATATTGAAAACTCAATATACATTCTGTCAAGAAAGTACCGGGAATTATCGATTTAAATCTGGCGGGGCAATGAGGCAGGTAAAAATTTTTTTTCCTAGGTTGGTACCACTGTCCTTAATTACTATGCCAAGCTTGAGCGGAATCTGTCAACTAGTGTGTTTGCAACAGCTGATTAAGTCAGTCGATGTCAGAGTGCGTGCCGATTTTTACTATGGGTGATTACGTTGAGCAAAGAATTTGTTTAAAGTTTTGTGTTGCAAATGAATTTTCGTGTGCCGATGCATTGAAAATGTTGCAAAAGGCCTTTGGTGATAATTCTCTATCGAAAACTCGTGCATATCAGTGGTACAGAGCCTTCAAGGACGGTCGTGAAGTGGTCGCCCATTGACGGCTTCGATCGAAGATAACGTCGATAAAATTAAGGAAAGGGTGCTGAAAAACCGTCGTACCAGCTTGAGAGAGATAGCACATGATCTTAAGATATCCCACGAGTCCGCACGTACGATTTTGATTGATATTTTGGGCATGAGAAAGGTGGCCGCACGACTCGTACCGAAAGACCTGAATTTTCTTCAAAAACGTCATCGCGAACATGTTGCTTCAGACATGCTGGATCGCTGTAATTCCGATTTTACATTCATGGAACGCATTATAACTGGTGATGAGACCTGGGTCTACGAGTACGATATGCAAACAAGCCAGCAATCATCGGAATGGGTGGCAAAAAATGAGCCGAAACCGAAAAAACCACGCCAAAGCCGCTCGAAAATGAAGGTGATGCTCATTGTTTTCTTCGATATCCATGGCGTGGTGCACTACGAATTCGTTCCAGAGGGTCAGACGGTAAACAAGGAGTATTACCTAGGCGTTATGAAACGTTTGCGTGAGCGTATCCGTAAGAAGCGGCCAAATTTGTGGGCGCTCATAGATTTTGCATGACGATAACGCGCCTTCTCACCGAGCTACGATTGTGACTGACTTTCTCGCCAAAAACTCAACAAATGTGCTTCAGCAACCACCGTATTCGCCGGATTTGGCTCCCTGCGACTTTTTCCTCTTCCCAAAACTAAAATTGCCCCTTCGTGGCACCCGTTTTGAGTCGATTGAATCCATAAAACAAAATTCGGCGCGAGAGCTAAAGTGCATCCCGGAAAGCGCCTATAAAAAATGTTTCGATAATTGGAAATGCCGTTGGCATAGATGTATTGGAGCAAATGGAGCCTATTTTGAAGGCGACCCAATAAATTTTAACGATTAAATGTAAAAATGTTGTTTTAATTGAAAATTCCCGGTACTTTCTTGACAGAGTAGTATACGTCTATTAAATGTAAGCGGTGCTTATTGTAGACATTAATTCAATTCTAAAAGTTTTTTGAATACAAAAATTTTTTTTAAATTAAAACAGTAGAAGACTAACAGATTAAATCTGTTTTGATATTCAAAAAAGGTTGTAAGTGTTAATAAATGTATTTTCACTTGGAATTGGATGATCTGGATGTAACGCCATATATTATTCCCTTTTAGTTCTCTTGTTTTTATTTTCTTCAACATAAAATATAGGATAGATTTATTGTATTAGTAATGTTATCTTTGTATGTATTAATTTGTTGAAACATATTCGATTTGATTTAGATTTTTTTCCGCTTCTGTGTAATGCACGTTTCAGAAATAACTTCATTGAATATCAACGTGTGTCATACTGTTATAATTCCATTTTGTGAAATCATCTTGAAAAAATTCAGTTTATTTCGTACAACTTTCGTGAATAACATTTTTTGGTAACTTGTGACAAAATTTAAAGGGGGGGGGGGTGTCAAATTATAGCCAAACACACGGTACAAGATCCTCAAAATTCTATTCATGGGGCAAACAGAATCCCTCTTGTTGAATATTTTAATTTTGTTAACAGTAATTCCGATAATTGGCCCCAATATATTTTACGGTTATATGTGTCCCTTTTTTTGCATATTTTAATTTATCTGTATTTGCGAAAGTTATTAGGAGTACAAATAAGTTTCCGCCGTTTTTTAACACAAATTCATTCCTAATGATTTTAAACGATGTGAGACTGCTTGCTGAGTGACTTCTAATGTTAGAGCAAGTTTTTTTCTGTGTTTGAGATGAATCTTTCTCCAATAATTCCTCCAATTCTGCATCCTCGTAAATTTTTGGCCTTCCACTGCGATCTTTGTCTTCTACGTCGAAATCACCGTTTTTAAACTTTTGAAACCACTCTCGACACGTTCTCTCACTCAAAGCACCCTCACCATATGCTTCTACGAGCAATTGATGCGCCTCAGCAGCAGATTTCTTTAAAATAAACAGGTAATTAATATTTCCCGCAAATGACGCTTACTTGGCTCAAATTTTGACATTTTCAACTTATAAAAATTATATTTTACCAATATGAAATCAATGATATTAATAGGTTATGTTGTTCTTGAATGTCCAAACTATTTTTTAAGCCGGTTATCATCTGCGAAAGCTAACCGAAACTCCGTGCCGCGCCATTTACAATAAAACGGCGGAAACTTATTTGTACTCCTAATAACTTTATTTGTAACCTACTTCTCCCAAGTTTTCCCTAAACCATAGTTGTGAAAGATGTTCAGAATTAATTCAAAATGTGAACAAAAGTTTTCGAAACAGTCGTGGTAAATTATCAAATGGAAATATTCTCTTTTATTTTATTTAATTAAAATGATTGTCCATCAAGTAAATATATTCAAATTATATTAACACTTTTATAAAGCTCTAACACATCATATATTAACATTTCACGTTGATTATCACAGGAAAATATAACCTCTAAAATCACTGAGAATATATCACAAATTCCATATCATAATACATTTAGTTTCAAAACAGATATATCTATAGGTTTTTAATTTTCCTCCTGCTTACAAAATTTGAAGTGAGCACCATTCCAGTTAGAGCTGGAATAAGAGATAAAACTATGGAAGCTTCAATACTTAAACTATCACTGACGATGCCTGATAAAGTTGGCGTTATAAATTTAGCTACCGACACAGTACTATATGAAACTCCTGAATAGGTGCCTACTCGATCTTTTCTACATTTTTCTAATAAAAGTTGGGTGGTGGATATCCTCAGTATCGATGAGGATATAACAAAAGGTATAATACACATTAAAAAGTATGAAAACTGATTTACAAAACATAGCAATAAACTGGCGAAACTCATCAGAAGGAACGCGTGAGATATGCATTTAGCGCCATCTGGTTCATCCTTATAAAACGTTTTGCTGATATAACTCAGGGAGTAAACTGTAGTAGTTTGTATGACCCCGCTGAAAGTCATCACGTAACCTATATGTCTCTGGGGTAAATCGAAGAATTCTTTCATGTAGAACGTCTGGTTATAAAAGAAGAGCGCGGTGGCACTTCCCGACAAGAATCTCATAGCAAACAGTTGCCAGTTGTTGGTCCAGTCAATAGTTCTTATGTTTGATCCAATTTTTAATAATTCCTTTCCGATTCCTGTCTGTTTTTCTTCGGAATCTCCGTCAGTTTTGTGAATCGCCTTGAAACTTGGTAGATAGGAACAAAGAACTGAAAAAAAATTAAATTTTTTCTTTAACAAGATGAATATTTCGCAAGTTGAAATATACTAACTGACAAAGAAACTGCAACACCCAGAAGGAGCAGTTTAAATTTAAAATTTTTTTCGGTAAAACATATAATGTTTCTGTAATTTTCTGATTTCCCAGCTTCACTTCATTGAATTCTTCTTTTGGATTAAAATTTTTGTATACTTGATTTATATGTGGAATATTTCCATTTAAACCACTCGGGTAACGTATTTCTTTATCACATTTCCATTCACAATAATAATGTTAATTTTTTTATTAAGTTTTGGAACTGGATTATTTAAGAGAGAAAATCTTTACTCAGAGAGACGTGTATGTGCTCTCGAGTATTTAATACTGAATGACGTTTTGCGTGCTTCCTCCTTTTAAAGTTTTCACGAAAAATTAAATTCCAAAGCTTACTAACTTTTGTCAAAATTATTGAAAATGATGCTTTCGATGATTTCACACAATTTACATTATTTCTTGGCTTCAAACTATTCTAGAATATCAACCTATCATTTTATGAATAATTTGGTAACAGTATTATGAAAATTGGTTGAATTTTTTTAAATTTGAATATCAAAACAAATTAAATATAATATGTTGTCTTCTACAATTTTAATTTCAAAAAATTTTATTCAAAAAACTTTTAGAATTAAATTAATGTCTAAAATAAGCACCGCTTACGTGTAATAGACGTATATAATAAAAACTCAATATATAATGTCAAATGGAATAAATAAACCAATAGATATACGAAAGTCATTAAAATTAATAAATAAATATTTGAAGGAGACAAAATTTTGTGTCTGGTCTTACCTTTAAGAACACCAATTGCCTTTTAAAAACATGAACACACTTTAAGGACTTCTCAAAGAATGGTGTTCTTAAAGGTAAGACCAGAAACAAAATTTTGTCTCCTTTAAATATTTATTTATTAATTTTAATGACTTTCGTATATCTATTGGTTTATTTATTCCATTTGACATTATATATTGAGTTTTTATTATATACGTCTATTACACGTAAGCCGTGCTTATTTTAGACATTAATTTAATTCTAAAAGTTTTTTGAATAAAATTTTTTGAAATTAAAATTGTAGAAGACAACATATTATATTTAATTTGTTTTGATATTCAAATTTTGTTATATTTCTTCTATCAAGTAAAAAGCCTTTTTCTATTTTAAAATTGGTTGAGTTTGAATACTTATTTTCATATGAAGAGTTTTTCGAATGTCAAAATTTTACATAATTTTATTTCTTATGCTTTTTACTCAATAATTACTGAATACTACTTATGAAATGGATTAAATTTTTTACTTACTTAGCTTATATACTATTACAAGTTTATCAATGCATAAACCTCTTCAAGGATATTTCATACATACATATTTTCAAAATTTCTGACTTAGACACTTTTATCGTTGATTTGAAAGATTTTTGATTAAATTTGTCCTATTTACATCATTCTGGCAAATTGGATTCAATTAAGCTTGTTAATTGTTAATAATTACAATTCATTTTATATAGTGATTATGAAAATAACAAATCTTTTCAACATCTTTACCAATTTCAAACTAGATATCTAAATTAAAATTATTTCTATTTCTTGCAACTTTGGCTGTCTTTAACATTTAATATTTATAAATTGAATGCTCCCCGTGAATTCTATATAAGATTTTCAAAACGATTTCTGATTTTTGACTATCCTTTAAAGAATTTTCACTCGACTAGTGGTTATGTATTCTAAATATGCTTTTTCTTCAAAATTTTGGCTTGTGAGTATGTTCATTAGTTGAATTATTGATGTTTCTGTCTGAATTGATCTAATTTAATTAATTTTGATTTGTTTTCACTCTAACGAGTCAACATATACACAGGGGTGAATCTTTCCCTTGAATTTTATTGATTTTCATTATCTGAGTTGTATAGTAATGATCATTTATAACTCGTTTACAAGGTGTAATTCAAAGAATCCATGACACTAACTTTATTCGATAAAATATTAATATGCAGCTATAACTGTGAGAATTGGACATTGGACCAGTTGAATAATGAGCGATATAATATTAGCTTCAGTAGAAAACTAAATGATTGGTTCTTTTTTAATACGTCTATACTTGCTCCAGAGATTTTTACAGATTGACTCTTCCTGATGCCATAGAACTGCATGTGACAATGATAATCTGTGGTTACATTCAATAGTTGAGAATAGAGAACAGAGTAGAAAACCTTCTTGTCCAGTAGCAAAAATTACATTCCGGACCGTGACAGACGTATACTAACTGACAGAAACTGCAACACCCAGAAGGAGCTGTTTAAATTTCAAATTTTTTTTGGTAAAACATAGATAGTATAGCAAGGAGTAAATGATTGAAATTTTAAGAAAAAAATGAAGGGTTCACAATTTTTTTTTTTAATAACTTTGTTAGTAATGTGTTTGACCACCGTGATTATCTATACACTACCCAGCACGTTTTGGCAATGATGCAATAAGATGGTCTGTTTCTTCTTGAGGGATACTATCCCAAGCCACCTGTAGTTCATGTCTAAGAGCCGCCAAAGTCCGTGGTGTCTGGGGTAAATTTCCAAGCCTTCTACCCATGATGTCCAAAACATGCTCTATGGGCGAAAGATCGGGGGATCTGGGCGGTCATGACAAAAAAGTTTAAACTAAATCTGGCAACATGAGGTCGAGCATTATCTTGCTGAAATAATGAATTATCGAGCCGGTTAAGGTAAGGGAGAACCTTTGGCTCCACTATTTCTTGAAGGTAACGCAGCGCTGTCATGCTACTGGAATAAAGACCAGAGGTGACCTATTTGCATGTGCAATAGCACCCCATACCATAACGCCTACTGTCCGGTGTACACGACGCTCAATATATACAGAGGTTCACGTCTTTCTCCCCGACGTCATCTAACCCTTCTTCGGCCATCATGTGCACCCAAGGAGAATCGAGATGAATCAGAAAAGACGACCTGATGCCATTACACATTCCAATGTTGACGTACCGTAATCGTTGCCGGCGATGCTCAACCGTCAGAGGTAACACAAAATGGGGTCGATATTGCTGCAGTCCAAAAGACCTCATCTGGCGGTAAACCATTCGGACAGTTACAGAGTGGCCTTGTTCTCCCAACCACTCATCAACCAAAGATCGAGTTGTCGCAAATCGGTCTCTAATAGCCACAAGTCTTAGACGTCGATCTTGAACTTCATTTGTGCCCCTTCGACGTCCGGTGCTTACTCTTCTTCGATTTTGGGCATTAGCAAACCACGCTTGACAACATCTCATAACAGTAGTTGTTGGATTTCTGTACGGTAAGCGATTTCTCGAAATAACAACCCCGCCTCCAGTAGACCAATAATTCGACCTCTTTCAAATTCACTTAGCTGGCGATAAATTCCGCGTACACGTGCTCTAGGCATTTTAACAACAACTAAACATCGACTTTGGATTTCCTCGAACAACTGGTTTGTTGTAAAATTTAAAAAATTTGCAGAAAACGACTACATATTTAAGTAACAAAAAATATTTACATGAAAAGACCTTAACGATTTTTTTCTCCAAATTTTAATCATTTACTCCTTGCAAAATTTGAATATCAAAACAGATTTAATCTGTTAGTCTTCTACAATTTTAATTTCAAAAAAATTTTTTATTCAAAAAACCTTTAGAATTAAATTAATGTCTACAATAAGCACCCCTTATATTTAATAGGCGTATATAATCAAAACTCAATATATAATGTCAAATGGAATAAATAAATCAACAGATATAAAAAAGTCATTAAATTTAATAAATAAATATTTAAAGGAGACAAAATTTTGTTTCTGATCTCACCATTAAGAACACCAATTGTCTTTCAAACACATGAACACATCTTAAGGACTCAAAAATATAATTTATTTAACATATTTAATATATTTAAATATTCATATTTGAAATATTTAATATATTTAAATATTCAAATAAGTTAATTCAAAAATCTCTCAAAACATGCACTATATCTTAAAAAAAAATATAATTATGGTAATCTCTTCATCGGCCCTAAATAATATTCCAAATATCAAAATGAAATAACTATCACTATATCTCACCTCCACGTGTGTAACAGGATGAATTGCTTTAAACAGACTAACTTTAAAATTCAAGATAGTCTATGTTCTTAACAAAATCACAGAAAAGTGTAAGATGTTATAAGGTTATCTTTAAACCATTGACATTTCATAATGAGATTTATTAAAGCCTAAATATAATTATATATTATATATAAAATAAAATTTACTCCTTGTTATACTATCTATGTTTTAGCAAAAAAAATTTAACATTTAAACAGCTTCTTCTGGGTGTTACAGTTTCTTTGTCACTTAGAATATTAGGCAACCGATAGCTTTCTGATTTCAATTAATGAATGAGAACTAGAAATATATAGTTAACAAATATATTGAAGTTCTAGGGGACGACCACATTTAAGATGTAACGTTTAAGAATTCATAAAGAAAATCTCACTTAAATCCCACCAAATGTTTTCTTTATTGGTTTAGACAAGTTGATGACAACATTTATTAAAATCAAATGAAATTACTTAGTTTTCTATCACTTTTTATTAGATGAATATAGTGACTGGAGTTTCGTAGTGTTGACTACATTTTTTAACTGAATAAAATAAATTGTATCTCAACGCTTCTGTATATTCGTTCAAGACTTCGGTTTTCACAAAACTTCGATAAGTGGCGCATGACAAAGGTCCGTCTGCTCATTTAATAGTTTCATTTCTAAAGCCAGCTTGGTCTTTAATATTTCTATGGATACCAGGATGTCTAGTTTGTACCTTTCACTTCCAAGTGTAATATTTCAAAATTGTTCAATTCAGGGAAGATTTGATTGGTTTCGAAAAAATGTTTGGCAGAATTAGAGTTATCTTTCTGGTTCCTAAAGAAAGATAGATGTCCTTTGACCTTTTTTGGAGAGATCTCCCGGATTGTCTTATATCAGGTGTTTTTTTAGAGTGATAGAACTTTCGATAGGGATAACTTTGATTTGACCATGTTTTGGCAAATTATCATGGAAAGACTCACGCCGCAACAACGTAAACAAATTGTTGAAATTTATTTTCAAAATCAGTGTTCTATTCGCCAAACTTATAGAGCACTTCGTGAAATTTATGGTTTACATAATCGTCCATCAGAGCAGCTTGTTCATTGAACTATCGATAGATTTCGAACAACATTTTCTCTACTCGTTGCAACAATAACAACAAGACAAAGAACTGTAGGTACAGAAGGAAATATCGCTGCTGTAAGTAATAGTGCCGTATATGGACTGAAAACAATCCTCAAGAAGTTCTGCATGTTCCATTGCATCCTGAAAAATGCACTGTATGGTGTGCTTTACATGCTGGAGGCATCATTGGTCCATATTTCTTTAAAAACGATGTTGGACCTAACATTACAGTGAATGATGCTCGTTACAGATCGATGATCAATGATTATTTGGTTCAAAATTTGAATGGTATCGACCCAGAAGTGTTATGGTTCCAACAAGATGGTGCTACACCTCCTGCTGCTACCATAACAATTGATTTATTGAAAGAAAGATTTGACGATAACATTATTTTGAGAAATGGTCCAATTAATTAGCCTCCAAGATCATGCGACATAATTCTACTGGATTATTTTCTTCGGGGTTATGTCAAGTCAATGGTTCATGCTGATAAACCAGTAATAATGTACGCTTTCGAAGCCACCAAAATTCATGTTATTGATGAAATAAGGCCTGAATTACACGAAAAAGTGGTCCAAAATTGGTCTGGTCGAATGCGGTTCCTCAGAGCTAGTCGGAAATTATTTTTAAAACATAAATGTCATACAATTATCTTTTAAATAAAAAAAATTTGGCTTCAATCTTAATTTAAATGTGTTTTATTTCAATTGAAAGTTCTATCATTCTATAAAAAAACACCCGATATCTCTATAGATATATCTTTAGAGAAACTATAGAGACAATGATAATTTGTTAAAAAGTAAAGAATGTGTCATGAAAGGGCAGAGACGATTGTAGAGCAATCCTTGTGTGAATATTTGTTGAATTTTTAAATATCCCCAAGCAAAATTAAAAGGAATGATCAACAGAAAATTGTAATTAAGAAAATCATGTGGAAATAATAGTGCTTGAAGGAAGTAATTACCTTCGTTCAACTTACATATATTCAATAAGAAGAAAACGAAAGTGAGTGAACACACTAAGGTGAAACCATTAGGAAGTTCCGATATAAACCCTCCAAATAATGGTCCCAAATTGAATCCAATCGTTCCAAGAACTGCTGTTCTGCTCAATAGTTCAGCATGTCTCTCGGGAGGGAAAAGATCACAAACCATAGTCTTACATATTCCCTGAGTATGTTTCATAAAACCTTCAAATGAAAATTCATCAGGGATAATGTCAACCAGTTTGTATTTAAAAACTAACCTAAAAGTAAACGAATCAGAAATATTATTAATACAGAGTTGAAGAGACCTAATCCTAGATAGCAAATAGCACAAAACAGTAAGGTAACCCTCAAGACAACTTTACGATCTCTTACATCGCTCCAACTTCCCTAGAAAAGTAATCACTATTATTATGTAATCTATCAGAATAACATCGAAATGAGATTAAGAACATAAACTTGCAATCAAAGGTCCAGAAATGACTTGAATTCCTGAATATGCAGATGCGATGATTCCCACAACAAAGTTAGAAGCTCCCAGTTCCCTTAAGTGTGTACCAAATAAAGGAGTTATAAGGCCAACAGCAAATAAGTCCTAAAAATGAATAAAGAAGTAACTGACCATGACTATGAAAAATTTGAAGATTATCCTACAATAAATGCAATGGTGTAGATAATATTCCTGTATCGTTCTATCATCGTGGGGAACTCGTGTACATCACTAAAATCATGAGATGACTTTTTTCCAGTCTTGCCTCATATTATTCATTTGAATATTTATCAGTTAAGATAAATGATATGATTGGGAGTATTTTCAAATTGGAGAAACAAATTATGTAAGGTTATGTCACAGAGAACTCAGATATGAACAGTAATTGGAATGTCATTATCCTATGATGTGAAGTTAGATGTGAACATATGTTCCATTTCTTCTTATTTAGTACTGTGAAAAAAAATTTAATTTCTAAATGGTTGAATGAACTGAGCTATCCCGTACCTTAGGGAGTACTCTAAAAGATCTAGGGTGTTACGAAGTACTCTAAAAGATCTAGGGGTTTACGGAGTACTCTTAAAGATCTGGAATTATACGGAGTAATCTAAATAGCGCTAACCTTTTTATCGTGATCGTCTAGTGGCGGGCGAATAAGACATTACGTTGTGTAGGCAACCCAAATTACACCTAAACGAGAGCAAGGAAACAGTGATGGGAGGTTCAAATATTCGAAACACAGTAATACCAGAATAATATATTTTTATTAATAATGTTCAAAAGCAACAACCCTCAATAAATGGAAACACATTCATCAGCCTGTGGTTAAATCTACTCTACGCAGTGGTTCGCAAAGCGCCCCAGTGAAACCAATAGCGCCCCGGGTCTAAATTACTACATATTGTTAGGTCGGTATTCGCTCAAATCAGGTATCATTCTTATGCAACGGAGAGGTTAAAGTTATGCAGGAAATAGGGGATACAGCCAGCATGCGCACCTTCAACTGTACTTCCGGTAATCAGTGCTGAACCTTAATTACAAGGGGTAAGTTTAAATGGACAGTAAGGTAAGGGTAATTGTGGCATGCCCAGGAAATCTCCTTGAAGAGGGGATCTAACCTAATTCGAGTCGACCGGAGAAGTTACTATTAAAGGAACTGTATCTGACCTCCTCGGGCCCAGGAAGGCTCAGATATTACTGAGGAACTAATCCCTGGGGACATCACAATACCTCGGAACAATTATCTAGCAATCACTCACACATTCTCACAGTAGCGTTGGATATCTGGAGTTATTTACTTTCTCTATACGATATGTTGTCCTCTACCAGGACTCCCCAGCAATTTACCCTAAAGAACGCCATTGGTTCACATGGAATAAAATCTCTCAAAGTAAGCGGGCACATGCATATGACAAATAGGTAACACAAACTGACTAGGACATAATACATAGATGCAGTACCCCATCACCTAGGCGTGTTAATGGACGTTACAATAAGAACAAAGAAATGGGTATCCGGGGGATCACACAAGAGTACATACAAATCAGTTACATATCAAGCACCGCAAGTAGTAAGATCAGACAATATAAGATCCCTATTCGCAAATATTACGCAGATAAAGAACCACTATTTACAAATACAGCAAAAGCAATCAGGCACCGAGAGAAAGTATACAATACAAACAGAAAACTTGTGAGGGTCGCTTTAGTCATGTACAAAGGCAATGCAATTTATTTAAAACATTCCGGTTGGATTAAATAACAGCGGAGCAAAAATTCAAGAATGGAATGAATTTCACATTAACACAAAGGTGGTATTTAAAAATGTAAAGCATGCAATTAATCAGAAGCATTTAAAAGAACTACTAAGAGTTACCAAGGGACACTGTTATAATTACTATTATCTCGAATATGTTACTAAGTTGCTCAGGAGGTTTATTTCCAAGAACCTTCCTCTCGAATGAATTCAAATACGATGGGGACTCTATAAGGACATTGTTCTCCTTTGTTATTCTCACTTATCACTTACTTGTCAAGTTACAGCGCTACAGAGCATTTTGACACAGAAATAACGCGGGTAAATACAATGACATAATGATGGAATTTATATAATCTATCAGGGACTCTGTGACTCGTATGATCCTTAGAGGATCCGGATCTCTTCAGAACTCAGCAAGACTATAATTGAAGCAGTAAAATTATCTTATAAGTTCTAAATGATTCAAAAGAAAAATAGGGTTTTTCTTCTTCTTTCTCAAAAAAACTGATCTGTAACCAGTAATGCCTCCTGATTAGTCTAAATATGGGCTCAGCCAGAGAGACTACGTACCCAATCTCTTGAATATGGATCCTGGGATATCAGGAGTCTTGAAATTTCTATTCCAGTAGTGGTAAACTACGACATACTCATTAGTGAAAAGATCCGCATTCTCTAAATCATATGATTGAAAGATTCACTCAGAGATTACTACGTCACGGTATACAGACTTGCACTACTAGTTTTGTGGTTCCAATGTAATTCAGAGAACATTCGTGTCAGAGATACACAAGAATGTTTGAGCTATTCAGTGTTATACAGAGTACTCTGAAATTTTACGCAGTACTCTAAGATATCTGGGATTATACGGAGTACTCTAAAGAACCCTAACCTTTTTATGGTGATCATCTAGAGGAGGGAGAATAGACCGTTACGTTGTGTAGACGACCCAAATCACACCTAACGGGAGCAAGGAACCAGAAACGGTTAGGTTCTGCACTGGTTATCGGAAGTGAAGTTGAACGTGCATGCTGGCTGTATCCAGTCCCTCCTAACCCCTTTCGCTGCATAAGAATGATATCCGATTTTAACGAATTACCTACCTTACGATATGTAGAAATAAGTCATTTAGTTCCGGGGCGCTATTAGGTTCACTGTGGAGCTTTGTGAATCACTGAATAGAGTAGATTTCACCACAGGCTGATAAATGTTTGTTTCCATTCATTGAGGGTTGTTGCTTTTTTAATATTACTAATAGAAATATATTATTGTCGCGTTACTGTGTTTTGAATATTTGAACCTTTCGTCACTGTGTCTTTGCTCTCGTTAGGTGTAATTTGGGTTGTCTACAGAACGTAACGTCCTATTCTCCTGCCACTGAATGATCACGATGAAAAGGTTAGCGTTCTTAGAGTACTCCTTAAAATCCCAGATCTCTTAGAATACTCCGTAAAATCCGGATATTTTAGAGTACTCCATATAACACGAGATAGCTCAGTGACAGCCTCGTTAATCTATGATTCGTGTATTCTAGTTACATATAATCATAGACTCATTATCCTAAGTAATACGTCTATGCATATAATGTAAGCATCCGATCTATTAATTTGACAAATAGTAACATTTGAACTATTTTATGAAAATCTTACAAATGAATTTTTGACAAAAATTGAATGGAGTAGGTATAATAATTTATCTTTTCTATCCAATACTGAATCTGTTCCAAGAGACTGGAATAAGTACAGCGATCCAAGCATTCTTTATATATTTTCCAAAGGTAAAATGAATCTTATTACAGTATCATAGCAAAGGAACGAGATGAGTGAAATAAACTCATGTTTGGTGTTACAAATCATTAAAATTTGACTCTCAATATGTACAAGAATACTGAAGTTATACATAACGTAATTACTGTGTTGAGTTAAATAACTTATACTTACATCTTACAAAATTCAAGTTGAATTTCCATCTAGGTTTTAGAGGAAAATATTAAAACTGAAAGAGAAACAAATATATAATTCTGTATATTAGATGTAAACAAAATGGAAAATTCAAGAATATATACATATATCTATATATAAAGCACTTCTTTTTCCAATCCTAATATAAGTGATAACAACATTGTTAGAGGTATATGTGTTTTAGGATTTATTTATTCACAATTGTTACTTCATTTGATTTTATTTATCTTTATCAGATTCTTTTTTCTCTTGTTCAGCTTTTGTCCCTTCCTTTTCAGCTTCTTTCTTGTCTTCTTTAGTTTTCGAAGTTTCTTCTGGTTTAAGTTCTTTGACATCATTTTTACTAACTATATAGTAGATTGCTATGAAAGGCGTTATTGTTAACAACCTATATGCGTTTGGTTTGAAAAGTTGGATTAGTATGCCAATAAATAATGGTGCAACAATGTCAGTGATGGTTGTTACTGTCTCTAGATCCTGAGCTAACTTTTGATTCTTTCTAGTTTCGAACACTTCGTTGAAATAATACTCAACAAAAGTTCTAGATAATACAAATGGTATGAACATTATCAAATAAAATGAATGGTTTGGCGCGAAGCTTTGAAGAAATGCAAAAACTGTACAAACTTTAAGTGACATTTTCAATATTTCTTTCGGGCTTGTCAAGTTGTTCACCCTCAAATTAAGTTCATTGAAAACTAAACCAGATAAAGCGATAATTATGGTGTGATAAGCAGCAGTTGCATTTACAAGGGATCCCTTTCCTTGAAATGCAAAAATAATCAACACTACGAATAGTATAAAAACTACTTTGGCGTTAATGACTAAAAGACTCTTGACCAATAATGCATCCCGGTTGGCAAAATGAATATCAGTATCCTTGATGTCTTTGATGGTTGAATCGATGGTTTTTCTAACAGCGCCTACAACTTCGGATGGAACTAACTGCTTTTCTTTTTCTTTTTCTTGTGGTTGCTCTTGCATGGCGATTGCTGTAAATTCAATTCATCATCATTAGTTACAGAACGAATGGTTTGACTTGGAGGATGAATTTAAATATTGGTTACTTATTTTAAGGAGTATAAATGAGTAAGTGTGGTTAAAACAAATGGTAAAAATTACTATGTTTTGCTACCAACAAAAATATATATTACACATTTTCTTGTGACTTGAGTTTCGGGAAATGAACTACCCCATCATCAGACAACTGAAGACCTAACAGTGGTACAGAGGTATTTAAACAAAAGTGATACATATTTTGAATATTTCAATAGAACCTAGGTAACACCTAATAGTGGTACAGAGGTTTACAAGCGGTACGTGATAAAAAACCTGATTAAAAAAAGGGGGCCTTCTAACAGATATCGGAATGTCGGCGATCGACAAAGAAGTTTGTTAAACAGATGGTACCCATTTAAATATCTCAAATAATTTTTATAATTACATAGCTCCGTACAGTCATTCATTATTTTCACATTATTTTGTTGTATATCTCAAATATTTGGATTCACATAGCTCCGTATATTCATTCATTATTTTTTACATTATTTTCATTGTGAACTAATTTGAACATTTCAATAATCAAGTTTCTTTTCTTTTGAATATACATGTAAAATTTTCTTAAGATTTTCTTTTGTCGAAAGGAATTACTGTTTTTTAAAGAATGAGTGGCAAAAGTTGAATTTTTGTTTACTTTTCATTGAATTCATTTTATGTTCGTTGAAAAAGGTGTTAAACAGATACTACTTTTTAAATATCTCTAGCATCTGTTTAAAACCTTTTTCAACGAACAAAATGAATTCAATGAAAAGTAAACTAAAATTCAACTTTTGCCACTCATTCTTTAGAAAACAGTAATTCCTTTCGACAAAAGAAAATCTTAAGAGAGTTTTACATGTGGATTCGAAAGAAAAAAAACTTGATTATTGAAATTTTCAAATTAGTTCACAATAAAAATAATGTAAAAAATAATGAATGAATGTACGGAGCTATGTAAATCCAAATATTTGAGATATTCAACAAAATAATGTAAAAATAATGAATGACTGTAAGGAGCTATGTAACCCCAAAAATTATTTGAGATATTTAAATGGGTACCATCTGTTTAACAACCTTCTTTGTCGATCGCCGACATTCCGATATCTGTTAGAAGGCTCCCTTTTTTTAACCTGGTTTTTTATCACGTTCCGCTCGTAAACCTCTGTATCACTATTAGGTGTTACCTAGAATCTATTGAAATATTCAAAATATGTATCACTTTTGTTTGAATACCTCTGTACCACTGTTAGGTCTTCAGTTGTCTGATGATGGGATAGTTCATTTCCCGAAACTCGAGTCACAAGAAAATGTGTAATATATCTTTTTATTGGTAGTAAAACATAGGAATTTTTACAATTTGTTTTAATTATAATCAACTACCAAATAGTAACGGCTGAAACAATTCAGTATCTGAGTAAGTGTGGTTTTGATAACAGATGTCGCTACTAGTTTATTATTCGGTTGTTTCATCTGGCAACATCTTCATTTTGAAGTGTCATCAGTAGGCTTTCTTTTCAGTATCTGTTATTTCCACCATGCAAAAGGAAACTCGCTAATCATCGATCAAGTACAAATTGGCTTCCACTAAAGATTTTGTGCTCTGATCTAACCTAAAATCGCTGCTAAAACACATATCAAGTTGATTTGTCGATTTTGGTAAATCAAGATCTTCTAATTGTTCGTTAAATAGTTGAAGTGAAGTGTATCGTTTAATGTTAACTTATTTCGTGTGATTTAATTGTAAAATGGTCCCTGAAATCAGTTAATCGCCATCATCAGAAGAAGATTTAAGTGAAATTCGAACACCCTGCATGATTGGACGCAGGAGTGATCCTTATACAATATATGATGGTCTTGATTTCAAAATACGTTCTCGGTTCAACAAAAATGTCGCGATGGAATTATTACATAAAATTGGACCTGAAATTTAACCACGCAGTAAAAGAAATGAATCGATCGATGCGAGATTAACAATTATTAGTTTGTCTAGGATTTCATGCAACTGGTGATTTCCAAATGACGATAGGAGATCATATCAACCTTTCAAGAATTGTTAAAAGGGTATCAGTTGAAATTTCCCGTTCGACATCGCATTCCATTTTGTACACATACAAGTAATACTCATTATAGTTCTTAGTCGTATAATATGACAAGCATATAAACAATAACAATTAGTTTCTAAATTCTAACCCTACTTCAACAGTGCTACCGCAGAAATATATACGCTCTTATTTTCCTCCTTTCTATTTCTATGGTGTTGCGACTATTTCAGAAAGTGCGACGTTGTCAGATTTTTTTCTCGGATCAACTACCTGAACTTGTTTCGTGAAACCTTAATTCGTTGAACGGTTTGTCAAATTCGACAAGAGTATCTGTTGATCCACTGATCACCGAATTTTTGTGAAACCCAGCATAAGTGTGCAATGAATTTCTGTCATGTAAAGACGAAAACAATTCGACACACAACTTACCTGTAGCTACTACGGATATCGCTGTGCCTAAGGCTACCAAAACATAAAATCCTCCTTGGGAATCTATTAAATATCCGACTGTGGCACAGCCAGATAAAACTGCTGTGAGTCTCTGCACGGCTGGATTTTCCAGTGGGCTCTGATTTTTATCTCCTTTTGATATCAGTAAGGAAGAGAGATGTGGTATTTGATGGAAGCAAACTGAAATTGGGAAAATAAGTCAATCTTCTTTCAATTGTGACGGATAAAACTCACCAAATAGCACTCTGTTCATCATGATGCCATAATAAGATGAGGTAAAATAAAGTAAAGCATTAAGAGTACAACTAATGAGAAGACTATACTGTAAAAGTGATCGTTTTCCTGAAGTTTTCAGGAGTTCAGCCTGTGGAAGGAAAAGAAGTTTCAGAATTCATGTAACATGACATTAAACTAACATATGGTATACATTCTGTCAAGAAAGTACCGGGAATTATCGATTTAAATCTGGCGCGGCAATGAGACAGGTAAAATATTTTTTTCCTAGGTTGGTACCACTGCCCTTAATTACTATGCCAAGCTTGAGCGGGATCTGTCAACTAGTGTGTTTGCAACAGCTGATTAAGTCAGTCGATGTCAGAGTGCGTACCGATTTTTACTATGGGTGATTACGTTGAGCAAGGAATTTGTTTGAAGTTTTGTGTTGCAAATGAATTTTAGTGCGCCGATGCATTGAAAATGTTGCAAAAGGCCTTTGGTGATAATGCTCTATCGAAAACTCGTGCATATCAGTGGTACAGAGCCTTCAAGGACGGTCGTGAAGTGGTCGCCCATCGACGGCTTCGATCGAAGATAACGTCGATAAAATTAAGGAAAGGGTGCTGGAAAACCGTCGTACCAGCTTGAGAGAGATAGCACATGATCTTAAGATATCCCACGAGTCCGGACGTACGATTTTGATTGATATTTTGGGCATGAGAAAGGTGGCCGCACGACTCGTACCGAAAGACCTGAATTTTCTTCATAAACGTCAACGTGAACAGGTTGCTTCAGACATGCTGGATCGCTGTAATTCCGATTCTACATTCATGGAACGCATTATAACTGGTGATGAGACCTGGGTCTACGAGTACGATATGCAAACAAGCCAGCAATCATCGGAATGGGTGGCAAAAAATGAGCCGAAACCGAAAAAACCACGCCAAAGCCGCTCGAAAATGAAGGTGATGCTCATTGTTTTCTTCGATATCCGTGGCGTGGTGCACTACGAATTCGTTCCAGAGGGTCAGACGGTAAACAAGGAGTATTACCTAGACGTTATGAAACGTTTGCGTGAGCGTATCCGTAAGAAGCGGCCAAATTTGTGGGCGAACAACTCATGGATTTTGCATGACGATAACGCGCCTTCTCACCGAGCTACGATTGTGACTGACTTTCTCGCCAAAAACTCAACAAACGTGCTTCAACGACCACCGTATTCGCCGGATTTGGCTCCCTGCGACTTTTTCCTCTTCCCAAAACTAAAATTGCCCCTTCGTGGCACCCGTTTTGAGTCGATTGAAGCCATAAAACAAAATTCGGCGCGAGAGCTAAAGTCCATCCCGGAAAGCGCCTATAAAAAATGTTTCGATAATTGGAAGTGCCGTTGGCATAGATGTATTGGAGCAAATGGAGCCTATTTTGAAGGCGACCCAATAAATTTTGACGATTAAATGTAAAAATGTTGTTTTAATTGAAAATTTCCGGTACTTTCTTGACAGAGTAGTACATGTTTCTTAAGATAACAGTTACAAAACTTTAGTCATCGGCGCAATCCGATGTCCTTGAACATTTTATCTAGTTCAATGTTCCCAAAATGCTGATCACAGATTAGTCACTATTATTAAGATTAACCTCTGTTGATCATCAAGTACAAGTTGGGTTCCACAGAAAATTTTGTGCTCTGTTCAAACTTAGAATCGTTACTAAATCACAGATCAAGTTGATTTTAGTGAATCATCTTCATATTGTTCGTTAAATAGTTGAAGTGAAGTGTATTGTTTACTTTTTCTAAGTGATATAATTGTTGAATGCTTTTCCAAATCAGTTCATCGTCATCATCGGAAAAAGAATTGAGTGAAATAATTAGACAGGAGTGGTCCTTTCGCAAAATATAATGATCTTGATTTCAAAATACGTTTTCGTTTCAACAAAAATGTCGTGATGGAATTATTACATAAAACTCCACCAGAAATTGTACCACGCAGTAAAAATATGAATCGATCGATGTGAGATAGGATATTATTACAACTTCGTAAAATCATTGGTATGTAGAATTGAAAGGGTATGGGTTGAAATTACCTCAGTACATCCCTGTGCCACGTACCAGGCTGGAAATATTAAAAGTAGCTCAAGGGATCCATTAAATAAATTAAATTTCTTTTCGCTTTTCCATAAAAGTAATGATCATTATAGTTCTTAGTAGTTTAGTATGATAAGGGTATAAAAAATAACATTTCGTTTCTAACTTCTAACCCCACATTAACAGCGCACCACAGAACTATACACTTTCTTATTTTCCTCCATTCTATTTCTATGATGTAGCGGTCAAATTTTAGAAAGTTCGACGTTGTCAGATTGTTTTCTCGGTCAACTGATCCACTTGATCAAAACTAACTGAACTTGTTTTGTGGAACCGAAATTCGTTGATCCATTTGTCAAATTTGATGGCTGTTGATCATTACTGTTTGGCTTTCTCGGAACTACGCTTGACAATTACTCACCAAAGTATTAAGGAATCTTTTCATGCTACCTCTATCAAACTCGATGAGTTGATAGAAATGTACCCATACTTCTTTAATTCCACCAAAATTCTTGGAAAGTACTGACGATGATCTGGATCATCATTAACACTATGACTTACAGCAGCGATATTTTCTTCTGTACGTACAGTTCTTTGTCTTGTTGTTCTTGTTGCATCGAGTAGAGAAAATGTTGTCTCTGATGGACGATTATGTAAACCATAAATTTCACGAAGTGTTCTATAAGTTTTGCGAATAGAATACTGATTTTGAAAATAAATTTCAACAATTTGTAAACGTTGTTGCGGCGTGAGTCTTTACATGATAATTTGCCAATGCTTGCTGAACAGAAATGTTAAAACAACATGGCTTCTACCTTATGTCAAATCACAGTTATCCCTATCGAAATTTCTATGACTCTAAAAAAACATCCGATACAATTATTATCTTCTTCTAAAACCCAATTTTAAGGTCAATCGAATGTGCAGATTGTAAAATATCAATAAGAATGAGAGAATATTTCAAACGCGAATAACTGCGAAAACTCAGAATTTTTTTATATTTCTAATCATACTATCCTCACAAAATTTGCTACGTTTCCTGAAAAAGCAGAAAAATTATAAAACCAACTTTTGAATATCAAAACAGATTTAATCTGTTGTCTTCTACAATTTTAATTTCAAAAAATTTTTTACCCTGATATCCAAGGTACTCTATGTTCCCTGTTCACAAAAAATCATACAAAGCTTATAAGGCACTTGGCCTTAGTTAAAACCATTCAACACTGTATAATGAATTTCTTTATTTAAAAAACCTAATATAATTATATATTATATATAAAATAAAATGAGAAGGAACGGTTTTTGACTTGATAGAAGGATTATTACAAAATTTGAATATCAAAACAGATTTAATCTGTTGGTCTTCTACAATTTTAATTTCAAAAAATTTTTTGAAGAAACTTTAAGAATTAAATTAATGTCTTTATAAGCACTGCTCATATTTAATAGACGTATAAAATCAAAATTCATCATACAATATCAAATGGAATTAAGAAAAACCAACGAATATAAATTGTCAATTGAAATTAAAATATAAATAAGCAAACATTTTTTGTTTCGTTCCAGGCATGCGTACAGAACTCTTCAGACAAACCTACGAAGCCCTGTTTGTTACAAAATGTATTGTTTTCTGATCTTATATCAATGAAAAATAATTCTTTCTCAAAAATATAAAAACATAATTTCAAGAACTTCTCAAAAACTAATTTATTTGAAATATTCAGTATATTTAAATAAATTACTTAAAAAAATCTCAAAACATGTAGTACATCCTCAAGAAATAATTAAAATTACGATAAGATCAGTTCAATTTTACATATAAAAAATAATAAAATCAATTAAACAATGTACAGACTTACCGAGTGTACTCGGTACTCGGTAAGTCTATACATTGTTGATCTTATCGTAATTTTAATTATTTCTTGAGGATGTGCTACATGTTTTGAGATTTTTTGAAGTAATTTATTTAAATATATTGAATACTTCAAATAAATTAGTTTTTGAGAAGTTCTTGAAATTATGTTTTATATTTTTGAGAAAGAGTTATTTTTCATTGATATAGGATCAGAAAACAATACATTTTGTAACAAACAGGGCTTCGTACGTTTGTCTGAAGAGTTCCGTACGCATGCCTGGAACGAAACAAAAAATGTTTGCTTATTTATATTTTAATTTCAATTGACAATTTATATTCGTTGGGTTTTCTTAATTCCATTTGATATTGTATGATGAATTTTGATTTTATACGTCTATTAAATAAAGCAGTGCTTATAAAGACATTAATTTAATTCTTAAAGTTTCTTAAAAAAAAATTTTTTGAAATTAAAATTGTAGAAGACAACAGATTAAATCTGTTTTGATATTTAAATTTTGTAGTAATCCTTCTATCAAGTAAAAAACCGTTCCTTCTTATTTTATAAAACCAACTTACTAATATGACACAAAAAGTGATTGATATTTTAAGAAAATTTAAAGATAAGGAAATTGAACTTACAAAAATTCTTGTCGAAATGATTTTTGCAGCTGCTGTGATAGACATCAAACATCCAAGGTGCATCAAAGAACCTCCAGTTTTCAAAATTGTTGGTGGAACAGCAGGCGATAGTATGGAAAGCGTCAGAAGATCCTGAGAAAAGGAATGGGATTCAATTCTATTTATATAATTTCCTTCATGTTAATCGGAAATTTAAACAAATTGATCTTTTCTTTTACTTTTCCAGAAATCATGTGCTTAAACAGAAATTTCCCCGAGAAAACAGTGGAAATTGCACAATTCATTAAGAAAATTGACACGTATCTCTCTTTTTTACGACCGTGATTTATGATTTTTATGACCTGAATTGGAAGAAATTGATATGGAAGACGGCGCTAAGTGCTACACAAGCAACGAAACAATCCTAATTTTGCAAGAAAAGTTTCCTGGTAGTGTTATTTCGTTATTAGGTGAAGACTTTCATTTAATTTTTTTCGACCTTCTAAGAATAAGTTATTTTGATTCAAACAGCATATTCATTATCTGATGATATATTTATAATAATACTTAAAAACTTACCAAGAATTGGACGAGAACAATTTTATTCTCCGCTATTAGAGCCATCTTGACAGATTTAGAGATTTCTTTCAGAAAAAATGAAGTATTCCAGCCTGGAGTAATCAGTGCTTCATTGTATTTCGACTAAGTTTACCTGCAAAAATAGGTGAATGATTAAATCTCGGAGATAAAGGTGGAATCCAAGCATACTGAGATAAGGTGGTGACTTGCTATATTTATAAATTACGATTACATCACTTTGGTGAATTATAATGGAATTAAGAATTTTTCGAGATCAAATTTTCGATAAACGTTCATCAAGTGTAACTCAAAATAATAATTAAAATGTAAAATATTTATTTCGCTGTCAATAACTGCGATTCATTTAATTTGAAAACGTTTCGAAACTCTGGAAATGATTTTTATTAATCCAATGAATTTGTTTGGGGAAGAATATTTCATCTGCTTCTATGATCTCAAAATTTTTTCGGATAACCTTGAAGAATTCATGTAAATTTCTGTGGACGGACGGATTGTTTTGCGAACTTGTTCGGTTCGTTGAACTAGTTTGGTGAAGAATTTTTCGTCTGATTATCTGGTTCTAAAACTTATTTGGATGGCCTCAAAATTACATTTTGTAAACTCACACTGAGCCGCAACCAAAAAGAGTTGTTGACCACGTTCTTCACGTTAGGAGACTGACACAGATAAAATCTGGATTCATCCATGAACAGGCAGGCTCTCCATCAGTGCGTGTTACAGCCCGGCGCTCCCTACTCAATCGCGTATGGCTGGCTGATCTTCTTGCTTTCAAATTGAAACTGTGAAACCTATCCCGGATTGTTTAACTAGAAACTACCTGGCCGGTAGCTCACCGGAATGAGCTTTTAATTTGGGATGCTATGAAGAAGGGATTTCGTCGTGCAGTTAATCGTATTCGCCGATCTTGTGCGGCAGTTGTAGCTCTTGTTCTTCCACTTTCATAAGTATATGCAGCACGTCCACTTATACGATAGCGATTCCACGCTCTTACTATATTTTGGGAAACCCGGAATCTGCTAGTAACTTCTTTTTGAGTTAGAACTTCGTTTAACCAACACACTAATTGATCAAGTTAGACGGCCTCTAAACATATGTGACAATTTATCCACAGCTGATGTTACACAACATCGATTGAAATAGTACAGTATTGCACATACGCACCACAATAAAAGATCATACACCTACAACAAATTAGTTTTTTGTAATTAAGCCATTCAGTGTCATAAGGATTATATTTTGACTGTGTGTAATAAGCAAACATACGCTTGTCCACATTCTGAAAATTTGATTCGAATGCATAAAGTAAGTTTTCTCTTCGATACCCACTTCGATTTTTGAGCAGTGTATGTTGTTCAATATGTTAAAATAGGGCCGACGTTTTGCCTGCATTTAAATGCTCCTTCAGTCCTGTTCCGAAGTTCCTACCTGCTTGTCCCAAATAAGTTGCCAGGATTTTTTTATGAATCTAGAAGGGCACTTGTTTGTTTGCTTTTTTTCTTTGATAACATTCTATTCAGCAATTATAAAGGAAATTTTTCATTTCAAAGGACTATTTATAATTTTTTTTCATGAAAGTAATGATTCCAGATATTCTATCTATATAAGTCAATGAAATGTTTCATTTGTAACAGAACACCTTGTCGCAAAGCAAATTTGTTGATAATAGTTTCATTGATGTAATTGATAACTTGAAATCTACAGATATGCAAATTATTTTGATCGAATGTAAAACCATTGGCAGATGCCTTTTACATAATCTGGAAATTCCATAGTTAGATTACAATTTATTTCATCCTTTCACTATGTTTTATAGTTAAAGCTTCATTTCTCGTAACATCCAACGAGTATATGATAGATTTTTCAATTAGATTATAACATTGTAAATATTTTAAACTATCCGTAGATGCAAATTTCTAGCCAAAGATTTTATAAAGGGGTTTTCCAATAAGAGGTTTCATTTTGAATAACCCGCTATCTGGGCAGCTGTCATCTTTTGACATTTGACAAGTAAAAACTTTGGGGCTCTGAAAATCAAAGAATGACTGTTGAAAAGCCTCTCCATCTTCAACGTGTCACTGTTTGGTGGGGTTTTTAGACTGGCGGTGTGATTTGACGGTACTGATTCGGAAATTCTTTCCCCATTGTAAATGGAGATGATACAGTGAAAAAACATCCATTGATTTCTCTTAAAATAAACTAGTTTTGTTAAATGAAACCTCTAATTGGAAAACTCTTTTTCCACGACTGCTAGTGAATATAGCTCTTCTCATTTCAAATTTAATCACAATAGGTTATAGGTTATAATGTAATAAGTATGCTGCAATACCTAGAATCGTACGCATTTTGACCGAATTTAAAACCATCACTTGTAATGGAATGAATGAATATTACATAACACCTTCGATAACATAGAGAATAAACTCTATCTATGATTCGAATTGATTGTCATATTCATCGCAGTTTTATAAACGTCATAATCATATTTTCCATTTCATCATTCGTGGAGAAAGTCATAGATAAACAAGAATATTCTTGTTTATCTATGGAAAAAGTAGTCTGTTAGTTGCATCGAATGAAAATCCGATGCGAGGAATCACGAGCATCGGATTTTCATTCTAACCTCGTCACAGAATATACTATTATAATACAGTTCAATTTCGTTTATATCATCACTTGCCAGTATAATTCAATCTGTGAGGTGGATATATTTTTCCTGAATGAAACACATAATCAGGTTAGGTACTACTTGCAGATTTTAATATTTTCAAATAGCGATCGATTCATGCCAGGATATGTAACTTGGAAATTTAAATTACGAAAAAAACATGCATTGAAAATGAAGAATATTTGACAAGGAATAAAGAGAATTGTGACATATGGAAATAAACCTTTGAATAAAATTTGCAACCTGCTCAAACCGCGAATCATATCAAGAGCTTACGAGTTGCACAATGGGATGAAAAATTATATAACTCATTTATATTCATTTCCAATTTAAATGCTCTCTGTCACTCTCAATTCATGTGTACGGAAATATAATTTTTTTCAGCTTTCTGGAGTTCGAAACATATAGTGATTCATAATTTTAGAAATACGAGGGAGAATTTTTCATATGCATCAATTCTTGAATATGACTAGTGAAAGAATCAATTGAATTTGATTAGTAGGTAATGAAAACTATGGAAACTCATTCTAACTATATTCACATTAGTTTTACTTCTTGAAACGCAACTGAGCAAATCGAAGAATCAATACAATTTGGTCACATTATTTAATTCACTAGTGCGTATGGATAGTTTATTAATTTTCATGATTTCCCTTGGAATTGTCTTTAATAGTGACATCTTTAATGTTCTAATGTAAGAATTTCCCTATATCTCACAGCAAATACGTTATTATATATCAATAAATTCACAGAGTTTCGGAATCTACATATGACATGATATAAAGAAAAAAAATCATTTTAAAAGCGAGAATTCTAAAAATTCTTTTCCTCACTAGTTGTAATCAATTATTTACCTACCGATCTATTTCAAGGCCGATCCAAGAGCTTCCAATGATAAAACTGAACCAAACCACCGTTTACATGTATTCTGGTGAATGGTGATGAAATATTATGTTATTCATACTGTTTTATTTTGTCGAATATCCGTAAACATTGATAATAAGTATTAGCAACCTTGCTCTCAAGTTAATTATCCTCATCTATGGTTACCAAACAAAAGATTTTATGAGATTTAATAGTAAACTGTTTTGGAACCACAGCAGTAAGTAGATTGTTCAATAGAGGGCAGCGGTGATATTGCTCGTATGTCAATTAATAGTTCCATATAGCCTCAGAGCATAGACAAACTAAATACTAAAAATTAATAGTTTGTCTATGCCTCAGAGTAATGAACATAAACAGAAGGAGTGTACGCAGTTTTGTGGATGTCCTCAACATGCTTTTTCGACGTAGTCAGATTGTCATATACTTTGAAATGCCCAATGGAATTCTATATAAAATTAATTAAAAACTTTTCAATTCAATAACTCCCGGTTAAATTTGGAAATTTAAACAAGTGATTTTCAGTATTTTCCTTCAGTTTCGAATTTTTAGTAAGAATACTGCTGAATTCCGAGCTTTGGCATCGATGTCGCATTTTGGCTATTCAATCTGTCATCGGTTTTTTGAGTTGGTAGCGTGTTCTTGAATACTTCTAGTTATTTACTTCAATATTTTTTCTAATTATTATAAAATCTCAATTCACTGTGGGATCTAAAAAGTGTGCTGTTCGTTCAGAAATTGAGTGAAATATCGTATCTTCAGTTTGTTTTGGTGAACATTGGTGTTCGTTACGTGGATATAGACGAGAACATGATTAAATCTTATTTTGCGATTTGTTCCGGACATTCTAATTCAAGAGATATAATAACTGCAGGCAGAAGACGATCAGGGTCCTCTAACACAGTATCCGTTTTATCTTTAGAATTTACATCAGGGTGAGTAGTTTATATTTATTAGCTTTCTCAGTTGAATAACAAAATATATTTTCAGGTTTGGGAGTTCAGGTGAGGAAACACTTTATAGTTCTTCTTATACAGGTTTATCCATCTTGTTCTTCCGAAAGTAAACGTAAATAAAACTCTCTTTCATTTAGAATATCGGTCAAATTTTTATTTCAATATAATGAATACTTGGGAACGTTGCCATTATGTTGCCATCATTTAAATGTCCATGATCTCGTACAGGAATCGATGCTTGTGAGGTAATTTTCGATGACTCGCCGGCACATTTCGGACAATATCTGGCCAATAACTTAACGGATGTTGGTTTTCAGGTCGTCAATTGTCTGAGGATTATCGGCATAAACACGATCCTTACAATGATTTCCTCAACCACCTTATAATGAGTAGGTATTTCATGAAAATCTCCATGAAACCACCCTAATTTTAGGGGAATTTTTGCTCTTTCCAACGGTTACTCTAAATTTTGATAAACATAATAGTTTTCAAGGCATGCTTTGTTTTTGGTAAAAAACTTGTTAAACGTCACAAAATCTTGGAATCTTGAATAACTTTACAACGAAAGATAATTGGACTTTATAGGAACTTTTGAGTTGCAAATTGCCTGAAGATCACCTTGTTAAATTTGGTCAGAGATAACTTGGGCATCATGAATAACTTAAGATTCAACCAACCCTATTAAATTTTGTATCTGGTTGTGATACATAACCTGAAGAATAACATCGTTTAATAACTATTTAATATACGAGTATGTACGAGGGGCGTTCAATATATTCTCGGTATCGTGGTGATTTGCTAATGGAAAATGGTTACGGTCTTTTGGGATTCTAAAGGTATTTTATTGATAGAATACACTGAAAGGGTGAAAGCATCACAATAGCATCTTACGAAACCAATTTGGGTAATTTAAGGGAAGCAATTAAAGGAAAAAGACGAGGAAAACTCACAACGGGGGTGTTGCTGCTTCACGAGAAAGCCCCGTTTCACAAGGCGAAGGCTGCTGTGCGGGAATGTGGCTTCAAAGTGATTACTCAGCCTCCGTACAGTCCAGACTTGGCCCTAGTAACTACTACCTATTCCTAAACGTGGAGAAATATCTTCGTGGAAAGCGTTTTTTCGACGATGAAGAACTGAAGGTAGCAATTAATACCTATTTTGAGGAGAAGCCGGAAGAATATTTTCTACAAGGTTTGAAGATGCTTATTTCTTGATCTAACAAATGTATTGATGTTCTACATTGAAAAATCGAATTTTTCCGAAATATTTAGAGTTTTCTTTCATGTCTGTATCTGGAATACATTGAACGCCCCTCGTAATAACAAAACCTAAACTATTAGGGCTTGAAATTGAAGGAGAGTCTGTTAGGTGCAGACCTGAACAGTTCAGTGTTCTTTGTCAGTCGATGTCTACCTTTAGAAGAACTAGACTGCTATCCATGATCATCGTCAGGAAGGGCGCGGGTGTCTTACGCGGGCCTGGGGTTGCGTAGGCGGTTATAGCAAAGCCACCTCCGCATTACCCTCGACACTTCTTGTAGTACATCTAACGGACGCCAAGATGGAATCTCGCCAATAAGTCAATCCGCTTTCTCAACAAGTATCGCACGCACTAGATTTTGTCTCGGAGTCGAACAAGGCCTTTTGGAATGCAGCGCTTCGATATTTTCACAACAAATTGAGTTGTTAGCTTGCCGCGGAATCTTATTTGAATTTGAACCGAACTGCTCGTCGAAAATTGAGGTTATTGAATTGATTCGTGTTTTCTCTTCAGAAAAACTCAATTTCCTTTTGGAATATGCATATGTAGAGTGTTTAAAACTATGACAAATGGCTGATTGAGTGATTCCAGGTATTTTTGAGAATTATCTTGCGTTTGTGATGGATCTTGCCTCTAATTCTTCATCCCTCCGGGTCGTTCTTGGTCTTCCAAATCAAAATTACCACTTTTACATCGGGCAAACAACTTCTGACACATTAGATCAGCTATAGCGAATAAATCGGGTATTTTTTTTAGAGTGATAGAACTTTCGATAGGGATAACTGTGATTTGAAAAATGGTAGACGCAACAACGTTTACAAATTGTTGTAATTTATTTTCAAACTCGGTGTTCTATTCGCCAAACTTATAGAGCACTTCGTGAAATTTATGGTTTACATAATCGTCAATCAGAGCAGCTTATTCGTCGAACTATCGATAGATTTCGGACAACATTTTCTCTTCCGATGCAACAACAACAACAAGACAAAGAACTGTATGTACAGAAGAAAATATCGCTGCTGTAAGTCCTAGTGTTAATGATGATCCAGATTATTCTATTCGTCGACGTTCACAACAAGTTGGATTCTTTGCACCCAACACATGGAAAATTTTGCGTAAAGATCTTGGTCTACACCCATACAAGATTCAACTGGTTCAAGAACTAAAGCCACTTGACCATAATAAGCGTCGTTTGTTTGCTGATTGGGGCCTAGAACAGCTTGAAGTTGATCCACTTTTTTATCGTAAAATTGTGTTTAGTGATGAAGCTCATTTCTGGTTGAAAGGCTATGTAAACAAGCAAAATTGCCGTATATGGAGTGAAAACAAGCCTCAAGAAGTTCTGCAGGTTCCATTGCATCCTGAAAAATGCACTGTATGGTGTGCTATACACGCTGGATAGATTTTTTTTAGTAGATTTTAGCTCCTGATGAAAATGCTGAATAATGGCGTGACCACAGACTCTGTGGTCACGCCACTGTGATATGCTATGTGACAGATTGTTTCTCTACCACAGAGTAAAGGCAGAAGTAATAGTCAAGTCACTCTTCATTTGTCTTTGTCTCTTTTCTATTCTGTTGTGTGTTCTATTACTTGCTAATAGAGACTGCGCAGTTTTTAAATCTTTAGCAGCTTCATTTTTATTGAGATAAATCTCAGATTAGTTATATATTCATTGTTCGTTTTATTTTTTTGTTATCATTTGTTCATATTATAATAATTTTTATTATTGTTGCCATCTAGTAGAACGTACCTATATTTCTTCTGTATTTGGTAGGTTAATTTGGTGTAGAACTCTGTAACGGTATGAAATTATTGCAGATATAGGTTACCGATATACTTTTTGCAAAGGTAGAATTACTACCGTTAATTCTAAAGTGCCTAATTTTCAATAATAGATCACTTTTTTATTATTTCACTCAATCTCGGTTCTTTTAAGCGACTCGGTAGATTTTTTGGTAAATTCTGTAAGTAGTTTAGTAGATTTTCGGTAGATTTTTGGCGGATAGTTAGTAGATTCGTTGAAAAAAAGGTGGTAATACTGCATCGGTCCATATTTCTTTGAAAACGACGCTGGAGCTAATGTTACAGTGAATGGTGCTCGTTACAGATCGGCGATCAATGATTATTTGATTCAAAATTTGAATGGTATGGACCCAGAAGTGTTTTGGTTCTAACAAGATGGTGCTACACCTTTTGCTGCTACCGTAACAATTGATTTATTGAAAGAAAGATTAGGCGATAATAATATTTCGAGAAATGGTCCAATTAATTGGCCTCCAAGATCATGGAACTTAACTCCAGTGGATTATTTTATTTGGGGTTTAGGTCAAGTCATTGGTTTATGCTGATAAACCAGAAACAATAGACGCTTTGTAAGCCAAAATAACTCGTGTTATTGATGAAACAAGGCCTGAATTACTCGAAAAAGTGGTCCAAAATTGGTCGTGATGGACATATACCAAAAATTAATTTTAAAACATAAATGTCATAAAATTATCTTCCAAATAAGAAAAATTTTGGATTCAATCTTAATTTAAATGTGTTTTATTTCAATCTAAAGTTCTATCACTCTAAAAAACACACCCGATATTTGACACCAGATCTTTCGAACGTGATCCCTGAGGAATAATTAACGGAATGAGTCACTCTAAAAAAAACACCCAATACTCCTTATCAATGATTTTTGTTGCAGATCAGCCGAATTAATTTATTTGAATATGAATATGCTAGTTAGCATAACGACAAATTATGATCTTATTTGAGCACGAGGAAAGATTGTCTGCGTTGGTAACGCGAAAATATCGAGAATACATTTCTTTACTTGAATTTACTCGCAAAGGTATATCTTGTGTGTATTTTGCATGCTCTAGATGGCGCAAGTGGATGTTTAATACCTTAGAGTCTCTGTGTATAGCGGAACCAATCAGTTTGAAACGTGCGCATGTCTGGAATTTGCCTCTGTGATCTACAAAACTTTGTCGAGTTTGTTTGAGTATAGAACTTTCTATTACCATATCTCATACTCCTTATCAATAATTCATAAAAACTTGTGCAAACGAATCAACATGTACTAAGGTAAGCATTAAACTTTTAATGCCACCTTTAATTATAACTCTTTTCGTCCAGCTCTACGTAGAACGAGATTTCCTGAAAAAGCCTATTTACTCCGATAGCGAATCAATAAATCTAGCATCTTTGTAACGACTTCGAAGCGTGAGGACGTGTGCATTGTACTGTAACACCACGTTGTGACTTACTTAATTCCAATCTGCGAAATTACAAGCCTTTTGCCTTCATCCAGTTCAATGACCACCCGTTTCCCATTTTTTGCGATACGGCTGCACTATGGAGCTTCTCACCAATGCACTCTTCGTTGCCTTTTTTTTTACCTTTTTCTTATTCGGATCGATTAACTTTGTGAAGTTGACCGTAATATCGACTCGGCTGCTATTCTTTGATGCATATTCATATTCGTGCCTTCTGCAACTTTGACCAACGTTCCATTAGAACGATCTTCGTTCATTTTCGCATTTTGGGCGTGCAAAAAAATTGCCTAATTGACTTTGGAATCTTTGAAGTGTGGCTTTTCTGAAGGCGCGGCCTGGGATGAATGCGTCATGATTGAGCACTCATGCATGTTTAAAACGGGGGACATTTACTGTTTTGTTACCTTCTCGATAAGTTTAACATGCGGGGGAAATAACGGGGCCCTTTTTTTTCAGTTTTTAAAATGGAAGAAAGTAACATAGAATCGTTAAAAGTTAAGGTTATTGATAGTCTAGTCAACAAGTGCCTTTTGGGTCAACTTTTTTCAGCAGTCTTCGAAAATTATGATCAAAGTGTCATTCCATTCGGAATGACATCTAGATGATTTTTGAAAAAAATTAAGTTCCGCTTGCAAAAATTGCAAAAGTTATTAACAATTAACTAAAAAAAAGGGGGGTTTAGTTTTTTGTAAATATCTCGAAAACTAATAAAGATTTTTGAAATGAAGAAACAGATTCAAAAAGAGGAGGAAATTTCCTAAAAAACGTATCGACTCCGGGAATTGTAGTCTCAATATTAATAATTTTCCTACAGGGATAAAAATACGGCCGAAAACGGGTACTCTGGCTTTCGTAAGCCAGGACACTTTATTAATAAAAATTATTTTTACAGATTAAATATGAAATTTAATGAATGAAAAAATTCAGGGTCATACTGGATAGATGAATGAACAATAATCCGTCAAAAAAAAATTTTTATCTCAATTTTTCAATTAGTTATGCAATAGTTAATTAATAATTTTTTTCTGCTTGGACATGAACATTGCAAGTGTTATAATTGTTAAACTATTAACTTGAGATTTTTTTCCTCTCAGAATAGATCCCCGTTGGGAAAATCATATTTTACTTTTCTTTTCCATATAAAAAAAAATTTTCGTTTTGTTTAATTTTTCATTGTGTATACTACTCTGTCAAGAAAGTACCGGGAATTTTCAATTAAAACAACATTTTTACATTTAATCGTCAAAATTTATTGGGTCGCCTTCAAAATAGGCTCCATTTGCCTATCACCAAAGGTCTTTTGCAACATTTTCAATCCATCGGCACACGAAAATTCATTTGCAACACAAAACTTTAAACAAATTCTTTGCTCAACGTAATCACCCATAGTAAAAATCAGCACGCACTCTGACATCGACTGACTTAATCAGCTGTTGCAAACACACTAGTTGACAGATCCCGCTCAAGCTTGGCATGGTAATTAAGGACAGTGGTACCAACCTAGGAAAAAAATTTTTACCTGCCTCATTGCCCCGCCAGATTTAAATCGATAATTCCCGGTACTTTCTTGACAGAATGTATAATGTTTTTGATTGTCTCGGTCTTTACTTGACGGAAATTCATCTTCAATATAAGAAAAACATTTGTTTTTCTTATATTGTTTATATAATGAACAATTTGTTATAAACAAATAAATTTTTACTTTATATTTTTTTCCCCTTTCTTCTTACTGCCACAAATTTAGACATGATTATTTAAAAATTTAAAGAATTTAAATTTAGGAATAAAAAAAATAATAAAAAAATTGATGTAAAAAAATCATGTCTGTATTTGTGGCAGTACGAAGACTAGGGAAAAAAATATAAAGTAAAAATTTATTTGTTTATAACAAATTGTTTATTATATAAACAACGAAAAAATAAAACAAAACGAAATTGTTTTTTTTTATATGGAAAAGAAAAGTAAATCATGATTTTCAAAGAAAACATGGTTCCTTAATATTAGTTAAAAGTGGGAGAAAACGATTGTTAATTAACAAATGCGTTTTTAAGCAATAAAAAAATTTTTTTAAGGAAAAATTTTTTTTAAATCATTATTTGCATCAAAGATTGATATTCCTTAAAAAAATTTCAATTATTTTATAAACAACGCATTTATTTATAACAATTTTTTAAACAATAAGAGATAAAAATTGAAAAAAAAATTTCTATGTAGCTTCCAACAACATAAAAACGGACCATTAATAATATTTTGAAAAAAAAAATTTTTTCGATAATTAATCTAAGTTTTTAATTTTGCTACAACGAAAATTGTTAATAAAAAACTGAGAAATAAACATTTTAAAATTTTTCCAACGGGGATCTATTTTGAAGTCTTCCAAAAATTGCTCCAAGAGGGTAAAAAAATCTCAAGTTAATAGTTCAACAATTATCACACTTGTAATGTTCATGTCCCAGCAGAAAAAAATTATTAATTAACTATTGCATAACTAATTGAGAAATTGATATAAAAATTTTTTTTGGCGGATTATTGTTCATTCATCTATCCAGTATGCCCCTGAATTTTTTCATTCATTAAATTTCATATTTAATCTGTTAAAATAATATTTATTAATAAAGTGTTCAAAGTAGGCGTGGCTTACGAAAGTCAGAGTATCCGTTTTCGGCCGTATTTTCATCCCTCTAGGAAAATTATTAATATTGAGACTACAATTCCGAGAGTCGACACATTTTTGAGGAAATTTCCTCCTCTTTCTGAATCTTTTTTTTATTTAAAAAATCTTCATTAGTTTTTGAGATATTTACGAAAAACTAAACCCTCTTTTTTTCAGTTAATTGTTAATAACTTTTGCAATTGTTACAAGCGGAACTTCATTTTTTTCCAAAATCATCTAGATGCCATTCCGAATCGAATGACACCTTGATCATAATTTTCGGAGACTGCTGAAAAAAGTTGACCCAAAAAACACTGGTTGACTAGACTATGAATTATAAAGTATAAAGGGTTTTCCAATGAGAGGTTTAATTTTGAATAGCCCACTATATGGGAGGTTGTCATCTTTTGACATTTGACAAGTAAAAACTACGCCATTACTGAAAATGGAACGCTACACGCATCAACAACACATTGAAATCGTTAAATTTCACGACTAAAATGGTGAAAATTTTCCAGTCCAATTTCGCAAAACTAAGGCACTTTTGAGTCGTCGTGGAAAAATTTGAGCTGTTGTCTTGTTGTTGTTGCATCGAGTAGAAAAATGTTGTCCAAAATCTATCGATAGTTCGACGAATAAGCTGCTCTGATGGACGATTATATAAACCCAAATTTCACGAAGTGCTCTATAAGCTTAGCGAATAGAGCACTGATTTTGAAAATAAATTTCAACAATTTGTAAACGTTGTTGCGGCGTGAGTCTTTTCATGATAATTTGTCAACGCTTGCTGAACAGAAATGTCAAAACAACATGGCTTCTATCTTCTGTCAAATCACAGTTATTCCTATCGAAAGTTCTATCACTCTAAAAAAACACCCGTTATGAGCTATGGTAATAGAAAGTTCTAGAAATCGAAACAGTGTAACATACATCTGTATAACAATTCTATACTAATTTATTTTTATGAATTATTATGTTTTACTATTATTAGCAGTTTAAGTTAGTTCGTGCGGTTTTTTCCGAAAATTGAAACTTTATTGTGAAAAATTGGTTTTACTTTCAAAGTTCAAAGTGTTATCTGTCGCTAGCCACTATTTTTTCCCATCTTGTTGTCAATTGATGGATGCCACAGCGAAAAATGGTGAGCTCTTAGGCCGCTATCCATGCAGCGATCCATTTTTTGATTTAATCCTAATGAGAGAAGTGCTGGTCAGTCAGGCCATGTTGCATCGATCGGAGGAGATGGTAATCGAAAGGTTAAGGTTGTACGGTGGACAGAGTAGGACTTTGTCGTATCTGTCGGAATATTGCAGCCTTTTTTATCTCAATTCTCGGCTCAAATGCATCAATTGTTGTCGGTACACCTCCCCTGTGATCCTTTAGTTCGTTCTCGCCATGAATATTCGGTTGACAATTGATGATGGGGCGTCCATACGTTGCTTGACGTTTTGGATTATCATCATGAACCCACTTTTCAGCGCCAGTAACAATTGGATGGAAAAATCCCTTTCTGTTCTGCCACTTAAGCAGTTGTTGATAGCAGGTTTCAGGCATGATCTTGCAGTGTTTTCCGATAGGTGTATCTCTACTGAGGATCTCTACAATGATCATCGGAAGGATACTAGTCATCTTCAGATTATATAGTTTTTGTAGCTGAAATGCCAGGTCACCGTACATGGTTATTTCTGGTGTGTTTCCTGATGTGTTGAAGTATGCAACCGTGCTGCCAATATATAAGAAAAATGATGCTTATAGCATAACTAACTATCGGCCTATATCCATCCTTAGTGTTTTTTCCAAGTTAATCGAAAGGGTGGTAATGAATCGTATGACTGATTACCTGAACAAGTATAATCTAATTTCTAATTGTCAGCACGGATTTAGAGCTGAAAGATCGACTCAAACTGCTGCTCTTCACTTTTTCGTCCACATTTATCGCTCTTTGGATGAGGGACTTTGTGTTTGTGGTATTTTCTTTGATTTCACAAGAGCTTTTGATTGCATTGCACAACAGTTTATTATCAGTAAATTGTACAATCTCGGTTTCAGGGGCAATTGTTTAGATTGGATTTAAAGTTTTCTATCAAATCAAACCATGTCTGTGAAAGTTCTTGAGACATTTTCAGACAGTTATGAAAGTAAGTTAGGTGTTCCTCAGGGTTCTGTTTTGGGACCGCTAGTGTTCATTCTCTTCATTAATGTCTTGCCCTTATCCTTTTTAATGAGTATTTGGTCGTTTTTGTCGACGGTCTTGGCGCCGAGCCGTGTTGAGCTTCTGAATCGCATTGAAATTATAGTTGCGAGCTTTGTACATTGGTGTCAGACTAATGCTCCGATTGTGAATATGTCCAAGAAAGAATCAGTCGTATTCGAGGCGAGGAATTCTGTGGCAGAGTCACTTTGTCTGCATTATCGAAACAGATAGTTGAAACCAAGCGGTTCAATAAAGTTTTTGGGTGTACACGTTGATAAGAACTTCAGATGGTGTGAACACGTACACCATGTTTGGGGGAAACTGAGCTCATATTTTTCTTCCCTTTGACGCAATTCTGAATTTACATTATAGTTTATGTTAGAGCCATACGGCCTAAACTATTTTGGTGTGGGGAAATTCTGTTGTATTCAATAAGTTTTTCTATCACAAAAGAGAATAGTAAGGATGATGTTCAGAATTGGGTCTCGAGATAACTGGCAGACCTGTATTTATTGCAAATGGTACTCTGACAGTACCTTGTATCTTTATTTCTGAGTCTTTGCAATGTGTTAAGGAAAATGAGTCACTATTTAAAATAAATTGATAAGAAGCGGTTTTTTTCTTGATAGAAGGATAATTACAAAAGGAATATCAAAACAGATTTAATCTGTTAGCCTTCTACGATTTTAATTAAAAAAAAATTTTTAGAATTAAATTAATGTCTTATAATAAGCACTGCTTATATTTAATAGACATATAAAATCAAAATTTATTATACAACATCAAATGGAATAGAAAAACCCAACAAAATAAATTGTTAATTAAAATTAAAAAATAAGTAATATTGAATGTTTCGTTCCAAACCTGCGCACCTGAACTCGTCAGACAGGCCATGATGCGTATGTTCTGTCTGTAACAAACATTTGACAAAATGTTTAGTTTCGGATTATATATTATATTTCTTATACTTATGAAAACTAAATCTTTTTCAAAATTCACAACATAATTTCAAGAACTGCTCCAAAACTAATTTATTTGAAATATTCAATGTTTAAATATTTAAATAAGTCACTTCAAAAACATGCAGTACATCCTCAAAAACAATTAGAGTTCAGATGAGGTCAGTTCAATTTTACATTTATAATATGAATTCAATTAAAAATAAATAAACTTGTAATCTTACCAAACAATTTCTGGAACCTCTGTGAATGCAAATTAAAACAAGGTAGGTACATCTAATATCCAAGGTAATCTTTGTTCTATGCTAAACACAGAAATCACACAAAGTTTGTGAGGCATTTTATCATTTCATTTTGTCATTTTCATTTTATCATTTTCATTTGAAAGGAAACATTCGATATTACTTATTTTTAATTTTAATTAATAATTTATTTTTGTTGGGTTTTTTATTCAATTTGACATTGTATAGTAAATTTTGATTTTTATACGTCTATTTAATATGGACAGTGCTTATTATTAGACATTAATTTAATTCTAAAATTTAAAAAAAAAAATTTTTAAATTAAAATTGTAGAAGACTAACAGATTAAATCTGTTTACAAACTTTGTGTGATTTCTGTGTTTAGCATAAAACATAAATAGATTACTTTGAATATTAGATGTACCTACCTAGTTTATTTGCGTTCACAGATTTTGCAGAAATTGTTCGGTAAGATTACAAGTTTATTTATTTTTAATTGAATTTATATTATAAATGTGAAGTTGAACTGACCTTATCTGAATTTTTAATTGTTTTTGAGGATGTGCTACATGATTTTGAGAGTTTTTGAAGTAACTTTTTTAATATTTAAACATATTAAATATTTCAAATAAATTAGTTTTGGAGAAGTTCTTAAAATTATGTTGTGTATTTTTGAAGATTTAGTTTTCATAAATATGAGACCAGAAACTGAACATGTTTTCAAATGTTTGTCAAGGGCAAAACATACGTACCACGTGCCTTTCTGATGAGTTCAGGTGCGTATGTTTGGAACGAAACATTCGATATTACTTATTTTTAATTTCAATTAATAATTTATTTTTGTTGGGTTTTTTATTCCATTTGATATTGTCATTTTGATTTTTATACGTCTATTAAATATGAACAGTGCTTATTATTAGACATTAATTTAATTCTAAAAGTTTTTTAAAAAATAATTTTGAAATTAAAATTGTAGAAGACTAACAGATTAAATCTGTTTTGATATTCAAAGTTTCTGTGAAAAACGTTTTACTTCGAAAATGTTTTTACTCTTTGGAGAAATTTTTTTCTAGTGATTTTTCTAATTTTCAAGAATGATATTTTTTTTCTTTAATATGTGATTTGACGTGTGTAAGCATTGATTTGTGTTAGCATGAATAAACTATTATTATTAAATTGATTAAAAGAGATGGTAATACGAAGTATTGAATTTGGATTCAGTTGTGGAATAATCGATAAATTCCGATTTTTTTCTCATTTTTCATATTTTGTCTCATCCTGCATCAAGCAAAGATTAACCAACAAAGATTTTCTATCAAATATATTGCAGTTAAAATAGAGGAAAATGTTAATCTCATTTCCAGAACATAGTTATTTAAATATTTTAATATTAGCCTTCTACGTATTTAATTTAAAAAAATTAATAATTATAAATTCATAAAATAAATTAAAATAATGTCATATTAGTACCACTTATATCAAATGACATATAATATAAAATAAACATTCATTATAAGACATCCAAATGGTATAACAAAATCCAGTAAATAAAAATTGTTAACCAAAATCCTATAAATTAAATATTTTGAATAATTTATAGGATTTTGGTTAACAATTTTTATTTATTGGATTTTGTTATACCATTTGAATGTCTTATAATGAATGTTTATTTCATATGTCATTTGATATAAGTGGTACTGATATGACATTTCAATTTATTTTCTGAAGTTATAATTATTAAATATGATTTCTTGAAATTAAACATGTAGAAGGCTAATATTAAAATATTTAAATAACTTTATATACCTTCTATCAAGAATTAACCTCTATTTATGTTATTTTAGAACATAGATTGTTTATTTCTTGAGAAACCTAGGGGGCACTTGACGATGTGTGTATATTTCTAGAAAACTATTATTTTAATATCGTAGTTTTCAGAAACCTGGTTTTTTATTTGCAATTTTTAATTTTAAATCGATCTTTTACAAACTAGACTTAAAACCAGTAATTAATAAGTTTATTTTGTTATCATTGGAAATTTATGTTATTTGGTCTTCTGAAGTAAAATATAGACACCTCGAATTGCGTCTGCCATTATCCTAACAGTTTTATTTCTGTTATTCACACTTTTCTCATCCTCGGTATAAAAAGCCAATAACCATCAACGCTCACTTCCTAAATAACTGATGCAATTTTCCAAATTAGCCCCCCCCCTCCCCCCTTAACGCCCCTCGGAAAAAGAGGAACTGCTGAAAACAATACCGTAGCAGACTTTACGGACAGACAATAAGAAAACTTCATTCCTTAACATTCGGAATGAAATGGCTCCCGGAGACATAAAAACACTACTTTACTGCATCTAGCCGGCTCCGGGTAATTTTATTTTACAGGACAATCCTTTGTTCAAATTTGGAGCGTCGAAAAGACGGCAAAAAACGGCGAAAAAGGACGACTCATTTTTACGAGCGACATCGGGCCCGGCCTTGGAAGTGGAACGTTAATCAATTTTTCCGGAGAGACGCAAAGACACCCGATGCATCCGGAAACGAGCCTGGACGAGACGGGGACAGTTTAAAATTTAAGGAATAGTCCTGCAGGGAAGTTTAAACTTCGATTTTCCATATAAACTCGGGCTGGCGGAGACAAAGGAAACGGGAAAGCGCACGCGCCTGCTCTCTAACAAAGGGATATTATTTTGATGAAATCTTCCTTCTTTAGTGCAGTTTTTGCGTGTTGCGTCTTCAGGTTCGGCGTCAGCGCAAATCTACAGGCTGTGACTGCGACATTAGGAATATTGAATAAGTTCGTGCGGTTTTTGTCGGAAATTGAGGCTTTATTTTGGAAAATTGGTTCTCTATTCAAAGTTTAAAGTATTGTCCGTCGCTAGCCGCTACTTTTCCCGTTTTTTTCTTCCCAATCACAGGTCCCATCGCGCAAAAAGGCCGGCTATCCATGCATCGATCCATTTTTTGACTTCATCGTAATTGGAGAAATGCTGGTCAGCCAGGACATGTTGCATCGATCGGAAAAGATGGAAGGAGCAATGTCTGGGCCGTAGGGCGGGTGGGGTAGGACTTGTCATTTGAGCTTCTAAGTATCGGGTGTTTTTTTTAGAGTGATAGAACTTTAAACTTAAATAAAACACATTAAAATTAAGATTGAAGCCAATTTTTTTTTTATTTGAAAGATTATTTCACGACATTTATGCTTTAAAAATAATTTCCGGCATATGTCCACCACGACTAGCTCTGAGGAACCGCATTCGACCAGACCAATTTTGGAACACTTCTTCGAGTAATTCGGGCCTTATTTAATCAATAACACGAGTTATGTTGGCTCCCAAAGCGTCTATTGTTTCTGGTTTATCAGCATAAACCAATGACTGACATAACCACAAAGAAAATAGTCCAATGGAGTTATGTCGCATGATCTTGGAGGCCAATTAATTAGACCAATTATGTTTCGCCAAATCTTTCTTTCAATAAATCAATTGTTACGGTAGCAGCATGAGGTGTAGCACCATCTTTTTGGAACCAAAATACTTCTGGGTCGATACCATTCAAATTTTGACACAAATAATCATTGATCATCGATCTGTAACGAGCACCATTCACCGAAACATTAGCTCCAGCATCGTTTTTAAAGAAAAATGGACCAATGATGCCCCCAGCGTGTAAAGCACACCATACAGTGCATTTTTCAGGATGCAATGGAACCTGCAGAAATTCCTGAGGATTGTTTTCACTCCATATACCTCAATTTTGCTTGTTTACATAACCGTTCAACCAGAAATGAGCTTAATCACTAAACACAATTTTACGATGAAAAAGTGGATCAACTTCAAGCTGTTCTAGGGCCCAATCAGCATACAAACGACGCTTATTATGGTCAAGTGGCTTTAGTTCTTGAACCAGTTGGATCTTGTATGGGTGTAGACCAAGATCTTTACGCAAAATTTTCCACGTGGTGGATGCACAGAGTCCAACTTGTTGTGAACGTCCGCGAATATACAAATTTGGATGATCATCAACACTATGACTTCCAGCAGCGATATTTTCTTCTGTACGTACAATTCTTTGAGTTGTTGTTATTGTTGCATCGAGTAGCGAAGATGTTGTCCGAAATCTATCGATTTTTCTACGAATAAGCTGCTCTGATGGACGATTATGTAAATCATAAATTTCACGAAGTGATCTATGAGTATGGCGAATAAAACTCTGATTTTGAAAATAAATTTCAACAATTTGTAAACGTTGTTGCGGCGTGAGTCTTTCCATGATAATTTGTCAATGCTTACTGAACAGAAATGTCAAAACAACATGGCTTCTACCGTCTGTCAAATCATAGTTATCCCTATCGAAAGTTCTATCACTCAAAAAAAAATATCCGATACGTTTTAACGGGTGACGCAACCTGTCGCATGAAATGGGCATCTGACGATAAACTGGTTCAGGCGGAGATCCAGAAAACTCAAATTCCAAACGATCACTCATTACGAGGCTATCTGATCGGTTAAAATGAAAACTGGATTACGATATACGCCTGTGAGATGCATCTTCTTGCGGGGGGCTTAGAAGAAGCCGGCGTGCCGCCACGCTTTGGTAGCTCACGAGCTCGATTAGTTGTGTGGGCCATTAGCATAAGGCGTGCAGTACTCTTCGAATGAGGACTTACCCACACCATGACCTATCTGCATTACCAACGCAGGACCACATCCAGCACTTCAAACGTGGTAATGAGTACGTTAACTCTTGTGTCAATGCCTGGCTTCTAAGAGCCAGTGCAAAGGTTTCATTTTGAATAGCCCGCCATCTAGGCAGCTGTCACTTTTGAAACTGTCATATTTTGACATTTGACAGGTGAAAACTGTAACGTAAAGGTTCTCGTTTATAAATAATTTATGACAAGCACTGGTTAATAACTATCTATATTTAATATTAACTTTATACGTTTTATTTACACGTGTATCTGAATTACAACTGTTGTAGAGAGGTTATATTGTTGCATATCTGTCCTAGATTCATAGAATATAATAATAAATCAAGAACAGGTGCGTTCCACTAATACCCTAACAGCTCCCTTCACAACAAATATTAGGAGTACAAATAAGTTTCCGCCGTTTTTTAACACAAATTAAATATTTATTATAGAAGACGATGTGAGACTGCTTGCTGAGTGACTTCTAATGTTAGAGCAAGTTCTTTTCGTGTTTGAGATGAATCTTCCTCCAATAATTCCTCCAGTTCTGCATCCTCGTAAATTTTTGGCCTTCTACTGCGATCTTTGTCTTCTACGTCGAAATCACCGTTTCTAAACTTTTGAAACCACTCTCGACACGTTCTCTCACTCAAAGCACCCTCACCATATGCTTCTACGAGCAATTGATGCGCCTCAGCAGCAGATTTCTTTAAATTAAAGAAGTAAACTAATATTTCCCGCAAATGACGCTTACTTGGCTCAAATTTGGACATTTTCAACTTATAAAAATTATATTTTACCAATATAAAATCAATGATATTAATAGGTTATGTTGTTCTTGAATGTCCAAACTACTTTTTAAGCCGGTTATCATCTGCGAAAGCTAACCGAAACTCCGTGCCGCGCCATCTACAATAAAACGGCGGAAACTTATTTGTACTCCTAATATCTAGTCAATTATGTATACATTAAAGATCCAGTTTTCTCGGAGGCCTGACCGTCCTTCTTGATGTGGTTTTTCTTCGACTTAGCAACTCATTACTGGGACTTGGTTCCAAGTCAGAACTAGTGGTCAAGTCTACATTTTCTTTTGTACTTTCATTAATATTCCAGTTTCTATTATTTAGTGTGTTCTCCAAGTTATTCTTACTTTCTATCTCTGTATAATACTTTACATTTTCTTGTGAATTAACTGGAGAATGATGTTCTACCCCCCAGAAGTTATATCGCATGGTACAATTTTTATAAATTTTCTATTTCTGTGAAGTTTTCCTCCATTATCCAGTTCATTTCTATAGACCCTATCTCTTAGCTTTTCTATTACAATGCCAGGGGTCCAACTTGATTTTGGTTTGATCTGTACATAAACTTTTGTATTAAGAAGAATTTTTGGCAATTTTTTTAACGCATTTATTATAGTATTTTTCTTGTAGGAGACGAGTTTTTTCTAATTTTTAATTCACTTCTTTAGCTATTCTAGGTTGATAATAATTTTGATTACCTATATTATCACCTTTTTTGAATAAATTGAATTTTTCATAATCTTTTAAACCTAGTATTGATTGTGAATTATTATTCACAATGTAAAACATTATATCAAATACATGATCATGTTTTTGACACCTCAATTTACATGTAGCTCTTACATCCAAAAGATCACCTGTATAAGAAGCTAATTTTTGATTAGTTTTTTCAATTAACGACTCATTCAAATTCAATTTTCTAAACATTTGATATGATAGAACATTAACCATGGCTCTTGTGTCTACTTTGAAATTAACTATTCTATCATTTACTTTAGTTTCTGTAGTCCATTCGTCCCTTATTATATTTATTCTTTCCACATTTCAAATAAAAAATGAATTCGAATTGTCTGTACCTGAAACTTGTATCACTTCCTTGACTTCTTGTTCGACATTATTCACTCTTCTGGTCTTCTTCTTATTTCAGCAACTGGAGAAAGGATTTGTCTTTTTGCAGTTGAAGCACTTTTTACCATAAGTTGGACAAATGTTTCCTCCGCATTTTTTGCATAACTGTCTACTGCATCGACTTCCACTGCGTAATTTTGACCTTGAATATCAAAACAGATTTAATCTGTTAGTCTTCTACAATTTTAATTTCAAAAAAATTTTTATTCAAAAAACTTTTAGAATTAAATTAATGTCTACAATAAGCACCGCTTATATTTAATAGACGTATATATTCAAAACTCAATATACAATGTCAAAAACCAACCAATATAAAAAAGGCAATTAAAATTAATAAATAAATATTTGAAGGAGACAAAATTTTGTTTCTGATCTTACCATAGTGAAACCAATTCCTTTTCAAATACATAAAACATTTTTTTGAAATTAAATTGTAGAAGACTAACAGATTAAATCTGTTTTGCTATTCAAATTTTGTTATATTTCGTCTATCAAGTAAAAAGCCTTTTTCTATTTTATTTTATACATAATATATGATTATATTTAGGCTTGAATAATTCTCATTATGGAATGTCAAAGGTGTGAAGAAGACCATAGAATGCCTAACAGTTTTCTGTGATTTTGTGACGAACTATCTGTTTTTTAAAGTCTCTTTGAACAAGTTCACGTGTTAAGTTCTAAGGTATGATATAGTGATGGTTAGTTGGTTTTGATATTTAAATGTTATCTAGGGCCGATGAAGAGATTATCCGTATTCTAATTGTTTTTTGAAGATATTTTACATTTTTGAGAGATTTTTGAATTAACTTATTTGAATATTTAAATATATTAAATATTTCAAATAAATTATATTTTTGAGAAATCCTTAAGTTGTGTTCTATGTTTTTGAAAAGGAATTGGTTTCACTATGGTAAGATCAGAAACAAAATTTTGTCTCCTTCAAATATTTATTTATTAATTTTAATTGCCTTTTTTATGTTGTTTGGTTTATTTATTCCATTTGACATTGTATATTGAGTTTTGAATATATACGTCTTTTAAATATAAGCGGTGCTTATTGTAGACATTAATTCAATTCTAAAAGTTTTTTGAATAAAAATTTTGACCTTGAATTGCCTCACATCTTAGTTTTGATGCTTCTGTTATCTGACATATGTGGATAGCTTCTTCTAGAATCATTTTGTCGTCTTTATCTTCCTGTAGTAATTTCTTTCTTGTAGAGGTGTTCAGTATACCACAGATAAGGACAGTTTTCGTTAAGCTTTCCTGAAGGCTTCGCAACTTTTATTTCATCGAGCTTCTTTCAAACTTGTGAAAAATTTGAATGTAGTGAGGTTAACCAGAAATAAATAATTCTGTGGTTTACCCTTGAATTGTCTTTCAATCTTTTAGATCAAGGGTAAACCACAGAATTATTTATTTGTAGTTAACCTCACGCCATTTAAATTTTTCAGTATTCATTTACCAGAAGTTTTCTAAATTGTTGAAGGGTGAGTAAATATTTGTTGTTGATTGATGTTATATTTTATTGAATATGAATTATTTGAATACTGACCAAGCAAAGTCTCTCTTAAAACTTGTTTTTCAGTAATGTTTTTACATATCTTGAGATTTTATAGAAAGTAACTTAGTTAGATATCAAATAATATTGAACATTCTAAGTAAGATAGTTTTATGATGAAATTCTTAAGATTAAACATTTTTGAAAGATATTTGTTTTCCTAAGATTGATCAGCAGAAACAAAATTTTGTCTATTCAAAATATTTAATTTATAAGATTTTGGTTAACAATTTTTATTTATTGGGTTTTATATTGTCGTTTGATATCAGAGGTACTTATATAACATTATTTTAATTTAATTCCTGAAGTTATAATTATTAAATATAATTTTTTGAAATTAAATATGTAGAAGGCTAAAATTAAAATATTTAAATAATTTTATATATCTTATATCAAGTATTAACCTCTATTTATGTTACAACAAAAGTTGTTCGCTCACGAAGTAGTTCCAAGTAAATGGTCGCCTGTATTTTCGGAAAAACTGGACCTGTCGCAACAGTAGTACTAGAACAACGCAGAATAGTCAATTCTGAGTAGTAACAACCATTTGTTCGCCGGTTTTTTCCAAGAAATGAGGAAAACAACTGCATTTTTGAGCACTCAAAACGTCGATTTGATGAGTCAACCGCCGTATACTCCTGACTTGGCACCGAATGACTTCTTTTTATTCCTGTACGTAACAAATAAACTGAGATGTCAACGTTTTTCGACACCTGAAGTTGATGCGTTCAGAATGCATCTTTTGGAGATACCTTAATCGGAGTGGCCAACGTGCTTCGACAATTGGTTCGCACGCAAAAGTGTATAGATCTTCATGGGGAATATTTTGAAAAACTCTGTTCTCTAATACCGAAGTATAAAAGGCAACCCTCGTATGCCTAAAACTTAAGTCTCTCTTTGTTGTGATCGTTACGGTACTGCATTGAGCTTGTACGACATGGCGATATATTGTGTTGAGCCTTCGAGTTCGATCTCACGACTGGACCAACGATGTCATGAGAACATTGGAGGTTGGTGTAGAAATATGACCAGTAATCATCATAACAATCTGAGACCCTTTGCACTTCCTGGCGTTGCACTATATCGAAGATGTCGGCGAACTGTATCTTTGACTCTCTGAAAGTCCCGTAGAACGAGTCTGTTGTCAGGTTGTCAGTCTCAAATTGTTCCAAATGACCATTAGAGCGTTCGGAACCAAGATGGTTCGGTAATAAACCAGCACAAGGAAGATTGTCTGGTATTTGGATAATCAGGCAAAAAGGCACTCCAGTAAGACTGTTCAGTTCTCAGAATATCAGGAACTAAAATCTCCAGTATTAAGATCTCCGGTACTAAGATATCCGGTAGTAAGATTTCCGGTACAAAGACTGCAAATTTTAGATCTATCGGGTGTTTTTTTTAGAGTGATAGAACTTTTGATATAGTCCGGTAAATTTAGACCACAAAAAGAGGAGTGAAGGTACATAAATTCCCAACAAGCTGAAAATGAGCAAAATTGTTCAAAACATAATTATAAACAATACCTGAAAGTTCCCAATCATTCCCGTGTAAGGAAAAAAATTTATTCAAGGTCAAAGGTGAAAAAATGTCAAGAAATGAGTTTTTCGCGATTTTCAGCAAAACGGTAAGTTTTATCATAAAAGTACCTCAGATGAAAATTGTAAACTATAAAATTATCTATAAAAAATGTATCAATAGTTTTTTCCTACGAGCCACTGTTTCTGAGATATACCGATTCAAAAAGTTATAAAAGTTATTATCGTCATAATATGCATGAGTACGCCACGTATATACATCTCTAGAGTTGTTATGTATTATATATTATATATTATATATATATATATATATATATATATTTGTATATATTATATATATAAAATAATATAATATATAATACATAACAACTCTAGAGAGTGGTTTGACAGAAGGTAGAAGCCATGTTGTTTTGACATTTCTGTTCAGTAAGCATTGACAAATTATCATGGAAAGACCACGCCGCAACAACGTTAACAAATTGTTGTAATTTATTTTCAAAATCAGTGTTCTATTCGTCAAACTAATAGAGCACTTCGTGAAATTTATGGTTTACATAATCGTCCATCAGAGCAGCTTATTCGTCGAACTATCGATAGATTTCCAACACAACAACATTTTCTCTACTCGATGCAACAACAACAACAAGACAAAGAACTGTACGTACAGAAGAAAATATCGCTGCTGTAAGTCATAGTGTTAATGATGATCCAGGTTTGTCTATTCGTCGACGTTCACAACAAGTTGGACTCTGTGCATCCACCACATGGACAATTTTGCGTAAAGCTCTTGGTCTACACCCATACAAGATCCAACTGGTTCAAGAACTAAAGCCACTTGACCATAATAAGCGTCGTTTCTTTGCTGATTGGGCCCTAGAACAACTTGAAGTTGATCCACTTTTTTATCGTAAAATTGTGTTTAGTGATGAAGCTCATTTCTGGTTGAACGGCTATGTATACAAGCGGAATTGCCATATATGGAACGAAAACAATCCTCGAGAAGCTCTGCAGATTCCATTGCATCCTAAAAAATGCACTTTGGTATGCTTTACACGCTGGAGGCATCATCGGTCCATATTTTTTTAAAAACGATGCTGGAGTTAATGTTACGGTGAATGGTGCTCGTTACAGATGGATGATCAATGATTATTTGCTTCATAATTTGAATGGTATCGACCCAGAAGTGTTTTAGTTCCAACAAGATGGTGCTAGACCTCATACTACTACCGTAACAATTTATTCATTGAAAGAAAGATTTGGCGGTAACATTATTTCGAGAAATGGTAGAATTAATTGGCCTCTAAGATCATGCGACATAACTCAACTGGATTATTTTCTTTGGGGTTATGTCAAGTCATTGGTTTATGCTGATAAACCAGAAACAGAAACGTCTTTATTTAACGAACGACATCCTGGAAAAATGTATCCGCTGCTTACGTTGTGCAACTGGTTGCCAAATTCGACGCTACTGGTTTAGTCGGAAATAAGAAGATTGGTGCATGAAAGAGACGTAGCGAGGAACGTGGCTGTCCTTGAGTACTAGGAAATTGTCCGATGTAGCTGGTGTTTTACACACAACAATCATGAGAATCTTGAAACAACATAAATTCCATCCTTATAAGATACGATTGGTTCAGGAACTAAATGAAGACGATCCCGATCGCCGACTCCAGTTCTGTGGTGAAGTGGTCAGTGAAATGATTAACGGTAATCAAAACTACACGTTCGATATCTGTTTTTCGGACGACTGCTCATTTTACCTTAACGGCATTGTAAACCGGCATAACTGTTGGTATTGGTCAGATGAAAATCCAAGATTATTTCGTGAGGTGCATACTCAGCGTCCCTAAAAATGAAATATTTGGGCGGGTATTTATGGAAATCACATAATCGGCCCTTCTTTATACCCGGTAATCTCACTCGCCAAATTTATTCAGAACTATTGGAGAACGCTATTTGTCCAATACTCGTGCGAGTAGGATCATTTTCCAACAAGATGGCGCACCACCTCATTTCGTTGAATTTCAGTTCTTAGATGAAAAGTTTCCTCACGCCTGGATTAGAAGAAGGGGACATATTGAGTGGCCACACAGATCACCTGATCTGGCTCCACTGGATTTTTTTCTATGGGATCACCTGAAATCCAAGATTTACGCTACCCAGCTTGAGTCACTGGATGATTTGCGAACTTGAATCATTAATGAATGCCGTCAAATTACAGCAGAAATCTTGAATCACATACGTGAACGTTTTCAGCAAAACCTTCGTTACTGCATGGAAGTGAATGGTACCCATTTGCAGCATTTAATGAACTAATCACAAAAGTAAGTACTCTTCGACTATTTTACCTGTCATTTCGTTATCGATAGAAATTTTGAAGCGAAATTTCAGGATCAGATAGTACTCGATAAGTTCTTCAAAATGAGTTATCGCAACATCCCTTATCCGGATTCAAAATCAAGGGGTTGTACTCACCCCCGTCAGGGGGTTGCAGCTACGGGGATGCTAAGAGCGGAAAAGTTGTTTCCCCTAGAATCAGAAATTGACGGGTACGAGCGATTTTCCACATTTTCATTCTAAAGTCGAAAAATCGAGGTGTTAAGTCTTCGTTGAACCACACTGTATAAAACAATCATGCGGTCTTTTTCAAGAAGATATACTTTCGTGAAAAACTCGAAAAAGGGCATTCATAACCGCATCCAGCTCAAGGTTTGGAGCATAAGATTTGAAACTAAATCCCCTCTTGGGTACCATGGATAATCGACAGAACCAAAGAAAGGGCAGTACTTCCAAACAGGAAGAAGTTCACGCCAAGGGCAGACAAGAATATCGACCGTGGTTCCTGGACCTGCCTCACTCTGCTCCACTGTCAGAACACGCGGATAAGAATATACGCATATCCGGAAACCTGCCTGGTTCCTGAAGAGGCCCGGACCAGGCAATTTATCAGGGCAGGATTAATAAACATCTATTAGAGGTGGCCCATCTAGAGTTTTCATTTTGAAATAGTGGTTATTTCGAGCCTGGAAACATTTCTGTTATTCGTGTTTCGACAGAAAGTTAGTTTAAGATTTGACGTTTACGATATGGGTCGATTTACGCTTGAAGAAAACTGGAAACATTGAAAACTGTTGGTTATTATATTTTATTTTATTCAATGACAAGTTATGCTAATGGCAATCGCCGCAGGTTAACTCATAAACTTCCGATTTATCGTTTTTTTGTGTAATGTCTTTAAAATTAAAACAAATTGTAGAAATTACTATGTTTTACTACCAATAAAAGTATATATTACACATTTTCTGGTGACTCGAGTTTCGGGAAATGAACTATCCCATCATCAGACAACTGAAGACCTAACAGTGGTACAGAGGTATTTAAACAAAAGTGATAAATATTTTGAATATTTCGATAGATTCTAGGTAACACCTAATAGTGGTATAGAGGTTTACAAGCGGAACGTGTTAAAAAAGAGGGGCCTTCTAACAGATATCGGAATGTCGGCAATCGACAAAGAAAGTTGTTAAACAGATGGTACCCATTTAAATATCTCAAATAATTTTTGGGGTTACATAGCTCCGTACAGTCATTTATTATTTTTACATTATTTTGTTGTATGTCTCAAATATTTGGATTTACATAGCTCCGTACATTCATTCATTATTTTTTACATTATTTTTATTGTGAACGAATTCGAAAGTTTCAGTAATCAAGTTTCTTTTCTTTTGAATCTGTAAAATTTTCTTAAGATTTTCTTTTGTCGAAAGGAATTACTGTTTTCTAAAGAATGAGTGGCAAAAGTTGAATTTTTGTTTACTTTTCATTAAATTCATTTTATGTTCGTTGAAAACGGTTTTAGACAGATGTTACTTTTTAAATATCTCAAATATTTTCGATTTACATAGCTCCGTATAATCATTCATTATTTTTACGTTATTTTTATTGTGAACTAATTTGAAAATTTCAAGAGATTCTAGATAATCGAGTTTCTTCCCTTTTGATTCTACATGTAAAATTTTAAGATTATCTATTGTGGGAAAGGAATGACCGTTTTCTAGAGAATGAGTGGCAAAAGTAGAATTTCGTAGTAGAACTGAAAAAAAAAGGTTAAAAAAAATAATGAGAAATTGACCTAAAAAGGCGATAAAAAAATAAAAATAAGGGACTTTAAAAATTATGAAAAAAATTCTTCAACTTCCGTTTACCCGCTCTTGCTTAAATTTTTTCACCTGAAAAGGAGTGAAAAAAAATAATGAACAAAGTGACAGAAAAAATTAAAAATATTACCTGAAAAAAGCGTCCCGAAAAAAAGCCAAGAAATAATGAAAATTGACCTAAAAAAGTGAAAAAAAAAGACTTTAAAAAATTACCTCGAAAAAGGGCCTAAAAATAATGAAAAAGCGACCTAAAACCTTCCGTTTAGCCGCTCTTGCTTGAATTTCTTCACCTAAAAAAAAATGAAAATTTTTTTTTTAAATGACTTAAAAAATTATGAAAAAAATTGCCTAAAAAAAGTGAACTAAAAAAAAAGTTGAAAAGTATTAAAAAAGATACCTTGAAAAAGTGACAAAAAAGTGAAAAAAACAATGAAAAAGTGAAAAAGAATTTGAATGGACAGTAAGATGGATAACGTAGTATGACCAGGAGATCTCCTTGAAGTGGAGATCTAACATAACTCGAGCTGACCGGAAAAGTAACTATCAAATGAACTGTATCTGGTCTTCTCGGGATGGCCAAGGCCCAGGAAGATTAGATATTACTAAAGAACAAACCGGACACTACCCGAATGGGGATGTCACAATACCTTGGAACAATGATCTAGCAATCACTCACAAATTCGGGAGTATTTACTGCCTCCATACGATACGGCGTCCTCTACAAGGATTACTCAATTTACCTTAAAGAACGCCACCGTTTCACTAGGAATGCAATCTCTCAAAATAAGCAGGCGCAGGCATATGCCAAATATGTAACACAAACTGACTAGGACATTATAAAATAGATACAGTACCCCATCACTTGGGCGTGTTAATTAACGTTACAATAAAGGCAAACAAAGAAATAGGTAACCGGGAATCTCACAAGAGTACATGTAAACCAGTTGAATATCAGGCACTGCGAATACCATGAACAGCATAAATAAAGAAGCACTATTAATAAATACAATAAACAACAACCAGGTATCAAGAGAAAGTATACGATATAAATAGATAACTTGTGAGGGTCGTGCCGATTCAATTATAGACAAAGGAAATACATTTCAGCAAAAAATTTCAGTCGGATTAAATAACACTGAAGCAAAACTACAAAAAAGCGATGAGTGAAGGTACAGTGAAGAAGCGTGCAATCACTGAGAATCTTACGTTAACACTAAGGTGGTATTATTCAAAGAGCATCCAATTAATCAGAAGCATTTAAAAGAAGTTTACTTACTAAGGCTTACGTCATTTGTATGATCCTTAAAATTAAAACAACAATGAAAATTTGTGTAAATCAGTACAAACTCATTTGATATAACTTGTGTGATCCTCACGGTCATATTTAATTCCGATTTATCCTGCGCGAATGGAGTGTAATGATTCATTTCAAGATGAGCAAATGAAAATATGAACTAAAAACAGATGTTTTTCTCAACAATTCCTCGTGTCCTGCACTTCCGCATTCACATTGAAACGGCGTTTCATGCTTCAATACACTGCTTAATGATCCTTTTTTACCTAACTCACTTGAGAACCACTGACTCATGTGTAACGCCTCTGATGCGTCAATGGATGCCTTTGAACGGAGGAGTGACGATGCAGAATGCGATTTCACACTGCATTTCACCAACGATTACTATTAGGTATCGATACAGTCCTCTGGCCACTCTTACATAAAAGAGACGTAAGCTGAAAGATTCGCGAATTCGAACTCGTTTATACCAAGATTATTAGGAGTAAAAATAGTTTGGTGCTGTTTTGATAACATATGTTGCTACTCGTTGTTTCATCTGGCAGCACCTTCATTTTGGAGTGTCATCATTAGGCTTTCTTTACTGTATCTGTCATTTCGCTGAAGTGTGAACAACATAGTTTCAGTGTGATCCTAAAATGTCAACTTTCTCACAGAATAATGTATGTAAAGAATTGCTTGGTATGTAGAGATACCTTTTTGAATTCTTCGGAAGCAATTGATTAAACGTTAACCAATTAGTATACAAATTCTTGGTTAAGCATACTAGAAATGGGTTTGAAAGAGATATGTATATTAGACTTTAATACTGTATTCACAGCCTAAATACATATAATACAAGTTTACATATTTGAATGTAAATAATTGTCAGCAGAAGGACATATAGTACAAATTCACAAGTTTGAATTATTTACCCAAATTGAGGGAGTTGTTTCGGTCTGGTGCGGTGAAAACACTATCTTGATCGTAGAATAAGTTCTTCTTTGAGCTTTTTCGATTGTTGTTCACGTCACAGACTTCAATTTTAAAGGTTTCACTTTTGGGTTCACATTTCACAAATTAATATCTAATTACTAATAAATAATGTAGGTAATACATTCACTTCCAGGTCTTTAGTGCGATATGGGTAACTAGAGAGAATGTTTTCAATTGTGTCTTTCGGCTAACTGTAGTACACGGTGAGTAATGTGTGACCGTCTGGTCGAGAGAATGTTTTCAACTGTGCTTTTCTGCTAACTGTGACTTCGAGGGATGTCCTCAATTGAACATTTTTGACTAACTGGCCGAATGAGAGAGTGGACTTGGGCTCGGTAGATTCCGATGCGACATTCGATTGTTTGCGTCTTGAAACGGTTCTAATGGTTTTCTAGAAAAATTCTGACAAATGTTTTCGTTTCCTAACTGATGTTTAGGCCCGTCTAGGTTTCTAGGAATTAAATGGGACATATTTGAAAGGCCTTAATTGTTGAATTCTGGGTACCTAATTGTTATGTAACTGCACTTTGTTCAAAGTAAATTTGAACAATGTATTTTTGCCTGGAGTTTCACTTTATAACCTCAATATGAAGAAAAAGGCTGCCGAAAGTCACCGTAATTTAGTGGATGTTTATAGTGACCATGCTCTTACTGAACGAACGAGCTACCTTTTTTAATGGTTTATATTAAATTATCATGGAAGTTTACTTTTATAAGTTTTCAGTAAGAATACTTGTTAGATCACCCTTGTATTTAGTTGCCTGTATTGTGTGTTGTTGCGTCAGCTAACTTTTGAGATTATTATTTTATTATTAAATAATTGAAGTTTAAATATTATTAATTTTGATTAGTTTCAATAGGAAGGGTTGAATTTGAATTTTAGTAAGTTAATTTTTAAAATATATATTAAATCAAAGTAATATGAAATATAAATCTGTGACCACTAATTTAATCTAAATGTCTTAGTTCTATGCTCTAACCCTTATCGTAATTCTAACGTAAAGAAGAAATGATTTATTTTGGAATTAAATTGGAAAGATTCACAGAAATGAACTTATTCCTACCTGTGGTAAGTTTTTTCATCGATTAACAAAGTTCCTTTTATGTTGGCTTTGCTATATTTTAGGAATTTGTTCTGGTTCTTGGAGAATGTTTCTGGAATTTTCTGATCTCCCAGCCCACTTCATTGATTTCTTCTTTTGGATTCAAATTATTGTATACTTGATTTATATGTGGGATTATTCCATTTAAACCACTCAGGTAACGTTTTTCTTGGTCACATTTCCTTTTCACAATAATAATGTTATTATAATTTTTTTATTAGGTTTTGAAACCGGATTATTCAAGAGAGAAAATCTTTAATCACAGGGACGTGTATGTGCTCTCGAGTATTTAATACTGAATGACATTTTGCGTGCTTTCTCCTTTTATAATTTCAACGAAAAATTGAATTCCAAAGCTTACTAGCTTTTTATCGATATATACCCATGCAACTTCGCGCCAACTAGCTTTTGTCAAAATTATTGAAAATGATGCTTTCGATGATTTTACAAAATTTACATTATTTCTTGGCTAGAAACTATTCTAGAAAATTAACCTATTATTTTATGAATAATTTGGTACCAGTATTATGAAAATTGGTTGAGTTTGAATACTTATTTTCATATGAAGAGTTTTCCGAATGTCAAAATTTTACACAATTTTATTTCTTATGCATTTTACTCAATAATAAGTGCATACTACTCCTGAAATTGATTACATTTCTTCAGCATATATACTATTCCAAGTTTATCACTGCATAAACTTTTTCAAGGATATTTCTTACATATTTTCAAAATTTCTGACGAAGACACTTTTTATCTTTGAATTGGAAGATTTTCAATTAAATTTGTCCTATTTACATCAGTTTGGATTCAATAAGGCTTGTTAATTGTCAATAATTCCAATTCATTTTATAGAGTGATTATGAAAATAACAAATCTTTTCAACATCTTTACCAATTTCAAACTAGATATCTAAATTCAAATTACTTCTATTTATTGCAACTTTGGCTCTCTTAAACATTTAATATTTATAAATTGAATGCTCCCTGTGAATTCTATTCAAGATTTTCAAAAGGATTAGTGGTTATGTATTATTCTAAATATGCAAAATTTGAATATTAAAACATATTGAAATATGTTTGTCTTCTACAATTTTAATTTCAAAAAATTTTTATTCAAAAACTTTTAGAATTAAATTTATGTCTACAACAAGCACTGCTTACATTTAATAGACGTATATAATCAAAACTCAATATATAATGTCAAATGGAATAAATAACCGAACAGATATACAAAAGTAATTAAAATTAATAAATAAATATTTAAAGGAGACAAAATTTTGTTTTTGGCCTTACCTTCAAGAACACCAATTGCCTTTTAAAAACATGAACACACTTAAAGGACTTCTCAAAGAATATAATTTATTTGAAATATTTAATATATTTATATATTCGAATAAGTTATTTCAAAAATCCCTAAAAAATGTGCACTATATCTTCAAAAAACAAATATAATTCTAAGCAATCCCGTCTTCAGTCGTCATTTAATATTCCAAATATCAAAATCAACTACTAACCTATATCTCTCACGTGTTAAAAGACTAAAGCTTCGAAACACAGATCAACTATATAATTCAAGATTGTTCTATGTTCTAACAAAATCAAAGAACAGTGTGAGTTATTTTAAGGTTTATTTAAATTCATTGACATTCCATAATGAGATTTATTGAAGCCAAAATATAATTATATATTATATGTAAAATAAAATAGAATAGAAAGGCCTCTTACTTGATAGAAGAAATATAACAAAATTTGAATATTAAAACATATTGAAATATGTTTGTCTTCTACAATTTTAATTTCAAAAAATTTTTATTCAAAAACTTTTAGAATTAAATTTATGTCTACAACAAGCACTGCTTACATTTAATAGACGTATATAATCAAAACTCAATATATAATGTCAAATGGAATAAATAATCCAACAGATATACGAAAGTAATTAAAATTAATAAATAAATATTTAAAGGAGACAAAATTTTGTTTCTGGTCTTACCTTTAAGAACACCAATTGCCTTTTGAAAAACATACATCCTTTAAGTGTGTTCATGTTTTTAAAAGGCAATTGGTGTTCTTAAAGGTAAGACCAGAAACAAAATTTTGTCCCCTTTAAATATTTAATTATTAATTTTAATTACTTTCGTATATCTGTTAGGTTATTTATTTCATTTGACATTATATATTGAGTTTTGATTATATACGTCTATTAAATGTAAGCAGTGCTTGTTGTAGACATAAATTTAATTCTAAAAGTTTTTGAACAAAATTTTTTTGAAATTAAAATTGTAGAAGACAAACATATTTCAATATGTTTTAATATTCAAATTTTGTTATATTTCTTCTATCAAATAAAAGGCCTTTCTATTCTATTTTATTCTAAATATGCTTTTTCGTTTGGTTTGTGAGTATCTTCATTAGTTGAATTATCCATGTTTCTGTCTGAATTGATCTAATTCAATTAATTTTGATTTGATTGCACTCTAACGAGTCAACATAGATACAGGGGTGAATCTTTTCCTTGAATTTTATTGATTTTCATTATCTGAGTTATTTAGTAATGATCATTTATAACTCGTTTACAAGGTGTAATTCAAAAAATTCATGACAGTAACTTTATTCGATAAAATATTAATATGCAGTTATAACTGTGAGAAAATTATGAATAAAGCAGGAGTTCATAGGATTATTAATATTTTGAGGCTTGAATGCTGACGACGGCTTCAAAAGGAAACATTTTCTCAAATGAATAGTTTGGCAACACAGGACTTTGTAGTTTCAACATTGGACCAGTTGAATAATGAGCGATATAATATTAGCTTCAGTAGAAAATGTGAATGATTGGGCCTCTTTCAATACGTCTGTACTTGCTCCAGAGATTGTTACAGAGATTGTTACTCTTCCTGATGCCATACAACTGCATGTGACAATGATAATCTGTGGTAACATGCAATGGTTGAGAATAGAGAACAGAGTAGAAAACATTCTTGTCCAGTAGCAAAATTTACATTCCGGACCCATGACAAAGTATTAAATCATCTACTCCAATCCCGGCGACCCTCCAATGCATCGATCTGGCCTGCGGACACGTAAACATCTAGCCGGCGAAATTGAGACATAAAGAACAGATGAAAGACAAGTGAGACCCCGCTGAGCCATATCTCAAGCGCATTTTCAAGACATTTTTCACACGTCCCGGAGCTGAAGCATGCAAGGGTTGAAAAAAGCCTGTTCTTTCTGGCCATCAAGCCCTTCTTTACGAGTTTCCATCAACGGCGCGCGAGAGGAAAAGATGGAACGAGGAAGAACGAGGGAGAAGGCGATGGTGTTCAGCATCAGCCAACGCAGAAAACAGAGAGCAGGGCAGCGTCATTTATAATAGGATCTGAGGGGGCGCGTGGGAGATGTAGACTGCAGCGAGACGTCGTCGTCTGGGCCAGACGAGGCCAGGACAGGATCAGCTACTCTTGATTTCTTATTCTTCATTGAAGCAACATTGTGAACTATGCTTAATTCGTTTCATCCAATTAGATCTCCTTGCTCCAAATAATTCATAAACCGTCTGAGGGTGCGCCAGTCAAACTAAACCAAAGGCCAAACATCAAATACTCTATGTTTAGTGTCCAGACGAGCGCAGAGATGTAGAGGGACAGAGAACGACTGAGAAGCTGCGTGAAGTGGCCAAAAAGTGGCTCAAAAAAGTCTAATCTTAGACTAGGGTTGATCAAAAAGGTGAGGATTTACTTAGAGATCGAACCCATTTTTATGATGGATACAAATTGAAGTAGGAAATCAATTGGTGCATTAAATATTGAAGGTGGAATTTGTGAATTGGTCATAGAAAATGACTTTGAATTCAGAATTATATATTCTAACTTCTACAATGTATCAGGTGTTTTTTTTAGAGTGATAGAACTTTTGATAGGGATAACTGGCAGAAGGTAGAAGACAAGTTGTTTTGACGTTTCGGTTCAGTAAGCATTGACAAATTATCATGAAAGGACTCACGCCGCAAAAACATTCACAAATTGTTGAAATTTATTTTCAAAATCAGTGTTCTATTCGTCTAACTTATAGGAGCACTTCGTGATATTTATGGTTTACATAATCGTCCATCAGAGCAGCTTATTCGTCGAACTATCGATAAATTGGGGACAACATTTTCTCTACTCGATGCAACAACAACAAGACAAAGAACTGTACAAACAGAAGAAAATATCGCTGCTGTAAGATCTTGGTCTACACCCATACAAGATCCAACTGGTTCAAGAACTAAAGCCACATATTTTATTTATTTTTATTTTATTTATTAAGTAATCTACAGAACAGGCAGTTCCAATAATCGATTACAATATTAAAAACTAAGTAAATCACCATTCTCAAAATAACACGATACCTCAAACTAACTAACTAAATCCACTCCAAATGACCTGAATCAAAATCAAATTGAGAGACACATTCAGTTGACAATGACAAATGGACCTTTTTCATTTAAATTGGCTTTCAGTTACAATTCGCATTTACTTCTAAGGATGACATCCCAACTTCAATTTTTTTTCTGAATGTTTTTACATTACATTTAATATAGAAATCTATATTCCTCAAACAATTTGCAAGAGAACACATATTGTATAGTGGGGAATTTAAATCTACGTTGGTTCGAGGTTTAGGCAGAACAAATATATCTCTTCTTCTATTATTGAAATATGTACTACAGTTCAGGCAAATTTGTGACAACAATTCTGGATTATCTACTTCATTATGCAGTAGCTTAAAGAGAAATAATAGAATAGCAACTTTTCTTCTAAATTCTAGAGTTGTGAATTTAAACTCATTTAAGGAAGTTTGATAACTGAGATTAAAAATATACTCTCCATGTTTTTTGTAGTATAGAAATCTTAGGAATTTTTTCTGTACCTTTTCAATTTCATTTTTATGAATTGCATAATAGGGAGACCATATTATGGCACCATATTCCAGAATACTACGTACAAATGCATTATAAAGTGTTAGTAACGTGGATATTTTTGTGAATTTGAATGAGTTCCTAATAATGAATCCAAGCATTCTATATGCTCTGTTTACAATGTCTGTCACATGTTGCTCAAAGTTGAGTTTTTCATCTAGCGTAACTCCCAAATCCTTACATTCAGTCTTCTTGGCTGAATTTTCATTATTTATCTTATATTGAAAATCATTTCGTTTTTTTTTCCTAGTAATTGACATACTAAAGCATTTGTCAACATTACATAATAGGCGATTTGCCAGGGACCACTCGTACGTCATTACGTCATTTTGTAGCAGAATCACATCTTCTTGACTTTTGATTTCCTTGAATAATTTAAAATCGTCCGCGAATAGTGCACATTACGAGTCCTGAACTACTTCTGGCAGATCGTCTATTAGTAATAGGAAGAATAAAGGTCCTAGATTGGACCCTTGGGGTACACCAGATCTTGTAAAAAAATCCCCTGATTCCCCTCCTTTATAAACTACATACTGCTTCCTGTCCACAAGATACGATGCTGACAGCTTCAATAATTGATCTGAAAGACCAAAAGCGTATAGTTTTTTTAACATAACCTCGTGATCAACCCTGTCAAAGGCTTTGCTGAAATCTGTGAAAACAATATCTAGTTGATTATTATTTTCGACAGCTCGATTTGCCTCTTGTACAAAACATGTTAGGTTAGTTATCGTGGACCTCTTAGGTAAGAAACCATGTTGCTTTTCGCTTAGACATGGATAAACGTGATTTAAAATTTTTTCATGAATGACCATAATACGCGTCGTTTGTTTACTGTTTGGGCCCTAGAACAGCTTGAAGTTGATCCACTTTTTTATCGTAAAATTGTGTTTAGTGATGAAGCCCATTTCTGGTTGAACGGCTATGTAAACAAGCAAAATTGCCGTATATGGAGTGAAAGCAATCCTCAAGAAGTTCTGCATCCTGAAAATGCACTGTATGCTTTGCTTTACACGCTGGAGGCATCATCGGTCCATATTTCTTTAAAAACTATGCTGAAGCTAATGTTACAGTGAATGGTGTTCCTTACAGATCGATAATCAATGATTATTTGTTTCAAAATTTGAATGGTATCGACCCAGAAGTATTTTGGTTTCAACAAAAAGGTGCTACACCTCATGCTGCTACCGTAACAATTGATTTATTGAAAGAAAGATTTGGCGATAACATTATTTCGAGAAATGGTGCAATTAATTGGCCTCCAAGATCATGCGACATAACTCCGCTGGATTATTTTCTTTGCGGTTATGTCAAGTCATTGGTTTATGCTGATAAACCAGAAACAATAGACGCTTTGGAAGCCAACATAACTTGTATTATTTATGAAATAAGGCCTGAATGACTCGAAAGAGTGGTCCAAAATTGGTCTGGTCTATTGCGGTTTCTCAGAGCTAGTCGTGGTGCACATATGCCGGACATTATTTTCAAAACATAAATGTCATTAAATTGTCTTTCAAATAAAAGAAAATTTGGCTTCAATCTTCATTGAAATGTGGTTTATTTCAGATACTGAATTGTTTCAGCCGTTACTATTTGACAGTGGATCATAATTAAAACAAATTGTAGAAATTACTATATTTTACTACCAATAAAAAGATATATTTCACATTTTCTTGTGACTCGAGTTTCGGGAAATCCCATCATCAGACAACTGAAGACCTAAAAGTGGTACAGAGGTATTTAAACAAAAGTGATAAATATTTGGAATATTTCAATAGATTCTAGGTAACACCTAATAGTGGTACAGAGGTTTACAAGCGGAACCAAAGAGTAACGGCTGAAACAATTCAGTATCTGAAATATATTGCAGTTGAAATAGGGGAAAATATTCATCTCATTTCCAGAACATAGACTGTTTATTTCTTGAGAATCCTAGGGGAGCCAAGACTTTTGACGATGTGTGTATAATAGTATTCTGAACATCCATACCAATTTTTAGCTTTATGGGAATTTTTGTTACCTCAAATGTCCAATTGACCGGACTATAGTTTCTCGACATACAGGAACATCCTATAAATTGTTGCGTATGTTGACATTTGCCGGATTTCTTCTCGAAACGTTGGAGCAAATCACGAGCGTAGTCAAATCGGAAAGGTCGCAACCTTCTTTCTTCACTGTTAACTCGCTGTCACATTCTCGAATCCCGCGAAAGATGAATCGCTGGGAACGCATTTCGCAATCCTAACGATGCACCATGCGAAGCAGGGTTAACGTTCCGTTTGGATCTGCGGGCAGAATCGAAATCTAGATCGCGCAAGAAAACGTAATGGTTAATAAATATTTCATGCTGGGATTTTTCTTTGTCTTCTTGCAACGTAACGTTCTAATGAAAATGTAAATGCCTTAACAATCACGATCTGGGGTCTTTAGCCTTGAAGTCAGAAATTTTATCGAAGCGATCTGAGATGAACTTGGCTTTATCGCTGAAGGAGCCATTTGTTTATTCAAGAGTATGAAAAAAGGTTATAAAATGAGCTGAATCGGAATAAAAATAAAAATAAGAATGAAATGCAATGCGCTTTGTTCCGTTTCGAACGTCTCACGCTAGTATCCTCGAACCACAGTATCTGAATAAGGGACGCAGAAATCGGCATGCAATCAAACTTTTATTGCTGAAATGCATTTTCATTTTTCAGCCATAAAATGGCGGGGTCGTAAAAAGTCTCCGATGAGTTGTAGTCGACTGGATTACATTCGGATGCGTTTGAATTCATTTGTTCGGGAAATCTTTGCAAAAAATATCTCCAGAGACATTTCCTGTGATAAAATACGGTGACAACGCCTTTGAAAAAGGATTTATTTTATTATGGCAGTGAAAACGTCATTCTGTACACAACCCTACTTATACAAAATCGTACAGATGAAAAGAAAAAATATTCATGACGATGAATGGTTAACAAAATATAGTTCCTCTTAAGTAGAAATTTAGAAAAATAAAACGAAATTACCCATATGATTTCAACAATTATGATTGAACCCATTTAAAATAATGTTAAATAGGGATGTTGTTGCTTTGTAGGTAAAACAGACTATTCGAACAAGAGGATCGCCTCTTGGGATGGCCTCATTGTGGTGTAGTGGGACATTCGAATTGAGGCAGTACAATTTATAAAAATGAGCCGCTCTTACATTTCTTCATCGTATACGGGGCAAATGAACCGCCTCTTGTAACACATACCCAACACTAGAATACACTGCCACACCCACCATATTCTCCAAATTTGGCGACTTCGGATTATTATTTGAATCGGTCATTGAAAAATTTTTTGGACGGTAAAACCTTTACTTCAAATGAGTAGGTTAAAAATCACCTGGATCAGTGTTTGCCAGCAAAGACCAAGAATTTTATGAGCGTGGAATCACGCTATTACCAGAAAGATGGCACAAGGTGTTGGACCAGAATGAACAGTATATTTAATAAAACATTTATTCATTAAACGAAAATTACCTTTCATTTCCCCAAAAAAAAAGAAATTATTTTCCGAAAAGACGTATGGATCAAAATGTTTCGTGTATCCGACTCGAATGGACCATTATGTAACGTACCACGGTTATTTTACCGCAGTATTTTGCCTAACGTTTCACTCTTTTGAAATAACAGGCAATTGCAATTTATTTAAGCTCGATGATTAATTTCGACTGTTTTAGCGCACTGTATTTTGACGTAGTTTAGTTTTACTTTAAGGGCACTTAATTTAGTTATCTCGATGATGAACAAGCTTTGTTTATCTGATAAGATAAATCAACGAAACTGATAAGGAATTAAAGTAAAACACTTTCAATATATTATGATAACAACGAACTATAATTCTTGGTTTACTGGTTTACCAAGTCAAAATTTATGATTATTACACTACAAACAAATGTAATGAATTTGCCAATACTTTAGCAATCGACTGGATCACTATATTAATAATAATAACCGCGATAGCTTGGACAGAAATGTCACAAGTTAGGTACAACAAATTTGACTATCCGAATGATGAGTGCATAATATAGCAAAGGATACATGACAAGTTTGACTATTACTAGAATAATAATTTTCGCTAACCCACCACAGTAAAGGCTATGATAAAAGATGACAGGAAATGAAACTCAAACACTCTAATTTGCTCTATCGTTTTTGTCCGTCCGCACATGAAACATCCCACTTCGTAAAATGCCTCATAGTGCGCCAATGAAAAGATAAATGAAATTTGTTCTTCCTGAATGAATCCCAAACTGTCAACCTGATAGTGCAGATGCAAACTCTTACTCCCCATGTATTTATTTCAGCTTAACAATTAAAATAGAGACTCTTATTTACAATATAATACAATTTTATAGTTAGCTTGAGGTCGAAATTTACGTAAGGACTTATCTGTGAAGTTCTCCTGGAATATTGTTCTCCAAGGTGTCCGAATGATAGTGCTTTCTCCAAGAAAAGTTCCCATTCTGCATATAATCAGCAGTTGTTCAGTTTCAAATTGTTCCAAATGACAAGTAGAGCGTCCGAAACCAAGATGGTGCGGTAATAAGATACTTTAAATCCGGCATAATGTAGATTGTCTGATATTAAGATAATACAAGCAAAAAGGCACTCCAGCAAGATTGTTCAGTATAAAGACCATCTGGTACTAAAATCTTCGCTACTGTTCAAATTTACTTTGAACAAAGAATTTTTAATTCACTTTGCAGGTACGTAACAATTACGTCCCCAGAGTTCAACAATTTAGGCCTTTCAAATATGAATCATTTAATTCCTAGAAACCTAAACGGGTCCAAACATCAGTTAGGAAACAAAGATATTTGTCTCTTAGATTATTCCCAGAAACCCATTAGAACCGTTTTAGCCGTGTCAATACGATTGTCGTATCGGAATTACCTGGGCTACCTTTTCGGACCCAAACCCATTCGCCAGTTAGCAAAAAGGCACCAGTTGAACACATCCCCTGCGCCAGACAGGTCACTACTCACCCTGTATAAAAAGTCAGTTAAGAAAGTTCAGTTGAAGACAAGTTCTGATCCCACGCACATCCCCTTGAAGTAAGCTCTCGTTACTTGTGAAACATTTTTATCTCTACGCTCGAATTATTTTATATTCGCATTTTTCACTTTAAACTTCCAAGGAACTCTGTCTCTCCCTCTCAGTTACCCAAAACGCATTAAAGGCCTTGAAGTGAATGTATTATCTACATTATTCATTTGTAATTAGATAGTGAGTTGTGATAAGTGAACTCAAAAGTGAAACCAATAAAATTGAAGTCTGTGTCGTGAACAACAATAAAAAAAACTCAAGGAAAAACTGTTCCAGGATCAAGATAGTGTATCCACCTCAATCTGGGTCAACAACTCAAAATTGTACACTTGTATTATATGTACTTCTGCTGACAATTCTCTACATGGTCCTACGAGGTGGATTACATTCCACATCTGGTCACGAAACAAATCCCTCAATTTGGGTAAAACAATTTAACTCCCTGAACTTGTATTATATCTATTTTAGGTTGTGAATAAAGCATTAAAGTCTAATATACATCCCTCTTTTACCCCCATTTGAACTATGCTTAACCAAGAATTTGCATACTAATTGGTTGACGTTTAATCAATTACTTTCGAAGAATTCAAAAAGGTATCCCTACATACCAAGCAATTCTTTACAACTTTTAAGATCTCCGGTACAAAGATATCTCCGGTACTAAGATTTCCGGTACTAAGATCTCCGGTATTAAGACGCCTTACAAACAATAAAACATCAATATTCCACGATTTTCATGAATAAGGTATTTTAATTCGATGAAAATATCACAATGTGTGGCTTCGTGTAATCCCACAATACGAAAGAAAGAAATCTGAGAAATTCTTCGCTTCTTGAAAACAGTGAAACTCTACAGCGCATGCGATAACAACGTCGACTTTCATTGCGGAACCTCCAAACTTCTTAATGGTCTTAGTTGAATCACATTATTGGAGCATTTTTTAGCGATTTTAATTCAAATCAAAGTTACAAGCTCTCAAAACACATTATGTGGCTTTAGTGTGAATTTGGGTTCGAAAAAATATAATTAAATCCTCTGTCGGCAAGGAACGAAGTTAATTTCCGAACAACCTTATATAGGGTGTTTTTTTAGAGTTATAGAACTTTAATTTGAAATAAAACATATTTAAATAAGGATTAAAGACAATTTTTCTTTATTTGAAAGATAATTTTATGACATTTATGTTTTGAAAATAATTTCCGGCATATGTCCACCACGACTAGCTCTGAGGAACCGTATTCGACCAGACCAATTTTGGACCACTTTTTCGAGTAAGTCAGGCCTTATTTCATCAATAACACGAGTTATGTTGGCTTCCAAAGCGTCTATTGTTTCTGGTTTATCAGCATAAACCAATGATTTGGCATAAAACCAAAGAAAATAATCCAGTGGAGTTATGTCGCATGATATTTGAGGCCAAATAATTGGATCATTTCTCGAAATAACGTTATCGCGAAATTTTTCTTTCAATAAATCAATTGTTACGGTAGCAGCATGAGGTGTAGCACCATCTTGTTGGAACCAAAACATTTCTGGGTCGATATCATTATAATTTTGAAACAAATAATCGTTGATCATCGATCTGTAACGAGCCGCATTCACTGTAACATTAGCTTCAGCATCGTTTTTGAAGAAATGTTGACCTATGATGCCTCCAGCGTGTAAAGCACACCATACAGTGCATTTTTAAGGATGAAATGGAACCTGCAGAAGTTCCTGAGGATTGTTTTCACTCCATATACGGCAATTTTGATTGTTTAAATAGCCGTTCACTCAGAAATGAGCTTCATCACTAAACACAATTTTACGATAAAAAAGTGGATCAACTTCAAGTTGTTCTAGGGCCCAATCAGCAAAGAAACGACGCTTATTATGGTCAAGTGGCTTTAGTTCTTGAACCAGTTGGATCTTGTATGGGTGTAGACCAAGAGCTTTACGCAAAATTGTCCATGTGGTGGATGCACAGAGTCCAACTTGTTGTGAACGTCGACGAATAGACAAACCTGGATCATCATTAACACTATGACTTACAGCAGCGATATTTTCTTCTGTACGTACAGTTCTTTGTCTTGTTGTTGTTGTTGCATCGAGTAGAGAAAATGTTGTCCGAAATCTATCGATAGTTCGAAGAATAAGCTGCTCTAATGGACGATTATGTGAACCATAAATTTCACGAAGTGCTTTATAAGTTTGGCGAATAGAACACTGATTTTGAAAATGAATTTCAACAATTTGTAAACGTTGTTGCAGCGTGAGTCTTTCCATGATAATTTGTCAATGCCTACTGAACAGAAATGTCAAAACAACATGGCTTCTACCTTCTGTCAAATTACAGTTATACCTATCGAAAGTTCTATCACCCGATAGTATCGAATAACATAGAGTATCTACCGGTTAGGTTAGAACATAGAATTTTATAGTTTCGACATCCACAACGCTGTTTCCACCGCTTAGTTTTTTCCAAATCTAATCCCTCCGCAGAGCCCTATTAGGAAAGTAATCGCGATCCATCATTATTATCCAGACTGATCCCCGCAACCCATAAAGCAGACAGCAGACGCATCCTAGGAGTCCCTTTCTAGGCTGCATGGATAGAGCACGACGATCCGCAAAGTGGGGGTTAACGTCCCTTGAAGGCTCGACCGAGCCGCCGTCTACCGGGTTAGGGGTTTAAGGACCCGCCACCGTCGAGACGCATTAGTGAGTGCAGCGTTGGGGCTTGGGGGTTGAACGGGAGGGAGAGGTGGTGCGTCTTACATCGGCCGCCGCCGTCGAGGTCAACGCAGGTCACTGGTAGGCTGGTCGGGAGAATATTTGGGGGTGATATAGATTTTGGGGGTGAGTCGGGTGTGGAGGAGAAAAATTGGGAGTTGATTGCAGCATGGCGGGCTCGAGGGACTTGGCGTTTCCATAAGGGGGGTAGATATCGAATTAGCTTTATTGAAAATGATACCGCGTGTCCTGTTTTCGTTGTTTGTGACGAATAGACAGGTTGATTATCGATAAGTTATCTACTTTTAACCTTTAATCAATTGAATATAAATTACCCCATATTTTGTATGACTTAAATCGTGAAATAATGAATAAATGAGCAACCACTGCATCAAGCCTGTCTCTACTTGATGGAAACCCATTTAAAAGATAATTTATAATATGGTAACAATAGAAGAAACCAATAATATGTATAAGGTTGTTCGGAAAGTAATTTCGTTTTTTCTCGACAGAGCATTTGATTGTAATTTTCTGAACCCAACTTCACACAAAGCATTATACGTTTTGAGGCTCGAGTGTGAAAAAGTTCAATTAATCCCTCGCAGTAGTTTTTGGTGGGTGTCCTTTTAAATAAGCAGAATTAAGCCAGAAAGAAATCAAACGATGTGTATGGAAAAGATGTGTTGACAGTACGCCAGTGCCAGAACTGGTTTGCAAATTTTCTACAGAGACCAAAAATTTTATGAGCGTTGAATCATGCTACTACCACCAAGATGGCCAAAGGTGTTGGACCAGAATGGCCAAAGGTGTTGGACCAGAATGGCCAAAGGTGTTGGACCAGAATGGCCAAAGGTGTTGGACCAGAATGGCCAATATATTTTTGATTGTCTCAGTATTTACTTGACGGAAATTCATCTTCAATATAAGAAAAACAAATGTTAACTTCCGCTATTTTATTGACAACAATTGTTTCGTCATACCATGACTTCATCAGGTGAGTATTTAAACTGAGGTATACAATGCAAAACATGACCTTAAATACACAGCTCTGGTACAAAAAATAGAGGGGTGGAAAGAGAGGTATACAATTAATGAAAAATATTAAGTAAGGGGGATCTATTTAAATCTATTTGATCATTCAAAAAAATTTGTTTTTTATTATATCTATTGATTTCTAAAGTTTCTAACAGATTTAGTTTCTGACTTTTGTTTTCAATATGTAATATTTCATAGTTCATATTAAAATTATGGCCAGTCTCTAAAAAATGGTTGGCATAAGTTGAATTCGGTTTATTATTAATGTAACATTTTTCATGTTCTCGTATCCTTGTTTGGAATGAACGGCCTGTCTGTCCCACATATATACATGGGCAATCACAACATGTTAACTTGTAAACTCCTGATTTTTTGTTTTAAGGAATAACGTCTTTATTATTTTTTATTAAGCTGCCTAAAGAATTAATAGTTTTAAAAAGAGATGTTATATTTTTTTTTCTTCTTTAAATATCTAGCAATCTTTTCAGATTTTTGACCTATGTAGATTAATGAAATAAATTTGGTTTCGATTGAATTTTGAAATTTTGGATATACAAGTGATATTGCTTTCTTGTAATTTATTTTATCAAGTAAATTGTCTACAATCAACGAATTGAAATTATTATTTAAAGCTATTTGTTTAATCGTTCTATACTCTTTGTCAAAATTTTCTTTCGTCATGGGTTAACCAATCTATAAAGCATACTATTATAAGCTGACAATTTTTGTGAAAATGGATGGTTTGAAGTATAATGAATCGTACCATCTGTATGTGTAGGTTTTCTGTATATGGAAAAATCATGTCTATTATTAATTTTAGTGATTTTTAAATCTAAGAAATTGATGCTATTATTTACTTCATCTTCCTGTGTGAATTCAATTGTTGGATATAATTTATAATATTATAATAATATATTTAATATGAACTATGAAATATTACATATTGAAAACAAAAGTCAGAAACTAAATCTCTTAGAAACTTTAGAAATCAATAGATATAATAAAAGACAAATTTTATTGAATGATCAAATAGATTTAAATGGATTCCCCAGACTTAATATTTTTCATTAATTGTATACCTCTCTTTCCACCACTCTATATTTTGTACCAGAGCTGTGTATTTAAGGTCATGTTTTGCATTGTATACCTCAGTTTAAATACTCACCTGATGAAGTCATGGTATGACGAAACAATTGTTGTGAAAATCAATAAAATAGCGGAAGTTAACATTTGTTTTTCTTATATTGGCCAATATATAATTTAATGAAATATTTATTCATTATACGATAATCGTCCTTCATTTTGCCAAAAAATATTCCGAACAACCCAATATTATTATAACCTTACGAATATATAGTGTGGAAACCAATTATGGAATTGAATTATTTCTGTCCTTATGTTGGGAAATTATGAAAAAAACTGCGACACGTCAATTTTTGAACTCAATAGTGCGCTCTTAAGCATAAATTCGAATATACAGAGTGATTTCTTTTAAATGGGACACCCTTGATATTTTCATACTTTTTAAAGCTGTATCATGTATCGTCCATGAGGAAGTAGTGAACTATGATCTGCTGATCTACTTGAACCCAGAGGGATCGTTTTATTGATTTTTTCGAATTTTCCACACATTTCTAAGATTCTTACTACAACAGAAATCATAGAAGATTCTATGGTTTTCACATTCCTCCTGGTTTTTCAAAGTCACTGAAATGGGATGTATCGATAACAATGGAAATATCAGAGAGTGTTGTTGCTTCTGTATTATTTCTCTATTCTATGATTATGCTGCCATTATTTAAAAAGGACACAAAGAATTATAAATCTTATTTAAAAAATTTGAATATCAAAACAGATTTAATCTGTTAGTCTCCTATAATTTTGATTTAAAAAAATTTTAATCAGAAATTTGTAGAATTAAATTAATGTCTCATAAAAAAAAAGAAAAAGGCTTTTCACTTGATAGAAGAAATATAACAAAACTTGAATATCAAAATAGATTTAATCTGTTAGTCTTGTACAATTTTAATTTCAACAAAAATTTTCATTCAAAAAACTTTTAGAATTAAATTAATGTCTACAATAAGCACCGCTTATATTTAATAGACGTATATAATCAAAACTCAATATACAATGTCAAATGGAATAAATAAACCAACAAATATAAAAAAGTCATTTAAAATTAATAAATAAATATTTGAAGGAGACAAAATTTGACTTTTTTATATTTGTTGGTTTATTTATTCCATTTGACATTGTATATTGAGTTTTAATTATATACGTCTATTAAACATAAGCGGTGCTTATGGTAGACATTAATTTAATTCTAAAAGTTTTTTGAATAAATTTTTTTTTTTGAAAATTGTAGAAGACTAACAGATTAAATCTGTTTTGATATTCAAATTTTGTTATATTTCTTGTATCAAATAAAAAGCTTTTTTATATTTTATTATATACATTAATATAATTATATTTAGGCTTGAATAAATCTCATTATGCAATGTCAATGGTTTAAAGAAAACCTTATAATACTTCACAGTTTTCTGTGATTTGGTGACGAACATAGACTATCTGGATTTTTAAAGTTAGTCTGTTTTAAACAAGTTCCGGTCACACTCTAAGGTATGATATACTGATTGTTAGTTGATTTTGATATTTCAAATATAATCTAGGGCAGAAAAGAGATTATCCGAATTCCAATTGTTTTTTGAAGATATAGTGCATGTTTTGAGAGATTTTTTTTTTGTTGGTTTATTTATTCCATTGGACATTGAATATTGAGTTTTATTTATTTACGTCTATTAAATATAAGCGGTGCCTATTATAGACATTAATTCAATTCTAAAAGTTTTTTTAATGAAAATTTTTTTTTAAATTATAATTGTAGAAGACTAGCAGATTATATCTGTTCTGATATTCAAATAATGTCTTATAAACACAATTTACATTTAATAGACGTATAAAATCTAAACTCAATATACAATATCAAATGGAATAAATAACCCAACAAATAAAAATTGTCAATTAAAATTAATAGATAAATATTTGAAGGAGACAAAATTTTGTTTCTGATCTTAAATTTATGGAAACTACTTCCTTTTCAAAAATATAAAACCTAATTTTGAGGACTTCTCAGAAATATAATTTATTTGAAATATTTAATGTATTTGAATAAGGTATTTCAAAAATCTCTCTAAACAATTATTATATCTACCAAAAAGAATTAGAATTCCGATAAGGACTTCATTGGACCTACTTCACATTTAAAAAATAAAATTTATCAACAACAAATATAACTCACCTCATAGACCTAGTGATATCCTCGTTTTGAACACAATACAAGATATTCTATGTTCTTCACAAAAATCACAGAAAGCTGTACGATATTATATGGTTTTCTTTAAACCACTTGGTATTTCATAATGAGTTTTATTCAAACCTAAGTATAATTATACACTATATATAAAATGAAATAATAAGAAGAGGTTATTTTCTTGATAGAAGGAATATTACAAAATTGGAATAACAAAACAGATTTAATATGTTAGTCTCCTTTAATTTTAATTTCAAAAGATTTTATTCAAAAATTTTTAGAATTAAATATATGTCTTATAAAAGCACAGCTCATATTTAATAGTCGTGTAAAATAAAAACTCAATATACAATATCAAATGGAATAAATAACCCAACAAATATAAATCGTCAATTAAAATTAATAAATAAATATTTGAAGGGGACAAAATTTTATTTCTCATCTTACATTTATGATAATTATTGTAATGTTCCTGCTATCAACTAAAAAACCTCTTCTTATAATTTTAAATCTCATATACCTTTGTTTCTCGTATGATTCATTATAACTCGAATTTGGTAATATCCAGAAGCTTAATTTTATCATTACTAAAACCAAACAGTAAACGATATCCATTCTTATCGAGAAAATCTAAAATGAAATATGGCTAATATGCCTCAAATGTTATATATTTTAAGATCATATTACTGTGAGAAGCAAACAACATTACTTTTCATAGATATTAAAATAAATTAAATATATATCTATATGTATCTTTCTGTACTCCGTCAAACTAATTTGCATTTTAATTCGTTATTTGAAATTTTGAAAAAATGAATATGTAATAAGCATATTTTTGTCGTTCATTTATATTTCTATTAGTAAATTTTATTTGGAAAGCAACACCGGCGCATTCGCCATTTTGCAACACTCAGAATAAATTTACTCTATACAAATTAATTCAAATCATGTTCGAATATAATTTGTAATTTGTGTTTATGTTATGTGTATTTCAATTGATCCACTGTATAACTAGAATAAACCCCGGAAAAAAGTAAAGGAATGATAATAAACTTAACTGAAAATATACGCCATTATACACCAGTATTTCATGATTATTGTCAATCTTCAGAGGACAATTTGTAATAAAACACAATTAGTTCTTCAAATTATTGTACGAATTACAGTTTTTTAAACTGCTTGGTGAAACTCCTAATTTAAAATTTGAATAAGAAATGAATTGAAGGGGTACATTACATCGAAGTAATGTTTAAGTAATTCTATATGTCTACTTAAAAAAACAGTGTTCCTCAAATATTTTATTTAACACAATTTCTGGGGAAATTTTTGAATGAAAAAATTTAATTTACAAAATTACATATATTATTATGAAATTTAATTATGTATTTTTTAATATCCTTATTTCTTGTTCTAATAAATCAGACATTGAAAAATATTTTATTTTGATTATAAAATAATAAGAAGCGGTCTTTTTATTATTTAAATGAAAAAAAAATTCCTTATATAAATATCAAGTGGTTTAACTAAGACCATAAAAAGATTAAATCTGTTTGGATATTAAAAAAAAATTTGATTATATATGAGAATATCAATTTGATAGTTTTTGTATCGGGTGTTTTTTTTAGACTGATTGAACTTTAAGTTGAAATAAAATACATTTATATTAAGATTGAACCCAATTTTTTTTTATTCGAAAGATAATTTTATGACATTTATGTTTTGAAAATAATTTCCGGCATATGTCCACCACGACTATCTCTGAGAAAGCGCATTGGACCAGACCAGTTTTGGACCACTTTTTCGAGTAAGTCAGGCCTTATTTCATCAATAACACGAGTTATGTTGGCTTCCAAAGCGTCTATTGTTTCTGGTTTTTCAACATAAACCAATGACTTGACATAACCCTAAAGAAAATAATCCAGTGGAGTTATGTTGCATGATCTTGGAGGCCAATTAATTGGACTATTTCTCGAAATAATGTTATCGCCAAATCTTTCTTTCAATAAATGAATTGTAACGGTAGCAGCATGAGGTGTAGCACCATCTTGTTGGAACCAAAACACTTCTGGATCGATACCATTCAAATTTTTAAACAAATAATCATTGATCATCGATCAGTAACGAGCACCATTCACTGTAACATTAGCTCCAGCATCGTTTTTAAAGATATGTGGACCGTTGATGTCTCCAGCGTGTAAAGCACACCATACAGTGCATTTTCAGGATGCAATGGAACCTGCAGAAATTCTTGAGGATTGTTTTCACTCCATATACGGCAATTTTTATTGTTTACATAGCCGTTCAACCAGAAATGAGCTTCATCACTAAACACAATTTTACGATTAAAAAGGGGATCTTCAAGCTGTTCTAGAGCCCAATCAGCTTTAGTTCTTGAACAAGTAGGTTCTTGTATGGGTGTAGACCAAGATCTTTACGCACAGTTTTCCATGTGATGGATGCACAGAGTCCAACTTTTTGTGAACGTCGACGAATAGACCAATCTGGATCATCATTAACACAATGACTCACTTAGTTCGAAGAATAAACTGCTTTGATGGACGATTATGTGAACCATAAATATCACGAAGTGCTCCTATAAGTTTGGCGAATAGAACACTGATTTTGAAGATAAATTTCAACAATTTCTAAACGTTGTTGCGGCATGAATCTTTCCATGAGAATTTGTCAATGCTTACTGAACAGAAATGGCAAAACAACATGGCTTCAACCTTCTGTCAAATCACAGTTATCTCTATCGAAAGTTCTATCACTCTAAAAAAACACCCGATACATTTGAAAACTCTAGATGGCGCTAGTGTATGATTGATACCTTAGTATCTCTGTGTATAGCGAATGTAGATACTGGACAAATTTATAGTCACTAGCATTACATTATAAATTTTACTGAATTTATAATCAATTTTAGAGATGAAACCTTCTCGAAATCGATTCAGAAATGTTTAAACATGACATGATCACGGATGAGTCTCGACCTTCATAAAACATACAGCAGTGTAACCTTACTATTAGTTTCACAGCGTTTCGTCCTTTCTTCATTTATTTTCCAGGACATAATGCTCCTCATGTCGAAAGTCCTTCAGTTAACGGACGAAATTTTCATCAAAAACTGCGCCATTATCCCTGAACTTAATCATCCTGAGCACTTTAACTCAATACCATCCTCCCATTATCTCGGCAAAACCGTCTTCATCCAAGCTTGCCAGAAAAACATTTGCCTTTTATCGGACCTATCCTTTCTCATGAATTGGTCTGATCCTTCATCAAAACCCCCCACCCATCCCCTAATCCAAAGACGAAAGTGTCATAAATTCGAGAACGCAAACATGAGGAGTGGATGGAAAAGGCCAAAAACGACGAAAAAGACGCGCTGGTGTCGACTATAACGAGTTAAAAATAAATAGTGGGGATCCAGAAAGTGGGCCAGCAGCCGACCCACTTAAAACAAGGATATGCGACGTTGTCTGGAGTAGCGGGGGAAGGAGTAGGAAGGCACTGAAATTGGGGAAGGGGCTGCATTCTGCAGGACCTGTCGGAGGGCGAAGGACGCAGCGCGCATAGGCGTCGGGGAGAGGGGAGTAATGCGTCGCGACGTCGGTTTTGGAAGGAGGAAACGAGGGGAGTAATTGCATCGATGTCAGGCAGACGAATTCCATCGATTATCCACTTGGTCTCGACGAAGACAGAACAGTAGCCTCGAAAGGAAAACAGCGGCGGCGCCGAAAGTCCTTTGTTTCGGCAGGAGTCTTCTCCAGCCACGTTTCGACACATTCCGTTAATTATTCCTCACGGATCACGTTCGGAAGATCTGGTGTCAAAAATCGGGTGTGTTTTTCAGAGTGATATAACTTTAAGCTGAAATAAAACACATTTAAATTAGGATTGAAGCCAATTTTTTTTTATTTGAAAGATAATTTTATGACATTTATGTTTCTGGCATATGTCCGCCACGAGTAGCTCTGAGGAACTGCATTCAACCAGACCAATTTTGAACAACTTTTTCGAGTAATTCAGGCTTTATTTCATCGATAACACGAGTTATGTTGGCTTCCAAAGCGTCCATTGTTTCTGGTTTATCAGCATAAACAAATGATTTGGCACAATTCCAAAGAAAATAATCCAGTGGAGTTATGTCGCATGATCTTGAAGGCCAAGTAATTGGACCATTTCTCGGAATAAAGTTATCGCCATATCTTTCTTTCAATAAATCAATTGTTACGGTAGCACCATCTTGTTCGAACCAAAACACTTCTGGTTCGATACCATTCAAGTTCTTTTGATCCTAAGGCCCAATCCTATGACGCTTCGGAGCCTCACTTTTGGCGGCGAACAGCAACAGCGATCCTGTGGTGCGGGGGGTCCATGTTGACAAGCTGTTATTTGTGTTGATTCGTTGCTTCAGTCTTTCATAATCTATAGACACTCTGCTCAAATGATTGAGTGGTGGGATCGCTACGGCGATCCTCTTTGGTGTGGGAGAGGTGACTTGTGGGGGTCCCTCACCTAGTTGTGCTGGCGCGGAGTGCTCTATAATCCTTTCTCCAAAAAACTCCTTTCTTTCTCTTTCAGCTCTTCGGGGGTCTGCTGGGGTGTCAAAACTTGAGCAGAAACCCGGGACAACAATGATGACAATGGTACATTAATGTTATTAGAGAGCTCTGCTCATATTTTAACTTGTACAATTCTGAGTATGGCCCATTTAAACACGGCAGTCCTACTCAGGCACTCACTATCGAACTGCTTTTGCAAACGCATAAAAATATCCGTGTTTTTAATTCAAATATTCGCATAAAAATATTCGTGTTTTTAACGTCTTCTCCCATTGAAAAACGAATTATAATACGTTGCGCAACGGCAGTCGGCACTTGACGTTCACTCATGGTTGCTAAACACGTGCTCCGACGAAAACAAATGCCACACTGTTCGTAAGAGACCCAGCTATCACATACTCAAGCCACGACCTTCGAAACATGCATGGGCGCCATGTCGATCATATTTGAACCACACTCGTACATTTTTTGTTTATATATATATCACTTCAGAATCGTGCTATTCATTCTTCTTTTCCTTTTTGGCACACAGAACTTATTATCTTGTTGCAAATTTAATGCCGTTTCTAGATACGTGGTCAAATTTGATAAGGCTACAAGGATAACAGAATTATAATTGATGAAACTTGAGATATTTCGTGAAATCAAGAAATGTTAAATTGAAGAACAAGCATCAACATTTCGACCAGGTGTACGACATTTTTTATTGCAAATAACTTGTATGATCTCCCCTTGAAGTTTGGCTCTTTTGAAAGTAGATACCTTGTATACAGCAATCCTGAAAATGTAATTCAAGTGCCAAAAGTCAGTTTTCTCTTGAATATTCACTTCTAAGTTCGAACAGTTTATTTCTGAGCCATGCTGTCGATAAGATAAATAGCTTATTACAGTGTTTGCAAATGAACAGAGCCCATAAAGATCCCGAACTTCAAACGCTGAACAAGTAATTAGAAATTAATCAACATATTCCCCCACTCTTCCTGATCGACACTATGTAGCCACTTCTCGGCTCCGCCTTAATATGATACCTCATTTATCTCAATGCATTCCATACACACTTGATAATAATGACGTAATGATCGAAACGCGTCACATACGAGATTCTTAGTGGATAATTCGTGAAAATTTTAGGGAAATGTATTGTTCTATTCTACAGTTTCTTGGTTTGAGTCCCGGTACGAAAGTGCGCGGAGAATAAGACCGACTTCCTCCAAATCTAACGCTGCGCGTGGTACCATCGACCGTCAATTATTCGCACCATAAAACCGATCTTCCTCGATTGCACGCTTTCCGTCTACACCCAAGTACCAACCTTTCCGTCTTGCACCGAGGCCCCCCTTGGCCCCCCCTTGGCCCCCCTAACTGCCACGACCGATGGGACCAACCATGCGTGAACGCGACTTCTAATTCCGTCACGCGTTTGCGAATCTCGTCACGATCGTCGCCTTCTGCCCGCGTTTCGCACGCGGGGTTCTGCACGTCTTGGACCTTTTGCCAGCCCACAATAGAGAAAGAGGCCATTCTTTTATGGGCGCTCTCCAACCGGCTGAATGCCACGTTTAAATTATACTCGTAAGCTGGAAATAGGAAGGTTATTATCTTCATAATAATTCTAGTCGAGCGGTACGGTGCGCGCTGAAATAAATTCGCCCCAGTTGAGCTCTGTGAGATACGGTGTCGTAATTCCGAAGTGCCGAAGTTGATGTGTGGTGGGGCTCTTATTGAAGCAATGCGCCGGGAGGCAATGAGTTTGGGGGCGATTACGAAACTGAATAGATAAAGTAGATTCTAGTTTGAGAGTAGTTCACATATGAGAGGGCGAATATTTTTGGAAGATCACTCTCGGGCGTAAGTTTGGATCAACCAAAAAATTTTAACCATCGCGTTTCATTAAATGAAATAAAAAATGAATAATTTTTTGACGTGTATTAGAAAAGTTGAGCCTTGACATTCACGAATGATAAATAATATTATTCAAATGACCTCCACAACTGACTACAGAATCCCACTAGATCAACCCAATTTTTCAGTACATTGTCGATTGTTTGGGTCTCAATCACATTAAAGGTAACTTTGATTTGTTTCAAGTCATCGATCGTTTCTGGATGGTAAGCGTTACAATTCAAATCAGTCAATTCGGCTGATCTGTACCAAATATCACCAATAAGGAGTGTGAGCTAGGTTAATAGAATATTTTACAAATCGAGACAGCGTAACGTACATTTGTATAACAATTCCACACTCAAACAATCTCGATAAGCTTTTGTTGCACACAAGGGCAAATTGCAGATATGCACACGTTACAAAGTGGTTGGATTTCATCAGTGCAATGTATGCCAGTTAATATAATCTCTATACACAGAGTCACTAAGGTATTAATCATACACTAGCGCCATCTAGAGCATGCAAACATACATATCGGGTATTTGTTTTCGATAGGGATAACAGTGACTTGACAGAAGGGCGAAGCCATGTTGTTTTGACATTTATGTTCAGTAAGCATTGACAAATTACCATGGAAAAACTCATGCCACAACAACGTTCACAAACTGTTGAAATTTATTTTTTAAATCAGTGTTCTATTCGCCAAACTCATAGAGCACTTAGTGAAATGTATTGCTTAAATAATGGTCTATCAGAGCAGCTTATTGGTCGAACTATCGATAGATTTCGGACAACATTTTCTCTACTCGATGCAACAACAACAACAAGACGAAAAACTGTACGTTCAGAAGAATGATGATAAAGATTTGTCTATTCGTCGACGTTCACAAGTTAGACTCTGTGCATCCACCACATGGAAAATTTTGCGTAAAGATCTTGGTCTACACCCATACAAGATCCAACTGGTTCAAGAACTAAAGCCACCTGACAATAATAAGCGTTGTTTGTCGAAAAGAAGGAAAATGGCCGTATATGGAGTGAAAACAATCCCCAAGAAATTCTGAAGGTTCCATTGCATCCTGAAATTGCACTGTATAGTGTGCTTTACACGCTGGAGGCATCATTGGTCCATATTTCTTTAAAAACGATGCTAAAGCTAATGTTAGAGTGAATGGTGCTCGTAACAGATCGATGATCAATGATTGTTTGTTTCAAAATTTGAATGGTATCGACCCAGAAGTGTTTTGGTTCCAACAAGATGGCGCTACACCTCATGCTGCTACTATAACAATTGATTATTGAAAGAAAGATTTGGCGATAAAAAAAAACAAAACATAAATGTCATAAAATTATCTTTCGAATAAAAAAATATTTGGCTTCAATCTTAATTTAAATGTGTTTTATTTCAATTTGAAGTTCTATCACTCTAAAAAACACCTGATATAACAATTGCACACTCAAACAAACTCTATAAGGTTTTGTTAATCACAAGGGCAAATTGTAGATATGCACACGTTTCAAATTGGTTGGTTTTCATCAGTGCAATGTATGTCAGTAACTAAAATTGCTATACTTAGAGTCACTAAGGTATTAGTCATATACTAGCGCCATCTAGAGCATGCAAACATACATACAAGTCATACCTATGCGAGCACGTTACAAACGCAGACAAAAATTTTCCTCATGCTCAAGTCAGAGCATTGAAATATCGGGAAAACATTTCTTTTCTTGAATTAACTGGCAAAGGTTTTTCCTGCATGTATGCCGTCCATAACGCATGAAAATCAAATACAATAGGATACGACGACATTCCTATTTCGTTTCATATTGCATGTGAGGAATCTGGTTTGAAATTTGAATAAATTCTGCAAAACTAAAAATCTAAATGGAAATAAAAAAAAAATTCTAAAAAAACTCAAGTCGGAGGCTCACAAATTTAAATTGAATGTTCAAATGGTCCACTGTTGTGCCAAACGGTAGCCAAATCTATTATAAAGAGATAATCTCATATCTCTAAGCAGATTAGGCGCAGTGGGTATTTTGACACAAAGTTGGATTAATTTTAACCTTAATTCAACAAGGTTTCCAGCTCTCTCGATCTCATATCCATAAATCGAGATAAATCCGATGATCTTGGTGGCCATTTGTAGAAATGATCCGAGATGTTCAAGAAAAACGATCACTCATCAGTAAATGAGATATTGTTCGAAAACTATTTTCTGTTTGATTCATTCGATCTTTACTTGGTAGAAACTCATTTCAATTAAAAAATAAATGAGAGACAGTATTTTAATTTCCACAAAAATTATGTTATATATTTTTTAATTGAACTTATTTCCATCATCGTTTCACAAACTTCCCTCCGTTCTTTTTTGCTCTCAGAAAAAGTTTCTTGGCTAGTCTGTACCTATAAAAACCATTTCTTTTCAAAATATTCCGAACAGTTTTGTCGCTCATATTAACTTGTTCAGCAATGTGTATACTCGAACAAGGTGCACTGGTTTTAACCGCATCACATATCGGGTGTTTTTTTTGAATGATAGAACTTTAAATTGAAATAAAACACATTTAAATTAAGATTGATGCCAAATTTCTTTTCATTTGAAAGACAATTTTATGACATTAATTTTTTTAAAATAATTTCCAGCATATGTCCACCACGACTAGCTCTGAGGAACCGCATTCGACCAGACCAATTTTGGACCACTTTGTCGAGTAATTCAGGCCTTTTTTCATCAATAATACGAGTTATGTTGGCTTCCAAGGCGTGTATTGTTTCTGGTTTATCATTATAAAACAATGACTCGACATAACCCCAAAGAAAATGATCCAGTGGAGTTATGTCGCATGATCTTGGAGGCCAATTAATTGGACCATTTCTCGATATAATGTTACCGCCAAATCTTTCTTTCGATAAATCAATTGTTACGGTAGCATCATGAGGTGTAGTACCATCTTGTTGGAGCCAAAACACTTCTGGGTCGATACCATTCAAATTTTGAAACAAATAACACTCTCGCAAACTGCCGAGATGTTTTGTTCTGAACGACCTCGTATCGTGTGTTTCACATCACTAACCGAGCCAGTACTTTCGAATTTTTTTATTATTCTTTCCACAGTAGAGGAATTAGGCACATTATTTCGACCGAACATTGGACGCATTTTACGAATAGCGGCAATTAAACTTTCACCATTTTTATAATAATATTTGACAATCAGGACGCGTTGTTCTACCGTGTTATGCTCCATGTTTATTAACTCCCATCTGTCAACTGTCAAACATGGCGCGCAATTCAAATCTTACGCTCTTATTGAAACATCCCTTATTAATGATATTCCGAAGTCCATTATTGGATTTCATAAATTCATATCTCAACGAAAAAAAGTAAATACCATCTTACCACTTTGTTTATCATCAAATGCTTAAAACATCCAAAGCTGAAAACGATGGATTTCCAATTGTAATTATCGTCATCGTTTATTCCACCGAAAATTTGTTTTATTATACACGTGGCACGAATTTGAGTTTACGCTATTAAAAACTAGTTATTTCCGATGAATTTTTCAAGTGTTTCAATTTTCCAAATGACCGAAAGATACGGTCGTTTCGTAAGCAAAACAGCTGAAATTGAAATCAACAGTCGAATATGCCCCATGCGAAGACATTATCCGTCTCTTTCGATATTAGGATAATCGAAAAAGTTTCGTTTAATGAACGTTACAGCCACTTTATTCCTTTCCGAATGCATGTTATTCTTTATGAACTTCATATAGAAATGAGTTACTTCGTTACGCTCTGATGGAAAACGTGATGAAGAAATTTCGAATGCAGTGGATAATTTGATATGATCGAAAATAATAGATGCATTGGCAGGACAAATTTTCGTTGATTATTGTTGAATTTACATGATTTAATAATGAGGCAGAGTACAGTTGATTCATTACTCTTTTATAGTGTGGCTCTTCCATTATTTTGTTCAGGTCCATTAAAAATTTCTTGATTTCTAACAACTTGATATATCGGGTGTTTTTTTCAGAGTGATAGAACTTTTGATAGGGATAACTGTGATTTGACAGAAGGTAGAAGCCATGTTGTTTTGACATTTCTGTTAAGACTCAAGCCGCAACAACGTTTACAAATTGTTGAAATTTATTATCAAAATCAGTGTTGTATTCGCCAAACTTATAGAGCATTTCGTGAAATTTATGGTTTCCATAATCGTCCATCAGAGCAGCTTATTCGTCGAACTATCGATAGATTTTGGACAACATTTTCTCTACTCGATGCAATAAAAACAATACAAACAACTGTACGTACAGAAGAAAATATCGCTGCTGTAATTTATAGTATTAATGATGATCCAGATTTGTCTATTCGTCGACGTTCACAACAAGTTGAACTCTGTGCATCCACTACATGGAAAATTTTGCGTAAAGATCTTGGTCTTCACCCATACAAGATCCAACTGGTTCAAGAACTAAAGCCACCTGACCATAATAAGCGTTTTGTTTGATGATTGGACCCTAGAACAGCTTGAAGTTGATCCACTATTTAATCGTAAAACTGTGTTCAGTGATGAAGCTCATTTCTAATTGAACGGCTATGTAAACAAGCAAAATTGCTGTATATGGAGTAAAAACAATCCTCAAAAAGTTCTGCAGGTCCCATTGCATCCTGAAAAATGCACTGTATGATATACTTCGGACGCTGGAGGCGTCATCGGTCCATATTTCTTTAAAAACGATACTGGAGCTAATGTTACAGTGAATGGTGCTCGTTACAGATTGATGATTGATGAGTATTGGTTTCAAAATTTGAATGGTATGGACTCAGAAGTGTAGCACCAAGATGGTGCTATACTTCATGCTGCTACCGTAACAATTGATTTATTGAAAGAAAGATTTGGCGATAACATTATATCGAGAAATGGTCCAATTAATTGGCCTCCAAGATCATGCGACATAACTCCACTGTATTATTTTCTTTGGGGTTATGTCAAGTCATTGGTTTATGCTGATGAATAAGAAACAATAGACGCTTTGACGGTCAACATAACTCGTTTTATCGATGAAATAAGACCTGAATTACTCGAAAAAGTGGTCCAAAATTAGTCAGGTCGAATGCGGTTTCTCAAAGCTAGTCGTGGTGGACGTACGCCGGAAATTATTTTTAAAACATAAATGTCATAAAATTATCTTTCAAATGAAAAAAAAATTGGCTTCATACTTAATTCAAATGTGTTTTATTTCAATTTAAAGTTCTATCGCTCTAAAAAGAACACCCTATATATAGAATAAAATAATAAGAAGAGGTTTTTTACTTGTAGAAGGAATATTACAAAAATTGAATATCAAAACAGATTTAATCTGTCAGTCTCCTACAATTTTAATTTCAAAATATTATATTCAAAACCTTTGAGAATGAAATTATTGTTTTATAAGCAAGCACAGCTTATATTTAATAGACGTATAAAATCAAAACTCAATATTAAATATCAAATGGAATAAATAACCCAACAAATATAAATTGTCAATTAAAATTAAAAAATAAATATTTGAAGGAGAAAAAATTTGGATTGTGATCTTACATTTATGAAAACTAAACCCCTTTCGAAAATACAAAACATAATTTTAAGGACTTCTCAAAAAATATAATACATTTGAAATATTCAATGCATTTAAAAAAAAGTTAAAATAAAATAGAGAGCCTTCTTACTTGATAGAAGAAATATAACAAAATTTGAATATTAAAACAAATTGAAATAAGTTTATCTTCTACAATTTTAATTTAAAAAAAAATTACTTCGAGGATCTCTCAAAACATGTGTTACATCTTCAAAAAACAATTAGAATTCCGATAAGGTCTTCATCATTCCTACTTCACATTTAAAAAATAAAATCAATTAACAACAAATTTAACTCACCTACAGACCTTGTGTTATCCTCGTTTGAACACACTAACTTTAAAATCCAAGATATTCTATGTTCGCCACAAAAATCACAGAAAGATGAAGGTGTAATATGGTTTTCTTTAAACCACTTTGTGTTTATAAGACATTAAAAGTTTTTGAATAAAATTTTTTGAAATTGAAATTGTAGAAGACGAACAGATTAAATCTGTTTTGATATTCAAATCTTGATATTGACTGGATATGGAAAAACTGAAGTTTCTTTTGATTCACTATAAAAAGGCGAAAAATAGTAGTTTGGGGAAATAATCCATCATTTTTGCGTGAACTTCAAGACTCTATTTAATATAATATGTTTTCAGATTTGGGTTGAAGATACACCGTTTTATTCTATAATTTGTTGCTAATTTAAAAGGAGGTTTATAATTCCTCTCTCATAGAAGTCTTGGTCCTTATTGGCGAAAAAGTTTAATAATCTTCTTTCGCAATCTTCTCTTGATACCGATTTGTTATCACTCAGGAAGTTTTACAATGCGAGAAAAAGGGGGTAATCGCTTGGTGTCAGGTACGGACTATATGGTGGACGCGTTAAAACTTCCCAATCAAGCTCCTGGTTGGAACTAGTAACAAATAAAATTCAATTTTCACAAACTTTTTATTGTTGAATGACCATTGTTTCGCCACACTGTGGATTAATCATATTCTACATTTGTGTGAAAGCTTACATAGGTTCACAGGTATTGAAGGAAGTGGGAATAACTAGTAGAATGGTATTGTTGAGGGCCTTCTCAATTAAGTGGAGAGATAGCGGCGATGGTAATAAAAGTTATTGGGGTACTCGTTGGTTTTCCCAAATTACATGAAGATGCTCAATAAAGGTGACTTGTTCGTGTCCGTTTGTTTGTTTAAGAGAATTTATCGGTTTATTTCAAATGATTCTACGAATTGTTAATTCCCCTTACTCTCGAATGCGTAATTTCATATTCGTTATTGTTAAAATTCTATTAGATGAAATAAAATAGAAAGGCCTTTTACTTGATAGAAGAAATATAATAAAATTTGAATATTAAAACAAATTGATATATGTTTATCTTCTACAATTTTAATTTAAAAAAATTTTTATTCAAAAAACTTTTAGAATTAAATTAATGTCTAAAACAAGCACCGCTTCCATTTAATAGACGTTTATAATCTAAACTCAATATACAATGTCAAATGGAATAAATAAACCAAAAGATATACGAAAGTCAGAGACAAAATTTGTTTCTGGTCTTGCCTTCAGAACGCCATTTGCATTTTAAAAATATGAACACACTTAAAGGACCTCTCAAAGAATATAATTTATTTGAAATATTTAATATATTTAAATATTCGAATAAGTAAATTCAGAAATCTCTCAAAGCATGCACTATATCTTCAAAAAACAAATATAGTTCTAAGCAATTCCGTCTTCAGTCCTGAAATATATTCAAAATATCAAAATCAAAAAACTAACCTATATCATTGTATATTGATTTTAGATTATATACGTCTATTAAATGTAAGCGGTGCTTGTTTTAGACATTAATTTAATTCTAAAAGTTTTTTGAATAAAAATTTTTTTAAATTAAAATTGTAGAAGATAAACATATATCAATTTGTTTTAATATTCAAATTTTGTTCTATTAGATGGTTGGCATATGTTGAATGTGTCTAATTTGAACTATAGCTCTGTTAATGTTCATGTATTCTTTTCTTAAAGGATCTACCTGTCTGACCAAAATAAACCATTAGGCAATCCTTACCAGTCAACTTATAGACTCCTGAATTATTATCTTTGTTCGATTTATCTTTATTATTTTTAATATATTTACCAATGTTATTAATGGTTCTAAAAGCTGTTGTGTAATTAAAATTTTCCTTAAAATAATTGGCAATGTCTTCGGATATTTTGTTTATATATGATATTTGTAAGATTTTTTTCGGAATGGGGTCTTTCGTAAAAGGAAAAACATAAGTTAATGCTATCTTTTTCTGTTTTTTTTTTTAACATTTTATCTATAGGAGTTGGGATGAAACCATTCTTAAAAGCTATTTGTTTTACTATATTGAGTTCTTTAGAAAAATTTTATAAGTTCATCGGTACCTTTAATAATCTATGGATAAAGCTTTTATAGGCTGACATTTTTTATTGAAAGGATGATAAGAAGTTTTATGTATTGTGATATCTGTGTGTGTAGATTTATGAAATATGCTAAATTCATGTAAGTTGTTCAATTTTGTGATATTCAAGTCAAGGAAATTGATATTTCACAAGATTAAATAACTTATATAGTGTTGCTATGCAACTTTGGTCATAGCCTACTATCTGACAACCTATTTTATACATTATTTTTTTCTTACAATGTTACGAAAAAAAAATATATCAAAATTATGAAGAATAATAAATTCCGGATACGTATATATATATATATATATATATAAATATATATATATATATATATATATATATATATATATATATATATATATATATATATATATATATAATTCGACTCAAATGTATCTTTAAGAACGGTTAATAATTTAGGAATTCATATAAAGTATAATATAGATAAAACAAATAAAGACAATAAAACTGCAGTTTATTAATTGATTCACAGTAATTGCCTACTGCGTATATTGATCAAACAGGTAGACTCTGTAGAAGAATTCACGCAGATCAGCGGTTTTAGACGTCAGACGTCTCGCACTAAACATTTCCCACTCATTTGAAAGAATTTCGACAGAATTCCATCAACAACTATGAAATTATATATAATGAAAATAAAAGTACCATATTAACACCTTTAGAACCATTAGTTTTAGTTTAGAATTTTCAGTTTTTTGTAACTCCATTTTTTATATCATCTTATTTCCCAGTTTAAATGGGTTTGTAGATTCAGATGCACTTCAAGAAATCTGCTACGTGTTAACCAAGAGCATCGAGTCAATTCGCTCTACCTCTAAGTGACTGTTACATAACAAAAGAAGCGAATAATGTCGATCATGACTTCGTCTAGCTCAGGGCAGGTGAATGGAAATACCCGTACAATAATAGCAACAGTTGATGGACGTCAAGTGTTAAAGAGGAGGAGAAATAAGCAAATTGATTAGGACGCACCGATGAGGAAGTTTGGGATTATTCATATAACATGAAATTCACAGTATCTGAAGTCGAAAATACAGTTCGAGTAGATACAAAAGGTCCAAAAAGCGTATCGTGTATTTGTTTTGGCGCTGCATTTGAAACAGCAGCGGAGTGGATCGAGGTTTCCACCATTTTGTGTAGTTTTAGTCACAATGAGGCAGTACCCGGGATGGCATCGCGTTTTTTGCGTACCAGCGTATTGTCGCAAGGGTGATTCAATAGTGGCTTCTCGACGTTTGTATCGTGCGTAATACCGTACACGCCATGCACCAAGTGACGACAGTATTAGAAAATGGATCTGGATGTTCGATAATACACGTGCGACCCCTAAGAATTCAACACTCTGGCCGCCCTCGTTCAGTCCGCGATGAAGAAGCGATTCGAGAAGTGGAAGCCTCAGTTCGTCAAAATCCGAAAAGCGAGGCCAATCATTAAACATCAAAAAATTGCCCTTGCGTTCGATTTTAAGGAGATATTTGCATATTTCAATGTGAACCACAGTTATCAACACCAGTGAATCGCAGATAAAAGTTGTCAACCACAGATTAGATAACACGGCCAGAAAACTTTTCTTGCAAACTTGCGACTGTTTCGTTGCTTGTGTGTCACGTAGCGCCGTCTTGTTGGAATAAACGTAGTCCACATCAATAACTTCCAATTACAGCCATAAAAATCATTAATCATAGCCTGGTGGCACATCCATTCACCCTAACAGTTGTATCAGTCCCATTTTCGAATGAATGAGGTCCAATCACATCGTCAGCCAAAAACCGCACCAAACAGGACACGTTGAAGATGGAAAGGCCTTTCAACAATCGTTCTTGGATTTTCGGAACCCCGAATGCGACAATTCTGCTTATTATCATTACAAAAGTGATGAGAGTAAAGGTTAATCTATAGACTCAAAAACAAAAATAAAATGAAACTGAGAAAGTACTCGAGAAGTGAAACAATTAGGTAATGAAAGTAATTGAATGCAATGGAATTAATTACTGAACTTGTCTAGACCATCCATCTAGAGCTCTCTTGAAATAATTCACCGATGGCGATGACTCCTTGGCAAGCTTAAAATGGTGTCCTCTTAAGGTTCGATACTGGTTTAGTGGAAAGAGGTAAGACATATCTGTACCGAAGAGGGAGTGAAGTGCTCGATAGGTGGTAACCAGATCTCCCCATCTTCTACGATCCGAAAAGGAGGGAAACTCAAACAAACGTAGCCTCGACTGGTAATCAGTGCGAATTGTGCCAAATCAAAGACGGGTGTTCCACAGCTGGTAGGTGAATTTTCTCGCTCTAGACAGTCGAAATGTGGGTAGACCAACTCAAGTCATCTGTGACGGTAACACTCAAGTCACGTTGCTGTGAGGCACCAGCTAGTCATTGCTGGCCAACGAAGTAGGGAGTACTGGAATTTATTTGGCGATATGGAGCACGCAACACTTCCCGATATTAAGAGGTAGCAACCACCTCCCACACCACTCGGAGAGCTTATTGTGGTCTTCCTGGAAGTGCACGATGTTAACCAAGGGATAGTGCAGAGCTTCGTGTCGTCTGCGAACATTGCAGAATTGGATGAAAAAAGTCGAGGGAGATCAGAAGTGTATAACAGGAACAAGATAGGACCTAGAACTGAACCTTGGGGAACTCCACTAAGGACTTCTCAATCGAAGGAGGACAAACAGTCACCGACCCTCACCCGAAATGTGCGAAGCTACACTCTCGAATCCACGAGAGCTGAGGATCCCTCACACCCAAGAACTCAAGCTTCTTCAGGAGACGACGATGGGGGCACGATCAAATGCTCGCGCATTATCCACCGAACAGCCATAATCAATGCACCTAGTCCAATCAGGAGAGGAGGTTCGTGATGGTGGACCGACCCGGAAGAAACCTATATATCGGGTGTTTTTTTAGAGTGATAGAACTTTCAATAGGGATAACTGTGATTTGACAGAAGGTAGGAGCCATGATGTTGTGACATTTCTGTTCAGTAAGCATTGACATATTATCATGGAAAGACTCACGCCGCAACAATGTTAACAAATCGTTGAAATTTATTTTCAAAATCAGTGTTCTATTCGCCAAACTTATAGAGCACTTCGTGCAATTTATGGTTTACATAATCGTCCATCAGAGCAGCTTATTCGTCGAATTATCGATAGATTTCGGTCAACATTTTCTATACTCGATGCAACAACAACAACAACAAGACAAAGAACTGTATGTACAGAAAAAAATATCGATGCGGTAAGTCATAGTGTTAATGATGATCCAGATTTGTCTATTCATCGACGTTCACAACAAGTTGGATTCTGTGCATCCACCACATGGAAAATTTTGCGTAAAGATCTTGGTCTACACCCATACAAGATCCAACTGGTTCAAGAACTAAAGTCACTTGACCATAATAAGCGTCGTTTGTTTGCTGATTGGGCCCTAGAACAGCTTGAAGTTGATCCACTATTTAATCGTAAAATTGTGTTTAGTGATGAAGCCCATTTCTGGTTGAACGGCTATGTAAACAAGCAAAATTGCCGTATGTGGAATGAAAACAATCCTCAAGAAGTTCTGCAGGTTCCATTGCATCCTGAAAAATGCACTGTATGGTGTGCTTTACACGTTGGAGGCATTATCGGTCCATATTTCTCTAAAAACTATGCTGGAGCTAATTTTACAGTGAATGGATTATTTTCTTTGGGGTTACGTCAAGTCATTGGTTTATGCTGATAAACCACAAACAATAGACGCTTTGGAAGCCAACATAACTCGTGTTATTGATGAAATGAGGCCTGAATTACTGGGAAATGTGGCCCAAAATTGGTCTGGTCGAATGCCTCAGAGCTATTTTATTTTTAAAACATAAATGTCATAAAATTATTTTTCAAATAAGAAAAATTTAGCTTCAATCTTAATTTATATGTGTTTTATTCAAATTTAAAGTTCTATCACTTTAAAAAAATACCCGATATTATACACGTGAAATCGATAAACCGGGGTTTTCGTCAAAATTAGGGGCTACAGCAGCAATATTCTCAGTTGTTCTAGAGCGACGCACACGGTTTCGATTCTTCACATCACTAATTTGTCCACCAGCTTCACTATTGCTGGCCGAGAAGGTACTTCACGACGACCCAAAACTGCTTTAGTTTTGCTGAGACTGCAATATTCTCACCATTTTTGTAGTGAATTTTAACATTTTCTGTGCGTCGTTAAAGCATGTATCGTTCCTTATTTAGTAATGGCGTGGTTTTCACTTGACAAATGTCAAAAATGACAGTTTAGAGAGTGACAGCTGTCCAGATAGCGAGCTATTGAAAATGAAACCTCTTATTGGAAAACCTCATATATATATTCAGACGATAAGCCGTGGAATCTCATGAATATTTTCATCCGATTTTCCGCGAATTGATTGAGCAGTTGGAAATTGAAGAGAATGTTATCAGTGTTACATAGTGGCATGATTTTAGATTATTGAATCCGCAAACTGTCTAATTATAAAGCGTTTATCCGAACAGGTGGTTCAAAATCCCAGACAGGCTTGAAATTCTCATTAATTACGTACATATTTTCAGCGTTCGGTGATTTGTACAAATGATTGTATTCTGATTACCTCATTCTTTATAGTGAGGATAACGATGAAAACTATTGTGCGTTTTTATCGAAGCACGCTTAGTGAACTAACGATTATCTCTCATCCGCGGTTTATGTCACTCGATTGCTATCAAATTATGATTTCATTGGAGGACCATATTGAAAATATGCCAATGTTTCATTTAAGTAAGCCGTACAAATATCTTACACAAACTTATTGACTGATCATCATCAAGGATCAAATTTAATCATGTCCTCTGTGTGTATCTGTATAGACGATAATATTTGAGAGAAAAAACTAACGAGACATGAAATTATCAGTACAGAATTCAAGAACTGAAGAAAAAAGTTGTCCTTTTTGAAAGGTTGTTTCAATAGTACATTCTTTCAAAACACCAGAAAAAATTGTCAAAGATGCAACCTAACTGAGTAGAAGGGTAATTAAAACAAGTTGTAGAAATTACTATTTTTTACTACCAATAAATTGATATTTTACATATTTAATTCTGACTCGAGTTTCGGGAATTAACTATCCCATCTTCAGACAACTGAAGACTTGAAAAGCAGAACAGGGTATGTATGCATATACAGAGGTAGAAGAGGTAATAAAAACAGGTTAAAAAACTATCGGGTGTTCTTTTTGGAGTGATATAACTTTAAATTGAAATAAAACACATTTAAATTAAGATTGAAGCCAATTTTTTTTTATTTGAAAGGTAATTTTATGACATTTATGTTTCAAAAATAATTTCCGGTATATATCCACCACGACTAGCTCTGAGGAACCGCATTCGACCAGACCAATTTTGGGCCACTTTGTCGAGTAATTCAGGCCTTATTTCATCAATAACACGAGTTATGTTGGCTTCAAAGCGACTGTTGTTTCTGGTTTATCAGCATATATCAATGACTTGACATAATCCCAAAGAAAATAATCAAGTGGAGTTATGTCGCATGATCTTGGAGGCCAATTTATTGGACCATTTCTCGAAATAATGTTATCGCCAAATCTTTCTGTCAATAAATCAATTGTTACGGTAGCAGCATGAGGTGTAACACCATCTTGTTGGAACCAAAACACTTCTGGGTCGATACCATTCAAACTTTGAAATAGAAATGATTTTTTGTTTCAAATTTTGCTTTATGACGGATGAACGATATGACGGTTTTATGACATTTGTTCCGATTTTAAAGCGGAATTGCCCTCGACAAGCAACTTGACGTTGACCGTTATCGAATCACAACGAAAAATTAACGGAATCCCTTTGACGCTTGATACAAGGACGAGCCATCTAGTGTTTGCATTTGGAAGTCGTGGTTAGTTACTACGAGTCTGGGACTACTTGTTATTAGTGTTTGACATTTGACAGAGTGAGAGTTTGTATAATATTTGACATTAACGGAATGGGTCGATTTACGCTTGAACAAAACTGGCTTGAACTACCCAAAGTGTTAGAAATCTACGTGGAAAATTCAATATAAATTGAATGCCCTCACAGCAATTTGTCCATGAAAACTGGATCATTATTTGATAAAACGACTAGTGTTCTCGTTCAGTGAGCACACCTTAAAACATTGCTACCGTAGCCAAGAATGTGAGTGAACATATTGGGTGTTTTTTATTAGAGTGATGGAACTTTAAATTGAAATAAAACACATTTAAATTAGATTGAAGCCAAATTTTTCTTTTATTTGAAAGATAATATTAAGACATTAATGATTTGAGAATAATTTCCGGCATATGTCCACCACGACTAGCTCTGAGGAACCGCATTCGAACAGACCAATTTTGGACCACTTTTTCGAGTAATTCAGGCCTTATTTCATCAATAACACGAGTTATGTTGCCTCAAAAGCGTCTATTGTTTCTGGATTAAAAGCATAAACCAATGACTTGACATAACCTCAAAGAAAATAATCCAGTGGAGTTATGTCGCATGATCTTGGAGGCCAATTAATTAGACCATTTCTCGAAATAATGTTATCGCCAAATTTTCCTTTCGATAAATCAATTGGAACAGTAGCAGCATGAGGTGTACCACCATATTGTTGGAACGAAAACACTTCTGGGTCGATACCATTCAAATTTTGAAACAAATAATCATTGATCATCGATCTGTAACGAGCACTATTCACTGTAACATCAGCTCCAGCATCGTTTTTGAAGAAATATGGATCGATGATGCCTCCATCGTGTAAAGCACACCATACAGTGCATTTTTCAGGATTCAATGGAACCCGCAGAACTTCTCGAGGATTGTTTTAATTCCATATACGGCAATTTTGCTTTTTACATAGCCGTTCAACGAGAAATGAGCTTCATCACTAAACACAATTTTACGATAAAAAAGTGGATCAACTTCAAGCTGTTCTAGGGCCCAATCAGCAAACAAACGATGCTTATTATTGTCAAGTAGCTTTAGTTCTTGAACCAGTTGATCTTGTATGGGTGAAGACTAAGATCTTCACGCAAAATTTTCCATGTGGTGGATGCACAGAGTCCAACTTGTTGTGAACGTCGACGAATAGACAAATCTGGATAATCATTAACACTATGACTTTTAGCAGCGATATTTTCATCTGTACGTACAGTTCTTTGTCTTGTTGTTGTTGTTGTTGCATCGAGTAGGGAAAATGTTGTCCGAAATCTATCGATAGTCCGACGAATAAGCTGCTCTGATGAAAGATTATGTAAACCATAAATTTCACTAAGTGCTCTATAAGTTTGGCGAATAGAACACTGATTTTGAAAATAAATTTCAACAATTTGTAAACGTTGTTGCGGCGTGAGTCTTTCCATGATAATTTGTCAATGCTTACTGAACACAAATGTCAAAACAACATGGTTTCTATCTTCTGTCAAATCACAGTTATCCCTATCGAAAGTTCCTTCACTCTAAAAAAATAACCGATATTAACATTATGGTGTTAAGGGTTTGGATCAGTAGATTATATGGGATCTCTTTTCCTCACTCATTCTACATTTATTTCCTTCCTCAACATCACCAAGTCCGAAAATGCCTCCGTGGTGAATTTTTCCTGTACAATTACGAATAAAGAGAAGTTTATTTGCAGCGCAAAGTCGAGCATCAAATTACCTTTTTCCGTGTAATTTCCAAGTCAAATAACAAATTGAAACTGCGAAATTTATGCGTTATACCGGGGATTTTACTGCTGTGGAAAATCCACTTCTTCGACTCATTCCATAATAACAGTAATAATGATAATAGTTGGCGTTGTTAAGGTGCCGGAAGCAAGAAGCCATGTGAATTACCTATCTGCTGCGGAACCTTCCTTGTACCCATCTTCGTTATTCGGATTAGTACTCAAAATATGGGATCGATATGAAAGTTATCTCACGGTATAATTGCGGCGTAAACAGTTAACGGTTTGTTGTAAGAAATAATAAGATTTTAGTTATTTACCTGGCGAACGTACCTACTAGAAATACTAAATAATTTTTTCGGTAGGTGGCTAAAGTGATCGAAATTTCGTAAAATACACACATCAGCAAAAGTCTTGGCCTCCCCTATCAACTATCAACTTAACATAAATAGAGGTTAATTCTTGATAGAAGGTATATAAAATTATTTAAATATTTTAATATTAGCCTTCTACATATTTAATTCAATTGATATAAGCAGTACTTATATGACATTATTTTAATTTATTTTCAGAAGTTATAATCATTAAATATTTTTGGAATTAAATATGTAGAAGGCTAATATTAATATATTTAAATAATTTTATATACCTTCTATCAAGAATTAACCTCTATTTATGTTATTTTATTCATTATATATAATTATTTGGTTTCCTTAACATTCTTTATACAGATAGTCCTTGTGCTATAGCAGAGGCCGTTAAATTGTCTTTCAATCTTCTAGATCAAGGGTAAACCACAGAAATATTTTTGTGTGTAGTGAACCGTCCTCACTACATTTAAAGGTTTCATTTCGGCAGAACTATTTTTAGAAGATTGAAGAGTAAGTAAATATTTGTTGTTAATTGATGTTATATTTATTGAATACTGAAGAAGCAAAGTCCTTCTTAAAACTTGTTTTTCAGTAATGTTTTACATATCTTGAGTTTTTATATAAAGTACCTTAGTTAGATATCCAATAATATTGAATAGTCTAAGTAAGATGGTTTTATGATGAAACTATTAAGATTATGTTGGATAATTTTGAAAGATATTGGTTTTCATAAGATTGATCAGCAGAAACAAGATTTTGTCTATTCAAAATATTCAATTTATAGGATTTTGGTTAATAGTTTTTATTTATTGGATTTTGTTATACCATTCGGATGTCTTATAATGAATGTTTATTTTATATGTCAATTGATATAAGTGGTACTTATATGACATTATTTTAATTTATTTTCAGAAGTTATAATCATTAAATATAATTTTTTGGAATTAAATATGTAGAAGGCTAATATTAAATTATTTAAATAAATAACTATCAACTTGTTGAGTGTAACATGACAATTTTTCGCGAGTGCAATTTTCACATGTTAGGGGGCGTCCATAAATTACGTGAGGTGTTTTTTGAAATTGTCTGTGCCTCCCTGTCGTGAGATTTTATTCAACCCCCTCCCCCATCCCTCAATCTCACGTGAGATCATCTCTTCAATGGAAAACTGTTGCATTGAAAGCAGTTGCTATTCTCTGCCAGACTTTATCCTATAACATTAAAATTCTCTTTTTCAATCAATTCCAAGAGACGTAGTTCCTCCTCTGGTTTTAAAGTAATACTTTTTTTCTTTTCTTACACATTCTTTCATATAACCCACGACCAAAATATAGCAATTCGCACGTAATAATGATATAAATTCCAATATACTGTCTTCTGCACATAACCATGTTTATGCAAAGACTGATTTATTCTTCTTTTCTTTTTCTTTTTACAAGTTCCGACGTATAGCTCACAATCTTTACAGAATATCACCAACTATATTCGTAAAATCACTAGTTCTCAGGATAGCCAACAGTCGGAAACATACGACAAGCGCATTAAAGGAAGCTTTAAGTAAAGGACGGTCGATGTGCGTTTATGAAACTGATGGTCACATTTAAAGGATCCTTTTTCATAAAGAGACTTCATCATAAAGGAGCCTTTTGATGTTGTTTATGAAACTGGCCGTTTATGTGACAGAGGAAGGTTATGTCCACTGTTTTCGTGTTTATCGAGCACCTGCGCAGTGTCGAGCTTCTCAATAAAAGATCCTTTTCCAACCGTAAAGGGCCGATTTTCTCACTTCAAGATAAAGGACGCTTTTAAGTTCCCTTTAACCTTAAAATTTGCTTATGAAACACGTTTTATCATTAAAGGAGACTCTTGGGAAAAAGGAGGCTTTAATTTCGTTTATGAAACTGGCCGTTAGTAGCGATTGATAATGTAAGAGCAAGGCACTGCTTCCTTGCGATCATTGGTAGTACGGCTCTGGTTCTAACCTAAACTAAAAACTGTTCAATAATAATGCTTTAATTGTTACAGTGTTTCTTCCTCTATTTCACTTCGAAGTCCTAAAGCACTAATTGAATCCTCCTTTATTTTGGACAAAACGCACATTCATAGAAAGTGTTTTCTTTATGCGTTTTTCAAATCCAATCCAAGCATATGTCGACAGATGTATGGGCCGCTTTATCCTAACAATGAAACGCAATATTGGAATACATGAATAGCAAGCCTTCATAGACCATGACTGGTTTTTACAAACTTCGGTAATGGCTTCCTGCTGAATCGTCGCTCTTATATAATCAAGGTCAACGTTGTGCGAGGATCGAGCGAGATCCTCCATTCAGCCATCATTATCTTGCTCTTGGACTCGGCCCATTCCATTTGGTGCATTTTCTTATATAACGTGATAGGTAGCATGTGATGCCCGTTTCTACCTGTTTCTCGGTTTTTTCTACGTGCCGTCTCCTTTGAGGTTACATTCAGGAACGACATTGGTAGATAGATTTCCGACAGGCTGGTTGGCTGTCGTTTTTTTTCGATTTCTCGGCATAATTGCAAGGTTATGCATATTTCGGCGATAGGGCTATAATTAGAAACTCGCGCGGTCATTTAGATGTAAATTTGGCCAGAATTGAATACGAAATGAGGGCAAAAATTTTTGGAGAAGTTTTTCTCGAAGAACACTGCAAATTTTAATGTTATAGAAATTAATTGGAGGTCCTAGAAAAAAAAGTTTCAATTTCAAAGACGTATACAGTCCCTGTCCACTTTAGAATTTTTCGAATCTTGCATTGAAACGTTAAGTAGTCGAATTTACGTTAACAAACACAACGCAACCAGTTATACAAATTTGTATCGTGGGTTGCTGTTTGACTTTATAACATCTGTGGTAGATGTTGATCATGCAATAAGTAGAAACGAAGGTTGAAAGTGTTCAATGATGTATTTAGAGAAGTGACTGAGTGATTTTCAGCGTTTTAAACTTAATTATTTCTGTTTTATACTACTCTGTCAAGAAAGTACCGGGAATTTTCAATTAAAACAACATTTTTACATTTAATCGTCAAAATTTATTGCGTCGCCTTCAAAATGGGCTCCATTTGCTCCAATACATCTATGCCAACGGCACTTCCAATTATCGAAACATTTTTTATAGGCGCTTTCCGGGATGGACTTTAGCTCTCGCGCCGAATTTTGTTTTATGGCTTCAATCGACTCAAAACGGGTGCCACGAAGGGGCAATTTTAGTTTTAGGAAGAGGAAAAAGTCGCAGGGAGCCAAATCCGGCGAATACGGTGGTTGCTGAAGCACGTTTGTTGAGTTTTTGGCGAGAAAGTCAGTCACAATTGTAGCTCGGTGAGAAGGCGCGTTATCGTCATGCAAAATCCATGAGTTGTTCGCCCACAAATTTGGCCGCTTTTTACGGATACGCTCACGCAAACGTTTCATAACGCCTAGGTAATACTCCTTGTTTACCGTCTGACCCTCTGGAACGAATTCGTAGTGCACCACGCCACGGATATCGAAGAAAACAATGAGCATCACCTTCATTTTCGAGCGGCTTTGGCGTGGTTATTTCGGTTTCGGCTCATTTTTTGCCACCCATTCCGATGATTGCTGGCTTGTTTGCATATCGTACTCGTAGACCCAGGTCTCATCACCAGTTATAATGCGTTCCATGAATGTAGAATCGGAATTACAGCGATCCAGCATGTCTGAAGCAACCTGTTCGCGATGACGTTTTTGAAGAAAATTCAGGTCTTTCGGTACGAGTCGTGCGGCCACCTTTTTCATGCCCAAAATATCAATCAAAATCGTACGTGCGGACTCGTGGGATATCTTAAGATCATGTGCTATCTCTCTCAAGCTGGTACGACGGTTTTCCAGCACCCTTTCCTTAATTTTATCGACGTTATCTTCGATCGAAGCCGTCGATGGGCGACCACTTCACAACCGTCCTTGAAGGCTCTGTACCACTGATATGCACGAGTTTTCGATAGAGCATTATCACCAAAGGCCTTTTGCAACATTTTCAATGCATCGGCACACGAAAATTCATTTGCAACACAAAACTTTAAACAAATTCTTTGCTCAACGTAATCACCCATAGTAAAAATCGGCACGCACTCTGACATCGACTGACTTAATCAGCTGTTGCAAACACACTAATTGACAGATCCCGCTCAAGCTTGGCATAGTAATTAAGGACAGTGGTACCAACCTAGGAAAAAAAATTTTTACCTGCCTCATTGCCCCGCCAGATTTAAATCGATAATTCCCGTTACTTTCTTGACAGAATGTACATCTTTACTGAGGAGGTTGCTATTAGCAATGAAGTTTTTATGATTATTCGCTGAAAATTACCACAATTGAGAAATAAGATTACTCAATAAATAAAAAAATTACATTCCCCTACTATTTTGTAGAGTGGGACGAAAAAAATATCTCAGCGGGCATAAAATTGTAGAAACTCAAACCATGTTCAAACATTTCGAATATAGCCAAAGAAAAATCACCAATATTTGCAATGTTTCACAATCATCTGTGAAGCAGATTAGCCAAAAACTGCTAGGCGGTGAGTCTGCAACAACCCTAAGAAAAGGTCACTGCGGTAGAAAAAAGCTAGTCATTCCAAGAAGCCAGAGAGTGCTCAAGAGTATTGTGATGGAAAATAGAAGTCTGTCCCATTTTGACATAAAAAACATTGGCAGGATGCAATGTTTCCGTAAGAACAGTTCGCAGAGAATGTTAGAGATGGGCTTCAGAGAAAGAAGACCTGTGAAAAAACCAAAACGGACACCCAAAATGATAAAAGATTTAACTGGGCCAAATCATATAGGCATTTCACAGCGAAAGGTTGGAATACCGTAAGCTACTCTTACCTTGTCATTTAATTTCTCTTTTGTCTGAAAATTCATCTTGTTTTTTTCGGGTTCAACGATCCAAATTCTTGATGACAACCCATTGTTTGTGAAAAAGGGAGTTAATGAGAAGTATCATCCACAATGTACTACAAGAACAGTAAAACACCCCACCTCAGTAATGATATGGTCAGTTATTAATGCTGAAGGGTTGAGCAGCTTTTATATTGTGGAAGGAACCATGCAGCAAGACCAATACATAAAGGTATTCGAGAGCAGATTGTTGCCTCAAGTGAGGGATTGGTTCCTAAATAGTAAAGCAATATTTATGCAAAATTCTGCACCATGCCATAAGGCTAAAAAAGTGATAACATTTCTTGAGTACCAGAAAATTCCACTGCTCCAATGGCCTGGAAATTCGCCCGAAATTTATCCAATCGAAAATGTTTGGGAGTGCTTGAAAAGGGAATTGGGAGAGGAAAAAATCACAACCCTTCAACTGATAGGAAGAATCTTTTTTCATTGCAACCACAATGATAATTTTAAAAAAATTGAGCAGAAAACTGCATCAAAAGCATGCAACGTAGGATTCCGTCCTTGAAGCCGCTAATAGAGAATACTGATTTCTTTTAAATATCATAAAAATGTATCAATTTTTCTTCACATACGCATGTTCTGTTCTACTCCATTCAAAATCAATAAAATTGAAGCTCTAAAGGAAATGCGAGTGTTGCGAGGGAGCTTCTACCTCTTAATTTGGGAGGCGGCGTTTCGTTTCGACCATCCGTACCTGAACTCTTCAGACAGGCGTGGTGCGCCAGTGACTTTGTGTTCCACTTCGGAACGGTCGTCTGACGCTGGTAACTTTGTCCTACTCGAATTCAATATGTCGGCAAGCTGCAGCAGAGTAAAGCATAAGAAGGTGGTCGCTACACACTCCCCCTCCTATGAGCGTCGATGAGGTCACGAAATAGGGCGTTGGAATGTGGCAGGAAACAGTCCGCCTCTGAGTTGGACACGGTGCCATCTCCAGTGGAGTTACTGTGTAACGAAAGGAAAGGTTGCCTCGAAATGATGGATGGGAGCAATTAGGGCCAGATCGTCGGGTCAATAATTAAGCTCTAAAGGAAATGCGGGTGTTGTGGGGGAGCTTCTACTTCTTAATTGGGAGGCGGTGGTTCGTTTCGAGCATGCGCACCTGAACTCTTCAGACAGGCGTAGTGCGCATGTCCGCCTGTGACGCCAGTGATCTTGTATTCCACATCGGAACGGTCGTCGAACGCTGTGTGCTTTTCCCTACTCGAATTCGACGGGGACGGTCAGTCAAGATTGTTTAGACTAATAGTGTCCTCTACATGATACGCCGCCAAGCTGCTCAGAGCAAAACAGAATTCTGGACGAGGAGCGAAGAAGGTGGTAGCTACAAAATATTCAAAGTGATTACGTCTTTTGTTAACGAAAATGAAGGAATAACTAGAAAAATTACAGTGAGCCTAATAAAGTGGACCAGGACTATAGAATTAACAACTCTCATTACACAGAATCAGAAGGAATGAAATTCATAATCCAAAGAAAATATAGAATAATAATTAGAAAAATTAAATAAATACTTGAAGGATACGAACGTTTGTTTCGTATCGATATATTATGAAATCCAAATTCCCCTCCTAAAATGCACAACATAACCTCAAGAATTCCTTCGAAAAAAACTCTATTTCAAAAAATTTCCTTTGAAAGTTTCCAAAAACATGGAGCACATCTTAAAAAATATATATTTCCTTACTAACACGTGTTATTCAGTGAACAAATAAATAAAATAAAATAATAATAAAACTCTAGTGATTTTTTCTAAATATTAAACACTACGTATTCCATTTTCGTCCATAGAAATTACACAAAGTTTGTGAAGCACTTTTATGGACTCATTATTATATATTAGCAGCGATTCTAGTTTAGATCACAGCACAAAATGTTTGTGGAAGTCAATTTGTACTTGATCGATGATCAACAAGGTTTATCTGTCGTAGTTTGACACAGTGATTAAATCTGTGATCAGCACATAGGGAACACAGAACTAGATACATTGTAGAAGGACTCCATGATCAACAGGCTTAATCCGATGATTAAAGTTTTGTAAACCCACTGCTAAGGTTTCATTTTCTATAATTTTCCACGAAAATAAAATTGTATCTCTTAGATTGTGAAGAAACCGGCTCACGAGAGTTGACTACTAAAGTTATTTTTAATTATGGCGTCTCAACAAAATGTCCGAGTTCAAAGACGTCAAAATTATCACCATGTTAGCGACTTTGACAGAAAAAAAATTGTTGCCTGTCAAGATGTTGGTTTGTTCTATCGATAATCAAACGAAGCGTACCACATAGCATCGAGATAAGCACTTTAGATAAGTAGTTCTACGAGACTGTTTTTCTTCTACGCGTTATATCGCAGATGAATGAATAGTTCATAGAACTATTCTACTCTTAAGGTGGCCCTCTTTTTTCCTTGACTACGGACCAATGTCGTTGTTGTTTGAACTGGTGCCTAGAACGGCAGCATTAGGGGCAGAAATGGCATAAGGTGGTCTTCAGCGACAAATTGTGATTCTGTCTAGGTATTCACGATGGCTGATGGAAGATAAAATGCCCCAGTATAGAACAATGTTGGTATTGAGTTTGCGCTTGAGACACAAAACTGTGTAAATATAGGCTATTTCTCTTTATTCATTGCAGTATAAGAGCAGCGCATTATGATAATAATGATGTCCTACAAACAACTTTACTGCTTTATCTAGATGTCCAGCACGTTCTCTTTCAGTAAAATAACGCACATCCATATGGTTATCGACTATAGACTTCCTCCAAGAAGCACGCGATAATGAATGCCGTGGCCACACCATTCACCAGATTTGAATCCCTTAGAACATCTGTGTTGTTTTTTAAGAAGTTCTTGATGTTTTGAATTTTTGGAACATTTTGTTTTTCATAAAACAAGGTACGAAACAAAATTTTGTACTCTTCAAGTATTCATTTAATAATTTTTATTTCAGAGTTTATATTTCTTTGAATTTCTTTCATTCCGTTTGGTACTGTATTCTATATGTCAACTAAATCGACACAGTGTGTTCTAAAGACATTAATTTAATGGTAAGAAGTTTTTGAATAAAACTTTTTTTGAAATTAAAATTTGTAGGAGGTTAACAGAATAAATCTATATGATACCAGTATATGATGGTACTACTAAAGAACTCTTAAAGTCAAGTTCATCTTTACGTAGGGCGATGGTAATACGGTATAACTTGCCACAAGTGATGCAATACATCTCACCCAAGAAAAGGTGTGGCCCTGTCATGGACTGAAAGGTAATGGGCGGTCTTAAGAATTCATAAGAAGAAGGACTAGTAGTAATAAAGCTGCTACATAAGTGAGGCATGGATTAAGACGTATTAATTGAAAAGCACCAATTAAAATTATAAATGAAATATTCATTCCAACACATACTTGATGTAAAAACTTTCGGCACTCTTGCGCATTGATAATGTGTTTGAGCACCTTATAATTAAATTGAAAGGGTATTATAGTATTTCCAGGAAAGTTTTTTCAATATTAAGGGAAAAAATTCTTTGGAACCTCTACAAATTTTATTTTATTATTTTTATTATTTCAAATAATATATCTCAGAAATAAATACTGTTTCTTTTATGAAGACATATAGAACTATCATTTATTGCACAGTTCCCTGAAGAATTTCACCTTATCTTGACGAAACAAATCCAAAATTGCACTACTTTTGTCATTATAAAATAAAACACTTGTTTACATTTTCTACTTCATTTTTGGTATTGACGTACGTTTCGTCTTTGCTAGAAAGACTTCATCAGAATACGTCTTTCTAGCAAAGACGAAACGTACGTCAATACCAAAAATGAAGTAGAAAATGTAAACAAGTGTTTTATTTTATAATGACAATTACAACTGATTTCTACCAAGCAACGGCCCAATCTATCATAAATTTGCACTACTTTTGTTTGACATTCTGATACTCTGCAAAATAAATAATATCAAACTGTAAATTCACATATTAGTACAAAAAAGTGGAGAGAATCTGATAGAATAAAACTATTTGGTTGCGCTAAAATACTTTTGTTTCAGAACACAGTAAAATTTGTTCGAAGTTTTCCTTGTCACCCTGTAGAGTGAATATTGACCGAAATAACCTAGCAAACTTGAGCCAATATAGCCGTTTCAAATGGACTTCATGAAAACCAAATTCATCATCATCAATCCCCATCAGAAGCAAGGGGACCTCTCTCCAAATTTCTTCCAATGTTACCTATTTTGAGCGATTTGTGTCCATAGTATTCCTTTCTTTTTCTTAATAGAATCCTGCCATCTTGTTGCTGGAAGACCATGGCTTTTTATACTATCTCTTGGATACCATTCCTCCACCAACTTCGTCTATTCTTCAGTTGACATCTACTGCATGGCCAGCCCAAGTCTACTTCAAGTTCTTTGCCTACCATGTTTCGTATGATAAAACTCACTTCCCTCTTGATATTCATGAAAAAGTCACCCTTCAGTGTGATGAGTACAGACTCCAAGCGTTTCCATTTTTCTCTTAATCTCTTTGTTCTGGCGATTTGTAAAAGAAACGACCTGGCCAAGATAATAATATCCTGAACATAGTCAATGGTTTTATCATTAATTTTCATTTATTTTTTTCACTCTTTGTCATCACTTTAGTTTCAGTTTCATATATCGTTAGTTCAGCTTCTCCATTATGAGTAATCAGATCATTCATGTTGAAGTTCTTTCTTCTTCAACATTTACAAATTGTTGAAATATATTTTCAAAATCAATGTTCTAGTCGCCAAACTTATAGAGCACTTCGTGAAATTTATGGTTTACATAATCGTCCATCAGAGCAGCTTATTCGTCGAACTATCGATAGATTTCGGACAACATTTTCTCTACTCGATGCAACAACAACAAGTCGAAGAACTGTACGTACAGAAGAAAATATCGCTGCTGTAAATCATAGTGTTAATGATGATCCAGATTTGTCTATTCGTCGACGTTCACAGCAAGTAAAGATCTTGGTTACACTTATACAAGATCCAACTAGTTCAAGAACTAAAGCCACTTGACCATAATAAGCGTTGTTTGTTTGCTGATTGGGCCCTAGAACAGCTTGAAGTTGATCCTTTTCTTTGCTTTGCTTTTCTTTGAAAAATACACTGTATTATGGTGTGCTTTACACGCTGGAGGCATCACCGGTTCATATTTCTTTAAAAACGATGCTGGGGCTAATGTTACAGTGAATAGTGCTTGCTACAGTTCGATGATCAATAATTATTTGTTTCAAAATTTGAATGGTATCGACCCAGAAGTGTTTTGGTTCCAACAAGATGGTGCTAAACCTCATGCTGCTACCGTAACAATCGATTTATTGAAAGACAAATTTGGGGATAACACTTTTTCGAGAAATGGTCCAATTAATTGGCCTCCAAGATCATGCGACATAACTCCACTGGGTTATGTATGTCAAGTCATTGGTTTCTGCTGATAAACCAGAAACAATAGATGCTTTGGAAGCCAACATAACTCGTGTTATTGATTAAATAAGGCCTGAATTACTCGAAAAAGTGGTACAAAATTGGTCTGGTTGATTGCGGTTCCTCAGAGCTAGTCGTGGTGGACATATGACGCAAATTATTTTTAAAACACAAATGTCATAAAATTATCTTTCAAATAAAAGAAAATTTGGCTTCAATCTTAATTTAAATGTGTTTTATCTCAATTTAAAGTTCTATCACTCTAAAAAAATACCCGATACATACTTCCCATTGATTTTGATGTCTAGAAAAACAAATTATTTTCCAAGAACTACTCTATATAAAGAAACATGAAATGAACATTGCTTTGAGCGATTTTTTCCAATATTTCTAAAATTAATTAGAACAATTCTCCGAAACCTCTACAAATTTAAATCTACGAGGGGCGTTCAATATGTTATCGGTATTTGAGTGATATGCTTATAATGTGAGTGTTCTAATTATCTCATTCACTAATGACATTATCTGAGGGTATAAATATAAAATTTCACCAACCTACAATCCTTAGTTTTCTAGGTATCCTCAGTGAAATACGACCAGAATGACTGACGCCACAATGATGAATCTAGCATTGCGCAGAGTGAAAATCAGAAAATCATTCATGAACAGAAGGTTGCTGTTTATCAAGACTGTGCCCCGTTGTTATCCACCGTTTAACAATAGTCAAATGAAATCAAAAGAGGCAAAGAGAGCATTGTAGACGATCCTCCCTCGTGGCGCTAATGAGCCACCACTGAAGAAAATGTGAAAAAAGTAAAAAAGCTGGTACTTGAAAATGCCAGAATAAAAATCAAGATTTTGGTAGAGATGACAAATCTATCCATGGGCTCCATACATGCTTATCCTTCATGACCATCTCAGCCTCTCAAAAGTCAGTGCAAGAGGAGTACCGAGCGAGATCTTCAGAAGTAAGTGCGAGTCGAGTGCTGTAGGGAGTTTTTAAAGCTGTGTGTGGAAGACCCATCGACCATTTTCAACTGGTGTACTGGGGATGAGACGTAGTTCATCACCAAGACCTTGGGAGTAAACAATAGTCCGTGCATCTGTGTGGACAGGCAGCAACAACTTGCGGACGTGACAGTTGCATGGATGCGACGTTGGAAATCAGCCCAATCCAGTAAAATCAAAGCTTGTCCTATTCAAACACAAAATCAGTACCAATTCTCTGTGTATCAAAATAAACAACAACACAATAAGCCCTACGAACACCTGCGAGTACTTGGGAAATACGCAAAGACAACAAGCTCAGCTTCTAAGAACACACAAGATTCCAAAAAAACATCAGCCACTACACGAGCGGGTCATTCCAGATCCAATCACTTATAAAAACTTGGGCATCAATGTGAAGATTGCTAGTTCAATTTATAAGATGATATCCCTTCTGCAGTACGGACATACAACTTTTCTTCTAGATCAACGCTCTATAATTAAGGTAGCCGAAAGAACAAGTTAGAGAAAAAATAACAAACCAACTGGTATCAACAAAAATAGAATCAATATATCCAAGGACTGGGCAAAGAAGCAACATCAACAGGGCTAATATGGAACCATTGGTACATCATTATGATTTAGCACACCAAAAGCCAAACTACCAGCACTATCAACTTTTGAATATACCTGTTATCTTGGGAGTAAACTCTTTCTTTCCATTTAATAAACCTTATTTGGCATTAATTATGAATATAACTGGCAGGAAGGCTTTGGTCGATAACCATATTTGATAACTATCAATAAAGTTGACTTTCATTCATCAAATTTAGGGTCCTGTATTTTTTCCAGAGCAATATTCTCTATTGAGGCATATTTGGTCTAATAGTCTAATCTGTGATCCCAGTATTCACCCTACATGAAGTTGAAGGTTTCCTTCTAGACATTTAGTACAGGTTTCCAGATAAGAATTTGTTTCCTCAATTCAATCACTGACTTTTTTGAGGTTGCAGAATATTATTCTCTATTCAAGTATGAATTATCATGTAATTTTTCTAATGCTACTCAATTTACAGTAGTTCGAACACCGTTTAAATTCCATATGTCGTAAACCTAGCCCGACAAAATTTACATTAATTAATTTTTTTCCCGTCTGGCGAACTGCTAAAACCGGCGAATAAAACATCCTGTGCATCAATAGCACTCATTAAAAGTTTATAGTTAATAATCACTTGAGCCGCTCTTAGGCACCATAAAACCAGTCGAATGTCAGTCGTTCTGAACGGGCAAGAAGACAGTTGTTCCTATGGTAGGTTGCAATTTAGCAACTAATCGAAATGTCTGTCGCGCGTAAAAACTTCATAGACGAAAAGCTCATCGATCTAGCCTCCTATGGCCCGTTACCGTGTGCCGCGTTTCGCCCATCGGCGATGATGGGTGTATTGACCTTGATTTTTTAGAAGGCCGCTTGAATCCAAATGGGTTTAGACGGCAGACGCAAAAAAAATTCGCCAATGTTGCATAACTCCCAAACGCAACCCGGGGAACAACAGTTTGCTTGGTATCTACGTCCAGTGGCGTGCATTCTTGATTTTTTCTGAGATAGATTCCCGGAAATTCCACTTTGAAGTACATTCTGTCAAGAAAGTACCGGGAATTATCGATTTAAATCTGGCGGGGCAATGAGGCAGGTAAAAAATTTTTTTCCTAGGTTGGTACCACTGTCCTTAATTACTATGCCAAGCTTGAGCGGGATCTGTCAACTAGTGTGTTTGCAACAGCTGATAAAGTCAGTCGATGTCAGAGTGCGTGCCGATTTTTACTATGGGTGATTACGTTGAGCAAAGAATTTGTTCAAAGTTTTGTGTTGGAAATGAATTTTCGTGTGCCGATGCATTGAAAATGTTGCAAAAGGCCTTTGGTGATAATGCTCTATCGAAAACTCGTGCATATCAGTGGTACAGAGCCTTCAAGGACGGTCGTGAAGTGGTCGCCCATCGACGGCTTCGATCGAAGATAACGTCGATAAAATTAAAGAAAGGGTGCTGGAAAACCGTCGTACCAGCTTGAGAGAGATAGCACATGATCTTAAGATATCCCACGAGTCCGCACGTACGATTTTGATTGATATTTTGGGCATGAGAAAGGTGGCCGCACGACTCGTACCGAAATACCTGAATTTTCTTCAAAAACGTCATCGCGAACAGGTTGCTTCAGACATGCTGGATCGCTGTAATTCCGATTCTACATTCATGGAACGCATTATAACTGGTGATGAGACCTGGGTCTATGAGTACGATATGCAAACAAGCCAACAATCATCGGAATGGGTGGCAAAAAATGAGCCGAAACCGAAAAAACCACGCCAAAGCCGCTCGAAAATGAAGGTGATGCTCATTGTTTTCTTCGATATCCGTGGCGTGGTGCACTACGAATTCGTTCCAGAGGGTCAGACGGTAAACAAGAAGTATTACCTAGGCGTTATGAAACGTTTGCGTGAGCGTATCCGTAAGAAGCGGCCAAATTTGTGGGCGAACAACTCATGGATTTTGCATGACGATAACGCGCCTTCTCACCGAGCTACGATTGTGACTGACTTTCTCGCCAAAAACTCAACAAACGTGCTTCAGCAACCAACGTATTCGCCGGATTTGGCTCCCTGCGACTTTTTCCTCTTCCCAAAACTAAAATTGCCCCTTCGTGGCACCCGTTTTGAGTCGATTCAAGCCATAAAACAAAATTCGGCGCGAGAGCTAAAGTCCATCCCGGAAAGCGCCTATAAAAAATGTTTCGATGATTGGAAGTGCCGTTGGCATAGATGTATTGGAGCAAATGGAGCCTATTTTGAAGGCGACCCAATAAATTTTGACGATCAAATGTAAAAATGTTGTTTTAATTGAAAATTCCCGGTACTTTCTTGACAGAGTAGTATAATAGATATTCAGGAGTTCATTCATCGAGCACTGCTAGAGTTATTCTAAAGATATATCTCAAACGCTTAGCAGAACTACAACAGAAATTTAGATAAACGTCCACTCATTTTGGCCGGTGATTTTAACATCAACTTCAAGGAGGAAAAATCAAAACCATTGCTACTGTTTCTAGAGGAAGAATTTGATTTAAGAATAAACAATAATCCAGCAAAATCAACAACAAGACATTTAAATAAAATAGAATCAATCTCAAACATATGTTTCCTACCTCAGTTACCACAAGCCAATTATTAGGAAAATTGGGCCTACTAATTAAGTTTATATTACATTATATTTGTTCATAATAAAAAAAATATTATAACTTAAAAAAAATAAAATTTTATTAACAATTCCTTCACTAATTAATCGAAAGGAACTTCGTTCCATCCGGGTGTCCCTTGACACCTCTCAATTTTTTATTATTATTTATGGCGAGCGGGCGTCTGTCCACCCTACCACTGCGTTCGCACGGACTATTGTGGTTCACCCCTAATTTATATCTCCCCGACGAGATTCAGTTTTTGGACAAAAAAGATAATCTGTTCAGGATTAATTTTTTCAGTTCGCAGTGGGCTATAAAAGCCTGACCAAAGACCTCTAATCTGATGCGACTCACCGCTGGGCACTCTGAGACGATGTGCATGGCTGTTTCAGTGTCTAAGACACAGCCTGCATTAATCGTCTTCAGCCAGACCGATTTTGTGCAAATGCGCTTTACACGCTGGAGGCATCATCGGTCCATATTTCTTTAAAAACGATGCTGGAGCTAATGTTACAGTGAATGGTGCTCATTACAGATCGATGATCAATGATTAATTGTTTCAAAATTTGAATGGTATCGACCCAGAAGTATTTTGGTTCCAATAAGATGGTGCTACACCTCATGCTGCTATCGAAACAATTGATTTATTGAAAGAAAGATTTGGCGATAACATTATTTCTAGAAATGGTCCAATTAATCGGCCTCCAAGATCATGCGACATAACTCGACTGGATTATTTTGTTTGGGGTTATGTCAAGTCATTGGTTTATGCTCTTAAACCAGAAACAATAGACGCTTTGAAAGCCAATATACTCGTGTTATTTATGAAATAAGGCCTGAACTACTCGAAAAAGTGGTCCAAAATTGGTCTGGCCGAATGCGGTTCCTCAGAGCTAGTCGTGGTGGACATATGCCGTAAATTATTTTTCAAAACATAAATGTCATGAAATTATCTTTGAAATAAAACAAATTTGGCTTCAATCTTAATTTAAATGTATTTTATTTCAATTTAAACTTCTATCATTCTAAAAAAAAACAGCCAGTATGTTCAGTCACATTCTTGGCTACAGTAGCAAAGTTTTAAGGTGTGCTCACTGAACGTGAGCAATGGTCGTTTTATCAAATAACGATCCAGTTTTCATGGACAAATTACCGTGAGGGCATTCAATTCACAATTCACATTTTGAGTGGTTCAAGTCAGTTTTGTTCAAGCGTAAATCGACCCATTTCGTTTATGTCAAATATTATACAAACTCTCTCTCTGTCAAATGTCAAACACTAATGACAAGTGGTCCCAGACTCGTAGTAACTAACCACTACTTCAAAGTGCAAACGCTAGATGGCTCGCCCTTGTATCAAGCGTCAAAGGGATTCCGTTAATTTTTCGTTGTGATTCGATAACGGTCAACGTACGAATGAACAGGAGAGTAAGTTTCCTCCCCAAGAACCTCTTCAAGTTGCTTGTCGAGGGCAATTCCGCTTTAAAATCGGAACAAATGTCATAAAACCGTCATACCGTTCATCCGTCAAAAACCATTGAAGGAAAGCTTCGCTCGCTGTTTCGTCCGTTCAAGAAGGTCACGTCTTAGACGAATGGTCTATTACCAACTGGCATACCTCATTGTAGGGAATGGATTTTCGGGGTTCTCGCATGCCGGCAAGGGCTTCAAAATGCAAGACCTTCCTGTCGATCTTGGTCTGGCGCGTGTCATACGGCAATTAGGCGTCTTAAATATTTCACACAAAGTCGCGGCGTCTGCAGTAGCTCGGGGGCGGCGTGCATTCTGAATCGATACGGGAGTCTGGCCGTGGTCGTTGTCCCCTCTTGGAGGTGGTCACCAACGTGACGAGACTGAAGATTTCCTGGAATCCGGGGAATGTTTCACTGGCCGTAGGAGAGTAAGAATTAGATTTTTTAACAACTCGATTTTGTAATTCTTCATTTAAATGATGATAATTCCAATAAATATCACTTTAAACGAATTTAAAATATAGAATAGCCTCAAATATTAATAAAATTATGCATACATTTATGACGGGTTTTCCAAGAGAAATGAAACAACTTAAAATGGTTATAATGGCAACACTGTATATTAATTTTGACATTTCCCATGTTATTGGGTTGTTCGGAAAGTAATTTCGTTTAATTTTACGAAAATAAAAGACAATTTTCGTATAATAAATAATTATTTTATTAAACTATATATCGGCCATTCTGGTCCAACACCTTTTGCCATCTTTCTGGCAGTATCATGATTCCACGCTCATAAAATTGTTGATGATTGAAGTAAAACAACTTAATTTCCGCTAAATTATTCAATTTCACAACAAGTGTTTCGTCATGACAACATGATTTCGTCAGGTGAGTATGGTACAAACTACATAATTGAGATTGAGTTATTTAAATATTCAAAATGTACAGAAAAGAAGGTAGTGGGAATTTACAGGATTTATTGAGGTCCGTCTGGTCGTTTAGGAGAATCTGTTTTTTATTTTATCTGTTGATTTCGAGGGCTTCTAGGTAGTTCAATCTGAGGTTCTTTTTTTCTAGGTGTAAGATTTTGAAATTATTGTCAAAATCATGTCCTGTCTCCAAAAGATGGTCAGCATATGTTGAATTTCCGTTTTTTCCAAGATATGCTTTCTCGTGTTCACGTATCCTAGTGCCGAAAGATCTACCTGTCTGACCCAAGCAAGTACCTATAGACCCAGACTTTTTGTTTTTATGCATCAAATCTTTATTATTTTTTATTAAATTTCCCAACGTGTGTCTTGTTTTGAATGAAATGTTACAGTTACTCTTTTTCTTTAAATATCTTGCCAAACAGTTTTCAAATTTATGATTATTGAAAATCCCTTAAGTCCTTCATTAGCAGAAATATTCATGGACAATATTGAAACTAAAATTCAACAAAATCCCCTTAAGAAATACTTTTTATATTGGTATAGATATGTAGACGATATTTTCTGTTGCTTCACAGGTACAGACAGACTTTTGAAAAAATTCTTTTTATTCCTCAATGAAATACATCCTTCAATTAAATTCACTATGGAAACCGTACCTAATAATTCTATTAATTTTCTTGATTTAACTGTTACTCGAATAAATAGTTCACATGATTTTTCAATATTTCACAAACCAACCTATACGCATTCTATTATACACAATAAATCAAATCATCCTCTAAATCAAAAATTATCAGCATTTAATTGTATGATCCATAGATTAGTTAATATTTCCATGAATCGAGAAAATTATATTTCAGAACTTAACATAATTAAACAAATAGCTATTAATAATGAATATGATCCAAAGTTGATAGACAAATTATTGATGAATAAAAATAATAAAATAGCTTTAAATATGGTGTTTCCTAATATAAAAGAAAATTTCAAATACATTTCCTTAAAATACACTAAAAGTATTTCTGAGAAAATTGTTACATACCTCAAAAATAAATATAATTTGAGAACTTCATTTAAAACTAATTCAAACTTGAGTAAATTTTTTAAAAATAATAAAGACTACACACATAAAGATGATAAATCTGGGGTTTATAAGTTAACCTGCGGTGATTGCCCTAAAGTTTACATAGGTCAGACTGGAAGAACTTTCCGTCATAGAATGTGTGAACATTTGAAGAGTTTCCTCAATAATAAAAGCAATTCTACATATTCCAACCATTTGTTAGAAACAGGACATACTTTCAACCATAACTTTGAAATTCTACATATACAAAGCAAAAGTTATGCCTTAAATCTGATAGAATCCGTAGAGATAAATTAACATAATAAAATTGGAATATTACTTAACGAACAAATAGATTTAAATAACTCACCTCTGTTGAATATATTCAGATAAGCTGGAATTTGCAGAGACCTTTTTTTGGGTTTTAGTGCTCAATAAAAATTCATTGTACTTACTGTAATGTAAATAGCAACGGATTTCGGAAGCAAGCTTAGTTATTCAAAATGTGATCTTGCCTGATGATGCTACTGTGATAGCGAAACAATTGTTGTGAGTTTAACAATAAAAATTTGTGAAAATCAGAATAACCTTATTTCAATATTATTTAAAGAGAAACATGATTTTGACGAACATTTTAGAATTTTACACGAAGAAAATAAGGGTCCAAAATTGAAACTGTTTCCTTGAAACGGAGCATGCTTTAAATCCGGAAGGGTGACGTTTTCAGGAGGATAATGCAGGATGCCATACTTCGGCCTTTACTCCAGCTTAGATGCAATAACACCAAGTGACATCCATTTCATGGCCAGCAGCTTCACCAGATTTAAGTCTCATTGAAAACATATGGGGACTAATGAAGATTGAAGTCGAACGAGCAGCGCCACGAAATAAAGATGATTTAATTCAGTCCGTTTTACAGTCCTGGAATACCATTACCGAAATTCATGGAAATAATTACAAGACTTTTGACGATGTATGTATATAATGTAGCTACGTTTTCTCAGTGTTTCAGGCTGTCATTCTTAGGTAACAGCCAGTAACCAGAGAGCATGAACTGTCATACTGCAAAAAACTTTAATGTAACCAGTATGTGATAACACATTAGGTAATGCATGCTCAATCTGATCCAAATTACCATTAGATGACATGACTCCATTATTCAAACGTAAGTCTGGACTAATGAATTCAATAACATCAGCGATTACAGCTTCCGTTTTCAACCCACTCTACGTTTCTCAGCACTGCTATCAATATTCACACTTCATCGGTTGCAAACGTGAAATTACCTCGTATTATCGACTGAGGAATCACAGGTAATGTGTATGAAAATCTACCTACCCACAACCGCCAATTTGTACCTTTTTTCACATAATAACTGCCACTTCTGTTGAAGCTACCGCATTGACTTCCATTCAATTACAAATTGAAATGGTTGAGATCCATGATGCTATTGGTGCATGTATGAATCCGCGTATAAGAACCATAGATTTATCATCCTAAGAAGACGAAATATTCTTCTGTTGAAATCTTTTTAGTTGTGAAGTGAACATTTAGATTGTTTGGATAAAGATGAATATGGCGGAACGAACGAGTGCAACAAGGATGAACAAATCTGATGCTTCTGCGCTGGCAACGTTGTAAGAAATTCTAAAGGGTGATTCATTTAGAGGTACTTTATGTGGTGGGAATTTAATTGCTGATTGCGCATGCCTCATGTTAACTGAAGTGACATTTCTGTTCACTAGTGTTTGACAATTCATAATGGAAAGACTAAGCCCGGCAGTGCCGGGCCGGCACAGCGTCTACAAATTGTTCAACTTCATTACGAAAATGGGCGTTCTATGAGAAATGTTTATCGGGTGCATAGAGCACCTTATGGTCCACATAATCGGCCTACCGAAGGCAGAATTAGCTCTACCATTCGTAAGTTTGAGACTCAGTTTTCATTATTGGATAATACTCGATCAAATAGACCACACCTAGCACCTAGTGAAGAAAATATAGGGGCGGTAGCGGAGAGTGTACGCGAAGAGCGTGAAGTGTCGATTCGTCGCCGTTCTCAACAGCTTGGCCTGTCATATTCAACAACTTACGTATTTTACGTAAGGATCTTCCTTTAAAAGCTTACTAAATTCAACTAGTGCAAGAACTGACGCCGACCGACCTTCCGAGTCGTTTCCGTTTTAGTCGTTGGGCTCTTGACAAGCTTGCCCGTTACACATTCCTCGTAGAACCCCTATTTTCATAATGAAGTTGAACAATTTGTAGACGCTGTGCCGGGCTAAGTCTTTCTATTATGAAACACTACTGAACAGAAATGTCACTTCAATTAACACGAGACAAGCGCAATCTGCAATTCCCCACAACAAAAATTACTTCTAAATGAATCACCCTATATATTCTTCAAATTCATTGGACCACGGGCGTATAAGTGTTTTTTTCCTGTAGTAGGATAAATCAGGTTCGGAATTATTTAAATATTTTAATATTAGCCTTCTACATATTTAATTTCAAAAAATTATATTTAATGATTATAACTTCTGAAAATAAATTAAAATAATGTCATATAAGTACCACTTATATCAAATGACATATAAAATAAACATTCATTATAAGACATCCAAATGGTATTGGTATTCTATCATCATCTCTATTTATGTTATTTTATTCATAATATATAATTATTTGGTTTCCTTAACATTCTTTATACAGATAGTCCTTGTGCTATAACAGAGGCCGTTAAATTGTCTTTCAATCTTTTAGATCAAGGGTAAACCACAGAAATATTTACATATAGTTAACCGTTACACTACATTTAAAGATTTTTCAGTTTACCAGAAGTTTTCTAAATGGTTGAAAGGTGAGTAAATTTTTGTTGTTGATTGATGTTATATTTATTGAATACGAATTATTTGAATACTGACGAAGCAAAGTCTCTCTTAAAACTTGTTTTTCAGTAATGTTTTTACATATCTTGAGATTTTATAGAAAGTAACTTAGATAGATATCCAATAATATTGAATATTCTAAGTAAGTTTTATGATGAAATTCTTAAGATTATGTTAGACATTCTTGAAAGATTTTTTTTTCATAAGATTGATCAGCAGAAACAAAATTTTGTCTATTCAAAATATTTAATTTATAGGATTTTGGTTAACAATTTTTATTTATTGGATTTTGTTATACCATTTGGATGTCTTATAATGAATGTTTATTTTATATGTCATTTGATATAAGTGGTACTTATATGACATTATTTTAATTTATTTTCAGAAGTTATAATCATTAAATATAATTTTTTGAAATTAAACATGAAGAAGGATAATATTAAAATATTTAAATAATTTTATATACCTTCTATCAAGAATTAACCTCTATTTATGTTATTTTATTCATAATATATATAAAATAAAATAGAAAGGCCTTTTACTTGATAGAAGAAATATAACAAAATTTGAATATTAAAACAAATTGAAATATGTTTATCTTCTACAATTTTAATTTCAAAAAAATTTTTTATTAAAAAAACTTTTAGAATTAAATTTATGTCTACAACAAGCACCGCTTACATTTAATAGACGTATATAATCAAAACTCAATATATAATGTCAAAAGGAATAAATAACCCAACAGATATACGAAAGTAATTAAAATTAATAAATAAATATTCAAAGGAGACAAAATTTTGTTTCTGGTCTTACACCAATTGCCTTTTAAAAATATGAACACACTTAAAGGACTTCTCAAGGAATATAATTTATTTGAAATATTTAATATATTTAAATATTCGAATAAGTTAATTCAAAAATCTCTGAAAAAATGCACTATATCTTCAAAAAACAAATATAATTCTAAGCAATCCCGTCTTCAGCCCTCATTTAATATTCCAAATATCAAAATCAAAAAACTAACCTATATCTCTCCACGTGTTAAAGTTTTTTGATTTTGATATTTGAAATATTAAATGAGGGCTAAAGACGGGATTGCTTAGAATTACATTTGTTTTCTGAAGATATAGTGCATTTCTTTAGAGATTTTTTAATTAACTTATTCGAATATTTGAATATATTAAATATTTCAAATAAATTATATTCTTTGAGAAGTCCTTTAAGTGTGTTCATATTTTTAAAAGGCAATTGGTGTTCTTAAAGGTAAGACCAGAAACAAAATTTTGTCTCCTTTAAATATTTATTTATCAATTTTAATTAGTTTCGTATATCTGTTGGTTTATTTATTCCATTTGACATTATATATTGAGTTTTGATTATATACGTCTATTAAATGTAAGCGGTGCTTGTTGTAGACATAAATTTAATTCTAAAAGTTTTTTGAATAAGAAATTTTTTTGAAATTAAAATTGTAGAAGATAAACATATTTCAATTTGTTTCAATATTCAAATTTTGTTAATGAATTTATTTTTTTATATTTGTAAATAATAAATGTTCATGGAATATAAGTTGGCGGTATCTTGCGTTCCATCCAGTTTAAAACTTCCTATCAGTTTTTATCTTGAAAATCCCTCGATCAAGTTTTCCCAAAAAAAAATTGCCATTAAAACCGTGAGATTATTGTAATAAGCATTTATTTCAATTCGCAAACGTTGAAAGCGATCCGGTCCCCCAAAAAATATAACGAGCAACTAATGAAAATAGTCATCGACCTGCATTTAACGAGACAGGTTCCAAGAGATCTTTTGAAAGTTACTCGAATAATCGCGAGACCTTTTTCTCGTCGTTAGACTAGGAGGCCCCCATCCGGGTTATAGTTGCCCCAGGCTAAGCAAATGACGCCGACATCGATGGTGTTTTCAGATTCGCCAGTTTTACTCATGCAGCCTATGAAGCCTACGCAGAGACGTACTTCATGTTGTTGAAGACATTGTTAATCCTTCTGAATTCAGTTTTCGTACCAGACTCTCCATTTACCCATGCAGTCTTTCAACGTTCAAATAATAATAATAGTAATAGAAAGATCTAGAAATCGAGACAGTGTAACATACATCTATACTCAAACAAACTCGACAAGGTTTGGTTGATCACACATGCAAATTGCAGACATGCGCACGTTTCAAATTGACTGGTTTGCCAATGGCTACAAATCTGTCAAGTATCTATATTCGCTATACACAGAGACACTAAGGTATTCATCATACACTAGCGCCACCTAGAGTACGCAAACATTCATACAAGGCATACCTTTGCAAGCTAATTCAAGTAAGAAATGTATTCCCGATTATTTCACGTTACAAATGCAGAAAGACTTTCATCATGCTCATCCGAATAAATTTATTTGAATATGAAAATGCTAATTATGAGCATTACGGCATATAAAGGTCTAACTTGAGCACAAGGAAAGTTTTTCCGGCGTTTGTAACGTGAAACTATCGGGAATACATTTCTTTACTTGAATAACCTCGCAAAGGTATCTCTCGTATGTATGTTTGCATACTCTAGATAGAATAATAAAATAGAAAGGCTTTTTACTTGATAGAAAAAATATAACAAAATTTGAATATTAAAACAAATTGGTATATGTTTATCTTCTATAATTTTAATTTCAAAAAAATTTTTATTCAAAAAACTTTTATAATTAAATTAATGTCTAAAACAAGCACCGCTTACATTTAATAGACGTATATAATCAAAACTCCATATATAATGTCAAATGAAATAAATAAACCAGCAGATATACGAGAGTTATTAAAATTAATAAATAAATATTTAAAGGAGACAAAATTTTGTTTCTGGTCTTACCTTTAAGAACACCAATTGCCTTTTAAAAACATGAACACACTTAAAGGACTTCTCAAAGAATATAATTTATTCGAATTATTTAATATATTTAAATATTCGAATAAGTTAATTCAGAAATCTCTAAAAAATGCACTATATCTTCAAAAAAACAAATATAATTCTAAGCAATTCCGTCTTCAGTCCTCAATAATATTTTATTTTATATATAATATATAATTATTTTTTGGCTTCAATAAATCTCATTATGGAATGTCAATGAATTTAAATAAACCTTAAAAATAACTCACACTGTTCTTTGATTTTGTTAGAACATAGATCAATCTTGATTTATAAAGTTGATCTGTGTTTCCAAGCATTAGTCCTTGTGCACGTGGTGAGTTGTTTGTGATATAGGTTATGTTTTTTGATTTTGATATTTGGAATATTATTGAGGACTGAAGACGGAATTGCTTAGAATTATATTTGTTTTTTGAAGATATAGTGCATTTTTTAGAGATTTCTCAATTAACTTATTCGAATATTTAAAAAGAGAGACTGCTTCGTCAGTATTCAAATAATTCATATTCAATAAAATATAACATCAATCAACAACAAATATTTACTCACCCTTCAACAATTTAGAAAACTTCTGGTAAATGAATACTGAAAAATTTAAATATAGTGTAAGGTTAACTACAAATAAATAATTCTGTGGTTTACCCTTGATCTAAAAGATTGAAGGACAATTTAACGGCCTCTGTTATAGCACAAGGACTATCTGTATAAAGAATGTTAAGGAAACCAACATAAGGAAAATAACATAAATAGAGGTTAATACTCGATAGAAGGTGTATAAAATTATTTAAATATTTTAATATTAGCCTTCTACATATTTAATTTACAAAAATTATATTTAATAATTAGGAATTAATTTAAAATAATGTCATATAAGTACCACTTATATCAAACGACATATAAAATAAACATTCATTATAAGACATCCAAATGATATAACAAAATCCAATAAATAAAAATTGTTGTTTCTAAATTGTTGAAGGGTGAGTAAATATTTGTTGTTGATTGATGTTATATTTTATTGAATATAAATTACTTGAATACTGACGAAGCAAAGTCTCTCTTAAAACTTGTTTTTCAGTAATGTTTTTACATATCTTGAGATTTTATAGAAAGTAACTTAGTTAGATATCCAATAATATTGAATATTCTAAGTAAGATAGTTTTATGATGAAATTCTTAAGATTATGTTAAACATTTTTGGAAGATATTTGTTTTCATAAGATTGATCAACAGAAACAAAATTTTGTCTATTCAAAATATTTAATTTATAGGATTTTGGTTAACAATTTTTATTTATATCATTTGGATGTGTCTTATAATGAATGTTTATTTTATATGTCGTTTGATACAAGTGGTACCTATATGACATTATTTCAATTAAATTCCTGAAGTTATAATTATAAAATATATTTTTTTGAAATTAAATATGTACAAGGATTGAAATATTTAAATAAAATTTTTTGAACTTAAAATTCATAGGAGACTAACAGATTAAATAAATCTGTTTTTAGGTTTTAATTCGAAAATGTCTGGAATTTTCCGGCGTTAAAAAAATTACAATACGGTGCTGTGTTTATGGTGTCAGGTCTAGCGGAATGGGGACTAGACTAATATCCTTGAGACGGTCAGCCGGGCCAGCCAAAATGCGTGCATAATGAGTAGTTTGTTGTTATGCGCCCATTGCCCAAACATAGGTCTGCTGTGGCCCGTTCTTAGCCGTCCCAGACGATTCTAATGAAAATGCGAAATAATAAGCAGCCATTAGTTTTAACTCCTTAAAAAATCCGCTACTGGAATGAAAATTGACTTCCTCCTCAGACGTGGCATTGTGAATAACAAGTGTGTGAAGACATTGTTGGGCAATGCCATCGAATTAACATATATCTGATTAGATTCGTTCGGCCAATGCACATTATTTCATTCTTGACTATGACGTCTTCGTGGACTTTGTTAAAAATGGGATAAATAAGAAATATATACCATATTCTCCAGATCTGACGCCTTCGGATTATTATTTGTTCAGGTCATTGCAAAATCTTTTGGACGGTAAAACCAATTTTTTGTCAGCAAAGACCACAGCCTAGAATCATGCTACTAACAAAAAGATGGTGTGGCGGCAACCCAAATCCAATCCAATTCCAACGCCAAAAGATGGCGTCTACTAAATATGCAGAAAAGGGTAGGAATCATCTAAAAACATACCCGAGCGAAATATGGACCAACAGATGACAGCACTAAATACAAACAACCGAACTCAAACTCCCAGAAGGAGCTAAAACCTGGGAAGAAGCCACACACGGTACAGCGCTGCTCTTGCTCTTTATACATGTTATTTAAGTCGTGTTATAGATTGAGTTACGGTCTTAATGTCACTTATTTAATGTTGTAGTGTTGCATTTTTTTTATTCCTTGTTATTTATTTGTTATATCGTATATATTGTGTTTCTGATAAAATGTATTGACATATTTAATATATTTGAACGAGTTACTCAAAAATCACTCAAAAACATGTATTATATCTTCATAAAACAATTAAAATTCCGATAAGGTCTTAATCGGTCCAACTTCACATTTAAAAAATAAAAATAATCAACAACACATATATTTCACCTGACAAAACCGATATCCTTGATTTGAACTTTAAACTCCAAGATATTCTATGTTCGTCACAAAAATCACAGAAAGCTACAAGGTAATATATATTATAAGACATTAATTTAATTCTGAAAATTTTTGAATACATTTTTTTTTTGATTAAAATTATAGGAGACTAACAGATATGTTTTGATATTCAAATATTGTAATATTCCTTCTATCAAGTAGAAACCTCTTCCTATTATTTTATTATATATATATATATATATATATATATATATATATATATATGTATATATATATAATATAATTTAAAATATAAAAAGGGTTTATACTTGATAGAAGAAATATAACAAACTTTGAATATCAAAACAGATTCAATCTGTCAGTCGTCTACAATTTTAATTTCAAAAAAATTAGAATTTAGAATTAAATTGATGTCTAAATGAGCACCGCTCATATTTAATCAAAACTCGATATACAATGTCAAATGGAATAAATAAACCAACGAATATAAAAGTCATTTAAAATTAATGAATAAATATTTGATGGAGACAAAATTTTATTTCTGATCTCATCATTATGAACACCAATTCTTTTTCAAAAACATAAAACACAACTTAAGGACTTCTCAAAAAATATAATTTATTTGAAATATTCAATATATTTAAATATTCAAATGAATTGAGTCAAAAATCTCTCAAAACATGTATTATATCCTCAAAAAACAATTAGAATTCCGATAATCTCTTCGTCGGCCCTAGATAATATTTAAAATATCAAAATTAACTAACAATAAGTATATCTCAGCTTAAAGGGGACACTTTAAATATTTCAAATAAATTATATTTTCTGAGAACTCCTTAAATTATGTTTTGTATGCTTGAAAAGGAATTAGTTTTCATAATTGTAAGATCAGAAACAAAATTTTGTCTCCTTCAAATATCTATTTTTAGTTTTGATTATATACGTCTATTAAATATGCGCGGTGCTTATGTAGACATTAATTTCATTCTAAAAGTTTTTTGAATAAAAATTTTTTTGAAATTAAAGTTGTAGAAGACTGACAGATTAAATCTGTTTTGATATTTAAATTTTAATATACAATTATACTAGGTTGGAATAAAACTTATTATGGTGGTTTAAAGAAAACCATATAATACCTTACAGCTTTCTGTGATTTTTGTGACGAACATAGAATATCTTGGAGTTTTAAGTTTTATGTGTTCAAATCAAGGAAATCATTTGTGTCAGGTGAGATATATTTGTTGTTGATTATTTTTATTTTTTGAATATGGATTTTTATTTTTTGAATATACGATGAAGACCTTATCGGAATTCTACTTGTTTTTTGAAGATATAATACACGTTTTTAGGGATCTTCGAAGTAAGTTATTTAATTATTTGAATATTTGAATATTAGCCTTCTACATATTTAATTTCAAAAAATTATATTTAATAATTATAACTTCGAGAATTAAATTAAAATAATGTCATATAAGTACCGCTTATATCAAACGACATATAAAATAAACATTCATTATAAGACATCCAAATGATATAACAAAATCCAATAAATAAAAATTGTTAACCAAAATTCTATAAATTAAATATTTTGAATAGACAAAATTTTGTTTCTGCTGATCAATCTTATGAAAACAAATAGCTTTCAAAAATGTATAACATAATCTTGAGATTTCAGCATGAAACTATCTTACTTAGAATATTCAATATTATTGAATATCTAACTAAGTTACTTTCTATATTTAAAAGCATTACTGAAAAACAAGTTTTAAGAGACTTTGCTTCCTCAGTATTCAAATAATTCATACTCAATAAAATATAACATCAATCTACAACAAATATTTACTCACCCTTCAACAATTTAGAAAGGTTCTGGTAAATAAATACTGAAAAATTTAAATGTAATGTAAGATTAAGTTACACATAAATAATTCTGTGGTTTACCCTTGATCTAAAAGATTGAAAGACAATTTAACGGCCTCTGTTATAGCACAAGGACTGTCTGTATAAAGAATGTTAAGGAAACCAAATAATTATATATTATAAATAAAGTAACATAAATAGAGGTTAATACTTGATAGAAGGTATATAAAATTATTTAAATATTTTAATATTAGCCTTCTACATATTTAATTTCGAAAAATTAAATTTAATAATTATAACTTGGAAAATTGGATTAAAATAATGTCACTTATAACAAACGACATATAAAATAAAAAATTTTTGTCTATTCAAAATATTTTATTTATAAAATTTTGGTTAACAATTTTTATTTATTGGATTTTGTAATATCATGTGGATGTTCTTAAAAAGAATGTTTAGTTTATATGTCGTTTGATATAAGTGGTACTTATATGACATTATTTTAATTCAATTCTCGAAGTTATAATTATTAAATTTAATTTATCGAAATTAAATATCTAGAAGGCTAATATCAAAATATTTAAATAATTTTATATACCTTCTATCAAGTATTAACCTCTATTTATGTTAAGTTATTTAAATATTTAAATATATTAAATATTTCAAATAAATTATATTTTCTGAGAAATCCGTAAAATTATGTTTGGTATTTTTGAAAAGGAACTAGTTTTCATAATTGTAAGATCAGAAACAAAATTTTGTCTTCTTCAAATATTCATTTATTAAATTTAATTGACAATTTATATTTGTTGGGTTGTTTATTTCATTTGATATTGTATATTGAGTTTTGATTTTATACGTCTATTATAAGCTGTGCTTGTAAGATATTAATTTAATTCTTAAAATATTTTAATATAATACATTTTTTTTTTAAATTAAAATTATAGGAGTCTAACAGATTGAATCTGTTTTGGTATTCAAATTTTTTAAATAACTTGGTCAGTACTTTATGTTACTTTTGATTCTTTATCAGTTAATTACCACCGCATGTGCTGATACTATGTATGTCTATAAGGTAATACAGTGATTTCTAGGGCATGTTTAAAATTAAATTCTAAATGTTTTCAAGACATTTTTAGATTAAAATTTGTAGAGGTTGCGGAGGATTAATCCAGCTATTATCTGTTATACATTTGTAATGAAATTGTGAGTACAAAAATCGAATACACTGGATCTCATTTCGAATGTCACAACCGCAACTTAAAAAAAACGATGTATTGTAATGCATTACCAGTTTCGCGAAATTATCAATTTATAAATTCTATTTACAGCTATTTTTATCACAACCGCCGTGCATTCGTCGAGCAGCTCCAAAGTCAAGGCTGCAATTCATTTCAACAGAATACCGGATTATGTCGAGACACGGGCTGCAACAACATTTAAATATGTTGATTATTATTTCCTGATCGTTCTGAAGATTTTCTTCAGTCCCTGTTGCTAATGGATTTGGGTATCTTATCTTAATTATTGAATATCGGTATTCGGGAGTCGTTATTTAAATGTTTTTATCTGTGATATCCCCCCTTCATTCAACGAGATGCACTAACAGTCTCTGAATATTTGGAAATCCCACTGCTTCCGCGTGTTATGGGGTATCTAAGCAGAGAAGGTACCAGAATGCAGTCAATAGGGTAAATGCAAAGATAAACTTCATTCGCTAGATGCCCCACTCTACTTCCTACTAAGCATGTGTAATAATTCAAAGACGCCCGTGTTAGGTCTCCGAACTATTTTGTCTGTAAATTCATCAGACGAGATGCTGTAGTCGTCAGCAAATAACACTCATCAACCTTGATATTAAGTAATGTGATGAAATATACTTTAATAGTCTCAAGCAAATCATATATAAATAAGATAAACAATAATGGCCCGAGTACAGATCCCTGGGGTACACCCATATCTATAGGGTATTCTGTAGACTCTTGCTAGTACACTCGTAATCAGCCATAGACATGTTGCACAAACTAATTGGGTTGTTCGGAAAGTAATTTCAGTTTTTTTGAGAAAATGAAACACAATTTTCTCATAACAAATAAATATTTAATTAAATTATATATTGGCCATTCTGGTTCGACATCTTTTGCCATCTTTTTGGTAATAGCATGATTCCAAGCTCATAAAATTTTTGGTCTTTGCTGGCAAAAGACTAATCCAGGACCTGTTCATTTGAAGTGAAGGTTTTAACGTCCAAAGAATTTTGCGATGACCGAAACAAATGATAATTCGAAGGCGCCAGAAATGGAGAATATGATGGGTGTGGCAGTGTATCCCATTCAAGTTGTTAAAGCTTTTGGAGTGACCAAACTTGTGTGAGGTCTCGATTATCTTGGTGGAATACTACATCTTTTCTGTTGGCCTTTTCTGTTGAAGTTCATCATGCAGTTTGCCCAGCTGATGACAAAAAAATTCCAGCGTTATGCGGTAAACGCTCAGAAAAAAAAAGATTTCTTTAAAATCCCACCAAACAGACAGGCATCACCTTTTTTGATGGATATTTGCTTTCGAAATTTTGGGACTGGCGTAGTGTCAACACATCTACTCCATATGCATCAGTAAATTTTTTTCTGGCTTGAACAACATTTACCTTTTCTGTAGTAAAAAAGGAAACTATGACGAAAATGCTGCCTATTCTTTTTATTAATTGAAGGGGCACCAACCAAAAACTACTGCGTAGAATTAATTGAACTTTTTCACACACAAGCCTAGCCATGTCAGCTCTCAAATGTTTATGCGGCTTAAGTGTGAAGTTGGGTTCGAAAAATACATTGTTTGGGGAAAAACGAAATTACTTTTCGAACAACCTTATATATCTGTAAAGGTTGATAAGGTTTTCTCTCAGGAAGAAAACATTAATTTGGGCTCTTGCGTAACAAGCTGACCGTGTCGATGAGTAAATCCGCTGCAGTATTGTTGAGGTGAAGTCTGCACGCAGGTCGCCCTCCAAGGGTTTGTGTTTTGGGTGTGCCATTCCGTTGGGTTCGCGAGCACAAGTATTTGGATGTTCTGGTAGACTCGGGACTTACTTTTCTGCCACACGTGAAGGCGTTGCGTGGGAAATCAAAGGCTTGTAGGTTGATGCGGTTGAGACGGTACTGGGGGGGCACTCAATCTCGCTCATTCTCACTTTTATATAAGTGTATATTTCTCCCCATCATCTCCTATTGTGCTGCGGCCTGGTTCCATCGAGTTGAGCATCCCATGTCAGACGGATCATCCTGTCTGCACATAGGCACTTCTTGCTCTTGGTTTCCCCAATGTGTCGCACTGTGGCTACGGCGACATTACAGGTGGTGACTGGAAGTATCCCAGCGCACTACTACATACTACATCGAGCAGCTCACTACCATCTAAAGAAGGGTCTTCCTTTCAATTTTAAAGACACTTCTCTTCCTGCTATTTCTATCGGTTCAGAGGATCGGTCTCTAGTGGTGCACCGCTGCTCCGGGTCGTACTTTGAGGCGTTATTGACTCGTTGGCAGTTGGACGGGAGGTCCGAAACCAGTCGTTGCACCTTCAGCTGAATCCTGCTCGTCAGGTTTGTCCAGAACAACTCCTGGTTCAGACCAGCTTTTCCACTGGCTTGCTTTATTTCAGGTCATGGCCCATTCAGCGCAAACCTTTTCAGGCTGGGTCTTGTCGGGGATGATTCCTGTCCATGTGGTCACTCACAAGCTAGTGACTACATACTGCGTTTCAGGATCTGCGGATCCGCGTGTTTTCTCTGGGCGATCTGTCTGATCTCATCTTATCCGACTTCTGCCGGGTTAGAGTCAATTTCTTGGCGTTTCTTCTTTCGCCGCTGATGCTGTCCTACGTCTGAACCCTTGGCATGTCGAATGATTTGGGATCTGGAACGGCAATGATGATATCGTGCTAAACCGACAGTAGAGAGTGTTTTATACACTCAATGACTGTCGCGTGCACTGCTCTGAGCTATCCCTATCGAAAGTTCTATCACTTTAAGAAAAACGCCCGATATGTTTCAATCTTCGTTCCCGATTAGAAGAATGTCAGCAGCGTAACACCATTTAGATATCATCATCTTTTCCAAATAATTTTCCACTTTATATTGTAACAACCAACAATAAACTTTTTTTTAAATTTCAAGTGGTTTTTTTCGAAGTAACAAATAACCGATTTTTTATTTGGACACCTTGTATCATACTTCCAAGAAATTATTGTCATGATTTTGTCAGTTCTCCGCCTATGAGTCGGTTTCCACTCCTATTGCAAAACTTAAACCCACAGATAGCCGGGCATTACGTAAAGCCTACATACAAAAAGTGCGTTCAATTCGAGTGCGCGATAGCAGGCTCTTCTTATCGCACAATTTTTCACGAGTTCAAGTTCAATGTCGACAACGGCTAGGATCTTCGGCCTTGAATATTCCAACGAAATACGTGATGTGTTTGTGATGCAATTTCAACAATTCGTTTTGTTGTGCCAAGCTTGTTTATAGACAGATATTATATCGGATAATGTAGGTTAGGTGCAATTTTGAAAGAGACATGTTTATGGAGGAATGAATGGTTCACAAACATCCGCATCTGTTCACAGTGAAGTTTAGGTAGGTAGTATGTTTTGTGTTCTTGCTTGATCCGGAGAATTCACAGATTGTCGGTGCATGCATGTAGATGTGAAGGTTAAAACAGAGGCTCTCATGGGGCTTCCTAACAGTTTCCTAATTTTTATTTGTTCATGCCGACTTTCACGCAAGACTCCCTCAGCCATCAACTGCATATTAATTAAGGTGACTTTTTTCACACAATTTCGCTGATCTCTGCTAGAAATCTTTTTCTCAAGCAAATATACGTAATTATACAAACTTTTCATGAAAAATGCTTATCAAACATTCTCGAACATACAGAGTGTCCCAGAAGTCGACGTCAAGCCGGAATCGGGTAACAGGCTGACTCATTGTAGTCATCCGAAAAATATTTTAAAAAATCTAAGTCGTGTACTTTTCAAATTATATTGCATTTTTTATTAGGAGTACAAATAAGTTTCCGCCGTTTTATTGTAGATGGCGCGGCACGGAGTTTCGGTTAGCTTTCGCAGATGATAACCGGCTTAAAAAATAGTTTGGACATTCAAGAACAACATAACCTATTAATATCATTGATTTTATATTGGTAAAATATAATTTTTATAAGTTGAAAATGTCAAAATTGGAGCCAAGTAAGCGTCATTTGCAGGAAATATTAGTTTACTTCTTTAAATTAAAGAAATCTGCTGCTGAGGCGCATCAATTGCTCGTAGAAGCATATGGTGAGGGTGCTTTGAGTGAGAGAACGTGTCGAGAGTGGTTTCAAAAGTTTAAAAACGGTGATTTCGACGTAGAAGACAAAGATCGCAGTGGAAGGCCAAAAATGTACGTGGATGCAGAATTGGAGGAATTATTGGAGGAAGATTCATCTCAAACACAAAAAGAACTTGCTCTAACATTAGAAGTCACTCAGCAAGCAGTCTCTCATCGTTTAAAACCGTTCTTCTATAATAAATATTCAATTTGTGTTAAAAAAAGGCACACCCTGTGAAAATTTTTGAACTCCTGTTGTACAATTTTTTATTTTCTTCAAATTTTATTTGTCCTATTTTATCCTGAATAGTTCTTCTGTAATCTGTGATCTTCAATTCTAACGGCCAGTTTCATAAACAACATCAAAAGGCTCCTTGCTGATAAAGTCCCTTTATGAAAGAGGATCCTTTAAATGGGACTATCAGTTTAATAAATGCACATCGACCATCCTTTACTTAAAGCTTCCTTTAATTCACCGGTCATACTACTCTGTCAAGAAAGTACCGGGAATTTTCAATTAAAAAAACATTTTTACATTTAATCGTCAAAATTTATAGGGTCGCCTTCAAAATAGGCTCCATTTGCTCCAAAACATCTATGCCAACGGCACTTCCAATTATCGAAACATTTTTTATAGGCGCTTTCCGGGATGGACTTTAGCTCTCGCGCCGAATTTTGTTTTATGGCTTCAATCGACTCGAAACGGGTGCCACGAAGGGGCAATTTTAGTTTTGGGAAGAGGAAAAAGTCGCAGGGAGCCAAATCCGGCGAATACGGTGGTTGCTGAAGCACGTTTGTTGAGTTTTTGGCGAGAAAGTCAGTCACAATCGTAGCTCGGTGAGAAGGCGCGTTATCGTCATGCAAAATCCATGAGTTGTTCGCCCACAAATTTGGCCGCTTCTTACGGATACGCTCACGCAAACGTTTCATAACGCCTAGGTAATACTCCTTGTTTACCGTCTAACCCTCTGGAACGAATTCGTAGTGCACCACGCCACGGATATCGAAGAAAACAATGAGCATCACCTTCATTTTCGAGCGGCTTTGGCGTGGTTTTTTCGGTTTCGGTTCATTTTTTGCCACCCATTCCGATGATTGCTGGCTTGTTTGCATATCGTACTCGTAGACCCAGGTCTCATCACCAGTTATAATGCGTTCCATGAATGTAGAATCGGAATTACAGCGATCCAGCATGTCTGAAGCAACCTGTTCGCGATGACGTTTTTGAAGAAAATTCAGGTCTTTCGGTACGAGTCGTGCGGCCACCTTTCTCATGCCCAAAATATCAATCAAAATCGTATGTGCGGACTCGTGGGATATCTTAAGATCATGTGCTATCTCTCTCAAGCTGGTACGACGTTTTTCCAGCACCCTTTCCTTAATTTTATCGACGTTATCTTCGATCGAAGCCGTCTATGGGCGACCACTTCACGACCGTCCTTGAAGGCTCTGTACCACTGATATGCACGAGTTTTCGATAGAGCATTATCACCAAAGGCCTTTTGCAATATTTTCAATGCATCGGCACACGAAAATTCATTTGCAACACAAAACTTTAAACAAATTCTTTGCTCAACGTATTCACCCGTAGTAAAAATCGGCACGCACTCTGACATCGACTGACTTAATCAGCTGTTGCAAACACACTAGTTGACAGATCCCGCTCAAGCTTGGCATAGTAATTAAGGACAGTGGTACCAACCTAGGAAAAAAATTTTTACCTGCCTCATTGCCCCGCCAGATTTAAATCGATAATTCCCGGTACTTTCTTGACAGAATGTATGTTTCCGACTGTTGGCTATCCTGAGAACTAGTGATTTTACGAATATAGTTGGTGATTATCTGTAAAAATTGTGAGTTATGCGTCAAAACTTGTAAAAAGGAAAAGAAAAGAAGCATAAATCAGTCTTTGCATAAACATGGTTATGTGCAGAAGACAATATATTGGAATTTATATCATTATCACGTACGAATTGCTATATTTTAGTAAACGTCAATAATATAAATGAATATGGAAGAAAAGAGAAAAAAAAGTATAACTTAAAAACCTGAGGAGGAACTACGTCTCTTGGAATTGATTGAAATAGGGAATTTTAATGTTATAGGATAAAGTCTGGCAGAGAATAGCAACTGCTTTCAATGCAACAGTACTCCATTGTACAGATATGGCAATATAAAAACTTAAACTAGAAAGGTGGTAGCTGCTCAACGTAGTCATATTAAAGGGACTGGTGGTGGAACTTCATTGAAATTGATGTAGCCAATTTCCAGAAAGTTGAGCCCAACTGTTACGAACCCTCTTGCCGAAGTGAAAGAGATGTATTATAAAAAAAACAGCTCTAGAAGAAGCTCAGATAGTGGCTATAAAAGAAGAGAATAGAAGAAAAGAAGAGGAGCATAAAAAAATATTAAATTTGCAAATTAGACGAAGAGAAAATTAAATAATAATAACTAAATCTTTTTTATTTTGAATGCACTTTCTGGGAAAAGCGGTATTAGAATTCTATCAGCATTGCTGCAGACTATGATATCCCCTCAAATTTGAATTAAAAACAGAAATTTCAATAACACATAATATTTTTATTTCTTTATTCTCACTTGAAACTTTTTCAGATGTTACCTAAAGTAAAACAATGAATCAGAAATACAAACATAGAAACCTATCTAAATACATACCTTGTAAAATCTTATAAAATTATATGAAATGAAATAAGGGAATTTGAAGGACACTTCTTACATTGAATAGTAGTAGTAGCCCGTTACTATAATAGTGGATTTTGAAATGGGATGAATTGGATTACACAGGACTCGAGTTTCGTAGTGTTAACTACATTTTAAAACTGACTAGAACAAATTGTACCTCAACGATTTTATATATAAGTCGAAGGCTTTGGCTTGTGCAAAACTTCGAGAAGTGGGGGTGAGTCAAAGGTTCGTCTGCACATTTAATATTTTATTTCTAAAACACTTTTGTCCTTATATATTTCTATGGTTTCCAAGATGTCTAGTTCTTTTCTTTCGCTCCCATGTGTGATATTTCAAGATTATCCAATTCTGGGAAGCTATGATTGGTTTCGAAAAAAAATTCGCAAAATTAGAGTTATCTTTCTGGTTCCTAAATGAAGATTGATGTTTCTTTTTTTGAGATGATTTCCCGGTTTGTCCTGCTTTTGAAAAGATCAAAATTCAAGGGTAGATCATCAGTTATTTGCAACAAAAAATGTAATATAACACACATGGTCGAAATGCTTATGGTTATTCTTTAATTTAAGATTTCTCGATTTCGCAAAATATTTCAAGTTTTTCCATAAAATCAATTATAATTCAGTTATCCTTGTAGCCTCATTAAATTCGACCACATATCTGGAAACGGCATTGAATTTGCTTCAAGATGTTCTGTGTCCCAAAAAATTCTTATTGCGGGCAAAGTAAGGAGATGAATTCTGAAGTGAATTATTAATTATGAACATGTTTTCTTTTCATTAAAAAATACCTCATTTAGTGTGCTTTCGGAACACATATGAACTTTTGTACTAGCTGATTGTCCTCTGTCATAATATCATGGCTATGTATCAACGAAAAGTTAAAATATTCCAAACCTAAATTTGTTTGATCTGGAAGCTCCTTAAGATTGAATATTTATTTGAGTATTTCTCATGGAAATCATGAATTTATCTGGCGAATCAAAATAATTCAAACGAATATACTACAGATTTGATGAAAAAAAGAAAACAAACTACTACTACTTAAAACAATTGTTCCAAATTTCTTGTTGAATACATTTCACACACACCGTTTTCGCACTGAATCTACAACACTGCGAAGTTCATAACGTTTTTGATGCATTTTCGCACAACACAATTTTTTTCTTTCAATCAGATTCTCTCGAGTCTGAACGCGAATGTGACATGCTATTTCCTTAAGTTGTTCCGGACATAAAAATCCAAAAGCATAAGGTCGGGGCTCATTGGTGGCTATCTTACCGAAACGTACCTTCCAATCCATTGATATTCATTCATTAAGGTTCGTACATTCCGTCTATTGTGAATTGGGCATCCGTTCATTTGAAACCAGACATTTTGTCTGTTAGCCAGGGGCATTTTATCCAATATGTCTATTGAGCTGCTTTGGATTAATGTAATGAATTCTTCAGCGTTGAGGCGATCTGGAAGTATTACTGGAAAAATTCACTTCTCATGACTCCCAACCACACTTTGCTGGCAAAAAACTCATCCAGGTGATTTTTGACATCTTCATTTGAAGTAATGATTTAGGGTCCAACGAAACTACTGCTTACTGCTCCCTATATTTAAAAGGGCATAAACCAAAAACTGCCGCGTAGAATTAATGGAGCTTTTTCATACACAAGTCTTGCTATATCAGCTCTCAAAACATATCGGGTGTTTTTTTAGAGTGAACTTTAAATTGAAATAAAACACATTTAAATTAAGATTGAAGACAATTTTTTTTTTATTTGAAACATAATTTCATGACATTTATGTTTTAAAAGTAATTTCCGGCCTATGTCCACCATGACTAGCTCTGAGGAACCGCATTCGACTAGACCAATTTTGGACCAATTTTTCGAGTAATACAGGCCTTATTTCATCAATAACACGAGTTATGTTGGCTTCCAAAGCGTTTATTGTTTCTGGTTTATCAGCATAAACCAATGACTTGACATAACCCCAAAGAAAATAATCCAGTGGAGTTATGTCGCATGATCTTTGTGGCCAATTAATTGGACCATTTCTCGACATAATGTTACCGCCAAATCTTTCTTTCAATGAATCAATTGTTACGGTAGCAGCATGAGGTGTAGCACCATCTTGTTGGAACCAAAACACTTCTGGGTCGATACCATTCAAATTTTGAAACAAATAATCATTGATCATCGAGCTGTAATGAGCACCATTCACTGTAACATTAGCTCTAGCATAGTTTTTAAAAAAATATGGACAGATTAAGCCTCCAGTGTGTAAAACACACCATACAGTGCATTTTTCAGGAGGCAATGGAACCTACAGAACTTCTTGAGGATTGTTTCCACTCCATATAGGCAATTATGTTTGTTCACATAGCCGTTCAACCAGCAATGAGCTTCATCACTAAACACAATTTTACGATAGAAAAGTGGATCGACTTCAAGCTATTCTAGGGTCCAATCAGCAAACAAACGACGCTTATTATGGTCAATTGGCTTTAGCTCTTGAACCAGGTGGATCTTGTATGTGTGTAGACCAAGATCTTCACGCAAAATTTCCCATGTGGTGGATGCACAGAGTCCAACTTACGGCCGGTTTCATAAACGAAATTAAAGCCTCCTTTTTCCCAAAAAGTCTCCTTTAATGATAAAACGTGTTTCATAAACAAATTTTGAGGTTAAAAGCGTCCTTTATCTTAAAGTGAGAAAATCGGCCCTTTACGGCTGGAAAAGGATCCTTCAACGGGAAGCTCGACACTGCGCAGGTGCTCGATAACACGAAAACAGTGGACATAACCTTGTTCTGTCACATCCCATTTTATTTAATTTTAGCGTACTACGAAATATGTTGCACCAAATGTTGAATACTGATTTTAGTTCTACTTCTTCATCAAATGATGAAGAAATAATTGTGAGAAGACCAAAAATTTACAGGAGAGACATTTTTCCACGTTAGATGATCTAGATTTCTTCTATCGTTTTTGCCTGACAAAACCAACTGTTTAATCTTTGCTTCAAAAAATTGCAGATCAATTGTACTTCCCATTTAACAGGTAAACAAATTTCGATTTATTATTTTGTTGATATAATTTTATGTATACCAAATCATTAAATTGACAATTTTCAGAGGCAGCTGTATTGAACCGATGAACCAACTACTTTTGACATTGAGATTCTATGGAACTGGAAATATATGATCAAACCATCTTTAATAACAGTGCCTTGAAGAGACAATTTGAGAGTGGTAAATTTGGACGGTATTTGTAACTTGGTGGTAGTGGTTATAGTTTGCAGACTTATCTTATGACAAAGTTACCGGAAGCTATAACTGCAGCTGAAAACTTATATAATGTGGTGGAGAGAAAGTATGGAGTTTGGAAGCGTCATTTTCCTATACTTTCTAAAGGAATGAGTGTTAAGTTAACGACCATAAGGGCAATTATTGTTGCTACCGCTGTTTTGCACAATATGTAGATATGAACGAAATATTTCCAAATGAATGATTGCAGGAGGAAAAGGACTTTCAAACAAATGCAACTAATGTTAATGCAGCTCGTCAAGCGAGTCTATTATTAATAAACATTTTGCTAATTTAAAATTTATATTTGTGTGATAATTGAAAATAAATTTGCTTGTCACTTGTGGAACTATTCTTCATATTCAATTTGTATCTTCAACATGACAAGATTTCATATAATTTTTATAAGATTTTACAAGGCATGTATTTAGATAGGCTTCTATGTTTGTATTTCTGATTCATTGTTTTACTTTAGGTAACATTTGAAAAAGTTTCAAGTGAGAATAAAGAAATAAAAATATTATGTGTGATTGAAATTTCGGTTTTTAATTCAAATTTGAGGGGACTTCATAGTCTGCAGCAATGCTGATAGAATTCTAATACCGCTTTTTCCAGAAAGTGCATTCAAAATAAAGAAGATTTAATAATTATTATATAATTTGCTCATCTCCATAATTTGCGAAACTAATATTTTAAGCTTTGTATGCTCCTCTTCTTTTCTTCTATTCTCTTTCTTGATAGCCACTATCTGAGCTTCTACTAGAGCTGTTTTTTTTATAATACTTCTCTTTCATTTCGGCAAGTGGGTTCGTAACAGTTGGGCTCAACTGTTTGGAAATTGGCTCCCTCAATTTCAGTGGAGCCCCACCACCAGTCAATATGACTGCGTTGAGCAACTACCACCTTCTAGTTTTAATTTTTATATTGTCATATTTGGATTTGAGCTGGTCCCCATTTCTCCAATGGAGAACTGTTGCATTGAAAGCAGTTTCTATTCTCTGCCAGACTTTTTCCTATAATATTAAAATTCTCTTTTTCAATCAATTCCAAGAGGCATAGTTTCTCCTCAGGTATTTGAAGTAATACTTTTTTTCTCTTTTCTTCCATATACATTCACATAACCCACGTAATAAAATATAACAATTCGCACGTAATAATGATATAAATTTCAATATACTGTCTTCTGCACATAACCATGTTTATGCAAAGATCGATTTATGCTTCTTCTCTTTTTCTTTTTACAAGTTCCAACGCATAACCCACAATTTTTACAGAATATCACCAACTACATTCGTAAAATCACTAGTTCTCAGGATAGCCAACAGTCGGAAACATATTACCGGCGCATTAAAGGAAGCTTTAAGTAAAGGACGGTCGATGTGCGTTTATGAAACTGATGCTCCCATTTAAAGGATCCTTTTTCATAAAGGGACTTTATCATAAAGGAGCCTTTTGATGTTGTTTATGAAACTGGCCGTTATTGTGAACGTCGACGAATAAACAAACAAATCTGGATCATCATTAACACTAGTGTGCTGTATAAGTTTGGCGAATAGAATTGAAAATAAATTTCAACAATTTGTAAACGTTCTTGCGGCGTTAGTCTTTCCATGATAATTTGTCAATGCAACATTGCTTCTACCTTCGGTCAAATCACAGTTGTCCCCATCGAAAGTTCAACTCTAAAAAAAATACCCGATATAATTATTATGGGGCTTAAGTGTGAATTTGAAAAAATACAATTAAATCCTCTGTCGGAAAAAAACAGCATTACTTTCCAAACAACCTTATATATATATATACCTTTTTTCGCATATTTCTCTTTATCGGTATTTCTGCAAATTTAAGGTCATTTGTATCCCTTTTTGCATATGTTTTCCTTAACTCTATTTCCGAAAATTGTTAGTTAGTTGTACCGCCTCTTTTTTCAAGTTTTTATCTATATAAGAAGTGAAGGTGGAATTTTAAAAGTTAGTTCAAAATGTGAATTTGACGAAGCTACAGTATTGGCCAAACGATTGTCATTAACTTAATCAATTTTGGAAATAATCTATGTTATTTTATTCAATTTGCTACAATTTTGTCAAATGGGTTAAATCCGTACTGGTGAATTCTAGCGTACAAAACCGCAACATGGCCTCAGCAAAGCCTTCCTATCAGTATTTATGGACATGTTATCTCTATTCCAGTGCAATCTTTCCGTTTCGAAACCCATCCTGTGCTATTATACAATCATAGTTTCCCAAAAAGATGGGCTAAAACCTCCGTGAATCCCATAATTGAGTAAATAGAGACCCAGCAAGACATGTTCATCGGGTCAGATAGTTTTCTATGGCCAAAATGCACGCACAGGCGGACCCAGAAAACCGACGACCAATGGCGGAGCGCCCTTCACACCCTTACACCCTTAGGGGTGGAGTCTCGTTTCCAACGTCAGCTTTATGACCCTTGCCTTAAGGGATACATCACAGTATTGATAAGGAAACAGGAAACGTTCTATGGCGCCTCGTTTTTCTCCAGTTTTTTGGATTATCCGCTCTGAATGAGACAGAGATGGGGTCGAAATTAGCTGAAAACAATTGGTTTTATCTAGGTAGATCGTTTTATTAGGGATACATTTCTATAGATATCAGAATTAATTGAACTGGTGAGTTATGGATGGTCCTACAACTAATGCCAGTATATAAAGTTGTTGTTACCTCGATATCTGAAATGAGTTCTGAAATTGATTGCGAATGGAGTTTCTCAAGAATAAGAGATCGAGGGGGTTAATCTACACATTTGTTTTCAGAATAACAAAGAACGAAACCTGTCATAGCGACGATTTTTTCCTAAATATTTCTAATTGAACTGAATTCGTATGAATTTTGTGTATATTGATCTTATCCTTAATTAAGTAATAGAAACGACTATTCTGTAAAGAAGAACTACGAGTTTCTATGGTCAATTGTCGGTGTTCTTTCTCTGTAAACTGAAATCTCTATTTGCAGTATTACTTGAATCAGTATAGATGTTACCAATAACATATTTTTTTGTCTTCCATTTCCAGTGAGTCTTAATAGGTGATTATACAGGGTGCCCAAGTTATCTCTGGCCAAATTTCACAAGGCGATTCTACAGGCAATTTGCAACACAAAAGTTTCTACAGAGTAGTAGCTACCCCTCCTGGAAGCAAAAATATTAACCGTTATTAAATTTTGTTGCTGAAATACATTACAATTCTTAAAATAACTATTTTAATGATAAGAAAAATATTGGATAGAGTAGTCCGTTACTTTGTAATAAATCATTTTAGTTAGGAAAACGAAATTACTTTGTTATCTGTCACTAGCTTTATTTAATTACAGTTACTCGAGTCTCGTAGTATTGCTACATTTTCAAACTGAAAGATTCAGTTGCGTATTTTTCCTTATAGGTTATAGTCTGCACGTTCAATAGATTTATTGCCGGGTCATTTTGGTGTTTATGAATTTCTAGTACTTCGAAAATATTCATTTTTTTGCCCTTTGTCGCAAGATGTTGATCTATGCAGGGCAAGAAAACAAACAAATATTGTCATCAATTATTTATTGCATCATATTTTGTGAAACTCATGATTTGCCACTTAGAGGAAAGGAAGGAGATGAGGGGGTTTTCTTTGACCTTTTAAACTTTACAGTAGACTGTGGTGATCTGAAGCTAAACATCACTTGCATAGATGTCGAAAAAATGCAGTCTACACTTCACTAAAAATTCAGAATGAAATTATAGGATTATGTGATGATGTTGTCAAAGAAAGAATTATTTATGACTGTAAACAAACAAAAGGTAACGCTGTAATGGCCGATTAAACAGCAGATATCGCTGGAAAAGAACAGTTTTCTATAGGATTGCGGTTTTATGATGAGAATCAACAAAAAATCAGAGAGTAATTTGTAGGCTTTGTTGAGCTGAAATCTCAAAATGCCCCTACAATCGCTAGCACAATTCAGAGTTTTTTAGCTGATCAAAATCTTTCAGCAGATAATTGTGTTGGATTTGGATTTGACGGATGTTCTACGATGGCTGGAAAAGGTGGTGTACAGGGCATTGTGAGGAAAAAGTACAACAAATCTTTATATTTTCACTGCTCAAGTCACAAAATAAATCTTGTAGTCAATGATGCTAGGAAATAAGAAACTGGATTGCAACTGTTAAAGATACAAACAATATCCTTTCATCAGTCGCCAACCCGTTGGACTTCGGCTCCTAATTTATCAAGGCTCTCTGGGACCAGATGGTCTGAGAAATACAAGAGCATCAGAAAGTTTTCAAACAGCTTTCATGAAATCGTCAATGCGCTAGATATCTTTCGATCGAAGAAAACTATGGTACAAGAAAATTTGCCTATCATGTGCACTGTGCAGTCACTAAAGCAATTTTCATTGTAGGTTTAGTCATGATTGCAAAGGGTTTCGAAATCGCAGATTTCGAAACCCTTTGTGAACGTTCTACAAGGTAACAATATGGATTTGATTATGGTGAGAAAACAAACACATTGATGAAATCCTTGATGTCATCAAGAAGGATCGACAACAAATTGAACATGTTTCTGAGGAAGTCCTCAAAAAATCACATGATATCGCAGGGAAAAACGGCGTTGATTTAACAGTTCCAGGAATTGTTAAAAAGCAAATACACAGAAGTAATCCGCAATCTGAGACTGCGATTGAATACTGGAGACGATCGTTGATTATCCCTTATCTTAACTCTTTAACCTTATCATTAAATTTTAGATTCCCACAAGAGAATACACCTACTTTTACCTTATCCCATCTTCATCCTTCATACATGCTAAAACGTTCTTCAAAAGATTTAGAAAAAAACGCAAAATCTTTCATGGAATTTTTTGAGTTGGGTGATATCCCTGCAGAATTAGATTTGTGGTATAAACTGTGGAAAAAGAAAGATTCAGCAGGGGACAAATTAAAGGATATTGAAGTGGCTGCACTTTTGGAGGAGGCTAATATTTTTTCCCTGCAATAATGCATGAGCTCTTCATTTTATGTAATTTTCCATCTACTACGGCTACTGTTGAACGATCTTTGAGTACCCTTCGAAGAGTAAAGGCCTGGCTGAGAAGTACAATGGGAGCGGACAGATTGACTGGGTTGAGTTTGATGAACGTCCATCGTAAATTTTTTAAAGAAAATCAGGACTGGATTGAAACGAGAGTTTTGAACAAGTTTCCTACAAATCCAAGAAAAATGATAATAGTGTAAGGCATGTAACTAGAATACATTTTTTTTCAAGTAAATAATTGTAATAACTTAGTTGATAAAGCACTGTTATAATTATACATATTTTTCTAAAAATTTTGGTTTCATTCACCTACGAGAAAAAAAATTCCGTGATAAAATGTTCCCGACCATGATTTGCCCCCCCTTAGAATTGATCCTAGATACGCCCTTGATTTTCACAAAAAATTCTGGTTTCCACTTCTACAATTGCTAAATGTTATCATCCTGTGGACTAATAAATAATACCAACTTCTTGTTTCCAAATTTGCCCTAGTATATTTATTGCATTTTTCATCACAAACTATTATCATATTACTAGTATTACTCAATAGACAATTTTTTTAATAACTGTTGAATTTCAGGTAAACATTAGAATGTCACAGGATCAAACCAGCAGTGAATATTTCTGTACGTATAACTTTCGATTACACACCTAAAAATTAACTTTTTGGGAGGTAAATGTTTGCTCGAAAACCATAAACTATGTTCAAAATAAACTCGAATCAAACCTAAGAGCACCGCGGTTTGCCATGAAATCATGGCGTCTTTCATCTGAAGAAAAATGGAAAGTTTCTTTAATCGTATATTAGATTCCAAATTATTGTTAACTCAGAAAGATCATATCAAGCTGCATTTCATCATTTTATTGTCAATCGAAACGCAATTATTTGATTTTGAGGAAGGTGATAACATCTATCGTTTTATGAACGGATATAATGATCTTGTGATTGAGTTATTAAGAATTTCACTACCCCAGCGATTGAGTGATGAAGACGTGAAAGATTTATTCGTTCCAGTTAAGCCTATCAATTTAATAACATTTTATTTAATGATTTTTTCGTAGCAGTCGGAAGAAATGTTTCAACTCCAATAAATCAAAAAATTTAATTGAATCGGTCCTTACCTGATGCAAATTCATTTTAATTAAATGAAATAGATTATTTCCACAACTTGAGGACAATTGTTCCGCCAACAGTTCATAAATTATTCAACGTTTTAAATACTGATCTTATAACTTAAAGAATTTAATCGATATGGTCCTTATTTAATGAAAATTCATTTTAATTAAACAAAATAATATAGATTAGTTCCACAATTCAATAATTCAATAGCAATTGTTTCGCACAAAAGTACAAAAAATCAAAATTCTCCTAAATTATGGTAACATTCTTTCATTAATTTGATATTTTAGGCGAATTAATTGAATTCGACATGAATTAAAGTGATTGTAAGGTTATCAGATACTTAATCAAATAATTTCTGAATTTATGGAATTTTTTTCTTAATGACGGTGAATAATTTAGAATTTTCACGTATTTAAGAAACAAACAATTTAATTACATTATATTCAATGATTTTTTCGTAGTTGTCGAAGGAAATGTTTCATTAGAAAATACTAATTCAATAACTAAAAATTTAATCGAAATGGTCCTTACTTCATGGAAACTCATTTTAATTAAATAAAATAATGTAGATTAACTTGATTGTGGTAATAATCTATAATACATTATTTTATTTAATATAATAACTTACATAAAATCAGAATTCTCCTAAATTATTATCATTAATTTGATATTTTAGGCGTATTAATTGAATTAGACATGAATTGAATGAAAGGTTATCAGATATTCAATCAAACAATTACTGAATTTATGGAATTTTACTTTTTTCTTAATAAATTTTCATGTATTTAAGCAACAAACAAATCAATTACATTTTATTTAATGATTTTTTCGTAGCAGTCGAAGAAAATGTTTCAACGTTTCTGAATTTTTGGAATTTAAATTTTTTCTTAATGACGGTGAATAATTACTGAGCATTTAAAATTTTCACGTATTTAAGCAACAAACAAATTAATTACATTTTATTACCTGATTTTTTCGTAGCAGTCGGAGGAAATGTTTCAAACGTTGAAAATAATAATACCAATAACTCAAAAAATTTAATCGAAATGGTCCTGACTTCATGGACATTCATTTTAATTAAATAAAATAATATAGATTATTTTACAATTTAATAATTCAACAACAGTTGTTCGCACAACAGTTCAAGATGTATACTTGACGGAGCAAGAATTGTCGTTTACTGAATTGTGGAAATAATCTATATTATTTTATTTAATCACATAAAATCAAAATTCTTCCAAATTATGGTAACATTCTTTCATTAATTAAAATTAAAATACTAACAATTAAAATTTTTGAAATGAATAAAACATTGAATTTTCTCGAACTTTCCATTATACAAAACATTTTTCGTAATTTGAATGCAACCAAGCCTTTATTATTTTTATTCAAATAATATACATACAAACCAAATGAAAGTTTTAGAGAGCTAAATTTTGGATCTAGCGAACACTTATTGACTCAAGAATGAACTAAAATGTCCCGTAATGAATAAAGCATACTACTCAATACATGAATACATTGAAGGATACTTAAAAAAAAATATATTTGTATAAAATACGTTGTCTGGCCAAATTTATTTATTTATTGTTAATGTTCTGTTTTGTTTTATACATTTTTTATTTATATATACTTATGTGTCTTTTCAGACAAAATTGCACCTGACTCCCCATGAATTTTTTGATAGGTTAAAAATTTATTCATATTCTGTGATATATACTTTATTGGGAATGAATTATTATTTTTATTATTATAATTAATAAGGTAAATAAATACACTTGGCTTGAGCCTAACATAAATAAAACTTTTGTGAAACTAAAGCCAAGTGTTTTTATTTACCTTATCAGTATCCAAAATTTTTCATCAAGTGGTTTGCGAGAAATCAATATATTTAAATTTATAGAAGTTTCGGAGAATTAATACAGCTCCTATCTTCAATATTTTAAAATTGATACTACGTTCAATCAATCCAGATTATTCCGGATTACGTGCTTACAGATGAGTGTGAATTGAGTTTTAACGTTTTTTCTCATGTTTAATGGGATTTTGTTTTTGCTGAATTCCTGCATTTTGTTTTTAAAACCACCAACCTGTGCAGATATCGATAAATTCTAAGTTAAAAACTTTGAATATCAAAACAGATTTAATCTGTTAGTCTTCTACAATTTTAATTTCAAAAAATTTTTTTTAAAAACTTTTAGAATTAAATCAATGTCTTAAATATAAAAAAAATCCCAAAAAATAAATTATTAATTGAAATTAAAATAAGTAATATCGAATGTTTCGTTCCAAACATACGCACCTGAACTCGTCAGGAAAGCACGTGGTACGTATGTTTTGCCCTTGACAAACATTTGAAAATATGTTCAGTTTCTGACAACCGATTATTGAGTCTGCCAGGTGGTTCTTCGAAGTTGAGACTCTATTGTTCTCAAAATAAGAAAGATAGACCGACACATGAATACAATATACGGGGTGACAAGAAAAATCTACTACTTTTTTTCAGTTAACTTTATTAAACAAAAGAAATTGAACGAAACAACAACGAATAATATTAACATAAACATTTGGTAATGATATATTTAAGCGGTTTCGAAGTGGCTTACCTTGACGAAAGAGCTCCAAAATTGCACTACGTTTGTTTGACATTCTAACACTCTGCAAAATAAAGTAATAGCATACTGAAAATTCACATAAGTACAAGAAAGTGTAAAGAATCTAATAGAATAAAAATTATTTGGCTGCGCTGAAATACTTTTGTTCCAGAACACAGTAAAATTTGTCCAAAGTTTTTATTTTGTCACCTTGTATATTTGTATCAGGAGAGAGCTAGTCGAAAATAAGAAAATATACAGGGCGATCTATTTGAAGAAATGAAGTTGCACTCAATATCTTGTCCTACGCTGTATATATAAAATAACATAAATAGAGGATAATAATTGATAGAAGGTATATAAAATTATTTAAATATTTTAATATTAGCCTTCTACATATTTAATTTCAAAAAATTATATTTAATAATTATAACTTCAGGAATGAAATTAAAATAATGTCATATAAGTACCACTTATATCAAACGACATATAAAATAAACATTCATTGTAAGACATCCAAATGATATAACAAATCCAATAAATAAAAATTGTTAACCAAAATCCTATAAATTAAATATTTTGAATGGACAAAATTTTGTTTCTGCTGATCAATCTTAGGAAAACAAATATCTTTCAAAAATGTTTAACATAATCTTAAGAATTTCATCATAAAACTATCTTAATCAGAATATTCAATATTATTGGATATTTATCTAAGTTACTTTCTATAAAATCTCAAGATATGTAAAAACATTACTGAAAAACAAGTTTTAAGAGAGTCTTTGCTTCGTCAGTGTTCAAATAATTCATATTCAATAAAATATAACATCAATCAACAGCAAATATTTATTCACCCTTCAACAATTTAGAAAACTCCTGGTAAACGAATACTGAAAAATTTAAATGTTGTGTGACGTTAACTATAAATAAATAATTCTGTGGTTCACCTTGTTCTAAAAGATTGAAAGACAATTTTAAATTTGTGTTATAGCACAAGGACTATCTGTATAAAGAATGTTAAGGAAACGCAGTATACATTCCATTTTGTGAAATCATTAAAAAAAAATTTCGTACAACTTTTGTGAATTACTTTTTTTGTGTCTCTATTTATAAAAAAGTTGAAGTGGGGGTCAAATGGTACTGAAAAACCCTGTGCGGAAACGTTCTGATGTTTTATGTGTGAATCTCTATCGAATATCCCGAAAATTTTTAGGAATCAGAAAAGTTGCACCGCGTTGCAAAAATTGAAGTTATATATTTTGCTTTCGTGCAGGAACCGTGGAAAGCGTATGGAATTCAATATTCACTTAGCTCCATTTCCGTACTTTTCCACGATTCGATGCATTCGCAACTCATTAACTAATTGGACTTTACTCCCAAGGCACCCTGCAGAAGTTGAAAAAAAAATCCCAGCTGAATATAATCAGCTGAAAATATGTTTCTTGCGTGACTGAAAGCTCCGCGATTGGGTAATACGAGTGGTTTATATCTGGCTATCAAATAATAAATCTAGCAATGGTTATGGATGGAACTCTTTCTATCTGGAATATTTGAAATCGATCATCAGACCAGGTACGGAGAATTACCAGAATGGGGTGTTGAGGAAAATAGAATTTGAAAAATGAAGAGGTTTGATTTCGGTATTTTTGTTTCACTTTAATTGAATAATACAGAAACAGTGTGGAAACTACTCATAAAAAAAACTTATTTGTGTCTTTATGTTATGAAAATTGTAAGAAACACTGGGATACGTCAACTTGTGAATTCAATAGTTCGCTTTTTAAACATAAATTAAAATATACATTGATTCCCGCAAATCCAGCATAGACCGTCGTCTTTATTTTAAATGGAACACCCTGTATATTTTCATATTTTTCAAAGCTCCTTGATAACCTGTTTTCAACGAACTATATCATGTATGTTCTTTCATGAATAATACCGGATGAAATTTCGAAAGTATTAATTAATTGGTTTCAAGAAACTTGATACTTATTACAGAATTATAGGTGGAAATAATTCTCCAGAACCTCTGCAGGTTTCAATCTGAATAAATCTCATGAAAACCTTTAAGATTAAATTTTAACACATGTCCTAAATACAATGTATCACTATATATATATATATATATATATATATATATATATATATATATATTTTTTTTTTTTATTTATATCGAAAATCATTTTCGTAATGGTAAAAGAAAAGTACTGTGAAAGTTACAGCTCTTAATTTTAATATTAAGAGGTGCCGCATCGTGAATTTCCATTTCCCATTTAAATAACATGGGAACGATGATCGCTTGGACTTTGAAATTTTTTAACTCTCGGTAGAGATAATCTTTTGAAATGATCGAAATAGATTTTGATAAAAAATTTAAAGCTCTACAAAAATGGTCTCCTACAATTTTTTCATATATTTATTTTTTGAAAAATTATTTAACGTTAAAGTGGGATTGATTTGAAATTTTTATATTTTTCTCATTTTCCGACGCAACTATTAACTTTATGAAAAAAATTTATGGAACATTATTGGTGGAAAATTCAATTCCTTATAATTAATCTCCAAAAAAGTTTTGATATTCCTTAAAGATCATAAATTACCTGCAAAAAACAAAAATTTATTTAAATTGATGTTAAGAAGTAAAATGACATTTATTTAAAGAAAATTTTTTTGTTTTTTGCAGGTAATTTATGATCTTTAGGAAATATCAAAAACTTTTTTGGAGATAATTTATAGGAAATTGAATTTTCGACAAATAATGTTCCATAAAATTTTTTCTTAAAGTTAATAGTTGCGTCGGAAAATGAGAAATATTTAAAAATTTCAAATCAATCCAACTTTAACGTTAAATAAATTTTCAAAAAATAAATATATTTGGAGTACAAATAAGTTTCCGCCGTTTTATTGTAGATGGCGCGGCACGGAGTTTCGGTTAGCTTTCGCAGATGATAACCGGCTTAAAAATAGTTTGGACATTCAAGAACAACATAACCTATCAATACCATTGATCTTATATTGGTGAAATATAATTTTTATAAGTTGAGAATGTCAAAATTTGAGCCAAGTAAGCGTGAAATATTAGTTTACTTCTTTAATTTAGAGAAATCTGCTGCTGAGGCGCATCAATTGCTCGTAGAAGCATATGGTGAGGGTGCTTTGAGTGAGAGAACGTGTCGAGAGTGGTTTCAAAAGTTTAAAAGCGGTGATTTCTACGTAGAAGACAAAGATCGCAGTGGAAGGCCAAAAATTCACAAGGACGCAGAATTGGAGGAATTATTGGAGGAAGATTCATCTCAAACACAAAAAGAACTTGCTCTAACATTATAAGTCGCTCAGCAAGCAGTCTCACATCGTTTAAAATCATTAGGAATGATTCATAAACAAGGAAATTGGGTTCCGTACGGCGGAAACTTATTTGTACTCCTAATATCAAAAAATTGTAAGAGACCATTTTAGCAGAGCGTTAAATTTTCTATCAAAATCTATTTAAATCATTTTAAAAGATTATCTCTACCGAGAGCTAAAAAATTCCAAAGTCCAAGCGATCATCGTTCCCATGTTATTTAAATGGGAAATGGAAATTCACGATGCGGCGCCTCTTAATATTAATATTAAGAGCTGTAACTTTCACAGTACTTTTTTTTACCATAACGAAGACAATTTTCGATATAAATAAGAAAAAAAAAATTAGTCGATTTTTTTGAATCAGTCTAATATATATTTTCATCACATGTGGTGGAAATTTTCTAATCATCACCTCATACATATATGTTTCGATTGGATGTTAACGAATCACAAGTTCCATCACCAAAAAATGTTCAACATATAATTCAAAAAGGCCTTTCTTATTTTCCTTTTTTGAAGAATATATAGCACATTCTTCAGAGACAGAACCTGATAAATTCGGACCCAAAATCTCTTCAGTAAGGAGTTATTATCAAAATAATCATTTAAAAATATATTGAAATACCTTTTTTATCACTAGACATTTCTGCAACAAGTAACCAATTTAAGAATAAGCAAGGCCTATAAGAGAATTAGGTTATATCATAAAAATATACAATGAAAGAAGATACTACCCAGACTCTGCATTAGATAACCGTCACGTGTATTTGTTGTAATACAAAGAAACTTCTCAAATATTAATATAATATATCAAAAATTAAATTAGTAAATTAAAAATTACTATGAAGAAGTATCGGGTGTTTTTTTAGAGTGATAGAACTTAAATTGGAAATAAAACACATTTAAATTAAGATTGAAGCCAAATTTTCTTTATTTGAAAGATAATTTTATGACATTTATGTTTTAAAAATAATTTGCGGCATATGTCCACCACGACAAACTCTAAGGAATCGCATTCGACCGGACCAATTTTGTACCACTTTTTCGAGTATTTCAGGCTTTATTTCATCAATAACACGAGTTATGTTAGCTTCCAATAAGTCTATTGTTTCTGGTTTATCAGAATCAATGACTTGACATAACCCCAAAGAAAATAATCCAGTGGAGTTATGTCGCATGATCTTGGAGGCCAATCAATTGGACCATTTCTCGAAATAATCGTTATCGCCAAATCTTTCTTTCAATAAATCAATTGTTACGGTATCAGCATGAGGTGTAGCACCATCTTGTTGGAACCAAAACACTTCTGGGTCGATAGCATTCAAATTTTGAAACAAATAATCATTGATCATCGATCTGTAACGAGCACCATTCACTGTAACATTAGCTCCAGCATCATTTTTAAAGAAATATGGGCCGATGATGCCTCCAGCGTGTAAAGCACACCATACAGTGCATTTTTAAGGATGCAATGGAACCTGCAGAACTTCTTGAGGGTTGTTTTCACTCCATATACGGCAATTTTGCTTGTTTACATAGCCGTTCAACCCTAAAATAAGCTTCATCACTAAACACAATTTTACTATAAAAGAGTGGATCAACTTCAAGCTGTTCTAAGGCCCAATTAGCAAACAAACGATGTTTATTATGGTCAAGTGGCTTTATTTCTTGAACCAGTTGGATCTTTTAAGGGTGTAAACCAAGATCTTTACGCAAAATTTTCCATGTGGTGGATGCACAGAGTCCAACTTGTTGTGAACGTCGACGAATAGACAGTTCTGGATCTTCATTAACACTATGACTTACAGCAGCGATATTTTCTTCTGGACGTACAGTTTTTTGTCTTGTTGTTGCATCGAGTACAGAAAATGTTATCCGAAATCTATCGATAGTTCGACGAATAAGCTGCTCTGATGGACGATTATGTGAACCATAAATTTCACCAAGTAATCTATAGGTTTGTCGAATGGAACAGTGATTTTGAAAATAAATTTCAACAATTTGTAAACGTTGTGGCAGCGTGAGTCTTTCCATGATAATTTGTCAATGCTTACTGAACAGAAATGTCCAAACAACATGACTTCTTCCTCCTGTGAATTCACAGTTATCCCTATCCAAAGTTCTATCACTCTAAAAAAAACAACCGATAGATAGTTTAAGCTAGTATCTTTTCAATATTTTTCTCTGAAATGACCTAATTTTTGCTTGGTGCTCAACCATGTTTTTTACAATTTCTCTTTCGAACAGGATATTTTGTGAATGAAGGTATGTAGATTTATTTTATTGACTATTTTCATTTAACATTCAGTTAACTCCCAATTTATGAAAATATAAGTTACAATTTCAGATTCTTCTTCTGGGTAATATGGTGTCTATTTTTGAAGAGGGAAATAAAACAAACCTTTTTGAATCTATGTGGGAAATTTTTGGGTGTTTGAATTTGTTATTCCTGAATATCCAATCGAAACAAATTCATCCAGGGTGATGAATTTTTCTTGATTCGTTTATGGTTAACTGACACTCAAATGTGTTGATAATTTTTCTATATAATATAATTTGTCTATTAAGTGACACATTTTATTCAATTATATTCTAAAAAGCTTTCAAGAGATTTCTTAGATTAATTCTCAGAATTAATTCAGCTTATATCTGATCTGCAGATTCTTCTAAGTTAGTTCAATCGGTCACTGTACTTCTTATAAAACAAACTGATCTAAATTTCTCTTGCAAGTAATAATCCGATAGTCACACTAAATTATCATAAAGTGAATTGATGTATCCTGTGTTTAACAGTAAAAAGCACAGATGAGATATACACTCCGTTATTATTCAAAATATTTTTTTAATCCCGTTTCGAAAATCACGCTAGTATAAGCCATTCGATGTTAATGTTTTTTATTGATGGCGTAAGAGTTTCCATCTAATATTGCATTGCCATTAATTCCTCTGCTGTTCTGATTAATTTAATGTCCGACGGTTCTGAGATTCCGCTTGCCCAAAAATTACGACAGTGAATTTGGGATTGATTTATAAGATTATATTTCAACGTGATTCAGTGTTCATAAAACTACTGATTCGATAGGTGCTACTTAGTTTTTTTAAAATCGGTGTTATAGATATTGTATATCGAGAAATGTTTGAATTTGTCTTGAGCTTTCAACAACATAGCAAGACGACCTCCCTTTGAGTTTTACATGAAGGTGTTTCCAACATTTTGCATAAAGGATTTTCCAATAGCGATGATACAAGTTGAAAATTAAAAAAACACATACGTTATACAGTGAGACACATTTTTTTTTCATTTGAAAGGTTACATTATACCATTATGTATGGAAAATAACATCATTTAAATGACCACCATGACTTCTTCATGCGTACTGCATTCTGTCACGAATTTGTACTACTCTGTCAAGAAAGTACCGGGAATTTTCAATTAAAACAACATTTTTACATTTAATCGTCAAAATTTATTGGGTCGCCTTCAAAATAGGCTCCATTTGCTCCAATACATCTATGCCAACGGCACTTCCAATTATCGAAACATTTTTTATAGGCGCTTTCCGGGATGGACTTTAGCTCTCGCGCCGAATTTTGTTTTATGGCTTCAATCGACTCAAAACGGGTGCCACGAAGGGGCAATTTTAGTTTTGGGAAGAGGAAAAAGTCGCAGGGAGCCAAATCCGGCGAATACGGTGGTTGCTGAAGCACGTTTGTTGAGTTTTTGGCGAGAAAGTCAGTCACAATCGTAGCTCGGTGAGAAGGCGCATTATCGTCATGCAAAATCCATGAGTTGTTCGCCCACAAATTTGGCCGCTTCTTACGGATACGCTCACGCAAACGTTTCATAACGCCTAGGTAATACTCCTTGTTTACCGTCTGACCCTCTGGAACGAATTCGTAGTGCACCACGCCACGGATATCGAAGAAAACAATGAGCATCACCTTCATTTTCGAGCGGCTTTGGCGTGGTTTTTTCGGTTTTGGCTCATTTTTTGCCACCCATTCCGATGATTGCTGGCTTGTTTGCATATCGTACTCGTAGACCCAGGTCTCATCACCAGTTATAATGCGTTCCATGAATGTAGAATCGGAATTACAGCGATCCAGCATGTCTGAAGCAACCTGTTCGCGATGACGTTCTTGAAGAAAATTCAGGTCTTTCGGTACGAGTCGTGCGGCCACCTTTCTCATGCCCAAAATATCAATCAAAATCGTACGTGCGGTCTCGTGGGATATCTTAAGATCATGTGCTATCTCTCTCAAGCTGGTACGACGGTTTTCCAGCACCCTTTCCTTAATTTTATCGACGTTATCTTCGATCGAAGCCGTCGATGGGCGACCACTTCACGACCGTCCTTGAAGGCTCTGTACCACTGATATGCACGAGTTTTCGATAGAGCATTATCACCAAAGGCCTTTTGCAACATTTTCAATGCATCGGCACACGAAAATTCATTTGCAACACAAAACTTTAAACAAATTCTTTGCTCAACGTAATCACCCATAGTAAAAATCGGCACGCACTCTGACATCGACTGACTTAATCAGCTGTTGCAAACACACTAGTTGACAGATCCCACTCAAGCTTGGCATAGTAATTAAGGACAGTGATACCAACCTAGGAAAAAAAATTTTTACCTGCCTCATTGCCCCGCCAGATTTAAATCGATAATTCCCGGTACTTTCTTGACAGAATGTATGTATTTCATCAATGGTGCGTTCAATGTTCATTTTCAATTGTTCGGTTGTTGTTATATTATCAGCATTAACATAACACTTAAAATATCCCCAAAGATAGAAATCACAATGTGTTAATTCACTCGACATGGAAGGGTAATTAACTGGATCATTTCTCGAGATAATTCCATCACGAAATTTTGTTTTCACTAAATGTATTGTTGAAGTGGCTGTGTGGCAGGTGGCACCATCTTGTTGAAACCATATATCCTCCAGATTATTCTCAACAACAGCACAAAAAACATTCATTTGACATTGTTCTGTATCGTTCTCCGTTAACTGTTCTTCTTTGAGCATTTTCTTCAAAGAAATATGGACCAATGACTCCGCCAGCATAAATTGAACACCACACAGTGACTTTATCTTAATCTAATGGTGTGTGAACAGTTTCATCCTACCAAATTCTGCAATTATTCGTTTACATAACCATCCAAACAAAAATAAGCTTCATTACTGAATAAAATTTTTCGATAAAATTGTTCATCATTTTCAGGTTGTTCAAGAGCAAAATCAGAAAATAAGCGACGTTTTTGGTGGTCAAATTGCTTCAGTTCTTGAACTAGTAGAATTTTGTAATGATGTAAACCAAAATCTCCCCTTAAAAGTCTCCAAGTTGTTTGAAAAATCAATCGTTTAGAACGATGTGGAACCGATAAATTTGGATTTTTTCTTCAACTTGCAGCAACCAACCCAATTAACATGTATCGGGTGTTTTTTTTTGAGTGGTAGAACTTTAAATTGAAATAAAAGACATTTAAATTAAGATTGAAGCCAAAATTTTTTTTATTTGAAAAATAGTTTTATGACATTTATGTTTTAAAAATTATTTCCGGCATATGTCCACCACGACTAGCTCTGAGAAACCGCATTTGACCATACCAATTTTGGACCATTTTTTCGAGTACTCCAGGCCTCATTTCATCAATAATACGAGTTATGTTGGCTTCCAAAGCGTCTATTGTTTCTGGTTTATCAGCATGAACCAATGACTTGACATAACCCCAAAGAAAATATTCTAGTGGAGTTATGTCGCATGATCTTGGAGGCCAATTAATTGGGCCATTTCTGAAAATAATGTTATCAGCAAAGCTTCCTTTCAATAAATCAATTGTTACGGTAGCACTATGAGGTGAAGCCCCATCTTGTTGGAACCAAAACACCAAGCACCACTCACTGTAACATTAGCTCCAGCATTTTTTTTAAAGAAATATGAACCGAAACTGCCTCTAGCGTGTAAAGCACACCATACAGTGCATTTTTCAGGATGCAGTGGAACCTGCAGAACTTCTTGAGGATTGTTTTCACTCCATATACAGCAATTTTGCTTGTTTACATAGCCGTTCAACTAGAAATGAGCTTCATCACTGAACACAATTTTACGATTAAATAGTGGATCAACTTCAAGCTGTTCTAGGGTCCAATCATCAAACAAACGACGCTTATTACGGTCAGGTGGCTTTAGTTCTTGAACCAGTTGGATCTTGTATGGGTGAAGACCAAGATCTTTACGCAAAATTTTCCATGTGGTGGATGCATAGAGTCCAACTTGTTGTGAACATCGACGAATAGACAAATCTGGATCATCATTAACACTATGACTTACAGCAGCGATATTTTCTTCTGTACGTACAGTTCTTTATCTTGTTGTTGTTGCATCGAGTAGAGAAAATGTTGTCCGAAATCTATCGATAGTCCGACGAATAAGCTGATCTGATGGACGATTATGTAAATCATAAATTCCACGATGTGCTCTATAAGTTTGGCGAATAGAACACTGATTTTGAAAATAAAGTTCAACAATTTGTAAACGTTGTTGCAGTGTGAGTCTTTCCATGATAATTTGTCAATGCTTACTGGATAGAAATGTCAAAACAACATGGCTTCTACCTTCTGTCAATTCACAGTTATCCCTATCGAAAGTTCTATCACTCTAAAAAGACACCAGATATAATGTTCAGTAGGACTTTTGACACGGCGAACCACGAAATTCTTCCCAACAAGCTCCATGACTGTGGATATAAGAGGTGGAGTCAATAATATTCCATTTCCATCACGCAAAGATAAAAATGGAATCGAGTAGAGCAATGCATTGTCTGGGTTCAGAAACTTGGGATGTGGTGTCCCGCAGGGATGCATACTGTGGCTCGTGCTGTTTATACCATATAGGAACTGCCTGTTTCGTTAATTCTGACAGGATCTTATGTTACACTGATCCAACGAGGAGCTCTACAGGAAATGAATTAGGTCGGAGACGGATGCAATATTCCCCAAACTGTAGCATCCACATCGACGCACTTTACAGAAAACTTTCAACATTATTTGTGATATATCGTATGAAATAAATGGTAGACCGAACAACAGCTAAATATACTTAGTACTCTGTATTCCATAGTTTGGTTGTCTATGGAATAATACTTTGGGGCAGAGTAGACATATAGAAAGACTCCCCTGAAACAGAAAAAAAGCTTTAAGAACCTTATTAGTTATGCGAAGCACCGAAAGTGTTACAACAGGAAGGCGTACTTACCACTTCTTTTGTTTTCATACTAGTTTGTGTAGATTAGGCTGACGCAACAGGGTGATGTGCATAAAAGAGTCACATTATAAATCTTATAATACTCGGGCAAAAATTAAATATGCTTTACCGCGTCGTAGAATGTATAAGGAGGAACTGGTTTCAACCCAATTCTCATAGATAAAATGATAATTAACAAGTTCTTACCAGGTTCAATTCATTTTATCTTCTTCGGGTAGTTTGGAGTACCACTGACAAAACCCAATTAAGACAGAACAAAAAAAGTGTGAGTCAATTCATTTGGATATTTTATTCATCTGAGACAAGAGGTCAAGAAGACTATACAATCAAGAGATGAAGGAAACTGAGCAAGATATAAAACAGATGAAAGATCGCTTAAAAGGAAGAGATGAAAAAACATATATTAAAATACAAAGGACAAAGAAAGGAGATTGAAAAACAATAACAAAGTAAAAGAACTGATAGTACAAAGAAAGAGATGAAAGAAGAAATTGAAAAACAAAATAGAAAAATAAATCAAATAGATGAAATATTAGAAAGTACGGAACAAATCTGGATGGTAAACGTAACACTCATCCTCAACGGATACCCACAAAAACAGTCCTCCGACGTGAAATTGAGTTTCATCGCTAAAGATGAACGTCTTCGAGTTTGTATCGTTGACATGGTACGACCATATTAGATCATGGATAATGTATAACCCTAGATCGTGTTGGGATTTCGTACTCACAATTATTTGAAGAAGTAATCTATCTTGGTGTTGATCTTATCAATGTGGAGAAGTGAACATTTCATTTGAGTGGAAGAAGCCAACTGGAGCACCATTGGCACATATTATCCAAGTCGCGTTCAAGTGTATCTTTGTTCACCAGTGGATAAGTCAGAAGCGTATAGGATGAACAGGATCGGTCCAAAAACGGAACCCTGTGGAACTCTTTTGCCAACCCACACATTAGAACTTCGGTTCTTGAGGAACGAAGATGGCAACATCAAACAGCTTGCCTCTAATCCCAAGTTGCAATTGGTATAGTAGTCATTTATGTGGAACTTTGTAGAACGTTCATGAAAAATCTAAATAGACTATGTCTACCAGATTGCCAGCATCGTCCGCCGAGATTTGCTATCAGCCCAAGGATGAAGCCATGCTGATTTTGGGGCAGGAGTTTGAGTCAAATCCTGGAAGCGACTGAGGTAGGACTGATTGGTATATGAGTATATTGCTTCATTGAATGAACATTCGCAATGCAAAAGATTCTTTGTTCGATGTTTTTATTCATTTTAAAAATAGCAGAACACAGTTGGGATGAACTGACAAGATGCATCACCGTAGAAAAGTTGAATGACGTATGACCTTCAAACTTCGCATGGATATAGAGATTATCAGTGCCAACTTATCGACAAAATGATTTTAGGCAATACATTTAAGCGAGCAATTCCCGGTACTTTCTTGAAACAATGTATACCACAATGGAACCCAATTGGGTCGTAACTCATTCTTCCTCAAAGAATTGGTCTCATCTCCCTTAACCAATATCAATAAAGCCATCCTTACTCCTCCTAAATACAGTGTGGAATAAATTTCTCCCAAATCCCACATCGGCAATTTACTAAACAAACTGGTAAGCCAATTAATTAACCAATTAATCTCGACGTATTTAGGGAATGCAGTATCCAGATCGTATCCCGTGAACAGGGTGGAACAGCGACAGTGGATGCGCTTCCAAGCCGAAACCGTTCGACGCCGCCAAAGGCGCTGCGACTCTGCCTGCGTTGCGTTAAGGAAGCCGGGGACGGCGTCTGGCCCAGTGCAGCGGGAAGGAAATTAGTGGGTGAAGGTGGCCTAGATCAATACCTAGTCTGAGTCTAGGCTAGTCCGACGTGTAACCCTTGCTCCTCAGCCCACCGTGCCCGACAGACACTGCGTCACAATCCTTCACGCAGGGACGGGCCGAAAATCAGCTAATTGGTCCCTTTGGAAAAATCTGTACGAATCTCCCTCAACTTTTAGAAACACAAATTACTTCAAATTTGACATGGGGTGACTGAATAAATTGCTTGTCGAAAGTTGAGGATATTGAATCCATTTCTGTTCTGTAATAATAGGTTATTTTTTGGCGCTACATTTGAAACTGAGCGCCGGAGGAAATGGGATCGTGGTGTCCGCCGTTTTGTGGAGTTTTAGTCACGATGGAACAGTACCCGCGAACGCATCGCGCTTTTTGCCTACGAGCGTATCATCGAAACCGTGATTCAATAGTGGCTTCTCAACGTTTATGTCGTGCAGAATATCATACACGCCAAGCACCAAGTGACGACAGCAGTAGAAAATGGATCCGGATGTTCAGAATATAGGTGCGACTGTAAAAATTCAACACTCTGGCCGCCCTCGTTCAGTGCGCGACGAAGAAACGATTCGACAAGTGGAGGCGTTGGTTTGTCAAAGTCCGTCTTTATCCCTCCGAAATCGAGACCAATCATTAAACATACAAAAAATTGTCCTTTCATTTGGTTTTAAAGGAAGATTTGCGTTTAAAAGCCTATAAAATTCTTTTGGTTCAACAATTGAAGGATACGGAGTATGATAATCGATTGAATTTTGCCAACGAAGTGTTACGGCGGTTCAACAATTTTGATAACATACTCTCTTCAGCGATGATGCAAACTTTCATCTAATTGGTCATGTCAATGAACAGAATTGTCGGTTTTGAGCAGAAGAAAATCCGTGACGAAAGCATGCCCAATGGTCGCTGTTTGGACAGCTATGTCTTCTGGAAACAAAGAATATGAATATCCGGTGTTTTTTTGAGTGATAGAACTTTCGACAGGGATAACTGTGATTTGACAGAAGGTAGAAACCTTGTTGTTTTGGCATTTCTTTTCTGTAAGCATTGACAAATTATCATTAAAAGACTCACGCCCCAACAAATTGTTGCAATTTATTTTCAAAATCAGTGCTCTATTCGCCAAACTCATAGAGCACTTCGTGAAATTTATGGTTTACATAATCGCCCATCAGCTTATTAGTCGAACTATCGATAGATTTCGGACAACATTTTCTCTACTCGATGCAAAAACAACAATAAGACAAAAAACTGTACGTACAGAAGAAAATATCGCTGCTGAAAGTCATAGTGTTAATGATGATCCAGATTTATCTATTTGTCGACGTTGGACTCTGTGCATCCACCACGTGGAAAATTTTGCGTAAAGATCTTGGTCTACACCCATACAAGATCCAACTGGTTCAAGAACTAAAGCCGCTTGACCATAATAAGCGTCGTTTGTTTGCTGATTGGGTCCTAGAACAGCTTGAAGTTGATCCACTTTTTCATCATAAAAGTGTGTTTAGTGATGAAGCTCATTTCGGATTGAACGGCTATGTTTACAAGTAAAATTACCATATATGGAGCGAAAACAAACCTCAATAAGTTCTGCAGGTTCCATTGCACCCTGAAAAATGCACTGTATGGTATCTTTACACCCTACAGGCATCATTGGTCCATATTTCTTTAAAAACGATGCTGGAGCTTATGTAACAGTGAATGGAGCTCGTTACAGATCGATGATCTATGATTATTTGTTTCAAAGTTTGAATGGTATCCACCCAGAAAAAATTTGGCTTCAATCTTAATTTAAATGTGTTTTATTTCAATTTAAAGTTCTATCACTCTAAAAAAAACACCCGATACAAGAAATAATAGATCGTTTTTTGTACCTGAACATAGAACTACCAAATATGAAACATCTGGTGGATATAACAGCATTATTTGGTATAATCATCTACCTGATTCAACTAAGTCACTTAATTTGTCTGGCTTTTGTCAGGAAATAAAATCTTTACTTTCAAGTAAATGTTATTATAGTGTGAATGAATATCTTAGTGACAATTGTATTCAATGATTTGTTTTTTCCTCTTCTTTATGTATATGTATGCATTATTATGACTTGTCTGATACCCTCTGTATTGTGTCTGAATCAAACAATGAACACTATTCTATTCTTTTACTTTTATTTCGGGTGTTTTTTAAGAGTAACAGAACTTTAGATTGAAATAAAACACATTTAAATTAAGATTGAAGCCAAATTTTTTTATTCGAAAGATAATTTTATGACATTTATGTTTTGAAAATAATTCAGACCTTATTTCATCAATAACACGAGTTATAATTGCTTCCAAATCGTCTATTGTTTCTGGTTTATCAGCATAAACCAATGACTTGACATAATCCTAAAGAAAATAATCAAGTGTAGTTATGTCGCATGATCTTGAAGGCCAATTAATTGAACCAAATAATGTTATCGCCAAATTTTTCTTTCAATAAATCAATTGTCACGGTAGCACCATGAGGTGTAGCACCATCTTGTTGGAACTAAAACACTTCTGGGTCGATACCATTCAAATTTTGAAACAAATAATCATTGATCGTCGATCTGTTACGAGCACCATTCACTGTAACATTAGCTGCAGCATCGTATTTAAAGAAATATGGACCAATGATGCCTCTAGGGTGTAAAGCACATCATACAGTGCATTTTTCAGGATGCAATGGAACCTGCAGAACTTCTTGAGGATTGTTTTCTCTCCATATACGGCAAATGCTTGTTTACATAGCTGTTCAACCAGAAGTGAGCTTCATCACTAAACACAATTTTACGATAGAAAAGTGGATCAACTTCAAGCCCTAGGGGTTCTAGGGCCCAATCAGCAAACAAACGACACTTTTTATGGTTAATTGGCTTTAGTTCTTGAACCAGTTGGATCTTATATGTGTAGACCAAGATTTTAACGCAAAATTTTCCATGTGGTGGACAAAGTCCAACTTGTTGTGAACGTCGACGAATAGAAGGATCATTAACAGTATGACTTACAGCAGCGATATTTTCTTCTGTACGTACAGTTCTTTGTCTTGTTATTGTTGCATCGAGTAGAGAAAATAACCGAAATTTATCGATAGTTCGACGAGTAAGCTGCTCATATGGACGATAATAAATTTCACGAAGTGCTCTATAAGTTTGGCGAATAGAACACTGATCTTGAAAATAAATTTCAACAATTTGTAAACGTTGTTGCGGCGTGAGTCTTTCCATGATAATTTGTCAATGCTCACTGAACAGAAATATCATAACAACATGGTTTCTACCTTCGGTCAAATCACAGTTATCCCTATCGGATGCGCCCCCCAGGCATTAGATCTTGACGTGATGGGGGCGCTCTCTTGACTAGGACCCTAGATTCGTCCCGGCGAATTGGAGGGTTAAGTCTTGGTGTCTAACGTGATGCCATTTCGCGCCAGTCACTGGACCTGTATGGTGGAAGATCTCCGAATGGGGCCCTAGTTTTACTCAGGTGAAATGGAGGGCTGAGCCGGTTGATTAACTCAGTGACAAGGCAGTCTTTCGCAGCACAGGACTTCTCCCTTAAAACTGGCGCACTCTACCCTATCGCAGTATAAATCTCCGGATTCTGTGTAATGGCCGAGTGCGTTATGTAGCATACTGCGTTACCTCGAGGGGGTGGTCTTGCCCACAGGTGTTACTGGTACCACCTGGCCACCCCATTGGTGTTGGACTCGAGGGGGCAGTGGTTGAAAGTCCGCATGCTGGACTAGGAGGGTATTTCATTTATCTGTTCGCAGACCCCCATTTTCGGGATATTCTCATGAAACGACTCGGGGTTTAACGGGACTTGACGGTTCGACCGGCCTGTCCTGGCCCCTGGATCTGTGCGTAACTATTTAGGGTTTGTGGATCTCGACGAAATGGCTCCGCCATTAGTGCTTGACGCCAGGATCAATCAAGTGACCTCACATGGGTTCGGTGGGTCAGGACGTATAGTCCGCTAGACGGTTATCGTACCAGGATCAATTGTAGTCGTCAATATTGAGTTTATCTTAGTTTATGGGACTGCGTTCGGGTGGATGGATAAGAATTCCCTCCGGCGGGTGAGTTGCGTCTCAAACCAACTCGGTTACTGACCTGTTGAGCCAGTAGAGGTTGGATAGTGCTTCGCAGCTACCAGTCAGACGGTTCTGGGTTTCGAGTCGGGGCCCAAACTGGAAGCTGGTGGGTTCATCTCTTCGGAGGGGTTCTCGCCACGCGCGATGATATGGCGTAATCCTTATCACACTTTCTACCTCTAGGGGTGGACTGTGGAGACTGCTTGGTAGTCACTTGGAAAAGAGGCCTTCCTCAAATAACCAATAACTATTCTGGTAGAATTCACATATCCCTATCGGATTTTCTATCACTCTAAAGAACCACCCGATATTTGAACAGTAATGATCAGATGACCCATTTTTTCTGCACGTCAGTGTATTTTAAAGTTGCTTCTCATTCCACAGAAATGTTCGAATTTCCTGACAAATCATAGGTAATTGCCCCTGTAATGATGAAATTATTTTCAGTGCTGTAATTATCAGTTCGATAATATCGTAACTTGAATCCGATGCGGCTAGCATCAAAAGTGTTTATTCATGACATACAAATGCCATACATTGTGGGTAACTGAACTTCAACAGCTGAGATTCGAACAAATCCTATTAACCTGTTTCCCAAATGACGCTTCAATTTAAATCGTACGTATTGCAGAGGACACCAACACGCTATATTCATACCTGTGTAAGCAGTGGAATTCGATATGCAGCTCAATGTTTTGCAGCTCTGTGACTGATGCTTTTTCTAGTGAATAATCAAGGTTAATTCAATTTCACGTAAAATGCTGAACTTGATAGGTTCAGAGAATTGAGAATCGAATATACATTCTGTGAGGAAAGTACCGGGAATTATCGATTTAAATCTGGCGGGGCAATGAGGCAGGTAAAATTTTTTTTTCCTAGGTTGGTACCACTGTCCTTAATTACTATGCCAAGCTTGACCGGGATCTGTCAACTAGTGTGTTTGCAACAGCTGATTAAGTCAGTCGATGTCAGAGTGCGTGCCGATTTTTACTATGGGTGATTACGTTCAGCAAAGAATTTGTTTAAAGTTTTGTGTTGCAAATGAATTTTCGTGTGCCGATGCATTGAAAATGTCGCAAAAGGCCTTTGGTGATAATGCTCTATCGAAAACTCGTGCATATCAGTGGTACAGAGCCTTCAAGGACGGTCGTGAAGTGGTCGCCCATCGACGGCTTCGATCGAAGATAACGTCGATAAAATTAAGGAAAGGGTGCTGGAAAACCGTCGTACCAGCTTGAGAGAGATAGCACATTGTCTTAAGATATCCCACGAGACCGCACGTACGATTTTGATTGATATTTTGGGCATGAGAAAGGTGGCCGCACGACTCGTACCGAAAGACCTGAATTTTCTTCAAAAACGTCATCGCGAACAGGTTGCTTCAGACATGCTGGATCGCTGTAATTCCGATTCTACATTCATGGAACGCATTATAACTGGTGATGAGACCTGGGTCTATGAGTACGATATGCAAACAAGCCAGCAATCATCGGAATGGGTGGCAAAAAATGAGCCGAAACCGAAAAAACCACGCCAAAGCCGCTCGAAAATGAAGGTGATGCTCATTGTTTTCTTCGATATCCGTGGCGTGGTGCACTACGAATTCGTTCCAGAGGGTCAGACGGTAAACAAGGAGTATTACCTAGGCGTTATGAAACGTTTGCGTGAGCGTATCCGCAAGAAGCGGCCAAATTTGTGGGCGAACAACTCATGGATTTTGCATGACGATAACACGCCTTCTCACCGAGCTACGATTGTGACTGACTTTCTCGCCAAAAACTCAACAAACGTGCTTCAGCAACCACCGTATTCGCCGGATTTGGCTCCCTGCGACTTTTTCCTCTTCCCAAAACTAAAATTGCCCCTTCGTGGCACCCGTTTTGAGTCGATTGAAGCCATAAAACAAAATTCGGCGCGAGAGCTAAAGTCCATCCCGGAAAGCGCCTATAAAAAATGTTTCGATATTTGGAAGTGCCGTTGGCATAGATGTATTGGAGCAAATGGAACCTATTTTGAAGGCGACCCAATAAATTTTGACGATTAAATGTAAAAATGTTGTTTTAATTGAAAATTCCCGGTACTTTCCTGACAGAGTAGTATATATATATATATATATATATATATATATATATATATATATATATATATATATTACATATTTTTATATATATATATATATATATATTACATATTTATATATATATATATATATATATATATTACATATTTATATATATATATATATATATATATATATATATATATAAATATGTAAAGTCTGTCTAGAAGGTATCATTCGGAAAAAACAAAGCTCAATTGTAATTATTTAGTATATATTTTTAATTCTTCAATTAGTAAATTATAACAAAATATTCATCTTATTTACTTATACAATCTCCATTAAACTGTTAACACTTGACTAAACGTCGAGGTAAACCCGAAACTAGATCACCTCCATAATTTTCGTTACCACATTTAGTATATTTCTACTTTTTTGGTAGATTTTCGGCAAATCAGTCCAAAATTTAGTCGTCAACTTTTTATGGTAGATTTTTAGTAGATTTTACCTCCTGATGAAAATACTGAATAACGGCCCGACCACAGAGTCTGTGGTATGTGGACCACAGACCACAGAGTCTGTGATCTGCTCTGAGGTAGAGAGACAGAATAAACAACCACAGAAGTAATAATCAAGTCACTTGTCCTTTGCCTTTATCTGTCTTCTATTCTCTTGTGTGTTCTGTTACTTGCTAATAGACACTTTTTAAAACTTCAGCATCTTCATTTTTATTGAGATTAATCTCAGATTAGTTATATATTCATTGTTCGTTTTATATTTCTGTTATCATTTTTTCATATTCTGCAGCTGTTCCCATCAAGTAGAACAAACTTTTATTTCTTCTGTATTTGGTAGGTTAATGTGATGTACAACTCTGTAACGGTATGAAATTGTTGTAGATATAAGTTATCAATACACTTTTTACTATACAGAGAAGCGTAGCACCACGCTGAGATATTACTCCTCAAACCATTATTTTGTTGGGAAATTTGGAAATCTGCACTAATTTTTTAACGTTTCGAAAACCTTTTCTCTGCAAATATTCTACCTGTTTCCTTTTTTCTAGTTGCGACATTATTTCATAAATTGTATACCTGTTGACAATCAACAATATTTGACGAAGAGTGTTGCCCTGCAACTTTGGCCATAGCCCATTATCTACACAACCTATTTTATACATTACCTTTGTTATTAAAACTATAAAATTGCATAGGCCTACAAATTTTTTTCTCTCTTGATGCCGAGGATTTTTTAATTAATTTAACGCTTTACTTAAAGAACTTAATCCTAATATGTAACGAGTTTCTCTCCATAATTTCAACTCTTTTGGATGCATCATGTTATCTATCGATTTTTTCCAAATTGCTTATACGGTGTGTATCATAACTATTGGGACGTAGGCTATTAATAGAATATTTGGATCAAAATATCACGATAAGATCAAATAAGCCTCAATAAAATATTAATAAAATAATAGGAAAATGACTTTTTACTTGATAGAAGGAATATAACAAAATTAGGATATCAAAACAGATTCTTCTACAATTTTAATTTAAAAAAAAAATTATTCAAAAAACTTATAGAATTAAATATATGTCTTATAAGCCCAGCTTATATTAAAAGACGTATAAAATCAAAACTCAATATATAATATCGAATAGAATAAATACCATCAAATATAAATTGTCAATTAAAATTAATAAATAAATATTTGAAGGAGACAATTTTTTTTTCTGATCTTACAATTATGAAAACTAATTCCTTTTTAAAAATGCAAAACACTTCGCCCAAAATATATTATAATTTATTTGAAATATTTGAAAAATCTCTCAAAACATGACACAGAGGCATGCATAACTTTAGACCAGGAATATTATCTTATGTATTACTCCACCTATTCTTATAGTATGAATCATTCCTTATGAAGGAATGAAGTGGTAGTTTTTCGACGAAACTTGATAGCGATTTTGATTAGAAAATACTATGTTTAAATCATTTTCAAACAATAATGGTACTCTTGCTTAAACACGATAATTCAATATTTATAATTAATAAGGTCATTTCGAGTAGGGGTAAAAACAATTGGCCTCCCAGAAGCCCCGACCTAGTCCACTTGTCTATTTTGCATGGGGATGCCTTAAAAGTAAGGTATATGAGAATAATCCGACAAAGCTGACGCAATTGAAGCAAAACATCAGGTCAGAAATGGCAGCAATCTTCGCCAATCTTCGTTGATAACATCATCTTTTCGAAATAATTCTCCACTTTATATTGAAATAATTAACAATAATCTTTTTTTTTTAATTTTGAGTAGTTTTTGTTTTATTGAAGCAACAAATACTTGACTCTATTTTTGGACACCTTGTAGCTCTGAATTTCTCTGTTTGATATTTAAGATTAATTAATAAATACACCCTGTTTCATCTTGCATTAATATTCAATTGCTAGGTTAGCCTGAGGAACCTACGCGGTAGATGGATCAAGCCGCTAGGTGTATCAACCAATTGAATTGACCTACCGGTTCCATTGATCTAACGATTAAATGATCTACCGACTGGTAGATGTACACGTTCACTCAGTTTCTATCACCAGAATATATTGTAATATACACACATCTTCAAAAGTCTAGGGCCCCCTTGGTTTCTCACGAAATAAACAATCTATGTACTGGAAATGAGGTGAATATTTTTCTCTATTTCAACTGCAATATATTTGATAGAAAATCTTTGTTTGTTACTCTTTGCTTTATACAGGATGAGACAAAATAGGAAAAATGAGAAAACATTCTAATTTAGCGATTAACTTCCTGGGCGAAATTGAGTCGCTCTAGTCTGTCTGGACCAAACCCTTTCTCGTCGACTATCACTCTGTCACTGAATTGTGACTTGTCTGAAAAAAGTACATTGCACCATTGTGGTAAAAGCCAGTCTTGGCGGTTCTGCCCATTGCCGTTGGGTAGCTCTATGTCCAAATGGCAGCCGAGGTACTCTTATAGGTTTTCTTACCCTTAAATTTGAGGAATGCAACCGTCTCCTCATGGTACTGGTTGAGACTACCCGTCTATAGGTCCTCAAAAAATGACTTCGTGGGGCTGTTACAGATACCGTTCAATTCCTTCGAGTAAAATTTGCGATATAATGTTCTTCCCTTGCAGATATTATTCTGGGTCGACCAGGCACTGGAATCCGGGCAACGCTGCCGGTTTCCAGGAAAAGAGCCACTATGCGCCTTACTGAAATCCGTGGAATAATCAAACGTTGCGCCATCTGGTGGTTCGAGAAAGCTTCTTGATGTAGGGCTACTATTCTTGCCTTGCCTTGTATAATCCTGATACTCCTAGATCTTCTGTGAAGATCTCTCAGAAGCGAGTTAGGATTTCAGTTGTGTTCTGGGTAGGCTTTGTTATTGCGATCTTATGCCACTTTAGGTCACAGCACTGTTATTTTTGAACCAAACAGTGAAATGGTGGCTGAAACCATCCAAGTAGAAAATTTCTTTCCTACCTGAACAAGATTTGAGCCTTTCGGTTCCCAGCCTAATGCTCTAATCACCAAGCTATCGACACTCATCATCATATGGATCTCTTCAGTAAATGAAGACATCTATTATGAGGCGTAACAAAAACGAATCATGATATATCGTAAACACCGGCGAATCGTTTCGGAATTGGCCGATTCCAAGCGGCAATTCGGTGCCTGTTCGGACCTGTAACGCGGCCTCATCGCCTGCTCCTGCTCCTTCTTTTTCGCCAGGACGATAGCATCTACCGCTTGCAATATTCATCATCACGCCAGCGAGCTTGGAACTAATTGGGAGATACACGAAAAACGGAATTATTCAGGGCCCCGGCGGATGCATTCCTGATTCATGGCTATAGCTGATTATGCGAAGACGATCGAATTTGCATTCGAATATTTCGCGTCTAGTGATGGCTGCCGGTTGTCGATTCGACTGTCGCGGTGCGTCTAACGAACGTTTCGGCAATTTTGGTCGATTGAGGAAGTGAAGAAATCTTCGATAGGTTTTAAGGTTGGTCAAGAAAAATGGTGCCATTTTATTATATATCATAAGGCTGTTCGGAAAGTAACTTCCTGACAGAGAATTTAATTGTATTTTTTCGAACCCAACTTCACACTTAAGCAGCATAATTTGTTGGTTTTGTTGAAGCAAGATCAAACAGCAACTATCTTAAAAATCCGACGACCTCTGGCCCAATAGTTTGAAAGTCGCCCGAGAGCATAAACCTTTAGTTTAACACGTATTGCATAGAAACTTTGATGTCATTCTGGTTCGTTATTGCACATACATCAACAAGCAGTTCAAACGGTGTCAACTAAGGAGTAACGGCCTGGAAGGTTCTACTGTGCATTTAATGGGACTGAAGAGAAATAATTTATTATGAGTTGCTTCCATATGGCCAAAGACTAAATTAGGATCTTTGCTATCGACAACTGGACCGCTTGATGCTAGCAATTGACCAGAAATGTCAGAAATGACCAAGGGAAGAGGTGTTTCGTTGGGGCAACGCCAGACCACACCCAGTGACTCGTCAAAAACTCGCATCAACATGCTCCTGGTACGGCATATGCGTACGCTGCTGTCGCTTTCCTGTGTGGTTCACTTCCAACATCAAACGTAACATCCGTATAAAGAATTTCTACCGTTCGAGATGGCTGCTAACCCGAAATCTTAAATATCATATAGAGTTTATTCGTTTGCGTACACTCATCAAGTCAGAGATGTATTCAGCATATGATAGTTACTTGGCTGATATTCAAGGAATAATAAAATTGGACCCTTCTATATTTTGGAAGTTCATTGTCAGAAGAAGAAAGAAGCCAGAATACCCGGCGTAATGTGCAGTAACGGTTCTTCCCATGAGAATCCTCAGAATGTTGTCAACATGTTGATGCCTCATCGGAATATGAGAGTAATGCAACAACCTTTACTCAACTCCCGCCTGTTCTTGTGCCCATTACCTCTGAGAATGAAATAAGGTCAATCATGTCCAAATTTCCAAACGAGGCTACAGCTGGTCATGATTGCATCATATGTCATAAGGGATTATAGTGTCGTGCTTGCTAAGCCCCTATATTATATTGTTAGTTTAAGTATGAAAACATGTATCTTCCCTAAGAAATGGAAGAGAGCTCGTGTGGTCTCTGTATTCAAGAAGGCTCCCAGATTGGAAATTATAGACCAATTTCGATGTTGTCCAATTTTGCGAAGGTTTATCAGGAGCTGTTATATGAGATATGTATTTCAGAGCCAATTCATATTTTTCCATGGAGCAGCACGGTTTTGTTAGAGCAAGATCTACGGTTACTAACTTGGCAACGATCGCAGAGTATACTACGGAAATTTTGGATCCGACTGAACCAGTAGCGTCAAATTTGGAAACCAGTTGCAAACATAAGCAGCGGATACATTTTTTCTAGGATATCGTTCGTTAAATGAAGCCGCTGTTGTCCGCACAGAGTCGTCATTTCTAAGAAATAATTTTATAATTGCCGTGACATTTCGTTGGCAAATCCAATCGATTAGTATAGTCTGCCTCCTTCAATTCTTGAACCAATAGAATTTTATAGACTTTTTGATACAAATCTTTCTTTCAAATCAAATGCAAGGACGATTTTTTGATGTTTAACGACTGGCCTCGCTTTCGGATGGTTAAAGACGGATTTTGACGAATTGACGCTTCCACCTTTCAAATCGTTTCTCCGTCGTTCAAATTTTACCGTCGCATCTGCATTCTCGAACATCTGGATCCATTTTCAAATGCTGTCGTCACTTGGTGCATGGCGTGTACGATATTCTGCCCGATACAAACGTTGAGAAGCCACTATTGAATCACTGCTGCGATAAGGAAGGTTCTACTGTGGATTTCGGGGGAATAAAAAGGAATAATTTATTATCAGATGCTTCCATATGACCAAACACTTAATAATAATATATACTAACTGATAATGAAACTGCAACACCCAGAAGGTCTCTTCTCTCTCTCTCTCTCTCTCTCTCTTTCTCTCTCTCTCTCTCTCTCTCTCTCTCTCTCTCTCTCTCTCTCTCTCTCTCTCTCTCTCTCTCTCTTTCTCTCTCTCTCTCTCTCTCTCTCTCTCTCTTTTTTTACCACAATTCCTTCACTAATTGATCAAAAGGAACTTCGTTCCATCCGGGTGTCCCTTGACACACCTTTCAATTTTTTTTTATAAAATAAATGATATTTGCGTATGCAACTAAGAGCCGTAGGTTGCCGACCCCTGCCATAGAAGTGTGAAAAGTCTGAATTGCAAAGAACCGTTTTCCTCAATAAAGAAGAGGACCATAGACATAATGACTTTCCTATTATGGCCGCTCGAAAGAACTCCCAGATTTAATCGGAAGACAACAGCATGAAGGCAATTCGCAAGAAGTGATCCCCGTAACCAGAATGGGATTAACATGATCAACGGTTATGTGTCGCAAACGTCGAACTTTGGCCGGCTTCTGGGTCGGGACGAAGGAGGAAATGGTTCTTTGAGCACGACATTCCGCTGAAAGCGCGTGCAGCTCGTGCTAGACCATTGTTATCGGGCGAGGATCGGGCTTGGCTATCGTGGGACAGCGCCGCCGTGCCCCCAGAACGCTGCATGATTTCGACGGTGCAAAGCGAGTGCACCTATCGGAAAAATCGTTGCGGGATCAGGATTGGATTTGCAATGTTAATTCTGTCATTTTTAAAGTTGCTTGGGACAGAGGTTGAGGTTGTAGGAGAAGACTGGTGCCTGAGATGCCTTACTGCGCATAACCAGGGTTGGAATCGTCGTTCTATCCGGTTTTCAAGCGAGAACAACAAATGATAGTTTTAGGGAAAAATCCATTGTTTTTCCGTGAATTTCAAGTCTTTATTCAACATGTTTAAGTCTTGGTCCTTATCTAGAAATCGTTTTTCACAATATTCTCTTGATGTCACTCAGGAAGTTTTGCAATGCGACAAAAATATGGTAATCTCTTGGTAACAGGTCCAGACTATACGGTGGAAGCACAACACTGAGTCACAACAGACGTGTGTGGCCTGAGGTTGTCCTAATGGAACACAACACCTCTCCTATTGTTTAATTCTGGCTGTTTCTGGTCAATTGATAGCTTCAAACGGTCCAGTTGTTGACAGCAGAAATATACTAACTGACAAAGAAACTGCAACACCTAGTTATGTTATTTATGGCGAGCGGGCGTCTGTCCACCCTACCACTGCGTCCACGTGGACTATTGTGATTCATCCCTAATTTATATCTCCCCTACGAGATTCAGTTTTTGTATAAAACGGATAATCTTGTTCAGGGGTAATTTTTTCAGTTCGCTGTGGACTATAAAAGCCTGGCCAAAGACCTCGAATCTGATGCGACTCACCGCTGGGCACTCTGAGACGATGTGCATGGCTGTTTCAGTGTCCTCAAGACACATTCATCGTCTTCAGCCAGACCTTTTTTGTGCAAATGCGCTTTCAGTCTGCAGTGACCTGTCATAATTCCGACAAGTGTTCTTGGTTTGGCCCTATCCAGACCTAGCGCTTGGTTCGTCATCTTTTTGTTCGAAGCTGTTCCAAAGAACAACTTCGAATGTTTCAGGCCAGAATGGCTCCGCCAGAAAGATTCTAGTCTTGGGTTTATTCTACCTGTTATCGCCTCGTTAGCCACGTCATGTGGTATTCCCAGGAATGGTTCCGGTCCTACCAGAGGCAGCGCAGCTCCAGCAAACGGCAGCCGATCTGCCTCCTCGTTACCCAAATAGTTTGAGTGGCTCGGTATCCAAACCAGAGTGACTCCGTTATACATACCGAGCCTGTTTAAAGCCGCGCGGCAACTCCAGACTGTTCTTGAGGTACAAGAGCTGGAATCCAAAGCTTTTAGTACTGACTGACTATCAGTAAATATTTTGATTTTACCGTAGTAGATTTGCCGTTTTGTCAGCAGTTCTGCCGCGGTCTCAATGGCAAATAGTTCTGCCTGGAATATCATTTGATTCGAGACTCAATGAGATGTTAATTCTCGGTTTGCTCCCATAGACTCCCGCTCCAGCTCCGTTCGCCGTTCGCGAGCCGTCTGTGAACAAGCCAAGGTCGGTTCTCAATAGAACCTCAGCATGCTGGGTCCATTCGTCCCGGCTGAGGACGATTACATTGAAATTCCGTTCTTGGCTCGTGATTTTTGACATTAGATTCGAGGGCATCGATAGGATACTGTTCGTTAAAAACTCGTCCAGCAATCTTGAGCCTCCCATCACTATTGCTACAGCGCCATACACTATCCGTTATCTTATTACCATAGTGTATAGCCAGTACATCTGCCAGGGCTTTAAGCCCCATGTTTTACCACAGATCAGATCAGAAACCCATTCAGGCTTTATGACACACTTTATCTAGGTGTGCACTCCAGCTGAGGGTCTTGTCCAGGACTATTCCCAGGTATTTTGCCTCAAATGAGAATTGTATTATTTCACCACGGATAGTCGGCGGTTCTAAACCATTCAACTTCTGTTTTTTAGTGAATGGTACTATAACTACCTTTTGCGGGTTGAGAGACATGTCTTCTCTTATACACCATTGGTCAATAGTGTTCAGTATCTCTTGAAGGACGGCCGATATCGTCACCTCCGATTTACCTTTCACTATGATTGCCAGGTCATCAGCAAATGCTTGAACGTCGACTCCCCACAGCGAAATGATCGCTAGCAGGTCATCAACGAGAAGGGTCCACAGTAAGGGTGAGAGAATACCTCCCTGCGGACAGCCCTTCGCAGCCTTGAACTCGAAGACCTCATCCTGGTATGAGGTCGTTAGTGTTCTGCCGCATAGCATTGCCTGTATCCATCTACAGATTAGCGGGTCGATTCCTCTCGCAGCGATAGCCCCAGCGAGAGAAGCCGGCAGCGTATTGTTAAAAGCACCTTCAATGTCCAGAAACGCTGTTAGTGCTATCTCTCGATTATCGAGAGATTGGTTTAATTTTCCGACCAGATTATGTAATGCAAGTTCTGCCGATTTGCCAGTCTGGTAGGCGTATTGATGAGGGCTAGGAGGACTGTCAATTAGCACCTTCCCCCTGATATGGATATCAATCACCTTTTCCAGACTCTTCAGCAGGAACGATGTCAAGCTTATTAGTCTGAACGAAGAGGGGTTCCGGTTCTGCTCGTCCCACCTTTGGTATATATACCACTTTAGTTAGTGTCCAGCTTGTAGGGATAACTCCCCAAGACAGACTTGTTCTAAATAATTTTAGCAGAGCAACACCTAGTAGGAGCTGTTTAAATTTTAAATTTTTTAATTTTTTGCAATAGCACATCATACCATAACACCTACTATCCGGTGTACATGACGATCAATATCAAACTGATGTTCACGTCTTTCTCCCCGACGTCGTCTAACCCTTATTCGGCCATCATGTGCACCCCAGGAGAATCGAGATTCATCAGAAAAGACGACCTGATGCCATTCCATATTCCAAGGTTGACGTTCTCTGTACCACTGTAATCGTTGTCGGCGATGCTCAACCGTCAGAGGTAACACAAGATGGGGTTGATAATGCTGCAGTCAAAAAGACCTTATGCGACGGTAGGAGACAGTATTTTATTTCCACAAAAAGAACAATGTAATACATGAAGAAGCCACATCGTGGTGTAACAATCGTTGTAGTAGTACAAACATTTTAGTGGAAATAAATTACTGTCTTCGATATATTTTTTCAATTAAAATGAGTTTCCACCAAGTGAAGACCGAATCAATCAAATATTTAAAGAACACTTGCTTCATCGGCATAAAAATATCACTGATATCATGACCGGCACCACATTCTAGGTAGGTTCCAACAAATACGACTCCCACACGTTCAAGCAATGTACCATAGTCGACTAAGGTCAAACAAACACGCACAATTTTTTCACAATGAGCACTGTCAAGGTCGGAGATAATGTTATAGAACAGTATGTCGTCAGTAACAACTCCCCTGCGTACCTGGTGATGATAAAGAAATCCAGTGCGATTAATATCGTTCGACATCCACTTGGCAACACTCGACCGCTGGGACTTAGATCCGGCTTGGCAAGACGCTCAATCCGCGGCCACTCTCGAACGTCCGGTATAATTTATAAATCTCATGTCTTTCTGAGTTGCATAATCTATGACGCGGCTGCTATAATTATTATTTTTCTAGGAAATTATAATGATAAACCATGAAATAATTTTTATCGTGTGCATGGGAAAAGTGACTGAAATCGGAAATCGCCAAGCGATTAAGAACGTTGCTTATGAAGTTGCTTCATTTCGGATGCAGTTCATCACTTTCGAATGCGCTAAAAAACATCTTTAGTGGCTGCTTTTTCGAGTAACTGTAACGATATATTCATCAAATTTTCAATAAAGTTACTGAATTGTTTCAGCCGTTACTATTTGGTAGTTGATCATAATTAAAACAAATTGTAGAAATTACTATGTTTTACTACCAATAAAAAATATATTTTACACATTTTCTTGTGACTCAAGTTTCGGGAAATGAACTATCCCATCATCAGACAACTGAAGACCTAACAGTGGTACAGAGGTATTCAAACAAAAGTGATAAATATTTTGAATATTTCAACAGATTCTAGGTAACACCTAATAGTGGTACAGAGGTTAACAATCGGAACGTGATAAAAAACCGGGTTAAAAAAGAGGGGCCTTCTAACAGATATCGGAATGTCGGCAATCGACAAAGAAGGTTGTTAAACAGATGGTACCCATTTAAATATCTCAAATAATGTTTGGGGTTACATAGCTCCGTACAGTCATTCATTATTTTTACATTATTTTGTTGTATATCTCAAATATTTGGATTTATAGCTTCTTATAGTCATTCATTATTTTTTACATTATTTTCATTGTGAACGAATTTGAAAATTTCAATAATCCAGTAATGTAAAAATAATGAATGACTGTACGGAGCTATGTAACCCCAAAAATTATTTGAGATATTTAAATGGGTACCATCTGTTTAACAACCTTCTTTGTCGCTTGCCGACATTCCGATCTCTGTTAGAAGGCCCCTCTTTTTTAACCCGGTTTTTTATCACGTTCCGATTGTAAACCTCTTTACCACTATAGGTGTTACCTAGAATCTGTTGAAATATTCAAAATATTTATCACTTTTGTTTAAATACCACTGTACCACTGTTAGGTCTTCAGTTGTCTGATGTCAAATCACAGTTATTCCTATCGAAAGTTCTATTACTCTAAAAAAAAACACATGATATATGATAATTTTTGATGAATCATCTAATTTGTAGATGAAAAGTGTAGACTGACCAACATGGATAGGTGTTTCAAAGTCTATTCTGAAAAGGTGCTATATTTTTTAATTTATATCGAGCATTTTTGTGGTGGAATTTTCTATTCGTAAATTCATATGAAACAGCTGTTCTATATTCTCCTTCATGTTTTTGAGTTCTGATGGTTGTGAAATGATTGAGATTTATGTATGTCTACTTGAATAGAAACATTGTTCATAAGACATTTCGATCTAATCCCTTTGACTATTTAAAAAAAATTCAATCGAATTTTGTAGTGGTTTCATTCAACTGTTGTGTTTTAATATTTGACAACAAATGGGTTCGCCCCTCCCTTTGTTTGTGTAATAATAATAATAACAAAGTAGCTTCCTTATTTCATTTGAAATTAACTGTTACAAAGTAAAGGACTGCTACATCCAATGTAATTATTGTCATACCTTCAAAGATTAGGTAATAAAATTATCATTTCAATTTCTGCATTTAATTTGATGAGAGGATAATAATTCATTTGGTTCATTTGCCGATACAGAAGTAATAGCATGGAAGTCAAATCTTGGTGACATTAAATTTCTGCTTGTCTCTTGGACATAACTGTAATCACTGATGCAACTACGAACTCATTTGAGCCTTCTTGGAAATTCCAAATGACTAATACTTAAATGAGGAATTACTCCTTGAAATGTTCTTAACCGTCAACTCAAACCAGTAAAAAAAGTTGATTCTAATATTTGGCTCATTTAGCAGTCAGTAAGGCAAACAACACTATATTCGTCCATTGGCGGCGAATGAATGGTAATATGATGACACCTAAAAGAATTGTATAAAATAGCCACATGGAAAATTTTGCATAAAGATCTTGGTCTACACCCATACAAGATCCAATTGGTTCAAGAACTAAAGCCACTTGATCAATATAAGCATTGTTTGTTTGCTGATTAGGCCCTAAAACAGCTAAAAATTGTGTTTAGTGATGAAACCGAAACCACTTAAATATAATATTACCAATTGTTTATTTTATTATTATTCGTTGTTGTTTTGTTCAATTTCTTTTGTTTAATAATGTTACATGAAAAAAAGTTTGTCCGAGGTTTTTCTTATCACCCTGTATTTTTCTTTCACTTCCAGGTGTGAAGTCCTATTACTACAGTGGATGAAGGGTCAAATTTAGTTTGACACCATAATAATATTTAAAATTTCATATGAGATTGAAAGGTCAAATTGGAAAAACTCCAAAAATCCCGAAAACCTAGGTATCAAAATTCCAGGACTTGAGGGTCATCATTTTGCCGTGAATTATCGGGACACTTCTTGTACAGTGTACTTAAATAATTTCGCGCAGATTCCGAAATGCAGATGCATTAATCCGCCGAGGAAAAAGCGAGTCAAACTGGAGGAATTGGAAATATCTTGGAAACTACGTGCACAAAATTCATTACCTATGGATCAAATTGACGCCAAATGAGTAAAATTTAACAACAGAAGGAAAATTTTAGATTTCATATATGATTCACAGGTCAAATTGAAAAAACTGAAAAATCTAGAAAACTAAACGGGCATAAAATTCATAACAAAACGGTATAAATTGACACAAACTAAGCACAATTTGAGCAGAGAAAAAATTTTTAAAAATTCCATACGTCAAGTTGGTGACTCACTAGAAAAACAAATAATATGTTGATCAATATGAAAGTTTGCTGTATGCGGAACAAATTGGCACAAAAGAACCATCACATATACATAGGTATCAAAAATCCAGGACTTGACGGATATAATTTTGCCGTGAAATATCGGGACAATTCTTGTACCGTGTACTCAAATAATTTCGTGTAGATTCCGAAATGCAAATGCATAAATCCGCCGAGAAAGAGCGAGTCAAACTGGAGAAATGGGAAATGCCACGAAAACCACGTGCACGAAATTCATTACCTACGGAACAAATTGACACCAAATGAGTACAATTTGAGTACAGAAGGAAAATTCGAAATTTCATTCGTGATATACAGGTCAAATTGGAAAAACCCGAAAAATCTCGAAAACCAAACGGGCATAAAATTCATAACAAACATATGGTATAAAGTGGCACAAAATAAGCACAATTCGAACAGAGAAAAGAATTTTAAAAATTCCATACGTCAAGTTGGTGACTCACTAGAGAAACAAGTAATATGTTGATCAATATGAAAATTTGCTGTATGCGGAACAAATTAGTACAAATTAACCATCATATTTACATAGGTATCAAAAATCCAGGACTGGACGGATATAAGTTTGCCATGAAATATCTCGACACTTCTTCTTGTGTACTAAAATAATTTCGCGCAGATTCTAAAATGCAGATGCATAAATTTGCCGAGAAAAAAGCCAGTCAAACTGGAGAAATGGGTAATACCACGATAACAACGTGCAAAAAATTCATTACATGCGGAACAAATTGACATCAAATTAGTACAATTTAAAAACAGAAAGGAAATTTTATTTGTGATTCACAGGTCAAATTGGAAAACCCGAAAAATCTCGAAAACTAAATGGGCACAAAATTCATAACATACGGTATAAATTGGCACATAATAAGCACAATTTGAGCAGAGGAAAGAATTTTAAAAATTCCATAAGTCAAGTTGGTGACTCACTAGAAAAACAAGTAATATGTTGATGAACATGAAAATTTGCTGTATGCGGTACAAATTGACACAAAATAACCATCACATTTACATAGGTATCAAAAATCCAGGACATGACGGATATAAGCTTGTCGTGAAATATCGGGACACTTCTTGTACCGTGTAAAATTATTTAGCGCAGATTCCGAAATGCAGATGCATAAATCCGCCAAGAAAAAAGCGGGGTCAAACTGGAGAAACGGAAAGTGTCACGAAAACTACGTGCACAAAATTCATTATCTACGGAACAAATTGACACCAAATGAGTACAATTTGACAACGGAAGGAAAATTATAAATTTTATGTGATTCACAGGTCAAATTGAAAAAACCTGAAAAATCCCGAAAACTGAACGGGCACAAAATTCATTACATAAGGTATAAATTCGCACAAAATAAACACAATTTGAACAGAGAAAAAAAAATTAAAACTCCATACGTCAAGGCTGTGCCTCACTAGAAATATGTTGAGCAATATAAAATTTGTTGTATGCGGAACAAATTGGCACAAAATAACCATCACATTTACATGGGTATCAAAATTCCAGGACTTGACGGACATAAGTTTGCCGTGAAATATCGGGTGATAAAGCGGGTCAAGCTGGAAAAACGGGAACTGTCACGAAAACTACATGCACAAAATTCATTACCTACGGAACAAATTGACACCAAATCAGTTCAATTTAACAACGGAAGGAAAATTCGTAATCTCATGCGATTCACAGGTCAAATTAGAAAAACAGGAAAATCCTGAAAACTGAACCGACACAAAATTAATTATATACGGTATAAATTCGCACAAAATAAGTACAATTTCAACAGAGAAAAAAATTTTAAAACTCAATACGTCAAGGCTGTGACTCACTAGAAAAACATGTAATGTGTTGATCAATATGAAAATTTTTTTTTTGTATGCGGAACAAATTGGCACAAAATAACCATAAAAAAATTCATTACCTACGGAACAAATTGACACCAAATGAGTACAATTTAACAACGGAAGGAAAATTCGAAATTTCATATGTGATTCACAGGTCAAATGGGAAAAACCCGAAAAACTGAACGGGCGCCAAAACTCATAACATACGGGAAGTATTTGCACAAATGCCGATTTGACCGATGAAGAAAATTTCAGAAAGTCGAGCTGGTGACTCACTAGAAAGACTCGAAATATGTAGATTAATATGAAAGTTTGTTATATGCGGGAACAAATTGGCACGAAATAACCATAACATCTACATAGGTATCAAAATTCCAGGACTTGACGGACATAAGTTTGCGGTAAAATATCAGAACACCTCTTGTACCGTTTGCTAAAATAATTTCGCCCAAATCCCGAAATGCAGATGCATAAATCCGCTGAGAAAAAAGCGAGTCAAACTAAAAAATGGGTCATACCACGAAAACTACGTGCACAAAATTCATTACCTACGGAACAAATTGACACACAATGAGTACAATTTAACAGCAGAAGGAAAATTCGAAATTTCATGCGTGATTCACAGGTCAAATTGGAAAAACCCGAAAAACTGAACGGGCGCCAAAACTCATAACATACGGGATGTATTTGCACAAATGCCGATTTGACCGATGAAGAAAATTGCAGAAAGTCGAGTTGGTGACTCACTAGAAAGAAATATGTAGATTAATATGAAAGTTTGTTATATGCGGGAACAAATTGGCACGAAATAAGCATAACATCTACATAGGTATCAAAATTCCAGGACTTGACGGACATAAGTTTGCGGTAAAATATCGGAACACCTCTTGTACCGTGTGCTTAAATAATTTCGCGCAAATCCCGAAATGCAGATGCATAAATCCGCCGAGAAAAAAGCGACCCGTCGAAATGAGTTTAATAATTAGTGCAGAGCCAGAACGTTCGGAAGTGAAGCAGTTGCAGAAAAGTTACGACATCGTCCAGACGTCCACGAGCAGGAAAAGCAGCGTCTAATAGAATTGCGTGTGCAAGCGGGGGAAGGGGGACACGCGGGGGCGAACGACGGCGCGATGCGGCCAGAGTTTGCGACTAACACCGTCTCGATCGTCAGACAGTTCGCCGGCAACCACGGTGGCGGCGTCGCAGGCTCACGTCACACACACAGACCGAACTCGCAAACTCCTAAACCAAAACAAGCAACAGTGGTACACGCAGAACGAGGAAGATTGCCCGCATCCGGACTCTAAATAAAGCACAATTCGCACCTACGGCTCAGTGAAAGGTCAGCCCCGACTTGCATAACACTAACGGACGGTTCGCCGACGAAGAATCACGCGAAAACGCCGCTTCCGGTTCGCAATTTCGGCGGTTATACACGCTTCCGTATGGGAACGCGGCTGTCTGGTACACTCTTGATCCCATTACGCTGATGCCGTCTGGCCGAAATTATATCATCTACGTATGAACCTAGGACAACAGTTTAGAGCTTGCCACCGTACCGCCTACCTTGATGTATTTCGCTCTCAGTCCCGTCTGCCTCTAGTTTAGATAACCGGAGCCAGTGATCAAAACCGATCTTTATCACTCATGATTTTGTGACGATCCACTTGTGTTTTTTGTGTTGGTGTGCTTGTACATTTCTCCGCAGTATCGAGACTGGCCGCAGATTGCGCTACTACGCACTGTATAATCAATGACAGAAAGGTATTGTTAACTCTTTTTTTACCACTCTTCGCCAATTTTAGACTCATGGGGCCACCTGACCACCTTCGAACTTCGGCTATGAATAATAATCGTTGCGAATTTCAATACTGGCTAGGGTTCACCTTGAAAATTCTACGCCAGTTTAAATTTTGTCCGCATCATTGCTTAACGCGACTATTTTTAAGTTTAATGCTTCCTAATGGCTAAACTCCGTTCTAACTTTTATACTACATGCCTCATGGCGGTCTTAACTTATTCGCCTTCTAGAAAAAACACGCACAAATCATCAAGGTTGAAGTTTTCCTTTGACGTTATGCAATTGTTTATGTTCAACGGAGAAGTGTTTAAATTGTTACCCTCACTCGTTTCTTCGTCAACTTTGCCAAATTTTCGATTGAATATTCCTTTATCAGATGTTGCTTCAACTGTCAATGCGTTTAATTTTTCAGCATTCAACAAGAACGGAAAATAAGGTATAAAGCAATTATCCCTTCAATCCTTATCGAATTGATGATTTCCATATTTCTTAAGCATATTGCATTAAATTCTTATTGAACAGAAGAATAAATTGCGTGTTTTCGAGTTGATTGAATGATTTATAATAAAAGTGACGTTTTCCAGTATTTCCTGTCATTTTATTGGTAAGATATTCTTCTGGTCACCGTCAGCATGAAATGTACTTTGAAAAATGAGTTTATCAGTTAAAAATAAAAAATTTGAGAATATTCAAACACTTGATAACGTTTATATGAAACACTGTAAATTTCCATGTTTATATTTCATAATAAATATAACTTTCTCATAAATTATATTCGTCTAAATATCAATTGAATATTTGAAATATTTTCAAGTGTCAATGCGTTTTTGTATCATTCAAAATTAATGAGAAATTTTATATGAACAAATTATTCTTTCAATTCCCATTGAATAATGTACCTGACTCTTGGTCCGATTAATGATTTCTTTATTACCTTAGCATACTTTAGATCATGAGGGTAATATCAAAATTCATTTAATTAAACGACACGAAATATGATATGCATATTATATTGAACTCTTTCATTAAAGTGAATAATATATTGCTGTGTTTCTATGAGTTGACTGAATGAATCATTATAAATATGAAGTTTAAATTCTAACGATCACATGGTATATCGCAAAATACATTTTCGGTTATTTTATTGGTTCGATATCCTTCTGCATGATGAAATATACATTGGAAATATTTGTTTATTAGTTAGTTAAGCCAACGATGTTTACAATGTATGACTTATGTGGAAAAAAATTGAGAATGGAGATGCACTAAAACCACAGAATAATATGTATACGAAATACTGATTTCTTTCAAATTTTCATGTTTATTTTTTAGAGCAATTGGTTCATTAACAATATAACTCCTTTCAATATGAGTTCACAAGAATATCTTCATTTACATTGTTTGCCTAATTTTCAACTAAATTTTTTATATGGTATTGCTTCACAAGATATTGCTTCGACAGTCAATTTGTTTAATTTTCTTATATTCAACAAGAACGGGAAATTAGGTATGAATAAATTATCCTTTCGGTTCTCACAGAAAGATGTACCTGTTTTACTCTTTGTCGATTTTGTTGATTTCTTTATTATTAATGCATGCCGTATTAGATTCTCGTTGTACTTAATAAAGAATTGCACAGTTATGGGTTGTGAATGAAATGAAATATAATAAATTTGAAATTTTCCAGGTTTTCCGGTCATTTTATTGGTTGCATATTCCCCTGATTACTGTCAGAATGAAATATACCTTGGAAAATTGAGTTTTTTAGTTAAGTCGACAATCTTTTTACGGTATATAATCCATATGGAAAAAAATTGTAAAAAATTGAACACTAAAACCAGATGATTAATTATATACGAAAAACTGATATACAAATTTTAATATTTATATTTTATAACAAATGATAACTTTCTCGTAAATTATATTCTTCTTAATTTCAAGTGAATATATGAAATATTGTCAGCTGTCAATGTTTTCAAATTTTAGCCGATTCAAAAAGAACAGGAAATTAGGTATAAATTATCCATTTAGTCGTTATGGAATTGATTATTTCTTTACTGTTAACGCATATTGCATTAAAATATCATTAAACATAATAGTAAATTGCGTTTCGATGAATTGGTTGAAAGAATCATACTAAATACGGAATATTTCAGTATTTCCAGTCATTTTATTGGTTGGATATTCTCTAGCTCCCTGTCAGTATGAAATATACATTGGAAAATTGAGTTTATTGGTTAAAACTACAATCTTTTAATGGTTTATAATCCATATGGAAAAATGTGTGAAAATTCAAACAGTAAAAACACATGATGAAGGTTATACGAAATACTAATATTATTAATATTTCAGTGTTTTTATCTTATAACAAATGATAACTTTCTCGTGAATTATATTCGTCTAAATTTTAATTGAAAGGTTTTCAATTGTCAATTTGTTCAATTTTTCACCATTCAACATGAGCGGGAAATTAGGTATAAATTAATTTATCGTTTCAGTCCTTATAGAATTGATGATTTCCTTATTATTTATGTATATTGCATCAAATTCTTATTGAACATAGTGTTCCTATGGGTTGATTTAATATGATAAAGTTTGTAAGAACTAATTATATTATTAAAATTTCAATATCTGAAAATATTAGGATTATTTCCGGTCATTTCATTGATGGGATATATTTCTACGTACTGTCAGTATAAAATATTGAAAAAATTTGTTCATGTTCATTTTTCATAACAATAAGTTAACTTCTTCCAATGCGGTACGTTTGGAATAAATGGCTCAAAAATATGTTTTTCATAAACTATGTTCAATACATTTTCGTTTGAATATTTAAAATTTAATAAACTGACCATGCGTTTAATTTTGTCTTCCCCAAAAAATGAAAATTTATCTATACGTAAATTATTCTTTCCATTCTTATTTAATTATGAACCTGTTTCATTTTTCGTCGGAATGATGATTTCTTCATTACTAAAGCATTATTTAGATAATTAAAATAAATATCAATACTCAATGTATTTTGAGGTACGAAAATATAGAATTTGATATGCACATTACATTTAATAGTTATTGAAGAGAATAATAATTAACTTGGTTTCTATGGTTGGATTGAATGAATCATTTCAAATATCAAGATTCTGTTTCAATGATCACGTTGAGTATTGCAAAATATGTCGATTATTTCCGGTCTTTCCATTAAATGGATATCCTTCTGCGAAACATACATTGAAAAAATGAGTTCATTTGTTAAATCAACAATATTTTCACGGCATAGGATCCGAAAAAAATTTTGAGTGAATAAAAACACTAAAATCACATAATAATATTGTTTTCATGTTCATTTTTCATAACTAATTATTCATAATTTATTCCAGTGCAGTACATTTAAAATAAATGTTTCCAAATGTTTAATTTAATCAGTGTTTACTTAATGAAGATTCATATTTAATAAGGTTATTCTGATTTTCACAAATTTTTAGTGAAAATTAGAATAATATTATTTAAATATTTTCATCTTATAAATACCTTCTTCATTAATTATGTTCGCCTTATTTTGAATTAAATATTTAAATTGTTATTAAGTATCACTTTCATTTGGAGTAAATGTCTTTATTTCGAAAATATCTTTTTCTTAAACTATATAAGCCTGATTTTGAATAAAAAAATCTTATTAACTTTCAATGCATTCAAATGGCCTAATACAATATAACTTCTTCCAATGCAGTATATTTGAAATGAATGTCTTCATCTCAAAAATATCTTCTTCTTAGACTATAATATATTATGTTTGACAAAATTTCAATTAAACATTTAAAATGTTTTTAACTCTCAATGCGTTCAATTTTATAGTATTCACAAACATTAAATTTTGTAGAAATCAATTATTTTTTCAGTTTATATTCAATGATGTACCTATTTCACTCTTGGTCCGATTCATAATTTTTTTATCCCTTTATCTAAGATAATTAAGGGCATCGTGAAATTTCAATAAATGAAGATGTAGGGAAATATAAAATGTGGTATGCATATTACTTTAAATTCTTATTGAAGAGAAAAATAAATTTCAGAGTTTCTATGTGTTGATTGAATTAAGACGAAGTTTGTTTTTCAATGATCTCATGAAATGTCGCTAAATATTTTATATGGGAAAAATAAATCCATTGATCTTTCTGTAGATGGCTGTCGTGATCGATATCTCGGAAAAAATGAAGATTTGAATATCACAATATATTTAATCTGTTAGTCTCCTATTATTTTAATTTCAAAAAATTTTATTGCAAAACTTTTTCTTTTTTAGGAATAAAATTAATGTCTTATAAGCACAGCTCATATTTTAAAAAACGAATTTTATTGTGAGTCAATACTTGATAGAAGTAAAATTCAAATGACTTTATCTTCAGAATTATATATTCTAAATTCTACATTATATATTGAAACTATATACAAAAACTATCAAATTGATATCCTTATATATATAATCAATATAAAATATATTTCAACGTCTCGGAAAAAACCTTTTTACATCCCGACTTGAAATGTATTAACAAAAACTATATAAGTATTATATTAACATACGAATACAAGAAAATCCACTCTTCCAAAATTATCTAAAATTATCAAAATAAAGGATCAAATAAAAATAATTGAACGACAACTCGAACATTTGATAGCTATTTCGGCATATATATATATATATATATTGCGTAGTATAGGTTATCGACCAGACTAATAATAAATCTATTACCTTGTTTTCGGGAATGTGGTCTGTATATCAAGAAAACTCCAATTTTCTTCAAATATCTCAATATTTCGTTGATATAATTTTCAACATCATCAGGAGATAAACTGAAAACAGCAAACAAAAAAGGGCAACATCATTTACAGGAAACAAACAAAGATTTTTTTATACAGCACTTACAAGATCAGAGCTTCACTTCCAAAACACAGAATCAAACATTACAAAATTCTTTACTCGAAAAATCAAACATCAAAAATCAGCAACTATATTACATTCAAAAGAGAAACTTCTAATATCCCAAATATTCCAGGTGTTTTAAATTGCTCTCCAATAACCGATATGAAACAAAGAAACAATATGGGAAATATGTGACATCTACAGTATATGTACTAAAGTTTACTTAGAATATTACAGTAAATTGTATTGAGGCCTTCTGTATCTGATTTATAGTTTACTGCATTGTTCTCCTTTTTAATGTGTAGCATCTCGAGAAATAATCGTTTCTTGTAATCATTCTCTTGTTGCAATATACTAACGCTGTCAAAATCAAAATTGTGACCAGTTTTTTTATGATGGTCAACCAACGCACAAGAGTTTTTCCCTATTCGGCAATCACTCTTATGCTGAGTTATTCGATTTTTGAGCCACTGCTGTGATTGGCCAATGTAAGCTCCCGGGCATACCATACATGGCACCCTATATATAGTATTACTCATGAAATCAGTCGGAGTTTTGTCCTTCAGTTTCGAGAATAACCTTGAGTTATTCATTACATTATATCTCGCGATTTTAACCTGCGGATAATCTTTAAACAAATTAACTACCCTATGAGTTAGTTCGTTCATTTGCGGTAATTTTTTGAACTTTTGCTGCGGTGGGTTGTCATCCGTGGGACCATCATAAAAACTCGCACTGAAAATTAACCTCTTTAAGATATTCCTTGGGTATCCATTGTTGACAAAAATATCGAAGAGTGTATTCAAATTCTTACTTAAAAACCTCTGATCTGAAATGTGAGTGACTCTATTCTTTAAAGCTAAGACTGTGTTCAACTTTTGATTACGAGGATGATTTGAATAAAAATTCAAAAAACGACCTGAGGATGTAGGTTTCTGATACCAGTCTAATATCAGTGTGTTGGTATCATCTCTGATAACCATAGTATCTAGGAATGGTAATTTTTTATCAATTTCTGCCTCTATGGTAAATTTTAAGTGTTCGTCAAAGCCATTGAAAACCTGCTGAACGATATCAATTTTATCACACGGTACACTACAAATCAAATCATCCACGTACTTATATATAAAAGGAAAACTGAAAGGGATCCTCGGAATAACATTATCCAACAAATCATCGAGGACAATCATTGCAATTATAGGGCTCAACGGGGAACCCATTGGTGTACCGAATATCTGCTTGTAAAAACGATCATTAAATGAAAAATAAGTATTGTTGAAAACAAAAGCTATCAGAGTCATGAAATTCTGTTTGGTTAAGCAAGTATGATCAGCTATTTGGTCCCAACGGTCATCTAAAATTTTTAAAGCTGATTTGACCGGTATATTTGTGAACAGGATGTTGATGATGTTGAAAATTATATCAACGAAATATTGAGATATTTGAAGAAAATTGGAGTTTTCTTGATATACAGACCACATTCCCGAAAACAAGGTAATAGATTTATATATATATATATATATATATATATATATATTGTTATGGAATTATATTTAAGAAATTTTGGTGATGAATATTAATTAGATCACTTTTTAGATCACCCTTGTATGTAAGTGATGTATTCTATGTTTCCGGCTAACTCTTAAGATTATAATTTTGAATAATTGAAATTAAAATATTATTAAATCTGATTCGATATTTGAGGGAGGATTCAATTTGAATTTTCTAAAAAGATTGAATTTTTAAATTATATTTTATGGAAGTAATTTGAAATATTATAATCAGTGAACAATAACCTAAATCTAATTCTATGTTAACCTAACCTCATCTAAATATCCTAACGTAATTCTCATGTAAACAGTGATTATTATTTCTAAACTTCTTTTGGAAAAGATTAACAGGATTGAATTTTAATACCTTTGGTAAGTTTGTTCATCAATTTATGTATGTTCCTTTTAATTGTCTTCTTTGTTTCAGGAATAACACTCGTTTCGTTGGAAACAACACTTCTAGAACGTTCTGAAATTCACAGGCTACTTTGTTGATTTTCTTCGATATATCCAATTCGTTTGAAACTTGATTTCTATGTGATATTTTTCCATTCACATTCAGGTAATGTATTTTCTGGATTCAATTTCCATTCACAATAACCAAATAATCTTCTTTTTTCAGATGATGATACTTTTTTGGCACTTTTTTAATTATGGACCGACAAGGATTCTGCTCTGCATATAATTGGAGACTGCCGACTTTTTCTGTGTCTGCCCTATTTATAGTTTTCAAGAAAAGTTGAATTTCTAAGCTTACTAGCTTCTGTCAAAATTATATAAAAATGATGCTTTTGATGATTTTACAAAATTTACAATATTTCTTGGTTTGAAATTACTTTTGAAAATTAGCTTATTTTTTTAACTACATTTTGATGTATGTTTCATGTTAAACAGAACAGTAAAAGTCTTGCTTTTCGTTCGTACAGTATTTCAAGTGTCAAAATTTAACAAATTTCAACTTCTAATGCTCATAACTTATAAAATACTTAATATTACTTATGAAATTGGTTAAATTTCTTTAGCTTAGGTGCTATTACAATACTATTGATGCCTAAACCTTTTCAAGGATCTCTCTTACATTAATCATATGAAAATATCTGACGTAGATGCTATCTTTCATTGAATTAACTGAATTTCGATCAAATTTGTCCTATTTACATAATTCTGGTAAGTTATATTTAATTTAGCTTGTTCTTTGTCAATAATTTCACTAAAGTTTATATGTGATTCATGATAATAACAAATCTTTTCAACAAATTCTTCATCAATTTCAAATTTGATATCTAAATTCAAATTACTTCTATTTATTGCAACTTTGGCTGGTTTTATATTGAATAATTGTAAATTGAAATCTCTCTGTGAATTCTATTTATAAACTGTCAACAAGAGTACTGTTTTTTGATTACCGTTCAAAGAATTTTCAATCGACTAGTCGTTATGTATCCTGAATATGCTTTTTCTTCATAATTTTAGCTTGTGAGTGTTTTTACGAATTGAATTATTAATATTTCTGTCAAAATGGATATTATTTAATGAATTTTGCTCTAGTTATACTCTAACGAGTCAACTTATATACAAAGGTGAGTCTTTTCCTTAATATATTTATGTAATTATTTATTTTAACTGTAAATACCATGACAATATATATATATATATATATATATCCACAATATATTCCTCAATTATTTATTATTTTTGAAATTCTGGTTATTTTTCTTATCATGGGACATTATTTGGGGTGAATAAGTTTTGTTATTGTTTTTCTGTGTTCCGAGTACAAATAGTTATAGGTTATACGTAACAATCCGCTGATCATTTCTGTTTTATTTTAGATACTTTAAAGCTTACTTCAAGTTTATCCGTTCCATGTTTTATCTTATTTTGGTAAGTTGAATTTTGATCTTGTTATATATTTGAATCTGAATTCAATACATTTCTGATGAGGTCATATAGGCCGAAATAGCTATCAAATGTTCGAGTTCTCGTTCAATTATTTTTATTTGATCCTTTATTTTGATAATTTTAGGATTTTCTTGTATTTGTATGTTAATATAATACTTATATAGTTTTTGTTAATACCTTTGTATTAATACATTTCAAGTCGGGAAGTAAAAAGGTTTTTTCCGAGGCATTGAAAAATATTTTATATTGATTATATATAAGGATATCAATTTGATAGTTTTTGTATATAGTTTCAATATAAAATGTAGAAGTTAGAATATATAATTCTGAATTTAAAGTCAGCTTATATTTAATAGACGTATAAAATCAAAACTCGATAAACAATATCAAATGGAATAAATAACCCAACAAATATAAATTGTCAATTAAAATTGATAAATAAATATTCGAAAGAGACAAAATTTTGTTTCTGATCTTACAATTATGAAAACTAATTACTTTTCAAAAATACAAAACATAATTTTAAGGACTTCTCAGAAAATATAATTTATTTGAAATATTCAATATATTATAATATTTAAATGAGTTACTTCAAAAATCTCTCAAAACATGTATTATATCTCCAAAAAAACAATTAGAACTCACATTTAAAAAATTATTTTAATTAACAACAAATATAACTCACCTCACAGACCTAGTGATATCCTCGTTTTGAACATACTAAATATGATACTAAAGACATTAATTTGATTCTAAAAGTTTTTGAATAAAATTTTTTGAAAATAAAATTATAGGAGACTAACAGATTAAATCTGTTTTGATATTAAAATCTTGTAATATTCCTCCTTTCAAGTAAAAACCACTTATTAATTTATCGTAAAGTAGAATTGCGTTTAATTTTCTATCATTTACAAAGAATGGAAAAGTTTATATACATCAATTATTCCTTCAATTCTTTTAAAATGATATACCTGTTTTATTTTTGGTTGGTTTGATTATTTCTTTATTTCTTAAGCGTAATTATTATGACTACATAAAAAGTCAGTGAATAACGAAGTACGAAAATATGAAATGTGATAATAAATTACTGCGTTTCTATGGGTTGATTTAATGAGTCATTATAAACCTGAATTTTCGATTTCAACGATCACATGGAATATCGCAAAATATGTCGATTATTTCCGGTCATTTTATTGGTTGGATATTATTTTGCGTGGTGTCAGTATAAAATGTTCAGTGAAAAAATGAATATATTAGCTATTAACATCAAATGTTTTCAAGATGTATGATCCATACGGGGAAAAATTTGAGGAATTAAAATTCCTAGATCACATGATGAAGTTTCTAAGAAATACTGATATTACTCAAATATCCATATTTATTTTTCATAACAATATAACTTCTCTGATTAAAAACTATATAAGAGACAGTATTTTAATTTCCACACAAATGTTTAATACAAAAATCGTTTCACCACCATGTGGCTTCTTCAGGTATCTACATTCTATTGATTGATGGTGTCTAGTACAACAGATATATCAGAAAATAAATCTGGAGTCTACAAGTTAACTTGCATTGATTGTCCTTTAATATATCGGGTGTTTTTTTAGAGTGATAGAAGTTTCAGTAGGGATAACTGTGATTTGACAGAAGGAAGAAGCCATGTTGTTTTGACATTTCTGTTCAGTAAGCATTGACAAATTATCATGGAAAGACTCACACCGCAATAACAATTACAAATTGTTGAAATTTATTTTCAAAATCAGTATTTTAATCGCTAAACTTATAGAGCACATCGTGGAATTTATGATTTACATAATCGTCCAACAGAGCAACTTATTCGTTGAACTTTCGATAGATTTCGGACAATATTTTCTCTACTCGATGCAACAACAACAAGACGAAGAACTGTACGTGCAGAAGACGATATCGCTGCTGTAAGTCATAGTATTAATGATGATCCAAATTTGTCTATTCGTCGACGTTCACAACAAATTGGACTCTGTGCATCCACCACATGGAAAATTTTGCGTTAAGATCTTGGTCTACACAAGATACAACTGGTTCAAGAACTAAAGCCACTTGACCAAAATAAGCGTCCTTTGTTTGCTGATTGGGCCCTAAAACAGCTTGAAGTTGATCCACTTTTTTATCGTAAAATTGTGTTTGGTGATGAAGCTCATTTTTGGTTGAACGGCTATGTAAACAAGCAAAATTGCCGTATATGGAGTGAAAACAATCCTCAAGAAGTTCTGTAGGTTCCATTGCATCCTGAAAAATGCACTGTAAGGTGTGCTTTACACGCTGGAGGCATCATCGGCCCTTATTTCTTTAAAAACGCTGCTGGAGCTAATGTTACAGTGAATGGTGCTCGTTACAGATCGATGATCAATGATTATTTGTTTCAAAATTTCAATGGTATCGACCTAGAAGTGTTTTGGTTCCAACAAGATGGTGCTACACCTCATGCTGCTACCATAACAATTTATTTATTGAAAGGAAGATTTAGTGATTACATTATCTCGAGAAATGGTCCAATTAATTGGCCTTCAAGATAATGGGACATTATTTTCTTTGGGTGCGGTTCCTCAGAGCTAGTCGTGGTGGACACATGCCGGAAATTATTTTTAAAACATAAATGTCATAAAATTATCTTTCAAATAAAAAAAAATTGGTTTCAATCTTGATTTAAATGTGTTTTATTTCAATTTAAAGTTCTATCACTCTAAAAAAACACCCGATATATTAAAATATTGGAAAATAATAAATTCTGGATACTTTCTAGCTGAACTATATATCAATAAGATATGTTCTGATCTAAAAACAAAGAATCATCATTCGTTCGATTCAAATAATAATGAAATATATCGTCGTGGACACTCAAAGATTTCTAACACCCAAAACGATAATATTTAATTGTTTTCACAACAAGAAAACGCGACTATTCATATTGTAACGCGAAAATATCACTGAATCGGCAATCAATAGTCAAGTTATGTCAATTTAATGTCCTAGGAAAATTTATCGCTGAATATACTGGTGAACTTAAATTTAGAATATTTACAGATGCATATATTTCCCAATTTCACACTTAATCCTGTATATTTAGTTTATTTATTACTATAATTCTTTTGCTTCGTTTGACCTGGAATCTGATAGAGTATCTGTTTTATCATACTGGGTGTCCCAGAACGCAACATCAAGTCGGAAGCAGGTTATAGGTCAAGTCGTTATTTAAGATTGTTCCAAAAATAATTTCGTCTTTACCTGACAGAGGATTTAATCGTATTTTTTCGAATCCAACTTCACACTTAAGCCGCGTAATCTTTGTATGTTTTGAGACCTGATATAGCAAGGATTGTGAGTGAAAAAGTTCAATTAATTCTACGCAGTAGTTTTTGGTTGCTGCCCTTTTAAATATGGTGAGCAGTAAGCGGCACTTTCGTCATATTTTACTTTTTTACTATAGAAAAGGTGAAAATGCAGTTCAAGCCAGAAATAAAATAACCTATGTATATGGAGAAGATTTGTTGACAGTAGGTCAGTGCCAGAACTGGTTTGCAAAATGTCGAGCCGACAATTTTGTCAATGTTAAAGATGCACCTAGTTCCGGAAGGCCGGATAAAGACTTGATAAAGGCAGTAGTTGATGCAAATTGGCGAATAACAACAGGTGAGATTGGTGAGAAGTTAAATTTATCAAATTCAATTGTTTATGACCTCTTGAAAGGCATGGGTTTAACCTCGAAGCTCAATATATGGGTTTCCAATGTTCTCATGGAGAGAAATTTGTGTCGTCACGTTGACGTCTCTAAATCGCTTCTCAAACGTCTCTAAATCGCTCCATTTTTGTAGCGCATCATCACTGGTGACAAAAACTGTGTTGTATATAATAATGTCAAACGCAAGAGATCATGGAGCATTGAAGATGAACCGGTTCAAAGCATTTCTAAAGCCAATATCCATCAAAAAAAGATGCTGTCTGTTTGGTGGGATTTTAAAGGAATCTTTTTTTTGAGCTTTTAGCGGATAACACCACAACTAATTCGGAAGTCTACTGTTATCAGCTGGACACATTGAATGAAGATCTTCAGCAGAAAAGGTCAGAATTAATCAACAGAAAGGGTGTTCCATCAAGGTGATGCGAGATCTAATACAAGTTTGGTCGCTCGCCAAAAGCTTGAATGGGGGACACTGCCACACCCACCGTATTCTCCAGATCTGGCGCCTTCAGATTATTATTTATTCCGGTCATTGCAAAATTTTTTGGCGGTAAAACCTTTACTTCAATGAAGAGGTCAAAAATCACCTGAATCAATTTTTTGCCAAAAAGACCAAACAATTTATGATCGTGGAATCATAAAGAAATCAAAAAGAAGGCAAAAGGTGCACCAGAATAACCAATATATAATTCAATAAAATATTCACTCATTATACGAAAATGGTCTTCCATTTTCTCAAAAGAAAAAAACGAAATTATTTTCCGAACCTACCACAAAAATATCTAAATTTGATAGGTGGCTAGCAAATTTTTTCGTTAATCGATACAAGTCCATTCCATCGGAGAAAATAATACATTTAATTTGAATTGAACGATTTTCCTGTTCGAGATTGATTGAAAAAAAAACTCTCGAATTTTCGGATGAGGTCATTTCTGCATTTATATGACAGAAAACCGAACTCTAATTGTTGACACAGATGAAATATTCGTTCATTATTATTCTGGAAGCTTACCTAATTAAAATGAGATGAATGGTTGTGAAGACCTTGCTAAAAGTTCAACTAACCGTATATTATTCGCGTTGAAGAATAGAGTACCTGTTGTAATAACGTTGCTTAGACATTCAGTTGATTGAATTTAACAAATTTTCGATTTACAGAATCACTCTATATCCGGTTTTTTTATTCTTTCCCGAGATTTTATTGATTTTTAAAATTTTGTGTTTATTGTTGCAAGTTATAGATAGGTTGGAGAAAAAATTCTTTATTTTTGCGTGAATTTCAAACACGTTTCGATGGTTGTCCGATTTGGGACCAATATGAACCATTTCTTCTATAATTTGTTGCCATTTTGAAGGTAACTTTAAACTCTTCAGCAAACAAACGACGCTTATTATGGTCAAGTGGCTTGAGTTCTTGAACCAGTTGGATCTTGTATGGGTGTAGACCAAGATCTTCACGCAAAATTTTCTATGTGGTGGATGCACAGAGTCCAACTTGTGAACGTCGACGAATAGACAAATCTGAATCATCATTAACACTATGACTTACAGCAGCTATATTTTCTTCTGTACGTACAGTTCTTTATCTTGTTGTTGTTGTTGCATCGAGTAGAGAAAATGTCGTCTATGTGCTCTATAAGTTTGGCGAATAGAACACTGATTTTAAAAATCAATTACAACAATTTGTAAACATTGTGGCAGCGTGAGTCTTTCCATGATAATTTGTCAATGCTTACTGAACAAAATTGTCAAAACAACATGGCTTCTACATTCTGTCAAATCACAGTTATCCCTATCGAGAGTTATATCACTCTGAAAAAAATACCCAATACTAACATGCCAGTCAACATCGATTATTTCTGTGATTTTAAAGACATTTTCGACGACGGGCCTTCCTGAGTTGCATCTTCAACATCAAAAATACCTGGAAATCGACGAAACCAAAATTGAACACAATTGTCTGTTACGGTATCCGGACCATAAACACCATTCGACCATTGAGCTTGTATTTTCGCCTTTATTAAAGAAAAACTGTAAAATGTTCCAAATTTTCACTTTGTTGACTTCCATTTCTGACATCCTGTAACTCACAACTGAATAGATCAAGCACCAAAAAAATTTTTTCAGTATGAAAAGGCAACCCTTGACAACGAGCTTGAATATGAAATGGTTTGATCGATACTTACGAGATATCAATCACTACAGCCATATATCGAAAAAATAATGGATTTCTTTTTCCCCAAACTTTTATGTAGTCCTTTAATTGGATGTATTTCAAAATATCATGTGTTTTTTTTTAGAATGATAGAACTTTCGATAGTGATAACTGTTATTTGGCAAAAGGAAGAAGCCATTTTTTTGACATTTCTGTTCAGTAAGCATTGACAAATTATCATGGAAAGACTAACACCGCAACAACGTTTACAAATTGTTGAAATTTATTTTCAAAATCAGTGTTCTATTTGCCAAACTCATAGAGCACTTCGTGAAATTTATGGTTTACATAATCGTCCATCAGAGCAGCCTATTCGTCAAACTATCCATAGATTTCGGACAACATTTTCTCTACTCTATGCAACAACAACAACAAGACAAAGAAGTGTACGTACAGAAGAAAATATAGCTGCTGCAAGTCATAGTGTTGATGATGATACAGAATTGTCCATAGGTCGACGTTCACAAGTTGGACTATGTGCATCCACCAAATGGAAAATTTTGCGTAAAAATCTTGGTCTACGCCCATACAAAATCCAAATGGTTCAAGAACTAAAGCCACTTGACCATAATAAGCGTCGTTTGTTCGCTGATTGGGCCCTAGAAAAGCTTGTTTATCTATTTGATTGATTCGGTCTTTACTTGGTGGAAACTCATTTTAATTAAAAAAAGGTATATGAGACAGTAATTTATAAAATGAGTTTCCACCACGTAAAGACCGAATCAATCAAATATTTATTAAAATCTGAAACCAGCTTTTTGGTCTTATGGTATTTCAAGCTTCTGTTAAGAAGTAAGAAGAATACCCAAAATATGTGGTTTTTTTACCAAACGCATACATTTGAACGTGTTCCCGAAATAGACAGTACAATGTAATACCTGAAGAAGCCACATCTTGGTGAAACAATTGTTGTAGTAGTACAAAAATTTTTGTGGAAATAAATTACTGTCTCATATACATTTTCCTCACTTTTTTATCGTAAAATTGTGTTCAGTGATGAAGCTCATTTTTGGTTGAACGGCTATGTGAACAAGCAAAATTGCCGTATATGGAGTGAAAACAATCCTCAAGAAGTTCTGCAGGTTCCATTGCATCCTGAAAAATGCACTGTATGGTGTGCTTTACACGCTGAAGGCATCATCGGTCCATATTTCTTTAAAAACGATGATGGAGCTAATGTTACAGTGAATGGTGCTCGCCACAAATCAATGCGGTTCCTCTTATCTTTCAATCAAAGAAAAAATTGGCTTCAATCTTAATTTAAATGTGTTTTATTTCAGTTTAAAGTTCTATCACTCTAAAAAAACACCTGATATAAGTTAAAAATTTTCTCTGAGAAACAATATGGCTATCTAAAAAACAGAAGTATTACTTCAGCGATATATGAATAAGTATGTGATATTGTTGATGCTTTGGAGAGTGATGAGGTGCCAGTTGGGCTTTTTCTTGATATATCTAAGGCATTCGATAGCGTGAATCATGAATACGCCTTTTGAAGAAACTCCCTTTATGTGGTATTCGCGATTGTCAACTAGAGTTGCTCAAGAGCTACTTATCTGATCGAGTTCATGGGGTTTGTATTGATAGTGAAGGATTAGTTTTTATGTCAGAGGATAAATATGTCAACGTAGGACTGCCCCATGGAAGTAATCTAGGACCCCTTTTTATTTCTGATATACATTCTGTCAAGAAAGTACCGGGAATTATCGATTTAAATCTGGCAGGGCAATGAGGCAGATAAATTTTTTTTTTCCTAGGTTGGTACCACTGTCCTTAATTACTATGCCAAGCTTGAGCGGGATCTGTCAACTAGTGTGTTTGCAACAGCTGATTAAGTCAGTCGATGTCAGAGTGCGTGCCGATTTTTACTATGGGTGATTACGTTGGGACGATAACGCGCCTTCTCACCGAGCTACGATTGTGACTGACTTTCTCGCCAAAAACTCAACAAACGTGCTTCAGCAACCACCATTTTCGCCAGATTTGGCTCCCTGCGACTTTTTCCTCTTCCCAAAACTAAAATTGCCCCTTCGTGGCACCCGTTTTGAGTCGATTGAAGCCATAAGACAAAATTCGGTGCGAGAGCTAAAGTCCATCCCGGAAAGCGCCTATAAAAAATGTTTCGATAATTGGAAGTGCCGTTGGCATAGATGTATTGGAGCAAATGGAGCCTATTTTGAAGGCGACCCAGTAAATTTTGACGATTAAATGTAAAAATGTTGTTTTAATTGAAAATTCCCGGTACTTTCTTGACAGAGTAGTATATCAATGCACTGGACCTGGTTTATTTAAATTCATTGACATTCCATAATGAGATTTATTGAAGCCAAAATATAATTATATATTATATGCAAAATAAAATAGAATTTAAATAAACCTTAAAATAACTCACACTGTTCTTTGATTTTGTTAGAACATAGATCAATCTTTAATTATATAGTTGATCTGTGTTTCGAAGCTTTAGTATTTTAACACGTGGAGAGATATAGGTTAGTTTTTTGATTTTGATATTTGGAATATTAAATGAGGACTGAAGACGGGATTGCTTAGAATTATATTTGTTTTTTGAAGATATAGTGCACATTTTTTAGAGATTATTGAAATAACTTATTCGAATATTTAAATATATTGAATATTTCAAATAAATTATATTCTTTGAGAAGTCCTTTAGTGTGTTCATGTTTTTAAAAGGCAATTGGTGTTCTTAAAGGTAAGACCAGAAACAAAATTTTGTCTCCTTTAAATATTTATTTATTAATTTTAATTACTTTCGTATATCTGTTGGGTTATTTATTCCATTTGACATTATATATTGAGTTTTGATTATATACGTCTATTAAATGTAAGCAGTGCTTGTTGTAGACAAATTTAATTCTAAAAGTTTTTTGAATAAAAATTTTTTGAAATTAAAATTGTAGAAGATGAACATATTTCAATATGTTTTAATATTCAAATTAGATTATTAATTCTGCAGAAATACGCCTTGACGGCAATAATAGGATTGAAATATAAAGAATCATGCAGAGGTGATTTTAGAAATAATTCCATGCTCACACTTCCGGGACTATATGTTTTGGAATGTCTGCTATTTGTGAGAAAACATCCCCAATATTTTAATGATCTGTTGAGTAAAAACAACACAAGACGTACTGTTCCGTACCACTTTCCGAGGCATTCCTTGACACTTACCGAAAGAAACACAAAATATACGTGTATTAGATTGTTCAATGATCCACCTAATGTATTTAATTCAAGAAAATTCTAAATCGAACTAACTGAAATTATTGACGATATAGAACCATAGTCGAGTAGGGAATTTATGGAATATTCTTTCAGATCTTGTTCAAGTTGTGATATTTTTTGACGGTCTTTTCATTTGTATGACTGCATTGATTATGAGAATAAAGTTTATTTTACATTCTGTCAAGAAAGTACCGGGAATTATCGATTTAAATTTGGCGGGGCAATGAGGCAGGTAAAAAATTTTTTTCCTAGGTTGGTACCACTGTCTTTAATTACTATGCCAAGCTTTAGCGGGATCTGTCAACTAGTGTGTTTGCAACAGCTGATTAAGTCAGTCGATGTCAGAGTGCGTGCCGATTTTTACTATGGGTGATTACGTTGAGCAAAGAATTTGTTTAAAGTTTTGTGTTGCAAATGAATTTTCGTGTGCCGATGCATTGAAAATGTTGCAAAAGGCCTTTGGTGATAATGCTCTATCGAAAACTCGTGCATATCAGTGGTACAGAGCCTTCAAGGACGGTCGTGAAGTGGTCGCCCATCGACGGCTTCGATCGAAGATAACGTCGATAAAATTAAGGAAAGGGTGCTGGAAAACCGTCGTACCAGCTTGAGAGAGATACCACATGATCTTAAGATATCCCACGAGTCCGCACGTACGATTTTGATTGACTCGTACCGAAAGACCTGAATTTTCTTGCAAAAACGTCATCGCGAACAGGTTGCTTCAGATATGCTGGATCGCTGTAATTCCGATTCTACATTCATGGAACTGGTGATGAGACTGGGTCTACGAGTACGATATGCAAACAAGCCAGCAATCATCGGAATGGGTGGCAAAAAATGAGCCGAAACCGAAAAAACCACGCCAAAGCCGCTCGAAAATGACGGTGATGCTCATTGTTTTCTTCGATATCCGTGGCGTGATGCACTACGAATTCGTTCCAGAGGGTCAGACGGTAAACAAGGAGTATTACCTAGGCGTTATGAAACGTTTGCGTGAGCGTATCTGTATAAAACGGCCAAATTTGTGGGCGAACAGCTCATGGATTTTGCATGACGATAACGCGCCTTCTCACCGAGCTACGATTGTGACTGACTTTCTCGCCAAAAACTCAACAAACGTGCTTCAGCAACCACCGTATTCGCCGGATTTGGCACCCTGCGACTTTTTCCTCTTCCCAAAACTAAAATTGCCCCTTCGTGGCACCCGTTTTGAATCGATTGAAGCCATAAAACAAAATTCAGCGCGAGAGCTAAAGTCCATCCCGGAAAGCGCCTATAAAAAATGTTTCGATAATTGGAAGTGCCGTTGGCATAGATGTATTGGAGCAAATGGAGCCTATTTTGAAGGCGACCCAATAAATTTTGACGATTAAATGTAAAAATGTTGTTTTAATTGAAAATTCCCGGTACTTTCTTGACAGACTAGTATGTTAAGTTATGTAAATGGTCTGCTGTTTTCTGATTTATAATGAATAAATAGTTATGTACTAAAAACATATTCTAATTGTTCAGATGTTCTGTGCGATGTATATTTCACGCATCATGGAACAGAAAGAAACAACATTCCATCGAAAATAGCCTCTTCACATCGAATTCGGACACGCATTCCATATTCCATGAGTACCGCAACATGCAGATATAAAAACCCCGCGAAACGCCGTGAGAAATATTCCACTTCATCATAAAGCCGAGGTATTACATCTATATGCCCATCGCTTGTTTCCAACACGACAGGCATTCATTTCAATCAACTTCTTGCGGATCAAGGTTATTGTGACATGTAATAGCGAACTCCCTCCAGGTGACAGCTTTGGTGACAACTGATTGAGGATGGCGCTCTGGAGTGCATACATTAAAGCGCATCAATCAATCAAAGCATCTGGTTTAACGTCTTCGGAACAGACAGAAGTGGAAGGCACGATATTGCTGCAATCATTAGGTTATGGGCTTCAATTGAATGGAAACGTGTGTGTATGGTAGCTTCGGGCTGGAACTTGGTTGAATCGATGGATCGTCAGGCAGATTATTTATTTCAGTTTTTAAATGGAATGAAATGAGAAATTACTTAGTTTTATATCACTTTTTATTAACGGAATATACAAGGACTCGGGTTTCATACTGTTTAAAACTGAATAAAACGCATTGTATCTCAACTATTATATATCGAGTGTTTATTAGAGTGATAGAAGTTTCGGTAGGGATAACTGTGATTTGACAGAAGGAAGAAGCCATGTTGTTTTGACATTTCGGTTCAGCAAGCATTGACAAATTATCATGGAAGGACTTACGCCGCAATAACGTTTACAAATTGTTGTAATTTATTTTCAAAATCAGTGTTCTACTCGCCAAACTTATAGAGCACTTCGTGAAATTTATGGTTTACGTAATCGTCCATCAGAGCAACTTAACTGAAGTATATCGGCACAAGAGATCCAGCATTGGAACTGCTGAGAACTTATCTATAATACATAATAGATATCAGATTGTAGATCTAGATGAAGAGAGATCTTCCAAGAGAAGAATCAATTCAGGCGTGCCTCAGGGGTCTGTGCTTGGACCAATTTTATTCTTGATTATATTGACGATATGGTATATAATGTTGCCGCAGATGGAAGGACAATGTTCGCTGATGATACATCCTTTCTTAAATAGGGCACAAAATGAGATAGTTCTCTAGGAAAAAGTCTATTCAGGGCGCTATTGACTGGTTCAACAGCAATGACATGTAAGTTAATCCGGAAAAAATGCAGAGGCTACTTATTACAACAAAACGCCATAATATAGAGACCATTTCCCTACTCGGTGTATCAACCAGTGGAAATCTAACTTGGACGCAGCATGTTAATGGATTATGTAAGAAGTTCTCTACTGCAATATTCGCCATAAGACGAATAAAAAATCTTCTTACTGAAAAAGAAGCACTGATTACATATCATGCTCAGTTCCACGGACGACATAATCCTATGGGGCTCATCTGCGGATGCTAGTAGAGTATTTCTAAGGCAAATACATGCAATACGGTTGGTGGCTGAAGTTAATCAGATGACCAGTTGCAGATCGTTATTTAAGATGTTTGGCATACTTACTGTTCCATACTGCTACATACTCGAGTGTATGTAGATGCAACAACAACAAGACAAATAACTGTACGTACAGAAGACAATATCGCTGCTGTAAGTCATAGTGTTAATGATGATCCATATTTGTCTATTCATCGACGTTCACAACAAGTTGGACTCTGTGCATCCACCACATGAAAAATTTTGCGTAAAGATCTTGGTCTAAACCCGTACAAGATCCAACTAGTTCAAGAATTAAAGCCACTTGACCATAATAAGCGTCGTTGGTTTGTTGATTGGGCCCTAGAATAGCTTGAAGTTGATCCACTTTTTTATCGTTAAATTGTGTTTAGTGATGAAGCTTATTTCTGATTGAACGGCGATGTAAACAAGCAAAATTGCCGTATATGAAAACAATCCTCAAGAGGTTCTGCAGGTTCAATTGCATCCTGAAAAATACACTGTATGGTGTGCTTTACACGCTGGAGACATCATCGGTCCACATTTCTTTGAAAACGATGCTGGAGCTAATGTTACAGTGAATGATGCACGTTACAGATCGATGATCAATGATTATTTGTTTCAAAATTTGAATGGTATCGACCCAGAAGTGTTTTGGTTCCAACAAGATGGTGCTACAACTCATGCTGCTACCGTAACAATTGATTTGTTGAAAGAAAGATTTGGCGATAACATTATTTCGAGAAATTGTCCAATTAATTGGCCTCCAAGATCATACGACATAACTCCGCTGGATCATTTTTTCTGGGTTATGTCAAGCCATTGGTTTATGCTGATAAACCAGAAACAATAGACGCTTTGGAATCCAACATAACTCGTGTTATTGATGAAATAAGGCATGAATTACTCGAAAAAGTGGTCCAAAATTGGTCTGGTCGAATGCGGTTCCTCAGAGCTAGTCGTGGTTGACATATGCCGGAAATTATTTTTAAAACATAAATGTCATAAAATTATCTTTCAAATAAAAAAATTTGGCTTAAATCTCAATTTAAATGTGTTTTATTTCAATTTAAAGTTCTATCACTCTGAAAAAAACACCCGATATCACCGCCAAAGGAAGCCACTTCAAAACCGCTTAAATATAATATTAGCAATTGTTTATTTCATCCTTTAATGCAAAGGGCAAAAACAACGAGCTTAAAAAAGGCCTATTAAAACAAATTCCTACCCAAATGCTTACTGAGCGGCAGGCGAAAATAGTTGTTGGCGTTATGAAATGTTCATTAAACCGTTGTCCCTGTTCTCACCACACCGCCCATCAGACTGATACAGATGAAATCTGGACTCATCCGTGAACAGGCAGGAACTCCATCTGTGTTCGTTCAACTTCTCATGTTCAAGAGCTCAACGATATCTTACAGTCCGGTGCTCCCTACTCAATCGCGGGTGTCTGGCGGATCTTCTTGCCCTCAAATTCAAACTGTTCAACCTATTCCGGATTGTTTGATCAGAAACTATCCTACCGATACCTTGCCGGAATGAGTTATTAGTTCAGGATGCTGCGAAGAAGGGATTAGTAGTAGTACAGTTAACCGTATCAGCCGATCTGTATTGTTCCTTCACCCCCATGATTAAATGCAGCATTTCCATTATTTTGATAGCGATTTCACGCTATACTTTGTAGAGATGGTTATTAGCAACTTCATGTTGAGTAAAATCTTCTTTTAAACAACACCCCAATGTTCAAGTTGGACGGCTTCTAAACGCAAAACTCGTAAATTAATCGACAACTGATAGTACACAACAACAGATCGATTGCAATAGCAAATTATCGCACATACGTACCAAATAAAACACACAGTAGATGAGTTTTTTGTCATTTTATTTTCATACTAAGATTAAGTCCACGTGAACGAACTCGCGTACATCAGCTAGTATCTAATAAATAATAAATTATAAAATGCCTAAATATCATTAAAAATTCTCCGTTTCCTTTTGAAGCGCTTTTAATATTTGAAATAAATGAGCACTGTAAAAAACTTGCAGACCATAAAAACACTAGCAATCTTTGTTAAATGTGAAATGATAATTTTTTTAGAAGCGTTCTTCATTACATATTTCAACTGCAGTTTAACCTTCATTGAACGCCTGGCAGAAAAACATAAAGAAATACCACAATCATTGGGGTTATCGGATGAAAGTAGATAACGTTTATGAAAATTGGCTTTGAACTTGAAGCCCGTTAAATCAATGAATAGTTTAGCAGTCTAATTTATCGAGCTACTAAAAAGGTTGATTTATTTGTTCAATAAAATGGGAGGTGATTGAAATCTCTTCAATATTCTGGATTGACACAATTCATTCTGTTTAACCTGACACAAAACAGTATGAATGTAAACATGGAAGACTCGATTAGAGGTTATATAAAGCAACAAAATTGTTTCTAGAATGTCATGGTGATTTGACGTTTTGCCGTGGGCTTTACATTTCAGGAAGTTTAGAATATCTGTAGCATTCATTGAGCTGAAAATTTCTATATAGGGTGGCCTACATAAAACAATTCCAGCATTCCATGAGTTTTTCCGGATGTACGATCATCACCCTAAGCCTGGTGCAAACCCTCTAGAATCCTAACTAGCAGTAGAGGTCGAGTAACATATCATTTCGGGGATTTGCCATTCTATTTATAAATATGCAAAGTCAGGCGGCTGAAATTGTGAATGGTGTTTATAGCCCCGATACTGTAACAGCTAATTACGTGCAATTTTGGTTTCTTCGATTCCGTTCAGGTATTTTAGATATCAACGATGCATTCCCATCATCGAAAATGACGATAAAATCACAGAAATAATCGAAGTTGACCGGCATTTTAGGAGTCAGTGCATCGCCCAGGATCTAAACATCGACCACATACCATTTGCGTGAAGCTGGATTCAAAAAGAAGCTCGATGTTTGGGTGCCACACCAATTAACACCAATAAAACTTGATGGATCGAGTATCCTTTTACGAAGCCTTGGCCAAACGGAATGAAATCGACCTCTTCGTAAAAGGGTGGTGACTGGGGAGATAATAAATAGATCACATACGGCAATACTGTGCAAAAGCGATGGTGGTCAAAGCAGAGTGAAGCAGCTGAAACCAGAACTAACAACCAAGAAAGTTCTTCTGTGTATGTGGTGAGACTGAAAAGGAATCACTATGAGTTGCTTCCATATGGCAAAACACTAAATTCGTATCTCTACAGTCAACAACTGGACTGTTGAAAGCTAGCGATTGACCAGAAACGGCCAAAATTGAACTACAGAAGATGTATTATATTCCATCAGGACAAAGCCAGGCTACACACGTCTGTATGACTCGCCCTCACAAGAAACTCCGGCAGCTTGGTTGGAATGTTTTAATGCATCCACCATACAGTCCGGACCTGGCACCAAGCGATTACCATCTTTTTTCGCATTGCAAAACTTCCTAGGTGATAGAAATTGGCAACAAGAGAAGATTTTGAAAATCGATTAGTATGTTTTTTCGCCAATAAAGACCGAGACTTCTATGAGTGAGGCATTATGAAGCTACCTTCAAAATGGTATCAAATTATAGAACAAAACAGTGCATATTTGACCCAAATCAGACAATCTGGAATATATTAAATAAAATCTTGAAGTTCCAGCAAAAATAATGGGTTTCTTCCCTAACTTATTATACTTTCCTGAATTCGACAAATTGAAATCTGCAATTCAGGAAAAAAGGCTAGCGTGATCATTGATTTTTCGCCAAAAGTTTTTGGCGCTTCGTTAGGAAGTATAGTCCTGACTTATCAGTGTCTTTCACTTTTTATTAGCGCAAATTTTTTCAGTGATAATAACGAAACTACACCTTGACCTAGCTTTTTGTTGATCAGCATAAGAAATTCTATAGGTTTTGAATAATGGAGTTGACCAATTGACTTGATTGGCCAAATTGGGACTGAGATTTAATACTTGTATGAAAAATCGGCAATTACTTTGTCGCCAAACTAATAAAATAATTAGTAGTATTAAGTAAAAATGACTTTAAATTCAGAATTGTATATTCTAACTTCTAATAATTTGAAATAAGGTTATTCTGATTTTCACAAATTTTTATTGTTAAACTCACAAGAATTGTTATTCAAAATGTGATCTTGCCTGATGATGCTACTGTGATAGCGAAACAATTGTTGTGAGTGTAACAATAAAAATTTGTAAAAATCAGAATAACCTTATTTCAAATTATTTAATATGGATTTTCACCAAGTAAGGACTCATACAATTCAATATTCCAACTTCTACATTATATATTGAAACTATATACAAAAACTATCAAATTGATATCCTTATATATAATCAATATAAAATATTTTTCAATATCTCGGAAAAAACCCATTTACATCCTGACTTGAAATGTATTAATACAAATGTATTAAAAAAAACTATATAAGTATGTATATTAACATATAAATACAAGAAAATTCACTATTCCAAAATTATCTAAAATTTCCAAAATAAAGGATCAAATAAAAATAATTGAACGAGAACTCGGAACATTTGATAGCTATTTCGGCCTATATGACCTCATCAGAAATGTATTTAATTCAGATTCAAATATATAACAAGATCAAAATTCAACTTACCAAAATAAGATAAAACATGGAACGAATAAACATGAAGTAAGCTTTAAAGTATCCAAAATAAAACAGAAATGATCAACCTATTGTTACATTCAACCTATAACTATTTGTACTGGGAACACAGAAAAACAATAACAAAACTTATTCACCCCAAATAATGTCACATGATAAGAAAAATAACCAGAATTTCAAAAATAATAAATAATTGAGGAATATATTGTGAATATAAAGACTCTATATGAAATTATTTCATAATTTAAAAAACCAATTTTAATGTGAGTCAATACTTGATAGAAGTAAATTTTAAATGACTTCAAATTCAGAATTATATTATATATTCTGGCTTCTACATTATATATTGAAACTATATACAAAAACTATCAAATTGATATCCTTATATACTACTCTGTCAAGAAAGTACCGAGAATTTTCAATTAAAACAACATTTTTACATTTAATCGTCAAAATTTAGTGGGTCGCTTTCAAAATAGGCTCCATTTACTCCAATACATCTATGCCAACGGCACTTCCAATTATCGAAACACTTTTTATAGGCGCTTTCCGGGATGGACTTTAGCTCTCGCGCCGAATTTTGTTTTATGGCTTCAATCGACTCAAAACGGGTGCCACGAAGGGGCAATTTTAGTTTTGGGAAGAGGAAAAAGTCGCAGGGAGCCAAATCCGGCGAATACGGTGGTTGCTGAAGCACGTTTGTTGAGTTTTTGGCGAGAAAGTCAGTCACAATCGTAGTTCGGTGAGAAGGCGCGTTATCGTCATGCAAAATCCATGAGTCGTTCGCCCACAAATTTGGCCGCTTCTTACGGATACGCTCACGCAAACGTTTCATAACGCCTAGGTAATACTCCTTGTTTACCGTCTAACCCTCTGGAACGAATTCGTAGTGCACCACGCCACGGATATTGAAGAAAACAATGAGCATCACCTTCATTTTCGAGCGGCTTTGGCGTGGTGTTTTCGGTTTCGGCTCATTTTTTGCCACCCATTCCGATGATTGCTGGCTTGTTTGCATATCGTACTCGTAGACCCAGGTCTCATCACCAGTTTTAATGCGTTCCATGAATGTAGAATCGGAATTACAGCGATCCAGCATGTCTGAAGCAACCTGTTCGCGATGACGTTTTTGAAGAAAATTCAGGTCTTTCGGTACGAGTCGTGCGGCCACCTTTCTCATGCCCAAAATATCAAACAAAATCGTACGTGCGGACTCGTGGGATATCTTAAGATCATGTGTTATCTCTCTCAAGCTGGTACGACGGTTTTCCAGCACCCTTTCCTTAATTTTATCGACGTTATCTTCGATCGAAGCCGTCGATGGGCGACCACTTCACGACCGTCCTTGAAGGCTCTGTACCACTGATATGCACGAGTTTTCGATAGAGCATTATCACCAAAGGCCTTTTGCAACATTTTCAATGCGTCGGCACACGAAAATTCATTTGCAACACAAAACTTTAAACAAATTCTTTGCTCAACGTAATCACCCATAGTAAAAATCGGCACGCACTCTGACATCGACTGACTTAATCAGCTGTTGCAAACACACTAGTTGACAGATCCCGCTCAAGGTTGGTATAGAAATTAAGGACAGTGGTACCAACCTAGGAAAAAAAAATTTTACCTGCCTCATTGCCCCGCCAGATGTAAATCGATTTTTCCCAGTACTTTCTTGACAGGATGTATAATCAATATAAAATATTTTTCAATGTCTCGGAAAAAGCCTTTTCACATCCCGACTTGAAATGTATTAATACAAATGTATTAACAAAATATTATTTTGGTAAGTTGAATTTTGATCTTGTTATATATTTGAATCTGAATTCAATACATTTCCGATGAGGCCATATAGGCCGAAATAGCTATCAAATGTTCCGAGTTCTCGTTCAATTATTTTTATTTGATAATTTTAGATAATTTTGGAATAGTGAATTTTCTTGTATTTGTATGTTAATATACATAGTTTTTCTTAATACATTTGTATTAATACATTTCAAGTCGGGATGTAAAAAGGTTTTTTCCGAGACATTTAAAAATATTTTATGTTGATTATATATAAGGATATCAATTTGATAGTTTTTGTATATAGTTTCAATATATGATGTAGAAGTTAGAATATAGAATTCTGAATTTAAAGTCATTTAAATTTGACTTCTATCAAGTATTGACTCATATTAAAATTGGTTTTTTAGTATTAAGTAATGATGCTAAATGGCGAATGCGCTGATTACTCGATATAGGTGTAAGGTCGGGGTTTCAAGCAGGCCATCTGATTGGTCCGAACCTTCCTATCAATTTTCCCTCTCTAACTATTTTACTGTGTGCTAGATAACCATTCATTTGAAACCAAATTTGGAGCCTTTGGTTCAGAGGCATGTTTTCCAATAAATCAAAAATTTCATTTTCCAGAATATTTCTGAAAGTGGAAAAATTCAAACTCTTTATTGATAACAAGTTATTAACAGGCTATAGTCCTTCAGCCTATAACGAATTCCGATTACATGAATAATTACAAATAAAAAGTTTAGTAAGTTTGATAGCTTCTAAGTTTCTGCAGTAATGTGCAATTGGGAATTTCCTACGTGGGTGATCTAATTCTGATTCGATGTCCATGAGATCGCTCATATCGGGTGTTTTCTTTATAGAACTTTAAATTGAAATAAAACACATTTAAATTAAGATTGAAGCCATTTTTTCAATTTGAAAGATAATTTTATGACATTTATGTTTCAAAAATAATTTCTGGCATATGTCCACCACGACTAGCTCTGAGGAACCGCATTCAACCAGACCAATTTTCGACCACTTTTTCGAGTAATTCAGGCCTTATTTCATCAATAACACGTTGGCTTCCAAAGCGTCTATTCTTTCTGGTTCATCAGCATAAACCAATGACTTGACATAACCCCAAAGAAAATAATCCAGTGGAGATATGTCGCATGATCTTGGAGGCCAATTAATTGGAACATTTCTAGAAATAATGTTATCGCCAAATATTTGTTTCAATAAATCAATTGTTATGGTAGCAGCATGAGGCGTAGCACCATCTTGTTGGAAACAAAACACTTCTGGGACGATACCACTCAAATTTTGAAACACATAATCATTGATCATCGATCTGTAACGAGCCTGCAGAACTTCTTGAGGTTTCACTCCATATACGGCAATTATGCTTGTTTCCATAGCCGTTCAGCCAGAAATGAGTTTCATCACTAAACACAATTCTACGAATAAAAGTGGATCAACTTCAAGTTGTTCTAGGGCCCAATCAGCAAACAAACGACGCTTATTATGGTCAAGTGGCTTCAGTTCTTGAACCAGTTGGATCTTGTATGGGTGTAGACCAAGAACTTCACGCAAAATTTCCCATGTGATGGATGCACAAGGTCCAACTTGTTGTGAACGTCGACGTATAGACAAATCTGGATCACCATTAACACTATGACTTAGAGCAGCGATATTTTCTTCTGTACGTACAGTTCTTTGTCTTGTTGTTCTTGTTGCATCGAGTAGAGAAAATGTTGTCCCAAATCTATCGATAGTTCGACGAATAAGCTGCTCTGATGGACGATTATGTAAACTATTAATTTCACGAAGTGCTTTATAAGTTTGGCGAGTAGAACACTGATTTTGAGAATAAATTTCATAATTTGTAAACGTTGTTGCGGCGTGAGACTTTCCATGATATTTTGTCAATGCTCACTGAACAGAAATGTGAAAACAACATGGCTTCTACCTTCTGTCAAATCACAGTTATCCCTATCGAAAGTTCTATAGCTATAAAAAAACACCCGATATTTGGGAAAACCACAGAATTACATCTGGTGCGTGTTCGGTACCTTCTTTATTATTCCTTGTCGCTGTTTCTAACGAAAAATTCCCTCTCTTCATCTCTTCCAGCAACAGATGTTAGTATCCTCAAGTTTTCACATGATAAAATTGCCACTCCAGAAATATTCGACGTATCGGAAGTAGACAAACGAAAAAGGCATAAATTCTATTCCCCCGATGCCAGCATCAAAGGATAACGAACTATGCTAGAGAATGTGATTTACAGGTACCTGTTCTATCCTTAAGCGCTTTGATACACGTGACTAGGAAGCCAGACGGGCAAACGGTACCGTCCATTATGTCTGGTCGTTCTTCCTCAGCGAATTTCAAGTCTTTCATCTATGCGAATATCTGGTGTTTAACTTATTTATTTCGCTGTTGGTATCTTCAATTGGAATGGACTGATTGAGGTGTTCCCCATTTTACACGCATGCGAGTCTGTTTTAATTACCACCTGTCTTATATTTCGATTCCGCGTTGCGTCTAGGTGCGCCAGTTGCAATTTTCTGGCCATGTAAATCTGAAGAAAGCACTAATTGGAGGTTATTTCTGGCGCTTCCGATTAGTAGTACATGATTGCTATTGATCTTTTCTTATACATTGACTAGAACAATTCTACGAAACATGTACAAAAGCAATACAAAATTTGAATATTAAAACATATTGAAATATGTTTGTCTTTTACAATTTTAATTTCAAAATTACAATTAAATTTATGTCTACAACAAGCACTGCTTACATTTAATAGACGTATATAATCAAAACTCAATATATAATGTCAAATGGAATAAATAACCCAACAGATATACGAAAGTAATTAAAATTAATAAATAAATATTTAAAGGAGACAAAATTTTGTTTCTGGTCTTACCTTTAAGAACACCAATTGCCTTTTAAAAACATGAACACACTTAAAGGGCTTCTCAAAGAATATAATTTATTTGAAATATTCAATATATTCAAATATTCGAATAAGTTATTTCAAAAATCTCTAAAAAATGTGCACTATATCTTCAAAAAACAAATAAAATTCTAAGCAATCCCGTCTTCAGTCCTCATTTAATATTCCAAATATCAAAATCAAAAAACTAACCTATATCTCTCCACGTGTTAAAAGACTAAAGCTTCGAAACACAGATCAACTATATAATTCAAGATTGATCTATGTTCTAACAAAATCAAAGAACAGTGTGAGTTATTTTAAGGTTTATTTAAATTCATTGACATTCCATAATGAGATTTATTGAAGCCAAAATATAATTATATATTATATGTAAAATAGAATAGAATAGAAAGGCCTTTTACTTGATAAAAGAAATATAACAAAATTTGAATATTAAAACATATTGAAATATACTTGTCTTCTACAATTTTAATTTCAAAAAACTTTTATTCAAAAACTTTCAGAATTAAATTTATGTCTACAACAAGCACTGCTCATATTTAATAGACGTATATAATCAAAACTCAATATATAATGTCAAATGGAATAAATAACCCAACAGATATACGAAAGTAATTAAAATTAATAAATAAATATTTAAAGGAGACAAAATTTTGTTTCTGGTCTTACCTTTAAGAACACCAATTGCCTTTTAAAAACATGAACACACTTAAAGGACTTCTCAAAGAATATAATTTATTTGAAATATTTTATATATTTAAATATTCGAATAAGTTATTTCAAAAATCCCTGAAAAATGTGCACTATATCTTCAAAAACCAAATATAATTCTAATTTTTTGAAATCAAAATTGTAGAACATATTTCAATATGTTTTAATATTCAAATTTTGTTATATTTCTTCTATCAAGTAAAAGGCCTTTCTATTCTATTTTATTAAAAGCAATACAGAGTAATTCGGCTATACCTCGGTACAAACTTTAACTTTATAAAGATTCTTAAAAACTCTTCAAAATTACAGAATAATAGCTGGAATTAATTCTCCATTACCTCTCCAGATTTTAATCCAAATAAATCTCATGAAAACATTTAAAATTAAAATTTGAAACAAGTTCTAAACACACTGTATCACTTTATAGACATATATATTATCATCACATGTAGTGGAAATTAACTACTAAAGAATCAGAAGAATTTCGAATAATGACCAAATTATTTAGACATCACCTTATACATATATGTTTCGATTGGATGTTAAAGAATTAAAAGTTCCATCATCAAAAAATTTTCAACATATAATTCAAAAAGGCTTTTTTTTATTTTCCTCACATTAAGAGGTATATAAAATTATTTAAATATTTTGATATTAGCCTTCTACATTTTTAATTTCAAAAAATTATATTAAATAATTATAACTTCAGGAATTAAATTAAATTAATGTCATATAAGTACCACTTATATCATACGACATATAAAATGAACATTCATTATAAGACATCCAAATGATATAACAAAATCCAATAAATAAAAATTGTTAACCAAAATCCTATAAATTAAATATTTTGAGTAGACAAAATTTTTGTTTCTACTCATCAATCTTATGAAAACAGATATCTATCAAAAATGTTTAACATAATCTTAAGAAATTCATCATAAAACTATCTTACTTAGAATATTCAATATATTGGATATCAAACTAAGTTACTTTTTATAGAATCTCAAGATCTGTAAAAACATTACTAAAAAACAAGGTTCAAGAGGGACTTTGCTTCGTCAGGACTCAATTATGTTCATATTCAATAAAATATAACATCAATCAACAAAAATATTTTCTCAACTTTCAACAATTAAGAAAGCTTCTGATAAATGAATACTGAAAATTTAAATGGAGTGTAATGTTAACTCAAGTAAATAATTCTGTGTTTATTTACCAGAAGCTTTCTGAATTGTTAAAAGGTGAGAAAATATTTCTGTTGGTTGATGTTATTTTTTATTGAATATGAATATAATTGAGTACTGACGAAGCAAAGTCTCTCTTAAAACTTGTTTTTCAGTAATGTTTTTAGATATCTTGAGATTTTAAAAAGTAACTTAGTTAGATATCCAATAATATTGCATATTCTAAGTAAGATAGTTTTATGATGAAATTCTTAGGATTTTGTTAAACATTTTTGAAAGATGTCTGTTTTCATAAGATTGATGAGCAGAAACAAAAATTTTGTCCATTCAAAATATTTAATTTGTAGGATTTTGATTAAAAATTTTTATTTATTGGATTTTGTTATATCATTTGGATGTCTAATTAATGTTTATTTTATATGTCGTTTGATATAAGTGGTACTTATATGACATTAATTTAATTTAATTCCTGAAGTTATAATTATTGAATATAATTTTTTTAAATTAAATATGTGAAAGGCTAATATTAATTATAAAATATTAAAATAATGAAATTAAACACATTTTAATCAAGATTGAAGCGAAATTTCTTTTTTGAAAGATAATTTTATAACATTTACGTTTTAAAAATAATTTCCGGCATTAAGACTAGCTCTGAGGAACCGCATTCGACCCGATTTTGGACCACTTTTTCGAGTAATTCAGGCCTTTTTCTTCAATAACACGAGTTATGTTGGCTTCCAAAGCGTCTATTGTTTCTAGTTCATCAGCATAAACTAATGACTTGACATAACTCCAAAGGAAATAATCCAGTGGAGTTATGTCGCATGATTTTGGAGGCCAATTAATTGGACCATTTCTCGAAGTAATATTATCGCCAAATCTTTCTTTCAACAAATCAATTGTTACGGTAGCAGCATCATGTTGGAACCAAAACACTTCTTGTTCAATACCATTCAAATTTGGAAACAAATAATCGTTGATCATCGATCTGTAACGAGCACCATTCACTGTAACATTAGCTCCAGCGTCGTTTTTAAAGAAATATGGACCGATGATGCCACCAGCGTGTGAAGCACACCATTCAGTGCATTTTTCAGGATGCAATGGAACCTCCAGAACTTCTTGAGGATTGTTTGCACTCCATATACGGCAATATTGCTTGTTTACATAGCCGTTCAACCAGATATGTGCTTCATCACTAAACAAAATTTTACGATAAAAAAGTGGATCAACTTCTGAGATGCAGTAATGAAAGTACAAGGCGCCTGTTTTCGAATGAAACTTCTAAGATTTCTGGTTCAGTAGCTATGGGAGCGCAACGTACTTTTGCAGGACTCTGTATAGTTATTGGAAGCCAAAAAAGTAAAAAAAGAAATACTTTGCATTTGACTCTTGCTTAAAACCTAAAGACATAAATGTTCTTTCAGATTATCCCATACTTTCACTGAAACGGTTCAATTGAGACTGAAATCCTACATCTGGGAGTCTTCCAGCTAAGATGAGGTAACGGCATACTCCAGAATACTTCCTCAATTCTAAAAGCCAATGTTAATAATAATCATCATTCCTAATATTTATGGTCGCTATAATAGCAGTCCCGAGCGAAGAGCGTAACATGTTTATAAAGCATTTATCCAAGAAATATACCACGCTGACTGACCATAGAAAGAGCTGTCAGGCCTACCACCAGTTCACTTGATATCAGGATGAACTAATAAATGCTTATCAGATACGGGCTAGGATGATTTAATGCACACCACTCAACTTATACGAGGCTTGTTTAGAATAATGATGTTCTTTTCTAAATACACATCAATGATAATATTGTGAAGGGTCTTTCAATATGGGTGATACGTTTCTCAAATATCGAGTGTTTTTATTTAGAGTGATAGAACTTTCGATAGGGATAACTGTGATTCGACAAAAGGAAGAAGCCATGTTGTTTTGACATATTTGTTCAGTAAGCATTGACAAATTATCATGGAAAGACTCACGCCGCAACAACGTTTACAAATTGTTGAAATTTATTTTCAAAATCAGTGTTCTATTTGCCAAACTTATAGAGCACTTCGTGAAATTTATGGTTTCCATAGACGTCCATCAGAGCAGCTTATTCGTCGAACTATAAATAGATTTGATCCACTTTTTTATCGTAAAATTGTGTTTAGTGATGAAGCTGATTTCTGGTTGAACGGCTATGTAAACAAGCAAAATTGCCGTATATGAAGTGAAAACAATCCTCAAGAAGTTCTGCAGGTTCCGTTGCATCTTGAAAAATGCACTGTATGTTGTGCCTTACACGCTGGAGGCATCATCGGTCCATATTTCTTTAAAAACTATGCTGGAGCTAATGTTTTCATTGAATGGTGCTCGTTGCAGATCGATGATCAATGATTATTTGTTTCAAAATTGGAATGGTATCGGTCCAGAAGTGTTTTGGTTACAACAAGATGGAGCTACACCTCATGCTGCTACCGTAATTGTTTTATTGAAAGAAAGATTTGGCGATAACATCATTTCGAGAAACGATCCAATTAATTCGCCTCCAAGATCATGCGACATAACTCCACTGGATCATTTTCTTTGGGGTTATGTCAAGTAATTGATTTATGCTGATAAACCAGAAACAATAGACGCTTTGGAAGCCAACATAACTCGTGTTATTGATGAAATAAGGCCTAAATTAGTCGAAAAAGTGGTCCATGATTGGTCTGGTCGAATGCGGTTCTTCAGAGCTAGTCGTGCTGGACATATGCAGGAAATTATTTTTAAAACATAAATGTCATAAATTATCTTTCGATTAAAGAAAAAATTGACTTCAATCTTAATTTAAATTTGTTTCATTATAATTTAAAGTTCTATCACTCTTAAAATATACGATATATAGGAAAGACGAGGTTCAACGATCATAAAATGAATTTCATAAAAATAACCAAACTTCTACTGTTGCCACTCTTTCTTTAGAAAACGGCCATCCTTTTCCGGCAAAAGATAAACTTAAAATTTTACATGTAGAATCAAATGGAAAGAATTTTGAATATTCAGAATCTGTTGAAATTGGTTCACAATAAAAATAATGTAAAAATAATGAATAACTGTACGGATCTATGTAAATCCAAAATTTTTGAGATATTTGAATAAGTAACATCTTTTCCTTGTCTTCAATGTCATAAGCTACGTACAACAAATTTGACTATCCGAATGATAGTGCATAATGTAGCAGAAGCTACAGAGACAAGTTTAACTATCCGAACGATAATAAATTTTAGAGTATTTTCAAAGGCTAAACGTTAGAGGTGCTCGATGCATCCCTTGTAACAAAAAAAAGGGATTGGTTATAGAAAAATAATGAGGTCAGTGCTAGTAGAATAAGGACAGAAACAGTTTATAGTTCCGAATGCTGTGTTATGTGAAATTACCAGGCATAAATATATCAGAATCTCTAAATGACGTTTTCTAAGGCCATATACAGGGTGTTTCCTGAATGATTTCAGGGCAGATACAGGACATTTTGGTGAGTCTGAATTAGTGCTCGAAATATGTCCTAACTATATTCGTTTAAGAGTTACAGGATGTTTCATGTATTTTATCAAAAACTTTCGATCGGCATACCTCATGAACACTTGCATGGATCTTCATGAAAACTTGAGGGGCCCATAATGACTTATCGATAGCACAGGTCCGGATTGAGAAACTCGCATTATTTATCCCACATCTTGTAAAACACCCTGCACATCCAATTTTCAAAAAGCGAAATTCTCTTCAGAATCTACAATGAATAACCTTTCAAACAAGCCTATTAGGACCAATGGCACACTTCACATCATCATTTTATGAACCATTGATTATTAGGAATTTTTAATTTATAGTCTATTCATATTGAATCGATTGAAATTCTCAGTAACATGACTTATATTAGGTATTGTGCTGCATCTTATTCGATCCAATACATGAGTGTAGGGGCAACATAAAATATTTTTGCGAAACTAAATTTAACTGAAAACTTGAATTAACATTGAACATTTAATTGGACTATTATAAAATGCGCTCAATAATAAAAATATAAAATCTATCTTATAAACATATGTGGAACTGAAAAAAATTGACAATAAATAAGAGAAAAAATTATAACTTGTTTTCGAAAATACCCCGTCTCTCTTCTAAACATTTTCTAGCTCTTGTGATGAAATGAGCTACAGCTTTCTTCAAAATTTCCGGTCGATTTCGTATTGCTTCACATGCAGCTTGAATACGATTGATCAGATGCTCCCTGTCTATGATTTCTTCAGAGTAAACTTCTTTTTTTAAGTGCCCCCAGAGAAAATAATCCAAGCATGTAAGATCTGGGGATCTTGCAGGCCAGTCATGAGGTTCCCTCTACTAAACCAATGATCTGGATAAACTTCATTCAAATGCGCTACAATTTCACGGGTAAAATGTGCCGAAGCTCCAACATGTTGGAAGTACATTCCTTTTGGAATATTGCTTCCATCATTCAAGAGCCCTGGCAAATGCTCGATTAAAAATTGTAGATATGTCACTCCATTTAGCCTGTGTGGAAGAATATATGGTCCAATTAGGCGATTATTGTAAATTCCACACCAAATATTGACTGAAAAACGATGTTGTGAATTGCGTTTCCTAGTCACTTTCGGATTTACTCTGGACCAAATATGTGCATTGCGACCATTCAAAATGCCATCTTTTGTGAAGGTCGCTTGATCAGTAAAAAGCGTTCTGAAGATAGCTCGTTGGTTCCCCAAATCCATCTGCAAAATCGCATCCTCGGTAGTTAATCGCCTTTAAACTAATATAGTTAGGACATATTTCGAGCACTGATTCAGACTCATCGAAATGTCCTGCATCTTCCCTGAAAGCCTGTACAATCATTCGTGAAACACCCTGTATAATCATTGGAAAACAAATTATCTGAAGCGAATAAAACTAAACAATATCAACGTGAAAGATCTAAGTATCGATGACAAAATAATGTCTAACGACATGGCCGTCTCTAATGAGATGAAACAACCTTGTCGATCAGGTTATCTTTGATTGAATTCAATTAAATAGGACTAATTTTCTTTTTCTTTTTCAGTAGCCGTTCTACGAAGAAATGGGAAGTGAGCATTACTGCCTGAGGTGGAACAATCATCAAAGTAACCTTCTGGGAGTATTCAGTCAGCTCCTTCGTGACGAGAGTCTAGTCGACGTAACTTTGGCCTGCTCGGAAGGTCATTCCATCCGCGCGCACAAAGTTGTCCTCTCGGCCTGTTCCTCCTATTTCCAGACCCTCTTCATCGACCACCCCAATCGCCACCCCATCGTCATCCTCAAAGACGTCCGTTTCTCCGAGCTCCGGACCCTGATCGAGTTCATGTACAAGGGCGAAGTCAACGTGGAATACTGTCAACTGTCGGCTCTGCTCAAGACGGCGGAAAGCCTGAAGGTCAAAGGGTTGGCTGAGATGACACGCGACTGCAAGACTGAAAATGAACAAAACGAGCCCACGGAGCTGGTGACCAGGAAGCCCCACCAGCAGCTGTTGATGCAGACCCAGCCGCCTCCGGTTGCGACCATAGTGAGACACGAGGATGACGCCCAGGAACAAACCCGGTCTTCGCCGGTGTTGGGGATCTGCAAGGAGTCGCCGGACAGCGAGAAAGAGGCCACTTCGAACTCGAACGATAACTTGAGGTGCGAGAGTCCCATGATGTGTGCCGAAGATGACGTTCCTAACAACATGACCATACACAATAACACTGCGGTGACTTCTTCACATCTAACGCCTCCATGCAGATTGTCGCCTCCGATCAAGTCGGAATCGTTGCCGGGGACGTCGTTGCTACCACCGGTTCAACAAGTACCTTTGGTGAGTAAATGTTTGAACGTACTGTGTTTCATAAAGATTATTGTCTTTAAGGTGGGGTCATCGTAGCATTCGTTTGGTCTATTTTTTCATGATCGTGAAATTTGTTGCATCACGACGAATCTCATTGTTCGAATTGACAATGTGACTTGGTGCCAGGAGCTTTAGTGCGCTTGTACATCTTAATATACAGATGTAACAAGCTGATAGGGTATATTGTAAAGAGTGGGCCATCTAGAGTCTGAAGTAGTGGTTATTTAGAGTCTGGAAACATTGTCATTCGTGTTTCGATACAAAGTTGGTTTAATATTTGATATTAAATAAAGTACTAGGAAAAGGCTTTTTACTCGATGGAAGAAATATAATAATAACATTTGAATATCAAAACAGATTCCGTCTGTCAGTCTTCTACAATTTTAATTCAAAAAATTTTTATTCAAAGAACTTTTAGAATTTAATTAATGTCTTATAAGCACAGCGTATGTTCAATAGACGTATAAAATTAAAACTCAATATAAAATATGAAATGGAATAAATAAACCAACAAATATAAATTGTCAATTGAAATTAATGAATAAATATTTGAAGGAGACAAAACTTTGTTTCTGATCTTACAATTATGAAAACTAATTCATTTTCAAAAATACACAACATAATTTAAAGACTTCTCAGAAAATATAATTTACTCGAAAAATTTTAATATATTATATTTAAATAAGTTAATTCAAAAATCTCTCAAAACATGCATTATATCTTCATAAAACAATTAGAATTTCGATAAGGTCTTCATCGGCCCTAAATCATATTTAATAAATAAAATCAACCAACAACAAATATAACTCACCTAAAAATTGTCAAGGGATCATCGCTTTCAACAACTAACTTTAAAATGCAAGATATTCTATGCTCGTCACAAAAATCACAGAAAACTGTATGGTATTATAAGGTCTTCTTTGAACCATTAATATTCCATAATGAGATTTTTATTCAATAGAAGGAATATAACAATAATTGAATATCAAAACAGATTCAATCTGTTAGTTTTCTACAATTTTAATTTCAAAAAATTTTTATTCAGAAAACTTTTAGAATTAAATTAATGTCTTATAAGCACAGCTTATATTTAATAGACGTATATAATAAAAACTCAATATATAATATCAAATGGAATAAATATATCAACAAATATAAATTGGGAATTAAAATTAATGAATAAATATTTGAAGGAGACAAAATTTTGTTTTTGATCTTACAATTATGAAAACTAATTCCTTATCAATAATACAGAACATAATTTGAGGTCTTTTCAGAAAATATAATTCATTTGAAAACTTTTATATATTTAAATAAGTAAATTCAAAAATGTCTCAGAACATGTATTATATCTTCAGAAAACTATAAGAATTCCGATAAGGTCTTCATCGATCCTAAATCATTTTTAATAAATAAAATCAACCAACAACAAATATAACTCGCCTAAAAGTCGTCATGGGATCATCGCTTTGAACAATTAACTTTAAAATGCAAGATATTCTATGTTCGTCACAAAAATCACAGGAAGCTGCAAGGTATCGGGTGTTTTTTAGAGTCATAGAACTTTCGATAGGGATAACTGTGATTTGACAGAAGGTAGAAGCCATGTTGTTTTGACATTTCTGTTCAGTAAGCATTGAAAAATTACTCACGCCGCAACAAAGTTTACAAATTGTTGAAATCTATTTTCAAAATAAGTGTTCTATTCGCCAAAATTATAGAGCACTTCGTGAAATTTATGGTTTATATAATCGTCCATCAGAGCAGCTCATTCGTCAAACTATCGATAGATTTCGGACAACATTTTCTCTACTCGATACAACAACAACAACAAGACAAAGAACTGTATGTACAGAAGAAAATATCGCTGCTGTAAGGCTTGTATCGGTCTCTACTTGTCGGAAATACATCTCGATGATTAAAGTAAAACAACAACAACAGTACCATACTCACCTGACGAAGTCATGTTGTCATAACGAAACAATTGTTGTGAAATTAAATAAATTGGCGGAAATTAAGTTGTTTTACTTTAATAATCGTAAGTCATAGTGTTAATGATGATCCAGATTTGTCTATTACCCGACGTTCATAACAAGTTGTACTCTGTGCATCCACAACATGGAAAATTTTGCGTAAAGATCTTGGTCTACACCCATACAAGATCAAACTGGTTCAAAAACTAAAGCCACTTGACCATAATAAGCGTCGTTTGTTTGCTAATTGGGCCCTAGAATAGCTTGAAGTTGATCCACTTTTCTATCGTAAAATTGTGTTTAGTGATGAAGCTCATTTTTGATTGGACGCCTATGTAAACAAGCAAAATTGCCATATATGGAGTGAAAACAATCCCCAAGAAGTTCTGCAGGTTCCATTGCATCCTGAAAAATGCACTGTATCGGGTGTGCTTTACACGCTGGAGGCATCATCGGTCCATATTTCTTTAAAAACGACGTTGGAGCTAATGTTATAGTGAATGGTGCTCGTTACAGATCGATGATCGATGATTATTTGTTTCAAAATTTGAATGGTATCGACCCAGAAGTATTTTGGTTCCAACAAGATGGTGCTACAACTCATGCTGCTAACGTAACAATTGATTTGTTGAAAGAAAGATTAAGGGATAACATTATTTCGAGAAATGGTCCAATTTATTGTCCTCCAAGATCATGCGACATAACTTTGGGGTTATGTCAAGTTATTGGTTTATGCTGATGAAAACCAGAAACAATAGACGCTTTGGAAGCCAACATAACTCGTGTTATTGATGAAATAAGGCCTGAATTACTCGAAAAAGTCGTCCAAAATTGGTCTGGTCGAATGCAGTTCCCCAGAGCTAGTCGTGATGAACATACGCCGGAAATTATTTTTAAAACATAAGTGTCATAAAATCATCTTTCAAATAGAAAAAATTTAAATGTGTGTCATTTCAATTTAAAGTTCTATCACTCTTAAAAATACTCGATATAATCGTAACGAATACCAATTCGAGCATAGACAATATATTTCGATTATACGAACCTCTTCACTCGACGTATTTCGCGAAACACTACTCGAGCTGCGCTCTCGTGATGTTTCGCGAACTAAGTCTGGTGACTCGGTGTATAATCGAATATTGTCTATGCTCTTGTGATATTATAACTGATCATTCATTATCACAACGCGCATATCTTCTGATTATTCCACTGTTCGACTGGATGGTCGGAGTTCTCTGTCTTTTGTATTGAATACCCTATCATTAAAACGGGATTTTCTAAGCTTGTATACTTTATTCACACTTGAGAAAGAGTCACGTAGTACCGGAACAGCTTGTATAGAGGAAACTGGACTAGTCTCCTGATACCAAAAGTTTTCAACTGAAAATAAATAGGCCAAGTATATTGATCATATAATATCAATAAACGTCCATTAGTTAATTCTGAAGATGTGATAATCACCTAACCCCATTTATGTTTTCACGATAGGACGGTGTCGAAGAATATCTGTGGAGGATCTAAAGCACTATGAAAGAAATCAAACTCCTATCATCACCAATAGAATATAAGCCTTTAGACGCCATATAAATCCTGTAATTCCATTGGCTGATTTCCGATAAAGCTAGTGTGGATCTAGAATAAACACGGACGCCCACAGTTATCAAAAAATTTCTCATTTTATCTGGAATTTATCAAATAAATAGACGGGGGGAATCGAGAAGCAAGGCCATCGAGATAAAAACTACAACCTACGACAACATACTCTAATATTTACTGACATTGAAAGTCGGACTCAAATAAACAGATCAAAATATATTTACTTCGCAGAAATATCGCGTCGAGTTAAATAACTTTCAGGAAATAACAAGTTTTTGAGAAATCAAAATTCGCGCAGTTGCATATTCGAAATATACCATAATATACTATTTGAAATTTGGTAATGAAGGGTTTCAATAATTACTTATATAGAATTAAAAATTAATTTCAGAAAACTGAAATACCTTATAAAGAGTTTCCAATAGGAATGATACAATTTGAAATTGGTTATAATGGCAACACTGCATAATATTTTTGACATTTCCTATGTCACTTGTGTTCAGTAGATTATGCCATTTAATCATAGAAATATACATGCTTCAACAACGTTTAGAATTGTTAAATTAATTCATCGAAATCAGTGCTCATTTGTGAAATTTAGAAAGAATTCATGGACGACAGTATTCAGTTAATCCAATAACTTTCAGGAAATAACAAGTTTTTGAGAAATCAAAATTCGCGCAGTTGCATATTCGAAATATACCATAATATATCATTTGAAATTTGGTAATGAAGGGTTTCAATGATTACTTATATAGAATTAAAAATTAATTTCAGCAAACTGAAAAACTTTATGAAGAGTTTCCAATAGGAATGATACAATTTATAATTGGTTATAGTGGCAACACTGCATAATATTTTTGACATTTCCTATGTCACTTGTGTTCAGTAGATTATGCCATTTAATCATAGAAATATACTATAAAATAAAAAAGAAAGGCCTTTTACTTGATAGAAGAAATATAACAAAATTTGAATATCAAAACAAATTAAAATGTTTATCTTCTACAATTTTAATTTCAAAAAATTTTTATTCAAAAAACTTTTAGAATTAAATTAATGTCTAAAACAAGCACCGCTTACATTTAATAGACGAATATAATCAAAACTCAATATATAATGTCAAATGGAATAAATAAACCAACAGATATACGAAAGTCATTAAAATTAATAAATAAATATTTAAAGGAGACAAAATTTTGTTTCTGGTCTTACCTTTAAGAACACCAATTGCCTTTCAAAAACATGAACACACTTAAAGGACTTCACAAAGAATATAATTTATTTGAAATATTTAAATATTCGAATAAATTAATTCAGAAATCTCTCAAAACATGCACTATATCTTCAAAAAACAAATATAATTCTAAGCAATCCCTTCTTCGGTCCTGAATAATATTCCAAATATCAAAATCAAAAAACTAACCTATATCAGCAACTCACACGTGTAACTAAATGAATGTTTAGAAACACAGATCAACTTTATAATTCAAGATTGATCTATGTTCCAACAAAATCAAAGAAATCAATAGAAATATACTTGCTTCAACAACGTTTAGAATTGTTAAATTAATTTATCGAAAGTAGTGCTCATTTGTGAAATTTAGAAAGAATTCATGGACGACATTATTCAGTTAATCCAATAATTATTCTTCTTATTGCAGACAAATTTGAAAGTGAACTTTCTATACCAATACAAAAATTCCAGTATAACAAATAAATACACGTACACGAGTGTAAGGGAAAATCCAAATTTATGGGTTCCAAGTCATTCTCAACAATTATTCTCAAACAACAATTTTGAGAATTTTCAAGAAAGATTTGGGTTTACATCCGTACAAAATTCAACCGGTTCAAGACTGAAGCCATTTGACCCCCATTAACGTCGGTTATTTCTGATTTTGCTCTTGAAAAACTTGAAAATGATGAACGATTTTATCGATTTATTGAAAACAAAATTTGGTGATAGAATAATTTCGAGAAATGGTCCAGTTACTTTATCTTCCCAGGTCGGGTGATTTCTTTCTTTGGGGATATGTAAAGTCACGTACTTGGACAAATTGTCATCTTTTGGTTCGAATAACCTATTCTTAGCCTATGTTCCAATAGTTATTTTTGGTTGTTATAATTGTCTGGATAAAAGAACAGTTGAACGTTTAGTGAAGAAGTTTGAAACAAATTTTACACTTCATAATGTTGCAGTGCCAGTAAGACAAAGAAATGTAAGAAGTGAAGAGAATACTGCTGCCGTAGACCAAAATTTATCGATTTCTCGACGTTCACAAGAACTAGGCATCTCCCAGACGTCTTTTTGGCAAATTTTACGAAAAGACCGTAGTTTACATCCATACAAAATTGTTTTAACCCAAGAATTCAAACCAACAGATCATTTGAAGCGTCGTGTATTCGGTAATTGGTGCTTAGAGAAAATCGGAAATGATGCAGATTTTCATAAGATAATCTCTCAGCGATGAGGCTGATTTCTGGTTAAACGATTATGTTAACAAGCAGAATTGTCGTATCTAGAGTGGTGATGAACCTGAAGAATATCAAAAACTACCATTATTTTCGACTAATTTACTGCTTGGTGCGTATTTTATACTGGAGGAGTCATTGGTTCTTATTTTTTTTTCAACGAAGGTCATGAGGCGGTAACTGTCAATCGAAATCGTTACCGTTCAATGTTGACTGATTTTTTAATTGGTTCGTCTTGGTTTGCAGAACATGCGGTTTCAACAGGACACTGCCACTTGTCCTACTGCCAATTACACAATGACTTTATTGAAAATAAAATTCGGCGATGCGCTTATTTCAAGAAATGGGCCGATAAATTATCCGCCTCGCGATTTAACTCCATTGTTTCTTCGGGGTTACATTGAGTCATTGGTTTACAGCAATCATCCAGCAAATTAAGACGATTTACAGATAAAAATTGAATGAGTAATCGCTAACAAACGAACTGATTCGTGTGAGAGAGTAATAGAAAATTGGATTCAACGACTTCATTCCTGCCAGCGTTTCCGTGGTCGACATTTAAATGATGTATCCATTGTACTTTATAATGAAATAAAAATTTCAATAATTTTCGAATAAATAATGTTTTATTTACAAAACAAAATGGGGCGCTGTTAATGAAAGATCTCTATATTTCACCAAGTAGACTCAAATTCCTAATTCATACAATTATTTGAATGAAAGTGTAATCGATTTTAGAATCAATTTAACTAGTGTTCTTTCAACAAGCAGTGTAATTGTTTTGAGTCGCATCGAAGTATCGGGTGTTTTTTTAGAGTGATTAAACTTTAAATTGAATTAAAACACATTTTAATTAAGATTGAAGCTAATTTTTTTTATTTGAAACATAATTTTATGACATTTATGTTTCAAAAATAATTTCCGGCATATGTCCACCACGACTAGCTCTGAGGAACCGCATTCGACCAGACCAATTTTGAACTTTTTCGAGTATTTCAGGCCTTATGTCATCAATAACACGAGTTATTTTGGCTTCCAAAGCGTCTATTCTTTCTGGTTTATCAGCATAAACCAATGACTGGACATAACCACAAAGAAAATATTCCAATGGAGTTATGTTACATAATCTTGGAGGCAAATTAATTGTTCAATTGTTATGGTAGAAGCATGAGGTATAGCACCATCTTGTTAGAACCAAATCACTTCTGAGTCGATACCATTCAAATTTTGAAACAAATAATCATTGATGATCGATCTGTAACGAGCACCATTCACTGTAACATTAGCTCCAGAATCGTTTTTGAAGAAATATGGACCGATGATGCCTCCAGCGTGTAAAGCACACCATACAGTGCATTTTTCAGGATGCAATGGAACCTGCAGAACTTCTTGAGAATTGTTTTCACTATATATACGGCAATTTTGCTTGTTTACATAGCTCTTCAACAAGAAATGAGCTTCATCACTAAACACAATTTTACGATAAAAAATTGGATCAACTTCAAGCTGTTTTAGGGTCCAATCAGCAAACAAACGACGCTTATTATGATCAAGTGGCTTTAGTTCTTGAACCAGTTGGATCTTGTATGGGTGTAGATCAAGATATTTACGCAAAACTTTCCATGTGGATGCACAGAGTCCAACTTGTTGTGAACGTCGACGAATAGATAAATCAGTATCATCATTAACACTATGACTTACAGCAGGGATATTTTCTTCTGTACGTACAGTTCTTTGTCTTCTTGTTCTTGTTGCATCGGGTAGAGAAAATGTTGTCCAAAATCTATCGATAGTTCGACGAATAAGCTGCTCTGATGGACCATTACGTAAACCATAAATTTAACGAAGTGCTCTATAAGTTTGGCGAATCATTAACACTATGACTTACAGCAGCGATATTTTCTTCTGTACGTACAGTTCTTTGTCTTCTTGTTCTTGTTGCATCGGGTAGAGAAAATGTTGTCCAAAATCTCTGATGGACCATTACGTAAACCATAAATTTAACGAAGTGCTCTATAAGTTTAGCGAATGGAACACTGATTTTGAAAATAAATTTCAACTATTTGTAAACGTTGTTGCAGCGTGAGTCTTTCCATGATAGTTTGTCAATGTTTACTGAACAGAAATGTCAAAACAACATGGCTTCTAACTTCTGTCAAATCACAGTAATCCCTATCGAAAGTTCTATCACTTAAAATAAAACAGCCGATATTCCAATAAAAGAAATATTCACTAAATGTTTAATTACTTTGTTTCAGAGTTTGAAAAAAGAAGTCGACTGGGGTGGAGGATCAGAAGAGAAAAATACTAAAGATCCGCCGGAGTATTCCCGATCACAAGATCAGGTAAGCAGACATTTCCAATAATTATATATAGTGTACTTTTTGAGGATTCGTAATCAGTCGTCAAGAATAATTTCAGGAAGTATGGTGAAACCGCTTATGGAATGAAATTCTCTGTGTACTTATGTTACAAAATTATAAAAAAAATTTGAATTCAACAGTTCGCTTTTAAACATAAATTTAAATGTACAGGGTGAATCGTGCAAGTCCAGCATAGTCGGTCGGTTTTTTCTCCAAATGTAACACCCTGTATATTTTTATATTTTTCAAACCTCCTTAATAACCTGATTTCAACGAACTATATCATGTATGGTGTATTATGAATAATACCGGATGAAATTTCGAAAGTATTTGGTTTCAAGGAACTGAATACTTAAACTACATGAGTTAATTGATTTTAATACATTAAAATAAATGATAGCACAATCTCCCATAAAACTCGTTCCTAACTTTGTTTAAAGTTTGAGATTAAATATTCCGCATTTCTGTTGTTATCCTTTCTTTGAAGTCTGCCATGCTAGTCGGCTTTGTTGCATAAACTTTGTTCTTGATATAACACACAGAAGAAAATCCAACGGAGTAAGGTCTGGCGATCTAGCAGGCCACTCACTAGTATCGGGTGTTTTTTTAGAGTGATCGAACTTTCGATAGGGATAATTGTGATTTGATAGAAGGTAGAAGCCATGTTGTTTTGACATTTCTGTTCAGTTAGCATTGACAAATTATCATGGAAAGACTCACGCCACAACAACGTTTACAAATTGTTGAAATTCATTCACTTCGTGAAATTTATGGTTTGTAGCAGAGCAGCTTATTCGTCGAACTATCGATATATTTCGGACAACATTTTCTCAACTCGATGCAACAACAACAACAAGATAAGGAACTTTACGTACAAAAGAAAATATCGCTGCTGTAAGTCATAGTGTTAATGATGTTCCAGATTTGTCTATTCGTTGACGTTCACAACAAGTTGGACTCTGTGCATCCACCACATGGAAAATTTTGCGTACAGATATTGGTCTACACCCATACAAGATCCAACTGGTTCAATAATTAAAGCCACTTGACCATAATAAGCGTCGTTTATTTGCTGATTGGGCCCTAAAACAGCTTGAAGTTGATCCACTTTTTTATCGTAAAATTGTGTTTAGTGATGAAGTTCATTTCTGGTTGAACGGATGTAAACAAGCGAAATTGCCATATATGGAGCGAAAACAATCCTCGAGAATTTCTGCAGATTCCATTGTATCCTGAAAAATGCATTGTATGGTGTGCTTTACACGCTGGAGGCATACTTAGTTCATATTCTTTTAAAAACGATGCTGGAGCTAATGTAACAGTGAATAGTGCTCGTTACAGATCAATGGTAATGATTATTTGTTTCAAAATTTGAATATATCGACCCAGAAGTGTTTTGGTCCCAACAAGATGGTGCTACACCTCATGCTGCTACCGTAACAATTGATTTATTGAAAGAAAGATTTGGCGATAACTTTATTTCGAGAAATGGTCCAATTAATTGGCTTCCAAGATCATGCGACATTAGACTGGGCCAAAAAAAAGACTATTTTTTCAATGATACTGTGAAAATATCATTCATGATGATAAAAAAAAATTATCGTGAAAGTTTGAGCCCTTAATAATAGTATTAAGGGGTATATCGTTACGACTCTTGGTTTTTTACCAGTAATCGCATTTTTTCACTCAAACCTCGTCAATTATTAATCTGAAAAATTTGAGCGATGCGTATTTTTAAAGGAAATTAAATTCCTTACAAAAAAGCTCTCCTTGTAAATTAATGTGAAACAAGCCATTTGCTTGTTATCGTGCCTTTTAAAAACATGAACACACTTAAAGGACTCAAAGAATATAATTTATTTGAAATATTTAATATATTTAAATATTCGAATAAGTTATTTCAAAAATCTCTAAAAAATGTGTACTATATCTTCAAAAAACAAATATACTTCTAGACAATCCCGTCTTCAGTCCTCATTTAATATTCCAAATATCAAAATCAAAAAACTAACCCATATCTCTGCACGTGTTAAAAGACTAAAGCTTCGAAATAACACGAATTAACACGTGGAGAGATATAGGTTAGTTTTTTGATTTTGATATTTGGAATATTAAATGAGGACTGAAGACGGGATTGTCTAGAATTATATTTATTTTTTGAAGATATAGTACACATTTTTTAGAGATTTTTGAAATAATTTATTCGAATATTTGAATATATTAAATATTTCAAATAGACTTTGAGAAGTCCTTTAAGTGTGTTCATGTTTTTAAAAGGCAATTGGTGTTCTTAAAGGTAAGACCAGAAACAAAATTTTGTCTCCTTTAAATATTTGTTCATTAATTTTAATTACATTCGTATATCTGTTGGGTTATTTATTCCATTTGACATTATATATTGAGTTTTGATTATATACGTCTATTAAATGTAAGCGGTGCTTGTTGTAGACAAAAATTTAATTCTAAAAGTTTTTTGAATAAAAATTTTTTTGAAATTAAAATTGTAGAAGATAAACATATTTCAATTTGTTTTAATATTCAATTTTGTTATATTTCTTCTATCAAGTAAAAGGTCTTTCTATTTTATTTTGATTTTAACTTCAACGTCGAATAACTTTGGAAGGAGTGCAATTAATGAAAAATGTTAAGAAACTTTTTTTGTAGAGTATTAAATTTCCTTTAAAATACTTATACCATACCATTATACCATAAAAATATTGATAGTTACAAAAATGCAAAATCGAAACGCAAAATTGAAAAAATTAATGAATGTTTAAGGCAAGATAACAAGCAAACGGCTTGTTTTACATTAATTTACAAACAGAGCTTTTTTGTAGGGAATTTAATTTCCTTCGAAAATAGGCATCGCTCAAATTTTTCAGATTAATAATTGACGAGATTTGAGTGAAAAAATGCGATTACTGTTAAAAAACCAAGAGTCGTAACGATACACCCCTTAATACTATTATTAAGGGCTCAAACTTTCACGATAATTTTTTTTCATCATCATGAATGATATTTTCACAGTATCATTAAAAAAAAATAGTCGTTTTTTTGGCCCAGTCTAATGCGACATAACTCCACTGCATTATTTTCTTTGGGGTTATGTCATCGGTCATTGTGATAAACCAGAAACAATAGGCTTTGGAAGGCAACATAACTCGTGTTATTGATGAAATAAGGCCTGAATTCCTCGAAAAAGTGGTGCAAAATTAGTCTGGCGAATGCGGTGGACATACGCCGGAAAATATTTTCAAAACATAAATGTCATAAAATTATCTTTCAAGTAAAAAAAAACTTGGCTTCAATCTTAATTTGAATGTGTTTTATTTCAACTTAAAGTTCTATCACTCCAAAAAAAACACCCGATACGTAATGCTGTCGATTGGATTCCAACAACTTTTGAATCCGTTAATAAGACAGTACATTTCTTTGCAGTATCCCGTATTCCTTCAGCTTAAAAATTCATGAACCTACAATTACGACTTCGAGCAGCCGAGAAGTGAAATAACCAAGCGCACTCCAATATCGATAACTTTTTTTCGAAACCAATCCAACAAGTTGTCTGTTTTTCGTATTTGATTGAGCGCACGGAAGAAGTTGACATTCATTTTGGCTAGAAATAACTATTTTATTTGCTGAATTCGGCAGCTTGTGCGCAAAATTCAGCTCGTTTCATCTAGCTGTCGGGGATAGAAACATGCGCACAAGAGACAGTTCTTCAGCCAAACAAATGAGCGTCAACTTCTTGCGTGCACATAACTTGAAACGATCGACGGTCAGTGGAAGCAAGAAGTTGATATCATGTTTGGTTGCAGGAACTGGACTCTTGCGTGAAACGAGAAGGCTCCCCAAGGTTGTTCCCTTGTATTTACTGCGGTCAATCGTTTCCGCATCAGAGTAAGTTGACGAGGCACATCCTATCGCATAGTCTTGAGACGCTGAAGTACCGGGAAATGCACCAGCAGCATCCAACGCTCAGCATACCTCCTGAGGCAGGGCCACCTTATATAGAGTCCCCATATGCCGGACGGGTTCCCATGATGGCTCACGAGCCACCGGACCCGACTGATCAGAATCCAACTCAAATGGACTTAGATGTAGGCGATTCGGCGGCCATGGCTGCCGTAAGTAGTGGTAGCAATTCCGGCGTAGTGTTATGTAAGTTCTGTGGTAAATCTTTCCCGGATGTTAGTTCTTTAATCAGTCATCTTCCTGTGCACACTGGCGACAGACCTTTCAAGTGCGAATTTTGTGGTAAAGCTTTCAAGTTACGTCATCATATGAAGGACCACTGCAGGGTACACACGGGCGAGAGACCGTTCAGGTGTTCGTTGTGTGGAAAAACTTTTTCACGGTCGACTATACTGAAGGCGCATGAGAAAACTCACTATCCAAAATACGTGCGTAAGTTCCTTTCACCTAGTCCAATGGATAACGACGATGAGAGCCCCCACTAGTTCTGCAGATTTCAATATTTTATTACGTATTGATGTGCTTGTTAACTTTCAAAATGTGAAAATGACTGCTTATTTTTCCGTGGAAATTTACTTTAACCACGAACTAGTTGAACGCCATACTGTTTCTGCGCACCTCAAGATGAAGGAATCCTCAGTTTTTCTCAATAGAGCCTCAATTATTCTGAACAGAAGATCAAGAAAGTTCAGTTGGGTGCCCTAAAAAATTACCAAAAGAAAAATATAAAGCTGAAAGCTTGTATAAATTTTCCATTGTCTTCGTAGCCTCGCATTCTTGTTTGATAGGTCATTAGAGGGATTTAAACCAACGAAACTCTTGAAGACCACATATAATTAAGTCGATCTTTCAACCAATCCTCAAGATACTTGATTTTAATCAAAATAAACCTTCAACTATAAAACTCAGTTGAAAAGTCTAACAATGAACTTCGGAAACATGTCAGGCGTATTAAGAGGAAATTTGCATTTTCTTATTGAACCTTCAAGCAAGTTAGCCTTCATTCATACTGGACGTTTCCCCAAAGCACCAATATTTTGATCGCAAAAGCGTGGGTATACGATCGACCCTCTAAGAATCCTATAGGGCTATGACATCATTTTGAAGGTTTTGCAATTCTTTTTGTTAATACCCTAAAAAAATTTCTGTTTGGCTTCACGAAAGGTTTTACCTCCAATCAGTACTGTCTTAAACACGACACTCTTCAAACGACCCCAGAAAAAACTTCTAGAGGTATCAAATCAGAAGATTTTGGAGGCCATTCAGTAGGACCTCTCCTTCCAATCCGATTCTCGGGAAAATGATCTCTGAAATCTAAAAATTCAGCTTCACGAAAGGTTTCACCTCCAATCCGTACTGTCTTAAACACGACACTCTTCAAACGACCCCACAAAAAACTTCTAGAGGTATCAAATCAGAAGATTCAGAAAGTCACCATCTTGTTGTAAAAATACGTCTTCTATCTGATCGTCATTTTCTGGAATCTCCATAATGGATGAGTAGATGAGATCTTCATCTGTCAAATTGTAAGGAAGGAAAAAAGGTACCCAACATGCCATCATGCGCTAGCATGTTATGAGTAACACCTTTTATCCACTTGTAACGAATTTTTCACACCAAAAAGAGTGCCAAAGAGAAACTTTCCTGAATAAAATAGCAAAACCTTCACAATGGTGCATCACTAGAGCCCTACTGTCATTTAAATATCCGCTTGACTGTTTTATGTTGGCCATCCTGTATGAGGCCATGTGAACTAGAACTGATAAAAGAAATAAATTAATTCGGCTGATCTGTACCAAAAATCATTAATAAGGTGTATGAGCTATGGTATTAGAAAGTTCTAGAAATCGAGACAGTGTAACATACATCTGTATAAGAATTCTATACTCAAACAAACTCGACAAGGTTTTGTAGCCCAGAGGCAAATTGCAGACATGCGCACGTTTGAAACTAATTGGTTTTCGTCAATGTATAATGTACGGTAGTGACTCCAAATCTGTCAAGTATCTATATTCGCTATACACAGAGACTCCAAGATTTTAATAATACACTAGCGCCTCTAGAGTATGCAAAATACATGCACAGATACTCTAAGATATTAATATTACACTAACGCCATCGAGAGTATGCAAAATACATACAAGACATATCTTCAATTCAATTCAATTTCAAGTAAAGAAATGTATTCTCGATATTTTCACGTTACGAACGCAGAATAAACTTTCCTCATGCTCAAATCAGACCATAATTTGTCGTAATTGAGCATTACGGCAAATTATGGTCTGATTTGAGGAATGTCCATTCTGCGTTGGTAACGTGAAAATATCGAGAATTCATTCTTTTACTTGAATTAAATCGAAAAGGTATATCTTGTATGTATTTTGCATTCTCTAGATGGCGTTAATGTATTATTAATATCACAAAGTATCTGTGTACGTATTTTGCATACTCTAGATGGCGTTAGTGTATTATTAATATCTTGGAGTCTCTGTGTATAGCGAATATAGATACTTGACAGATTTGGAGTCAGTAGCATATATTGCACTGATGAAAACCAATCCGTTTGAAACATGCGCATGTCTGCAATTTGCCTCAGTGATCTACAAAATCTTGTCGAGTTTGAGTATAGAATTGCTATACAGATGTATGTTACACTGTCTCGATTTCTAGAACTTTCTATTACCATAGCTCATACTGCTTATTAATGATAAAAGAAAGTAAAGATTACTTTCAACTTTTCTTTTTTTCAAAAATCTGACCATGTCCATAAAAAACCTAATAAAGTTTTTTAAATGTAGGTTGACAATTCTTTATTTGTTTTATAATGTAATAAGTTTAATTCTTGGTTATTGTTTCTATGTCAGCTTTTTTGTTACAATGATGTGAATGTTAACATTAACTAGTCCAGATTATAATGTCTTTGGATGAATTCACATCGTTAGAAGTGTCAACCAAATAATATTAACTTCCTAAGCAATTTTTCCAGAAAACCAAAAACTAATTCTCATATATTACTGGCTAATTTTTGAGTCAGACTCTTCTGAAAATGAACAAATAAATGAAATCATATTTTTCATTAATTTCATAAATTGTTGGATGAACTAGAACTTGTCCGATGATCGCAGACCTGATTTTTACTTACTGGTGTTTATGAAATATGAAAAAGAATGTAAAACCCCATAATAATTTGGAAAAACTTAATAGGAGGCTTCTCTGAAAATACCTAATATACCAAGTTCTAACCTTAAAATTTAAATGAATCTAACCTTAAAATTTTAATGAAAATAGCTGGATTTCATAGCCAGTATATTTAAATCTGTGAACGCCACGTGATTGAGCAAATAATAACCATAGAGGACATTTTGACATAAATATTTCACTGAAAATGGAGGATGACGACTCGATGAATTTTTTTCAAGTATGTAACTATATTAACCGTTATTATTCTGATGAAGTATCTGAAAATAGGCCGTCATTTTCATGTCCAATGTTTTTCTACACTGTAATCTGTTGGAATATGAACACCAACTAAGCTCTATGGGTGTAAGTTTGTAGGCGATTGGCAATTTATATTCACCTTCAACGTATCAGATCATCAATATAGTCGTGAGCAATCAGGTATTGATTGGTGCAGTTTGGTGAAGCCTTTCCAGTCGACAAATAACTTCGGTCGACATGTATCACTTCTTGGAAACTAATGGTATATTAGCGTGAGAATATCGAGCTTAAAATATCTTTTTAAATTATTCAACGGATTCGAGAAAATCATGAATCAATAGGGTAAGATCGTTCAAGGCACATACAAGTGATGTTACAAATTGGTATAATTTGTTTTTGTAATTCTTGAAGCAACTATTTCCTGTCTCATATTTATAACTGGAAGCTTCGGTTAACCTTGGTTTCCTGTAGAAGCGACTGTGAATAGATAACTGATATTTTCCTGGTTAAAATCTGCGATCAATTTAAATACTGTCGCCAGAAGGAAATATCACTGTCAATTTTTATGTTACACTGACAGATTTTTTATTTGGAGTAGTATATGATAACTCGAATCCTACCTTCGGTGAAAGACGTTGGAGAAGGAGAATTTTAATCAAGAGTTAAGTATGGTGTGGCTCAAAGAAATTATTTCGATTTGAAAGTATGTAAAGTACCACTGAAGTTCACATAATAATAAGGAGGTTTTTCATGAAAATCTCCATAAAACCACCTAAGTCTAAGGGGGATTTCCGCTTTTCCAATGGTGTACACTGAATTCTGATTGAGACGATAGTTTAAAAGTTATGGGATGTTTTTGGTGAAAAAATCGTGAAACTTCTCAAAATAGTAGAATCTTTACGAAGGATAACTGGACAGGAAATTTTGTATTGCAGATTACCTGTAGAATTGTGAAATTTGTCCAGAGATAACTTGGGCACCTGTATAACGTTTTCTATCAAGATTATTCATCGCACTATATTTTTGAATTCTAGATAGTTCAACTTGACTGCAAATGTAGGTACGGATTAAATTTCTTAATGATAACACTTCCTTCCATCTCTTGCTCTAAAAAAATACACTGGTGAGCAGAAAAAACGGGTCACTTGATCAGTACTGTCCTTTCTTGGTTAAAATTTTTACGAGAATCATGAAATGGTAGGAAAAAGAGAATTGCCCAATAAAAAATGAGATTTGTATATAAATGATAAGCCTTTTTTGACAAAATTAAAAACTTCGAAATTGTCAGTATGACGTGTGACCTCCCCTTGGTCTGATCACAGCTTCCAAACGTCTGCGCATGCTCCTGATGAGTCTTCAAATATTCTCTTGTGGAATATTCTCCCATTCATGACGAAGGGCTTCACGGAGCTCTTGTAAATTATTGGGCAATGGAACCATAGTTCTGACTCGCCTTCCCAGTTGGTCCAATAGATGTTCAATGGGATTCAAGTCAGAACTTCGTGCTGACCAGTTGAACCTTGAGATTCCAACCTCATTCAAGTACGCTGTCACTATTCGAGCAGTATGTGGGCGTGTATTGTCATGCATAAAAATTCCTTGCTCTCCGTACAAAATACACAGGTGAGCAGAAAAAACGGGTCACTTGATCATTACTGTCCAAATACCTTTCTTGGTTAAAATTTTCACGAGAATCATGAAATGGTAGGAAAAAGGGAATTGCCCAGAGAAAAATTAGACTTTTTATTCGATTTGTATAAAATAATGAACCTTTTTTAAAAAAATCAAAAACTTTGAAATTGTCAGTATGACGTGTGACCTCCCCTACTTCTAATTATAGCTTCCAAACGTCTGTGCATGCTCGTGATGAGCCTTCGAATATTCTCTTGTGGAGAATTCCCCCATTCATGACGGAGGGCTTCACGTAGCTCTTGTAAATTATTGGGCAATGGAACCATAGTTCTGACTCGCCTTCCCAGTTGGTCCAATAGATGTTCAATGGGATTCAAGTCAGAACTTCGTGCTGACCAGTTGAACCTTGAGATTCCAACCTCATTCAAGTACGCTGTCACTATTCGAGCAGTATGTGGGCGTGTATTGTCATGCATAAAAATTCCTTGCTCTCCGTACAAAATACACAGGTGAGCAGAAAAAACGGGTCACTTGATCATTACTGTCCAAATACCTTTCTTGGTTAAAATTTTCACGAGAATCATGAAATGGTAGGAAAAAGGGAATTGCCCAGAGAAAAATTAGACTTTTTATTCGATTTGTATAAAATAATGAACCTTTTTTAAAAAAATCAAAAACTTTGAAATTGTCAGTATGACGTGTGACCTCCCCTAGCTCTAATTATAGCTTCCAAACGTCTGTGCATGCTCGTGATGAGCCTTCGAATATTCTCTTGTGGAGTATTCCCCCATTCATGACGGAGGGCTTCACGTAGCTCTTGTAAATTATTGGGCAATGGAACCATAGTTCTGACTCGCCTTCCCAGTTGGTCCAATAGATGTTCAATGGGATTCAAGTCAGAACTTCGTGCTGACCAGTTGAACCTTGAGATTCCAACCTCATTCAAGTACGCTGTCACTATTCGAGCAGTATGTGAGCGTGTATTGTCATGCATAAAAATTCCTTGCTCTCCGTACAAAATACACAGGTGAGCAGAAAAAACGGGTCACTTGATCATTACTGTCCAAATACCTTTCTTGGTTAAAATTTTCACGAGAATCATGAAATGGTAGGAAAAAGGGAATTGCCCAGAGAAAAATTAGACTTTTTATTCGATTTGTATAAAATAATGAACCTTTTTTAAAAAAATCAAAAACTTTGAAATTGTCAGTATGACGTGTGACCTCCCCTAGCTCTAATTATAGCTTCCAAACGTCTGTGCATGCTCGTGATGAGCCTTCGAATATTCTCTTGTGGAGTATTCCCCCATTCATGACGGAGGGCTTCACGTAGCTCTTGTAAATTATTGGGCAATGGAACCATAGTTCTGACTCGCCTTCCCAGTTGGTCCAATAGATGTTCAATGGGATTCAAGTCAGAACTTCGTGCTGACCAGTTGAACCTTGAGATTCCAACCTCATTCAAGTACGCTGTCACTATTCGAGTGTATTGTCATGCATAAAAATCCCCTGCTCTCCCAGAAATGGTTATAACATGATCCATGAGAATTTCCTCTTTGTACCTTACTGCTGTTGAAGATCCATTTATAAAAACCAACTCCGTGTGGCCCTTTAAAGACACACCTCCCAGACCATAACAGATCCTCCACCGAATGGAACTTGCTCCTCTATACAGGCATCGACGTATCTTTCTCCTGGACGTCTATAAACGCGTCTTCGACCATCAGCTCCTTGAATGCTTAATCTGGATTCATCAGAGAAGAGTACCTGGGCCCACTGAGCTTCTAACCGGTTTAGGTGACCTCGTTCAAATTGAAGACGCGCAATTCGATGCTCTCTGAGAAGTTCTGGACTTGTCTCAGGTCTGTATGGTTGTAAATTCGTTTCTGGGAGACGTCTCTTACGGTCCATTGATGGAGGTACTTACGTACCTCCATCAATCTATTTCGAACTTCAACAGCAGTAAGATGGCGTCTTCGAAGACTTATAGAAACCATGAATCTGTTATCCCTCAACGATGTGTACCGTCTTCTTCCAGATCTAGGTCTTCTGGTCAGCCAGCCTGGTTTCTGGTGTCAATATTCTTTGGACTGTAGATAGGGTAATATTCATTCTTCTAGCAACAGATCTCTGGCTCAGCCCATTTTCAATAGTGCCTATTCTCGCACAATCTCCAATTGGTAAACTCATTTTACGAAATTTTTTCTTTCAGAGAGTGTAAAACAAACATTTCAATAACCAAAGTTGAATGCAACTGATAACGATTAATTTATCGTGAAGAATTACTTGAAGATGGTTTCTTTCATCAAGTTTTCTAGCCCATATGCCCACATTTTGCGCATATTTAGTTGATTTTCTAAGGACTGATAGATGATGAACAAAATACCAATTTGAACTCGTGATTCTGTTGGAAAAAACAATGTAAAATCTTAGTGACCCATTTTTTTTGCTCGCCAATGTAGTAACGATATCCCTGATTCTAAGAGATTGATAATTTTCAGCTTTTGAGAGTGAGGTTGAACTAAAATTTTCATACGATGTTTTGAGCTGTTAACAGAGAATTTACAGAGATCCGTTTGCCTCCCTGAGGTGAAAAAAAGAATCACGATGAACTTTAGTCGACTTCTCGAGCGCATAATTTCCAATTTCGCATTTTAAATGTTAGAACGAATTCCTCGAAGGATCCCGAAATCGGTTACGATCGAAATTGTTATAATTCGCGTTCTTAATAGCGAGATTCCACACACGACCACGTTGCAAGTTGGCAACGGAAATGCTCAATAACTTTTAGACTTAACAGTCATTCTACTTTTAAACTAACCTGCCATCAAAATTTCGACAATGATAGCCTGCATTCTGTGGGTTACATCATCAAGGTCGACCCGCAGAACCGAACTGACTGGTTCACAGGCTATGCAGGAATGGCAAAATGTGAATATTTTCGTGACTGACTAATTTGGTCCCCATTCTCATACTGTTGAAAAAATACGTCCATAAGAAACTTTGATTAGGATCGTTTCTACTCGTGTAGCCTTCTCTGGGAAGCAAAAACGGTAATGAATGCAATCTGCGAGTGTTTTTTTGGCTGTTCAGGGAACGGACTCAATGCCAACCGTATTTGATTTTCTTTTAATTAATAACTTCACGAAATTATGTATTTTTTGATATTTGATACTCCTATATCTCCTGTGCACAAACTGAGTTACAAAAATATGCGATATACACGAGTTTTAACAACGAAGAAATGCTTAAGACTAATTTGTATTTTGTTGAGTATGACGCCTCTGAAACTTAGTAGGAATACGAGCAAAGAACAAGAACAAAATAATATCAAACAAATGTCTGCAAGATCTCACCACGTGAATATTATTAAATATCTCATTTTATCATACTATAAATGATTTTTTCTTCTGAAGCATCCAAATTTTAGTATAATTACACCGACATATTCCGAACACAAAAAAAATTTATTCTTTCATTCAGAATCTCTGAAGTATTCAGGTATTTTCGTCAGTTGAAGATTATTTCATTCGTGATATTATATGTGAGATAGATTTAAACCTTTCCATTATTACTTTAAAATTTATCAGGTCTATAAGAAGACACTAGATTTTTTTATATACATGCATTTTAAATTGCAAAAATCATATAAATTATAGATTAACGGTTATGTAAAAGTTTTCTTCTTGAGAATTTTAACTTTTCCAAATGAACCACTTTATATCAGATTAAAAATAAAAGAGGAATATATTACGTAAGCAATCTAAAGATCCAAAGAATCAGACCCTTCCAAATGTATTTTTCCATTCAAAAAATGTATATTTCTCCAAATAAAAATTTATAGTTCTTTGAACTTAACGTATCCCCAAATTTTGAAGTATTTTTGTTTGAATTCACCAGTCGCTGGAATTCTTTTGAATCAACTGAATTTTTAAATTAGCCTTCATATCTAATGAATTTTCAATTAATTTTGCAAAATTTATCATCGATAATGATTCTTAATTAGTATCAATCGATAAATATTGAATAAATAAGAATTCACTTCATTTCTTATCACTTTTTTATTCTCGAGGTGGCCCTAGTTTCGTAGTTTTTACTAAATTTTCAATGTTGTATAACAAGTTTTATTTCAAAGTTATTAGGTCGAAATGAAGACACTAGAATTTTTTTGATATTCGTATACATGCATTTCAAATTGCAAAAATTATATTAACGGTTATGTGAAAGTTTTCTTCTGAAGTATTCTAACTTTTCAAAATCAACTATTTTATTAATTAAAAATAAGGTAGAATAAATTACGTTCGAAATTTAAATACCTAAAGAATCAGACTCTTTCAAGTGTATTTTTCCATTAAAAAAAATTATATTTCTCCAAAAAAAAAATTCTTTAAATTTAACGTATCCAAAAATTTCGAAGTATTTTTGTTTTCATTCACCAGTCGATTGAATTCTCGGGAATTAACTGATTTTTCAGTTAAATCTTAGTTTCTTATAATTTTTCAATTTATTTTTAATAACTTCATAAAAATGAAATAAATATACATGCAAAGAATCGGACCCTTTTTAAATGTGTTCTTCCTATTCAAAAAATTCATATATCACCAAATAAACATTTGTGATTATTTGAACTTCAAACTGATTCCCAAATTTCTAAGTATTTTTGTTTCAATTCACCAGTCGATTGAATTCTTTTGAATCAACTGATTTTTGAGAAAAACCTTCAAATCTAATGAATTTTCAATTAATTTATCAAAATTTATCATCGAAAATGGTATCACTCAATAAAAATGGAATAAAAAAGAATTTACTTCGTTTCTTATCACTTTTTTATTCTGTTGCATATAGTGACCCTAGTTTAGTAGTTTTTACAAAATTTTAAATGTTCTATAGCAACTTTTACTTGGAAGTTATGAGGTCGAAACGAAGACACTAGAATTTTTTTGATACTCTTGTACATGCATTTCAAATTGCAAAAATTATATATTTCTATTAACGGTTATGTGAAAAATTTCTTCTGAAGTATTTTAACTTTTCAAAATTAACTATTTTATATCAAATTAAAAATAAAGGCGGAATATATTACGTACGCAATCTAAAGATCTAAAGAATCAGACCCTTCCAAATAAATTTTTTCATTAAAAAAATTTATATTTCTCCAAATAAAAATTTGCAGTTCTTTGAACTTAACGTATCCCCAAATTTCGAAGTATTTTTGTTTTAATTCCTACGAATTACCTGATTTTTCAGGTAAACCTTCATTTCTTATAATTTTTCAATTTATTGTCAATAACTTCATAAAAATGAAATAAATAAGAAATTAATTCATTTTATATATTTATGAAAGGCTTCAGTGTTGAAATTCGAAAAGTGGAGAATACCACACGTGCATCTGATCGTTTAATAGATTTACTTCAGGATCGTGAATTTTGTGAAGTTTTTTTGATTACAGGATGTCTCTAGTTTCTTTCCTTTCGCTTACAGGTGTAATGTTTCAAGATTATCAAATTCTGGGTAGACATGACCTGTTTCGAAAAAATGTTGCACAAAATTATTCCATGCTTAAATGATGCTTGATGTTCTTTGAAACTTTTTTGAAAGGTTTCTCAATTTTTCCCAAATATCTGCAACCACTTTCATGACAATTCAATTTATCAATTATAAACTTTATAAATTGAGTCATCATTCAAGCATTAAAAAGGTAATTTTACTAAACATTTTTCGAAATAATTTGATGAAATAAATTTTATTCCTATTCTTTAGAACGAATATTTGATGGAACGTTGCTTTTTTCTCGAAAGAATAAAATGAATCAGCTGGAAATAGTGCTTCATGAATTTGGAAATAACTTTTTCGCCATAAACTTCAAAACCTTCAATAGATATGACTGCTTCAATTCTATAACTGCACCAAAATACATTTGATCAGTCTCTAAATGAACACCAATGCTTTCAAATCATTCCAGTGATCAAACATTATTTTTATTTACGTATGGTTTCTTGGGTACCTTCATCAGTATTAGTAGATGGAGAGACTTACTTACATTCTCCAGATGAAAAAATATATTATGGATTTATATTTGAATATGTTATGTATTCTGAGAATCTTCTACAACATTCTGACTTCTGCAACAAAGCATTTCAGGCGTGGAAATTCCTTCATTGTTACAAGAATTCATTTTGGGATGATCCACTTTAAGTTGCAATATTAAATCATTAAATTTAAATAATTTATGATTAAATATTATCAATTATTAAATTAACTTTTGCCCCCCCAAAGAATTGTAATATTGTAAATTCAAAGAGATTTCATAAATAAAACCCGAAAAAATTCTCGATAGTTGTAAAGGAACAAAGGATATTTTGTTGCAGAATCTCAGGTACAATCGACCACATGATTATTGTGAAATTTGTTACTTCACAGTGGAGCAATATCCTCAAATGTATGTTCCTTTGCTGAAAATATTGTTTACCATAAAATATATAGCAATAATATATAAAAAATAGAATAGATATATTAATATTTATATTACATATGATATGCGAGTCCCCGTTAAGTACTCTGCTAAGAACTTTGCATACATATATCAGCACCTAGACGCCTTAGTTAGTAAGTTTAACCTACTTTTGTTTTCTACTTAAGAGATATATTTATCATATTTTTAATAGAGATCTATATATAAATATATGTATACACGCTGTTGTATATAGGACTTGTAGCCGGTAGTTTTTCCTGGTTTTGTTCTATATCTGGTCACTTCGAAGAGCACGTCAGTTATTAAACATTTTTCAACTGAAACTCGATGAACCGAAAAAATCCAGAGTTTTGTTCAGACTAAGGGAAAACAGTAACTCTTCATTTGAGGATCACAAATAATTAAAAAGGATGAAATTTGGATGTTAGCTTCCGTTTTGAGATTTTATCAAAACCATTATAATATTTTGCATTATAACTTTATGATGTTTCAATATTTTTCAAATTGAAATAATGTTTCGAGAAGATAAATACAAAAAGAAATTTTTTGTATTTAGACTTTTTCTCCTGAAATTATTATTTTGATTACAAAAAAATGATAAAATGCCTATACTTATTCCACGTGTGATTTGTTGATAAAATTAAGTTGACAGCTGTCAAATATAAGGACAAATTGTTGTGATTTGATCTTTCTGGAGTCTTATATTTGGCAGTTATAATGTCTGCAAATCTATTTGGAAAAATTTCTTGTAACCGAACTAACAATTCTAGGAGGAAATGTCAAAAAACAAAAAATTGACTTATTGAATTTGTCTCCTTGATTCAGTTCTTTTATTTGGAAAATATTAAAGCATCAAAAAGTTCTGATGCGAAATTAGCATCAGCTAACTCATATTTTATTCTTTCTCATTATTCCATATGGGGAATATTTAATCGAATTGTTTACTTAATTACTTCATTAACTTTTACCGGAGAACCACCTCTTAAAATTCAGGAACACCTTATATAATTGCCTCAGTTATAAATCTAATTCAAGAACAGTGAATCATTTTGGAAATTAGAACGATTTTGTGTCACTATACTAAGACTGTTAAATTGTTCCTATGCATAGCAATTAAGTAGTAGCTATATGGATCTAAATTTTAAAAAAATTGGCTATTTAACAAAATTCTTTTTCGGAAGATATTCCAAGAAATTGCACTAGTATACTAATATTATTTGAGGTTGTGTCATTCCTCTGTGTTCTTCCAAAAAAATTGCGAATAGGTAAAAAAAATCATGAAGGTTTTAGGCAATATGTCGTCATAAAATTTTTCGCTTATTTCAATGCTTTTATTTTGTGTAAAAAACGTATTTCGCTTGCAACTTTTTCATTCTTGATATTTTCGCGTTTTAGATTTTAATTTAGGATTTTTTCAAAGGTTTATTCCTTGGAAGAAAGTAAATTTAAAAAATTTAATATTGAGCGAATAATTGTATGAAACCTCTACAAAATAAAATTTTAAAAAAAATTGAATCAAAATGTCTGAGAAACACTGTATTCGTTCAAGTAGACATATGGACTTTTCGAATATCATACAACGCTAAAAAATGTAAAGAAATCTCTATCTAAATGTGTCATATAATTTCAGTTAATATTCTGTATTTTCTTTTGTCTTCTCCATATTTTTGAGTGCTGTAGGATATTTTAATCTTTCTAAGACATTTTGTTTAATTTTTTCTTAAGTTCAACATATTCTGTTTGAATATTATTATTTAAACCACGGTCAACATTTGTTTTGTATCATTTTGGGTATTGCAGGCTGAAATACACGCCATATCATGATCTGTTTTTATTTTAATTTCACTTGATTCTGTAAATTTAACGTCCATTTTAATCGTGAAACCTACAGCCTAAATTTCGATTCCAAATTTTTGCATTATTTTTAGTAAATGAATTTTACTAAATTTCAATTATTTTCATTGATATTTATTGTGTCCACAATTTTTGGTATTATTTTCATACAGATGTTTTAGAATCATATTGACAGTTTAAGATTTTATTTTAATTATTGAGCAATCTTTAAATATATTCGTTGCTCTTTTCATTCAAAATTAAATAAGATTATTAAGTCTATCAAAGTATGTGTAAACTTCCTTCGTGCCAAAGAAGTACGAATGGCAAGGTATGTTTTTGAAGAAAATAAACACAACAGCAAAAATTTGGACGGCTTGTTTTTCGAATATAAAAGCTATAATAGAAACACAGTATCAGGTTCTCTTGCAAACGCTGCTGTAAGTCTTATAGTATAGTGGCAAATAATTCTTCGCCTGTATATTTAGATTGGCAAATAAAGGTTGACGAAGCCTAACTGGTAATGCAGTCAGTAGAAGGAAAATATTATCTGTACAATAATTAACCAAGCAATAATAATACCGAACGGTGCAGAGGTAATGATAATTTCATGAATAACCAACAGATGTTTCGATGCTGAAGAGGTTTAACATTGCTGTGCATGAAATAAAGACAAATTCTCTGGATTTTTTCGGTTCGTTATCCATCCTTCTGTTTCCGATATTATCAAATCGTACTGACATGTTTTTCGAAGGATTTTCGACCGACGTCGGGTAAAATATCCGACTCAACATCAATCTGAGTGCCTCTAGTAAATTTAATAATTGTTCATACAATGCACGACGTTTTTAATTCATTCGAGTTCCTTTCAACGAACAGAAATGAGCTGATTCTAAAAAATCGACGGATTTTTTCATCTTCAATTTGGCTTCCAGACGGAGAACGAAGACTGCATCGCACATTTCGCTGAAAGGCACTCTTCGTTCTCGAAAAGAACACGAATGAAATGTACATAAATATTTTTGTTTCATGAATGGGGTAGGCTATAATAATCTTAGAGCGAAAAGTTTGTGTGCGCAGATTGTCGCATATCGGAAAAGGTATATTTTGCTAATTGAGCTCCAACAGACGAACGTTCATTTCGAGGAAACGTTTGGTCAATTTTATGTTAGGTAGAATCGATATTAGATTATTGATTATTAAGATATCAAGCTCTGAAAACGCGAGGTATTTCGCGTTTGGAAAATTGTTTCGATCTGCGAAGAGTTGATTCACATAAGTCTTCTATTATCATTACATTGAAATTCATTATTAATCCAACCATTCGTTGAACATTCTTCATTTATTCTAAGACCTGGAATAGAGAAATATACAACCTATAATATATTAATTCTAACTCAAGAAAATTCCAAATGCCAAAAATTATATTTCGTTTTCAATTTCCTAGTCTGGGATAATTATAATTATTTATACTCGTTATTTGGAAGTATATTGAATATCAAACAGAATAGTTCTATTATACCTCGCTAAAAATTTCAATTTCATAAAATTACTAGAAACTTTTTGAAACTAAAACGAATAAATGCCTTTGAAAACACTTTTTTGTTTTTAGTACATTTATAGAATCAACACTCATAACATAATATCAAAAAAAGATACAAAAATCCAAAGAAAATATAGATTATTCATCTAACTTACTCAACAAAAATTAATGTCTTATAGAAAAGAATCTTCTTAATTTGATTTAAAAAAGTTTTAAAGAAATTTATTAAAATTAAAATTTATAGCGAGGAGAATTACTCTGTTTGATACTTAATATATACAAAAAAGCCATCTACCAAGGGAGATATACTCCTTTTTATTATTTAATGTTCTTTGGAAGTGTTGACGTATGATGAAAACATTTTGCACCACTGACTTCAAATTAAAATATCAAAACGTGTTTTATAGTCTTGTCATAAAATATGACAAAAATGCTTAAATTAAATAATACACGTATATGCTGATTTCTATTTATTTTTCAATAGTTGAATACATGACGCGTTACGTTATTTTTTAATGAAACAAATTTTCAATTAAAAAAAAAATCAAATATCTGGAATAAAATTCTAAATAATATTTAGATGAAGTTATTCTGATTTTCACAAATATTTATTGTTATGTTTATAACAATCGTTTCGCTATCACAGTAGCATCATCAGGCAGGTTTTCATTTTGAATAACGAAGCTTGTTTCCGAAATCCGTTGCTATTTATATTACAGTAAGAACAATAAATTTTTATTGAGCACTAAAACCCAAAAAAGGGTCTCTGCAAATTCCAGCTTATCTGAATATATTTAACAGAGGTGAGTTATTTAAATATAATTGTTCGTTAAGTAATATTCCAATTGTATTGTGTTTATTTATCTCTAGGAATTCTAACAGGTGTAAGCCATAACTTTTACTTTCTATATGTAGAATTTCAAAATTATGGTTGAAAGTATGTCCAGTTTCTAACAAATGGTTAGAATATGTGGAAATACTTTTATTATTGAGGAAACTCTTCAAATGTTCACAAATTCTATGTCGGAAAGTTATTCCAGTCTGTCCTATGTAAACTTTAGGGCAATCACCGCAGGTTAACTTATGAACCCCCGATTTATCATCTTTATGTGTACAATCTTTATTATTTGTAATGAATTTACTCAAGTTTGAATTAGTTTTGAATGAAGTTTCTAAATTATATTTATTTTTCAGTTATGTAGCAATTTTCTCAGAAATTGCCCTAAGGTTTACATAGGACAAACTGGAAGAACTTTCCGACATAGAATTTGTGAACATTTGAAGAGTTTCCTCAATAATAAAAGTAATTCCACATATTCTAACCATTTGTTAGAAATAGGACATACTTTCAACCAAAATTTTGAAATTCTACACATAGAAAATAAAAGTTATGGCTTAAACCTGTTAGTATCCCTAGAGATAAATAAACACAAAAAAATTGGAATATTACTTAACAAACAATTAGATTTAAATAACTCACCTCTGTAAAATATATTCAGATAAGCTGAAATTTACAGAGAGCCTTTTTTTGGGTTTTAGTGCTCAATAAAAATTTATTGTACTTACTGTAATATAAATAGCAACGGATTTCGGACACAAGCTTAGTTATTCAAAATGTAAACCTGCCTGATGATGCTACTGTGATAGCGAAACGATTGTTGTAAACATTACAACAAAAATTTGTGAAAATCAGAATAACCTTATTTAAATATTATTTAATATGGATTTTCACCAGGTAAGGACTGATTCAATTCAATATTTAAAATTCTTAAATTATATTGAATAAAATGAAGTGTTCTTTAACACTATAATATTTGAACAAAGACTATTTTTCCTCAATAATAAGTAAGATTCTACGTATGTATAACATCTAATAATAGAGAAACATGATTTTGATGAGCGTTTCAAACTTTTGTTTAAGGAAAATATAGGTCTGAAGCTGAACTCACTAGAAAGTATAGAAATTAAACAATCAAAAAATGATGAATATTTTTTATTGAATGATTTGTTCACCTCTTTTGGGTTTTCCTGGTGGTTTTTCCAAATGATAAATACCCTCATCTCAAAATTGAATCCATTCGAATATTGTATGTTGCCAAATTTTTTACAAGCTGTTTAAGAGCATTTGAAGAAGCTACCTTGTAACGAAACGCGTCACGTATTCAACTCTTAAAAAATAAGTAGAAATCAACATATCAGTGTATTATTCAATTAAATGTAAAATCGATTTCTTGAAGATCAACATAATTCGAAGTTTGAATGCTTTAACATTCAAAATAGAAACCTTTTTACAAAATTTCTATTGTTATATGTTATCCTTTATTTTTTTTCACCCACATACTTTCTAGTCGTTTGAGACAAGATAAATTTTAGATCTAGGATATTAATATTAATATTACTCATTGTATTTTAACATACGCTTTCGTTTGATTTGAACAAAGAGACTGTTTGACGAAATGAAGAATTTTTCAACGAATGGTATAGTTAACCGAATGAAGATCATTCTTTCAATTTATGGTTATATTTCGAATATTTAATACAGGTTTTCTTACATTCAAGTCAATTTTTTTTCTTACAAAAAATCAATTCACATTCAAAATTTTGAAACGTAGATCAAAATAATTTTCTAGGCTTGAACTAAAGTGTGATGCGAGAGGATACGACTGAAGAACTACATGAGAAACAAGGAGGTTTCCGAAAAAATGCGATATATTTGTTAGCCAAGTACTGTAGAACGATTACGTTATCAATTGTAATTAATAAATTAATTGTAGAGAATTACAGATAATATCTGTGATAGTCTGTGATGAAATGTTTCTGTTTGTGTGCTTGGATTTTTGATTCATACTAAGTAATATATAAGTTCAAACAATTTAAAAATAACATTCATATCTTTATATTTTGATTCGTTTTATTTTAGCCTTGTCCTTCTATTGATTCAGTCGGCAGATATTCTTTGCCTACAACATCATTCAGAGAAAGATTTATTGAAATTTCTATAACGAATTTACGTAGGTATCTGATTTATCCAATTTTCCCAAAAATATTCCGGAAATTTGAAACTGTGTAAATATTTCAACGTTATATATTTATTCCCACGTATTTTTGGGAAATATCGGAAAATAAGAAATGAATATGATATATATATTGGATGGAGTAGTACTCCTTAGTGATAGTTCATTTTTAAATGTAATAAAATAAGAAATAACTTAGTTTTCTATCACTTTTCATTAACTGAATATATAGTGCCTCGAGTTTCGTAGTGTTTACTATATTTTCAAACCGAATAAGACGAATTATTATTTCAACGATTATATATATTCGCTCATTCAATAGTGTTATTTCTAAAACGTGCTTGCGCTTGATATTTTTGTGGATTTTAGGATGTCTAATTTTTTCCTTACGCTTCCAGGTGTAATACTTCAAGATTGTCCAATTCTGGAAAGATATGATTGATTCAAAAAAAATATTTCGCAAAATTACAGGTATCTTCTCGGGTCCTAAATGAAGTTTGATGTTCTTTGAACCTTTTTTGGAAGGATCTCTCGGTTTGTCCTATATATACGCTGCTGCACTGTTGACGAATTAATTTATAAATTCCAGATTTATTCAGACGGTTGTTTTTGTCTTTTGCGTTAAAAAAAGAGGTTGTAAATTTTATGTGAGGGTGTGGAAGCTTTTTTTGTGATGGTTTTTGAAGAAACTTGAGCTATTTTTTGCGAGATTGGTCCAACATATGTTAGTTTTACAAATTAGTATCATTATTTTCTATTTTAGAAGTGAGGTTTATTTGGTTCAGAGTGACTTGTTCTTTTTTGTTCATGAGGTTTTTTTTTGTTTCGAATTGATTATTTGTGGTTGATTGTATCAAGTTCCCTTTCAACGTAATGTTATTTAACGGAATTGAAAATATTCTATGTATCATTGATCGGTTACCAGCGAGTCATTCTGAAATAAATATACCCTAATTTCAAAACAGAAAATAATGACAAAAAAATTTTTTGAATCTACCCTATTTTGGACCAATCTTGCAAAAAATAGCTTAAATATTTAAAAAAAAAACTAAGATTAAAACAGCTTTCACACCCTCACATAAAATTTCCAACCTCTTTTTGAGTACAAAAAGCAAAAACAACCGGCTGAATGATTCTAGAGTTCATAAATTCAGTTTTCAACAATGCAAACCGGATGATCCTTCCAAAAAAGGTTCGAAGAACATCAATCTTCACTTAGGAACCGAAATGATGACTCTTATTTTGTGAAATATTTTTTCGAAACCAATCATATCTTCTTCTTGAACAATCTTGAAATATTACATCTGGAAACGAAAGAGTAAACTAGGCATCCTGGAATCCATAGAAATATTCAAGCACAAGCGCGTTTTAGAAATAAAACTATCAAATGAGTCTTCGGGCTTTTCGAAGTCTTGCCTAAGCCTTCAACGAATATATATAATCTTCGAGATACACTTTGTTTTATCCAGTAAGAAAATGTCGTAAACACTACGAAACTCGAGCCACTGTATTCAGTTAATAAGAAGTGATAGAAAACTAAGTCATTTCTTATTTAATTCCATCCAGAATATGATATAGTCACAAAATATATATAAGAGTAACATTCAACTGTCGACTGAATGTATTTCTTAATATTGTTTCAATTTCGCGAAACATTCATCGAACAGAGTGAATTATCAAAAACTATTTGAAGCTGTAACGATTAAAGTATCGATTTTCTTTGTTTCTTAGAAGAACGGTAGCTCAGGGTCACTCACTTCCATAAAGAATAATGTCTAAATAAACCTAGATTAATTTTGAACCAAGAACTGGAAAGATTGTATTTCAAACGATCACGAATGATTTCTGTGTTCTTCTCTTGACTCAAATGTAGTGTGAAAGAACATTCTTTAAACTTTCTCCAAAATGAAAGTTAATAATCTAGAGGAAACAAACATTTTTCCCGGAAATTAGTGTTTATCCAGATTGTTAATCGAACTGTTTAAAACATGTGAAACGTATCACATCATCTATTTTAAAACAATTAGTTTTCACTCTTTCCAATTCATTTTGAAATTAAAATGTGTTTTAAATACAATCTTTCCTCAACATACTGCAGTACGAATAATAAACTTAACAATAAACAGATTTTTCTCATACAGAACTGGACTAATTTTACAGAAGATTTCTATGTTGAGTGCCAATATACTACCAATCTAGTGATAATGAAATAAATTTTCTGATTTTTACATATTTATATACAGGATATTCTTAGCCATACATACGCTGTACATCTAAATAGCATCCCTTAATTGATAGTACGAAGGTGCAACTTTCATGGAAATTCTAAAGGAATTTTGAAATGAAAATGCTCCTAAAATGATCGTATTAAATAACACATATAATATCTTCAATATCATATTAAATTAAAGCTCAATGTATTATCGGACAACTAGTTATTGTTTATGTATATTTTGATATAATATAAATGTTCTAAAATTTAATAAAAATGGAGATTTCTTTAGAAGTATTTCGTGAAAGTTGACCCTTCCGGCTATTTTGAACTTACTTGCAATTTTTTGTAGAGAGCATCAAATCTTCATCGAATTGTTGAAACATGAATGATTTTATGCATGGTGCTTGATTATTCAGAACATTTTGTTTGGTAAACATTTTTCCCCAATACTTAACCATCTAGATGATTAGTGAATGGATGTCCTAGACTATTCTATCCGCGTTTTGCACAGAAATCCTGCATATCGACAGTAATTTAAGTGTAAAAATTGTATTGTTAAATGATCCTTAAAATTATCATCAGCGATTTTTTTTCCACACATATTAATTTAAGGTAACACTTAAATGCAGTGTAGTGTTCCATTGTTAATAAATTTTTTAAATATTTTCAGTGTCGACTTATGTCTCCTCTCCTTTTCAGAATGAAAGAATGTTAACTCAAACTTTTGAGATTTCGCTACATTTCTTCCTAGGAACAACCTACAAAAAGTTGTCACCAAAAATATAACCTTTATGGTGCACAAAATTTCTCTTCAGAAACTGTATCTTGCCTTCAAATGTCAACAAGGACATAAAGTTCCAAATTACTACCAATATCTTCATCCATTATCCTTTGTAGAATTGGTTTTAATCTTCTTAAAAGACAACCTACAAGGGATAATAATCCATATTAGGTGGTAAAGTTGTCTGCTTTAGTTTATCGAGACTATTCGAAACAAAGAAAGGTGGATAGCTGAGATTTAGAATTACTGCCTTCCCTTTTTCTCAAAATAAATACCAAGTGCCTTTTTTTCACCATCAATATCAGCGAGGACAGTGGACTCCTTTTCTTATCAACTATATCTATTCTAATTTGTCATTAGATTGACCATGCTTCTGTTAACTGATCTACCAGCGATAATGCCGCCTGTTGTTGGACCTTCAACATATATCTCACATTTCAGCACATTGAACTAACTTATTTTTATATCCATTCATGAAAAAGTTCTTTCAACCACCTCATTCTAACTTTTACTTTGATCATCATTCAAAATGGTGTCCAAAGATAAACGTATCAGAAGCAAACTTCCAGACGTTGTTTATTGAATCAGTGGGTATACCCAAGACCTTCCAGACCTGAGCCCTACGAAGCGTTGAGCATGGCAAATCTGGAATAATCAATTCTTCCACAATCACGACAGGATCTTTCACCTTGATTAGGATCTGTGCTAGAACACGACTAGAAGAATCAATCCTTACCCTCGGGCTCTCAATAATGTTTCAAGGTTTGTTGATTAGGATAGAGGACTAGAGTCTTAGTAAACCTAGGAATTCTACGACATAAAGCGATAAACGTGAGTATGGTCCCTCATCTCCGCTGATACTATCCAGGATGGAGTTATGACATAGACCAAATGATTCATACGTTAAAGATAGAGCTTATTATAGTTGAATAAATATCTCTTCTTGAACTAATCTGACTGGCTCCTTCTTGACCTTAAAATCCAGAATTTGCATCTCAGTAATGTTCTTCTCAATATAACTGTGAGCTAAATCTGGAGATTTTCTTGAAAGTTCCATGAAATATTCAACAAGCTTCCTGTAATCCACCAAGCTTCTGCGTAATTACATAACTCATAACTCTAGGTGAAATTTCACCAACTTGATCTGAAACGGAAGCTTAACATTCCACGATTCTCACTTGCTGCTTTTAGACGGATAAATTCTTATAGGCTCGCCCCTACATCATTCATTGGGTAATCAAATGATTCTAATTCGTACCTGGTACTATCAGAAGAAGGAACCTAACCTATGGAAGAATCCTCAACCGCTTTATACCAGATAAACGCTTAGAACTCAACGAAACCAATTGAAACACAGATTAAGTCTCTTTTCTAGTCACACAAAGTTTTGCCACCGGAAACTTCATACTTCAACGGAATACCGGAACTAATGTTATCACAGCTGAACTCCCTATATAAACAAAACCAGAAGAAACCTGAGAGGAGCAGATGCTGATGTAAAAAGTGTCTTCTTCCTCGCCTTCAGATATATGAAATAGAAAACATTTTTGGCGAGAATTTCTAAACCTTTCTCGTCTCCTTAAGGTAATACAGAAGAATGAGGATCTTAAGGAGTTAAAGTAATACGTAATGAGGATCTATAAGAACAGTCTACTAAAGCTTCTTATTTTGAAATAAACTATGTGCATACCCATAAGCATACATTGAACTTAGCACAGTTAGTATAGACACAAATTCCTTTAGGTATGACCAATTATGATCAGGATGTGGTGGTGATCAACTACTCTTTCTTCTAAATCTGCTCTTTCATCCTTTAATAACTTCTCAGCTACCTCAAAAACATTGAGAGATGTTGATGTTCAAAATGATGATTAAATTTGTTAATCTGTTAATGGACAGCTGCAAAGTTATTAAAGGATGAAAGACCATATTGACAGCATGCTTTGCCATTGGAATCAAGGAAATCATGAACTTTTTGAAGGCATCTTAGCTGTTGAAGTTCACTGAAACGCTGGATCTGGATAGGAGCTGAACCTCAATAATTCTCACCCTAAATTTAACAAATAATAATATATACAAGAATCCCCAAAAAGTTCACATTTGCTCCAAGACTTGAAATAGTATCCATTACATTCTTCCAGGAAATGCCAACAGTTGAAACATGTTTGCACTCGTCCTCGATCGACAAGCCGTCCAGCACTCAGAGCAGCAGGTCATCGACGCCTTTCACCCTACCGTTCCCGTCCTTTACGTCGTCTCTTCTGGAGATGAGCCTCCTGCATTCCGGGCTGCTTAACGAGGAGCTTTACCGCTGTTCCTCATGCATGGCGGCCTTTCCGTCCGTGTGGCTGTTGGAACAGCACAACGCCTTACAGCACATAGGATCACTCAGTTCCTTCGATAAGCCCTTTATATGCGAGCAATGCGGCCAAAGCTATAGGTAAGTGAATGTTTACTATGGTCCAACAGTGGTATTCTGTGTCCTATAGAATTCTTCGCATCGCTGCAATTCTATACATCTTGCATTATGTGCTTTGTCATTGTGGCTGCGAAACGCTGATCATGAGAAGATGCCACAAGAAGTGTCACTTACTACAGTTAAGCTTGAAAAATAACAGTGTGTCACTCGTTTTGAAGTGTCAATATGGCAGACACAAGGTGTGGTCTATGGTCAATATTGTTGTCATCTATCGAGTTATAGAACTTTCGATAGGAATAACTGTGATTTGACAGAAGGAAGAAGCCATCTTGTTTTGACATTTCTGTTCAGTAAGCATCCACCACATGGAAAATTTTGCGTAAAGATCTTGGTCTACACCCATACAAGGTCCAACTGGTTCAAGAACTAAAGCCACTTGACCATAATAAGCGTCGTTTGTTTGCTGATTCGGCCCTAGAACAGCCTGAAGTTGATCCACTTTTTTATCGTAAAATTGTGTTTAGTGATGAAGCTCATTTCTGGTTGAACGGCTATGTAAACAAGCAAAATTGCCGTATATGGAGTGAAAACAATCCTCAAGAAGGTCTGTAGGTTCCATTGCATCCTGAAAAATGCACTGTATGGTGTGCTTCATACGCTGGAGGCATCATCGGTCCATATTTATCTAAAAACGATGCTGGAGCTAACGTTACAGTGAATGGTGCTCGTTATAGATCGATGATCAATGATTATTCGTTCCAAAATTTGAATGGTATCGACTCAGAAGTGTTTTGGTTCCAACAAAATGGTGCTACACCTTATGCTGCTACCGTAACAATAGATTTATTGAAAGAAAGATTTGGCGATAACATTATTTCGAGAAATGATCTAATTAAATGGCCTCCAAGATCATGCGACATAACTCCATTGGATTATTTTCTTTGGGGTTATGTCAAGTCGTTGGTTTATGGTGATAAACCACAAACAATAGACGCTTTGGAAGCCAAGTGCAGTTCCACAATATCAACTTATCAATGGTCAACTTTAAGTTTAGGATTGCCTTGTTCTCTGTGCAGATTCGTTGGGTTGCGAACAGGATTGGCTCAGTGGAATTATTTTGTCAAAAGTTTTATTTTATTTTTTACTAACTCCTCACTTTTCGAAGTTCTACGCAGAGCGAATTATTCCTTATTTCCAATAAGAGATTTCATTTTAATATAAAAAAAAAACGAACATATTTTGAGAGAAGTCAATGGATGTTCATTTAATTAGAAAGGGAAAGATATGTCATTAAAAATGACAAACGACATCAGCCGAATGAAATTGTCATTGACCAATTCGCACCTTTGCGGCTGTAAGTCCTCGATAACTTCACGAATTCCACATTGAATCGATTGTGGAGCATTGACATAGAACTTATCTTTCACGTGGCCTCAAAGAAAGAATCTAAAGGGGACAAGATCATACAAGAACACGGCCAGGAAACTTTTTTTGCAAAATTGCGAAAGTTTCACTGCTTGTGTGGCACGTAGCGTCGTCTTGTTGAGAATAAACGTCGTCCACATCAATATCTTCCAATTTAGGCCATAAAAATCATTAATCGTAGCTCGGTAGCGCAATCCATGCACCGTTACAGTTGTACAAGCCTCATTTTCGAATTACTAAGGTTCAATCACACTGCCAGCCTAAAAACCGCACCAAACAGTAACACGTTGATGATCATTCTTTGATTTTCCGAGCCCCAAATGCGAAAATACTGCTTATTAACGTAGCCTCCGAGGTTAAAATGGGTCTCATTGTTGGAGATGATTTTTCGATGGAAATCCGGATCATTTTGATGCATTTCAAGGATCAGCGAAGACACGACGTACTGGTGATCAACCGCCTTGAGTTCTCGTGTTAAATGAACTTTAAAAGCTTTAAGAGCCAAGTTTTTATTCAAAATACGTTGTAATCTCGTTTGTAGAATGCCTAATTCCAAAGGTCGACGTGGAATCGACAAACCTGGGTTTTCGTCAACACTACGGAGTACAGCAGCAATATTCTCAGTTATTCTTGAGTGACGCCCGCGGTTTCGATTCTTCAGATCACTAACTTGTCCCAACAGCTCAAATTTTTCGAACAGTTTCACTATTGTCGGCCAAGAAGGTTTTGCTAGCCGTGACTGCAAAATATTCCGCAATATTGTTATGAATTTCAACAATTTCAGTGGGTTTTTGAAGCATCTATCATTCCATTTTCAGTAATGGCGTAGTTTTTACTTGTCGAATGTCAAAAGTGACAGATGGCGGGCTATTCAAAATGAAGTCTCTTACTGGAAAACCCTTTACATACTTTGAAACGTAAACCAAAACATTTCATGGACTGAGAAAAATTTCGTTGTTGTACGATTTCAGCGCTAAATGAAAATTTTCTTCAATCTCTAGGTATCGATCAGCGTATGTGAAACATAGAGAACAAAACCACAGGGCCAGATTACCTGCCGACAAACTTTTCTCGTGTGATGTCTGTGGCATGCAGTTTCGATACCTCAAGTCCTTCAAAAAGCACCGTCTCAACCATGCCTTGGAAAAACTCCACGGAAAAACGGGTGACTCGTCGAAAATGTCCGTGAAAAGCGAGACGAACGAAGAACAGACAAACGATGCTAAATGTGATAACAGCAGCGAGGTTTCAAGCAGCAACGAAGTGATTTCTAGCCAAGATATGGTGGTTGTAAAGACTGAAGTGGAGGAGGAGAGGGAAGAAAGGGATAATAACTCTACAAGTAAGTTAACAAAAAATGTGTCAAACTAGTGAAAACCATATACACACATTATCAAAAGTCTTGGCCTCCCTAGGTTTCCTGAGAAATAAACAATCTATGTTTTGGAAATGACATGAATATTTTCCTCTATTTCAACTGCAATATATTCGATAGAAAATCTTTGTTTGTTGCTCTTTGCTTTACGCAGCATAAGACCAAATAGAAAAAATCTAAAGTTATCCATTATTTATTTTTGATTAATTATAGTTATTCCACAACTGAATCCAAATTCAATGGTCCGTATTACTGCCTCTTCTTTCAATCAACTGCCCATACGTGCTCAATTGGATTTATGTCTGGTGAGTTTGCTCTCTGGATATTGTTCTCTTGAAGAATTTTTTCAGTTCGCAGTGGGCTATAAAAGCCTGACCAAAGACCTCGAATCTGATGCGACTCACCGCTGGGCACTCTGAGACGATGTGCATGGCTGTTTCAGTGTCCTCAAGACACAGTCTGCATCGTCTTCAGCCAAACCTTTTTTGTGGAAATGCGCTTTCAGTTTGCAGTGACCTGTCATAATTCCGACAAGTGTTCTTAGTTTGGCCCTATCCAGACCCAGCGCTAGGTTCGCCATCTTTTTGTTCGTAGCTGTTCCAAGAAACAACTTCGAATGTTTCAGGTCAGAAAGACTCTAGCCTTGAGTTCATTCTGCCTGTTATCGCCTCGTTAGCCACGTCATGTGGTATTCCCAGGAATGGTTCCAGTCCTACCAGAGGCAGCGCAGCTCCAGCAAACGCCAGCCGATCTGCCTCCTCGTTACCCAAATAGTTTGGCTCGGTATCTAAACTAGAGTGACTCTGTTATACATACCGAGCCTGTTTAAAGCCGTGCGGCAACTCCAGACTGTTCTCGAGGTACTAGAGCTGGATTCCAGAGCTTTTAGTGCTGACTGACTATCAGTAAATATTTTGATTTTACCGTGGTGGATTTGCCGTTTTATCAGCAGTTCTGCCGGGGTCTCAATGGCAAATAGTTCTGCCTGGAATATGGTCGCGTTTTGACTGAGACTCAAAGAGATGTTGATTCTCAGTTTGCTCCCATAGACTCCCGTTCTTCTTAAACTCGAAGACCTCATCCTGGTACGAGGTCGTTATTATTCTGGCGCATAGTATTTGTATTTGTATCCATCTACAAAGTAGCGGGTCGATTCATCTCGCACATATAGCCTGAGCGAGAGAAGCCTGCAGCGTATTGTTAAAAGCACCTTCAATGTCCAGAAACGCTGTTAGTGCTATCTCTCGATTATCGAGAGATTGGTTTAAGTTTCGGACCAAATTCTGTAATGCGAGTTCTGCCGATTTTCCGGCCTGGTATGCGTATTGATGAGGACCAAGGGAACTGTCAATTAGCATCTTCCCCCTGATATGGACATCAATCAACTTTTCCAGACTCTTCACCAGGAACGATGTCAAACCTTTTGGTCTGAACGATGAGGGTTCCTGTCCTGTTCGTCCCACCTTTGTTATATAGACCACTTTAATTAGCGTCCAGCTTGAAAGGAGAACCCCCAAGCCAGACTTGTTCTAAATAATTTTGGCAGATGCGGAATCAACACATCCATGCCCTTTTGAAGTAGGGCTGGAAAGATTCCGTCTACCCCCGGTGTTTTGAAAGGTTTAAAAGACCTTATTGCGTCTCTAACCGCTTGTGAAGTGACTACGTTTTTAGATATTCGCCAGTTGTCCCTCCCAGGCCAGATTGAATGGTCAGGGTTGGATCTGGCGTTTGTATCTTCCAAGATTTGACATCCATGTAAGTGTTTGTTCGCAAGGAGCATCAATGTTTCTTTCTGGAACCAGTGAAACCACCCTCCGGTCGTTTGGGCGAACCGGTTGTTCTCACTGACTGTCTGGAGAGAATCTTGTGTATTCTGGCAGTTCCGGGGGCATCATTTATACCCTCACAGAACTTGCCCCACAAGTCCCTCTTGACCTTCCTAATGCTCTTATTGTATAAAATAGAAGGTTAGAGCTTCCTTGTATTTGTCCCATTGGCCGGTCTATGAACAAGAAGGATAGTAGATATCCTTCATGAATTCTGAGTGAAAATTCTCTGAACGTCATCAATGTTGTTGTCCATTTTTCCATTAGGAATTTTTAATTCACAGACGACGGCCAGCTATCGGACGCTGAAGTTGAAAAGACGGACTCTGAACAGGACAACACAGTCGATTCCATAGGTCCCCTGACTCCATCCTCCACCATCTTCAACGTGGATCTCATGAAGAACGACCAAGACACCCCCATCATGAACTATTTCAGAGGTGAAAATGTTGCCCGACAGCGGGAGAGAAAGTTCGCCTGTCCTTTCTGTGGAAAATGCGTGCGGTCTAAGGAAAATCTAAAACTGCACGTGAGAAAACACACAGGGGAACGACCTTTTGTATGCTTGTTCTGCGGCAGGGCGTTTGGAGGTAAAAGTGATCTAACGCGTCATCTTCGAATCCACACGGGAGAACGGCCATACCATTGTGATATGTGTGGCAAATGTTTTGCCAGAGCCGACTACCTGTCAAAACATTTAACCACCCATATTAACACACCTCGTTAATATTTTCAATTGTAATTTAAAACCGTTCATAACGCCTTTTCTATTGACATTAGCTGATCACCATCTATATGTAAAAATCATTTTATCCAAGTTTATCAAGTCTTTGTAGAAATGATTAATTATTGTTTGATGATGAGCACAAACAGATTAAATACCCGCAATCATTCAAATAAAGATCTAGTGGCGATTAAATCAAAGATGACCTCTTGTAAGTTCTAACCTAGAATTGAAAAAGTTATTCAACTAGAATTTTCCTCCTGCAATAGTTATGGTTGTTGTAAGAGTATGGTCCAGTTATCTTTCGTTGTAAAGTTATTCAAGATTCTACTATTTTGTAACGTTTCACTATTTTTTACTTACTTCTTACTATACATGGCCTAACTTGAAAAATTATCTCAATCAAAATTTAGTGTTTAGAAATAATTCGGATACCCTGTATATATACATATAGTGAGGTATTTGCAATTTCAAATTATTAGTGAGACCATCTTCGCGTCTTATATTCATTCGCACCTTATTAAAAAGTATTATATAATCTTCGTCTTCATAATTATGCGTTGAGGTATCAAAGAAGAAGAAGATATTTTTTTCTTTTTGCTGTTTGTGGTTCTAGATCTTGACCTCCATTACGCCAATCTGTTTTCTCCACCTCTCTGCACTCATTATTCCTGAGAGAAGGTGATAGCTGCATTTTTGTGCTTCAATAGTAATAGCAATAACAATAAACTTTAGTCTTAAAAATACGTTTCCATAAAATTGTTTGTTCTCATTTTAAGTTGAAACAATTAAATATTGTCATGTAGTTCACGTAATCAAATACAATATATGACACATTTCCATATACAATATTAATTTTTAAATCTCACAATCTTTATTTATTTCTCGTGATATATTCTTATTTTATTTAGCAGGTTAATACCTTCGTCATCATCTTCTAAAGGCTAGGCCTTGTCGCTTGTTGATTCCTGTCACTGGCGCATCTTTTCATATGACAGAAGGATTCAACATTCAACCTTTCTTTGATGTCCTTAAAGTTGATTCTTTGACGTCCATTGGATCTTCTTTCATTTATTCTTCAAAGATTTTGATGAGAAATTGATTTTAACGAGTTATATGGCCTATGAGTTCAGTGTTTCGCTTCAGGATAGTGTGTCATAAATTCCTTTTTTCTTTTAATTCTAACAGTATGCTTTCAATTCAATTCTTTGTTCATCCTTAAGACATAATATAATGTATAGGACATGTCCACATAATTTTCCTATCCATCATTCTTTATTCATCCTTAAGACATAATATAATGTATAGGACATTTCCAAATAATTTTCGTTGGTTCTTTTGTCTATCCATCATTCTTTATTCATCCTTAAGACATAATATAATGTATAGGACATGTCCACATAATTTTCCTATCCATCATTCTTTATTCATCCTTAAGACATAATATAATGTATAGGACATTTCCAAATAATTTTCGTTGGTTCTTTTGTCTATCCATCATTCTTTATTTATCCTCAAGACATAATATAATGTTTAGGACATGTCCACATAATTTTCGTTGGTTCCTTTGTCTATTCATCATTCTTTATTCAATCTTAAGACATAATATAATGTATAGGACATTTCCACATAATTTTCGTTTGTTCTTTTGTCTATCCATCGTTCTTCATTTATCCTTAAGACATAATATAATGTATAGGACATCTCCACATAATTTTCGTTGGTTCTTTTGTCTATCCATCATTCTTTATTCATCCTTAAGACATAATATAATATATAGGACATGTCCACATAATGTCCGTTGGTACTTTTGACTATCCATCATTCTTTATTCATCCTTAAGACATAATATAATATATAGGACATGTCCACATAATTTTCGTCGGTTCTTTTGTCTATCCATCATTCTTTATTCATCCTTAAGACATAATATAATATATAGGACATGTCCACATAATGTCCGTTGGTACTTTTGACTATCCATCATTCTTTATTCATCCTTAAGACATAATATAATATATAGGACATGTCCACATAATTTTCGTCGGTTTTTTTGTCTATCCATTATTCTTTAATCATCCTTAACACATAATATAATATATAGGACATGTCCACAGAATTTTCGTTGGTTCTTTTGACTCTCCATCATTCTTTATTCATCCTTAAGACAATATTATGTATAGGACATGTTCACATAATTTTCGTTGGTTCTTTTGTCTATCCATCATTCTTTATTCATCCTTTAGAGATAATAAGATGTATAGGACATGTCCACATAATTTTCGTTGGTTCTTTTGACTATCCATCATTCTTTATTCATCCTTTAGACATAATAAGATGTATAGGACATGTCCACATAATTTTCGTTGGTTCTTTTGTCTATGCATCTTATTTTGAGCATTCTTGGCCTTATCCACATTAGTTATTAGTGTTAAATAAAAGTGATATGCCAATTAACAACAAAAAGTTTCGCCTGTTATCCGAATTATGAATTATTATATTGAAGGGGATATTTTAATTTAAGAGAACATCTCCCTTCCAATTTTGTTGTACTTCACTTGTATTAATTTAACATTAGTAATTTGTTCTGTCATTCCAATTCTCGAATACAGGACCTTCAAATCAAACATATCATTTCATGAAACAGGTAGAGATCTAGAATTGCACCTTTCATTTCTTAAGGTCATCATTAAAATCAGGTAACTATTTTTTCTGATGTGTCTGACCGATTTTCTTATTACAGTTAGTCAAATATACAAAAAAGGAAATTAGAAAAAATCTTTTCGCTGAACATTCTTCAATATAAAGAATTCGGAATCCGGCTATACCAGATTAGAAGTTCAGTCTAACAAGACTAACATTAAAATTAAAAAAATACTTACCATTTGTTTCAAATCTTTATTTTCCTAGAGTCTTAATAAATAGATTTTCACTTCTTCCCAGACTTTCAATATTCTCTAATTAATTTCAAAGCAGTAGATAGTAGGCATGAGTAAAACAAATGAAGATTTCATTTCATGTTTATAACTGTCATTAAAGTCATTCCTCAATTTTGAAAAGCTTCATTGGCAATGGTAATAAAAATTACCCATGAAGCATTCAAACGATACATGGTGATCAGCTGTCAATAATCAAGGCGTTCTTCACCCAACAGAAAACAATTTGTGATATTTTTTTTAGATTGATTATATTATATATCTTTTATATAATTCTCTATACACACAACTACAAAATAGTTACCGGTGCTATTATATTATATTAGTTATTTATACAGAAACAACGAAATACAGTATAACCACAATATAACTGGGATACATTTTCCATATTAAAAAAAATGGTTCACTCTGGAAAGAATGATATATTGAATTTAAATAATTGTAAGCTAGATATATATATTAATTATATCGTTATATATTTATTGATTCAAGGTTCACCAATTTCATGTTTATGTTCAACACATGGGCAATATAGATTAGAGGCAGCAACTCAGGCTTTAATATTATTATTCAATTTTTATTTCTTGAATACAATATTCTCGACTGTTATAGTTTTTTTTATTTATGAAGTATCTAAGACTTTGTGATATTAAAACCAATTGACCTTGGAAAATTTATGATAGATTGGGCCGTTGCTTGGTAGAAATCAGTTGTAATTGTCATTATAAAATAAAACACTTGTTTACATTTTCTACTTTATTTACAATAAAGTAGAAAATGTAAACAAGTGTTTTATTTTATAATGACAATGACCTTGGAAATTTGCTAGCTGGATATATAAAATATTAGAGCGGAGTTTGCTCAAGAAATACTACTGTTATGATAGATACAATTTTGAATATATGAATTTCTAGGTCACGTGCTGGAGCAAAATTATTTGCGGCAATTCTGGAAGTATTTTACTGAAAAGGTAGACAACAGCGATATTTCCTCTATTAATCGAAACTATTCTTCTACTCGTTTGTTATTATGAAAATATATTGCTTGAATTAACATAATATTTGTTCAGGAATATTTGATATTTTATCACAGATATAGAGCATGCTCGTTGAGGTACAGTCAGTCTAAGAAGTTGATAGAGATTGATGATCATTTAAAGAAGCCTAAAGGACGAGTTTATTGAAACAAATTATGATAGTAGTGATAGATAAAGATAACGAACTTTTCAACAAAATGCAGAAAACTTCAAGAGGATTGTGCACTCCGATGAAAGATATGAAATATAAATGACCAATGGTTTGGATTCGAAGAGATCTCAAACCGTAAGTTGCGTTTTTTCGTTTTTGAAAATATTTGAGCTATTTGGACCTAAATTTGTTAGTTTTACAAATTTTGTTTGTCATCATTTTCTGTTTTGGAAGTGGGGTAGATATATGAAATTTTTTTTGGAAACCAATAAAATCTTCCCAGAATTGGACAATCTTGAAATATACCTGGAAGCGAAATCTAGACATCCTGGAATCCACAGAAATATGTAAGTAAAATTAATAAATGAGCAGACGGACCTTTGGCACAATAAAAAGTGTTAGTAAACTAAGTAATTAATTTCTTTTTGATTCCATTTTATAACTATTTTGCTGGTACGACCACAAAGGAATTCAGTTAAACTACTTCTTAACCGTTAAAATTGATTCTACTGAGTCTTCATAATGTTTATCAAGCCTTTTTTCCTCAGCCACTGATTAATCTAGCTTCTATTAGAGGTGAAGAAAAAACTAATTTTTTACATATACCTAATGATATAATACAAGCACCTTATTCATTAAAATATTTTTAACTTTGTTTACGTTCTAGATGAATAATAAAACATAAATAAATCTTTTGGCATTCTTATAGAATAGTTCCGGAAGAATAGTAAGTAAAAAAGATACAATAAAATAATAAAAAGAGGTATTTTCTTGATACAAGGATTATTAAAAAATTTTAAATATCATACAGATTTATTCTGTTAACCTACAAATCTTAATTTTAAAAAAGTTTTAGAATTAAATTAAATAAATATCTTTAGAACACACCGAGTCAATTTAGTAGACTTATTAATACTTATTACACAGTACCAAAGGGAATAAAAGAAATTCAAAGTAATACAAATTGTCAAGTATTTACTTAATAATTTTTAGGTGAAAATTTATATTTCTTTGAATTTCTTTCATTCCCTTGGGTACTGCGTAATAAGTATTAATTTTATATCTCTACTAAATTGACACAGTGTGTTCTAGAGACATTTATTGAATTCTGAAAATTTTTGATAACAATTTTTTTTTAAATTGTAGGAGGTAACAGAATAAATATCCTGTATGATATTTAAATTAAAAAATATATACAGTTTCACTGCTCTATTCTGTATTTTACTGTCTATAAATTAATATTTTCTATGAATTTTTATCATTCACAATTAAGGAAGGCAATTGAATTAAAGTGATATTTTCCAATTATGCCACTTATTAAGTGAGGTGTTCGTTTCATCTTATTAAATATATCAAGAATTTTTCTTGTTTTGTTTCGCTTTTTTTACTTCTCGTGTTTCTTACATTCCTTATGAATTTTTAACCAAAGAATTATCAAAGGTCTTAGTACAGATCACATGCTTCCGTTACATCCATTTGTTTATATAATTGCTGTTAGCAATATTTGTTTCATGTTGAAGAGGAAACGAATTACTTTATTAGTAATAAATAGTACTTAAGTAGAAATTGAGATGTTTATTGAACACTGCGTATTTTAATTAATTATTCTCGTGACCATTAACTCCATGATTCACATGGAACACCAATTTTTTATTTGAAAACTATTAATTTTTGATATTTCATTCGAATTTTTTAATTCAAATAATTCCAGAAAAAGGATAAACTTCTAGAATAAGATCACAAAGGAGAAGTGCATTAGAACCTATTACGTAAAATCATGAATTCGTAGCAAATAAACGGACAATCGTATGGAAATGAAACTGCTTTTATTTGTTAGATCGGTTTTTCGACATTCGATCCATACCTACATATTTTTTGCATGTCGCGCCAGAAAAATCCTTTTCACTCACAAAAAAAAATTGAAATTAATGATCTGTGGTCCGTGGATTACTGTTTTGATTATTAGTGTAGGATTATCCCTTATTCTATGTCACAGCGTTAATGTTCAATATATTGTCAATACACTAGTTATTGCACAAGTGGATATAATTGAAATTAGAGAATTGAAACGGAGAAATTAATAGAACAATGTGGATATAATTCATTCATGTATTCAGAAAAATTTTATAGAATATATCCTCCATACCTTTGTCGATTTCAATTCAATATAATTTGCAGGAATCTTTAAAGGTCTCTAATCTATATTCCCGAATGTACTGGTTTTGAAAAGGTGATCATCACTAAAGACTTCAATACTTCATTATACATAATATTATAATTTTGGGTCTGTGAATTTTACAAAATATGCGCATTGTTGGTTTTAACTTATCTTTAAAACATGTTGTTAAAATGAATGTCTATGTACCTCTTGTGACAGTTTGCCGTTACATAGAACTGCCTAATAGATATAGCTATTTTTATACAGATGTACGTCCACAAGTCAAATAGTTGTATCCAATTTTTGTCACACTCGTATCTTATCACAATTAATGAAATTCTCCATTTCAATCCTTCATTCCTCGTTTAGAGTTAGTTTTATTCAAACAATATGGGAAATGATTTTCATGTAGGCTGGGTATTGTTTAATTTTTATGCTAAATTTTATACAGGTACGGAAAAGACAGTCGGAAACATAGAAAATTCAATGTTAATCTAGAGGACCACGAGACATCATCGAAATTAAATGGTAGCTATAGAACTATCGGAATAATTTGATTCTCTAAAAGCTCCAGATATTTGGCAACGTTTAGGTTACCATCGATAAAAAATGGTCCTAGGCCCCAGTATTTCTGTACAAATATTAGGTTTTTGGGGATACTGGGTATGCACAGGAATACTCAGATGCACCCAGGTTTCATTGACTTATCTGCATTAATTTTTGACCTATGTCAATTTATGTTTCGCAATAGCGTCATGCGTAGACCCACAGAAAAAGTCATAATATCAGAATCGTTCAACATAATTCAATCATCTTTTTTTCAGTCGATTCCTTAAGCTTCTGTGCATCTTTTGAAATAGACATAAATTTGATTTCGGTGCTCTATCGCCTACTACATTGTTTTTTAAATGACAAATAACAAACTGAATTAACTCGATTTTTTTCGAATGCAGCTCTCTGTGTTTTATTACACCATTGCATGACATTTCGTAAGAGCTTTTCGTCGATATAGGGTTTGTGGAGTCTACTTCGTGAAATAAATTCCAAAATAAGTAATGTGGATTGTTTTAGTAGAATCTAGTAGAACGTTGTCGTAAAATCGGAAATATCTATACCAAATAATTGAAAAAAATGTTTTCGAAATTGTAATAGCAGTGTTTGAAGTGGTAATAGAAACAGGAGAATATCAAAAAGCAAACAATTATAGTAACAAGAACATGAAACGGTCAATAACAGAATACCATTTGAACAAAATGTTGAGGAAAGCCTTCTGATAAATGCTTAAAATGATATTTTCAGGATGTGTGTATTGTACCAACTATCGTTTGGAAAAAACAATCAAGTCGATAGCTTGAATAGAAATGAAGGTATGGACCATTTACGCACCCCTGGGTCAGCCTGTATATTGTCTCTTGAATTGATTGACCACCAAAGTAGCATTTTTTGATCTGAATTTTTTCTTCTACACTGAACATTTCGATTTACTTTATTTTCAACCAATATGGACTAACGCATCCCACATTTGAAGTGCGAATGATTTTCCTGGTTTCAATCGAAAGATTGAGAGAGAACAGTAGTTTATTCGTCATTGCATCGCGCTGAGGTTTTGATTCCTCCACTGCTCCACTGGACCCCCGTGATCCTCTAGATTAACATTGAATTTCCTATGTTTCCGACTGTCTTTTCTATATCAGTGTAACACTAGTTAGATATTACCTAATCATCATCTGATGCTATATGATGGGAATAATTTGAACCATAAGTTAAAATTTTATTTCAGGAATTTGTTAGAAAATTCTGATTCGTTTTCCGTCCACTTACTTGAAAAAATAAAGCTACTTTTTAGTCTCAAAGACAAATCCAAGAATTAGAAAAAAACACGAAATGAAACATATATTTCTTTCCAAACTCCAATTTATCTTATCGATAATCTCATCAATCTCAAGTTTTCTTATCCTATTATCTCATAGAATTAAGTACTTGAAATGGAGAACAGACATATTTGTGACATCATTGAATTGATATCCACAAACTACGGAAATATTCAGAATTAAATCGATTATAATTGAAATGGAATAGCTATCTCAATTAAAATTGATTAATATGATCATATTCTATACAATAAGTCATTTGGTATATAGCTCGCAAATTTTCCAGGTGCTCTTCAGCTACTCTGACAGCTCTATTGCTCAATAAGGGCCTCATGTAGATCTATCAATACATCATAGTTGCCATTCTGATCTTATATTTTCATTGTCAATGTTCATTCCACACTTCACACGACAAACAGTAGCTAAATTTACTCTCAATTAAATTTCAACAGAACGCAAAATATTATTTCAAGGCTATGATTGTTTCGGTCTTTACTTGACGGAAATTCATCTTGAAAATATGAATAAAAACAATATTCTAATTTCCGCTAATATTTTATTGACACTACGATCGTTACGTCATACCATGACTTCTTCAGGTGAGTATTACAAGATACTGAGTATACCATGAACAAGAACTTCATTTTATAGTACATGGATATAACAAAAATAGAAGAGGGGGTGAAGAGAGTTTTACAATACTTTTGGGAAACTGAAAAATGGTTCAAAAAAGATTCAACAAAGGGGAGTTACTTAATTCTGTTTGGTTATTCAATAATTTTTTTCTTTTATGATATCTATTAATTTCTAAAGTTTTTAATAAGTTTAATCTAAAACTTTTGTTTTCTAAGTGTAAAATTTCAAAGTTACTATTAAAACTATGTCCTGTGTCTAGAAGGTGCTCTGCGTAGGTTGAATTTCCCTTTTTGTTACAATAACATTTTTCATGTTCCCTAAGTCTCGTCTGGAACGATCTTCCTGTCTGACCAACATATACAAAATGGCAAGTACCGCAAGTTAACTTATAAACACCTGATTTCTTGTTCTTAGATGTTTTATCTTTATTAAATATTAAAAAAAAAAAAAATAATAATAAAGATAAAACATCTAAGAACAAGAAATCAGGTGTTTATAAGTTAACTTGCGATACTTGCCATTTTGTATATGTTGGTCAGACAGGAAGATCGTTCCAGACGAGACTCAGGGAACATGAAATATGCTATTGTAACAAAAAGGGAAATTCAACCTACGCAGAGCACCTTCTAGACACAGGACATAGTTTTAACAGTAACTTTGAAATTTTACACTTAGAAAACAAAAGTTTTAGATTAAACTTATTAGAAACTTTAGAAATTAATAGATATCATAAAAGAAAAATATTATTGAATAACCAAACAGAATTAAGTAACTCCCCTTTGTTGAATCTTTTTTGAACCATTTTTCAGTTTCCCAAAAGTATTGTAAAACTCTCTTCACCCCCTCTTCTATTTTTGTTATATCCACGTACTATAAAATGAAGTTCTTGTTCATGGTATACTCAGTATCTTGTAATACTCACCTGAAGAAGTCATGGTATGACGTAACGATCGTAGTGTCAATAAAATATTAGCGGAAATTAGAATATTGTTTTTATTATTTCAAGGCATGTATTTTTCAATATTTTCAATATTTTTTAGAATTCTTTCATTACACGTCGATATGTTGAAGTTTCAATTCACGTGGATATCAATTCAAATCTCATCCCGTTTAACATAGTCATTATGGTTTCAGTTTATATTATCACCAAATGACATCCAAACTCAAAATCAATTAACTGTTATTTTCGTCACGTTTGTAAATGGAGATTATTAGGAGAAGGCAAACTTCATAGTGAATAAAGCTTGGCACCTTTGCAATTATCATATATTATATTTATATAGTAGATCTGTAAGTTTTAATGTGATGGCCAGTTTTTATTGGATAGAGAGACACTCGTAAATGATTTTATGATTGGTATGAACGCACTGACTACAATTTTGATCCCTCGAATTCTTGCCAGTCCTACTGGAGAATTCATGTCAATTGCCGTCAACTGTTTTTATTATTCGTTTTTAAAAAACGTATGTATGAATAAGGTCTAGTTGAAACATATGTATTTTCCAGAATATCAAATATATTATGTTTGATTTCCCCAATTACAGCTGAAGAAATCAATTCAATGTATGTACCATCAGAATTCTTCAGCGGAGTGCAAATTGAACACTATTTTTATGTTGTATATATCATGAATTCAATTCTAAATTGAATACTTGAATTTCTTTTCTTCATGAAGTGTAACTTGTTCAGAGAAAAATGTATGATTTCAGATATATATATTGTCGTTATAAGGTTACAATGACTGTTTCGTTTAATGACAGATGACAGAGAAATACGATCTCGGTGGCACAGTGAGCATAGACGCTGGCTATGGTTTCAGAGATTGCGGGTGTTTCTGTGCGTTAAGTAATGATATATCAATGAATCCTATAATAATAAAAATTGTCCAAAGTCTATGAATGAAAGATTGATTGAAAAATACAAAGATCTGACTACATAACCTGAAAGTTGGGGCCATAAATGAGAGTATGAATGAATCGAGAATGAATAAGTTTTTTATATAACATGCATTTGTGATCATTTTAGCAATTATTTATTATATCTTATATGGTGTGTTAGTTTGTGTTTGTGTAGTACATCTTTACTTATATGAAAAACCGAAGAGATATCCAGTTAATTAATTTATAGTAGGTAGTAGTTTTCCAGTATAGAAAGAATATAATTGTGCCTGGTTTATTTTAGAAAATGGGATAAAGTGGGGTTTGAGTCGGTTATGATTTAAGGGTTGAAAAATAAGGAGAAATGTAGACCCCCCCATTCAAGATAGCGGTTTAATGAGGCAAAAGGATTTGCAAAATATCACATCACAATTGGATAGTAAAATCTCCCAAATTGAGTTTATAACAGATATGGTGAGTCATCTACATATAGAAAATTATGTTAAATAGAAGGCTTTATTATTAATATTCAATTAATTAATTTTGTTATCGTCGCTATCAACAAATTTTCAGAAAATTTACATTTTTCCCAATACAGTTTGAGGTACACAGAATGAATAAAAATATATAATACAAATAAATTTTCATAAATAATTGAGGTAAACAAATTACTATCAAAATGGTTGATATATGAAAAATAGAATAAATACTAACATGCAGTAAAGGAGAGTATCAGCTCACCTGCTCAATACATTCAACAAGAAGAAAGTTATAAAACATTCTCTTGCATTTACTGATGATAAAATTTCTCTGTGAAAAGAGAAATTATCTTTGGCTAACACGTAAGTAGACAAAATATTCCCAAAAATTTGGAAAAGAATTATCTTTTCTTAAAAATTTCTGAATTAAATATTTATTCAATGGTAAGGCTATTTTATAACTACTGTACTAAAACAATTGAATGTCGAGTGGGATTCTAGGGCATCTTGAATAAACAGACTCTAATCGAGTCACAGAAATTTAGTTCCATGGATATGTATAGGAATTAAATGTCATACATTGCACCCAAAAAGCAATAATTAATATTAACACTCAATAGTGTCCTACATAAGAATTACATACTATTCTTTCAATTCCTCCTCGAATCTCATGCAATTTAACATAATACGTATGTTTCAACTCAATATAATTTTTTATGTAAATCAATGAAAGATCAATTTTGCAGTCGTATTTATATATAAAATATGAACCTAAAATTCCTATTTGATTCTTACCAAAGCACCCTGCAAAATTTAATCTGAAATGTAGTTGTTTTTCTTATTTGGTAACTATTTCATAGAATATTCATCTACTATAACCCGATGGCTTGAAACAGTGACTGGTCTAGGAGTATTATTGATTGGAAAGTTGCACATTCCATTTTAATGACTGATTGAAAAATTAGTCATTCGAATTTCTGAAGTGTTTCTTAACAATTTTATTGATTGATGATATGACAAGAAAATTAGAATATCCAAGTAGGCTTCAATTCTTTGTGTAAGGTAAAAGGTCCTTCATTTCAATCCGAAACCATCTCTTTGGAATATTTAAATTGGAAAAAGTCTTCAAATATCAGTGGGACTAATTTAGGTACTCTTAAATGAAGCCTTACTTATTCAAAATTTTTCCTCCTCATTTCGATAGCCAACTTTGATTATTTCAAGAACTCCCTTCATTAACTACTTATGGTCTGGAAATTATTATTTAGTATCCAAGCATTTTTCCCCAATGAGGTGAATTTAGCAGTCTCACCTCTGTATAATATGGAGTTATTAGCGGAAGTTTTGAAACAGATAATCCATTTTTCAGTAGAAGAACAAGGAGTTCAATTGAAAACCAAAACAAGTTGATTTCAAAAGACCTAATGAATTCATAATTTCTCTGGAATTTATTAAATTGTTTCCTTCTGTTTCTCATAACTTTCATATTAAATATTGCCAGGGAAAATTTAAACGGAGCACCCTAAAAATGAGAATGGAATTTTCGGACAATTCTTTGTATGTTCATTTTGTTCTTATTCCTTTTATTAAACAAAATAATTATCGAATTCATATAAAACAGCGAGTATGATTTAATAATTATTGATCAGAATGATTTATGCTGCTTCATTTTCAATGATACTCGAAATTATTCAAATTGATCGGAATGAATGAAGAGTGATGAAAGAAGTAATATTATATTAGAAAAAGAATAAATTTTCTCTATAAACATGGTGCTGCAATTGTAAATGAATATGTGATATAGAAATGTGGTTAGTAGGATTGTATAATTTAATGATTAACCAATTCAAATTTGAAGATATTTTTAAATCTCTGTGTGATGTAAGTTTTAATGTATTTTGATGTTGCATTATGTACCATCAACATTTCTTGGTCTAAAAAATATATTGAATGTGTGTAAATTTTCTTTCTTCCTCCTTTGCCACAAAACGTTGCAGATTGGTCTGGAAGTCTTCAAAGATGCCTTATTTTGGTCAAAACAAGCAACAAAGTTACAGATTATAGAGAATACAGGGAGGTAGATAAAAAGATTTTTGTTTTTGCTCCTAGAAAACTCAAATGGCTATCGACCAAAGTCTTCTATCCAGTAATATACATTCTGTCAAGAAAGTACCGGGAATTATCGATTTAAATCTGGCGGGGCAATAAGGCAGGTAAAAATTTTTTTCATAGGTTGGTACCACTGTTCTTAATTACCATGCCAAGCTTGAGCGGGATCTGTCAACTAGTGTGTTTGCAACAGCTGATTAAGTCAGTCGATGTCAGAGTGCGTGCCGATTTTTACTATGGGTGATTACGTTGAGCAAAGAATTTGTTTGAAGTTTTGTGTTGCAAATAAATTTTCGTGTGCCGATGCATTGAAAATGTTGCAAAAGGCCTTCGGTGATAATGCTCTATCGAAAACTCGTGCATATCAGTGGTACAGAGCCTTCAAGGACGGTCGTGAAGTGGTCGCCCATCGACGGCTTCGATCGAAGATAACGTCGATAAAATTAAGGAAAGGGTGCTGGAAAACCGTCGTACCAGCTTGAGAGAGATAGCACATGATCTTAAGATATCCCACGAGTCCGCACGTACGATTTTGATTGATATTTTGGGCATGAGAAAGGTGGCCGCACGACTCGTACCGAAAGACCTGAATTTTCTTCAAAAACGTCATCGCGAACAGGTTGCTTCAGACATGCTGGATCGCTGTAATTCCGATTCTACATTCATGGAACGCATTATAACTGGTGATGAGACCTGGGTCTACGAGTACGATATGCAAACAAGCCAGCAATCATCGGAATGGGTGGCAAAAAATGAGCCGAAACCGAAAAAACCACGCCAAAGCCGCTCGAAAATGAAGGTGATGCTCATTATTTTCTTCGATATCCGTGGCGTGGTGCACTACGAATTCGTTCCAGAGGGTCAGACGGTAAACAAGGAGTATTACCTAGGCGTTATGAAACGTTTGCGTGAGCGTATCCGTAAGAAGCGGCCAAATTTGTGGGCGAACATCTCATGGATTTTGCATGACGATAACGCGCCTTCTCACCGAGCTACGATTGTGACTGACTTTCCAAAAACTCAACAAACGTGCTTCAGCAACCACCGTATTCGCCGGATTTGGCTCCCTGCGACTTTTTCCTCTTCCCAAAACTAAAATTGCCCCTTCGTGGCACCCGTTTTGAGTCGATTGAAGCCATAAAACAAAATTCGGCGCGAGAGCTAAAGTCCATCCCGGAAAGCGCCTATAAAAAATGTTTCGATAATTGGAAGTGCCATTGGCATAGATGTATTGGAGCAAATGGAGTCTATTTTGAAGGCGACCCAATAAATTTTGACGATTAAATGTAAAAATGTTGTTTAATTGAAAATTCCCGGTACTTTCTTGACAGAGTAGTACATTCTAATTCATAGTGTATAAAATGTATCGGGTAATTTTTTTAGAGTGATAGAACTTTCGATAGGGATAACTGTGATTTGACAGAAGGTAGAAGCCATGTTGTTTTGACATTTCTGTTTAGTAAGCATTGACAAATTATCATGGAAAGACACGAGCCGCAACAACGTTTACAAATTGTTAAGATTTTTTTCCAAAATCAGTGTTCTATTCGCCAAACTTATAGAGCACTTCGTGAAATTTATGGTTTACATAATCGTCCATCAGAGCAGCTTATTCGTCGAACTATCGATAGATTTCAGACAACATGTTCTCTACTCGATGCAACAACAACAACAAAACAAGAACCGTACGTCCAGAAGAAAATATCGCTGCTGTAAGTCATAGTGTTAATGATGAGCCAGATTTGTTTATTCGTCGACGTTCACAACAAGTTGGACTCTTCGCATCCACCACATGGAAAATTTTGCGTAATTATTATTACCAAGATTAGTTGTTTATAAGCATCTGAAGAAGTTAACTACGTTAACGAAACACATCATTTGAACAACTCAAGATAATAAATAGAAATCAACATATGAATTGATTCTGAAAATTCCCAAAATAAACCTTCATGTTATCACGTTTCTTTTCGCTCAAAATTGTGTTTGAGAAGACGGACTTTGTAAAAGTACCATACTCACCTGATGAAGTCAAAATGTAATTAACGAAACAATTGTTGTGTAAACAATAAATATTAGCGGAAATAAAGTGTTTTACTTTAAATCATATACGATGAATTTCCGTTAAGTAAAGACCAAAATAATCAAGAAAATAAATTGAATGACATAAATCTAATAACAAAATTTATTGAATACCCCTCGTACAAATTCAACTCGAAATAATGTTTTTCTAGGTTTGAAGTAAAAATCTTAATTAAACTTACCGATATACTTTCGGATGCACCCCGTATGTGTTGCTAGAATATTGGACTGGTCAGTTACATAACAACGTGCGTCAGGGGTGATTCAGGCACTGGTCACCGTTTATGGAAGTATTTAGTCAGTTTTACGGTCAGTTTTATACGAGAGAGCGCGAAAAACGGATCGCAGTTATGTACTCTTTCTAGTTAAATTTCGAGTAGTGACGTGAAACGTAGTGATGAGTGAGCGTGATTAATGTGATACTACGTTCGAATGCATTCGATTGGATATATCTTACGTTAAAAACGATTTTCGCGAATTTTGGTGAAGATTTGAACGAGATTTCTAAAATATCAAGTAGACAAAGTGATCCTATTAAAGTTGTGAAAATGAAGAATGAAGTGAAATTAATTTATCGGAAAAATCAAGCGTGGGGTATGTAATGTACAGTATTCGTTGGCGTTAGTGAAAAGTACAGAATTGACTGAAAATATACCTCTATCAAGAAGCGAGTTTGGAAAATTTATAAATACCTGTCATAAGTGTTAGATAAAAGTGGAAAATGTAATGAAATTCGACTGACACCTGAAGAACCGTGCGTGAAGAAACTTAAACATTTTACTTGTTACTGAAAAGTGGATAGTCTAGTGAAAATGGATAATTTTCTTACGTACTGCTGAAATATAAAAATGTTATTTAGTAGTTGGGAATCTTTCCGTTAGGTAAATAAAGTTATTATTACTTATTATCCTAGTTTTAATAGAGTTATCACAGTAGGTGAAACCATGTTTCAACAATTGTTGACAGACAACATTTTCTCTACTCGATGCAACAACAAGACAAAGAACTGTACGTACAGAAGAAAATATCGCTGCTGTAAGTCATAGTGATAATGATGATCCAGATTTGTCTATTCGTTGACGTTCTCTATAAGTTGGACGCTGTGCATCCAGTAGATGGAAAATTTTGAGTAAAGACCTTGGTCTACAACCATACAAGATCCAACTGGTTCAAGAACTAAAGCCACTTGACCATAATAAGCGTCGTTTGTTTGCTGATTGGGCCCTAGAACAGCTTGAAGTTGATACATTTTTATCGTAAAATTGTGTTTAGTGATGAAGCTCATTTCTGGTTGAACGGCTATGTAAACAAGCAAAATTGCCGTATATGGAGTGAAAACAATCCTCAGGTTCAATTGCATCCTGAAAAAATGCACTGTATGGTGTGCTTGACACGCTGGAGGCATCATCGGTCCATATTTCTTTAAAAACTATGCTGGAGCTAATGTTATAGTAATTGGTGCTCGTTACAGATTGATGATCAACGATTATTTGTTTCAAAATTTGAATGGTATCGAACCAGAAGTGTTTTGGTTCCAACAAGATGGTGCTACACTTCATGCTGCTACCGTAACAATTGATTTATTGAAAGAAAGATTTAGGGATAACATTATTTCGAAAAATGGTCCAATTAATCGGCCTCCAAGATCATGTGACATAACCCCACTGGATTATTTTCATTGGTGTTATGTCAAGTCATTGGTTTATGCTGATACAATACCAGAACCAATAGACGCTTTGGAAGCCAACATAACTCGTGTTATTGATAAAATAGCGCCTGAATTACTTGAAAAAGTGGTCCAAACCTGGTATGGTCGAATGCGGTTCCTCAGAGCTAGTCGTGGTGGACATATGCCGGAAATTATTTTTAAAACATAAACGTCATAAAATTATCTTTCGAATAAAAGGAAAATTTTGCTTCAATATTAATTTAAATGTGTTTTATTCCAATTTAAAGTTCTATCCTCTAAAAAAAAACACCCGATATATTTTGTTGAATTTTTGTTCAGATATTGGTCTTAACTAATCTTGTACTCCTGGTACATGTTGTTTTTTTAGCCTCACTCATTTTAAAAGATAGGGTGGTAATGTTTGGCTGAAGTATTTTTTTTTAATGGTTGGTGTTTGTTCTGTTATTATTCCTGAAACTGTTCGATGAAAGGAAGATATATTCTATATTACATTCATCGTAGAATAATTTAGATTCCGAGGAGTATTCCATTTTGTGTCGAGTGTAAATTCTATTGCTAGATGGTCTTAAACTAGGTCAGGAGTGAGACTGATGTCTTTGATGTTGCATGTTATGTTACTGATTACTGTTATCTTAGAAACTCCTTTTATGTCAATGTTCAATATGATGAAAATAATAAAATGATAAAAATTTTATCTGCACCGTTACAAATATTTCTTTAGAAATGCCAATAACTTACGTATTTCCTGGGAACAAAATGTGCAGAAATTTGAACGAATGTTCGATTCACGTTCCAAATGAAATAGAGGTAAAACCTGGCAGGGAATTTAAATAAATACAACTTAAATCCCACACAAACGTTACTTCTCGGAACCAATTACAACAAGTATTAACATGTCAGACACAATAAATTCAAAAGATTTTGGATTTCAAAGGAAAAAACTCAAGTTTAAGAACAATTGATATAAGAGTGTTGTTTTTAACAGTTTCAAAGTCACAAATACTAGCTCATATAATCAATAATGTTTTGCCGCATGAATTTGCCGCAATAGGATTCTTGCAACACTGAGCATTTACAATAAACACCAAAGAACATTTTAATTCTACAGTATAATTTTTTACACCTTCAATTCTCATAAAATGTAATAAATCAATGTAAGGGGTCGGCCATTTAAAATTTGTATTTTTGATTGGCTATAAATAAAAAACTAATGAATAGTCTTTCAAAGTCGTAGGTTCATTAGAAAGGTTGTACCTTGACATTTACGAATGAAAAACAATGTCGTCAAAGTATTGCCACCACTGGATGCAGTACCCCATCCGATCAACCCAATTGTACATTGTCGATTGTTTGGGGCTCAATCTCATTAATGACAACTTCGATTTCGTGTTTCAAGGCATCAATCGTTTCTGGATGGTTACGTAACACTTATCCTTAACGGATCCCCAAAAAAATTAACCCATTCAGTGGAACGCATCAGTTGGTCGGAAGGCTTCATTTCTTGCAGTACTTGTTAAAAGCCTTCATACCGAGGTTTTTATGCAAAATTCTCCTAACTCCGAATAAACTTTCCTCATGCTCAAATCAGATCAGCCGAATTTATTTCTTTTAATATGAATATGCTAGTTATGAGCATTACGGCAAATAATCGTCTGATTTGAGCCTGAGGAAAGTTTATTCTGCGTTAGTAATGTGAAAATATCGAGAATACATTTCTTTATTTGAATTAACTCGCAAAGGTATGTCTTGTATGTATTTTGCATACTCTAGATGGCGCTAGTGTATTATTAATATCTTAGAGTCTCTGTGTATAACGAATATAGATACTTGACAGATTTAGAGTCACCAATCAGTTTGAAACGTGCGCATGTCTGAAATTTGCCTCTATGATTTACAAAACCAGTTTGAGTATAGAATTGTTATACAGATGTACATTCTGCCAAGAAAGTACCGGGAATTATCGATTTAAATCTGGCGGGGCAATGAGGCAGGTAAAATTTTTTTTTCCTAGGTTGGTACCACTGTCCTTAATTACTATGCCAAGCTTGAGCGGGATCTGTCAACTAGTGTGTTTGCAACAGCTGATTAAGTCAGTCGATGTCAGAGTGCGTGCCGATTTTTACTATGGGTGATTACGTTGAGCAAAGAATTTGTTTAAAGTTTTGTGTTGCAAATGAATTTTCGTGTGCCGATGCATTGAAAATGTTGCAAAAGGCCTTTGGTGATAATTCTCTATCGAAAACTCGTGCATATCAGTGGTACAGAGCCTTCAAGGACGGTCGTGAAGTGGACGCCCATCGACGGCTTCGATCGAAGATAACGTCGATAAAATTAAGGAAAGGGTGCTGGAAAACCGTCGTACCAGCTTGAGAGAGATAGTACATGATCTTAAGATATCCCACGAGTCCGCACGTACGATTTTGATTGATATTTTGGGCATGAGAAAGGTGGCCGCACGACTCGTACCGAAAGACCTGAATTTTCTTCAAAAACGTCATCGCGAACAGGTTGCTTCAGACATGCTGGATCGCTGTAATTCCGATTCTACATTCATGGAACGCATTATAACTGGTGATGAGACCTGGGTCTACGAGTACGATATGCAAACAAGCCAGCAATCATCAGAATGGGTGGCAAAAAATGAGCCGAAACCGAAAAAACCACGCCAAAGCCGCTGGAAAATGAAGGTGATGCTCATTGTTTTCTTCGATATCCGTGGCGTGGTGCACTACGAATTCGTTCCAGAGGGTCAGACGGTAAACAAGGAGTATTACCTAGGCGTTATGAAACGTTTGCGTGAGCGTATCCGTAAAGAAGCGGCCAAATTTGTGGGCGAACAACTCATGGATTTTGCATGACGATAACGCGCCTTCTCACCGAGCTACGATTGTGACTGACTTTCTCGCCAAAAACTCAACAAACGTGCTTCGGCAACCACCATATTCGCCGGATTTGGCTCCCTGCGATTTTTTCCTCTTCCCAAAACTAAAATCGCTCCTTCGTGGCACCCGTTTTGAGTCGATTGAAGCCATAAAACAAAATTCGGCGCGAGAGCTAAAGTCCATCCCGGAAAGCGCCTATAAAAAATGTTTCGATAATTGGAAGTGCCGTTGGCAGAGATGTATTGGAGCAAATGGAGCCTATTTTGAAGGCGACCCAATAAATTTCGACGATTAAATGTAAAAATGTTGTTTTAATTGAAAATTTCCGGTACTTTCTTGACAGAGTAGTATGTTACACTGTCTCGATTTCTAGAACTTTCTAATACCATAGCTCATACTTCTTATTAATGACTAACAAGAATGATCTTCATTTTAGTTCATCTGCGACGTTAATGTGTATACATTGTTAGCAATCAAAAGAGAAAGCCAAAATGCATCACATAAATATTCGCATACTTGTTGAAACTGATTGTAACCGGAACAGACAGAACTTTCCTAATATATTCTTTGAAGGCTTCCGTTTTCAATATTTTCCAGTTTTGTTAAAGCGTAAATAGACCCATTTCGTTAATTTCAAATATTAAACTAACTTTCTGTCAAAACATGGATGACAGAAGTGTGACAGACTCGAAATAACCAATACTTCAAAACACAAACTCTAGATGGCCCCACCCTTTAAATACTAATACACTTTTTTATGATAGATTGGGCCGTTACTTGGTAGAAATCAGTTGTAATTGTCATTTGTCACTTGTTTACATTTTCTACTTTATATTTGGTATTGACGTACGTTTCGTCTTTGCTTGAAAGACTTCATCAGAATACGAAGTAACAGTTGTTGTACAATGAATTTATAAGATTTTTTACAGAAGGTGTACATGTGTTTTTAAAATTGTTCGTCGGGTTGGTTTTCTCAAAGAATATTCCCTTCAGAATCGTGTTCACTCGATCCCTTGTAAATATTGAATAGAGGGGTGTAAGAATTCTTTCACAAAAGAAATAGAAATTCTACATGTTGAAAATAGAGGTCTAAAATTGAACTTATGGGAAATTTACGAAATAAATAAACAGCAATAACCTAGTAAATGAACAAATAGATTTTTATTACACCCCTCTATTCAATATTTACAAGGGATCGAGTGAACACGATTCTGAAGGGAATATTCTTTGAGAAAACCAACCCGACGAACAATTTTAAAAACACATGTACACCTTCTGTAAAAAATCTTATAAATACATTGTACAACAACTGTTACTTCGTATTCTGATGAAGTCTTTCAAGCAAAGACGAGACGTACGTCAATACCAAAAATAAAGTAGAAAATGTAAACAAGTGTTTTATTTTACAATGACAATTACAACTGATTTCTACCAAGCAACGGCCCAATCTATCATAAATTTAATACCTTAGAGTCTCTGTGTTTAACGAATATAGATACTTGACAGATTTAGAGTCGCCAATCAGTTTGAAAGGTGCGCATGTCTGCAATTTGCCTCTGTGATCTACAAAACTAACGCAGACTTTGACAATGAACAGTATGATAGGATAGAATACTGGTATCGGTACACCTTCTCCCAAATACAGGCAGAAACAAACATGGAACCAATCACGGAAGAAGAATATTACAAAGCCCTACATCACGGAAAAAATACAACACCTGGATATGACAATATTCCCAGAAAAATACTGAGGAAACTGGACCCCCTTATACACAACCATATAAACAAAATATATAATTTCTGCATCACCAACTATTATTTCCCCAATGAATGGAAAAAAGGAATACTTATAACAATACCAAAAGCTAATACAAATCATTCAAAAATAGAAAATTACAGACCAATAACGTTACTCCCAGTGTTGGGAAAAAATTTTGAAAAAATTCTTACAGAAAGGATCCGTAAATCAGTGGGAGAATGTATTCCTTCATACCAGTTTGGATTCAAAAGCCAAACCTCCACTACACACCCTCTTACAATTTTAACATCAAATATTTAGTGTAATAAGAAAAATGGAAAAAAGTCGGCAGCCCTATTTATTGACATCCAAAAAGCTTTCGACAGTATCTGGCACAGCGGACTTCTATTCAAATTATACCAACTACAATGCCCAATATACCTCCTGAAAATCATTTCCAAATTTCTATCGGGAAGAACTCTTCAAGTTAAAGTGAAAACTGAAACTTCAGAACCATTTGTGCCAATGCAAGGACTTCCACAAGGTTCCCCACTCTCTCCAACGTTATATAATTTATACTGTCACGATATATACAACCACAATGAAGAACCAGAACACCATATTAACAAACAAGCATATATGCTGCAGTTTGCGGATGATACAACCCTTATTGCACATGGTACCACCATTAACAGCTGTATGGAAAAACTACAAAGACTAACAGATGTCACTGTGGCATGGATGAGACGCTGGAGAATTCAAGCAAACCCTACAAAAACAAGACTTCTGATTTTTCACCACAAAATCAAACCCAACTCCAAAACGATCCTAATTGGAAACTGCACAATTACACCCACCAACATGTGTAAATATCTTGGCATCAAAGTAGATCATAAATTAAATTTCAAAACCCACATAAAAACACAAAAGAAAGCAGCTATCACTCGAGCAGGACATTTTAGATCACTCACATACAAGAAACTAGGAATCAGTACCAAAACAGCGACCACTATATACAAGATGATATGCAGGCCCTTATTGGAGTATGGACACACAGTATTCTCGAATGCGCCAAAGTCAACAACAAAAGACATAGAAGTTGCAGAAAGAACATGCCTTAGAAAGGTCACAAAACTGAGACACCCAAACAATCCACTCCACAACCCTTCTAATCAACTACTCTACGAGACTACAGAAGTGAAACCGATACTAGAAAGACTTGAACACCTCAACAGAAAATTCATCACCAACCAGAATAACATAAATATTATTAACCCACTTATTCACAGCTATCAAAGTACAACACCACCAAAAGCAAAACTACCAGCACTCCCAGTTTTTGAATACTTAAAATCATTACAATAAAAACAGAGATCTTTGTAAATGAAAATGTATTTAACTGGCAGGAAGACTTAGGTCGATAGCCTTTTGATTGTACTTATGATCAATAAAGTTTATATATCTATCTATCTATCTAACAAGTTTGTTTGAGCATAGAATTGTTATACAGATGTATGTTACACTATCTCGATTGCTAGAACTTTCTATTACCATAGCTATTACTTCTTATTAATGACTAACAAGAATGATCTTCATTTTAGTTCATCTGCGACGTTAATGTGTATACATTGTTAGCAATCAAAAGAGAAAGCCAAAATGCATCACAAAAATATTCGCATACTTGTTGAAACTGATTGTAACCGGAACAGACAGAACTTTCCTAATATATTCTTTGAAGGCTTCCGTTTTCAATATTTTCCAGTTTTGTTAAAGCGTAAATAGACCCATTTCGTTAATTTCAAATATTAAACTAACTTTCTGTCAAAACATGGATGACAGAAGTGTGACAGACTCGAAATAACCAATACTTTAAAACACAACTCTAGATGGCCCCACCCTTTAAATACTAATACACTTTTTTATGATAGATTGGGCCGTTACTTGGTAGAAATCAGTTGTAATTGTCATTATAAAATAAAACACTTGTTTACATTTTCTACTTTATATTTGGTATTGACGTACGTTTCGTCTTTGCTTGAAAGACTTCATCAGAATACGAAGTAACAGTTGTTGTACAATGAATTTATAAGATTTTTTACAGAAGGTGTACATGTGTTTTTAAAATTGTTCGTCGGGTTGGTTTTCTCAAAGAATATTCCCTTCAGAATCGCGTTCACTCGATCCCTTGTAAATATTGAATAGAGGGGTGTAAGAATTCTTTCACAAAAGAAATAGAAATTCTACATGTTGAAAATAGAGGTCTAAAATTGAACTTATGGGAAATTTACGAAATAAATAAACATAAAAACAGCAATAACCTAGTAAATGAACAAATAGATTTTTATTACACCCCTCTATTCAATATTTACAAGGGATCGAGTGAACACGATTCTGAAGGGAATATTCTTTGAGAAAACCAACCCGACGAACAATTAAAAATACATGTACACCTTCTGTAAAAAATCTTATAAATTCATTGTACAACAACTGTTACTTCGTATTCTGATGAAGTCTTTCAAGCAAAGACGAAACGTACGTCAATACCAAAAATAAAGTAGAAAATGTAAACAAGTGTTTTATTTTACAATGACAATTACAACTGATTTCTACCAAGCAACGGCCCAATCTATCATAAATTTAATACCTTAGAGTCTCTGTGTTTAACGAATATAGATACTTGACAGATTTAGAGTCGCCAATCAGTTTGAAAGGTGCGCATGTCTGCAATTTGCCTCTGTGATCTACAAAACAAGTTTGTTTGAGCATAGAATTGTTATACAGATGTATGTTACACTATCTCGATTGCTAGAACTTTCTATTACCATAGCTAATACTTCTTATTAATGACTAACAAGAATGATCTTCATTTTAGTTCATCTGCGACGTTAATGTGTATACATTGTTAGCAATCAAAAGAGAAAGCCAAAATGCATCACATAAATATTCGCATACTTGTTGAAACTGATTGACACCGGAACAACAGAACTTTCCTAATATATTCTTTGAAGGCTTCTGTTTTTAATATTTTCCAGTTTTGTTAAAGCATAAATAGACCCATTTCGTTAATTTCACATATCAAAGTAACCTTCTGTCAAAACATAGATGACAGAAATGTGACAGACTCGAAATAACCACTACTTCAAAACACAAACTCTAGATGGCCCCACCCTTTAAATACACTACTTAACATTCGAATGAACGGAGTCTATATGTTTTTTCAGGTTACACTTCAAGCTCGTAACGTGATCGCACAAATGGCAACTAAATTGCTTCGACTTGTAATGAACACATTCCACGTGAATTTTCAGTTTGGATTTGTCGCTCGCAGCATAAGAACACCGCTGACACCTGAATCTCTTTATATTGAAATGTACAGAATTAACGTGATTCTTTATGTGACTCTTATGAATCGCCTCATAATCACACAAGTGACACTTATGTTTCTTCAGGTTCAAATGCACGGAATTCACGTGCACTTTGAGGTTACCCTTCTGAGTGGCCGTAAAATCGCACATCTGACAATCGTACTTCATATTCAGGTGTACGGAATCTATGTGGATTTTTATGTCGTACTTTTTGTTCGCCGTATATTCGCACAGGTCGCATTTGTGTTTTTTCAGGTTCAGGTGGACCGAATCGATGTGGGATTTGACGTTACTTCTCCGATTTGCGGCGTACTCGCAAATGTGGCACTTGAAATGCTTCAGTTTCAAATGAACTCCGTCGATGTGGCGTTTGACCTGACTCTTTTGGATGCTTGTAAACTCGCATAGATGGCATTTGTGTAGCTTCTTTTTCGAACGGGCAATAGGACTGCGTTCTACCTGCTCGTTCTTTAAATCTGTACTGTACTGACATGAATCACAACTATGAAGTATTGTATCGGAACGATTTAATTCTTGTTCATCAATGTTTTCAGTTTTGACAGCGATAAATACTGTATCCATTGGTTTTACGGGGCCATTCAAGTCGAGCTCTTCGCTTCTGTCTAAAAACTCTTTACTGTCTTGAACTCCATTTTCATTAATGAACGCATCATTGTCTAGTTGTTCAGACTTCACCTTACTCGTTTCATCATCTGGATATGGATCACTGAAAAACATTAAATCTTGTGTCAAATAACATAGAATACACAGCAAGAATCTGAAGGACACAATGGAGGAATGTAACAAAATCATGACATACTACTACTCTGTCAAGAAAGTACCGGGAATTTTCAATTAAAACAACATTTTTACATTTAATCGTCAAAATTTATTGGGTCGCCTTCAAAATAGGCTCCATTTGCTCCAATACATCTATACCAACGGCACTTCCAATTATCGAAACATTTTTTATAGGCGCTTTCCGGGATGGACTTTAGCTCTCGCGCCGAATTTTGTTTTATGGCTTCAATCGACTCAAAATGGGTGCCACGAAGGGGCAATTTTAGTTTTGGGAAGAGGAAAAAGTCGCATCCGGCGAATACGGTGGTTGCTAAAGCACGTTTGTTGAGTTTTTGGCGAGAAAGTCAGCCACAATCGTAGCTCGGTGAGAAGGCGCGTTATCGTCATGCAAAATCCATGAGTTGTTCGCCCACAAATTTGGCCGCTTCTTACGGATACGCTCACGCAAACGTTTCATAACGCCTAGGTAATACTCCTTGTTTACCGTCTGACCCTCTGGAACGAATTCGTAGTGCACCACGCCACGGATATCGAAGAAAACAATGAGCATCACCTTAATTTTCGAGCGGCTTTGGCGTGGTTTTTTCGGTTTCGGCTCATTTTTTGCCACCCATTCCGATGATTGCTGGCTTGTTTGCATATCGTACTCGTAGACCCAGGTCTCATCACCAGTTATAATGCGTTCCATGAATGTAGAATCGGAATTACAGCGATCCAGCATGTCTGAAGCAACCTGTTCGCGATGACGTTTTTGAAGAAAATTCAGGTCTTTCGGTACGAGTCGTGCGGCCACCTTTCTCATGCCCAAAATATCAATCAAAATCGTACGTGCGGACTCGTGGGATATCTTAAGATCATGTGCTATCTCTCTCAAGCTGGTACGACGGTTTTCCAGCACCCTTTCCTTAATTTTATCGACGTTATCTTCGATCGAAGCCGTCGATGGGCGACCACTTCACGACCGTCCTTGAAGGCTCTGTACCACTGATATGCACGAGTTTTCGATAGAGCATTATCACCAAAGGCCTTTTGCAACATTTCCAATGCATCGGCACACGAAAATTCATTTGCAACACAAAACTTTAAACAAATTCTTTGCTCAACGTAATCACCCATAGTAAAAATCGGCACGCACTCTGACATCGACTGACTTAATCAGCTGTTGCAAACACACTAGTTGACAGATGCCGCTCAAGCTTGGCATAGTAATTAAGGACAGTGGTACCAACCTAGGAAAACAATTTTTTACCTGCCTCATTGCCCCGCCAGATTTAAATCGATAATTCCCGGTACTTTCTTGACAGAATGTAGATAAAAAGCTGGAAAAATTTTTTTATGAGCTTAGCACTCAGATTAATAGATAAAGGAAATTAGGAGTGGACTGATTTGGCTGTAGCTTGGTAGAAATTATTTACAATTGAAGCTTTAAATTTAAAAAAATGTAGCAAACACTACGAAACTCAAGTCACTCTAAATTCAGTAAATATAAAATTATAGAAAACTAACTAATTTCTTATTTCCTTCCAATTTGAATTATTCATCAAAAATAAACCATTGTGGATTCATTCGGACCAACCATAAAATAAAAACCTCTATATTGAATTGTATCAGTCCTTACTTGGTGAAAGTCCATATTAAATAATTTAAAATAAGGTTATTCTGATTTTCACAAATTTTTATTGTTAAACTCACAACAATTGTTTCGCTATCACAGTAGCATCATCAGGCAAGATTATTTTTTGAATAACTAAGCTTGTTTCCGAAGTCCGTGGCTATTTATATTACAGTAAGTACAATAAATTTTTATTGAGCACTAAAACCCAAAAAAGGGTCCCTGCAAATTCCAGCTTATCTGAATATATTTAACAGAGGTGAGCTATTTAAATCTATTTGTTCGTTAAGTAATATTCCAATTTTATTATGTTTATTTATCTCTAGGGATTCTAACAGATTTAAGGCATAACTTTTGCTTTCTATATGTAGAATTTCAAAGTTATGGTTGAAAGTATGTCCTGTTTCTAACAAATGGTTGGAATATGTAGAATTGCTTTTATTATTGAGGAAACTCTTCAAATGTTCACACATCCTATGACGGAAAGTTCTTCCAGTCTGTCCTATGTAAACTTTTGGGCAATCACCGCAGGTTAACTTATAAACCCCAGATTTATCATCCTTATGTGTGTAGTCTTTATTATTTTTGATGAATTTACTCAAGTTTGAGTTAGTTTTAAATGAAGTTCTCAAATTATATTTATTTTTGAGGTATGTAGCAATTTTCTCAGAAATACCTTTAGTGTATTTTAAGGAAATGTATTTAAAATTTTCTTTTATATTAGGAAACACCATATTTAAAGCTATTTTATTATTTTTATTCATCAATAATTTGTCTATCAACTTTGGATCATAGTCATTATTAATAGCTATTTGTTTAATTATGTTAAGTTCTGAAATATAATTTTCTCGATTCATGGGAATATTAACTAATCTATGGATCATACAATTAAATGCTGATAATTTTTAATTTAGAGGATGATTTGATTTATTGTGTATAATAAAATTCACCAAAAATCCCCTTAAGAAATACTTTTTATATTGGTATACATATGTAGACGATATTTTCTGTTGCTTCACAGGTACAGACTTTTGAAAAAATTCTTTTTATTCATCAATGAAATACATCCTTCAATTAAATTCACTATGGAAACCGAACTTAATAATTCTATCAATTTTCTTGATTTAACTGTTACTCGAATAAATAATTCACATGATTTTTCAATATTTCACAAACCAACCTATACGGATTCTATTATACACAATAAATCAAATCATCCTCTAAATCAAAAATTATCAGCATTTAATTGTATGATCCATAGATTAGTTAATATTCCCATGAATCGAGGAAATTATATTTCAGAACATAACATAATTAAACAAATAGCTATTAATAATGAGTATGATCCAAAGTTGATAGACAAATTATTGATGAATAAAAATAATAAAATAGCTTTAAATATGGTGTTTCCTAATATAAAAGAAAATTTTAAATACATTTCCTTAAAATACACTAAAGGTATTTCTGAGAAAATTGCTACATAAAATGCCTACATAAAATAAATATAATTTGAGAACTTCATTTAAAACTAATTCCAACCTGAGTAAATTTATCAAAAATAATAAAGACTACACACATAAAGATGATAACTCTGGGGTTTATAAGTTAACCTGTGGTGATTGCCCTAAAGTTTACATAGGTCAGACTGGAAGAACTTTCCGTCATAGGATGTGTGAACATTTGAAGAGTTTCCTCAATAATAAAAGTAATTCTACATATTCCAACCATTTGTTAGAAACAGGACATACTTTCAACCATAACTTTGAAATTCTACATATAGAAAGCAAAAGTTATGCCTTAAATCTGTTAGAATCCCTAGAGATAAATAAACATAATAAAATTGGAATATTACTTAACGAACAAATAGATTTAAATAGCTCACCTCTGTTAAATATATTCAGATAAGCTGGAATTTGCAGGGACCCTTTTTTGGGTTTTAGTACTCAATGAAAATTTATTGTACTTACTGTAATATTAATAGCAACGGATTTCGGAAACAAGCTTAGTTATTCAAAATGTGATCTTGCCTGATGATGCTACTGTGATAGCGAAACAATTGTTGTGAGTTTAACAATAAAAATTTGTGAAAATCAGAATAACCTTATTTCAAATTATTCAAAAAATTATAAAAACCTCTATGTTTTTGAAGAAAGTTTGGAATGCTTTTGAAATTCATCAGTACAGATCTGCTAATATTTAATGAATCATGGAGACAATGAAAATGGAAGCATAGGCCTGAATTCATTATACAATAAGAATATTCATTACTACATTGACGAACCAAATTATATGTGCAACTGTAACTAATGAATCAGTTATGTTAAAAAAACTCAAAGGACTAAATGATTCTTACCAATGGATTGGGCCATTTATTTCTTCTTTCACATCATTATGCTGATTGTTTAGGTTTACCTCTTTAATTGTATTCTCTTCCATATTATTTGAGACGATTAAATTGAACTAATAAAACAAAAGAAACTTCTCACTAAAAATATAGCTAAAATGGAAGTTATTAACCGTGGACATGTATTTCCTGGAAAGAACGTTAAATTATAGCTCATCTTTCTAAAAAGTCTAAGACGAATTATTTGTTTTTAAATTCTAATTCTTTTCTTACATCCACAAATTGCAATCTGTGCTTTCACTTTCTTACGATAATAAATACTTCTATTTTCTAAAACCACATTTTAAATCGTTCACCTAAAAATGCTGGAATAAACAAGCCATCTGATGACACGCATATATTGATTTTGTAGAGAAACCCTGCAAGTATATTTTAACAATTGGTTTTGGCAGGTTGACAATATATTGTATTCTATGCTTGACAATCCAAACAAAAATCTTTTGCAATCCTTCCACTGTAATGAAATAATGTTACGTGTTTTTATTTGGAATTTCATATAGAGTGAAACAAGTTTTTCATTCTGTAAATAAACAGGGGTAAACAATACATGACATTAAATGAAAATGGAACTGTCATCTGTCATAAGCTCTAAAGATTGAACTACCTAAATCGCAACCATAGATTAATTACTTTAATAGATTAACTACATATTTATAAATAGTTTCCGAACAGTATTCTATGAAAAAACTGGCCCATAGACAAACTATTAATTACTGAGATATATATCTCAATGTCTATAGCATAGATAAACGAGAATGTAGAGTCTCGTTTATCTATGAACTGGCGGACCGAAGTAGACTAGTCAAGTGTAAAGTTAGTTATGGACTATTAAAACTGTGATAAAAACATTATATTATGTTTAATTAAAACAGCATTAGTGGAGAGAACTTCAGAATCATCTCGTGAAGTTGTTGGAGAAAATATATTCTGGTGTACCCAGAAGTTATTTGGTAGGTGAATAGAAATTACTTTGTTTTCTATCACTTTTATTTCCTGATTATACAGTGACTCGAGTTTCGTAGTGTTACTACATTTTCAAACTGAATTCAGTTATTTATTATTAATAATTATATATTTTGATTTACACTTCTATTATCATTTGGTTTCAAGAGCGTCCGTAAACTTGCAAACTTTGTGTAGTTTCTTTGGCGAACATAGAATACGTAGGATTTTTAAAAGTTCTTCTAATGTTTGTTCAGATATCTGCATTCAGTTTGTATGGAAGGATTCATTTGGTTAATTATTTTGATTTTTAAATGTGATGAGTTTCCGTTGCAATAATTTTAAATGACTTTTTGAAGATGTTCTGCATGTGTAAGGAATTTTTTTGAAGGAACTTTTGAGCAAGTTGTGTTTGAAGAAGTTCTTGAGGTTGTTTTGCATTTTTTGAAAGGAATTTGGTTTTAATAAAGCAAGGAACGAAACAAAATTTTGTCCCCTTCAAGTATTTATTTAGTAGATTCAATTGATAATTTATATTTTTTTGAATTCTTTCATTCCCTTTGGTACTGTGTGAGAAGTGATTCTATACGTCTACTTAAGTGGCACAATGTGTTCTTAGACTTTTATTATATTTAATTTTAAGCTCTGAAGTGAATGCGGTGTTGTGAGGGAGCTTCTTAATTTTGGAGGCGGCGTTTCGTTCTGAGCCTGTGCTCCTGAACTGTTAAGACAGGCGTGGTGCTGATGACTGCCTTTGACCTTGTGTTCCACGTCGGAACGGTTGTCGAACGCTGTGTGCCTTGTCCTACTCGAACTCGACGAGGACGGTCAGTCAGGTATTATTGAAGACTAGTCGTGTCCTCTATATGCTGCGCCGGCAAGCTGCAGCAGAGCAAAGCAGAATTCTGGCGAGAAGCTGGTCGTTACACACTCCCCCTCCAGTGAGAATCGATAGGATCACGAAATAGGGCGCTGGATGTGGCAGGGAACCAAAAATCATTAATATATTAATGATTTTTGGTACAAGATCATCCGAATTGATTTATTTTAATATGAATTTTTGAGCATTACGGCAAATTATGGTCTGATTTGAGTATGAAGAGAGTTTATTCTGCGTTGGTAACGTGAAAATATCGAGAATACATTTCTTCATTTGAATTAACTCGCAAAGGTATGTCTTGTATGTATTTTGCATACTCTAGATGGCGTTAGTGTATTATTAATATCTTGTCGCCTCTGTGTATAGCGAATATAGACACTTGACAGATTTGTACATTGCACTGACGAAAACCAATCGGTTTGAAACGTGCGCATGTCTGCATCTGTGATCTACAAAACCTTGTCGAGTTTGATTGAGTATAGCATTGTTATACAGATGTATGTTACACTGTTTCGATTTCTAGAACTTTCTATTACCTTAGACCATACTCCTTATTAATAATTTTTTCGAAGGTTTGTCTTGAACAGTGCGGGATCTTGCATTGTCGTGTTGCAGAATAACGCCTTTTCTGTTGAAAATCGCCGGATACTCTTCGATTTAAGATTGGTTTACTCGATCCAATTGTTCACAATAAAGATATGCATTAACAGTTTGTTCATGTTTCAGCACTTCAAAATGAACAATTCTGTGTATACTGCACCAAACACAGAAGCGCCTTTTTGGGATGTAAACCCGCCTTCGCAATATTTCGGGGTGATTCATTTGGAGAAAACCACTGCCTTTTGCGTTCTGGATTATCGTATAGGACCCTTTTTTCGTCTCCAGTGATGAAGCGATCAAAAAACGGTTCTGTATGGTGCCGTTGAAGCAATACGTTGCATGTGATGGATCGGTTGGCTTTGTTCTCTTCAGACAGATTGTGGGGGACCCAAACACGTGCTCTGCTGCGAATGTTCTACCAAGGTTAGTTAAGAGTGTTTGAGAGTTCCTCCATTGTGAGGTGACAAATGACAATCAAATGTTGACATGCGCAGAAACCACATTACTTTGCGTTTCCTCTATTATTTTGTACAGTTCGGTGGAGTTGTATCACCTTAAATGCACTGCTGAGCAAAAAATTCAGGCTGATCCCATATTTTGCGTCTATTTTAGAAATTTTTTTTTTGTTACTTATAAAATAATAAGAGGTTTTTACTTGATAGAAGGAATATTACAAAATTTGGATATCAAACCAAATTTAAACCGTTATCTTTAATTTTAATTTAAAAAAAAAATTTATTCAAAAATATTCAGACTTAAACTAATGTTTTATGAGCACAGCTTATATTTAATAGACGTATAAAATCAAAACTCAATATATAATATCAAGTGGAATAAATAAACCAACAAATATAAATTGTCAATTAAAATTAATAAATAAATATTATCAAAACTAATTTCTTTTCAAAAATACAAAACATAATTTAAGGACTCAGAAAATATAATTTATTTGAAATATTTAATATATTTGAATAAGTTACTTTAAGAATCTCTTCAAAAATCAATTAGAATTTCATAAGATCTTCATCAGTCAAACTTCTTCACATTTAAAAAATAAAATAATCAACAACAAATATATCTCACCTGACAAAACTGATATCCTTGATTTGAACACATAAAACTCAAAGATATTCTATGTTCGTCACAAAAATCATATCTGTGATTTTGAGAAGTTGGACTGATGAAGACCTTATCGGAATTTTAATTGTTTTTTGAAGATGTAATACATGTTTTGAGAGATTTTTAAAGTAACTTACTTAAATATTTAAATATATTGAATATTTCAAATAAATTATATTTCCTGAGAAGTCCTTAAATTACGTTTTGTATTTTTGAAAAGGAATTAGTTTTCATAATTGTAAGATCAGAAACAAAATTTTGTCTCCATCAAATATTTATTTATTAATTTTAATGACTTTCGTATATCTTTTGGTTTATTTATTCCATTTGACATTATATATTGAGTTTTGATTATATACGTCTATTAAATATAAGCTGTGCTTATAAGACATTAATTTAATTCTAAAAATTTTAGAATTAAATTATTTTGAAATTAAAATTATAGGAGACTAACAGATTAAATCTGTTTTAATATTCAAATTTTGTTACTTATATCTATGGGGTCAACAAATTATTTCCTTAAATTACTGAATTAAAATTTTAAATCAATACCAGTTGCTATTACTGACTTATTTATACCAACAGGAAAAAGAACACCTGACAATGGTTGAACATATTTCATCAAGGTCATGTGATCGATACTTCATATTTTGAAAATTTAGATTCTGTAATATGATGTTTTGAAGATATTTTGAGATTTGCCTTCTTTCATAAAGTCTTGGAATCAAATAAAAGAGATAAGTAAAACACTGCTTAAACAAAAAATAAGTACAATGCCCCAGATTTATCAAATTCCAAATTGATATTTTCTTCAATTCAATATAACCAAGATCTTTCACCAACTCATTACGATAAAGTAAGTTAACCAGGTATTCAATGCTGAATGAAATGTTAGTGGATTTATCCCTGTCAAAAAAGATCTGAATTTATCTAAACACTTAGTGACTGCCATAAAATTATTGATTAAAATTGTTTTCAATGACATTGTGAAGTGTACAATCAGGACTTCTATTCTTTACTCCGTGAGTGCGAATATAGCTGAAGAAATTTTCAAGGTAATCTTGATTAAAAGCCCCAGTCAAGCTACAGTTCTTTTGATCCAAAAGTTTATCTTGCAAATATATAAATCCCTTCAAGAATTCAAAGATTGAATGAAATTTTTGATACTAGGTACAACGGCAAATCGTTTTATTACAGGAAAAGTTTGAACTACTATTAAGAATATCAATATGAGGCTCCCACAAAAAATTTGTGTTCTGGATTTTATGCTCAGCAGTGTATTTACGAAATTTTGACACTGAGTCAATAATCGATGATCTTTATTATGTTAAATATTAAAACCTAAATTTTTTGACGCGCAAGTGAAATTTTTTATTTAACAAATTCCACAGAATACTGGGTGATTCCATACATGTATAAAGTTGAGTGTAAAGTTGACTTTATTTTCATTTTCAATCTTCTCAGAAATTCATTTATTAACCTGAATTATCAAGGCAATTGGTGTAAAAAAAAAACAGTTTTCTGATCAATATATTCATATATTATTAGAAAAGCGTAAACAATTGGATAAAATAAAAAATACAGGAAACGGCGAATTATACAAAAATAACATCGATATTTTTATAATTTAAGTAATTCAACGAATCATGAATTTAATATTTTTGAATGATCTAAGCGTTTCCTCTCAATGATTCGATTTTTTGACAAATAACTTCTTTAAGGTGCGGATTATCGATAATTATCACTTTGCCATTATCGCTGGATCCAAACATTCCAAGTTTTTTCTTCTTTTCCGTTATTGGAACCATAACTCCTTTTGATACCACTTTAGCTGGATGTGTCAGTTCAGGCCAACAATAGGACCAATCCACCTAGCAAAACAAATGATTTTAATTCACTAAATGAATATTACACATATATCGGGTGTTTTTTTAGAGTGATAGAACTTTCGATAAGGATAACTGTGATTTGACAGAAGGTAGAAGCCATGTTGTTTTTGACATTTCTGTTCAGTAAGCATTGACAAATTATCATGGAAAGACTCATGCCGTAACAACGTTTACAAATTGTTGAAATTTATTTTCAAAATCAGTGTTCTATTCGCCAAACTTATAGAGCACTTCGTGAAATTTATGGTTTACATAATCGACCATCAGAGCAGCTTATTTGTCGAACTATCGATAGATTTCGGACAACATTTTTTCTACTCGATGCAAAACCAACAACAAGACAAAGAACTGTATGTTCTGAAGAAAATATCGCTGCTGTAAGTCATAGTGTTAATGATTGTCTATTCGTTGACGTTCACAACAAGTTGGACTCTGTGCATCCACTACATGATCTTGGTCTACACCCATACTAGATCCAACTCGTTCAAGGACTAAAGCCACATGACCATAATATTGAAGTTGATCCCCTTTTTAATTGGAAAATTGTGTTTAGTGATGAAGCTCATTTCTGGTTGAACGGCTATGTAAACAAGCAAAATAGCCATATATGGAGTGAAAACAATCCTCAAGAAGGTCTGCAGGTTACAAAAGTGTTTTGGTTCCAACAAGATAGTGCTACACCTTATGCTGCTACCGTAAGAATTGATTTATTGAAAGAAAGATTTGGTGATAACATTTTGATATTTTGAGAAATGGTCCAATTAATTGGCCTCCAAGATCAGGCAACACAACTCCACTGGATTATCTTCTTTAGGGTTATGTCAACTCATTGGTTTATGCTGATGAACCAGAAACAACAGACGCTTTGGAAGCCAACATAACTCGTGTTATTGATGAAATAAGGCCCGAATTACTCGAAAAAGTGGTCCAAAATTGGTCGTGCGGACATATGCCGGAAATTATTTAAAGTTCTATCACTCTAAAAAAAAACACCCGATACGTTGATCTCTATTTATTATTACGAGTCGGAATATAACATGTTTCACATAATTGTATCTTTTTCAGATCAAAAATGGTTACATATAATATAAAAAGGCATAAGGGTGCAATATAGTTTTTATTACTTTGGAAAAACTACGGGGCTTCCGCGAGAATAAACCCAATAGTGGTAAATTTGATAATTCTGTCTGGTTATTCATTAAATTCCCAAATTTCCTTAATCAGTTTATTCCTAAACTTTCCAAGAAGTTCAGCTTCAGGTCTTCATTTTCTTTATGCAAAATCCTGAAATGTATTTCAACATCATGTTTTTCTGTTTAAATGTTCCTTCATTATAGTACTAAAAGACCTTCCAGTTTGTCCAATATAAATGATCAGTTCTGAAACATATGTTAACTTCCTTGTTATTACGGAATCTCGCCGAGATGTTTTACCCATCCTTACTAGGAAACACTGTAAGGAACAAAATAATCTTCAAACTCAAAATACCAGGAGCGTGTGTTCCATGATTACAATTTTTCATATCACAACCGATTGTCATCCATTCGCATCACTTGGTATCGCTCTGCAAGGCTTAAATTTTTAATGGAATGAAATAAGGAATTACTTTGTTTTCTATCACTTTTTATTATAACTGATATACAGTGACTCGAGTTTCGTAGTGTTTACTACATTTTCAAACTGAATGAACAAATTAGATCTCAACTATTATATATGGGGATTGTAGGCTTCGGCAGAGCTTCGAAGAGAGGGGTTTTCCAAAGTTCCGTCTGTTCCTTAAGTAGTTTTATTATTGGTACGTGCCTTTTATATTTTTCAATTTCTATGGATTCCAGGATGTCAAGTTTTTTCCCTTTCGCTTCCACGTGCAAGATAACAAGGTTGTTCAATTCTGGGAACGTGTGATCTGTAGTGAAGAAATGGTTCGCAAAATTGGAATTATTCTTCCGGTTCCTAAAAGCAGATTGATGCTCTTTGTACCTTTTATGGAAAGGTCAGCCCGTTTGTCCTATATACACACTATTACACTCTTGACAACTTTGTCTTTCGGATTAAAAAAGAAATTAGAAATTTTATGGGAGGGTGTGAAAGCTGTTACTATGTTAATTTTTGATAAAATTTGAGCTATCTTTTGTGAAATTGGTCCAAAATATGTTAGTTTTATGAATTTATTGTTATTATGATCTGATTTAGAGATGGGGTAAATTTGTTTACGAATCAGTTGCTTTTGTTTTTTGTTTATGATGGAATTTATAGTTTTGGTTTCGAACTGATTTTTTGTGGCTATTTGTCTGATTGTATTCAATTCCCTCTTTAACGTAATATTATCTAAAGGAATTGAAAATGCTCTATGTACCATTGATTTAATTGAATACAATCAGACAAATAGCCACAAAAAATCAGTTCGAAACCAGAACTATAAATTCCATCATAAAAAAAACAAAAGCAACTAATTCGTAAACAAATTTACCCCATCTCTAAATCAGATCATAATAACAATAAATTCATAAAACTAACATATTTTGGACCAATTTCACAAAAAATAGCTCAAATTTTATCAAAAATTAACATAGTAACAGCTTTCACACCCTCCCATAAAATTTCTAATTTCTTTTTTAATCCGAAAGACAAAGTTGTCAAGAGTGTAATAGTGTGTATATAGGACAAACGGGCCGACCTTTCCATAAAAGGTACAAAGAGCATCAATCTGCTTTTAGGAACCGGAAGAGAATAATTCCAATTTTGCGAACCATTTCTTCAATACAGATCACACGTTCCCAGAATTGGACAACCTTGTTATCTTGCACGTGGAAGCGAAAGGGAAAAAACTTGACATCCTGGAATCCATAGAAATTGAAAAATATAAAAGGCACGTACCAATAATAAAACTACTTAAGGAACAGACGGAACTTTGGAAAACCCCTCTCTTCGAAGCTCTGCCGAATCCTACAATACCCATATATAATAGTTGAGATCTAATTTGTTCATTCAGTTTGAAAATGTAGTAAACACTAGGAAACTCGAGTCACTGTATATCAGTTATAATAAAAAGTGATAGAAAACAAAGTAATTCCTTATTTCATTCCATTAAAATGAACTATCACAAAGTAACGGACTACTCCATCCAATATTTGCTTCAATTTTTATTGAGTTTGTACTACAACAATTGTTTCACCACGATGTGGCTTGATCAGATATTTACATTATACTGGCTGATGGTATTCAGTGTAACCGAGTTTAAATACATTGTTAGGTACGTGACAAAATAATGGAAGAACAAGTCATAAAAACTCAGGGTGTTTATTGGAGTTTGCGCTCAAAAATGCCATTCTGGAAAGATATTCAGTAATGTAAACTTGTCAACATCTGTTTGTTCGTTCGAAAGGATTTTACTGGCATTCTACCTGTTGATTTCAAGAAATTCTAAAAGTTTTAATCTAGAACTTTTGCTTTCAACGTGGATAATTTCATAATTATTGTTGAAATTATGCCTGAATTCCTTAAGATGATTAGCATATGTCGAATGTACAGAATCCGTTATATAACTCCTTTGGTGTTCCTGGATTCTTCTTTTCTTGTATGATCTACCTGTCTGGAGCCAATGTATACTAAAGGACAGTCGTTGCGAGTCAACTTGTAGACTTCAGATTTATTTTATTTATTTGTTTGATCCTTATTGTTTTTTATGTAGGTACTAGGGTTATTAATGTTTTTGAATGCTGCATCGTAATTGAAACTATTTTTGAAATATTTAGCAATATTTTCAGATAATCCATTAACATGAGATAACGAAAAATATTTCTGTGTAGTGTCCACTTTTATTATTGGGTACACGAGATTTAATACCATTTTCTTTTGTTCATTATATGCTGACATCTTTTGGTTGATGGGATGATACGAAGTTTTATGTATTGTGATGTCTGTATGTGTGGGTTTGTGAAAAATATTAGGAGTACAAATATAATACTAAAATCATGTAAATTATCTAGTCTTGTTATGGTGAGGTCAAGAATAAGACTAGATCATTTACATGATTTTAGTATTTTTCACAAACCCACACATACAAACATCACTATACATAAAACTTTATATCACCCCACCAACCAAAAGAAGTCGGCATATAATAGTTTTGTTCATAGACTATTGAATGTCCCTTTAAATTCAGATGACATTTTGACAGAATTAAATATTATTAAGCAAATAGCGTCAAACAACGGTTGCAATCCCTTTCTTATAGACAAAATGGTATACAATAAACAAAAGAAAATGGCATTAAATCTCGTGTACACAATAATAAAAGAGAACAATACACAGAAATATATTTCGTTATCTCATGTTAATGGATTATCTGAAAATATTGCTAAATATTTCAAAAACTGTTGCAATTATAACGCAGCTTCTAGGATAATTGATAACCTTAGTACCTACATAAAAACGATAAGGATCAAACAAATAAAGAAAATAAATCTGGAGTGTACAAGTTGACTTGCAACGATTACCCTTTAGTATACATTGGCCAGACAGGTAGATCATTCAAGAAAAGAATCCAAGAACACCAAAGGAGTTCGTACATTCGACATATTCTAATCATCTTAAAGAATTCAGACATAATTTCAATAATAACTATGAAATTATTCACCTTGGAAGCAAAAGTTCTGGATTAACACTTTTAGAATTTCTTAAAATCCTTTTGAACGAACAAACAGATGAAAAGTCTCCATTACTGAATATCTTTCCCTAATGGCATTTTTTAGCGGCAAACTCCAATAAACAGTTATGACTTGTTCTTCCATTATTTTGTCATGTACCTAACAACGTATTTAAACTCGGTTACACAGAACACCGTCAGCCAGTAGAATGTAGATACTTGATGAAGAAACAGTCTCATTAATTTTGATCCTCCATTTTTGCAGCAATTTTTTAACTTCATTTAGTTCATCTTGCAGTTGGCTAGATGACATTGCTAGATCTTTGTGTACCGTCATCAAATGTTATCATGATGGTTTGCCTGTTTGTAGGCTCATCTGTTGTATAAAGCAGATAGAGAAACGGACCCAGCACACTACCCTGTGGTACTCCAGACACCTTGTCATTTATCCCGGTCCTAAATTCTCTCTCATTCAGATAAGACTTCAGAAGATGGAAATAGGGAAAAACTTTTTTGTTTTGAACAGCAATCTTGGATGCCATACCTTATTGAATGCATGAGCGACGTCCAAGAACACAAACGTGAAATCTTTCTGTTCTAAGGCTTGGCAGATCTGATATGTTATTCTATGGCTTTGCTGGAATCTTTAGTGTTTAAAGTAACTTTCTGTCAAAACACGAATGAAATAAGTGTTGAAAATAACCACTACTTCAGAATGCAAACTCCAGATTGTCCATCTTGAAAAGACAATCTGCAGAATAATTTTTAATTCTAAATGCGAATATAGCATTACAAAGTGTACCTACAAATCCATTATCGATTCTGAAAATGCAATCACAAGCAATAGTGGCTTGGTACGAGTCACAAAAAATAACACATTTACCTGCCATCCTCCGAAGATCTCGTTATGTACAATATATGCCAACCTCTGGTCGGTCAGCAAGAGTACTTCCTTTTTATCCACGTAGTGATGGAAGACGTATATATCTGTCTTTGCGAATTTTCCTTTATCCAAATCTACCAGTAGTTTGTAACCTTCTGCTTCTTGCTTGTTGTAGGGTTTGATGAGACCATCTGCTTGAATGAACCTTGGAGGTCTAAGGTGAGTTGCTTCATCACCAATATCGGTTGCCCTGGGAGAATGAATGCAATGTCATTTAAAAAAATTCACACAGTTTATTCAGAATCGTGACACGTGTTTCGGTCTTTCGACCATCTTCAAAGTAGTACAAAAAGGAACTAAACTAAAAATTGGAAAGGTTCTTCTATTACACTTAGAACATCTGTGTATTTTTTTGGCGCATGGAAATAACAGCATCCAATAGGGGTGTTTCCAAAGAGTATTTGGGAATTTGTTAAATTCTCTTTTTTCTCAACGGCTTTTTTGATTGAAATAATCTCCAAATAGTCCATCAAGTTTAAATTTAGCATTCAGATGTAAAATAATTACACAAAGGCTAGTGCAAAATTTCTTGAGGATCGTATAATTAGACGATTAAAAAAAAATGTTATAAGCAGAGCAGTTCATTCAAAAAATTATTATTTTCTATACAATGTTCTGGAAAACTGGTTGATTCCTGGTTTTTCAAAATAGACATCCTATGTTCTTTGATTCTATGTCTATTTTGAAAACCAGAAATCAACCAGTTTCCCAGAACATTGTATAGAAAATAATAATTTTTTAAATGAACTGCTCTGCTTATAACATTTTTTTTTTAATCTTCTAATTATACGATCCTCAAGAAATTTTGCACTAACCTTTGTGTAATTATTTTACATCTGAATGCTAAATTTAAACTTGTTCGTAGGACTGTTGCTATGGTTTCTGTAGCGCTCAAAGCTGCTTTGCTCACAAAATATCCCTTTTTTAATCCTCTCATTGACAGAAACAATACTCTTTTACATGCAAGTGAATTCTTTTTGTGAATAAAAATACACGGTCATTCTATAGAGGTTTGATTGTGTGTATATTACCTTTTAACTGCATCCAAGGAACCACTAGCAAAATCTATAACTCCTGAAGTTGGTCTTGCTATAAGTCCTACAGCACCTTTACCGAGGCCTTTGAAGAAGCCACCAACACCATCCTCTTTCGCACCAGATATAGGTTTCGTTACTACGCCTGTAACACCGTCAAAAACGCCCTAGGAAAAAAAATTAAGAATTGAATATTCACTATGGAAAATTCTTGAATGAAAAAAAAGGTGAAAAGCATCGACATGAAGTCAGTGTCCACTTTCCTGAAAATTTAGTTTCTTTGAATTAGAAGCTCCATATTATGAATTGAAACAGAATTCTGTGTTGTCATCCATAAGTCAAATAAACGTCAGTTTTTCCAGTTTCAGAATTGTTCTTCTGAAGAAACGAAAAATTTCATGAACATTTAAAGTACACTGTATATACATTCTGTCAAGAAAGTACCGGGAATTATCGATTTAAATCTGGTTGGGCAATGAGGCAGGTAAAATTTTTTTTCCTAGGTTGGTACCACTGTCCTTAATTATTATGCCAAGCTTGAGCGGGATCTGTCAACTCACATGATCTTAAGATATCCCACGAGTCCGCACGTACGATTTCGATTGATATTTTGGGCATGAGAAAGGTGGCCGCACGACTCGTATCGAAAGACCTGAATTTTCTTCAAAAACGTCATCGCGAACAGGTTGCTTCAGACATGCTGGATCGCTGTAATTCCGATTCTACATTCATGGAACGCATTATAACTGGTGATGAGACCTGGGTCTACGAGTACGATATGCAAACAAGCCAGCAATCATCGGAATGGGTGGCAAAAAATGAGCCGAAACCGAAAAAACCACGCCAAAGCCGCTCGAAAATGAAGGTGATGCTCATTGTTTTCTTCGATATCCGTGGCGTGGTGCACTACGAATTCGTTCCAGAGGGTCAGACGGTAAACAAGGAGTATTACCTAGGCGTTATGAAACGTTTGCGTGAGCGTATCCGTAAGAAGCGGCCAAATTTGTGGGCGAACAACTCATGGATTTTGCATGACGATAACGCGCCTTCTCACCGAGCTGCGATTGTGACTGACTTTCTCGCCAAAAACTCAACAAACGTGCTTCAGCAACCACCGTATTCGCCGGATTTGGCTCCCTGCGACTTTTTCCTCTTCCCAAAACTAAAATTGCCCCTTCGTGGCACCCGTTTTGAGTCGATTGAAGCCATAAAACAAAATTCGGCGCGAGAGGTAAAGTCCATCCCGGAAAGCGCCTATAAAAAATGTTTCGATAATTGGAAGTGCCGTTGGCATAGATGTATTGGAGCAAATGGAGCCTATTTTGAAGGCGACCCAATAAATGTTGACGATTAAATGTAAAAATGTTGTTTTAATTGAAAATTCCCGGTACTTTCTTGACAGAGTAGTATATTGAACAAAGCTTTATATACTTTGTTATATCTGTATCATTGACATATAATAATTTCATTCCTTTCATTTCACATATGCTGCATGTAGTGTATGATTGAAATAAAGCTTATTATCATTACACTTTTCATACTTATTTGTCGAAATCAGTTAAGAAAAACGATAAAAAATCACGCTGCACTTGGATTTGAAATTTCAAAGTATAATTTGATAGCAATCTGACTACCTGACCTATTGAAATTTATCAGTTTCTATATATAAGTATATATATTTGAAGGTTTCAAATATCTATTTTTGAAAAAATGAAAGTTAGAAAAATTCTCTTAACTGATTTTCACCAAATTATGTACGAGTCTTCGTGTTGTTACTTAACACCTAGATACTGAATTTGAACTCGGTAGGGTTTGTACTTTGAAATATTTGAAAAATAAAATTTTAAATACACTTTTAAACAGAACTGGTATATTCAGAAACTAAACCTACCCTGAAAATTTAAAATTTCAAGGTATTTTTGCTCGAAAATAAGCAAGACTCATGAAGTTTGACATAAATCTTATTCAAAATTTTTTCCGCGAAATTTTCTGATATGACGAAATTTACAGACAGTTTATTCCAAAACTGACCATTTTCCAGAACTTATTCAACACACTGACGAGCTAAAAAAAAACGGGTCACTAAGATTTTGCAGGGTTTTTTTTCCAAACGACTCACGTGTTCAAAATGATTCAGTAATATTTTGTTCATCATCTATCTTTCATTAGAAAATCAACTGAATATGCGCCAAATGTAGACATATGGACTAATAAAAAACTTGATAAAAGAAACCATCTTCGAATAATTCTTCAAGATAAACTCATCGTTTATCAGATACTGAATTGTTTCAGCCGTTACTATTTGATAGTTGATCATAATTATAATTAAAACAAATTGTAGAAATTACTATGTTTTACTACCAAACAAAATATATATTACACATTTTCTTGTGACTCGAGTTCAGACAACTGAAGACCTAAGAGTGGTACAGTGGGTATTTAAACAAAAGTGATAAATATTTTGAATATTTCAACAGATTCTAGGTAACACCTAATAGTGGTACAGAGGTTTACAATCGGAACGTGATAAAAAACCGGGATAAAAAAGAGGGGCCTTCTAACAGATATCGGAATGTCGGCAATCGACAAAGAAGACTTTTGCCACTCATTTTTTAGAAAACAGTAATTCCTTTCGACAAAAGAAAATCTTAAGAAAAGTTTATACGTAGATTCAAAAGAAAAGAAACTTGATTATTGAAATTTTCAAATTCGTTCACATAAAAATAATGAATGACTGTATGGAGCTTTGTAAATCCAAATATTTGAGATATACAACAAAATAATGTAAAAATAATGAATGACTGTACGGAGCTATGTAACCCCAAAAATTATTTGAGATATTTAAAAGGGTACCATCTGTTTAACAACCTTCTTTGTCGATTGCCGACATTCCGATATCTGTTAGAAGGCCCCTCTTTTTTAACCCGGTTTTTTATCACGTTCCGGTTGTAAACCTCTGTACCACTATTAGGTGTTACCTAGAATCTGTTGAAATATTCAAAATATTTATCACTTGTTTAAATACCACTGTACCATTAGGTCTTCAGTTGTCTAATGATGGGATAGTTCATTTCCCTGAAACTCGAGTCACAAGAAAATGTGTAATATATATTTTTTTTGGTAGTAAAACATAGTAATTTCTACAATTTGTTTTAATCATCGTTTATCAGTTGTGTTCAACATTGATCATTGAAAAGTTTGTTTAACACTCTCTGAAAGAAACAATTTCATAAAATGAGTTTACCAATTGAAGATTGTGGGAGAATAGTGGCACCTATTGAAAATGGCAGAGTCAGAGATCTGTTGCTAGAAGAATTAATGTTGCCCTTTCTATTGTACATAGAATTTTAACAAGGCATCAGAAGACAGGTGGGCTGACCAGAAGACAGTGCACATTGTTGAGGGATAACAGATTCATGGTTTTCACAAGTCTTCAATTTGCACGAGGTCACATAAACTGGTTAGAAGCTGAGTGAGCCCAGGTACTTTTCTCTGATGAATCCATATTCAGCATTCGAGAAGCTGATGGTCGTAGACGCGTTTTAGACGTCTAGGAGAAAGATACACCAATGCTTGTATAGATGAACGAGATCCATTCGGTGGAGGATCTGTTTTGGTCTGGGGACGTGTGTCTTTAGAGGGTCGCACAGAGTTGGTTTTTATAAAAGGATCTTCTTCAAAAGCAGTAAGGTACATAGAGGAAATTCTTATGGACCATTTTGTACCTTATATACCATTTCTGGGAGATCAGGGAATTTTTATACATGACATTGCACGCCCACATACTGCTCGAATAGTAACAGCGTACTTGAATGAGGTTGGAATTTTAAGGTTTAATTGGCCAGCACGAAGTCCTGACTTGAATCCCATCGAACATCTATGGGATCAACTGGAACTATTGTTCCATCGCCCAATAATTTGCAAGAGCTCTGTGAAACCCTTGGGAGTATATTCCACAAGAGAATATTCGAAGGCTCATCACGAGCATGCGCAGACGTTTGGAAGTTGTAATCAGACCTAGGGGAGGTCACACGTCATACTGATACTGACATTTTCAGTTACAATCATTTTTTCAATTTCAAAGTTTTTGATTTTTACAAAAAAGGCTCATTATTTTTATACAAATCGAATAAAAAGTTTCATTTTCTTTGGGCAATTCTCTTTTCTCTGCCATTTCAAAAATTTCATGATTCTCGTAAAAATTTTAACTAAGAAAGGCATTTGAACAGTAATGATCAAGTGACCCGTTTTTTCTGCTCGCCATTGTATATTTGCGATTCTGAATTTCTCAAAACCTTAAAATGACAACACAATATCGACTTTCCTCTACCTGTTTTAACTTTGGCAAAGATACTATTCTTTTAGTAAAGTATATAGATATAGGTTAACTTGAATAATTGAGTAATTATTTGCTACTGTAGAAAAAAAGCAGCTTACCATAACCAGACCTTTTCCACCTCTAGCGAAACCTTCCTGAATACTCGTAGGTTTTTTGGTGATCTGATCCCTTCTCTTCCTCTGATATTCATCATCGAACGTCAAAGCTGCTACTCCTTTTCCCATTGCACCAGTGATTCTAGAAACCGCACCAGCTGCTCCACCTACCGTGTGCCCAAACAAACTTTTCACCCCAAGAGCTATGCCCTCAGCGAATTCTCCAGGTCCCTGAATAGCTCCCTGAATGGAAACAATAATATTAACCTATTCTTTTTTCTGTATAAAATAGTATGTCTTACTTGGAATGGTTCATAAAACAGATCTTCAACACCTTTCGTTATACCCAACACAAGACCGTAAGGATTACCTAGAACATCTAAGCCTAGGACTAGAACATAGAGCTGCTTGAGTAACTGGCCTATATAATGCTTTGAAGCTTCGTTTACAAGTTGCTTTTGGGTTAAAAAGGTGTATTCTCTCTCGAAAAAGGCTAACCTAAAAATAATTTTTATTGTTACATACAAAATGATTATATCTACCTACGAGGTTACGAAAAAGATTCATGTGGAAGAAATTAATTAAAATTTTTTCCACACAATGAAATATCCAGAAAAACAATCCAAAATGAACTTCAATTTAAAATTGGAATAAAATGAGAAATTACTTTGTTTTCTATCACTTTTATTTCCTGATTATACGAGTTTCGTAGTGATACTACATTTTCAAACTGAATAAACAAATTATGTCTCTACTATTATATATATATATTTCTTGATGGTGTCGGCAAAACTTTAAAAAGTGGGATTTGCCACAGGTACATCTGCTCATTTAATAGTTTTATTGTCGGTACATGCATTTTGTATTTGTAGATTTCTATGGATTCCAGGATGTCTAGTTTTTTTCCTTTCGCCTCCAGAATTATTTAACCGGTTGTATTTGTCCTTCGCATTGTAGCAAACAACTTCTTCGCTCCTCGTCCAGAAAACTGCCTTGCTCTGTGGTACTGCCTTGACCGGCGTACAAATAGAGGACCCGACCAGTTTAAAGATTCATGACTAACCGTCCCCGTCGAGTTCAAATAGGGCAAGGCATACAGCGTTTGACGACCACCGTTCCAAGCAGAACACATGGTCACAGGCAGAGCTGCCCATTACGCCTGTCTGATGAGTATCAGATGCGCAGACTCCGAACGAAACGCCGTCTCCCGAATTAAACATTTCCTTCGAGAGCTTCAACATTATAAAAGAGGTTGGAAATTTTATATGAGGGTGTGAAAGCTGTTATTTCATTAATTTTCGACAAAATTTGAGCTATTTTTTGTGAGACTGGTCCAAAATATGTTAATTTTATGAATTTCTTGTCTATATTATCAGATATGGAAATGGGGCATATTTGCTTATGATTTAATTGTTTTTGTTTTTTATTTATGAGAGAATTTATGATTTTAGTTTCGAAATGATTATTTGTGGCTATTTGTTTGATTGTATTCAGTTCTTTTTCTAACGTAATATTATTTAAAGGAATTGAAAATGCTCTATGTATCATTTAAATAATATTACGTTAAAAAAGGAACTGGACACACTCAAACAAATAGCCACAAATAATCTTTTCGAAACTAAAATCATAAATCCTGTCATGAATAAAAAACAAAAACAACTAATTCATAATAAAATATACCCCATTTCCATATCTGATAATATAGACAATAAATTCATAAAATTAATATAATTTGAACCAGTCTCACAAAAATAGCTCAAGTTTTATCAAAAATTAACATAATAACAGCTTTCATACCCTCATATAAAATTATCAACCTCTTTTTAATGCAAAATACAAAAACAACCTGCTAAATAATTCTGGAGTCTATAAATCAATCTGTCAACAGTGCAGTAGCGTATATATAGGACAAACCGGAAGATCTTTCCACAAAAGGTACAAAGAACATCAATCTGCCTTTAGGAACTGGAGAGATAACTCCAATTTTGCGAAATATTTTTTCTTAAACGGTCATATCTTCATTGAATTGGACAATCTGGAAATATTGCATGTGGAAGCAAAAGGAAAAAACTAGACATTATGGAATCCATAGAAATCCACAAATACAAAAAGCACGAACCGACAACAAAACTATTAAATGAGAAGACGGAGCTGTGGCAAACCCCACTTTTCGAAGTTTTACCGACGCCATCAAGAAATATATATATATATATATATATATATATATATATATATATATATATATATATATATATATATATATATATATATATATATATATATATATATATATATATATATATTATTCCTGCGCATATTTTTGTAGAAAATTGAACGCTCTACACAAAAAGGTCTCTTATGATTTTTCGTCAAACCTAACCGCTTTAAAGTTATTCAAAGTTAAAGTACAATATGCTGAAAAATCGACCGTTTTTATCGCATTGCAGCGGATTAAATGGTTTTATTGTGATTCCTTATCAGAAAACATCGTGTTTATTTTAAATCATGTCTTGCAGAAAATGTTTATCAATAATTTTCCACAATATTACTGGCTGTTAAACTCTTTAAGAAAATTTGTCGTATCAGTATGGTTTAAAATCATAGTTTTTTTCTTTTTTTTTTTGACCTAAAAGTAAAAAATTTTTTCCAGTCATTACAAATACTTATGACAGAGGTAAAAAACAAGTGACGTTTGGTTGATTTTAAAAAAAGAATATATTCACTTCACTTATACTTTAAAATTGTTCTCAAATTATGCGATGACGGCTCAGCTATAATTTTGAAAATTAAAATTAATAATGATAACTTTAAAAAAGCAAACAGAAACTATTTTAAATACTTCACTTAGGGTAATTTTCAACTTTTAGACAAGGAAATTGGAAAAAAATTTTTTTTCTAAAACAATTTGGTAATTTACATTAATGAATTATCTGAAACTTTTCCATTATTTTGAATGACCGCGAAAATAGACGATAAACATTTTCTGTAAGCCATAATTTAAAATAAACACGAAGTTTTCTGATAAGGAATCCCAATAAAACCATTTAATCCGCTGCAATGTATTGTACTTAAACTTTGCATAACTTTAAAGCGGTTAGGTTTGACGAAAAATCATAAGAGACCTTTTTTGTAGAGCGTTCAATTTTCTACAAAAATATGCGCAGGAATTTTCTTCATGACTTACTTTGGGCTAGCAATAAAAATCAGAATGTACAAAAAGAAATTTTCCTATGTTATTCTTATGGGAAATGAAAAGGTGCGATGCGGACGTCCTTAATATTAATATTAAGCGCTCAACTTTTTACTGGCATATTTTTACATTGAATTGAAACTTTTAAGCTTGTTTGCAAGAAAAAAAAAACTTTTTTGTTTTTTTGAATCACCCTAATATATGTAATAGTTGAGACATAATGTGTTTATTCAGTTTGAAAATGTAGTATCACTACGAAACTCGGGTTACTGTATAAACAGTAAATAGAAGTAATAGAAAACAAAGTAATTTCTTATTTCATACCAATTTAAATAAACTATCACAAATTAACGGACTACTCCATCCAATATTTCAATTTTGAAGATTTAAATATCTGCATGTCAAACCCTTTAACACTCACTTAAATATCACATCTTGCATATCGGTTACTGTGACCCCAACACTGCTCAAGATCACGTTGAGGAAATTGGAAGTCTCCGTTGATTCCCCGGCACCGGAACCCATGGAGAAGCTGACATGGATTTTAAGGGGTGAGAAATGGAGAACATCATAAAAGCTCTTCTGTTCCTGTAGAGCTTGTGTAGATACGTGGGTATACAATTGTTCATTGGCTACCTCCATATCTTTATCAAAATAGTCTTTCTGAAAAAATATAAACATTGAATATTTGGAATTTTCACGAAAATATTCAACCATTCTTGGGAATACCACATGACATGGCTAAGCAAACAATAACAGGCACAATGAACTGAAGACTAGAGTCTTTCTGGCCTGAAACATTCGAAAGTGTTCCACGGAACAGCTTCGAACAAAAAGATGGCGGACCTATTGCTAGGTCTGGATAGGGCCAGACTAAGAACACTTGTCGGAATTATGATAGGTCACTGCAGGCTGAAAGCGCATTTGCATAAAATCGGTCTGGCTGAAGACGATGAATGGAGGCTGTGTCTTGAGGACACTGAAACAGCCATGCACATCGACTCAGAGTGCCCAGCGGTGAGTCGTATCAGATTCGAGGTCTTTCGTCAGGCTTTTATAGTCCATTTGAATGAATGCACAAACATTGGACAGAGTGTAAATGATATTTGTGGTAAGAGCAAACCTAAATCAAGTATTCAGATAGATAAGAAATAAGTTTATATCCAGAAGTAAAAATATATCCAACAAAATGAATACAGGAATGATCATTATGCAAGGAAGGTGAACTATCTAATCAAATACAGCAAGATTACGAAAACTAATGAAAGTACTTTTTTTTGGTCCTCAGATAAATCAGAAGATATATTGGTAATTAAATAATTGATATCGAATAAAAGGACAAGATATCCATGCAAACTTTGAAAGAGATATCAGAAGAAATATTTTCACTTTATTATACATTTATACTTCACAAGCGATGACTTTCCTAACATCTGGAAGTTGAGACTGACAAAGTTGATACATAAAGCAGGATTGAAAATGAATGAACAATTATAGACCAGTAACATTGATTACAAATATCAGTGAAATCGCAGAGAAAATCAGCAAGATAAGGATTTTGAAGTTTATAGACAAAAACAACAATATCCGTAGATCTAGAGAAGAAAAGCCCATGAAAGATGCTATATGAAGCTGACCAGAATTGTATAGAGCACTAGAAAAGAAACTAAAAGCCACTGTGCATATTTGACCTAACGAACACCGTCAAATCATATGAAGTGTTCACAGACCCATGGAAACTTATGGTGGTGATATTATTGATCTATAATCTATCTACTTCGGTATTCCGCAGGGTACTGTACTGGGTCCTGTGCTGTTCATAATTTACATGAATAATCTTTGGCATCAAGTCAGTGTTGGTAAAACTTTAAACTTTGTAGATGACACTGCTACACTGTACACCTCTGAGATCAAAGACTAAAATTGACTTCACAGGAATAGTACTTTGGTTAGAAGAAAGCCGACTGAGGATTAAACATCTGACTTCACATTCCAACAGTTTACTTGATGAAATCTCAACATAGCACTAAAGTTCTATATGCAGCATAAATAAAAATAACTTTGTAAATCAACAAACATCTCGGATGTGATCAACAAATTTCTCCAATGGAATCTGTGCTTGGAGATGTGTGAACGATTGTAATTTTACTCCGAATGTTTTTAATAAGTTACTGAGTTAAGAAAAGATTTTTACTAGGGGCTGTTAAAAGGAAGTGGTCACATGCAAGTAACTTCTGCGATTTTCGTTCTTTTGACATGAAATAAATTTTGTTATTACTATCAATACTTACTTCTTCCTGTTCGGTGTATTCTTTAGCCGCTACGATACCCAACATTGCGTTAACAAAACTCATTTCCACCTTAACATGGAACTCTTGGATGAGAACCTTGAAGTATTTGAACTGTTTAACCTGACTGTTTTTGATGAACAATTGTACTATACTCATTTCTGCGAAAGGTCTGATTCCTGAAAATACATTGCAGATCAATAACATGCATTTCATACTCGAACATTATTTGGAATTTTTTGGTTCCTCATCGACATCATGAATATTACGGATTGCCAATCAGACTATATTCATATTAGAGTTAAAAAAATTTTGAAACCTTTGACATTTATTTATTTAAAAAGGAACACATACAATACCCTCATGAGTACTCATAAATATAACAATTTTAATAAAAGTGATCTAAGGAAAAAATATACATTAATAAGGAGTATTGAGCTATGGTAACAGAAAGTTCTAAAAATCGAGACAGTATAACATACATCTGTATAACAATTCTATACTCAAACCAGCTCGACAAGATTTTGTAGATCACAGAGGCAACTTGCAGACATGCGCACGTTTCAAACTGATTGGTATTCGTCAGTGCAATGTATGCTAGTGACTCCAAATTTGTCGAGTATCTTTATTCGCTATACACAGAGACTTCAAGATATTAATTATACACTAGCGCCATCTAGAGTATACAAAATACAGACACAGAGACTCTAAGATATTAATAATACACAACGCCATCTAGAGTATGCAAAATACATACAAGACATACCTTTGCGGGTTAATTCAAGTAAAGAAATGTATTCTCGATATTTTCACGTTACCAACACAGAATAAACCTACATCATGCTCTGATTTGAGCCGAATTAATTTATTTTAATATGAATATGCTAACTTCTGAGCATTACGGCAAATTATGGTCTGATTTGAGCATGAGAAAAGTTTATTCTGCGTTGGTAACGTGAAAATATCGATAATACTTGAATTAACTCGCAAAGGTATGTCTTGTATGTATTTTGCATACTCTAGATGGTGCTAGTGTAATTACTAATATCTTCTCTGTGTTTTGTGAATATAGATACTTGACAGATTTGGAGTCACTAGACGAAAACCAATCAGTTTGAAACGTGCGCATGTCTGCACTTTGCGTCTGTAATCTACAAAACCTTGTCGAGTTAGTTTGAGTATAGAATTGTTATACAGATGTATGTTACACTGTCTCGATTTCTAGAACTTTCTATTACCATAGCTCATACTCCTCATCAATGATTTTTGGTATTGATCAGCCCAATAAATTTATTTTTTGAGAAAAAATATACGCTAAAAGAAAAATATTGCAACATTAAATCCAGAGAAATAAAATACAAATTCAAAAATAAATCAAACAAAGAAAGAAATCGAGATCACAGATACAGGAAGAAAAATAACTACCCATGGCGATTCACAAAGATATTTTTGCAATGTTTCACAATCATCTGTGAAGAGAATTAGCCAGAAGATGCTAACTGGTGAGAAGGAAAAAATCACAACAAGGCTTCAACTGATAGAAAGAATCATTTACCAGCAGAAAACTGCATCAAAAGCATGCAATGTAGGATCCTGTCCTTGACAGCTGCTAAGGGAGGACCAACAATTTTTTTTTTAAACATCATAAAAATATTTCAATTTTTCTTCAAAAACCCATCTTCTGTTTAACTCCTACTAAAAAAAATCAAATATTTAAAGTGATTAAGTCTTTTATTTACGAAAATGAAAGAATAACTAGAAAAATCGCAGTGAGTCTAATACAGGGGGACCATATGCCCAAATGTCTGCAATTTTATAATTTTGAGCCGAAAATGGTTTCAAACGACTAGTTTGGACTCCGTGAAAAATCTATGGTCAGAGGGTTTGTGTTATTTAACTTTAAAACACCAAGGCACTAATTGGATCAACCCTTATAATAATATAACAGCATGCTGAAGTTCCTGACATCAACTATGGTGCAATAACCTACATTACTGATAGACTCACCTGTATTGAGAGCTAAACTTTTCGGCGGACTCACAGTGGCCAAAACGACAGGAAACAGACTATTGGGCAACTGATTATCGATCTGCAGATGATTCAACTTGGCATGGAGCTGCAATTGACTGCTACTACTCTTTTGCTGGAACCACACAGCAGTTTGGAAACTCCTCTTCATCTTCCTCTTATTAGGTTTATACATCTGACTAAGTGCAAAATCAACTTCCATTTTACCGCCCACACTAACAATACCCTTCCTTGCTTCTGGATTTTGGAGGTAATCCTGGTATGCTGCCTCGATCATAACGCTTTCTTTTTGATTCATGTGCTTGAATCTCTTCGAGGTTAGCTTACACGTTTCCCAAATCACGCCCGAACTTGTGATACCCATATACATGACGTCTTTCTTCGCTATGTTATCGATTAAGGAAAGTCCGAGGCCGTGAAGTGACACAGTCAGTTCTTGGTCAACGGTCTCAAAATGTTTAGCGGATTGTACGTTTTCAGCTAAGTAACTATCTTCAGTAAAGAGAAGAACTCTCTGCATACCGTCCAGGAAAGAGACCCAGTAAATTTTGTAGCTGCTGGTTTTTGTACCGACCGTGTATTCGCCAACTTCGTCCTTTCGCAAATCATTTTCGACTTCCGCCTTGTTTCCGCCTTCCCACACCAAAATTCGAGGACCTGACGGATTTTCCCAAGTGTAGAGCATCGAGTTGTTCTTCTTCAGTTTGCTGAAAGCCAATAGAAAATCGTGAAAACCAACACACATGCAGAATCAGTGACCGATTCTATATAGGGGGATGTTCCTAATTAAATCTTTTTGAATAATAAAAATAAATGTACCTTATTGATAACAAATCCCGCCAGATATGCAGATTCAAATACACTATACAAAAATTGAAGTGGATATTTGAGAGAAAACTGACATTTGTACTTGAACCAAATCTTCAGGATTGCTGTACGCGTATGTTCGCGTATTACACACACAAAATATGCTTCTCACGACATAAAATTACAAAAAACTCATTTCTTGTAGGTGTATGATCTTCTTTTCTTGTGGTTCGTATGTGCTATTGCAATCGATTTGGTGTTGTGTAGTATCAGTTGTCGATTAATTGTCACGAGTTTAACATGCGTTTAGAAGCTGTCCAAGTTGAACAATTAGTGTGTTGGTTAAACGAAGGTTTAACTTGCTAACCGTCTCCGGATTTCACAAAGTATTATTAGAAGAGCCTGGAATCGCGTGCATATACTCATGGGTGTGGAAGAGCAAGAGCTACAACCTTCGTACAAGATCGGCTAATATGGTTAACTGCACGACGAAATCCGTTCTTCACAGCATCCCGAATTAATAGCTCATTCCGGCAAGCTACCGATAGCATAGTTTCTGGCCAAACAATCCGGAATAGGTTGCACTGTATAAATTTGAGGGCAAGAAGATCCGCCGGGCACTCGCGATTGAGTAGGGATCACCAGACTGTTTTGGCTCTTTAACATGATGGAACTCCTGCCTGTTCATGACGTCAACAACTCTTTTAGGTGGCTGCTCAGTGCGTTTGGAGAAGCATTTGTTTTATTAAAACGAATTAATTCGGCTGATTTGTACCAAAAATCATTATGAGGATGATAGCTATGGTGATAGATAGTTCTAGAAGTCGAGACAGTGTAACATACATCTGTATAACAATTCTATACTTAAACAAACTTGTTTTGCAGATCACAGAGGCAATTTGCAGACATGCGCACGTTTCAAACTGATTGGTTTTCGTCAGTGCACTGTATGCTAGTGACTCCAAACTGTCAAGTATCTATATTCGCTATACACAGAGGCTCTAAGGTATTAATAATACACTAACGCCATCTAGAGTATGCAAAATACATATAAGACATACATGTGCGAGTTAATTCATGTAAAGAAATGTATTCTCGATATTTTCACGTTATCAACGCAGAATAAACTTTATTCATGCTCAAATCAGACCGTAATTTGTATGTTACACTGTCACGATTTCTAGAACTTTCTATTACCAAAGCTCATACTCCTTATTAATGGAATTTGTTTTAATGGACGCACAGATCTTATTATCTTCATAACACAACCATGGTAAGATATCGTGATTTATTGTTCCCTTTGGGGCCGCCATTGGCGACGATTTTATGTTAATCGACGATAATGCTCTTCCATATCGGGCAAGAATTATCAACGATCACATAGAAATGCATGGCATTAAGCAAATGGATTGATCCACTGTCTCTCCAGATGAAAATTGTATTGAGCATTTCTGAACAGCAATGCCACAGCAATTACGCGGCTTACCTGACCCACCACAGACATCACAACATTTCGCCGCCAATGCTTTGACGGACATTTGGCAAAATATTCCTCAAGATTTCATTGATAACCTCATTGACACAATGCCGAATAGAGTAAAAGCACTACGAAGAGCTAGAGGAGGTGTTTCTAACAGAAGTAACCTCTTTTAAGCCTGCAGACTCCACCAGGTCAGAATCTTAATTTTGTTTATTTCTTTACTATGTTCTCGCTCTAAAGCAGTCTTGCTTGCTGTTGCCATTTAATCGTATGTAGACACCTTACTTAATCCATTAGTATATATACAAAAAATCTTTTTTATTTCCCCTTATATATTATTATATGTACGCAAATTATCCACTTCAATTTTTTAGCAGTGTAGTTTAGAGAATTGTTCAACATTTTTTCCTCGAAAATTATAGCAGATACAAAAAACGTTCGAAAAATTGAAAATTTTTTTAAATGAGGATTTCTATTAAGTTTTTTTTATACTACCAGCAGCGCACGACAAAAAAGTTTTGGACGAAAAAGGGGGATATCGCCATGTCAAATGATGTAAACCTTAACGTGTAATATCTCTGCCAAATTTCAGTTGAATCTCTTGATAAATGTAGATAGTATGAAGAAAAAATTCAAGTTTTAACACTCTGTATCTCAACTAGCTAGTACCTTATCTTAGCCGACTGTTTCTCCCAGAAATTCATATCATCCCTAGTGTGATTGACAATTAGAGCAGGTGCCATCCCAACACCATAGGATGCTAGACTAATGTAAATACCTCCTTCTGTGATTTGTATATCAACGTTAACACCTCCATACTATACAAAAATAAAAACTCTTTATTATGATCAATCCACACGATATAAAAAAAAATATCACCTTGTTGTCCATTCTCAGCAGTGTAGTATGACTCTCTGTGTATAAAAATGGTTGTGATATTTCGTTTGTCCCATGTATGCGAAGCCTCAGGAGCTTATCGTCGTACTCGCTGATAGGCCACAAGGAAGCACATGATTTCGGCTTCACCTCGAGCCAGGCATCGGCTGGACGTATACTTTCTTGGAATTCCATAGTAAACGACGTGTTGTTTATTATTACATAATATGGAGTGAAAGTAACTTGTTTTGTTAGACCGTTGTTTGTTAATTGATTTGTGACTCCAACCTAAAAAGTTTCTATTATAGACTCTCCTATCTTAGCAACTATGAAATTCTTATTACTACACCCAAAGTCTGGAATCCCTTTTCATTAGTTTTGATAGAAAAACAAAATATATTTATAGAAGTGTGCTGTTTTTTGAACCTGTTTTTGTTGGAGTGTAATACCAAAGAGTTTATTGATTTTATCGTGTGTTCATAAACCCATCCTTGAATAATAAATAAATACTTCATTGTCTCTGAACCAGAGCAGTCAGTTGAATTGAACGCTAATCGAAAGTAGTCCAAGTTCATATATGAATGGTTACACTTCTATCGGGTGGTTCATTTAGAGGTATTTCTTTTTTAATAAAAAAATGAATAAAAACAGTTTTATTTTATAATCTTCATTATTACACAAAAGAACCATTCTTCACAATTATTTTTTAAAGATAATTTCTTTCAAATGTTGTCCGCGACTAAGGTTAACAACGTCCATTCTGAAGTTCCAATTTTCAATTACACGTCTGAGTATTTGTAGTGGTATTTGGCCAATAACACGAGTAATATTGGCCTCCAATGCTTCAATTGTCGCCGGCTTATCCATGTAGACTTTGGACTTTACATAGCCCCAAAGGAAAAAATCGAGAGGTGTGATATCACACGATCTAGCCGGCCAATTCGTTGGTCCAAAGCGTGAGATGATCCGCTCGCCGAATCGCTCTCGCAGTAAAGCCATGGATGGAAACGATTCGGAAGGTCGGCCGGCTTCAGTTCTTGCACTAGCTGAATTTTGTAAGCTTTTAAAGAAAGATCCTTACATAAAATGCGCCAAGTTGTTGAATATGACAGGCCAAGCTGTTGAGAACGGCGACGAATCGACACTTCACGGTCTTCGCGTACACTCTCCGCTACCGCCCCTATATTTTCTTCACTACATGCTGGGTGTGGTCTATTTGGTCGAGTATTATCCAATACTGAAAATTGGGTCTCAAACTTATGGATGGTACAGCTAATTGTGCGTTCGGTAGGCCGATTATGTGGACCATAAGTTGCTCTAAGCACCCGATATACATTCCTGAACGCCCATTTTCGTAATAAAGTTGTAGACGCTGTGCCGGGCTAAGTCTTTCCATTATGAATTGTCAAATACTACTGAATAGAAATGGCACTTCAGTTAACACGGGGCATGCGCAATCTGCAATTAAATCCCCACCACAAAAAGTACCTCTAAATAAATAACCCTTTATTTATGAAAAAATCACAAATGCATATATCAATTCGTTATTTTCTCGTCAAGAATAGCTCTCATGTATTCAGAAATGATTCTTTGTAAAAGGAATGCTACATGGCCTTCCAGCCTCACATTATTACTTAGCCAAATGTTTTACTATAAGAGTTTTACGTCCTGCCTATAAAACAACAACAACTGAAACTTTTCTAATAAATTACCTGATAAATCTGATCGTCAGTTTTGCAAACTATCACACCGGACGATCCCGCAACATCCAGAGAAAACTTATCTGACCACGCACCATCTCTAACACGAACCGAAGCCTTTTTCTTCGAAAAGAAGTTTTTGGCATTGAATGAAAACAATATGGGCTTTTGGTAATCCTGGGGATGATGGATAATACTTGTTACATCGTCAGAGCTCTGAAACACAAAGTGAACTTTGCAAACGGCGAATTTTTAATTATAAATGCAAGTATACCTTGTAAGATAACAGCAACCCTGACTTGTTCAACATCCAGAATGGGCAATAAAGTTCTAGTTCTAGCGTTTCGTTTCGAGTCTTTCTGTGAATACCTAAATTTAGGGATACTTTAGACGAACTGTCATAGCTTGTGAATGTCCAGACAGTAAATTCGTCCATTTCCTCGGGTATATCCTGCCTACAACTCCATTCTTTGTCCAGGTAATTATCTAACTGAAAAAAATATACATTTTAGAACCCAATATTAACCTTCTTTACTTTATGCGCTCAAAAGTTAGTTTGTTTATAGATGGACCAAGACATCATAACAAAGAAAAAAAACAAATTGAGATAAATACAGCAATCTCAATAATAACTCTCAAAAATGCAAATGAAATCGATGGAGATTAAGGGAATTTATTGATATCATTGAAGATGCTGCAGAATAAGCTACTTCCGGGACAGTAAATAGTGAAAATCCATTTTACCATATTCCAACAGAATTTAGTTAGTTGGTTAGTTTATTAGTTAGTTAGTTAGTTATTGAGTTACCTTGTTAGTTAGTAAGTTAGTTATGTGGTTTGATAGTTAGTTAGTTATTGAATTGGTTAGTAAGTTAGTTATTTGGTTTGATATTTAGTTAGTTATTAAGTTAGTTAGTAAGTTAGTTATTTGGTTTGATAGTTAGTTCGTTAGTTGTTGAGTTAGTTAGTTTGTTAGTAAGTTAGTTATTTGGTTTGATAGTTAGTTCGTTAGTTGTTGAATTACTTAGTTTGTTAGTAAGTTAGTTATTTGGTTTGATAGTTAGTTCATTAGTTGTTGAATTACTTAGTTTGTTAGTAAGTTAGTTATTTGGTTTGATAGTTAGTTCGTTAGTTGTTGAGTTACTTAGTTTGTTAGTAAGTTAGTTATTCATTACCATTTCACTTTTGGGTCGAAAATTAACAGTGCTATGACCTAAAGTGGCCCAAGATCGCAGTAACAAAGCCTACCCAGAACACAACTGAACTCCTAACTCGCACGAGCTGAAAAAGCTTTTAAGGGATCTTTAGAGAAGATATACGAGTATCAGGATAATAATAAAAAAGAAGGGAAAAAACGAAATAGCATCTCGCACATTCTCCATTAGACAAAAACATTTTGAATAGACTGACCAATCAAATAAAATAAAAAGTGGAAGAAGAGAAGGAAAAATTACTTAACGAGTATACAGGTATGGAAAAGACAGTAGGAAACATAGGAAATTCAATATTAATCTAGAGGAGACGTAGGTCCAGTAGAGCAGTGGAAGAATCAAAACGTCCCTTTTGAAAGATCCAAAAGGTGAAAAAGTTCTCTTCACGAAATTATGCATGAGCCTTTGTGTCGTTAAATTTGAACTGGATCGGATTTTCCCTTTCGAAAATATTTGAAAAATAAAATTTCAAATAAGAATAACTTAATTCTGTCCATTTAATTTTTTTTTAATATATTAATATTAACAGATATATTCTGTAAGCCTTCTACATATTTAATTTAAAAAAAAATATATTTAATATTATAACTTAAATTAATGTCATATAAGCACCGCTTATGTCAAACGACATGTAAAATAAACATTCATTATAAGACATCCAAACGATATAACAAAATCCAATAAATATAAATTGTTAACAAAAATATATAAATTGAATATTTTGAGTAGAAAAAATTTTGTTTCTGCTCATCCCTCTTATGAAAACAGATATCTTTCAAAAATGTTTAATATAATCCTAAGAATTTCATCATAAAACTATCTTACTTGGAATATTGAATATTACTGAATATCCAACTAAGTTAGTTTTTAGAAAATCTCAAGATATGTAAAAACATTACTAAAAAACACCTTTTAAAAGAGACTGCTCGTCAGTACCCAATCACATTTAAAAAATATAACATCAATCAACAAAAAATATTTACTCACCTTAACAATCAAGAAACATCTTGGCAAATGAATACTGAACATCTAAATGTTTATTTTATATGTCGTTTGATATAAGAGGTGCTTATGACATTAATTTAATTCCTAAAGTTATAATATTAAATATAATTTTTTGAAATTAAATATGCAAGGCTCACAGAATATATCCATTAATATTAAAATATTTAAAAAAAAATTTATATACCTTTATCAAGTATAAACCTTCATTTATTTTATTTTGTCCATTTTATGACATAACTGATATTTTGAGAGTCTAAACCTACGCAAAAACCTTAGTGTCGTTATGATACCCTTCCGAACTATTGCGAAAATAAAATAAGGTTTCTAATGTGAATAACTAAATACGGGGGAGTGGATACCAGATCATAAGTTTGGATTCCACTTCACAATACAGCAAATTCATAGAATTAACCATGAAAAAAAAAAAAAAAAAAAAAAAAAAAAAATTGTTTATTGTCTAAACAGGAGGAATCCCAATTACAAGACAACATATTAATATATGGTACAAAGCTGATGAATATTGCAAAATTAAATACTAACTACATCAATGATGCAGAACAGAAAAAGGAAAATTTACAAAAACTCTTTCAATCTATAGACAACTTTGCCTAAGATGCAGTAGTTCCCTCAGTTTCAGTTTAAAAATTCGTAAACCATCGCTGCAGACATCAACATCAACACATATCCTATTGAACTGCTGACACATAACATATATTGGTGATCTAATCATCGTGTTCGTTCTGGGTTTAGGGAGGTATAGCATCTGTTCAAGTCGACTACCATTGCGAGGAATGCGAAAGCTCAGCCTGGCCAGCAAATCAGGACAATCTATATAGATATTAACCAGCTTGTAGAGGACAAGACACAAGTAGTAGACCCTCCTGTTCTCCAATGCCAAGCATGCGAATCTGTTCAGAAGAGTGCGATGGTCAAAACCCTGGGCCGGGTACACACCATCTAATTTGAATGCTAAAAATTTCAAAAACTGCCTCTGAACAGACTCTAGTTGGTTGATGTGTACGTTATATATTGGACCCCAGACAGGACTGGCGTACTCAAGTTTTGAACGGACAAAGGAATTGAACAGGGTAATGAAACAGTTGGGATCCTTGAAGTCTCGACATACCCTGAAAATAAAGCCAAGCATTCGCTTCGCAGCAGCTGTGCCATTTCCATAATGCGGTACAAATGTTAACTTATGGTCAAATTGAACTCCCAAATCTTTAACTTGATGTACTCTCTCTAAAGCTAGATGGCTTATAGTGTAGTCGTACAAAATGGATGCGTTCCTCAGGGTGTAAGTTATGGTCTTACATTTATTAATATTCAATGGTAATTTATTCACAGTACACCAATTGCTCAGCCTATGAAGATCCTGCTGAAGCAGCCAACAGTCATGAACGGTAGATATGGTCCTGAACAGCTTGAGGTCGTCAGCAAACAATAGAGAGCAGCATAGCAGATTTTCTCCGACATCATTAATAAAAATTAGAAAAAGTAGTGGAGCCAAATTACTACCCTGAGGGACACCGCTGAGCGCTGGGAAGGAACATGATCTATGACCCCTAAATTCCACAAATGCAATACGATTAGCGAGGTAAGAGAGGAACAGCAGGAGCAGCCGACGATCGAAACCAAAGTGTTCCAGCTTCTGCAATAAAATTGAGTGATCTACCCTGTCGAAAGCCTTCGAAAAGTCAGTGTATACTGCATCAACTTGCAACTGATTGTCTACAACCTCACAGACAAATTGTGTAAATATTGTCAAGTTGGTAGTGGTAGATCTTTTGTTAATAAAACCATGTTGACTATCCGATATGAGGCTCCTGACTGGGGAAAATATTCTGTTATATATACACATCTCAAATACTTTAGCAAAGTTGGATAAAAGGGAAATAGGTCTATAATTAGAAATGTCATCCATTTTTCCGGATTTAAAGACTGGGCACACCACGGAGGTCTTCCATAAGTCTGGAAAGCAACTATTCTCCAAGGCTAAATTATAAATGGTCTGCAGTGGTTTGGAAAATACATAAGCACAGTCCTTTAGAAGAAATGCTGGAATACCATCAAAACCATTGGTAAATTTAGGCTTTAGTGCCTTAAGGCAATACCGGACTTCGCATTCATCAAAGGACCTCAATGAAATAATTGGATTGTCATTGTCTGAGATTGGGTTAGGATTAGGAGCAGAATTATCAGCTGAGCTTTCAATATATGCGCTTCGGAAAAAATCAGCAAATGCATTGACAATCGCAGAAGGATTATTGTACTCTACATCATTCCACCGCAAAATACTTGGAATTCTTGAAGTTCTCTTTTTATTGTGGAAATAACTCCAAAAGGTAGAAGGATCGCTTGTTATAGAACTTTCCGATCTGCGTTTGAAATCATCATAGAAATAAGTAAAGCGCAAAGCATCAAGCATTCTTGGATGAGAGTCAAGCTTTTGATAAAGTCTGGCATCCTGGTCTGCTCTATAAAATCAAAACATATCTGCCTGGTTGTTACTATGAATTATTGAAGTCCTATCATAGAGAAAGAAAGATTCAGAGTGACAGTTGGTAGTGCGGAATCGAACTACTTCCCAATATAATCAGGAGTTCCTCAGGGAAGTGTCATTGGGCCACTGCTGTACGTGCTATACAGAGGCTGACCTACCTACAAGTCCTCATACCATATTGGGAACTTTTGCAGATGACACAGGCATTCCAGCTGTTGACGAAGATTCACAAAATGCCACTAATAAATTACAGAAACATTCGAGCGAATTCCAAAAATGGCTCCACTAGTGGAAAATCCAAATAAATGAGTCCAAATCTGTGCAAGTGAATTTCACCTTACGGAGTTGGTCAGTGTACATCGGTATATATGAATAATGTACAAATACCGGAGGTCTCAAGTACAAAATACTGCATTTAGATAAAAGACATACATCGAAGAAACACATAAATAAGAAAAGGGAGCAAACAGACTTAAAAACACCAGAACTAAATTGGCTTATAGGTAGGAAATCTAAATTGGCATTGGAAAACAAGATACTCATCTATGAAACAGTGATAAAGCCTATATGGGTATATGTCATCGAAGAGAAGATCGAGAAACATCATGCTAAACTGGAAAGCCATACCAATCATCTATTGCATCCATTGGTACTGCCTCAATATAGAAGACTAAAAAGAAAATGTCCAGATGGCTTGAGATATAGTTGAAGGGTTTTTTTCACTGGAAAAGGCCTTATAATGTCATGTAAAAGCCTCAAGCTCCATAGTTATCAAATTAATTTAAATTATAATAAAAGAAAACTTATTATCTTACTCTAATTACTGCCACTGATTGTCCAGGACTGCAATTTGGCAGTTGCAGGGTGTCTCCGGGATTGATCTGAATTTCATCCACAACATTCTCGACACAACAGATAATTGGAACAGGCAAATAATTTTTCAAGGAAACCGAAGGCCTCAGGTGAACATTATAGCAGGTACTAGCCATTGTGTGCCTGAGGGTATTCTCATGAAATACTTGGTGCATTTTTCCAACAACTCTCAATGTAAATGGTTCAGTACCTAAAAATATATAAAGAATATTATGTAATACTTAATCGCACTAAAGGGGCTTTCAATGGGAACGCCCCATTTTTAAATTGACATTACTCATGCATGGCAGCCATTGTTTATTTGTGACATTGACAGTTGCATTTGTCAATGTCTACCATTTAATCATGGAAAGGTAAACACTCGAACAACGTTTACAAATAATCCAAATTTATTATGAAAAATCGCGATCTGTTGCTCTAACTCTACGTGCTTTAACTCCAATTTTTGGTCGTTATAATCGCTCGGATAAAAGAACAGTTGAACGTTTAGTGAAGAAGTTTAAAACAAATTCTACACTTGTGGCGAATTTTACGAGGATACCTTGGTTTACATCCATACAAAATTGTTTTAATCCAAGAAAAACCGTTGTTCGCGGCTATGGACTTAATATTTTGGATTTCAGTTTTTCAAAATTATACGTTAATATTGCTTTCAAAGGACTCAACTCCAAACATACATAAATCGGGAGTTTATGAGTTATCTTGTTCGACGTGCAGTAATAAATATATAGGACAGACGGGACGTTCTATAGCATAACTGAAATATTTTTCGCATGTCTGCGTCTACTGTACCTTTGGATACGTCTTTAGGTCGACACTGTAGTAATTTCGTTGAAGTGAGGTTCGACTGTAACTCCTTCCATACAAAAGGCACTGAAGTAACAGAATAACCTTCCACCGAGAAGAAGAGTTCTTCGTTAGGAGTATAAACACCAGATAAAGGTATGTTTACTACTTTACTGGGTTGTACTATAGCTATCCTCTTTATTTCATCGCCTCTTGAAGTAAGAATGTATATTTCTATGGGAACATGGAAGTGGTTGTGAACCTGTAAAAACAGCATTTTGTGCATACATTCTGTCAAGAAAGTACCGGGAATTATCGATTTAAATCTGGCGGGGCAATGAGGCAGGTAAACATTTTTTTTCCTAGATTGGTACCACTGTCCTTAATTACTATGCCAAGCTTGACCGGGATCTGTCAACTAGTGTGTTTGCAACAGCTGATTAAGTCAGTCGATGTCAGAGTGCGTGCCGATTTTTACTATGGGTGATTACGTTGAGCAAAGAATTTGTTTAAAGTTTTGTGTTGCAAATGAATTTTCGTGTGCCGATGCATTGAAAATGTTGCAAAAGGCCTTTGGTGATAATGCTCTATCGAAAACTCGTGCATATCAGTGGTACAGAGCCTTCAAGGACGGTCGTGAAGTGGTCGCCCATCGACGGCTTCGATCGAAGATAACGTCGATAAAATTAAGGAAAGGGTGCTGGAAAACCGTCGTACCAGCTTGAGAGAGATAGCACATGATCTTAAGATATCCCACGAGTCCGCACGTACGATTTTGATTGATATTTTGGGCATGAGAAAGGTGGCCGCACGACTCGTACCGAAAGACCTGAATTTTCTTCAAAAACGTCATCGCGAACAGGTTGCTTCAAACATGCTGGATCGCTGTAATTCCGATTTTACATTCATGGAACGCATTATAACTGGTGATGAGACCTGGGTCTACGAGTACGATATGCAAACAAGCCAGCAATCATCGGAATGGGTGGCAAAAAATGAGCCGAAACCGAAAAAACCACGCCAAAGCCGCTCGAAAATGAAGGTGATGCTCATTGTTTTTTTCGATATCCGTGGCGTGGTGCACTACGAATTCGTTCCAGAGGGTCAGACGGTAAACAAGGAGTATTACCTAGGCGTTATGAAACGTTTGCGTGAGCGTATCCGTAAGAAGCGGCCAAATTTGTGGGCGAACAAGTCATGGAGTTTGCATGACGATAACGCGCCTTCTCACCGAGCTACGATTGTGGCTGACTTTCTCGCCAAAAACTCAACAAACGTGCTTCAGCAACCACCGTATTCGCCGGATTTGGCTCCCTGCGACTTTTTCCTCTTCCCAAAACTAAAATTGCCCCTTCGTGGCACCCGTTTTGAGTCGATTGAAGCCATAAAAGAAAATTCGGCGCGAGAGCTAAAGTCCATCCCGGAAAGCGCCTATAAAAAATGTTTCGATAATTGGAAGTGCCGTTGGCATAGATGTATTGGAGCAAATGGAGCCTATTTTGAAGGCGACCCAATAAATTTTGACGATTAAATGTAAAAATGTTGTTTTAATTGAAAATTCCCGGTACTTTCTTGACAGAGTAGTAAATTAAAACATCCCGAAAAACATGCATCGGTTAAAAATCTTTGTTGACATCATTGAAGAAGAATAATAACACAGATGAATCAGGTATTTGTAGCAGAGATGTTAACGAACTTCACCGAGATATTCAGGCTTTAAATCTACCCTGAAAGTTTCAAAAGTTAACATTCACAGATCGGCCTGACAGAATTACTTTTGACCTTGGATTTTTCATCAGTGAGTCCATTGAGACCATTGTTGGCTCATAATTCGAAATTTACAGACATTTGGACAAAACAATAGCAAGTTATTTTCTAGAGTAATCCCCCAAAAACTTGCTTTTAATTCTGTTCTTAATTAATACATTAGTACATTTAATACATACATGAGTATACATTTAAAGCTTCATTTTAGTATTAAACGGAAACTGCCATCTCCAAATTAAACAAATCCACTCCATTAACGTATTAATATAACAGAAAACATAAATAGTTTTTCATTATTAAAACAAATTGTAGAAATTAACTATGTTTTACTACCAATAAATGATATTTCACACATTTAATTGTGACTCGAATTTCGGGAATTAACTATCCCATCTTTAGACAACTGAAGACTCAACAAGCAGAACAGGGTATTTATGAATATACAGAGGTAGAAGAGGTAAAAAAAACAGGTTAAAAAGGTTTATTAGTCTAGTCAACAAGTGCTTTTTGTGTCAACTTTTTTCAGCAGTCTCCGAAAATTATGATCAAGGTGTCATTCGATTTCGGAATGGCATCTAGATGATTTTTGAAAAAAATGAAGTTCCGCTTGCAAAATTGCAAAAGTTGTTAACAATTAACTAAAAAAAAAAGAGGGTTTAGTTTTTTGTAAATATCTCAAAAACTAATAAAGACTTTTGAAATAAAAAAAAAGATTCAAAAAGAGGAGGAAATTTCCTTTAAAAAAAAAGTGTCGACTCCCGGAATTGTAGTCCCAATATTAATAATTTTCCCAGAGGGATGAAAATACGGCCGAAAACGGGTACTCTGGCTTTCGTAAGCCAGAGTACCTACTTTGGACACTTTATTAATAAAAATTATTTTAACAGATTAAATATGAAATTCAATAAATGAAAAAATTCAGGGGCAGAGTACCCGTTTTCGGCCATATTTTCATCCCTCTGGGAAAATTATTAATATTGGGACTACAATTCCGGGAGTCGACACTTTTTTTTAAAGGAAATTTCCTCCTCTTTTTGAATCTTTTTTTTTATTTCAAAAATCTTTATTAGTTTTTGAGATATTTACATAAAACTAAACCCTCGCAATAAGCATCCTCTCATTTTTAATCCCTTTTTAACCTGTTTTTATTATCTCTTCTACCTCTGTATATTCATAAATACCCTGTTCTGCTTGTTGAATCTTCAGTTGTCTGAAGATGGTATAGTTAATTCCCGAAACTCGAGTCACAATTAAATTTGTAAAATATCAATTCATTGGTAGTAAAACATAGTAATTTCTACAACTTGTTTCAATAATGATCAACTACCAGATAGTAACGGCTGAAACAGTTCAGTATCTGAAATAGTTTCTCGATAAGATGGCCGAAATTTGAAAACAGACAGACACCAACCTCATCGCAAAAATGTTATGATCAAACATACAAAAATGTAATCTTCATAACAGTGAGAACTATCGTTAAAAAAATTCCCAATTTCATGCATAAATACCTGAAGAATACTTCGGAGAGTTACTGTCATGATACCATCGAGCATCTGAGATTCTGAAATGACACCATATGATTGGTTATTGGAGCCTCTATATTTGAGCGTGAAATATCTGGTATCTGCTCTGGTGAATGGTAGTTCCAGTGTACAATTCATATCGTTCACCTGGAAGAAGAAAGAATGTCTTATTCTATCATTAAGAAAACAAACCTCTAGTAAAACCCATTTTGGTGGATAACGTTGAATTTACATTTACCCTGTATGTTAACTTTACTCACCCTAACACTCAAACTCCTTGATTTAACCGAGTAACTTTGAGTGATCAATGCGTCACTAAGTTTAATATATTCCTTCTGGGATTGTTTCAATTCGAGGTATACTTCCGCACCAGTTTCTAGTATAACTTCGTTAGGCTCGACGCCAAAGTCTGTTCCCGTTATTTTAAAGGGACCCTGCTGAAGTAACAAGGTCACAGGGCTGCCAATCTCGTTGATAAATTTATGAGAGGACTGTTTCTTGACAGGAACGAAATCCCTCTTTAGCATCGCAGAGGAGAAGGATCCACCCAAACTTGTCAGTACATGAAGACATGTCTTTGTCATGGTGAGTTCTAGAGTCGTCTTGGATATTATGTCTATACTAGTAACTGGCTGTAGTGATATACTTGTCACGTCTGATTCTACTGGACTCATTATCGACTGGTCCTCGGGATTATTTATCGCCATCTGAAAAAAAGTTGATTTAATCGGGTTTTAGTGTTTGCGACTTCACCAATGGAATAATAAAACTTCTCTGACGTGAAATTTCCACCACTATATCATCCTCAGAATAATATAATTTGGATCGCTTTATTTTTTGGTCTAAATCCAATTAAACTACTATTCTTACTCTAAACCAATATCAATGTTACCTCTAATGTCAATTCCCAAGGCACCAGAGTGATTTTTCCAGCCTTTTTCATCTGCACAGGTTCTATGAGTGGTTCCCAGAGTGCTAGATAACTGTTATAATAACCCATCATCATATTAAAAGAGGCCTCGATGTTTAACTAAAAATCAAAGTTTAAAAACATTTATTAAAGCATCAGAAGCTTTGTTTAGCGGAATAAATTTCACCGATTTGAAACTGGTAACGATTAAATTTAACTCAAGCAATACTTGGAAACTTTAAAACACCTACAGAGTGCGTCGAAGGATGTGTCAGCTGTTCAAAATGTTGCATTAGGATTAAAAATAAGTTCGTGCGGTTTTGATAACATATGTCGCTACTAGTTTAGTATTCCATTATTTTATCTAGCAACAGCTTCATTTTGAAGTGTCCTCATTAGCCTATCTTTTCAGTATCTGTCATTTGGCTGAAGTATAAACAACATATTTTTGTGCGCTCTTAAAATTTCAACTTATGTACCGAATAAGGTGTTTTTGTTTTACTTCATTACTTCAATATGAAGAAAAAGGCTGCCGAAGGTCATTGTATATTAGTGGATGTTTATGGTAACCATGCTCTAGCTGAACGAACGTGTCAGAAGTGTCTTGCATGATTTAAAAGTGGCACTTTTGATTCAGAAGACGAAAAACGACCCGGTGCGCCACCAAAGTTTAACGATGAAGAATTAGAGGCAAGGCTCAATGAAAATCCATCACAAACGCTAGAGGAACTCGCAAACACTACAAATCATGATTGCTAATGGACTGCCGGACAAAAATTTTATCACCAAGTTTTCATCTGTTTAATATAATTGTTTGAGACCCCCTTACAACTGAAAATTAGTAAAAATGCACGCAATAATAGCATTTTGGTACGAGAGCACAAAAGTATAAACGAGTAAAAACATGTATTATTACCTGGGAACTCCAGTTCCTCACATTACCGTGAAATTTGCTCTCTAGCAGTAACATAGGTAATGTTTTCTGTCCCTCGCCTGCTTCTAAGGTTAAGATAATAAGAGGCATGTCAATAATGCATAGCTCATCGAGGAAGTTATTTACTCCTAATGATACGTCTGCTTGTTTAGAACTGATTTCTTCAAGTACATCTACGCCAGCATCTAAAAAATATCGAGAGAGAGAATATATTGGGTAGTTTTTTTTTTAGAGTGATAGAACGTGAAATTGAAATAAAACACATTTAAATTAAGATTCAAGCCAAATTTTTTTTTTATTTGAAACATAATTTTATGACATTTATGTTTTAAAAATAATTTCCGGCATATGTCCACCACGACTAGCTCCGAGAAACCGCATTCGACCAGATCAATTTTGGATCACTTTTTCAAGTAATTCAGGCGCTATTTCATCAATAACACGAGTTATGTTGGCTTCCAAAGCGTCTATTGTTTCTGGTTTATCAGCATAAACCAATGACTTTACATAACATCAATGAAAATAATCCAGTGGAGTTATGTCACATGATTCTGGAGGCCGATTAATTGGACCATTTCTCGAAATAATGTTATCCCTAAATCTATTGTTTCTGGTTTATCAGCATAAACCAATGACTTGACATAATCCCACAGAAAATAATCCAGTTCAGTTATGTCGCATGATCTTGGAGGCCTAGTAATTGGACCATTTGCTGGTTTTCGCTGAATCTTTCTTTCAATAAATCAATTGTTACGGTAGCAGCATGAGGTGTAGTACCATCTTGTTGGGACCAAAACACTTCTGGTTCGATACCATTCAAATTTTGAAACAAATAATCGTTGATCATCAATCTGTAACGAGCATCATTCACTGTAACATTAGCTCCAGCATGGTTTTTTAAAGAAATATGGACCGATGATGCCTCCAGCGTGTCAAGCACACCATACAGTGCATTTTTCAGGATGCAATGGAACCTGCGGCACTTCTTGAGGATTGTTTTCACTCCATATACGGCTATTTTGCTTGTTTACATAGCCGTTCAACCAGAAATGAGCTTCATCACTAAAATTACGATAAAAATGTGGATCAACTTCAAGCTGTTCTAGGGCCCAATCAGCAAACAAACGACGCTTATCCAGTTGGATCTTGTATGGGTGTAGACCAAGATCGCTGGAGTGCCCCAAGGCTCAGTTTTGTCGCCCACCATCTTCCTGATCCACATAAACGATCTTCTCAGTACGACCAAGAAGCACATTGTGAGCTTCGCGGTGACAGCACGCTGATCTCTTTTTCACCGGTGACAAATCTTTGAGTACCATTGAGTCTCATCTCCATAGATGCCAGCAAATCGATCCCCTGAACGAAGATAAAAAGATCTGGTGCAATTCAATGTCTCAAAGACCCAAACAACAACTTTTTCTCAGATAACTCAGTTCGTGACTTCTGACTTGATGATGCTTCAGCCAAGGGCTTCATTCCATGCATCTTCTTGGCATGACTATCAACATTGCAAAGTGTACTGCAAAAGAGCTGGGATATTTGTTCAAGGCTAGCAAATATTTCTTTGCAGATCAGGTTCTTCTACTGTATAAAGCCCATTTCAGATTAGGACTCGAATACCAGCCAATTGATGTAATTCTTTCATTGTGTAATCTTCAACAGTTCAAGACGAGAGTAAACAGGACGTAACTTTTCATTTGGGGCACTATAATAGCAGCACCAATTGCTGCTACTCCATAGGAACTTTTTTGTTGCAAATTGCCTGTGAACCTTGTGAAATTTGCCCAGAGATAACTTGGGCACCCTGTATAAAGACCCCTATTCTATCAAGTAAAGACCGAATCAATAAAATATTAACCAATACAGTTACGATACCTTTTCGAAGGTTGGAATGTTATTGTAATAAAAAGCTCACCTGTCCTAAGGTACCAGTAGTCATCGTCTGAATATGGTTTGGGACGCCAAAGCTCGGAAAACTGGAATTGATCTTCTTCTTCCTCACTTGCTGCAGCCTTCGTCGCACTGAATTTCGAAGAAATATTGCTGAGTAAACCAATGGTCGAAGGGGAAAGACAAAATCTTATGTCGGTGAAAAGGAGCTAAAAATAATTTTTTATGAAAAATGCCGTAACACACGGTAGTAAACACGATTGTTTTACCTCTACGTGTAAACCTTTATCTTGAGGTGTGGAACCAGCTATACTAACAGTGACTGGAAACAGGATATTACTCATCGTTTCATTTCTCTTCAACGGATTGTAATTGCAGGTTATCAGTTCGAAGTCTGTGATTGTACCGTTGACGACTTGATGAATTCCTTGACTGCGGTATTTCAATTGAATTTCATTCTGAAAATGTTCGAGAAATTATTTATTCCTGTTTATGCGAGAGTTGAGGAATTTCGTAGCAAAACTAAGCGTATACTTGGAATCAGAATTAGGATATGAAAATAATTTGAAAATGGCCGGTCATCAATATTAAACCTTTTAGAACGCTGGAAGGTTCCACTCCATTTTTTTGGCACTCAGTAACTAATTTTGAAAAAGAAAAAGTAATGTAGATGTAAAAAATTTTCCAACAGCGATGATACAATTAAAAAAAAAACACAATTTATTCAATGAGATACAATTTTTTTTTGATTTGAAAGGCAACATTATACCATTATGTATGGAAATTAACATCATTCAAATGACTACCACGATTTCTCCATACGTACTGCATTCTGTCAACAAAATTTTTCAACACTCTCACATAAATTTGGATGTATTTCTTCGATGGTTGTATGTTCAATGTTTATTTTTTTTTGCTCAGTTGTTGTTGGATTACCAGCATAAACACGTGATTTAACATATCCGCAAAGAAAGAAATCACAAGATGTTAAATCACATGACCTGGGAGAATAATAAACTGGACCATTTCTTGAGATAATTTATCACCAAATTTTTATTTCAGTAAATCGATTTGAATATCAAAACAAATTAAAATATGTTTATCTTCTACAATTTTAATTTCAAAAAATTTTTATTCAAAAACTTTTAGAATTAAATTAATGTCTAAAACAAGCACCGCTTACATTTAATAGACGTATATAATCAAAACTCAATATATAATGTCAAATGGAATAAATAAACACACATATATGCGAAAGTCATTAAAATTAATAAATACATATTTAAAGGAGACAAAATTTTGTTTCTGGTCTTAGCTTTAAGAACACCAATTGCCTTTTAAAAACATGAACACACTTAAAGGACTTCTCAAAGAATATAATTTATTTGAAATATTTAATATATTTAAATATTCGAATAAGTTAATTCAGAAATCTCTCAAAACATGCACTATATCTTCAAAAGACAAATATAATTCTAAGTAATCCCTTCTTCGGTCCTGAATAGTTCTTTTAGACATTAATTTAATTCTAAAAGTTTTTTGAATAAAAAATTTTTTGAAATTAAAATTGTAGAAGATAAACATATTTTAATTTGTTTTGATATTCAAATTTTGTTATATTTCTTCTATCAAGTGAAAGGCCTTTCTATTTTATTTAATAAATCGATTGTTCAGGTGGCTGTGTGACAGGTAGCATCATCTTCACATATTCTCCGGATTATTCTCATTAACAGCAGAAAAAAAAATCATTAAACATTGTTCTGTATTATTCTCGATTAATGATCAACAAAATCTTGTCGAGTTTGTTTGAGTATAGAATTGTTATACAGATGTATGTTACACTGTCTCGATTTCCAGAATTTTCTATTACCGTAGCTCATACTCCTTATAAATAACAAAAAGCTAGATAATCAAACTTACATGCAAAATTATAGCGCTGGTATCAATATTATCCATATGCTCCACAAGGATAATGTCAGGTTTCTCTATTTTCAAGTTTACCGTCATTTTAGTTGCGCTCTGGGTAGAAGTGGCAGTTGTCTTATTCTGCACAGATTTGTTTGAAGACGTTTGCTTTGCGGCGATTTGCTGAGAAGTTGGATTCGTTTTGTCAGCCTCCAATGTGGTATTGAAGAAATCCATGAGCTTCAACATGTACTCCACAGAAAGAATAAACGTGAAGCTGTACACTCTCACGTCAGCTGTAAAACATTCGATATGACAGCTCTAGATCAAGACAGTCTTGAGTTAATGTTGAAAATCGGGATCGGAATAAATAACTTTATTGAAAGAAAGGAGACATTTCCTTCTTTCAAAGGAATGACAAACTAGGCTTCCATGCTCTTATTCAATGTTTGTATTTTGCAAGAAATATTTCAGTTTGTGTTATAAGTAAAAAATAATACGTTATATTAAAGTAGGCTTGGGTCAGTGTTTGCAATCTTTGATTTCTTTCAAATTGAATATTAACTAGTAGTTCAATTGTGTTGATATTATCTGTAGTGACTCGACAGAAACTCTGGGAGCTTGGTTGAGAATTTTAATGCATCCACCATATAGTCTGGACCTGGCACCAAGAGATTACCATCTTTTTCTAGCATTGCAAAACTTCCGGAGCAAACGGAAACATGTTAAATAAAGCATTGAAATTAATGGATTTTTTCCCTGATTATATAAATATTACATAAAAGTGGTGGTACTATAACATATAACTCACCGAACATTTCGTTTTTCTTCTGTTGGTACGTGATATCCAACATACTTCTTACTTTATTATCTCTGTCTGCACTATCTTCTCTCTTCATATCGGTTCTTCTTTCGATGAGACGTCTAATCAATTGATCTCGCCCGGGTCTCATGTCATCCAAAGTACAGTCTAGCAGAAGGATAGATGTACTGAAAGTACTGTCAGATAACTGACGTCCCTTGCAGGAGAGTCCTTCCAAAGAGAACCTTGCAAGGTGGTAAGTTGGTTCGACTTTCAAATTGATTTTGGACTCCTATTAAAATTAAGTGATAAGATGATAAATGTAAGTATTGTTAAGCAGGAATCGGAAATTAGAGCATCCTGAGATACATAAACCCCAAAATGAACTTTCTTAAAACTGCGTTAAGCCAAAAATACCATCGAGTTATGTCATATGAGTCTGCTAAAGGGTTTTCCCATAAGAGGTTTCATTTTGAATAGCCTGCTATCTGGGCAGCTGTCATTTTTTGACATTTGACAAGTAAACACTACGCCATTACTAAAAATGGAACGATACATGCATTGAAATTGTTAACATTTACTTCAAAAATGGAGAAAATGTTGCAGTCACATTTAGCAAAACTAAAGCATTTTTGGGTCATCGTGAAACTCCTTCTCGGCCAGCAATAGTGAAACTGGTAGAAAAATTTGAGCTATTGGGACAAGTTAATGATGTGAACTATCCCGTCCTCTACAGAGTCATCTAAAATATCCGGATTTTACGGAGTACTCCAAGATATCTGGGATTAGACGGAGTACTCTAAGGAACGCTAACCTTCAGTCGTGATCATCTAGTGGCGGGAGAATAGGACGTTACGTTGTGTAAACAACCCAAGTTACACTTCAACAAGGACGAGGAAACAGTGACAGCAAGTTCAGAATAAGTAAAAATACAATATTTCTTTGAAGGCAGGGCCCCGCATCTGACTCTGTGTATGAGAGCGAGGTTCGCTCTAGGGAAAAAAGAGTCCGGGAGAAATCCTGAGCCCTCTCTTCAGCTCCCATACATTCTTCAACCCTGTCCTTCCCCTTCATTCATAAAATTAAGGTTACAGAGATCGACAACCTTTCTAGTATCCTAAAACATATTTATTGTGCAAGCAAAGGTAAATACAGCAATCAATTGAGTAAACATACTGATAACCTGGCAATAGGAACATGTAACAAAGATCTTCGAGGTAGTTTAACAATAACCCTTTGGTCAGGAATTCCCCATTCACACACCTACTATATAATTAAGTTATTATAACTCGGGCACATAATATCGTTGTTCAGGAATGTCTTGTGACACAGAGGTTGTGGTGTCTTTTATTTAACTACCAATTCATTGTAATATGTCTCTGGAGACACAGGGTTGTTGTGTCAGTATCTAATTATGGATCCACATTTCATTCACTCTAAACACTCTCAATTCTCAAACAAAGTACCATTGTTTATCACCTCTTAGATCCCAATGAATGAAATGAAGATAAAGACGCTTAACATATGAAATATGTTAAATGGTCAATTCAGATTAAAGTAAACAGGTCGCTCCTAGCTGGAGCTAGGGGCGACATGTTAGGGGAACTCAGTCGACTTCCCTTTGTGTCTAACCTTCACTTTTAATGAACAATGGACAATGGCGTTCTATTTCTAACAAAGGAAAACTGGACTCGCTGAAGCCGACGTTTAATCGCCAACGATTATCACCCTCTTCTGGAGAGGACCAAACGATCATCTCTCGGGGTTATCTTTACATTTTCACCCGCAGTCTACGAAGCGCCCATAGACTCTTACTCCTGGCATCGACAAGTAGGTGGTTCTTTCCTCCTAATCTTCCTTTATAAAAATATGTGGATCCCTTCAATATACTTGTTTTTTTTTTAATAACAAAATGAAACCTCTTATTCGAAAACCCATCATAAGAATTTCGTCAGACACAGGACTATCATAACTCGAAAATCATAAAATATCACACAACATACATGACATGACTTAGTTATGTCCACTCTAACTCTGATATTCCATCCTTGAACATGAACATTACAACCAACTTGATTTTGTTTTACTCACCATTGGTGCTGTGAACAAGTTTATCTCAAGTTTGTCCATCGTAAGAGTAAATCTTAAGGTGGTATGGACAACTTCTTGTTTCTCTTCATCGCCTTGTGCTATTGAATCCACAGTTTCATTTTCTAAGCTGACAATCACGTCTGCATTACGGAAACTCGTAGCTGATGTGCTCCTTTTTAAAGACATGGCATGTTCTTGTGTTCCTTCGGCTAAATTTCCATTAAGTGTACTCGTAACTGTAGCCATATCAAGGTGGCTAAATCGTACCTGAAAATTATTGAAAAAATTATACGTGGAAAAGTCTTACTTAAAGAAATATGTGGAAATTCAAATTATACAGGTCCGCTAGACTTGGATCTGAATGTGTCGCCGCGCCAGTGCAAAGCGATGAATTCTCCCCGACTCTGGGCAGTCGAAAAGAGTAGGGAAAGATTCCAAGAGCAATCCAGTGGCATATTTGACATCACTTTTAACACATAATGTAGTTATTCTTGTGCTTGTGATTTTTGTAACCTGTATACCATCAACTGATGACCAACGCAATCAAATATCAAAAATACAGGTTTTAGCAGCTCACAATAGATTACACCCTTCTGATCCCACTAAACACAGATCATTGGCTTCTTTTAAAAGCCATTTGGTCTTGCAGTGGATGTCTAATGTTCGCCTGGATTCACCCATGATTTACGACACTTAGGATTCTCGAAATATATCTATATTTCATCATCTGTCACATTTTGATGGAGGAATTACTCCATTTTGTGTCTGTCGAGCAGTATTTCACAAGTGGTTTTTTGATTTTCTTGCTACCTGTCATTCAGTTCATGCGGAAACCATTTGCCTACTCCCATAACTTTCAAACGAATGAAGACAACTTGTGTCACATTCGATTGATCCGCGAGTTTTTGTTAAGTTCATCTTCATCCAATAAGGTTTGCAATTCATTGTCTCTTCGTTTTTCATGTCAAAACCACCACTCGAAACACTGTGTTTTACCAAGAACATGTTCACTTTATGCTTCTACAAGTATTCGAAGCAATGCAGCAACAGTTTTCTTCAAATTATAGCAGCAAACCAATGCTGTCCGCAAATCGTAGTTCTTATGCACAAAACTCGACATATTTAAGGTTATAAAAAAATATACCGGTGTATGGAACTTGAGTTATACGTTGAAAATCTTCGTCAGCTGTTAGAGAGATTATGGCTCTGCAGAAGCAGTCTTACGGTCCCTAAACTGCTAGTTACGGTCCCTAAACTGATGGCTAGCCCATCTCTAGGTAAATTCCAGTCCTCACTGTCTGCATGCTTATGCCTATTGTGAAAATGTTCAATCTGTATATTGAATGATTGTAATGAACTTTTTTCTGCTACATTGAAATGAAAGGATACTGTTTGTAAGACAATATTTCATTATTTGCAGTAAAGAACTATTTGCCCTGAAGGTGGGTATGCCTCGTACGGCAAATTCTACCTGAATGCTATACAACAATCAATTTGTTTTTGCAGGTACTTTCAGTCACAGCCTGGGAAAAGAAATATACAATATTTGACTTAATTTCTGAGAATAACGGACAGCGGGCAGAATTCTTAGGGCACATTGGCGCATACATATATTACCTTGATTTCATTGATGTTTCCTGACATGTCAATATCTGGAATGACTTTGTACCAAGAGGCAGATAAGTTCCTTTTTATTATTAACTTCGATGAGAGGGGTTCCAAAATAATTGCTTCGTCAAAGATTCTATGCTCATTATCTAACGTCACTTTTGACAGTTTCAAATCTGACAGAGTAACACGTAATCTGAAAATGAAAAAATTTTAATGAAAAAAGGTGACAGGCACTGACGTAAAGATTTGTGATTTGTTGTTCACTTTCACTTGGGTTCGCCGAGTTCACTTCACAAATTGATTCTTTTGCATGCTGTTTGATGGGCTTTTTCACCATTCTTCACTTTCACTTGGGTTCGCTTCACAAATTGACTAGCCTTAATTACAAGTGTAAATATTTCTTTTTACCTATCTATAATAACAGGTCCATGCCCCTTTTTATCTTCTATTTCCAAAGTGTTAAATCTGTTAGTGATCGTTATATATCCGAGATCCAAGGAAATGCCATGCAGGCTTTTAGAGTTTATTGGTACTATGATATCAGGTGCTTTAATGTTGATGTTCAGGGAAATTTTAGTAGCCTTTTCATAGGCTTCTTGCGCACTCTGCTTAGCCACCTCGGCAGCATTTGCCGAGGCTTCAATAATTGCTTGTTTGGCGGCTTGGAAATTATTTAAGAAATTCTAAAAAGAAAAATGTCGAAGAGAAAGTTTGGATACATATATATTGACTTACCAATATATTTGTGACAAACCAGTTTAAGAAATAGATTTTTAAACCCCCCATGTTGGCAGCAACGATTATATCTGGAACGTCAGGGGCAGTATTTTCAACGTTACTCATAATAACTTTAGCGTTCAATGTTTCTTCACCTACTACAGTCAGTACCTGTAAAAACATAACAATAAAATTCTCTCCTGAATTCCTGTATTCTGTATTCCCCTGATATGGCTTTTTTCTTTTTCCACACATGTTATAAAGGAGATTTCTGTAAATGACTTAAAAAAATGTTTTTGTGATTGAATTATTTATTTCGAAGGCAGCCTACTTTGAAAGCGATACAATAAATTCGGACGAATAATACATATTTTGTGTATCATTAATCTATTTCCCGTACTTTTGACACTGTATGTTCCACCTCAATCTTCAGTTAATCTATAAACTTACAAGTTGGTTTTTCCACGCAACAGATATTAGAATAAAGCCTTATGCACTTACAGAAAACTTCAAATGTATTACCTGTTTATAGATCGTTCTTGGATTCAAATCTAACACTGTAAGGTCTTGTAGGTTTGTTAAAATTGTTGTATTGGAATCTCGCATCACAACTTCGACCGCTATACCCTTTATCGCGACATCAGATATTCTCAGTCTTTCGGTGGAGATGAGCACTTTGAGTTCCTTGAATTTGAATCTCAGTTTAGTGTTGATCACTTCGTTTTTGGTACCAGCACGTGTTGGGTCTGAAAAAACGACGAAATGCAAAGTGTTATTCGACACTTCAGCTTATTCGTTCTCTAATGATTATATATGGTCTTAGAAAACATCATAAGACCATTTTGATATATTTCATTCTATCCTTATCTACTAGTATTGAACTCATTATTTTTCTATAACCAATAAGAAGGTTTATTTCATTCATTCAGTCAACCGACAAATGAGCCTACCAATCAATTTCGTTTATTTCCCTCTTCTTATTAGAAGAGATGCATTGAGCACCTCCAACATTCAGTCTTTGAACACACTGTAAAATTATTAATATCTCCGTAGTCAAACTTGTCGTATGTAGCTTCTGCTACATTATGAATTATCATTTCGGTAATCAAAGTTGTCGTATGTAGCTTTTGCTACATTATGCACTTTCTCTGAATAGTCAAACTCGTCACTCGTGACATCGCGATTATTATTGTTAATATAATATTATCCATATATTGTCGATTGCCAAAGTATTGGCGAATTCATTACATTTGTTTTCAGTGTAATAATCATATCTTTTCACTTGGTTTACATACAGAAAACTAAGAATTATAGTTCGTTGTTGTTATAAGTGTTTATCTTATTAGATAAACAAAATTACAAATAATTTTGAAATTAAATTCTTCGCTACACTACGTCAAACACCTTTCATAATTAATCATTGAGATTAATTAATTTGGAATCGTCTGTTACTTGAAAACTGAAATAATAAGAAAAATACTGCGCTAAACTAACCGTGGTACGATACAAGCTCATTGTGGAATTGTATCACTGAGTTTGTGTACAATTAATTTCGTTCTTGTTGTCTCTGATTGAGAAACAAGAAAATACATTGTTATTTCTACCAAGTATTTGGATTTAGAACTTATTCATTCATGGATTGATGATCAAAGTAGATAACCAAACAACAATTATACAGCCATATCAAACAGAATATAACGGTTACTGAATTGTTTCAGCCGTTACTATTTGGTAATTGATCATAATTAAAAGAAATTGTAGTTTAAAACCTTTTTCAACGAACATAAAATGAATTTAATGAAAAGTAAACAAAAATTCAACTTTTGCCACTCATTCTTTAGAAAACAGTAATTCCTTTCGACAAAAGAAAATCTTAAGAAAATTTTACATGTAGATTCAAAAGAAAAGAAACTTGATTATTGAAATTTTCAAATTTGTTCGCAATAAAAATAATGTAAAAGATAATGAATGACTGTATGGAGCTTTGTAAATCCAAATATTTGAGATATACAACAAAATAATGCAAAAATAATGAATGACTGTACGGAGCTATGTAACCCCAAAAATTATTTGAGATATTTAAATGGGTACCATCTGTTTAACAACCTTCTTTGTCGATTGCCGACATTCCGATATCTGTTAGAAGGCCCCTCTTTTTTAACCCGGTTTTTTATCACGTTCCGCTTGTAAACCTCTGTACCACTATTAGGTGTTACCGAGAATCTGTTGAAATATTCAAAATATTTATCACTTTTGTTTAAATACAATTGTATCACTGTTAAGTTTTCAGTTGTCTGATGATGGGATAGTTCATTTCCCGAAACTCGAGTCACAAAAAAATGTGTAATATATATTTTTTTGGTAGTAAAAGATAGTAATTTCTACAATTTGTTTTAAGAATATAACGGATTGCAAAAAACAGAAATGATTGAATTCAGATTAATCCTAGGTGAACTAACTGTGTAAAGATTCATTTTACTCACCAGGTTTAATATTCATTGCATCCCCAATTTCGGCCATAGTCTGAGACAGATGCGATATGCTGCTTCTCATTGAAATCGTTCTCTTCAATTGGGACATTGAGGAAGTCGCCCCTCTTTCATTCGATTCCTCTAAATCATTTTGCAGTTGGGTTTGGAATTGAATTAAGGACAAAAGGCCTTCTTGATGGAGATTAACGTTAATTACAGAAACGTCCGCAGATACTTTCATCTTGCAAGAGTTATAAACAGTATGGAAATCAGGTGCTTTCTCGTCAACCTAAAAATGACAAATTTCTCAAACAGAATAAACTAAATTATATTATACAGGATGTCCCAGAAGTCGATGTCAAGCCGGAATCGGGTAGCAGGTTAAGTCATAATAGTCCTGTATTTTTCAAATTATATTGTTGCACTTTCTTTCGCAGAACTTTAACTGACTGTACTGACAAAAAACTGTACTATATCAGTTCGGCAAATTACTTTAAAAGTTAGCGCATTTATTAGGGATTCTAAAATAGTATAACACTTACTACATTATTTCTTAGATCGGTCAAAAAAAAACGGTCTTTCTCAAAAGAAACACAGTTTCGAACAATTTCTTCAAACTTTCTAAAAATGATTCTGGTGCATCCAATACTTTAAAGAATCTGTTTTGAATGAGATAGGGCGAGTCCTTCCATAAAGTATGAGTGAGACAGATAGTGACGCGCCACAATTTGGTATGGGCACACGTACTACTGCGCATCTTTCTGTGTATTTGATCGTGTTATTTGTGTACTTACGACTTTTGGCTTCGTTCATTAGATTTGTTTGCTTGTGATTTGGATAGTTTTGATCTCTTTACCTGTGATTGTGTATTGCCATCATGTCTGTGTATAACACATAGAAATATGCCAACATGCACCTCATTTATAGGGAATGCAGATGTAAAGCTAGTGCAGCTTCGAGAATATATCGCGAGAGATACCCTAATGCTGATCGTTATCCAGATCATCGAGTTTTTACGAATGTGCACCTTCTACTCTTCACAGCGGGCCGACTTCCAAACAAAGTGCATGGTGAAGGAAGAATTTCCTTACCTTACGACGATATTGTGCTTCAAGCAGTTGAGGAAGATCCAAGTACTTCGCTACGTAAAATTCAGCGAAGCACAGGAGTGCCCAAAAGTACAGCTCACCGACTATTGAAAAAACATAAGCTCCACCCATGTACAGCGAGTACAAGCTCTGTTACCTCGGGATTATGAACCTCAGGTTGCGTTTTGCTAAACCATGCTACCAAAGAACCAGGAAGACCCACAATTCTTAGAAAAAATTTTGTGGTCGGATGAATCAACATTTAAAAAAGACGGATACATGAATCTGCACAATTTACAGAAGTGGCACGTAGAAAATCCGAATTTAATGAGGCAAAATAGATCTTAGTATCGTTTTAAAGTGAACATGTGGACTGGAATTTTGAACGGAAGAGTCATAGGACCTTTTGAGTTGACAGAGGTTTTAAGTGCTGAAATTTATTTAGATTTTGTACATTTTTTTACTGGGGAGCAGTGAAGGAAAAAATTTATTCAAAACAAATTGGAACTGTAGCTGAGCTTCGGGAGAGAATTAGGGAAACAATGTAATTCATCAATAACAGAAGATTCGCCCGTCTGATATCCCGATCTGTTTTAAGAAGATGTCATGCATGTATTGCGGTTGAATGAGGGCAGTTCGAACATCTTTTGTGAGTTTATTAAACCTTGTATTAAAACGAAACTGAATTTCTTTAAAAAGAACCGTTTTTTGTCCCAATTTAAAAAAGAATGTAGTTAGTGTTATAGCATTTTAGAATCCTCATTAAATGTGCTAACTTTTAAAGTAACTTGCCAAACTGATGTAGTACAATTTTTTTTCAGTACAGTCAATCGAAGTTGGGCGAAATTTTAATTTTGAATACTTGGTTCGGCAAAAAGTGACATTATTTTCCAAGCCGGAGTAATTGGCTTAGAATTGAAGAATACAGGTTACAGAAGCACTATACGGGATAATATAGGAAAAATAAAATTTGAAAAAAGTAAAAATTTGTAGCAACAAGAGTTCAAAAATCATCGCAGGGTGTGCATTTTATTGAATAAAAGAAAGTGCAATATAATTTGAAAAATAGAAGACTTGTATATTTTTCTGATGACTATTATGATGTAACCTGTTACCTGATTCCGGCTTGACGTCGATTTTCCCAACTATTATAATATTATACAGAATATTGGTTGGGGAAAAAGTAATCCATAATTTTTTCGGTAGATGGCTGTAGTGATCGACATCTCGTAAGGCATCAATCAAATAATTTCAGATTTATGCTAGTTGTCAAGGTGACATTTCACACTGAAAAAATTATTTTGTTGTTTCTTGTTTGGTCCATTCAGTTGTGAGTTACAGGGTGTTCAAAATGGAAGTCAACAAAGAGAAGATTTGGTGAATTCTGTTTATGGTCCCGGACAATTCGAAACATGTTAACCAAAAATAATTGAAATGATTACAAACCTGCAAATATTTCAGACTGATAAGATCTTCCGTTTCTACGTTAGGCATTGAAATTATTTCTATGACATCGTTCTGTCGGAACTGTTTGACTTCGATTGAAGCTAAGCTGACACCAACTGCAAGACTGTACTTTTTCTGAGTCAAATCGCATTTCAAATTCTGCATAAGCAATGTAGCGACATTTATCAGCGGAGATGACGAGTCTTCTTGATGACACAGGTTTAGTTTCAGTTCTGGAAAATAAGAATTTCATTGATATTCGTCATTTGTTACTCGCAAAAGATAACTATATTGGATATACTTAATTACCTTTCATGACAAAATTAATGTCGAGACTGACTAATTGATTAGTAAGCTCATCCGCACCAGCATCGCTTTGAGTGCTTGATTTCTTCCGTTGTGATAGGTTTTCTGGAGCAGCAACTAGGGTTTTAAAAATACTTGTACGACTGGATGAACGTTGTAAATTAACCTGTGAAAATAAGAATTAATTAGCAATCAGAATATACATATTCTATAAGCTAATTATATAACTATAGAGCTTGAGGCTCATACATGACATTATACGCCCCCTTCAACTATATATCAAGTCAGCTGGCCATTTCCTTCATAGTCTTCTATATTCAGTCAATACTAATGGATGCAATATTGGTATGGCTTTCCAGTTTGGTATGATATTTCTCGCTCTTTTCTTTAATGGCACCTGTACATAAGGGATTCGTAAATCTTGGTGTAGGGTTTGATTAGTCACGTACCATGGAGCATTTGCTATAATTCAAAGTATTTTTGATTGGCTTCTCTGAATAATTAATATATTTGATTCGCTCGTACAACCCAGAGCTTGATACCAAATAATTCATCACTGTTTTATAGATGATTATCTTGTTTTCCAATGCCAAGTTGGATTTCCTACCTATAAGACAAATTTAGTTCTCGTCTTTTTAAGTCTATTTGCTTCCTTTTCTTAATTATTTGTTCCTTCCATGTATGTTTGCTATCTACATGCATGCCCAAGTACTTTGTACTTGAGACCTCAGGTATTTGTACATTACTCATCTACAGGTGGTCCAACGAAAAGTTAACACCTCGATTTTCCGACTTTAAAAAGAAAATGTGGAAAATTATTCTGACACGTCAATTTCTGACTCAAGGGGGAACAACTTTTCCGCTTTTTTCATCCCCGTAATTTCAACCCCCCAACGGGGGTGAGCACAATTCCTTGATTTTGAATAAGGATAAGGATTGGAGAATGGAGACCACCAAACAATCATTTTCCAACAAAATGGCGCACCACCTCGTTCAGTTCGTCAGTTCTTAGATGAAAATTTTCCTCACGACTGGATTGGAAGAAGAGGACATATTGAGTGGCCACCCAGATCACCTGATCTGGCTCCACTGGACTTTTTTCTACAGGGTCACCAGAAATCCAAGATTTACGCTACCCAGCCTGAGTCACTGGATGATTTGCGAACTAGGATCATTAATGAATGCCGTCAAATTACACCAGAAATCTTGAGTAACGTAGGTGAAAGTTTTCAGCAAAACTTACATTCATTTGCCCATTTCCAGCATTTAATAAACTAAACACAATAGTAAGTAGTCTTCCACTATTTTACCTGTCATTTCGTTATCGATGGAAATTTTGAAGCGAAATTTCAGGATAAGATAGTACTCAATAAGATCTTCAAAACGAGGTGTCGCAACACCTCTTATTCCTATATAAAATCAAGGGGCTGTACTCACCCCCGTTAGGGGGTTGCAGTTACGGTGATGCGAAGAACGGAAAAATTGTTCATTTGGAATGAGCCATTGCCTTTTGCGTTCTGGATTTTCATATAGAACCCATTTTTCATCTCCAGTGATCAAGCGATCGAAGAACGGTTCTGTGTGGTGCTATTGAAGCAATACTTTGCATGTGATGGATCGGTTTGCTTTGTTCCCTTCGGACAGATTATGGGGGACCCAAACACCTGCTCTGCTTATTCTTCCAATCTGCTGCAAATGTTCTTGGATGGTCGACCAAGGTTAGTTAAGGGCGTTTAAGAGTTCCTCCATTGTCAGATGATAAATGACAATCAAATATTGACATGCACAGAAACGAAATTACTTTGCGGTCCCCCTATTATTCCATTATTCTTAAAATCCATTTTTTTCTCCACTTAAGAGGTTTGGCAACACTAAGATAAACTTTTTATTTGTTGTGGTAGTCAAGCATAGTAATTTCTAAGATAAAATAATAAGAAGAGGTTTTTTTACTTGATAGAATTATTTTTTAAATGTGAAGTAGGACCGATGAAGACCTTATTGGAATTCTAATTGTTTTTTGAAGATATAATACATGTTTTGAGAGATTTTTGAAGCAAATCATTTAAATATTTAAATACATTAAATACTTCAAATAAATTATATTTTCTGAGAAGTCCTTAAAATTATGTTTTGTATTTTTGAAAAGGATTTATTTTTCATAATTGTAAGATCAGAAACAAAATTTTGTCTCCTTCAAATATGTATTTTTTAATTTTAATTGACAATTTATATTTGTTGGGTTATTTATCCCATTTGATATTTTATAATGAGTTTTGATTTTATACGTCTATTAAATAAAAGCTGTGCTTATAAAACATTAATTTAATCCTAAAATTTTTGAATAAAATTTTTTTAAATTAAAATTGTAATTTCTAAGAACTCATTTCAGTTTAAACTTTTTACATTAATCATATCTATTTTTTTAATTTTTTAATATATACTGAAAAGGTTTTAAAAACATTTTCCGATTTTGATTTAATTCCAACATCCTTCATGAAGTATGACCCAAATATATATGAATTATAGAAATTCACTTACCGGTATTTCGATTTCAGTTGTATCCTGAGATGATGGAAATGGTATGCTATTTACTAAAGCATAAAGAAGAAGTATTTTTGCATCAGACATTGTAACATTAATGGAAGGCAATTCCCCCATTATTTTCGTTAAAGGAAGCCGGGGATCGTCTGTAATCAGACACTTATGGAACATCAAATTTAAACTAACTGGAACCAATACATGCATGTCTGTTTTCTTAGACTCTTTCAGACATGATTTCCAATCTTCATCTCCCTGAAAAAATCCATATATTAAGCGAGAAAATTCACTTTTTCATAAAAGCAATAAGTAACTCTGTGATTATCTGAACAGAATTGGGTTAAGGGGTAGTTTGGATTATCAAATTGTTCGGATTTATTTGATGGATTCGGTCTTTATTTGATGGAAACTCATTTTCAATTAGTAATGAATAAAATTTGATTTCCACAAACTTTTTATTGTTGAACGACAATTGTTTCACCACCGCAGTGTGGCTTAATAATGTTCTACATTTGAACTGATACTGTGTGAAAACTTACCTAGGTTCTTATGTACACCTGGGGTGACCCAGGGTTGCGTAAATGGTCCATAACTTTGTTTCTATACTATTGATATAGCTTGATATTGATAGCTTGAATATAAACGAAGTTATGGACTATTTACGCACCCCTGGGTCACCCTGTATGTATTGACAGGTATTACAGCAAATAAGACTAAAAGTAGGATGACAGTTATTTGGGTATTCTCAATTAGGTTGAAAGAGAAACCGATAATAGCAATAAAAGTTATCGGGGCTGTCATGATAGAGAAATTATTTTCTTTTCTGTATATCGAGAAGCATTTTACAAGTGATTTTTCGGTTTTCTTGCTGCCCGTCATTTAGTTCACGATTTTCTCACTTTCTGAATCTTTCCGATAGCTTTTAAACAAATGGATACTACTTTGTCCATCACATTCAATTGATCCGAGAGTTTTTCTTGAGTTTGAGCACCATCTTCATCCAATAAGGCTTGCACTCCGTTTCTCACGTCAAAAACACTACATGAATTTTTTAAAACACTGGAAACACTATGTTTCACAGTATTCACTGTAAGTTACGACAAGCATTCGATGCGATTCTGCAACAGTTTTCGTCAAATGGTAACATAAAACCAATGCTGTGTGCAAATCGTATCGGGTGTTAGAACTTTAGAGTTTGTGGGTGTTTTTTAGAGTGATAGAACTTTCGATAGGGATAACTGTGATTTGACAGAAGGTAGAAGCCATGTTGTTTTGACATTTCTATCCAGTGAGCATTGACAAATTATCATGGGAAGACTCACGCCGCAACAACGTTTACAAATTTTTGAAATTTATTTTCTGTTCGCCAAACTTATAGAGCACTTCGTGAAATTTACGGTTGACATAATCGTCCATCAGAGCAGCTTATCGTCGAACTATCGATAGATTTCGGACAACATTTTCTTTACTCGATGCAACAACAAGACAAAGAACTGTACGTACAGAAGAAAATATCGCTGCTGTAAGTCATAGTGTTAATGATGATCCAGATTTGTCTATTTGTCGACGTTCACTGCAAGTTGGACTCTGTGCATCCACCACAAGGAAAATTTTGCGTAAAGATCTTGGTCTACACCCATACAAGATCCAACTGGTTCAAGAACTAAAGCCACTTGACCATAATAAGCGTCGTTTGTTTGCTGATTGGGCCCTAGAACAGCTTGAAGTTGATCCACTTTTTTATCGTAAAATTGTGTTTAATGATGAAGCTCATTTCTAGTTGAACGGCTATGTAAACAAGCAAAATTGCCGTATATGGAGTGAAAAAAGTCCTCAAGAAGTCCTGCAGGTTCCATTGCATCCTGAAAAATGCACTGTATGGTGTGCTTTACACGCTAGAGGCATCATCGGTCCATATTTCTTTAAAAACGATGCTGGAGCTAATGTTACAGTGAATGGTGCTAGTTACAGTTTCAAAATTTGAATGGTATCGATCCAGAAGTGTTTTGGTTCCAACAAGATGGTGCTACACCTCATGCTGCTACCGTAACAATTGATTTATTGAAAGATAGATTTGGCGATAACATTATTTCGAGAAATGGTCCAGTTAATTGGCCTCCAAGATCATGGGATATAACTCCACTGGATTATTTTCTTTGGGGTTATGTCAAGTCATTAGTTTATGCTGATAAACCAGAAACAATAGACCGTTCGGAGGCCACCATAAATCGTGTTATTGATGAAATAAGGCCTGAATTACTGGAAAAAGTGGTCCAAAATTAGTCTGGTCGAATGCGGTTTCTCAGAGCTAGTCGCGGTGGACATATGACGGAAATTATTTTTAAAATATGAATGCCATAAAATCTTTTAAATCTTTTAAATAAAAAAATTATTTGGCTTCAATCTTGATTTAAATGTGTTTTATTTCAATTTAAAGTTCTATCACTCTAAAAAAACACCGGATAGTTCGTAGGTACAAAACTAGGCGTGTTTAGGTTATAGACAGATAAACTGGTATATGGAACTTGAGTTGTGTGTTGAAAATCTTTGTCAGTTTTTAGAGGGAGATGATGGCGATGATGAAGCGGTCTTACAGTGCCTAAACTGATGGCTAGCGCCATCTACAAGGAAATATCATACTTCTACGACTAATAAAAGATAGAAAACTTTTCAATCTCACTGAAATGTTATTTAAATTCAATAAATGAGCGGTACCAACCTGAGATAACAGAATCTGAAGTTTGGTGAACTCCAAACGAAACTGATCATAACTCTGATCGATCATTTCTTTCAGGATCTCTTCTTGTTCCTTACCCTGGGCCAACATTTTACGTATATTTATGGACGACGGGGCTCGATCGATGGAGTAGATTTTCAAGTTACCAAGATTTACCACAATAACATTTTCGCAAGAAGTGTATTTGCCGCCATAGGGTATGAGAACTATGGGGGCCTGTAGATCTATTTTTATGTCCAACAAAGAGTGCTGCTCGATGGCGTATTGAAGTCCAACAGTCGACTTTTCCTTGAAGTTTTCAACCCTTTCCGCTGCAGCAGCCTGTAATCTATCAATCCTTGTAGAATCAATTAAAATAATAATGCATATACGAGGGTGCTTCAGATATGATCGAGACAAATACTCTAACACGTTTATTTATTATCGAAAAATTTACAAAAAATCACATCTCTTCTAGGTAATTCCCCTCACTAATTACACATTTTGTCCACCTTTCCGGAAGTTTTTTGATGCAGGCATCGTCGTCGGTGTTGAACTTTTGACCTCCGATGGTCTCTTTCAGTGGTCCAAAGGTCCAAACATGTGGTAGTCGCAGGGCGATAAATCCTGACTGTAAGGGGGGGAGGGGTGTTCCAGTACCTTCCACCCCAATTCCGATATTGTATCGCGCGATATGAGGGCGCGCGTTATCCTGGAGGAGAATCGCACTTCATGCTGGAATGCTCCTCCTTTTCGAGCGATAAGCGGGTTTCACGTGTTTTCAGAAGGTTAGAGTAGTATGCAGCATTGATGGTACGTTGAGTGCGCAGGAAATCGACGTACGGCACGCCCTACCGGTCCCAGAACACAGTACACATTACCTTACCCGCGGACTAGGTTGTCTTCGCTTTGACTGGCGCCCCTTCCTCCACTCTTTACACCATGGTTTCGGGAGTGTAATAGTGTACCCATGTTTCGTCTCCAGTGAAGATTAGCGTTAAAAAACCTTTCCCCACCGCCTCGTATCGCGTCAGTAAGCGGCGACAAACTTCCAACCACGTTAATTTTTGCTCAAGTTCAACAGTTTAGGAACCCACGCGCCGTTATTTTGCGATATTGAAAGTGTTCATTGATGATAGACTCTACACTACCAATACTGATGCCGACTTCAGCCGAAATGTCTCGAACATTCATCCTACGGTCCTCCAAAATAAGTTGTTCTACGCGGCGAATGTTGTCTGGTGTGACGCTGGTTCGCGGTCGACGATCATGCGGCGCATTCTCGACGGTTTCGCGGCCATCCTTGAATGCTTTGGCCCATTTAAACACGGCAGCCCTACTCAGGCACTCACTACCGAACTGCTTTTGCAAACGCACAAAAATATCCTTGTTTTTAACGTATTCTTCCACTAAAAAACGAATGATAATACGTTGCGCAAAGGCAGTCGACACTTGACGTTCACTCATGGTCGTAGCACACGCGTGAAACGAACGAAAACAAATGCCACACTGTTCGTAAGAGACCCATCTATCACATACTCAAGCCACGACCTTCGAAACATACATGCGCGCCATCTACAGAGTTTGTCTCGATCATATTTGAACCCCACCCTCGTATATGACCTATTACTTACTGTTCCAAAGCGTTATCATTCTCAACATGGAATATTTCAACAATTTTGTTTATGGTAACAGCATCGTAAATGATCGTTACTGGCTGTGCAGTAAGATTCAATCTTTGATCGCATTTTTTATCCAATGGATTCGTTTCGAATGTGGCTTCTAGCAGAGCACAGTCTCCGCCACCTGTTTCAGATGTGATGATGTTGGGAACGAAGTCCTCCTGTTCCAATCCGTAACTAGTAAATTCGTCAATCTTGACGTGAACTCTAGAAAAAACAAGACAAATAGTAGAATCCTAAGAATCCAGTATAAGCTGTCTTTTTCAAATGTTAATATACTACTCTGTCAAGAAAGTACCGGGAATTTTCAATTAAAACAACATTTTTACATTTAATCGTCAAAATTTATTGGGTCGCCTTCAAAATAGGCTCCATTTGCTCCAATACATCTATGCCAACGGCACTTCCAATTATCGAAACATTTTTTATAGGCGCTTTCCGGGATGGACTTTAGCTCTCGCGCCGAATTTTGTTTTATGGCTTCAATCGACTCAAAACGGGTGCCACGAAGGGGCAATTTTAGTTTTGGGAAGAGGAAAAAGTCGCAGGGAGCCAAATCCGGCGAATACGGTGGTTGCTGAAACACGTTTGTTGAGTTTTTGGCGAGAAAGTCAGTCACAATCGTAGCTCGGTGAGAAGGCGCGTTATCGTCATGCAAAATCCATGAGTTGCTCGCCCACAAATTTGGCCGCTTTTTACGGATACGCTCACGCAAACGTTTCATAACGCCTAGGTAATACTCCACGCCACGGATATCGAAGAAAACAATGAGCATCACTTTCATTTTCGAGCGGCTTTGGCGTGGTTTTTTCGGTTTCGGCTCATTTTTTGCCACCCATTCCGATGATTGCTGGCTTGTTTGCATATCGTACTCGTAGACCCAGGTCTCATCACCAGTTATAATGCGTTCCATGAATGTAGAATCGGAATTACAGCGATCCAGCATGTCTGAAGCAACCTGTTCGCGATGACGTTTTTGAAGAAAATTCAGGTCTTTCGGTACGAGTCGTGCGGCCACCTTTCTCATGCCCAAAATATCAATCAAAATCGTACGTGCAGACTCGTGGGATATCTTAAGATCATGTGCTATCTCTCTCAAGCTGGTACGACGGTTTTCCAGCACCCTTTCCTTAATTTTATCGACGTTATCTTCGATCGAAGCCGTCGATGGGCGACCACTTCACGACCGTCCTTGAAGGCTCTGTACCACTGATATGCACGAGTTTTCGATAGAGCATTATCACCAAAGGCCTTTTGCAACATTTTCAAGTCATCGGCACACGAAAATTCATTTGCAACACAAAACTTTAAACAAATTCTTTGCTCAACGTAATCACCCATAGTAAAAATCGGCACGCACTCTGACATCGACTGACTTAATCAGCTGTTGCAAACACACTAGTTGACAGATCCCGCTCAAGCTTGGCATAGTAATTAAGGACAGTGGTACCAACCTAGGAAAAAAAATGTTTACCTGCCTCATTGCCCCGCCAGATTTAAATCGATAATTCCCGGTACTTTCTTGACAGAATGTATGTGACAATAAGACATGGCTCATTTGAAATAGAAGATTATTATTGGTATATTTGTATTTTAAATTTGAATAAAACAGTGAATTTCACCGAATATGCCGCAAAACAATTGTATAACAAAAAATTTTATACCATTTATGATTTAAACAATATTTTTAAGCCGATTAGTTATGCAACTTCATTTAGTTGACTGTGAATAGAATGTAAAGATGTCGAGTTGTTAAAGGAAGTTGGGAAAGTTTTCAAAGCTTTTTCTTTTTCAGTTGATTCCCGATATTATTTGAACATCCAAATCAACTCCCTATATACAAATTAAAACAAATTGTAGAAATTATCATGTTTTACTACCAAAAAAATATATATTACACATTTTCTTGTGACTCGGGTCAACAAGAACAATAACACAACAAAAAAATGTGTAATATATCTTTTTTTGGTAGTAAAACATAGTAATTTCTACAATTTGTTTTAATTATGATCAACTACCAAATAGTAACAATTCAGTATCCCTATATACAGCTCATCCAGTTCTTTCCCAACATAATATATGATTCATCCCAATTTTCAATAACTGTACTGAATTTGACTATATGCTGTTACTTGCTATATACTTTAATCTTTCCAGAGCATAGGAGGCTGCTGTTAAAGTTAGAGTGGTTCAGTATAAGAATCAATCTACTACTACACTCAAGTGGGGAATTTTTCTCAAATCCATCTTTTTCTCATAATGGCTGAAGGAAACTAATGACTAGTGGTGTTCCCCAAGATTCTGTTGTGGGTCCAATATTATTACTGGATTATGTCTCAGATCTCCTAGGACCTAACTATATTGTAATAATGATAAAAAATGACAAAAATATGCCTCTTTCAGATACTTTTTGTTGACCCCAATTATAAGTAAACCCTAATTTTAGAGTTACCATAGATCTCCTTCGAATACTATATCTGTAACAGTATAAAATAAATGTATTTCCCAAATAAGTATTCAAAAAGTAAAAAATCTGGTGATGCTACTATAACATCGAAAAAATTCTAATACTCATAATAAAGGTGGAAATTAGAATAACCTTATCATTTACAATATCATTACCGATTAAATCAAATATCTGCACTCACTTAATAGCTTTTGCTGCAGCTCTGCTGTCATATCTGCATTTAACTCCTTTCAGTTCTGTAAATAAGGCAGTCTTCGTGTTTATGTCGTCATCCTTGATTTCGAGCTCCAGCGTTCTAAGCAAAAATGTTGCAGTTAAATCGACGTAACTTTCGGGATAAATTGGGGGTGGAGCGCCGGCCTGATAGCCAATGGCCTTGTAGAGTTTCTGTTTCTCTTCTGAACTCAAATCCTCGTCAGCCTCTGAAATCGTTATTTGCATGAAAAAAGATTTTTCCGACCATGTTAAAGTTCACGTTGAAAACTTAAAACAAACTGATTATGAATCTTCATCAATATCTAGAATGCCTGTATAGTCTGTGAAAGTTTCCAATTTAATATGAGGATTTATAAGCCAGCTCTGTATAGGCATGTACAGCAGTGGTCCAATGACGCTCCCTTGAGGAACTCCTGATCCTATTGGAAAGTAGTTTGATTCCTCACCATCTTGCATTCTGAATCGCCTTTAACTAAATAAGAAAATCTTATTCATATTTATCAGTTCCTCAACTATGTTCATTCCAGTTTGTTTTTCGATTATGCAGCTTAGGAATAAGTTTTTTGTGTATTACCAAACTACTTATTGTTGCTAACTAGTATATATGAATTATAGTGAAACCTGATTTAAAAAGTAAGTTTCAGAATATCTTACGCTGTTCGTCTTGAGGAATGACTTGTTCCTGACTGGTTCCCCACATCCAACCAAACCATCCTTTTTTGGGTTTTTTCTCCTCCAACCTTCTCAGTCGTTCAGCTTCAAGCTCAACCCTTTGTCGAATCACAACAATATTGAATATATCAAGTCTTTCTTCCATTTCGTCCATCTCGGAGTCTGATGTGCTTTGCTGAAATTTCAATTACTTATCTCTATTTGAAGTTTCAAAGCTTTTATCATCCAAACTACTCGGTCAAAAGCTCAATAAAAATAAGTACAAATTTTCACTTCACAATTTACACCTCTCAATCTTACAAGTTAAGTACTAAGGGGGATATAAAATAATAAGAAGAGGCTTTTTACTTGATAGAAGGAATTTTACAAAATTTGGATATCAAAACAGATTTAATCTGTTAGTCTTCTATAATTCTAATTTCAAAAAATTTTATTCAAAAATTTTTAGAATTAAATGAATGTGTGTTAAGCACAGCTTACATTTAATAGACGTATAAAATCAAAACTCAATATATAATGTCAAATGGAATAAATAACCCAACAAATATAAATTCTCAATTGAAATTAATAAATGAATATTTGAAGGACACAAAATTTTGTTTCTGATCTTACAGTTATGAAAACTAATTCCTTTCCAAAAATACAAAAGATAATTTAAGGACTTCTCAGAAAATATAATTTATTTGAAATATTTAATATATTTAAATAAGTTACTTCAAAACATGTATTATATCTTCAAAAAACAATAAGAATTCCGATAAGGTCTTCATCATTCTTCACATTTAAAAAATAAAATTAGTTAACAACAAATATAACTCACCTGACAAACCTAGTTTGTTTTGAACACACGAACTTTAAAATCCAAAGTAAAAAAACCTCTTCTTATTATTTTATATTATATATAATATTTAATTATACTAGGTTTGAATAAAACTCATTATGGAATATCAAGTGGTTTAAAGAAAACCATATAATATCTTACAGCTTTCTGTAATTCTTGTGACGAACATAGAATATCTTGGATTTTAAAGTTTGTGTGTTCAAAACAAGGATATCACTAGGTTTGTTGGGTGAGTTATATTTGTTGTTAATTAATTTTATTTATTAAATGTGAAGAACGACTGATGAAGACCTTATCATAATTCTAATTGTTTGTTGAAGATATAATACATGTTTTGAGAGATTTTTGAAGTAACTTATTTAAATTTATCAAATATTTCAAATAAATTATATTTTCTGAGAAGTCCTTAAATTATGTTTTGTATTTTTGGAAAGGAATTAGTTTTCATAATTGTAAGATCAGAAACAAAATTTTGTCTCCTTCAAATATTTATTTATTAAAAATAAAATAATAAGGAACGGTTTTTTACTTGATAGAAGGATTATTACAAAATTTGAATATCAAAACAGATTTAATCTGTTAGTCTTATACAATTTTAATTTCAAAATATTTAGTTAAGAAACTTTAAGAATTAAATTAATGTCTTTATAAGCACTGCTCATATTTAATAGACATATAAAATGGAAGTTCATTATACAATATCAAATGGAATTAAGAAAAACCAACGAATATAAATTGTCAATTAAAATTAATAAATAAACAAACATTTTTTGTTTATTTATTTGTATATTAAATCTGTTTTGATATTCAAAATTTATTTATTAATTTTAATTGACAATTTATATTTGTTGGGTTATTTATTCCATTTGATATTGTATATTGAGTTTTGATTTTATACGTCTATTAAATATAAGCTGTGCTTATAAGACATTAATATAATAAAATTTGAATATCAAAACAGATTTAATCTATTAGTCTTCTACAATTTTAATTTGAAAAAAATTTTTATTCGAAAAACTTTTAGAATTAAATTAATGTCTACAATAAGCACCGCTTATTGTAAACATTAATTTAATTCTAAAAGTTTTTTGAATAAAAATTTTTTTCAAATTAAAATTGTAGAAGACTAACAAATTAAATCTGTTTTCATATTCAAATTTTGTTATATTTCTTCTATCAAATAAAAAGCCTTTTTTCATTTTATTTCATTAATTTAATTCTAAAAATTTTTGAATAAAACTTTTTGAAATCAGAATTTATAGTAGACTAACAGATTAAATCTGTTTTAATATCCAAATTTTGTAATATTCCTCCTATCAAGTAAAAAACCTCTTCTTATTATTTTATATCCCCCTTAGTATTGTTTTAATATCCAAATTCTGTACTTAGGGCGATATTCAATCCCTTAGGATTGTTTCATACTTCGCTTTTTTGCACAGACTTGCATTAATTTTCTGTTGAGAATCTCAAACTTTAGAGTGGCTTTTTAAATGGTTCTAATTTTTTTTTCTTTACAATAATCATATACAATATTTATAAAAGCACCGATCTGGCATCAAAACCCAGAGCGCTCATAAGTTAGTATTTGTTTCCTAAATTTAAAATTGAAATAAATTACAATAAATTAGAGCAAAACTGATAGAATATGTTTTATTACATGTGAAATTGTATGCTATTTTTATACTATTTATATTTGTGTTATTGTAATACTTATACTATCTGAATAAAACATCTATCGATGGTTCAATCACAGAGAATTCAACGGAAGTGTAATGACTTCATTATTGAATAAGTGTTATGATTTATTAATGAATTCTTAAATGATGTGTTTGATGATTAACTTTATTTGTATTACTCTTTTTTTGAATTGTCTCATACATTTTTCGTGTCTGAAGAAACCAATAAATGATTTATTTATTTGATACTTTGAACGTATAACCAATTTTTCACAGTAAAGCTTCAATTTTGGTCAAAAATCCACAGGAACTTATTTATATTTCCAAAATTTAGTTGATCTTTCCAATAAAGTGCAAATATTCTGGCGGCGCAGCAACATTTCTGTCTTATTTCACTTTAAAATCCTAAAGCACTAATTGTGTATCACCCCTAAACTCTTTCGAAGTAATTCATATAACTAACTAGCTGACCCGGCCACGCGTTGCTGTGGCTAAAGTTTTTGTTATCTTAATATATATAAATCTCGTGTCACAATGTTTGTCCTCAATGGACTCTTTTATAGCGTCAACAACACGTGGTAATTATGCTGTTAAAATGTAGCTTATATGACACGTTCGTAGATTTACCATAGCAGCGCCATCTATTGATTACTTACTCAACCCAGTCGAAAGGTATCGACATCTGTTAGAATCATTTGGAGTTAACAGATAATTGTGACTGTCAAATAATAACAGACAAATAATTAGCAATAAATTAAAATTGCAACTATAATTTGAGATTTAAACTATCCTATCTCTCAAGTTGGATCGAACTGCACATGGTGTGCGAATTTTATTATAATCGGTTAAGTGGTTTAGGAGTCCATTGAGGACAAACACTGTGACACGAGATTTATATATATTAAGATTATACATACATTTCCTCCTCCAATCACCTTGTCGTGGTATTTCTGCTGGTAAGTCTTGCACAAATTCCGATGGGCGCAAATGTGATTCCAGTCCCAATTGTTCCTTTTCCGTCTAACCTCACTCTCCAGAACACATCTGTAAGCAAACTGCCACCACTCTTTACAGTGGCCTCGATAGCTAGGGAGATCGGGTCGATATTTCCTGAACGGATCGGCTTTAATCATTCGATCCATAGCGTTCGTTAAAGCGATTATGTCTTTGTATTGGGTTTTGCTGAGACCAACGTAAAGCTTCTTGAGATCTAGATTCAGATGAACCTTCGGAATCGCGTAGGCTGGTTCGTCCTGTTCCGGTTTCTGGTTTAATTTCAACCTTGCCGAAGCATTTATTGGTCCCAGAACTGAAAATCAAGAAATAATTATGTCACTTCTGTTACGAAAATTATCGACAGAATTAATTTGAATCTGGAGCGAAAGGGGACAACAACTAGACATCCTGGAATACCTAGAGGGATATTTAAGCACAAACACGTTTTAGAAATAAGACAATTAAGAGACTGACCTTTAGCACGGCCCACTTCTCGAAGTTTTGCACAAGCCGAGGCCTTTAACTCATTTTTTAAGGACCTTTAGACAAGTAGTCTCAACCAGTACCATAAGGAAATGGTTGCATTTCCTAAATTTAAGGGCAAGAAGACCTTTAAGAGTACCTGGGCTATCACCTGGACATAGAGCTACCCTTCGGCAATGGGCAGAACACCCCCAAGAGTCTTTTACCACAATGGCGCAGCGTACTTTTTTCGGACGAGTCACGATTCTGTTTACAAAGTGATAGTCGACGAGAAAGGGTTTGGAGAGGTCCAGGCAGAGCAGAGGGACTCAATTTCGCCCGGGAAGTTGTGCCCTTTCAAGGCGGATCAATGATGTGCTGGGGGTATAAGGTTCGGTCGCCGTACCCCTCTTATTACCATTGAACGAACAATGACTGGTGCCATCTACGTAGAAAACATCATTGAACCAATCATTCTTCCTCGGCGCAACGAATTTGGGGACAATTTCATTTATCAGGATGATAACGCCCCACCAAACCGCACACGAAGGGTTCAAAACATTCTTCAAGAGAACAATATCCAGAGAATGAACTGGCCAGCAAACTCACCAGACACGAATCCAATTGAGCACGCATGGGATTACTTAGCGAGAGCATTATGCAATCGCCAAAACCCACCTTCAACTTTTCAGGAATTGAGTTTAGCCCTTCGGGAAGAATGGAACGATATCCCTGAAAATTTCATCAATGACTTGATTCGAATTTAGATTTTTTCTCATTTTTCCTATTTTGTCTCATCCTGAATAAAGCTAAGAGGAAAAAACAAAGATGTTTTATCAAATATATTGCAGTTGAAATAGAGGAAAATATTCATCTCATTTCCAGATCATAAGATTGTTTATTTCTTGAGAAATCTAGGTGGGCCAAGACTTTTGACAATGTGTGTACATAATCGTTGTTTTATTCAGTTTGAAAATGTAGTAAACACTACGAAACTCGAGTCACTGTATATTCAGTTGATAAAAAGTGATAAAAAATTGAATAGTTTCTCATTTCGTTCCATTTTAACGTTTAAATATAAAATAACTCCTGACCTCATGTCAGTGCTTTCACCCTATTTTTTCAATTGTTTTATTAGAGTGAGAAAAGGAAAATAATATTAGGAGTACAATAAGTTTCCGCCGTTTTTTAACGCAAATTAAATATTTATTATAGAAGAACGGTAATATAAATTTATTTAAAACATTGCCCATCACTTGCAACCACTTTTTCCCATCTCTCAGGCAGCATTCGAATCCCACGTCTGAAGAACTCCTTGTCTTTTGAGGCTATCCACGAATCAACCCAATTTTTGGTATCCTCATAAGATGTGAACCGCTGCGCCGTCAAGAGCATGTGCCATGGACCGGAACAGGTGATAATCGGACGGTGCAATGTCTGGTGAATACGGCGGGTGGGGTAACACTTCCTAATCAAGTGTTTCCAAATACTTTTTCACGGAGCCGCAACATGTGGACAAGCATTGTCATGCAGAAGAATAATTTTTTCGTGTCTAGAATAGTATTGAGGGCGTTTTTCCTTCAAAGCTCGGCTCAATCTCATCAATTGTGTTCGATAGAGGGCTCCAGTAATTGTTTCGCTCAGATTAAGCAACTCATAATACACTACTGTTTATGAATCATTCCTAATGATTTTAAACTATGTGAGACTGCTTGCTGAGTGACTTCGAATGTTAGAGCAAGTTCTTTTTGTGTTTGAGATGAATCTTGCTCCAATAATTCCTCCAATTCTGCATCCTCGTAAATTTTTGGCCTTCCACTGCGATCTTTGTCTTCTACGTCGAAATCACCGTTTTTAAACTTTTGAAACCACTCTCGACACGTTCTCTCACTCAAAGCACCCTCACCATATGCTTCTACGAGCAATTGATGCGCCTCAGCAGCAGATTTCTTTAAATTAAAGAAGTAAACTAATATTTCCCGCAAATGACGCTTACTTGGCTCAAATTTTGACATTTTCAACTTATGAAAATTATATTTTACCAATATAAAATCAATGATATTAATAGGTTATGTTGTTCTTGAATGTCCAAGCTATTTTTTAAGCCGGTTATCATCTGCGAAAGCTAACCGAAACTCCGTGCCGCGCCATCTACAATAAAACGGTGGAAACTTATTTGTACTCCTAATATTATTCAATAAAAATATTCCTAAAGGGAGGTAATTAATCCAAGAAGCTTTAGCGTGATCGTAAATACTATTATAAATTGAATATCGCAAAATATTTCTAAAATAAATGCAAATTATGAGATCACCCTAAATTTTGCTCAGCAGTATATTTGAGGTGATAAAACCCCACAGAACTGTACAAAATGAGGGACCGGAAAGTAATGTCGTTTCTGCGCATGCCGATATTTGAATATCATTTGTCAGCTCACAATCAAGGAACTTCCAAACACCCTTAACCAACCCTGGTCGACCATCCAAGAACATTTGCAGCAGATTGGAAAAATAAGCAGTGTTTGGGTCCCCCACAATCTGTCCGAAGAGAGCAAAGCAAACCGATCCATCACATGCAACGTATTGCTTCAACGGCACCATACAGAACCGTTTTTTGATCGCTTGATCACTAGAGACTAAAAATTGGGTCCTATACGATAATTCAAAACGCAAAAGGCAGTGGTTCTCTCCAAACGAAGCACCAGAAAGTAATGCTAAGCCAGGTTTGCATCCCAAAAATAAGCTTCTGTGTGTTTGATGGAGTATACGCAGAATTGTTCATTTCGACGTACTGAAACCTGGACAAGCTGTTAATGCATATCTTTATTAGGAATAATTGGATCGAGTGAAGCAATCTTTAATCGGAAAGTATCCGGCGATTGTCGACAGAAAAGGCGTTATTCTGCAACATTCGCACCCTCGGATTTCCATTTATTCCGATCGCTACAACATTTTCTCAGCGGCAAAGAATTTCGATGATGTCTAAAATGCCATCTCGAGATATTTTACACAAAAACCAATTGATTTTCATGGATCCGGCATTGAAAATTTGCACACTAGATGCCAAAAGGTTGCTGATAACGAAGGTGATTACAATATTGATTAAAAACAAAAACTTGTTAATAATTCCTTAATTTAAGAAAGCGACATTACTTTTCGGTCCCCCTAATATACTATTCTGTCAAGAAAGTACCGGGAATTTTCAATTAAAACAACATTTGCTCCAATACATCTATGCCAACGGCACTTCCAATTATCGAAACATTTTTTATAGGCGCTTTCCGGGATGGACTTTAGCTCTCGCGCCGAATTCGCCAAATCCGGCGAATACCGTAGTTGCTGAAGCACGTTTGTTGAGTTTTTGGCGAGAAAGTCAGTCACAATCGTAGCTCGGTGAGAAGGCGCGTTATCGTCATGCAAAATCCATGAGTTGTTCGCCCACAAATTTGGCCACTTCTTACGGATACGCTCACGCAAACGTTTCATAACGTCTAGGTAATACTCCTTGTTTACCGTCTGACCCTCTGGAACGAATTCGTAGTGCACCACGCCACGGATATCGAAGAAAACAATGAGCATCACCTTCATTTTCGAGCGGCTTTGGCGTGGTTTTTTCGGTTTCGGCTCATTTTTTGCCACCCATTCCGATGATTGCTGGCTTGTTTGCATATCGTACTCGTAGACCCAGGTCTCATCACCAGTTATAATGCGTTCCATGAATGTAGAATCGGAATTACAGCGATCCAGCATGTCTGAAGCAACCTGTTCGCGATGACGTTTTTGAAGAAAATTCAGGTCTTTCGGTACGAGTCGTGCGGCCACCTTTCTCATGCCCAAAATATCAATCAAAATCGTACGTGCGGACTCGTGGGATATCTTAAGATCATGTGCTATCTCTCTCAAGCTGGTACGACGGTTTTCCAGCACCCTTTCCTTAATTTTATCGACGTTATCTACGATCGAAGCCGTCGATGGGCGACCACTTCACGACCGTCCTTGAAGGCTCTGTACCACTGATATGCACGAGTTTTCGATAGAGCATTATCACCAAAGGCCTTTTGCAACATTTTCAATGCATCGGCACACGAAAATTCATTTGCAACACAAAACTTTAAACAAATTCTTTGCTCAACGTAATCACCCATAGTAAAAATCGGCACGCACTCTGACATCGACTGACTTAATCGGCTGTTGCAAACACACTAGTTGACAGATCCCGCTCAAGCTTGGCATAGTAATTAAGGACAGTGGTACCTGCCTCATTGCCCCGCCAGATTTAAATCGATAATTCCCGGTACTTTCTTGACAGAATGTAAACTCACTGTAATTATATCCAGTAGGAGTTGACTCGGTGCTGTTTGTTGCAATACCCTTCGTCAGACTGTCAACCATATTTATAACAGATTTATCCGAATAAGTTTCCGTTCCACAATTCCAATAGACAGCTAAAGAATCCAGTGAAACAATCTGAAAAGCGAAACTGGGGGTAAATATACGGACTGTATTATTTAACCCATAAAATTACCTTGAATATTTTTGTTATGTTCTCTTGTGTTATTTTTGGTTCCCAGGTTTCATCGGTGCTCAAAACGTTCAGTTCTCCTAAGGTGACTCCAAGAGCAAAAGGTGATTCGGGATTGGTAATTTTATCTTCATATCGGATATGAATATTTTTTATATTTAATTGGAGATTTTTTATTATTTGTGTGACCAGTTTTTCAACAAATGTGTAGTCTGCCTTTTGAACTGCAATGAAAAATAATATGATTGTTTTAAGCGAATAATAAGCAAGGTACCTTTTTCTTTCTCTTGTTCCATCTTCTTCGCCAGTTCGACGTTTTTGATAAGCACTTTTTTGGCTTCGAGGGCCTTGGCTTTTTCCTTCTCAGGGTCATATTTGGTTTGTTTATTTGGCGCAGCAAGCAAATAGATATCTTCTACGTTGATCACAAAAGCGGCACCATATAAATTTTTCCAAGGTATTTTAAGAACAAGTTTTCCTAAAATAATACAAAAAATATAAAGACGAATACATTAGGGTGGGTCACAAAAAACCCGTTATTTTTTTTTACAAGTGACACGGAAAAATGGGTTGCTAAACACCATAAAAATATTCTCACCAAGCATAAGCTCTTAATTTTAATAGGAAGATCCTCCGCATTGCAGTTTTGTATTTTTTTCTCAGTCCAATAGAAAAAAATTCATACCTCATCATTTATCGATTGAACAGAAAAATGTTCCAAGAGAATTTTTTAGGAAATTTAATGCTCTACAAAAAAGTTATCTTATATTTTTTCCGTAAACCTCACCATTTGAAAGATATTAAGGATTTAATTTTGATTATTTTAAGACAAATTTCTATATATTTATTACCGCACGTCAAACAGGATAACTCATAAACTCCCGATTTATGTATGTTTGGAGTTGGGTCCTTTGCATTAAATGATACGGATGATAATTCATTTTGTGTTTTGAAAGCAATATTGACATTTAATTCTGAAAAACTATTGGCCATTTTTTGACTTATGCTACCGAAGTACGATAAAGAAATGAATTTTTTGCTTTCTTTAGTTTTTATTATGGGATAAATTTGGTTTGTAGCTATTTTAGATTGTTTCTGTCAAATTAGATTATCTATTATATTGGGGTTGAAACCGTTGTTCGCGGCTATTGATTTTGACTTCAGCTTCGCGGTTATTTTTTGATAAGGGTAATGTTAAAGCTCTATGGATCATCGAATGACATCGCTGACATTTTTTGTCACACTCGAATAGTAAAATAGAATTTAACGTGTTCAGAAAACCCACATCCACTGATATATGTATTCCTATTCCTATATTCACAAAAAATGTCAGCGTATCAATCGATGATCCATAGAGCTTTCGCATTACCCTTACCAAAAAATAACAGCAAAGCTTAAGTCCAAACTATTAAATCAATAGCCGCGAACAACTGTTGAAACTCCAATACCACAATCCCCAATATAATAGATGATCTAATTAATAATAATAATAATAATAATTTATTCATTTCCAATACAGTACATATCACAGAATATGAATAAATTTTTAACCCATCAAAAATTTCATGGGGGAGTCAGGTACAGTTTTATCTACAAAGACACATAAGTATATAAATAAAAAATGTATAAAACAAAACATTAGTCAAACAAACAATAAATAACATAAATAGAGGTCAATTCTTGATAGAAGGTATATAAAATTATTTAAATATTTCAATATTAGCCTTCTACATATTTAATTTCAAAAAATTATATTTAATAATTATAACTTCAGAAAATAAATTAAAATAATGTCATATAAGTACCACTTATATCAAATGACATATAAAATAAACATTCATTATAAGACATCCAAATGGTATAACAAAATCCAATAAAGAAAAATTGTTAACCAAAATCCTATAAATTAAACATTTTGAATAGACAAAATTTTGTTTCTGCTGATCAGTCTTATATATAAAGTAACTTAGTTAGATATCCAATAATATTGAATATTCTAAGTAAGATAGTTTTATGATGAAATTCTTAAGATTATTTTAATTTATTTTCTGAAGTTATAATTATTAAATATAATTTTTTGAAATTAAATATGTAGAAGGCTAATATTAAAATATTTAAATAAACAATAAATAAATTTGGACATTTCATAAAAATATATTTTTTTAAAGTATCATTCAGGTATTCATGTATTGAGTAGTATACTTTATTCATTAGGAGACATTTTAGCTAATTCTTAAGCTTTATTCGATTTAATTCCTTCATTCTGGACAGCAGTTTGTTGAAAATTTTTATAGCTAGATGACTTACATTTAACTGTGATACTTTTATAGGATGGTATGGTATGATGAAGTTATTTTTGTTTCTAGTATCATAGTTGTGATTATAGTTGTTTTTCAATAGTATGTCCTTATTATCATGGATGTACATTACACAGGTAAATATAAGAATGGACGTCACAGTAAGAATTTTTTGTCTGGGGAATAGCTCTCTACAGCTATATCTACTACTTACGCCACATAATATTCCAGTACCTGCTTCTGTTTTATGATAACTTTCTTACTTTCAGACAAATCCCCCCAGAAAAGAATGCCGAAGTTAAGGACACTATGAAAGTAGCTGAAGTAAGTAATCTTGGCTGCTTCAATTCCCGCTATTTGTTTTATTCTCCTAACTGCAAAGGTGGCTCTTGACAACTTAGGAATCATTTAATCAATGCGGACAGAAAACTTGAGATTTGATTGCAAAAAGACACCAAGTAGCCTAATGTGATTGTCCGAAGACATCTTTGGTCCAAACAGTAGTCTCTGTGTTTTATCACTGTTCATCATCATTTTGTTTGCGCTGAACCATACCTTGGCTTCCTTTAGTGTCTCTTCGTCCTTCTCTTCCAATTCCTGGTAGTCCAGGAAAGAAGTGTCATCAGCGAAGAGGACGGTTTGATCTGATTTCACATTAGCTGGCAAATCATTCATGTATATCACAAACAAAAGGGGACCCAACACAGAACCCTGCGGTACACCATGACTCACAGTCTCCCAAGAAAAAGACCCGCCTCCCAAGCTTGTTTGTCAGATAACTTTTCATCAGGTCAAGAGCCTCACCCTTGATTTATTCAAGCTTCAAGCACAGAGTGTGAAATACTATCAAAAGCCGTCGATAAGTCACATGCCTGTAAACTAGATTTTTGCCCCCCATCAAAAGCTTCTCCTATATTTTCAAGCACGTCCTTCAGTGCCGTCTCCACTGATTTGCCCATCAAGAATCCATGCTGTTGTTTGCAGAAAATTTTGTCATGTTTGAAGAAACTCAATAATCTATATTTTATTATTATCTCAAACAATTTTGAGAACACAGGAAATATCGATACTGGGCGATAGTTTTCTGGTAATTCTATATCTCCTCTTTTATGGACAGGTACTATTTTAGCCTTCTTCATCTGATCCGGAAAGTGCCTCTCTTTTAGACATTTGGTGAGCATGCTACATAATGGTACCACGGAAAAATTCGACAGAAACAATCTAAAATAGCTACAAACCAAATTTATACCATAATAAAAACTAAAGAAACAAAATATTCATTTCTTTATCGTACTTTGGTAGCATAAGTCAAAAAGTGGCCAATAGTTTTTCAAAATTAGATGTTAATATTGCTTGCAAAACACAAAATAAATTGTCATTCGTATTATTTAATGCAAAGGACCCAACTCCAAACACCCATACAAGATCCAACTGGTTCAAGAACTGAAGCCACTTGACCATAATATGCGTCGTTTGTTTGCTGATTGGGCCCTAGAACAGCTTGAAGTTGATCCACTATTTTATCGTAAAATTGTGTGATGAAGCCCATTTCTGGTTGAACGGCTATGTAAACAAGCAAAATTGCCGTATATGGAGTGGAAACAATCCTCAAGAAGTTCTGCAGGTTCCATTGCATCCTGAAAAACGCACTGTATGGTGTGCTTTACACGCTGGAGGCATCATCGATCCATATTTCTTTAAAAACGATGATGGAGCTAATGTTACAATGAATGGTGCTCGTTACAGATCGATGATCAATGATTATTTGTTTCAAAATTTGAATGGTATCGACCCAGAAGTGTTTTGGTCCCAACAAGATGGTGCTTAACCTCATGCTGCTACCGTAACAATTGATTTATTGAAAGAAAGATTTGGCGATAACATTATTGGCCTCCAAGATCATGCGACATAACTACACTGGATTATTTTCTTTGGGGTTATGTTAAGTCATTGGTTTATGCTGATAAACCAGAAACAATAGATGCTTTGGAAGCCAGCATAACTCGTGTTATTGATGAAGTAAGGCCTGAATTACTCGTCCAAAATTGGTCTGGTCGAATGCGGTTCCTCAGAGCTAGTCCTGGTGGACATATGCCGAAATTATTTAATTAAAACATGAATGTCATAAAATTATCTTTTAAATAAAAAAAAAATTTGGCTTCAATCTTAATTTAAATGTGTTTTATTTCAATTTAAAGTTCTATCACTCTAAAAAAAACACCCAATAGAATCAAAAGGAAAGGAACTTGATTATTTAGAATCTGTTGAAATTTTCAAATTAGTTCACAATAAAAATAATGTATGACTGTATGGATCTATGTAAATCCAACATTTTTGAAATATTTAAATAAGTGACATCTATTGATCAATCTTTGACGTGTCGACATTCTAATAGTTGTGAAGCGTCCCCTAATTTTAAACCTTTTTCAACCTGTTTTTATTACCTCTTCTACCTCTGTATATTCATGAATACCCTGTTCTGCTTGTTGAGTGTTCAGTTGTCTCGAAACTCGAGTCACAATTAAATGTGCAAAATATCAATTTATTGGTAGTAAAACATAATAATTTCTACAACTTATTTTAATGATAAAACTTCTTATTGGAAAACCCTTTATTTTTGAAAATTGTTAGTTATTTGTATCTCCTCTTTTTTTCAACTTTCAACAGCTGTTTATCTCTGCCAACTTATTCTAGAATTACTAATTTTCAAACAGGCTACTTGGTGACAGAGAATTAATTAGATCATTTTCTAGTAGAAGGCTGTGACATCATCTATTCATCATCCTAATTCCATTTGTCATTTTCATTTAACTGTCGAATTAATGATCCATTGTTCCTCCCGATTTAAAATATGAGACAATTAACTCTTATTGCCAGAAATTGTAAAGTTTTGATTTAAGGTATACATATAGATTTGAGTTCATAATCACTTTTTTATGAGATAAATCATCAATTACAAATTGATTGACTTGTGATATTTTGAAATATGCAAGGTACCAAGAGAAAACTATTCTTATTTGAAAGAATTTCAAGAAGAACTTGTGGAAATTCAAATTATTATGTATATTTTAACAATATTTCCTTGTCACCAAGTAATTTATGTGGGAAATTCTTTGCAGAGATAAATAAATGGAACAAATAGAACAAAAAAAGAAGTTTTCCTGTCTATTTGTTATAACAATTTGAGGTTAAACTCGACTAGAAGCTTATATAAATATTTATTACTATCATTAGTATTTTTAATTGCTGACTGAAGTAAGAAAAAAGAATTGTAAATATCCCAATACGTTCTAGTATTGGAGACATTTTTCATGTCATTCATCAAGACTAAAGAAAGTTATATCAATAACATACAGAAGAAAAACTAAATTAACATAGAAAAACTAAAATTCCTCACCTATTTTTCCATAGATAGTTTGTATGGGTAAATCCAAATTGTTGAGAGCGGATTGTTTCAGCTGCAAATTTTTGAGTAAAACATCCCCTAAAAATTATTTCATTTATTCACAAACACCACCCCGAAACGATCGTTTTACCTCCCCAAATTCCCACATTCAGCTGATTCGTATCCAAATTTTCGACATAGTCTCCAAGAACACTGTTCAGAACTTGAACCAAAACACTCTCGAAAACCATCTTGTTTAAATTTTTCCGTTATCTGAAAAAAACAACCATAAACACTTCCTTCCGTGTGCTATCAGGTGCGTTTCGCATATCAAATCAATGAAGTTATTTTTAGTAGTGATATCACACGGAATTGGGTCCGACTTTTACTTACAATATAAACGTTGCTTTATGGTTATACCCCAAATAGGGTCAAATCAGATAATTTATCGATTTCATAGGTCAAATTAATTATTTCATACGGAACTGATAGATTTCACGGTTCGGTATATTTTTAACAAAAAGTTATATTTTGAAACTCAACTACAATCTTGTCAGATTCAAATATGTAACCATCTATGACAGATAATGCGAGAGGTTATGTTTATTAGTTTATTGCGTAATATTCGATACGGTTTTCGGTGCAGTCGTAACCACAGAATCTTCTGTACACAAGCAGTAGCGGAGTTAGAAGCGGGGTTTCGGGACTACAGAATCAGTCATATCAAAGAAAACAAAATTAATTAAATAATAGGAAAACTTTACTACAAATAAATTATAATTTATGGTGGAATAAGACGATAATTGTATGTGTGCTTATCCCTTACGGGAATTGTAATAGCCGAATCATTTTTATTCTATTAGATTCTCTAAACTTTTTTGTACGTGGATTTTTAGATTGATACTACTTCATTTTGCAGTGTCAGAATGTCAAACAAACGTAGTGCAGTTTTGGAGCTGTTTCGTCAAGGTAAGCGTCAATGCAAAATTGTGCATCGACAAACCGTGTCCGATGTAATTTGCCGTTTCAAGGAGCTTGGCCATGATGGTCATTGTCCAAGAAGTGGAAGAAATCTCACTGTCAATACGCTTAGCAATCGCAACATCGTCAAGAAGCGAGTCAATCGAAATCCGAGGGTCCCCATAAGGATAATAGCCCGTGAGACCGGTATCAACCGTAAATCCGTTCACCGAATGTCCAAAAAGAATCTCAACCTCAAGCCATACAAGCTCCAAAAAGTTCAACTCCTCACGGATGAAAACAAGCGCGTACGACACCAAAGATGTCGCCAACTCCGGCTCGATACCGGTCAGCAATCATTTAATTGAAATAAATAAAAAAATTTTCAAAATTTTTCTTTTTGGTCACTTTTTTAGGTGCAAATTAATAAAATTAGATCATTCTCTTCACAGTAGAGAAGCTTTTCACCGTAGAACAATGCCACAACCACCAAACCGACATAGTCTGGTCCGCAGAGGCTCCCGGTACGTCGGCCATCGTCTAACATCGTCAAAATCCGCAATCTGTCATGGTCTGGGGTGGAATTTGCACCAGCGGCAAAACAACCTTGTTTTTCGTGGATCAAGGGGTCAAAATCAATCAAGAAGTCTACCGCTGCGACATTCTCGAGGCCGTAGTACTTCCGTGGACCTAGCAGCACTTCGGGGACACGCATTGTACCTTTCAACAGGACTCCGCTCCAGCTCACCTAGCGAAAATGACGCAAGAATAGTGTAAGACCCATTTTCCGAGTTTCATCACATCTGCAGAATAGCCGCCCTACTCGCCGGATCTCAAACCAATGGACCACAGCGTGTGGTCGATTTTGGAGCTCAGAGCGTGTGATAAACACCACAAAAGTTTGGAGTCGCTGAAGCAATCCCTGCACCGGGAATGAGACGGATTAACGCCCAAAGAGCTGCTGCCCATTGCCGAAAATTTCAAGATGCGTCTGAAGCTATGTATCGCCGCCAAAGGAAGCCACTTCGAAACCGCTAAAATATATCATTACCAAATGATTATCTTATTATTATTCGTTGTTGTTTTGTTTAATTTCTTTTCATTAAACGAAGTTAAATGAAAAAAGTTTGTCTGAGATTTATCTTGTCGCCCTGTATGTAATCTTGTGATTTTTATATTAAATTCTTCCGTTAATGATGGTTTTCTCACAAATATTTGTTAAATAACTTGGACCACCGACTTGGCGACGTTCCCGAGCGAAATGTTCTAAATAGAAAAAGAAATGAATCGATATCCTTGACAACTTTTGAAAGTTCCAGTAATCAGGGTGAAATCGAAAGTTAACAGTTATATTCCTCATCTGCTGTAGAACATTTCATTTAATCAAAGTCTGAAATTACTTCAATAACGTTTTATGAAATTGCTTCTATAAATAAATATTACCGAAGGACTGGTACCTTGTCCCTTCTGGCCATGGGCAAGGTTATAATAACGATCTCTCGGCATGATTGCAAAATTCATACATTCCATCGAAATTACGTGCACCAAGTGTTCAACTGGTAATCCATTGGATTACAATTACACAGACCGTTCTGATTGGTTGGTAAAGTCGTAAAAATCAAATGGAGTGCAGCAGCGTTCATTCATAACGCCTTGAATGAATTACTCTTCGGAAAAAATATTCTAATCTTGGATGCTGGTTAGGGCTTGGTGACTTTGCGATATCTAAGGGAATCACACATGAAGATTAGGCTTACTCCTTACTTACTTTCACCAGAAAGTTCGTTTTGATAACAGATGTTGCTACTAGTTTATCATTCCATTGTATATCCTTATCTATAATCAATATAAAATAAATAAATAAGGTATTTAAGGTCATTGACCTAAGTCCTTCAGCCCTTTAGTTCAAAACAATTACAATTGGTTGCAAAAAAAATTATATATACATTCTGTCAAGAAAGTACCGGGAATTATCGATTTAAATCTGGCGGGGCAATGAGGCAGGTAAAAATTTTTTTACCTAGGTTGGTACCACTGTCCTTAATTAGTATGCCAAGCTTGAACGGGATCTGTCAACTAGTGTGTTTGCAACAGCTGATTAAGTCAGTCGATGTCAGAGTGCGTGCCGATTTTTACTATGGGTGATTACGTTGAGCAAAGAATTTGTTTAAAGTTTTGTGTTGCAAATGAATTTTCGTGTGCCGGTGCATTGAAAATGTTGCAAAAGGCCTTTGGTGATAATGCTCTATCGAAAACTCGTGCATATCAGTGGTACAGAGCCTTCAAGGACGGTCGTGAAGTGATCGTCCATAGACGGCTTCGATCGAAGATAACGTCGATAAAATTAAGGAAAGGGTGCTGGAAAACCGTCGTACCAGCTTGAGAGAGATAGCACATTATTTTAAGATATCCCACGAGTCCGCACGTACGATTTTGATTGATATTTTGGGCATGAGAAAGGTGGCCGCACGACTCGTACCGAAAGACCTGAATTTTCTTCAAAAACGTCATCGCGAACAGGTTGCTTCAGACATGCAGGATCGCTGTAATTCCGATTCTACATTCATGGAACGCATTATAACTGGTGATGAGACCCGGGTCTACGAGTACGATATGAAAACAAGCCAGCAATCATCGGAATGGGTGGCAAAAAATGAGCCGAAACCGAAAAAACCACGCCAGAGCCGCTCGAAAATGAAGGTGATGCTCATTGTTTTCTTCGATATCCGTGGCGTGGTGCACTACGAATTCGTTCCAGAGGGTCAGACGGTAAACAAGGAGTATTACCTAGGCGTTATGAAACGTTTGCGTGAGCGTATCCGTAAGAAGCGGCCAAATTTGTGGGCGAACAACTCATGGATTTTGCATGACGATAACGCGCCTTCTCACCGAGCTACGATTGTGACTGACTTTCTCGCCAAAAACTCAACAAACGTGCTTCAGCAACCACCGTATTCGCCGGATTTGGCTCCCTGCGACTGTTTCCCCTTCCCAAAACTAAAATTGCCCCTTCGTGGCACCCGTTTTGAGTCGATTGAAGCCATAAAACAAAATTCAGCGCGAGAGCTAAAGTCCATCCCGGAAAGCGCCTATAAAAAATGTTTCGATAATTGGAAGTGCCGTTGGCATAGATGTATTGGAGCAAATGGAGCCTATTTTGAAGGCGACCCAATAAATTTTGACGATTAAATGTAAAAATGTTGTTTTAATTGAAAATTCCCGGTACTTTCTTGACAGAGTTGTATATATGTATGTAAATATTTAAATGTCTCCACTTGCTAGCGTCTTAGTTTTTCTAGAAGACTGCAGGTAGAAAACTTTCTGTGTAGGTGTCCCACTGGCTCGTGATGGAATTGTCCAAGAACATCTTCTGCATCCTCCAATCTCTTCGAGAGTCTACTTGGTTCTACTTTTGTTAGCTCGTAAAGGAGATTATTTGACGGATTATGTAGGCGGTTTCTTGGGTTTCTCAACTTCGTTATCGTTCTGAGTGATGTTATTTCAGCCACTTCTATTATTTTCCACAAGGATTCTTGTAATTTGCATATAGAGGATGACCGTATTCAATTATTGGTCTACATATCGTTTTATATATTGTTGTTGCCGTTTTCATGTCAATGCTTTGGTCGTTATATGTTAGACATTTAAATTGCTTGGCTCTAGTGATGTATTTTATTGCTAGGGAAGGTTTAACTCTTTTATTGTTTATGGAAAAAGACGGAGAGTTTTCGTGTATGTTGTGATTGAATATTATAAGTTTTGATTTCGCTGGGTTTACTTTTAGTCTCCATCTAGCCAACCATGCTGTGATGTCATCTATACGAAGTTGCAGTTTTTCTATGCAGCACTGAAGTGTCTTCTCGTACGAAATAGCCATTGTGTCATCGGCATATTGTAGAGTGTATTGCCTACTATTTGGTGTTGTTCCAATGTCACTACAATATATATTGAATAGGAGTGGAGATAAAGGTAATCGAAACACAATAAAGGTAATCCTTGAGGTGTACCTTGCATGGGAGTAAAGAATTCTGAAAATATATCATTTATTTTCACTCTCAGTTTTCTGTCCTCTAAATAAACTTTGATGATATGGACAAGGTAAGTAGGGGCGTTTTTCTTGTGCAATTTGTAGAGCAAACCCTTTGTCCATACACTATCAAACGCTTTTTGGATATCTATGCTTACTGCAGCGGTTTTTTTTGTTTAACTGAACATTCTGTAGATTAGAACATAATATTGTGAGAGGGTGAAGTGTTGATTTATTTTTACGAAATCCGAATTGATGGTTAGGTATATGCTTATCAAGTTTTTTTTTATTTTCCCAAATAATTTTCCCAGGACAGGTAGAAGGTTGATGGGCCTATAGTTTTCCACCATGGATTGATCTCCGTTATCCTTTGCTATGAGGATAACAGTTCCTGTTTTCCAACATTGAGGAAATGTATAGTTATTCAGACACCATTCGTACAACTCCATTATATGTGAATGAATGTTATGTTCCAACTTCTTGACGATTTTCCAAGGTATTATCTATTCCAGGTCAGCTGTTTCTTGAATTATGTAGTAGTTCATAAAATTTGTCCTCATATAATTTTATGGCTGCAATATAAATGGAATGAAATAAGGAATTACTTTGTTTTCTATCAAAAAAATAAAAATCAAAAAAAAGTGATAGAAAACAAAGTAATTCCTTATTTCATTCCATAAAAATGAACTATCACAAAGTAACGGACTACTCCATCCAATATTTGCAATATAAATATAAAATTTTCCATGTGGTGGATGCACGGAGTCCAACTTGTTGTGATCGTCGATGAATAGACAAATCTGGATCATCATTAACACTATGACTTACAGCAGCGATATTTTCTTCTGCACGTACAGTTCTTTGTCTTGTTGTTGTTGCTGTTGCATCGACTAGAGCAAATGTTGTCCGAAATCTAGCGATAGTTAGACGAATAAGTTGCTCTGATGGACGATTATGTAAACCATAAATTTCACGAAGTGCTCTATAAGCTTGGCGAATAGAACACTGATTTTGAAAATAAATTTCAACAATTTTTAAACATTGTTGCGGAGTGAGCCTTTCCATGATAATTTGTCAATGCTTACTGAACATAAATGTCAAAACAACATGTCTTCTACCTTCTGTCAAATCACAGTTATTCCTATCAAAAGTTCTATCACTTTAATTGACATACAAACACAAGAAGATCCACTATTTCAACATTATCTAAAATTCTCGAAATAAGGGATCAAATAAAAAAAATTGAACGAGAATTCCAACATTTCATTAATTCTAAGAATAACGAAAATTGCCTGGACGTACCGTTATCGAACTTTTTCGAATAAATTATGAAATTCCCAATACAAACCTTCATGTTATCACCTTTTCTTTTTGCTTAGACTTGTATTTAAGGACACCGATTTTATGAAAGAAGTTAGTTACGATACTAACCTGATGAAGTAAAAATTTAATTGACGAAACAATTGTTGTGTAAACATTAAATATTAGTGGAAATAAAGCGTTTTACTTTAAATCATATACGATGAATTTCCGTCAAGTAGAGACCGAAACAATCAAGAACTTAATATAATAATTTTATTTCAAATAATTCACACAGTTTTTATGTTTCACAATTTAAAATGTGAATATAAAAACTGACTAGTGACTTCGAATCTGTCTAGTATCGGGTGTTTTTTTGAAGTGATAGAACTTTCGATAGGGATAACTGTGATTTGACAGAAGCTAGAAGCCATGTTGTTTTGACATTTCTGTTCAGTAAGCATTGACAAAATATGGAAAGACTCACGCCGCAACAACGTTTACAAATTGTTGAAATTTATTACCAAAATCAGTGTGCTATTCGCCAAACTTATAGAGCACTTCGTGAAATTTATGGTTTACATAATCGTCCATAAGAGCAGCTTATTCGTCGAACTATCGATTGATTTCGGACAACATTTTTTTTACTCGATGCAACAACAACAACAAGACGAAAAACTGTACGTACAGAAGAAAATATCGTTGCTGTAAGTCATAGTGTTAATGATGATCCAGATTTGTCTATTCATCGACATTCGCAACAAATTGGCAAATTTTGCGTAAAGATCTTAGTCTATACCCATACAAAATCCAACTGTTTCAAGAACTAAAGCCACTTGACCATAGTAAGCGTCGTTTGTTAGCTGCTTGGGCCCTAAAACAGCTTAAAGCTGATCCATTTTTTTATCGTAAAATTGTGTTTAATGATGACGCTCATTTCTGGTTGAACGGCTATGTAAACAAGCAAAATTGCCGTATATGGAGTGAAAACAATCCTCAAGAAGTTCTGCAGGTTCCATTGCATCCTGAAAAATTTACACGCTGGAGGCATCATCGGTCCATATTTCTTTAAAAACGATGCTGGAGCTAATGTTACAGTGAATGGTGCTCGTTACAGATCGATGATCAATGATTATTTGTTTCAAAATTTGAATGGTATCAACCCAGAAGTGTTTTGATTCCAACAAGATGGTGCTAAACCTCATGCTGCTACCGTAACAATTGATTTATTGAAAGAAAGATTTGGCGATAACATTATTGCGAGAAATGGTCCAGTTAATTGGCCTCCAAGATCATGCGACATAACTCCACTGGATTATTTTCTTTGAGGTTATGTCAAGTCATTGGTGTATGCTGATAAACCAGAAACAATACACGCTTAGGAAGCCAACATAAGTCGTGTTATTGATAAAATAAAGCCTGAATTAGTCGAAAAAGTGGTCCAAAATTGGTCTGGTCGAATGATGTTTCTCAGAGCTAGTCGTGGTGGACATATGCCGGAAATTATATTTAAAACATAAATGTCACAAAATTATCCTGCATATAAAAAAAATTGTCTTCAATCTTAATTGAATTGAATTGAATATTTGCATACAATAATTTAGAGATTGTTCAATTATATACCTCTGAGGACACTTTTTCATTTGTTGTTTTTGGCATTCTTTGTTGCATCACGTAACGCAATTCAGGACCTCCAAATTGACCGATAAATCCTGTCCTGTATGGGATGCCTGAAATTCCTAGTCTTGCCTTGTGATTATTAATGAGTATTGGTACTCGGAAGTACTCGACGCCTACTCCTTCTTTGCTTGGTAAAATAACTGAATGCATGCATGCGTGACAACACAACATCCGGTGTTCTTAAGCAATCAAACAAACTATTCAAAGAAAATATCGTATTACATCGACCTTTATATCCTTTTCAATTCTATTTCCAATGCCTAGTACTAAAAATTATGAATGGGGTAGCAAAGCAGGCATCAGACATTAGAAAGGTCAAGGACTTGGATGTTATTAACTTTTAGAAATAAGAGATAATGTTCCGCAAATTCTGTTTGTCAACAACGTTGCTAGATGGTAAGTATTTCTGATATTGATTTATCATATAACTTGGTGAAACATTTTTAAATTAACAAGGTGAAGAGATCCGTATTCTCTAAGGATCATACGAGTGACAGAATCCCTCATAGATTATATAAATTACATCACGGTATTTACCCGCGTTATTTATGTGTCAAATATCCTGTGGCACTGTAAATTGACGTATGTGCTCGGTGACAATAGCAAACCCTGATGGCGTTCCCATTATATTTTGAAGCGGCAAAGAGAAAACTTCTTAGAAATGAATATCCTGAGCGACTTATCGTACTTATCGTACCCCAGTAAAAAGGAGTCTGTTGGGTTCAAATACTATTATGCGGCAATTTTTAAGGAGATGAGGAGCTTGCTTTGCAGCTGATGACAAACACTTTAAACAATTACTGTAAAACCTTGTGAATCTTAATTTAATTAAAAACTTGAGGAATCCACTGAATTTTATTTTAAACGCACCTCAAGTCACATTACAATATATTTCAATCTAGGTATCGGGTGATTTTTTTAGAGTGATAGAACTTTAAATTGAAATAAAACACATTTAAATTAAGATTGAAACCAAATTTTCTTTCATTTGAAAGATAATTTTATGACATTTGTGTTTTAAAAATAATTTCCGGCATATGTCCATCACGACTAGCATTCGACCAGACCAATTTTGGACCACTTTTTCGAGTAATTCAGGCCTTATTTCATCAATCCCACGACTTATGTTGGCTTCCAAAACGTCTATTGTTTCTGATTTATCAGCATAAACCAATGACTTGACATAACCGCAAAGAAAATAATCCAGTGGAGTTATGTCGCATGATCTTGGAGGCCAATTAATTGGACCATTTCTCGATATAATGTTATCGCCAAATCTTTATTTCAATAAATCAATTGTTACGGTAGCAGCATGAGGTGTAGCACCATCTTGATGGAACCAAAACACTTCTAGGTAGATACCATTCAAATTTTGAGACGAATAATCATTGATCATCGATCTGTAACGAGCACCATTCACTGTAACATTAGTTCCAGCATTGTTTTTAAAGAAATATGGACCGATGATGCCTCCAGTGTGTAAAGCACACCATACAGTACATTTTTCAAGATGCAATGGAACCTGCAGAACTTCTTGAGGATTGTTTTCACTCCATACACGGCAATCTTACTTGTTTAAATAGCTGTTAAGGCACAAACTGCCGCCACAACATGTAATCTCATGCGCAAACACTTTGCGCACATTCTATAGTCTTTCAATATTGTTGTATGAAGCATCTTTCTACCGTGATTACTTCTAATTTAATTTAATTTCTCTATTCTCGGTTACATAACAAAATTCATACATAACAATATTTGGAAAAAGTGAAGATTTGTGGCAATAGGAGTGAAAACACCGTCACAGGGTTTTAGCGACCATCTTGTTCACTGCTCGTCCATAATTGTGCTTTGCTCTGCTGCAGCTTGCTGTCGTATCATATAGAGGACACGATTAGTCTTAAAATACCTTCCGACCGTCTCCGCCAAGTTCAAGCAGGGCAAAGCATACAGCGTTCGACGACCGTTCTGACGTGGAACACAAGGTCACTGGCGTCACAAGCAGACATGCATACCACGCCTATCTGAAGAGTTCAGGTGAGCACGCTACAACACTACAGAACGAAACGCCGCCTCCCAAATTAAGAGGTAGGATCTCCCTAATAACACCCGCATTTGCTCCAGAGTTTCATTTGTTACCCTGACGTGATCCGGCCCTAATGGCCCCGTTTTATTTCGATGTAACCTGCCTTTCGTTCCACAGTAACCCCGCTGGAGATGGCACAGTGGTGGACTGTTTCCTGCCACATTCCAACGCTCTATTCCGTGACTTTACCATTGCTCACTGGAGTGGGAGTGTGTACCGACCACCTTCTTCGCTTCTCGTCCAGAATTCTGCTGTGCTCTGCTGCAGCTTGCCGGCGTATCATACAGAAGACACGACTAGTCTTAAAATACCTGACTGGCCGTCCCCGCTGAGTTCAAGTAGGACAAAGCATACAGCATTCGACGACCGTTCCGACGTGGAACACAAGGTCACTGGCATCACAGGCATCTCACATTTGCTCGGGAGCCTCAGGGTGTAGAATTTTTTTAAATGCCTATCATTTTAGAAGCTTGCCACATAGATTTTTCTGATGAACAGTACGTCTTGCCTCGTCATCTAGTTCCTGCTTGAGGTTGATTTCTGGGACATCCATAAGAAACCAAGAAATCTCTCTTTGAAACACTATCGCCGATATTGAAAGACTTTATTTGGTAAAGTGTTCACATGTCGATTAATTAAGGAACTTGTAGTAGAGTTAATCATTTTCGATTACACGTTTTTTTTTTGGGCAATAAGAACGATTACGTCATTTCCAATGTGTTCAGGTCATTTGATGAAGTATGAATTGTTTACTATCATACGTCTTTTATTGTTTTTATGTTATCAAGATAGAACCAATCAATAACAAACGAATACCTCCAATCAATAACAAACGAATACCTCCGGCAGTTGCTAAAGGTAATTACATATATCTATTTATTCAGTATCGTTGTTGAGTTACTTGGAAAAGAAGTGAAATGAAAAAAAAAAAACAAGAAAGGCGTATCAGATGAATCACTCTATGAAAACTCAGCTTGCACCTACATGTATGTTGATTTTAATATTAACGCTAAAAGAAATGCAAGGTCGAAGTTAATTCATGTGAGTGGATTTTGCTTCATCACATTCTATTTTGATACTCCATACGAAATCATTTGTTATTCTGTATAGATAGAAAGTCTTACTGATGGTAAATAAACTAGGAGGTTTGTCATTTTCCAATAAAAAATCCGTTAGCGAGGTTCTGATAATTTTTCTTCAACCAAAATCCTTTATTTTCAACCCATGTGCTGGGTTTCATAAAGATTTGGTGATCAGCGGATCTCTTGTCAAATTTGACAAATAGATCAACGAATTTGGGTTTCACAAAATGCCATTCGCCAAAATCGACAAATCAACTTGATATGTGATTTAGCTGCGATTCTAGGTTAGATCAGAGCACAAAATGTTTTGTGGAAACCAATTTGTACTTGATCGATGATCAACAGAGGTTAATCTGTCATAATTTGACACATTGACTAAATCTGTGATCAGCACTGTGGGAACATAGAACTAGATACATTGTGAGGACTGCGTGATCAATAGGCTTTATTCGATGACTTCGATGGGGCCGATTAACGCCCGAAGAGCTGTGGCCTATTGCCGAAAATTTCAAGAAGCTTCTGAAACTATGCATCGCCGTCAAAGGAAGCCACATCGAAACCGCTTAAATATATTGTTACCAAATGTTTATATTATCATTATTCGTTGTTTTCTTCAATTTCCTTTGTTTAATGAGGTTGAATGAAAAAAAGTTTGTCTATGGTTTTTCTTATCATCCTGTAATAAGTTTTCAATAGATTTTTCAGATTAAATCTGTAGAGGAGCTATTATCTGTAATAATAATAATTTCTGTTTCATTTCCGGTACAGTAAGGTAAATAATTTCAACTTGTTATAGACCTACAGGTTATCACAAAAAAAAAATATAGGTAGTTTAGTTTAGAACTTGTGTTCAGGTTTATCGAATCGAAATAAAGCTTTTTTCTGTGTCAGTATTCGTCTTGGGACAGATTTAGCATCTGGTCTTTAGGTCTGGAATAACGAATCGAAAAATAAATTGTCCGAATGAATCATCAAGTAGGCATGTTTAGTTAAATTGGCGCCTTTGCAAGGACGCCGTTGCGTTGTTCGAGATTGCATCGGGAATAAAAGTAGAATTTAGCATTGTCTGAAACCATCCATGTGTATGTAGTTTTCCAGTTCTTACCGTTATTCGTTCAATTGATTATAGGTTTATGCTCGTCAACATTCTATTGGAATTAAAACAAGTTGTAGAAATTACTATGTTTTACTACCAATAAATTGATATTTTATACATTTAATTGTGACTCAAGTTTCGGGAATTAACTATCCAATCTTCAGACAACTGAAGACTCAATAAGCAGAACAGGGTATTTATGAATATACAGAGGTAGAAGAGGTGATAAAAACAGGTTGAAAAAGGTTTAAAATGAGGGGACGCTTAACAACTATCGGGTTTTTTTAGAGTGATAGAACTTTCGATAGAGATAACTGTGATTTGACAGAAGGCATGTTGTTTTGACATTTTTGTTCAGTAAGCATTGACAAAATATCATGGAAAGACTCACGCCCCAACAACGTTTACAAATTGTTCAAATTTATTTTCAAAATCGCCAAACTTACGGCACTTCGTGAAAATTATGGTTTGAATAATCGTCCATCAGAGCAGCTTATTCGTCGAACTATCAATAGATTTCGGACAACATTTTCTCTACTGGATGCATCAACAACAAGACAAAGAACTGTACGTACAGAAGAAAATATATCCGCTGTAAGTCATAGTGATAATGATGATCCAGATTTGTCTATTCGTCGAAGTTCATTACAAGTTGGACTCTGTGCATCCACCACATGGAGAATTTTGCGTAAAGATCTTTGTCTACACCCATACAAGATCCAACTGGTACAAGAACTAAAACGACTTGACCATAATAGGCGTGGTTTATTTGCTGATTGGGCTCTAGAACAGCTTGAAGTCGATCCATTTTTTTAGCGTAAAATTCTGTTTAGTGATGAAGCTCATTTCTGGTTGAACGGCTATGTAAACAAGCAAAATTGCCGTATAGGGAGTGAAAACAATCCTCAAGAAGTTCTGCAGGTTCCATTGCATCCTGAAAAATGCACTGTATGGTGTGCTTTACACGCTGGAGGCACCATCAGTTCATATTTCTTTAAAAACGATACTGGAGCTAATGTTACAGTGAATGGTGCTCGTTACAGATCGATGATCAATGATTATTTGTTTCAAAATTTGAGTGTTATCGACCAGAAGTATTTTGGTTCCAACAAGATGGTGATACACCTCATGCTGCTACTGTAACAATGTTTTAGCACAAGGACCATCAGTATAAAGAATGTTAAGAAAAACCAAATAATTATATATTATGAATAAAATATAATAAACCACCATTTATTTTATTTGACAAACAGTTCAATTCAAATCCCTCAACGTGGAAAAACTCTGAACGGAGCGGAACAAGTCATTAATGACCAACAATAATTCATTTCATATGCTCATTTTTTACCCTTCATCCTGAATCGTGACTTCTTAAATAGTAATGCATAGGATATACGCGACACAAAAAGGAATTCTTATTGCAAGCAGGGATGTCTGATTATCTATTGAAATGTCGTAACGAGTATCTGATGCCGTTTTCATTAGATTTTAATGTCCGGACACTTCCGGGAGTAATAAAATGATGCTGGAAGAAAGATGAAAGGTTCTTAATCCCCTGGCTATTGGATCGTGTTAGAAGGCATCACGAGCCATATACAAAGACCGTCACCGTCGTGCAGATGTTCTCTAGCACCTGGTAATTCACCTGCCATTGACGCTCTCGTGCCCGCTCAACATCTGCTCTTTCGGCGCAAGAACCAACTCATATTTCTCCAGATATCGACTACGGTTCGATCATCCCTTTTTATGAGAGGTTGTTGCGTTTCCATTATTAGAGGGAACGGCGTTAATTTTAGTCCTTTAGTACATTCCTTCCTGTAGTATCGTGTGTTTTTGTTAGAGTGATAGAACTTTAAATTGAGATTGAAGCCAAAATTTTTTTGTCCGAAAGATAATCTTATGACATTTATGTTTTAAAAGTAATTTCCGGCATATGTCCACCATGACTAGCTGTAAGGAACCACATTCGACCAGACCAATTTTGGACCACTTTTTCGAGTAATTCATTTCATCAATAGCACGAGTTATTTTGGCTTCCACAGCATCTATTGTTTCTGGTTTATCAGCATAAACCAATGACTTGACATAACCCCAAAAAAAATAATCCAATGGAGTTATGTCGCATGATCTTGGAGGCCAATTAATTGGACCATTTCTCGAAATAACGTTGTCCCCAAATCTTTCTTTCAATAAATCAATTGTTGCGGTAGCACCATCTTATTAGAACCAAAACACTTCTGGGTCGATACCATTCAAATTTTTAAACAAATAATGATTGATCATCGATCTATAACGAGCACCATTCACTGTAACATTAGCTCCAGCATCTTTTTTATAGAAATATGGACCGATGATGCCTCTAACGTGTAAAGCACAGCATACAGTGCATTTTTCAGATTGTAATGGAAACTGCAGAACTTCTTGAGAATTTATTTCACTCCATATAAGGCAATTTTGCTTGTTTACATAGCCGTTCAACCAGGAATGAGCTTCATCACTAAACACAATTTTACGATAAAAAAGTGGATCAACTTCAAGCTGTTCTAGGGCCCAATCAGCAAACAAACTACGCTTATTATGGTCAAGTGGCATTAGTTCTTGAACCAGTTGGATCTTGTATAGGTGTAGACCAATATCTTTACGTAAAATTTTCCATGTGGTGTGTTCAAATTTGCTTTGAACAAAGAATTTTTCAATTTTTCCTGCAAGTACGTAGCAATTACGTCCCCAGAGTTCAACAATTTAGGCCTTTCAAATATGAATCATTTAATTCCTAGAAACCTAAATGGATAGATTAGAAATTAATTTTCAAAATCAATGTTCTATTCGCCAAACTTATAGAGCACTTCGTGAAATTTATGGTTTACATAATCGTCCATCAGAGCAGCTTATTCGTCGAACTATGGATAGATTTCGGACAACATTCTCTCTACTCGATGCAACAACAACAAGACAAAGAACTGTACGTACAGAAGAAAATATCGCTGCTGTAAGTCATAGTGTTAATGATGATCCAGATTTGTCTATTCGTTTACGTTCACAACAAGTTGGACTCTGTGCATCCACCACATAGTTCCATTGCATTCTGAAAAATGCACTGTATAGTGTGCTTTACACGCTGGAGGCATCATCGCTCGATATTTCTTCAAAAACGATGCTGGAGCTAATGTTACAGTGATTGGTGCTCGTTACAGATCGATGATCAATGATTATTTGTTTCAAAATTTTAATGGTATCGAACCAGAAACAATAGACGCTTTGGAAGCCAACATAACTCGTGTTATTGATGAATTAGTCGAAAAAGTGGTCTAAAATTCGTCTAGTCGAATGCGGTTCCTCGGAACTAGTCGTGGTGGACATATGCCGGAAATTATTTTCAAAATATAAATGTCATAAAATTATCTTTTAAATAAAAAAACTTGGATTCAATCTTACTTTAAATGTCTTTTTTTTTCAACTTAAAGTACTATCACTCTAAAAAAACCACCGATGTGTTTGTTCTTGAATTTCTTTCTTGTTTCTCATCTTATTGTAAAATCTATGCGTTATTTGATGATCTTGTTGACTAGGTCTAACGGTTAGTTAAGATTCTCCTAACTCTGTTTAGTGTATCTTCTCGTAAAGATGGGCTAGTTTTTTTAATACTTAAATATCAGCTCAAAGTGGGCTCAAGAGACACCACATAATCAAGCCTTCTATACTACTATAGATTTCTCCATTAAAACTGAAATAAATTTTTGATTTATTTATTGCACATCGAAGTTCCTGAAGAATCAAGACATTGGACAGGCTGTGAATGTCGTCAGTTTTTTAAAGCTGAAATAACTTGTTATCTGTTTATCATCCGAGTGAACTCAAATTTCATCTATTTAAATTATTTTGTCAGAGTTGGTTTCGCCTTCAGTTACTCCTTATTAATTAAAAATGCAACGCGAATAAACATCACATGTAATTTGAATTCCATTTAAATGTTAATGTGAACGTTATTTTAAATTTGTTTCATCCATGCGTAAATACTGCGCGATGGAACATAGGAAAATTAAATAGATCTTTCCCTCCTTTTAGTTAGTTATCTCTTGAAGTTAATATCGTGTGATAGTTTTCCTGCTAGTTTTGAATAATTAACTCTGCTTAATTTGAAAAATTTCAAGATATCATAAAACATCTTTTCTCTGGACTAGTTCCTTTTGCCTGAAGAAAATTTTCTGCTGGAATCAATTATTTGGTTTAGCCTGCGTTTTTGGTTTGGACTTATTTGTCGTGTGACAGTTTTCCTGGATCCAGAAGTTGAGTTTCTGGTATCTAACACTTATCGTGAGATTTAACCATTCTCTGCAGTGTTCTGCTGAATGTGTTGACACCAGTCTGAGAAGCACTTGATGAGTAACTCACATTTTATCTTTCATTTCATCAGATGAGAGGCTGTAGTTGTTAGCAAATAACACAACATTGATATTAAGTAATGTGATGAAATATTCTTTAATAGTTTCAGGAATATCATTAATAAATGAGATAAACAATAATGACCCGAGTACAGATCCTTGGGGTACACCCAAATCTTGATAGTACACTCGGACGAATATCATCCAATCATGTATTTTCCATAAGCTTAGATGAGTCAAGGTTATCACTTTTTTTATTTGTTGTTTTATTCTTAATGATTCGTTAAGTCTAATTACTTCAGAGATCCACGAAAATTTCGGCTGATTCTGAAGGTTAATTACCTTTGAGAAATTACAGTTGTTCTTCAATTTCCTCAAATAAATTAAAAGGAAAAGAAAGTTCTTCAAATAATCGGAATCATGCCAAAAATTTATTGCAATGAATGATATTTTAGAGATATTTTTCTCGGAAACGTTCTTATCTTGTGATCGTTTTTGATCTCGAAGTTCAAGGCTTTTGTAACAATGATCCATATCTCAAAACAATAATTATGATAAAGCGATTATTTCAGCGAGTTTTTGCCTGAAGATTGACATTTCGTGATTTGGAAAATATAAAAAATTTTGTTTCGAACAGTCGCCAGCTTTTCGACACGCATATTTCTTTTTTGGAATCGAAAATTGTATCAATATATTTGAATTTTTGTTTCCATTTGTTTCAGCCGCAACCATTCAATAGTTGATCAAAACAAGTTTTTCGAAATTATTGTTTCAATACAACAGCTCATAAGCTCCTAGCTACATGAAGAAAACACAACTTTTTTAAAAAAATTTGAATATTAAAACATATTGAAATATGTTTGTCTTCTACAATTTTAATTTAGAAAAATTTTTATTCAAAAACTTTTAGAATTAAATTTACAACAAGCACTGCTTACATTCAATAGACGTATATAACCAAATCTATATATATAGTGTCAAATGGAATAAATAACCCAACAGATATACGAAAGTAATTAAAATTAATAAATAAATATTTAAAGGAGACAAAATTTTGTTTCTGGTTCTACCTTTATAACAAAACAAAAGACCAAAATATAAAGCACCCACTTCACCCGCCCCCAAAAACGATAATATCATAAAGTACGTGTTAAAAAAAACAAATCAAAAAATTTTGTCTCCTTTAAATATTTATTTATTAATTTTAATTACTTTCGTATATCTGTTGGGTTATTTATTCCATTTGACATTATATATTGAGTTTTGATTATATGCGTCTATTAAATGTAAGCAGTGCTTGTTGTAGACATAAATTTAATTCTAAAAGTTTTTGAATAAAAATTTTTTGAAATTAAAATTGTAGAAGACAAACATATTTCAATATGTTTTAGTATTCAAATTTTGTTATATTTCGTCTATCAAGTAAAAGGCCTTTCTATTCTTTTTTTTTATATATAATATATAATTATATTTTGGCTTCAATAAATCTCATTATGGAATGTCAATGAATTTAAATAAACCTTAAAATAACTCACACTGTTCTTTGATTTTGTTAGAACATAGATCAATCTTGAATTATATAGTTGATCTGTGTTTCGAAGCTTTAGTCTTTTAACACGTGAGAGATATAGGTTAGTTTTTTGATTTTGATATTTGGAATATTAAATGAGGACTGAAGACGGGATTGCTTAGAATTATATTTGTTTTTTGAAGATATAGTGCACATTTTTTAGAGATTTTTTAAATAACTTATTCAAATATTTAAATATATTAAATATTTCAAATAAAAAAAAAATTGACTTCAGTCTTAATTTAAATGTGTTTTATTTCAATTTAAAGTTCTATCACTCTAAAAAAACACCCGATACATGATAAAAGCATTAGTTGATGCAAATCGGCAAAAAACAACACGTGAGATCGGTGAGAGGTTAAATTTATCGAATTCAACTGTTTATGATCCTGCTCATACCAGAAAGATGGCAAAAGGTGTTGGACCAGAATGGTCAATATATAATTTAATAAAATATTTATTCATTATACGAAAATGTTCCCACAAAAAAACGAAATTACTTTCCGAACAACCGTAGGTGCAGAAAATTAGACTACACTTATATACACTACATAAAATGCCAACTATAAGGTGAACCGGGAAGTAATGTCACTTCTTCGAATTAAATTCAAACAAATAAATTATCAACAAGTTTTTATTTTTAATCAATAATGTAATCACCTTCGTTATCAACAATCTTTTGCCATCCACTGTGCAAATTTGACGGACCGTTAAAAATTTGCGTTTTCGTGTTGCAGAATAACGCCTTTTCCGTTGACGATCGCCGGAAACTTTTCGATTAAATATTGGTTCACTCGATCCAATTGTTCACAATAAAGATCTGCATTAACAGTTTGTCCAGGTTTCAGCACTTCGAAATGAACAATTCCTCGTATACTCCACCAAACACACAGAAGCGCCATTTTTTATCTCCAGTGATCAAAGGATCAAAAAACGGTTCTCTATAGTGCCGTTGAAGCAATACGTTGCATGTGATGGATCGGTTTGCTTTGTTCTCTTCGGAGATATTATGGGGGACCCAAGTAACTGCTCTGTTTATTTTTCCAATCCGCTGTAATGATCTTGGATGGTCGACCAAGATTGGTTAAGAGTGCTTGAGAGTTCCTCGATTGTCTGACATAGATTTGCTTCCACTTTTGCCCTTAGTATGTCTTTGTCTAATATTGGTAGTCTTCCTGATCGACAGGAGTCAGAAGATCAAACTTACTAGATCTGAACCTAGAGAACCATCTTTGGCATTTACAAGCGTCTTATGCACTTCGATAAACATCGCAACAGTTGCGTTACGACCCTTGCGAAACTCAAAAAGATTATAATGCCGGATATGCTCTTCTGGTGTTTGGTTGGCCATTTCACCCCAAATTGCAAAAAAAAACCGATATTTAATGATTTAGAAGTGAACAAGTTACAATAACCTTAAAATATCTTTGACACGACTTCGATGTGCACAATAAGCTGACAAATGACAATCAAATATCGACACACGCAGAAATGACATTACTTTCCAGTGCCCCTATAATTTTTCGCTTAAAATCTGGAATACCCTACTCCCATAATTTCAAAAATAAACATGCTGTATTACAAAATGAAATTTTGATAAAATTTTTGATCAGAAAATGCTGTTATAGCGTTGAAGCAAGAAAGATTTTGATGAACTCTAACGGCCAGTTTCATAAACGAAATTAAAGCCTTCTTTTTCCCAAAAAGTCTCCCTTAATGATAAAACGTGTTTCATAAGCAAATTTCAAGGTTAAAGGGAACTTGAAGAGTGTCCTTTATCTTAAAGTGAAAAAATCGGCCCTTTACGGCTGGAAAAGGATCCTTTAAAAAATTGCAGATCAATTGTACTTTCCATCTAACAGTTAAACAAATTTAGATTTATTATTTTATTGATATAATTTTCTGTATACCAAATCATTAAATTGACAATTTTCAGAGGCAGCTGCATCGAATCGATGAACCAACTACTTTTGACATAGAGATTCTATGGAACTGGAAATATGCTGATAACAAACAGCAGGAAATTTCATGGGAATTTCTTAACCTTCTTTTAGAATTATTCGGGGAGTTCCTTTTACAATCGCATCCCTGTGTCCACAATATATAAAGATGTGTGAAGGTGATCATGAAATGCAAGCAGCAGAAAATTTTTAAGCAATTGCTAGTTTTCCACGTGTCATTGGTGCTATAGATTGCACATTAATTAAAATCACTTCTCCGGTTGGTGATGATGCAGAGATCTTTCGATGTCGAAAACATTATTTTGCCCTTAACGTTCAAACCGTGTGTGATTCAGGCTTGAGAATCAGAAATATTGTAGCTAGATGACCTGGCTTAACACATGATCAAACCATCTCTAATAACAGTGTCTTGAAGAGACAATTTGAGAGTGGTAAATTTGGACCGTATTTGTTACTTGGTGATAGTGGTTATAGTTTGCAGACTTATCTTATGATAAAGTTACCAGAAGCTATAACTGCAGCTGAAAATTTATTTATGGAGTGAATTATACGAACTAGAAATGTGGTGGAAAGAAAGTATGGAGTTTGGAAACGTCGTTTTCCTATACTTTCTAAAGGAATGAGTATTAAGTTAACGACCATAAGGACAATTATTGTTGCTACCGCTGTATTGCACAATATAGCTGTAGATATGAACGAAATATTTCCAAATGAATGATTGCATGATGTGCAGGAGGAAGAGGACTTTCAAACAAATTCAACTAATGTTAATGCAGTTCGTCAAGTGAGACAGTCGATTATTAATGAACATTTTGCTACTTTATAATTTATAGTTGTATGATAATTGAAAATATTTTTTCTTGTTGCTTGAGAAACTGTTTTTCATATTCAAATTGTGTCTTCAACATGACAAGACTTCATATAATTTTCATAAGATTTTACAAGGTATGTATTTAGATAGGTTTCTATGTTTGTATTTTTGATTCATTATTTTACTTTAGGTAGCATCTGAAAATGTTCCAAGTGGGAATAAAGAAACAAAAATATTATGTGTTATTGAAATTTCTTATTTTAATTCAAATTTGAGAGGATTTCTTAGTCTGCAGCAATGCTGATAGAATTTTAATACCGCTTTTCCCAGAAAGTGCAGTTAAAATAAAAAAGATTTAATTATGATTATTTAATTTTCTCTTCATCTCCATAATTTGCAAATCTAATATTTTAAGCTTCGAATGCTCCTTCTCTTTTCTTCTATTCTCTTCCTTGATAGCTACTATCTGAGCTTCTACTAGAGCTGTTTTTTTTATAATACATCTCTTTCGCTTCGGCAAGTGGGTTCGTAACATTTGGACTCAACTGATTGGAAATTTGCTCCCTCAATTTCAATGGAGCCCCATCACCAGTCCCTTTAATATGACTGCGTTGAGCAACTACCACCTTTCTAGTTTAAGTTTTTATATTGCCATATTTGGATTTGAGCTGGTCCCCATTTCTCCAATGGAGAACCGATGCATTGAAAGCAGTTGCTATTCTCTGCCAGACTATCCTATAACATTAAAATTCTCTTTTTTTCAATCAATTCCAAGAGACGTTGTTCCTCAGGTTTCAAAGTAATACTTTTTTCTCTTTTCTTCCATATTCATTCATATAACTCACGTTTACTAAAATATAGCAATTCGCATGTAATAATGATATAAATTCCAATGTACTTTCTTCTGTACATAACCATGTGTATGCAAAGACTGATTTATGCTTCTTTTCTTTTTCTTTTTACAAGTTCCGAAGCATAACTCACAATTCTTACAGAATATCACCAATATTCGTAAAACCACTAGTTCTAAGGATAGCCAACAGTCGGAAACATATGACCGGCTCATTAAAGGAAGCTTTAAGTAAAGGACGATGTGCGTTTATGAAACTGATGGTCCCATTTAAAGGATCCTTTCATAAAGGGACTTTATCATGAAGCAGCTTTTTGATGTTGTTTTTGAAACTGGCCGTAAGTTCTCTGAATTGTTATTTAATTTAAATTAGTTAAGTGTTTTTTTATGTGATCGACACCTTTGGGTTCCAAGGTCAAATAAAAGATTTATTGTCATTATAAAATAAAACACTTGTTTACATTATCTACTTTATTTTTGGTATTGACGTACGTTTCGTCTTTGCTATTGACGTACGTCAATACCAAAAATAAAGTAGAAAATGTAAACAAGTGTTTTATTTTATAATGACAATTACAACTGATTTCAACCAAGCAACGGCCCAATCTATCATAAAAAAGATTTATTATTATTATCAGCAAAATTGAGATGGGGCGCTAGGAAAAAACTTATTGTCAAGGTGGGTGCTGGGCAATTAAAGGTTGAAAAACTCTGATGTGAACCAACCAGGCGATTCCTCACGAAATTTTATCGAATTCCAGTCGTCTGCGTGAACGATCGCCGTCACGCTGGAACGCCGTAAAACGCAGCTGCAAAGAGCAGCGTTCGTTCGAACGCTATTACATCTAGGAAGCATCGTCTTTATCGCAGAAAGTTCGTGTGAAGTCGCGCGTCGTCTGATACATTTTCGATCGCGTTATATATTATTTGAATTGACGACGTAATGTCGTACAGGAACTCGGCTCGATATCTCAACTTCTCTAATGAGGAAGATTCTTACTTGATAGATATAGTGAAGAAACATCGGGTTCTATACGATATTCACGATAAAGATCACCGAGATTTTCTACTCAGGGCAAAATTATGGCATTCTATTGCTACAAAAATGGAAAGAAGTGGTAAGTTATATTCGTACTGCACTTCAGATTTGAGTTTTCTACTAGGGGGCTATACAGGTGTCCCAGAAGTCGACGTCAAGCCGAAATAAGGTAACAGGTTAAGTCAGAGTAGTCATCAGAAAAATATAAAGAAAAATCTAAGTCCTGTATTTTTCTTATTATATTACACCTCTTTTTATTCAATAAAATGCACACCCTGAAATTTTTGAACTCCTGTTGCTACAATTTATTACTTTCAGCAAATTTTATTTTTCCTATGTTATCCCGAATAGTACTTCTGATCCCTGTAATCTTCAATTCTAAGTCAATTGCTCCAGCTTGGAAAATAATGTCACTTTTTGCCGAACCAAGTATTCAAAATTAAAATTTCGCCCAACTTCAATTGACTTGTGTTTCTTAAAGAAACATAGTTTCGAACAATTTCTTCGAACATTCTAAACTTTTTTTTTTTAAGAATTGTTGGTCTTCCCAGTTCTTTTGCAGCATGGCAAAACGCAACCCGAAGTTCCTAATCCTGAGGTAACAGAACTTGTACTTGCTATACATGATAGGGGTGGAACTGATGTTTTTTCAATAGTCGGTGAGCTGTACTTTTGGGCACCCTGTGCGAAGTACTTGAATCTTCCTCTACTGCTTGAAGCACAATATCGTCGTAAGGTAAGGAAATTCTTCCTTCACCATGCACTTTGTTTGAAAGTCGGCCCGCTGTGAAGAGTAGACGGTGCACATTCGTAAAAACTCGATGATCTGGATAACGATCTGCATTCCCCAAAAATGAGGTGCATGTTATTCCTGTGTTGTGTATACACAGACTTGATGACAATACACTATCACAGTGTTAGTCCAAGTAAAATCAAAGTTCGTCGTAAACAGATCAAAACTATCCAAATCACAAGCAAATAAATCTAATAAACGAAGCCAAAAGTCGTAAGTACACAAATAACACGATCAAATACGGAAAGATGCTCAGTTGATCAAGGGGCGTAGCGTATTCATCTGTATTGCGTTTAAGTGTGCTAATACCAAATAGTAGCGTCACTTTATGGAAGGACTCAACCCATCTCATTCAAACCAGATTCTTAAAGTATTGGATGCACTAGAATCATTTTTAGAAAGTTCGAAGAAATTGTTCTAAACTGTGTTACTTTAAGAAACACCGTTTTTTTGACCGATCTAAGAAATAATGTAGTAAGTGTTATACTATTTTAGAATCCCTAATAAATGCGCTAACTTTTAAAGTAATTTGCCAAACTGATGTAGTACAGTTTTTTTTTCAGTACAGTCAGTTAAAGTTGTGCGAAATATTAATTTTGAATACTTGATTCGGCAAAAAGTGACATTATTTTCCAAGCTGGAGTAATTGGCTTAGAATTGAAGATCACAGGTTACAGAAGCACTATTCGGGATAACATAGGAAAGATAAAATTTGAAGAAAGTAAAAAATTTTAGCAACAGGAGCTCAAAAATCATCAGAGAGTGTGCATTTTCTCTAATAATAAAAAATGGAATATAATTTGAAAAGTACACGATTTCTGAGACACCTGTATATTCAGTTATAATATCACAGGAGCATAGACAATATTCGATTATACACCGATTCACGAGACGTAGTTATTATTATTATTTACAAACTTTCAATTTTGAGCTAAGGGTACAATGAAAAGTTTTTAAAGTAATAGAAACTTTTTAGTTACTACAAGATATTGTTGCTCCATACTAGATTCTATTTTTAAAAGTTGAAATAATTCTAGTGGTGAAACACTGAATTAGAGTGCAAATTCGCGTTTACCCTACTGCAGAAAAGATCGAAAGGTTTTCTTAGTCAATAAAATTAAATGAGTTGGACTTTTCAGTTGAAGAATGCAAAAAAAGATGGCGGAGTATGAAAGATACGTATTACCGATTCAAGAGAAAAAAATCTAAGTCTACATGGGTATTGATGAAACGACTACAGTTCTTAGATACAGTTGGAAGAAATGCTGAAGTGTAAGTATAATATCGGATGTTTTTTTTAGAGTGATAGAACTTTAAATTGAAATAAAACACATTTATATTAAGATTGAAGCCAATTTTTTTTTTATTTGAAAAATAATTTTATGACATTTATATTTTAAAAGTAATTTCCGGCACATGTCCACCACGACTAGCTCTGAGGAACCGCATTCGACCAGACCAATTTTGGACCACTTTTTCGAGTAATTCAAGCCTTATTTCATCAAAAACACGAGTTATGTTGGCTTGCAAAGCGTCTATTGTTTCTGGTTTATCAGCATAAACCAATAACTTGACATAACCCCAAAGAAAATAATCCCAATGGAGTTATGTCGCATGATCTTGGAGGCCAATTAATTGGACCATTTCTCGAAATAATGTTATCGCCAAATCTTTCTTTCAATAAATCAATTGTTACATTATTGTAGAAGCATGAGGTGTAGCACCATCTTGTTAGAACCAAAACACTTCTGGGTCGATACCATTCAAATTTTGAAACGTATAATCATAGATCATCGATCTGCAACAAGCACCATTCACTGTATCATTAGCTCCAGCATCGTTTATAAAGATGTATGGACCGATGATGCCTCCACCATGTAAAGCACACCATACAGTGCATTTTTCAGGATTCAATGGAACCTGCAGAGGATTGTTTTCGCTCCATATACGGCAATTTTACTTATTTACATAGCCGTTCAACCAGAAATGAGGTTTATCACTAAACACAATTTTACGATAAAAAGTGGATCAACTTCAATCTGTTCTAGGGCCCAATCAACCAACAAACGACGCTTATTATGGTCAAGTGGCCTTAGTTCTTGAACCTGTTGGATCTGGTATGGGCGTAGACCAAGATCTTTACGCAAAATATTCCATGTGGTGGACAATTTGTTGTGAACTTTGACGAATAGACAAATCTATATCATCATTAACACTTTGACTTACAGCAGCGATATTTTCTTCTGTACGTACAGTTCTTTGTCTTGTTGTTGCATCGAGTAGAAAAAATGTTGTCCGAAATCAATCAATAGTTCGACGAATAAACTGCTCTGATGGACGATTATGTAAACCATAAATTTCACGAAATGCTCTATAAGTTTGTCGAATAAAACACTGATTTCGAAAATAAATTTTAACAATTTGTAAACGTTGTTGCAGCATTATTATTCGTGATAATCGAAGTGATCGCATGTAGCCCTTGCTACATCATGCATTATTATTCGAGTAATAGTCAAAGTTGTCGCATGTAGCCTTTGCTACATCATGCATTATTCTCCGAATAATCAAGTTGTTCGTGTGTAATTGTACAAGCTTAACGCGATTGCTGTAAACGTAGCAATCCACCTTACACTTGTTTGTAGTGTAATTGTCATTACATTAGCTTGGTATCATATACAGTGATACCAAAATATATTAGTTTGTTTTGTTATTAGTGTTTTACTTCAGTTCCTCATCATCGTTGTGGTTTATCATTATTAGATAAAGGAAGCTGTAGACCACCGCACATAGAGTTGTTCTTTGAAGTCTAAATCACCGCTAATAATCAAAAATACAGTCCACTAGAAGCCATTGGAATTAATCATCGAGATTAATTAATTTGCAATTGTCTATTATTTCAAAATACTGAAATAATAGGCAAATACTACAGTAAACTAACCGTGGTACGAAACAGGTGTGGTGGGGCGTTATCATCCTGATAAATGAAATTATCCCCAAATTCTTGGCGCAGGGAAACAATGATTGGTTCAATGATATTTTCTACGCAGATAGCAGCAGTGATTGTTCGTTCAACGATAATAAGAGGGGTACGGCGACCGAACATTATACCCTCCAGCACATTATTGATCCGCCTTGAAAGAGCACAACTTCCCGGGCGAAATTGAGTCGCTCTAGTGTGTCTGGACCTATCCAAAGCCTTTCTCGTCGACTATCACTTTGTAAACTGAATCGTGACTCGTCCGAAAAAAGTACGTTGCGCCATTATGATAAAAGCCAGTCTTGGTGGTGTTCTGCCGACGAGTAGCTCTATGTCCAGGTGATAGCCGAGGTACTCTTAAAGATTTTCTTGCCCTTAAATTTGAGCAATGCAACCGTCTCCTCATGGTACTGGTTGAGACTACCCGTCTATAGGTCCTCATAAAATGACTCTGAAGAGCTGTTAGAGGTACCGTTCGATTCCTTGCGCAATTTGGTGGTTCGACAAAGCTTCTTGTCCAGGTGATACTCGAGGTACGCTTAAAGGTCTTCTTGCCCTTAAATTTGAGGAACGCAACCGTTTCCTTATGCTACTCGTTGAGACTACGCGTCTATAGGTCCTCATAAAATGACTCCGAAGGGCTGTTAGAGATACCGTTCGATTCCTTGCGCAATTTGGTGAGTCGACAAAGCTTCTTGAAGCAGGGCTACTATTCTTGCCCTGTCTAACTGAGAAATTGGATGTCCCGGCATTTCCCACGGAATATCTTCAATATTACAACTTTCGTTATTCGCTGAAAACTAATTAACTTCATCATCTTCTTTTATTTCTTTATTCTAAAGTCACATTAATTCTCTTTCGAATAAAGAAACATTATTGCTTACGTTACCGATAAGGTGAAAATTACAGCGTGTAACTCTTTTAGGGCAGCTGTAGAAGAAGCTTGTAATCAGAGGGAAGAAAATTGTCTTAAAGAAGAAGAGATGCCACCAGTTATTGAAGAATCTGCAGTCAGTAACAGCCAAGAACCTGACACTCCGTCACAACAACGTTTAGATTATTTCGAAGAATACCAGCCCTATGACATAGACTCTACATCCGAATCAAAATATAAAACTGACGCAATCGGGAAGGAGGAAATCATAAGGTTGATCGAAACAAAACAGAGAGAAAACGAGTTCATAAAGACCGACCCCATATTCGCGTTCTTTCATAGTATGGCTTTATCTGTGAGGAAATTACCACCAGAGTTAGTTGCTGAGGCTAGAGTCAAAGTATGCGAACTTGTTGGTAACTTGGAAATTAAAGCAATAAAAATGGCGAAAGAAACTGACTGTTATGCTGACCAAATAAAAATCGAAGAAGAAGTGTCTACGTTTGATGATCAATTGTGAAGCTTGGAAAATATAAATATCTATTTGAATATCAAAACAGATTTAATCTGTTAGTCTTCCACCATTTTAATTTCAAAAAAATTTTTATTCAAGAAACTTTTAGAATTAAATTAACGTCTGCAATAAGCACCGCTTATATTTAATAGATGTATATAATCAAAACTCAATATATAATGTCAAATGGAATAAATAAACCACCAGATAAAAAAGGTCATTAAAATTATTAAATAAATATTTAAAGGAGACAAAATTTTGTTGCTGATCTTACCATTATGAACACCAATTCCTTTTCAAAAACATGAAACACAACTTATGGACTTCTCAAAGAATATAATTTATATGATATATATAATATATTCAAATATTCGAATAAGTTAATTCGAAAATCTCTCAAAACATGCACTATATCTTCAAAAAACAATTAGAATTCTGATAATCTCTCCATCGGCCCTAAATAATATTCCAAATATCAAAATCAAATAACAATCACTATATCTTACCCCCACGTGGTAACCGGATGAATTGCTTTAAAGGGACTAACTTTAAAATTCAAGATAGTCTATATTCTTCACAAAATCACAGAAAAATGTAAGGTATTATAAGGTTTTCTTTAAACCATGATGAGATTTATTCAAGCCTAAATATAATTATATATTATGAATAAAATGAAATAGAAAAGGCTTTTTACTTGATAGAAGAAATATAACAAAATTTGAATATCAAAACAGATTTAATCTGTTAGTCTTCTACAATTTTAATTTCAAAAAAATTTTAATCCAAAAAACTTTTAGAATGTAAAAGAATAACAAATTAAATCTGTTTTGATATTCAAATTTTGTCATATTTCTTCTATCAAGTAAAAAGCCTTTTTCTATTTTATTTTATAAATATCTATTTGATTAAAGTTTGTATATTTACGTCCTTTGTTGAGAGTTTATAGGGGGGTCCAATACTTTTGACGATGTATGTATACACGTACAATATATACTGTTTGAAATGACATAAATAGAGGTTAATTCTTGATAGAAGGTATATAAAATTATTTAAATATTTTAATATTAGCCTTCAGCATATTTAATTCCAAAAGATTATATTTCATGATTATAACTTCTGAAAATAAATTAAAATAATGTCATATAAGTACAACTTATATCAATTGACATATAAAATAAACATTCATTATAAGACATCCGAATGGTATAACAAAATCCAATAAATAAAAATTATTAACCAAAATCCTATAAATTAAATATTTTGAATAGGCAAAATTTTGTTTCTGCTGATCAATCTTATGAAAACCAATATCTTTCAAAAATATCCAACATAATCTCAAGAATTTCATCATAAAACTATCTTACTTAGACTATTCAATATTATTGGATATCTAACTAAGGTACTTTATATAAAAACTCAAGATATGTAAAACATTACTGAAAAACAAGTTTTAAGATGGACTTTGCTTCTTCAGTATTCAAATAATTAATATTCAATAAATATAACATCAATTAACAACAAATATTTACTTACCCTTCAATCTTCTAGAAATAGTTCTACCGAAATGAAACCTTTAAATGTAGTAAGGACGGTTCACTACACACAAAAATATATCTGTGGTTTACCCTTGATTTATTTTCAGAAGTTATAATCATTAAATATAATTTTGGAATTAAATATGTAGAAGGCTAATATTAAAATATTTAAATAATTTTATATACCTTCTATCAAGAATTAACCTCTATTTATGTTATTTTATTCATAATATATAATTATTTGGTTTCCTTAACATTCTTTATACAGATAGTCCTTGTGCTATAGCAGAGGCCGTTAAATTGTCTTTCAATCTTCTAGATCAAGGGTAAACCACAGATATATTTTTATATATAGTGAAACGTTCTCACTACATTTAAAGATTTTTCAGTTCGGCAGAAGTCTTTCTAAAAGATTGAGGGGTAAGTAAATATTTGTTGTTGATTGATGTTATATTTATTGAATATTAATTATTTGAATACTGAAGAAGCAAAGTCCATCTTAAAACTTGTTTTTCAGTAATGTTTTACATATCTTGAGTTTTTATATAAAGGACCTTAGTTAGATATCCAATAATATTGAATATTCTAAATAAGATAGTTTTATGATGAAATTCTTAAGATTATGTTAAACATTTTTGAAAGATATTTGTTCTCATAAGATTGATCAGCAGAAACAAAATTTTGTCTATTCAAAATATTTAATTTATAGGATTTTGGTTAATAATTTTTATTTATTGGATTTTGTTATACCATTCGGATGTCTTATAATGAATGTTTATTTTATATGTCAATTGATATAAGTTGTACTTATATGACATTATTTTAATTTATTTTCAGACGTTATAATCATTAAATATAATCTTTTGGAAGTAAATATGTAGAAGGCTAATATTAAAATATTTAAATAATGTTTGAAATGAGTTTGATCATATTAAGACTCAACCGAATATTGCAGGAAATATTTCAATTGAAGGTGTTCATAATCATACAGATAAATTATACGAGTAGATTGCATTTTGTTAGTGTTCCGTAAGAATAACTATGACGCTATTTTCTATTAACACTTCTTGATAAAAATTACAATAGCAGTGTGATTTTCCAAAGTCGTTATCTCTAATGCTTTCATTGTTTCAAACGTTTTATTACCTGAGAACGTTCAGTGAAATGGCAACAATTATCGTTGTGAGAACGGTTTTATTGCGATAGGAAATATTATTTTACAAAATGAAGAGAAAATCAATATATGTTTTCAATCGTGTACATGAGTTTTCTATAGCCTTCAATTGAAGTGGATATTCCATAGACAACAGACTTTTTACACGTTTTTCCACCGAAATTTTCAGTAAAATAATCTAATAAGAAGAGGTTTTTTACTTGATAGAAGGATTATTACAAAATATGAATATCAAAACAGATTTAATCTGTTATTCTCCCACAATTTTAATTTAAAAAAATTTTATTCAAAAATTTTCAGAATTGAATTAATGTCTCATAAGCGCAGCTAATTTTAATAGACGTATAAAATTAAAACTCTTTATACAATATCAAATGGAATAAAAAGAAACAACAAATATAAATTATCAATTAAAATTAAAAAATAAATATTTGAAGGAGACAAAATTTTGTTTCTGATCTCACAATTATGAAAACTAATTCCTTTTCAAAAATACAAAACATAATTTTGAGAACTTCTCAGAAAATATAACAGATTAAATCTGTTTTGATATTAAAATTTTGTATAATAATATTGCTTTTATCAACGTCTTCTTATCATTTTATATATAATATTAGGAGTACAAATAAGTTTTCGCCGTTTTTTAACACAAATTAAATATTTATTATAGAAGAACGGTGTGAGACTGCTTGCTGAGTGACTTCTAATGTTGGAGCAAGTTCTTTTTGTGTTTAAGATGAATCTTCCTCCAATAATTCCTCCAATTCTGTATCCTCGTAAATTTTTGGCCTTCCACTGCGATCTTTGTCTTCTACGTCGAAATCACCGTTTTTAAACTTTTGAAACCACTCTCGACACATTCTCTCACTCAAAGCACCCTCACCATATGCTTCTACGAGCAATTCATGCGCCTCAGCAGCAGATTTCTTTAAATTAAAGAAGTAAACTAATATTTCCCGCAAATGACGCTTACTTGGCTCAAATTTTGACATTTTCAACTTATAAAAATTATATTTTACCAATATAAATCAATGATATTAATAGGTTATGTTGTTCTTGAATGTCAAAACTATTTTTTAAGCCGGTTATCATCTGCGAGAGCTAACCGAAACTCCGTGCCACGCCATCTACAATAAAACGGCGGAAACTTATTTGTACTCCAATATATAACCATATTTAGGTTTGAATAAAAAATCTCATAATGAAATATCAAGTGGTTGAAAGAAAATCATATAATACCTTGCAGCTCTCTGGGATTTTTGTGACAAACATAGAATATCTTGAATTTTAAAGTTAGTGTTCAACCGAGGATAACTGTCATTTCGTTATCGATGGAAATTTTGAAGCGAAATTTCAGGATCACATAGTACTCGATAAGATCTTCAAAATGAGGTATCGCAACACCCCTCATACCTATTAAAAATCAAGGGGTTGTACTCACCCCCGTTAAGGGGTTGCATTTACGGGGATGCGAAGAGCAGAAAAGTTATTCCCCCTCGAATCAGAAATTGACGGGTCCGAGCGATTTTCCACATTTCCATTTTAAAGCCTAAAAATCGAGGTGTTAAATATTCGTTGGATCACATTGTATAGTAATGGCAGAAAATGGGTCCCCACGACCATTCAGCGTGGGCGTAACATCCGCCACTGTGCAGTTCAGTAAAATCAACTAACAAGTCATTATACCCGTCATGGTATGGTACCATACAAAATGGGACAATTACTCCGGCAGTTTGGAACCGGGTTTGGAGAAAAGGAAACCATTGTTTTTTCGTTCTCAACTTGCAAGTATTATATGCAAATGTCCAGGCTATTCGAATTGTTCAATTTCCAGTCAAACGTCGTGTCGTATTACTGTTGCCTCGTATTGTTCCCTCGATAATGAGAAAGCAGTGGTGGCACGGGTCAATCAACCCTTTTCTTTTTCGTGAACGGTTCAAGGCAGTGTCGAAAAGTATCGACCTGAAGTTGGAAGCTTTCAATTGCTTGTTCACCAGTCCATTTTCCGTGAAAATTTCATTAACAGCGCTCCATTTTGTTTCGTAAATAAAACAAACTATTTATTTGAAAATTATTGAAATTTTTACTTCATTATAAAGTACAATGGATTACATAACATAAACTTTTTTCTCATAATCAATGAAATCATACAAATGAAAAGAGGAAACCGTAAAAAAATATTACAACTTCAACAAGATTAGACACAAAATTTGAATATCAAAACAAATTAAAATATGTTTGTCTTCTACAATTTTAATTTTAGAAAAAATTTTTATTCAAAAAACTTTTGGAATTAAATTAATGTCTAAAATAAGCACCGCTTACATTTATATATTGAGTTTTGATTATATACGTCTCTTAAATGTGAGCGGTGCTTATTTTAGACATTAATTTAATTCTAAAAGTTTTTTGAATAAAAATTTTTTTGAAATTAAAATTGTAGAAGACTAACAGATTAAGTGTATTTCGATATTCGAATAAATTATTTCAAAAATCTCTAAAAAATGTGCACTATATCTTCAAAAAACAAATATAATTCTAGACAATCCCATCTTCAGTCCTCATTCAATATTCCAAATATCAAAATCAAAAAACTTTTTTTTTGAGATTTTTGAAATAATTTATTCGAATATTTAAATATATTAAATATTTCAAATAAATTATATTCTTTGAGAAGTCCTTTAAGTGTGTTCATGTTTTTAAAAGGCAATTGGTGTTCTTAAAGGTAAGACCAGAAACAAAATTTTGTCTCCTTTAAATATTTATTTATTAATTTTAATTACTTTCGTATATCTGTTGGATTATTTATTCCATTTGACATTATATATTGAGTTTTGATTATATACGTCTATTAAATGTAAGCGGTGCTTGTGTAGACATAAATTTAATTCTAAAAGTTTTTTGAATAAAAATTTTTTTGAAATTAAAATTGTAGAAGATAAACATATTTCAATTTGTTTTAATATTCAATTTTTTTAGAACTATCTTACTTAGAATATCAAATATTATTGGATATCTAACTAAGTTACTTTTCAGAAAATCTCAAGATATGTAAAAACATTACTAAAAAACAAGTTTTAAGAGAGAATTTGCTTCGTCAGTATTGAATCATATTCAATAAAATATAACATCAATCAATAAAATATATTTAATTATCTTTAACAATTCAGAAAACGTCTTGGTAAATGAATACTGAACATTTAAATGGAGTCTAATGTTGACTCGAAATAAATAGTTCTGTGGTTTACCATTGATCTTCAAGATTGAAATGCAATTTAACGGCCTCTGTTATAGCATAAGGACCATCTGTATAAAGAATGTTGACGGAACCAAATAATTATATATTATGAGTAAAATAAATGGAGATTTATACTTGATAGAAGGTATATAAAATTATTTAAATATTTTAATATTTGAAGATATATTTTGTTAGCCTTCCACATATTTAACTTCAAATAATTATATTTAATGTTAGAACTTCAGGAATTAAATTAATTTGAAAATCTGCATCATTTCCGCTTTTTTCTAAGCACCAATAACTGAATACACGACGCTTTAAATGATCTGTTGGTCTGTTGGTTTAAGTTCTTGGGCAAAAACAATTTTGTGTGGATTTAAATCAAGGTATTTTTGAAAGTTGTTTCTAACTTGGTGGCAATCATTTAAAAATCCTATCAAAACAAGATGTTACCGTTCAAATTTCCAAATTTCCCACCAAAATAATGGTTTGTTGAGCAATTTATCAGCGTGGTGCTACGCCTTTCTGTATAGTTGATGGTTCCATTAATAGTGAAAAGTATTGTGGTATTCGAAACGATTTTCTCCTTGAAACGGGGCATGCTTTATATGCATAGGGGTGGCGTTTTCAGCAGGATAATGCAAGATGCCACGCTTCAGCCTATACTCAAGCTTGGATGCAAGAACACCAAGTGACAACCATTTCATGGCCAGCAACTTCACCAGATCTTAGTCTCATTGAAACCATATCGCAACTAAGAAGATTGAAGTTGAACGAGCACCGCCACGAAATGAAGATGATTCAATTCAGTCAATTTTACAGTCTTGGACTACCATCACCGAAAATTATGGAAGTGATCTAGTTTCGAGTGTAGCTCTACGTTTAGTCAAGTATATACAGTTGAATGGAGGTTGTATAAGTAAATGAGATGAATATTTTGTTTTAATTTTCTAGTTCAAGAATTAATAATATATACTAAATGATTACAATTGAGCTTTATTTCTTCCGGATACTTTCTAGACGGACTATATTAATATATTAGTGTTATCATTCATATTTCACGTCGTAAATGATAATTTTCTATTTATCCAGATCAATCATTTAAATTTTCTGGTTACGAATATTTATTTGCGATAGTCATCATACCAAACTGCAGTTATATTACCGTATTGCTCTACTTCATGAGTTAATAAACAACAGCCTGCTTTGTTGATAGAAGCATCCAACTGTGCAATTTTATTGTCACTGCTGAGTCTTTGTTGACCGAGTGAAATTGCGGCTGCATGCATAAGAAGCAATATTTTTACCTCTGAACAAACAAAATTATCTGATTAGTGATGGTTCACGATTTCTTTGTTTGGCAGCGGAAAGAGAAAACGCAAATCACGGGATTTTTCGTCACTTCCTCCCGATTAAATAACAGATCCGATGAGATGATTCGAATTGCAGGTAACAGAACACTGAAAAAATTGTTCCATTGTCAAGATGGCGAAGACAAGATTTGTCTAGTAATACTGATAAATGTTGGGCCATCAAGAGTTTGCATTTTGAAGTAGTGGCTATTTCGAGTGTGACAAATACTTCTGTCATTCGTGTTTTGTCAGAAAGTATGTTTAATATTTTATCTCAACGAAATGGGTCGATTTAGGCTTGAGCATTCGAATATTGGTCGAAGGATCGAACAAATAAAGAACATAAATCTGGAGTCTACAATTTGACATGCAATGATTGCCTTCTAGTATACATTGGCCAGACAGGTAGATCATTCAAGAAAAGAATCCAAGAACACCAAAGGAGTTACATATCAGATTCCGTACGAGATATGCTAATCATCTTAAGGAATTCAGGCAAAATTTCAACAATAACTAATAAATTATCCACGTCGAAAGCAAATATTAGATATTAACACTTTTAAAATTTCTTGAAATCAACAGGTACAATGCCCGTAAAATCCTTTTGAATGAACAGATGTTGACAAGTCTCCATTACTGAGTATCTTTCCTTAATGGCATTTTTTAGCGGCAAACTTCAATAAACACCTTAAGTTTTATTTAAACTCGGTTACACTGGACACCGTAGAATGTAGATACCTGAAGAATTCACATCGTGGTGAAACAATTGTTGTATTTGAAATATTTTTGTGGAAATTAAAGAACTGTCTCTTATAAAATTTGAATATCGAAACAGATTTAATCTGTTAGTCTTCCAAAATTTTAATTTCAAAAAATTCAATTAAGAAACTTTAAGAATTAAATTAATGTCTTTATAAGCACTGCTCATATTTAATAGACGTATAAAAACGAAATTCATTATACAATATCAAATGGAATTAAGAAAAACCAGTAATTGTCAATTAAAATTAATAAATAAATGAACATTTTTTTGTTTCGTTCCAGGCATGCGTACTGAACTCTTCAGACAAACGTACGAGCCCTGTTTGTTACAAAATATATTTTTTTCTGATCCTAAATTTATGAAAACTAACTCTTTCTCAAAAATATAAAACATCATTTTAAGAACTTCTCAAAAACTAATTCATTTTAATTGACAATTTATATTCGTTGGTTTTTCTTAATGCCATTTGATATTGTATAATGAATTTCGATTTTTATACGTCTATTAAATATGAGTAGTGCTTATAAAGACATTAATTTAATTCTTAAAGTTTCTTAATTGAATTTTTTGAAATGGAATTAAGAAAAACCAACGAATATAAATTGTCAATTAAAATGAATTAGTTTTTGAGAAGTTTTTAAAATTATGTTTTATTAAAAAAAGGGATTTTTGAAATAATTTATTCGAATATTTAAATATATTGAATATTTCAAATAAATTATATTCTTTGAGAAGTCCTTTAAGTGTGTTCATGTTTTTAAAAGGCAATTGGTGTTCTTAACGGTAAGACCAGAAACAAAATTTTGTCTCCTTTAGATATTTATTTATTAATTTTAATTACTTTCATATATCTGTTGGGTTATTTATTCCATTTGACATTATATATTGAGTTTTGATTATATACGTCTATTAAATGTAAGCGGTGCTTGTTAGACATAAATTCATTTCTAAAAGTTTTTTGAATAAAAATTTTTTTGAAATTAAAATTGTAGAAGATAAACATATTTCAATTTGTTTTAATATTCAAATTTTGTTATATTTCTTCTATCAAGTAAAATGCCTTTCTATTTTATTATTATGTTTTATATTTTTGAGAAAGAGTTAGTTTTCATAAATATAGGATCAGAAAACAATACGTTTTGTAACAAACAGGGCTCGTACGTTTGTCTGAAGAGTTCAGTACGCATGCCTGGAACGAAAGAAAAAATTGTCATTTATTTATAAATTTTAATTGACAATTTATAATCGTTGCTTTTTCCTAATTCCATTCGATATTGTATAATGAATTTCGATTTTATACGTCTATTAAATATTAGCAGTGTTCATAAAGACATAAATTGAATTCTTAAAGTTTCTCAATTGAATTTTTTGAAATTAACATTGTAGAAGACTAACAGTTTAAATCTGTTCTGATATTCAAATTTTGTAATAATACTTCTATCTAGTAAAAACCTTATTATTTTATTTTTGTCTCTTATAATTTTAACATTCTCTACATAAGGGATTCGTAAATCATGGTGTAGGGTTTGATTAGTGACGTACCATGGAGCATTTGCTATCATTCGAAGTATTTTTGATTGACTTCTCGGAATTACAAATTAATATATTTGATTTGCTTGTAGATCCCCAAAGCTCGATACCATATACCCATATAGGCTTTATCACTGTTTTATAAATGAGTATCTTGTTTCCAATGCCAATTTAGATTTCCTACCTATAAGCCATAACATAAATAGAGGTTAATACTTGATAGAAGGTGTATAAAATTATTTAATATATTTTAATATTAGCCTTCTACATATTTAATTTAAAAAATTATATTTAATAATTATAACTTCAGGAATTAAATTGAAATAATGTCATATAAGTACCACTTATATCAAACGACATATAAAATAAACATTCATTATAAGACATCCATCCAAATGATATAACAAAATCCAATAAATAAAAATTGTCAACTGAAATTCTATAAATTAAATATTTTGAATAGACTGTCAAGTATTATCTCTATTTATGTTATATTATTTTATTCATAATATATAATTATTTGGTTTCCTTAACATTCTTTATACCTTGTGCTATAACAGAGACCGTTAAATTGTCTTTCAATCTTTTAGATCAAGGGTAAACCACAGAGTTATTCATTTACTTGTAAGATAACCTTATATTACATTTAAATTTCTCAGCACTCATTTACCAGAAGTTTCTAAATTGTTGAAGGGTGAGTAAATATTTGTTTTTGGTTGATGTTATATTTTATTGAATATGAATTATTTGAATACTGACGAAGCAAAGTCTCTCTTTAATCTTGTTTTTCAGTAATGTTTTTACATATCTTGAGATTTTATACAAAGTAACTTAGTTAGATATCCAATAATATTGAATATTCTAAGTAAGATAGTTTTATGATGAAATTCTTAAGATTATGTTAAACATTTTTGAAAGATATTTGTTTTCATAAGATTGATCAGCAGAAACCAAATTTTGTCTATTCAAAGTATTTAATTTATAGATTTTTGGTTAACAATTTTTATTTATTGGATTTTGTTATATCATTTGGATGTCCTATAATGAATGTTTATTTTATATGTCGTTTGATATAAGTGGTACTCATATGACATTATTTCAATTTAATTCTTGGAGTTATAATTATTAAATATAATTTTTTGAAATTAAATATGTAGAAGGCTAATATTAAAATATTTAAATAACCTATAAGCCAATTTAATTCTCGCTTTTTTAAGTCTATTTGCTTTCTTTTCTTAATTATGTGTTCCTTCCATGTATGCTTGCTATTTAAATAGCCCAAGTATTTTGTACTTGAGACCTTATTATTCAAACGTGAGAAATCGCGGGCAAAACATGTCATACATACGTTGCTGCAGTTTGTTTTCAAGAACTACCTACGCAGCATTAAATTTCTAGGAAAGAGTATGTAACCATCATATATGAATGGAGTTTTCATTTGATGTTTGTTCCAACCTAGTTCCAACGAGAGTTTATTACTCTGCCATTGTTCTCTAATAATAGTCACGATGGTTATTGACCATTAAAATATTTATTTTGTAAACTGAAAATATGAAGTTATCAGGTTACCGTTTTGTTATCACTACCAGGAAAACAGAAATGCGCAATAATTCCAACGGAAAACAATGAGGTAGAAAATTATTATTGGAACACTTTCAAGCTCTTTTATTACCGGAGTATTATTGAGCTCTTTATTTTTTCAATGTTGATAAACAGTTGATAAATTTGCGTGAGAGGAAACTGGGTCGTTTGCGAAATCGAGAAACAGTATAATGGATATTTTTGCAAAATTAGAATGAAATGAGAAATTACTTCGTTTTCTACCACTTTTTTTTATTTAGTTTCGTAGTTTTTACTGAATAAACAAATTGTATGTCAACGGATATCGTTACTTGAAGTTAGAGATCAGCCGAAATAATTTATTTAATTGGAGGTTTTGGCTTGTGCAAAACCACCAAGTGGAGTGTGCCAAACGTCCGTCAGCTCATTTGATATTTTCATTCTTAAAACGTTTCTTGAATATTTCTATCTATTTCATGATGTTTAGCTTTTTTTTCAAAACAGTCACCTATAATTTTAATTTCAAAAAATTTAATTCCAAAACATTTAGAATTGAATTAATGTCTTATAAGCACAGCTTATATTTAATAGACATATAAAATAAGAACTCATTAAATAATATCAAATAAAATGAATAACCCAACAAATATAAATTGCCAATTGAAATAAATAAATAAATATTTGAAGGAGACAAAATTTTGTTTCTGATCTTACAGTTATGAAAACTAATTACTTTTCAAAAATACAAAACATAACCTTAAGAACTTCTCAAAAAATAACTCATTTGAAGTATTTAAATATTTAAATAAGTCACTTCAAAAAAATTCTCAAGAATATATATCACATCCTCAAAAAACACTTACAATTCAGATAAGGTCTTTATCGGTCCTTCTTCACGTTTAAAAAATAAAATCAATTTACAATAAATAACTCACATCCAAGACCTCGTGGCATCTACGTTTGAACACACTCACTTTAAAATATAAGATATTCTATGTTCACCACAAAAATCACACAAAGCTTTTAAGGTATATTATGTATTTTAATTAAACCACATGATATTTAAATAATGAGATTTTTTTAAACCTGATATAATTATATATTATATATAAAATTAAATAATAAGAAGAGGTTTTTTACTTGATAGAAGGATTATTAAAAAATTTGAACATCAAACCAGATTTAATCTGTTAGTCTCCTGTAATTTTAATTTCAAAAAAATTTAGAATTAATAAAAATTAAATATATAAAATTAAATATAAGCACAGCTTATATTTAATTTTTATAATTTAATTTTATAGACATATAAAATCAAAACTAATTATATAATATCAAATGGAATAAATAACCCAACAAATATAAATTGTCAATTAAAATTAATAAATTAAATCTGTTTAATATTCGAATTTTGTAATAATCCTTCTATCAAGTACAAAATCTCTTATTATTTCATATTATTTATGTTTAGCTTTTGTCTTTCTCTTGCAGGTGTTATATTTTAAAATTGTCTTATTCTGGGAAGAAATGATTTGTTTTCGAAAAGATGTTTTGCAAAATTAGAGTTAACTCTGCGGTTCCTGAATGACTATCAATATTCTTTGAACCTTTTTTCCTGATTTTGCCTCATTATGCTACTGTGATAGCGAAACAATTGTTGTATTAAATTACAATAAAAATTATGAAAATCAGAATAACCTTATTTAATATGGATTTTCATCAAGTAAAGACTGATTCAGTTCCATAATATTGTGTTAATAAGGGAATAAAAACAATCGAAAAAATTGCTGTAAACATTTCCAAACAAGAATTATAAATTCTCTCATAAACAAAAAATAAAAACAACTCATTCTGAAACAAATAAACCTCACTTCCAAAACAGAAAACAGATAATTGGTAAAACTAACATATTTTGGAACAATCTCGCAAAAAATAGCTCGAATAATTTTAAAAACTAACATGAAATATTATTTGAATGTTTTAATATTTACAGATATATACTGTTGGCCTTCTACATAGTTAATTTCAAAAAATTTCATTTAATATTATAATTTCAGCAATTCAATTTATGTCATATAAGCACCGCTTGTATCAAGTATATCAAATTCCTATAAATTAAATATTTTGAGTAGACAAATTTTTTTTCTGCTCATTCCTCTTATGAAAACAGTTATCTTTCAAAAATTTTCTCTGTCTTTCAATAAATCAATTGTTAAGGTAGTAGCATGAGGTGTGGCACCATCTTGTTGAAACCAAAACACTTCTGGGTCGATACCACAAATAATCATTGATCATCGATCTGTAACGAGCACCATTCACGGTAACATTAGCTCCAGCATCGTTTTTAAATAAATATGGACCGATGATGACTCCAGTGTGTAAAACACACCACACAGTGCATTTTTCAGGATGCAATGGAACCTACAGAACTTCTTGAGGATTGTTTTCACTCCATATATGTCAATTTTGCTTGTTTACATAGCCGTTCAACCAGAAATGAGCTTCATCACTAAACACAATTTTACTATAAAAAAGTGGATCAACTTCAAGCTGTTCTAGGGCCCAATCAGAAAACAAACGACGCTTATTATGGTCAAGTGGCTTTAGTTCTTGAACCAATTGGATCTTGTATGGGTGTAGACCAAGATCTTTACGCAAAATTTTCCATGTGGTGGATGCACAGAGTCCAACTTGTTGTGAACGTCGACGAATAGACAAATCTGGATCATCATTAACGCTATGATTTACAGTAGCAATATTTTCTTCTGTACGTACAGTTCTTTGTCTTGTTGTTGTTGCGTCGAGTAGAGAAAATGTTGTCCGAAATCGATCGATAGTTCGACGAATAAGCTGCTCTGATGGACGATTATGTAAACCATAAATTTTACGAAGTGCCCTATAAGTTTTGCGAATAGAACACTGATTTTGAAAATAATAATCTCTATCGAAAGTTCTATCACTCGATATATACAGGGCGTCCAAGTTATCTCTGGCCAAGTTTCCCAAGGTTATTCTACAGGCAATTTGCAGCACAAAAGTTCCAAAGGATTATGGTCCAATTATCTTTCGTTGTACAGTTAATCAAGATTCTATTTTGTAATGTTCCACATTTTTTTTTCCACTAAATACATAGCATAAATATAAAATAAATTCAGTGTACACCATTGGAAAGATTGTAAAACTCTTCTAAGATAAGTTGGTTTCATGGAGATTTTCATGAAATATTCACTTATTATAGGGTGGTTAAGAAAAAAATTATTATAAATTTTTTTCAGGCCATAATCTTTGGTCAAAGTTCACTCTAAATTTCGCGCCGTAAACCTTAACTTAGTTTTTCTGCCCATTGCATAAGAGAAAACCACTTCATGACTTCTGTTAAAACGAAATTTTACATTAAGGTAACAAAATCATAAAGTTGGACCTACTCGACTATCTCCGGCCCAGAATAAATATTTGCCGATAACAAACCATCAGTTGGAACTTCATCTATCCTTATTACTGACGTCTGTTAATAACTAGTTCCTTTGAAATATAAGGAAATATCTTCAACAGATATAACTTACTGTTAACAACCTCAAATAAAAAAAACTCCGGTACTTCCATCTATTGTCCAAAATGTATAAATTAGTTTTGAGAATGGGTTGAAACCCGAAACATATGTCAACAACATTAATTTAATTTTTGTGAAACTTAAGCCAAATGTATTTGTCTACCTTATTAATATCTTGATCATTTCTACGATCAAGTATTTTTATCACGTCATGACAGAATGCAAGACAAAATATCATCAAGCGTATCTACCAATGGCTATTATGCATCTTTCGAGAAATATAAAAAATAAACGTGATTGTAAACGAAAAATATTTTGTAATTTTTAGTGATTATCTAATCGATGAATAGTCGATCAAACTTATAAGTATGACGTATCGATAGAATAGACGTGGGTGCTTTTTAGTCGCAGTGGGTCGGTGATCAACAAAATCAACGTAGGCGGGCAATATTGCACTCTGTGCTGCGTCAGATGTTGTTTCGTCTACATCCCATACTATTTAGGTTCACTTTTCCAAACATGGTCATCGCCATGACTGATTTGGTTGCACTGGCAACATGCATAAGGCGCTTTTGACTCTGTGGCATTAAACCGTGTCAAATGAAGAATATAAATAACCATCGACCATATTTTAAATATCACACAGATCATTTCAGCTAACCTCACTACAAATTTCAATTTTATAAAGAAGTTTCTCAAAAACTTTTCAAAACTAAATCAAATAAATGTCTTAGAAAACACAGCTTCAATTTAGTGGACATATACAGGTATGGAAAAGACAGTCGGAAACATTGGAAATTCAATGTTAACCAAGTGGAGCAGTGGAAGAATCATAACCTCAGCGCGATGCGATGACGAATAAACGACTGTTCTCTCTCAAAGTGAGAGGAAGCTCCGATCTAAACGAGGCTCTGCACTCTGCTTTGTTCAATCAAAATCATTCGCACTTCAAACGTGAGATGCGTTAGTCCATATCGGTTGAAAATAAAGTTAATCGAAATGTTCAGTGTAGAAGAAAAATTTCAGATCATAAAATGGTACTTTAGTGGTCGTTCGATTCAAGACACAATAAGTTCATCTATTGTTGCCTTTAAAGATTGGCCGAAACCTTCAAGTTCGGCTATTTCTTAAATAATCGAAAAAATTCGGCAAATGCGGATGCTTACGAACATGCAACCATTGCAAGATTGAAAAAGTATCGGGTCTGTTTCGAGTAATTCAGGCCTTATTTCATCAATAACACAAGTTGTGTTGGCTTCCAAAGCGTCTATTGTTTCTGGTTTATCAACATAAACCAATGACTTGACATAACCCCAAAGAAAATAATCCAGTGGAGTTATGTCGCATGATCTTGGAGGCCAATTAATTGGACCATTTTTCGAAATGATGTTATCGCCAAATCTTTCTTTCAATAAATCAATTGTTACGGTAGCAGCATGAAGTTTAGCAACATACTGTTGGAACCAAAACACTTCTGGGTCGATACCATTCAAATTTTGAAACAAATAATCATTGATCATCGATCTGAAAGGAGCATCATTCACTGTAACATTAGCTCCAGCATCGTTTTTGAAGAAATATGGACTGATGGTACCTCCAGCGTGTAAAGCGCACCATACAGTGCATTTTTCAGGATACAATGGAACCTGCAGAACTTCTTGAGGATTGTTTTCACTCCATATACGGCAATTTTGCTTGTTTACATAGCCGTTCAACCAGAAATGAGCTTCATGACTAAACACAATTTTACGGTACAAAAGTGGATCAACTTCAAGCTGTTCTAGGGCCCAATCAGCCAACAAACGTGGCTTATTATGGCCAAGTGGCTTTAGTTCTTGAACCACTTGGTTCTTGTATGGGTGTAGACCAGGGCGTGTTCTGAACACCACAAAAGCTTGGAGTCGCTGAAGCAATTCCTGCGCTGGGAATGGCACCGATTAACGCCCGAAGAGCTGAGGCCTATTGCCGAAAATTTCAAAAAGCGTCTGAAGCTATGTATGGCCTCCAAAGGAATCCACTCCGAAACCGTTTAAATATATTATTACCAAATGTTCATGTTCTTATTATTCGTTGTTGTTTTGTTTAATTTCTCCTGTTCAATAAAAGTTTGTCCGAGGTTTTTCTTGTATTATAGCACTAACATTCATTATACAGCATCAAAAGGAAATAAGAGAATTCAAAGAAAGTATGGAATATTAATCGAACTCCTCAGCTAACATTAAGTGTTCGATCTGAATAACTCTTTCTTTTCACTTGTCAATTAATATATCCATCATGTGTAGTTCCCAGTTCAAAAATGGCGCGAAATTCAAAATTGTACATCCTGTAAAAACCCCAGGCATTGAAGTTAGATTTGAAAGTGCAATTACTCCTCGAAGAAATGAAACAATATCAAAATATGATTCACGTTAATTTCAATTGATGATAAGACTGTTTTGGATAACTTTGATAGGAATGCGATAGTTATTCGAAGAATATATGAACGCAACATGAATAATGAAGTAATGATTCAACATTTGCGAATGTTGATATTTATTTGCGACGGGACTTACATCCTAATTTTTTCCAATTGTTCCAATTCTTAATGGATTACGTTATTTTAACCACGTGATAAAAAGTTGAGGATGAAGACATCCATTTTTTTTTCGGCAGATGGATGTAGTGACCAATTTAATTTATTAATAATAATAATAATAATAATAGTGCCTTTATTCATACATTTACAATATATAAACATAGGGCGAAGTCTAGCTTAAAGCTACTCCACTCAACCCTTAAAAAAAAAACCAAAAAGGGAAAAAAAAACAAAAGGATAGAAACAAAATTAAGCGAAAGAAAAAAAAAATAAAATTAACGAATCAATTCCATTGTGAGTAAACAAAACATATTTCATATTCATAAAATTTTCCTAATTTATAATTGGCTCGTCAAGAATTTTGACTTCAAAACTTTTCTCAGTGAGCTCAAAGAAACGCCTTCACACGAAACTAAAAATTCATTATGTAACTTCACCGCATTGAAGGTGAAGGAGCGCTGAAACATGGCTGAACCAAATCTTGGCAGCATGAGCCTATGACCATGCCTAACGTCCACGCAATGAACATCACGTCTAAAAATTAGCTTTTCCCTCAAATACGGTGGAAGACAAGAACGTAAAATTCGATGAACCATAATCGTCAGGTGGAGCCGGAAAACATTCTCAACCCTAAGCCATCCCAAGCTGTTAATTCCGTCCCTTATTCCACTGTCATATTTCCTCAAACCGAAAACAAACCGGCAGCATGAATTCTGCATTTTCTGTAGTCTGCACCTCTGCACGGAATCAAGGCAAGGGTAAAAAACCGTTAATCCATAGTTTAGTTTGGACAAAACGAGAGTCTCACAGAGATACTTGCGTGACTGAAAATCCAAACAATATCTCTGCCGATACAAAAGGTGCAATGCAAGGAAAGAATTCCTCAACAGCAACGAGACATGCTCCCTGAATCTCAACTGGCAATCGAAAAAGATTCCCAGGTTTCTACAGCAGGTGGAGGACGGAATTCTTTCACCGCCCATCTTGATCTCAACCACACCCTGAAATGTCCTGGGAAAAAAGCATATATAAAAACATTTTTTAACATTTATCTTCAGATTATTCATTTGGGGATAACGCATAATTAAGTCTAAATCCTCATTCAACCGCTCGACAGCCTGAGAAACAGAGGAGGGATGAAAAGAGAGGCGAACCTGAGTGTCATCACAATAAAAATGGGTGGATGCGAATCTGACCACCTTATGCATGTCAGCCACATATATAAGGAAAAGCAGAGGGCCAAGAACAGATCCTGGTGGCACCCCTGAAATTATAGGGCAATAATCTGAATATGTATCACGCAATTTAACGCACTGATGCCTATCAAAAAGGTAAGACTTGAAAAATCTCAGAGCAGTTTCATCAAAACCAATATACCAATATTCGAGTATGAATAAGCTACTTATGTGCATTACGGCATATTATGGTCTGACTTGAGCATTAGGAAAGTTTCTTCTGCGTTTGTAAGGTGAAAATATCGGGAATACATTTCTTTACTGGAATTAGCTGGCAACGGTATCTCTTGTATGTATGTTTGCATACTCTAGATGGCGTTTTTGGATAATTAATACCTTAGTGACTCTGTGTCAGATTTGTTAATCACTGGCATACATTGATTGCACTCATGAAAATCAATAAGTTAAAATTCCAGCTTATCCGAATATATTTAACAGAGGTGAGTTATTTAAATCTATTTGTTCGTTAAGTAATATTCCAATTTTATTATGTTTATTTATCTCTAGGCATTCTAACAAATTTAAGGCATAACTTTTTCTTTCTATATGTAGAATTTCAAAATTATTGTTGAAAGTATGTCCTGTTTCTAACAAAGGGTTGGAATATGTAGAATTACTTTTATTATTGAGAAAACTCTTCAAATGTTCACAAATTCTATGTCGGAAAGTTCTTCCAGTCTGTCCTATGTGAACTTTAGGGCAATCACCGCAGGTTAACTCATAAACCCCCGATTTATCATCCTTATGTGTACAGTTTTTAGTATCTTTAATAAATTTACTCAAGTTTGAAGAAACGATTGTTGTAAACATAACAATAAAAATTTGTGAAAATCAGAAAAACCTCACTTAAATATTATTTGAGTTGGTTTGAGTATAGAATTGTTATACATGTAACACTGTCTCAATTTGTAGAACTTTTTATTGCCGTAGCTTACATTTCTTATTATTCTTTACTCTTTAATGTGTCTCTAAATACATTAAAAAATTTAGAGTTGATTCCTAGGAATATTTAGGATACCATCAAAGTGAAACAAACTAATGACATATTTCTTTGAAAAAGATGCTGGAGTTAATGTTACAGTGAATGGTGCTCGTTACAGATCGATGATCGATAATTATTTGTTTCAAAATTTGAATGGTATCGACCCAGAAGTGTTTTGGTTCCAACAAGATGGTGCCAAACCTCATGCTGTTACCGTAACAATTGATTTATTGAAAGAAACATTTGGCGAAAACATTATTTCGAGAAATGATACAATTAATTGGCCTCCAAGATCATGCGACATGACTCCACTGGATTATTTTCTTTGGATTATGTCAATAAACCAGAAACAATAGACGCTTTGGAAGCTCTTGTTATTGATGAAATAAGACCTGAATTACTCGAAAAAGTGGTCCAAAATTGGTCTGGTCGAATGCGGTTCCTCAGAGCTAGTCGTGGTGGACATATGCCCGAAATTATTTTCAAAACATAAATGTCATAAAATTATCTTTCAAATAAAAAACAAATTTGGCTCCAATCTTAATTTAAATGTGTTTTATTTCAATTTGAAGTTCTATCACTTTGAAAAAAGCACCCGATACGTCATGTCAGTTTTTACATAATTTTTTATTAATTACTGTTTATAACGCTTTTGTAAATGGTATTCATAACATGATACCATAATCAGGCTAAAATTCTATTATCCGAACAAGTTGCAAATAAAAATTTGTTTATGATGTCCTACAAATAAAATTAACGCGCCTTGAGATTAATTTCATCTTGATGATAACTGAAAGTGGGAATGCGACGGTATATCATAACAAAAGTATCGAGATCCTTACCTCGAACTGATACAAAACTCATTTTATATCAGACAATGGGATTTTTATCTCTCATATCCGATTAATATCGATTTTTTCCTATTCTTTGGCGAAATTTCGTCGAGTTTCAACGTATAAACTGAGATTGTTGTTTTGTTCAAAAGTGTCTCATTGGTAAGTTTTATTATATTTCTATTATGGTCAACCATTTCAGAATAAATAAAAAATAAATTTGCAAGGTGGGAATGATATATTTCTAAACAGGATGATGCAAATAACACTATTAGGATTAGAAATTGTGGCGACGTCTCACTCCTTACCCAGAATTCCACTTTGATCAGCTTTGATTCCACTTTGACAGCTTTCCGGCGTTTCATATAGAGGGCGCGACCGCTTTCCGATACATAGTTTACCGTGCTTGCAGGCTTCAAATAGAGCAGAGTACCAGTGTTCCGACACCGACGTTCTAACGTGGAACAAGGTTGCACCCCATCGACAATCTGATGAGTTCAGGGGCTTGCAAGTTGGAAAGAAACGCTTACCTCCCGAAACTAAGAGGTCATAACACCGCATCGTGAAGAGCTTCAAAATAACTACGTGCGGTTTTGATAACAGATGTCGCTACTAGTTTATTATTCCATTGTTTCATCTTACCAGAACTTCATTTTGAAGTGTAATCATAAGGCTTTCTTTTCAGTATCTGTTATTTCGCTGAAGCGTAAACCACATATCGTGAATTTTTAAAGTGTTAGAACTTTCGATAGGGATAACTGTGATTTGACAGAAGGTAGAAGCCATGTTGTTTTGACGTTGCATTGACAAATTATCATGGAAAGACTCACGCTGCAACAACGTTTACAAATTGTTGAAATTTATTTTCAAAATCGATCTATTCGCCAAACTTATAGAGCACTTCGTGAAATTTATGGTTGAAATAATCGTCCATCAGAACAGCTTATTCGTCGAACTATCGATAGACTTCGGACAACATCATAGTGTTAATGATGATCCAGATTTGTCTATTCGTCGACGTTCACAGGTTGGACTTTGTGCATTCACCACATGGAAAATTTTGCGTAAAGATCTTGGTCTACACCCATACAACTGGTTCAAGAATTGAAGCCACTGACCATACTAAGCGTCGTTTGTTTGCTGATTGGGCCCTAGAACAGCTTGAAGTTGATCCACTTTTTTATGGTAAAATTGTGTTAAGTGATAAAGCTCATTTCTGATTGAACGGCTATGTAAACAAGCAAAATTGCCATATATGGAATGAAAGCAATCCTCAAGAAGTTCTGCAGGTTCCACTGCATCCTGAAAAATGCACTGTATGGTGTTCTTTACACGCTGGAGGCGTCATCGGTCCATATTTCTTTAAAAACGATGCTGGAGCTAATGTTACAATGAATGGTGCTCTTTACAGATCGATGATCAATGATTTGTTTCAAAATTTAGATGGTATCGACCCAGAAGTGTTTTGGTTCTAACAAGATGGTGCCACACCTCATGGTACTACCGTAACAATTGATTTATAGAAAGAAAGATTTGGCGATAACATTATTTCGAGAATGGTCCAATAATTGGCCTCCAAGATCATGCGACATAACTCCACTCGATTAGTTTCTTTGGGGTTATTGATGAAATAAGGCCTGAATTACTCGAAAAAGTGGTCCAAAAATGGTCTGGTCGAATGCGGTTCCTCAGAGCTAGTCGTGGTGGACCTAAGCCGGAAATTCATTTTTAAACATAAATGTCATAAAATTATCAAAAAAAAAATTGCCTCAATCTTAATTTAAATGTGTTTTATTTCAATTTAAAGTTCTATCACTCTAAAAAAAAAAACACCCGATAGTGCCACACTTACGTTCGATAGAGCAAGTTTCATTGTAACGTTTGATAGTATAAAGATATTTTATGTTTAAAATTAAATGTTTCAGCTCTTTGACTATCTCACTTGTCGATTTTTCATTCCGAAATAAAGCGATTCTCGTAGACTTTTATGCTTTTGAATCCATAACTTCGGTTTTTGTTTATCAATTTCCACAAATACACGCGTTTGAAAGCTAATTGAATGACAAACAAACTGAAACTCTTAAGGAGATGCGGGTGTTGTGAGGGAGCTTCTACCTCTTAATTTGGGAAGCGACGTTTCGTTCTGAGCTTGCGCACCTGAACTCATCGGACTGGCGTGGTGCACTTTTCTGCCTGTGACGCCAGTGACCATATGTTCCACTTTAGAACAGTCGTTGAACGCTGTGTGCCTTGCCCTACATAAATTCGGCGGGGACGGTCAATCAGGAATTTTAAGACTAGTAATGTCCTCTATAGAATACGCAGATCAAGCTGCAACAGAGCAAGTCAGTACTCTGGACGAGAAGCGAAGAATGTGGGCGCTACAAAACCTTGAAACAAAACGTCATAGTTCATGTCAATCAAAAGTGACAACGGATTAAAGTTTGGAAAAAATTCCATGCCTTATAGATAAAGTATACATCAAGAATAGGAGTGGAACGAAAAAACATATCCGCAGTTCATTAATTCAAATGATCAACATTACATTTTTGTTTACAGAAAGATGGCACCTCCTAGAGAATGCTCCGTATCATATCTGGAACCTCCAAGAAGTCGAGGTAAGAGCTTGTTTTGATTGTAAGGGGTGGGGCATTTGAAATTTGCATTTTGATCGGCTATAAATGAAAAACCAGTGAATATTTTCTCAGAGTTATGAGTGTATTAAAAAGGCTGAACTTTGATTTTAACGAATGACAAACAATAACATTCAAATGACCGTCACGACTGGCTACAGTACCCCTTCCGATCAACCGAATTTATCAGTACATTGTCGATTGTTTGGGGCTCAATCTCATGAATAACAATTTCGATTTCGTGTTTCCAGATCAATCGTACAGGTGTATCGGGTGTTTTCTTTTAGATTGATGGAACTTTAGATATAGATAAATGTGATTTGACAGAAGGTAGAAGCCATGTTCTTTGACATTTCTGTTCATTAAGCATTGACAAATTATCATGGAAAGACTCACGCCGCAAAAACGTTTACAAATTGTTGGAATTTATTTTCAAAATCAGTATTCTATTCGCCAAACTTATAAAGCACTTCGTGAAATTAATGGTTTCCATAATCGTCCATCAGAGCAGCTTATTCGTCGAACAATCTATAGATTTCAGACAACATTTTCTCTACTCGATGCAACAACAACAACAAGATAAATAACTGTACGTACAGAAGAAAATATCGCTGCTGTAAGTCATAGTGTTAATGATGATCCAGATTTGTCTATCCGTTGACATTCACAACAAGTTGGACTCTGTGCATCTACCACATGGAAAATTTTGCGTAAAGATCTTGGTCTACACCCATACAAGATCCAACTGGTTCAAGAACTAAAGTCACTTGACCATAATAAGCGTCGTTTGTTTGCTGATTGGGCCCTAGAACAGCTGAAGTTGATTCACTTTTTTATCATTAAATTGTGTTTAGTGATGAAGCCCATTTAGGGTTGAACGGCTATGTAAACAAGCAAAATTGCCATATATTGAGTGAAAACAATCCTCAAGAAGTTCTGTAGGTTCCATTGCATCCTGAAAAATGCACTGTATGGTGTGCTTTACACGCTGGAGGCGTCATCGGTCCATATTTCTTCAAAAACGATGGTGGAGCTAATGTTACAGTGAATGGTGCTTTTTACAGATTGAGGATCAATTGTTTCAAAATTTAAATGGTATCATCCCAAAAGTGTTTTGGTTCCAACAAGATGGTGCTACACCTCATGCTGCTACCGTAACAATTGATCCATTGAAAGAAAGATTTGGCGATATCATTATTTCGAGAAATGGTCCAATTAATTGGCCTCCAAGATCATGCGACATAACTCCACTGGATTGTTTTTTTTGGGTTATGTCAAGTCATTGGTTTGTGCTGATAAAGCAGAAACAATAGATGCTTTGGAAGCCAACATAAATCGTGTTATTGATTAAGTAAGGCCTGAATAACTCGAAAAAGTGGTCCAAAATTGGTCTTGTCGAATGCGGTCCCTCAAAGCTAGTCGTGGTGAACATATGCCGAAAATTATTTTCAAAACATAAAGTTCATGAAATTATCTTTCAAATAAAAAAAAAGTTTGGCTTAGATCTTAACTTAAATGAGTTTTATTTCAATTTAAAATTCTTTCACTCTAAAAAAACACCCGATACCTTCATCATGTCATAGTCTACGATTTCAAAATCCTAACAGTTTAAGAATCAGCCTATACATAACTATCGGGGAAAATATCAGTTTCCTTCAGAATTATCACTTAAGTTAACGAAGTTTAAAATACATTTTCTTATCGTAATTAATCTCCTTGATCTTGATTAAATACTTTCGAATCGACAAATTTCCTCTCATTATCGGAAAAGCTAAAATAGTTTTAAAGGTTGGCGACTAACAGTCGGTATGTTAAATCGAACATATTAACTAATAGCGTAGGCGTTCAATTTCTAATATATCCATTACATAGTTCGTGGAAATGAGTGGTTTATCGGCATACAACATGTGCGTTCCTCAGATCAGATCGTGCTTTGGTACATCTAAAGTTGACGATAGTGCTTATGTACAGAATATAAGGTACTCTTCAACTGGGAATTCTGGTACGAGCAGAGAACAATCTGTAGGATTTTGGAGATCCTGGGAGTTTTTGTATAGTTATTCTAACCTAAGAAATAATAAGGGTAGAGTTATGAGCAAAAAACATCCACGTTCATCAGATTGGAAGAAGATACGTACTCTTAGAGTATCTTCAAAGCAAACTCGTTCAGAAGAACATGAACCTGATGGTGAGGATCCCAAACGTATCCCAGACATCTTTTCCAGAAGTTTAAGCTTGGAAGCCAATCATAAACCCTCTGCATTTGAAAGAAAGTCTGCAAAAATAACGAATAATCACGAAGATTCTTTGAAAGGTTCATCAAGCAGCGACGAAAGGATAAACAATGAAAATAATAGAAGAAATTGTGTACCTCATGAATCCTCAACAACATCTGAACAACCTTCCTCATCTGGGAATATCATATATGACAAAAGTGTGAATAAAGTTGATTTGAACCTACCAGGTTGTTCAAAAGAAGCTATACCAAAGTGTAAAAATATTTCGGAACGTGAAGTACAAAAAGATGATGATTCAGTTTCTTCAGAGGATGGAGAGCCTGGTTTTGACGATTTGAAGTTTGCAGAAAGTGAAGTTTCTTCTTCCACCACAAAGTGTGAGTTTATATTTAATATTTTTCTTTGAATAATTCATTAGAGAAATGTTTTCTTGGAAATCCTCTCATACACAAAATCTTTCTTTTGGGCAGATTCTTGAAGACATTCTGACAAAAGTTCTCCAGGGAAAACATCTCATTAAAAGGATTCGAAATTTGTCATTTCACATAAAGAGGTTTATCTTCTCAAAGAATTTGCTTTCTACTTCAATATTTTGGATATCATCGATAGAATATATGAGTAATCAACATTTATTACATCTCATTCCCGAAAGAGATAAGAGGTTTATGAATCTCTCGAAGAATTCGTAATCTGATTTTTTTTTATTTAGGTATTTGTCAGTTTTGTCCTTCCGTTCAATAAAGTTATTAAGTTTTTCTTTTGATTTATGTATTTGCTATGAATTATCCGCAGAAACTAGACATCAAGTTGGACACTGTGCATCCACCACATGAAAAATTTTGAGTAAAGATCTTGGTCTACACCCATACAAGATCCAACTAGTTCAAGAACTAAAGCCACTTGACCATAATAAGCGTCGTTTGTTTGTTGATTGGGCCCTAAATAGCTTGAAGTTGATCACTTTTTATCGTAAAGTTGAGTTTAGTGATGAAGCTCATTTATGGTTGAACGGCTATGTAAAAAAGCAAAATTTCCGTATTTGGAGTGAAAACAATCCTCAAGAAGTTCTGCAGGTTCCATTGCATCCTGAAAAATGCACTGTATGGTGTGCTTTACACGCTGAAGGCATCATTGGTCCATATTTCTTCAAAAACGATGCTGGAGCTAATATTACAGTGAATGGTGCTCGTTACAGATCGATGATCAATGATTATTTGTTTCAAAATTTGAATGGTATCGACCCAGAAGTGTTTTGGTTCCAACAAGACAGTGCTACACATCATGCTGCTACCGCAACAATTGATTTATTGAAAGAAAGATTTGGCGATAACATTATTTCGAGAAATGGTCCAATTAATTGGCCTCCAAGATCATGCGACATAAATTCACTGGATTATTTTCTTTGGGGTTATGTCAAGTCGTTGGTTCATGCTGATAAATCAGAAACAATAGACGCTTTGGAAGCCAAAAAACTCGTGTTATTGATGAAATAAGGCCTGAATTACTCGAGGAAGTGGTCCAAAATTGGTCTGGTCGAATGCGGTTCCTCAGAGCTAGTCGTGGTGGATATATGCCGGAAATTATTCTTAAAACATAAACGTCATAAAATTATCTTTGAAATGAAAAAAATTTGGCTTCAATCTTAATTTAAATGTGTTTTATTTCAATTTAAAGTTCTATCGGTCTAAAAATAACACCCGATACCTTGAAGCGTATGAATGTAGTGACAGTTGTTGGTGATTTACCTAAAATGCGAGTATTCTTTATGAACTAATACCTTTAATACTTTAATTTATTAATACATTCACTGAAATTCCAAGTAAAACTATGCATATTTTATCCATTTCAAAATGCACTTAATGAATTATGTAATTAATCTTATATCATCGTGTTTCATCTGTCAATTCATAGAACGTGGGACTTGATATGACATGTGGTAGATATGTAGTATGCCTTGAGAATGAGTTCATATTTTTCAGGCCAACTCCGTTGTTCGTAGCGTTGTCAATTTAAAAGAAAATGTTTGATCGAACAGTGAAAATCATTTTCTGTATCCACCCCTCAAAATTTTGAAATTTTTTTCTGTTAAGGGCAGGTAAGCTATTGAAGGATAGCCGGTATTTGGATTGTTTCCAGATTTATATCACACATTTTAGTGAAAATTTCAGATTTATGCTCATTGTCAAGGTGACTTTTCACGCTGAAAAGATTCAACAAAGAGAAAATTTGGTACATTCTACAGTTTTTCTTTGATGAAGGCGAAAATGCAAGCTAGGCGGCTGAAATTGTTAATGGTATTTATGGTCCCGATACTGTAACAGTTAATTTACATGCAATTTTTTCGGTTTCGTCGATTCCGTTCAGGTAATTTTGATACCAAATATCATTGATAAGAAGTGTGAACTAGAACTTGTAGAAAGTTCTACAAATCGAGACATACTCAGAATTGTACATGTCGTCATGTGTGCATAGCTCCTAACCGACGTTACTGTACTATTGTCATCTTTGCTGTCCAGGGTTTCTACTCGAGTTTTGACACTCCAGCAGACCCCCGATAAGCTGAAAAAGAAAGAACAGGATGTCTGGAGAGGAATAATAGAGAACCTGCGTCAGTACAACCAAGAAGGAACCAGCAGGGGTCCCCCACCTCCAAGAGGGATCGCCGTGTCGATTCCAGTACTTAGCTGCATGGTTATGAAAGACCGAAGCACAGAAACAACACAAATAACAGCTTTCCAGAAGGGATCTCTCCTCTCCAGAAGGACCGGTGCTGCTGTTAAAAGCGAGGCTCTGAGGCATCGTAGAGGAGTGGCTTAAGGATCCAAAAATGGGGCCAAAGTTGGAGGCGAGCAGAGGGCGAGTCTTCCCAGATAGAAAGCGTCCTAAGTCTCCCCTTGTCCTCTAACCAGCGCGCACCGTTCCTAGACCAAGAATGGGAAAGCAACAGAGAGTCCGCTACCACAAAGAGTCGTAAGTTCCTCTGTTCCTCCTGAAGCGCAGACCATTCAAGGGCTGAAACGGGGGTGTCATAGAGTTGGGGGCGAGCAAAGAGCGAATCCACCCAACTTCGTGAGTCTCCCTTTTTCTCTCCAGTGGACCATGTCGGATCCCGCAGCGGATAAGTGACGGATTTTGGGAAGCCCGTGCCGAGGTTCAGCAGGGTTTCGTCTTCGCTTTTGAGAAGACTGTTTTGCTCCTAGTTTGCACAATGAAACAGGGTCCCAACCGCCATTCTCTGCCCATATGCACGTTCCCGAAGCATGACTCCGTCCTCCATTCAGAACCACAACTACCCCGTACGATTCCAAGCTTTGTTAAATGATATGAATGGTTGTGGGGCAACATGATGGCATAGTATGCAATAAAGAAAGGAAAATGAGGTATAGGAAGTCTCTGCTTCAGGCATCATGACTTTATCCTCCATTTCACCGGGATGAAACTAGGATTTCTGTCATGACAAGCAGCCCCACCACGTCAAGGTACAGAGACAATTGGGGGGCTACAAATCGAGACAGTGTAACATACATCTGTATAACTACTCTAAACTCAAACCAACTCAACAAGGTTTTGTTGATCACAAATTGCAGACATGCGCACGTTTCAAACTGGTTGGTTTTCATCAGTGCAATGTATGCCAGTGACTACAAATCTGTCAAGTATCTGTATTCACTATAAACAGAGACACTAAAATATTAATCATTCGCTCATTCACCATTCAGGAAGAATGGAACGATATGCCTGAAAATTTCATTAATGACTTGATCCGTGGGGGTGCATAGGCGTATTGGGCAGTTGATTGAAAGAAGAGGTGGTAATACGGACTATTGAATTTGGATTCAGTTGTGAAATAACTATAATCAATCAAAAATAAATCGATAAATTTAGATTTTTTTTTCATTTTTCCTATTTTGTCTCATCCTGTATAAAGCAAAGACAACTAAACAAAGATTTTCTATCAATTATATTGAAGTTGAAATAGAGGAAAATATTTTTCTCATTTCCAGAACGTAGATTGTTTATTTCTTGAGTAATCTAGGAGGGGCAAAACATTTGACGATGTGTGTAGATACTTGACAATTTTGTAGTCACTGGCATACATTGCACTGATGAATACATGTCTGAAAATTTCCCCTGTGATCAACAAAACCTGATCGAGTTTGTTTGAGTATAGAATTGTTATACAGATGTATGTTACACTGTCTCGATTTGTAGAACTTTCTATTAACATAGCCCACACTCCTCAATCTCAAAATAATCCTAATATCTCACAAACGTACATAAAAAACGAAACCTTGTCGTTTTAGAAAGTACCTCTTCGGCAACAGTTCCAACAAGTTAATTAGAAATATCAAATCGGTGACATAAATATGAATTCGTCACTGGCAAAAACTTGTTTTCATTTCCATGCAAAATTTTAAGGTCGTCTCCCGCTCCGCGAATACGCCTCTGCGTAGAAAGGCTAAAAATAAAGCGTGATTCACATTCTGGAATAAATAAGCATCTTTTATAGGTCTGGAGAAATAACAAAAGATTTATTATGCTCGTGGCGTATTGATTTCGATTGATAGGTTCCAGGAAAATGAAACAGGAAATAGGTTATCCCCACATAAGACTGTACACACTAATGATCTACGAGTGGCGTTCAATATATTGTCGGTAAAGCATGAAAGAAAATTTTGGAGAAATTCTATCTGTCAATGTAGTCCCCTAGAACTTTAATAAATTTTTTAGATCGAGAAATAAGCTCCTCTAAACCTTGAGAAAACTATTCTTCCGGCTTTTCCTCAAAATAGGTATCGGGTGTTTTTTTAGAGGGATAGAACTTTCGATAGAGATAACTGTGATTTGACAGAAGGTAGAAGCCATGTTGTTTTTGACATTTCTGTTCAGTAAGCATTGACAAATTATCAAGGAAAGACTCACGCCGCAACAACGTTTACAAATTGTTGAAATTTATTTTTAAAATCAGTGTTCTATTCGCCGAACTTATAGAGTACTTCGCGAAATTTATTGTTTACATAATCGTCCATCAGAGCAGCTTATTCGTCGAACTATCGATAGATTTCGGACAACATTTTCTCTACTCGATGCAACAACAACAACAAGACGAAGAACTGTACGTACAGAAGAAAATATCGCTGCTGTAAGTCATATGCCGTATATAGAGTGAAAACAATCCTCAAGAAGTTCTGCAGGTTCTATTGCATCCTGAAAAACGCACTGTATGGTGTGCTTTACACTTTGGAGGCATTATCGGTCCATATTTCTTTAAAAACGATGCTGGAGCTAATGTTACGGTGAATGGTGCTCGTTACAGATCGATGATCAATGATTATTTGTTTCAAAATTTGAATGGTATCGACCCAGAAGTGTTTTGTTCCAAAAAGATGGTGCTACACCTCATGCTGCTACCGTAACAATTGATTTATTTAAAGAAAGATTTGGCGATAACATTATTTCGAGAAATGTTGCAATCAATTGGCCTCTAAGATCATGCGACATAACTCCACTGGATTATTTTCTTTGGGGTTATGTCAAGTCATTGGTTTATGCTGATAAACCAATCAGAAACAGTAGACGCTTTTGAAGACAACATAACTCGTATTATTGATGAAATAAGGCCTGAATTACTGGAAAAAGTGGTCCGAAATTGTTCTTGGTCAAATGCGGTTCCTAAAAAAAACACCCGATATTAATTGCTACTTTCAGTTCTTCATTGTCGGAAAATCGCTTTCCACGAAGATATTTTTTCACATTTGGGAATAGGCAGTAGTCTCTGGGGATCAAGTCTGGACTGTACCGAGGATGAGTAATTTCCTCGAAGGCACATTACCGCAGAGCAATCTTAGTCACGCGGTCCATGTGGACAGGCGCGTTGTCGTTAAGCAGCAACACCCCCGCCGTGAGTTTTCCTCGCCTTTTTCCTTTAATTTCTTCTCTCAAATTACGCAAAGTGGTTGCGTATGATGCTGCTGTGATGCTTTCACCCTTCTAAGTGTATTCCTTCAATAAATACCTTTAGAATCCCAAAAGATCGCAGCCATTATTTTTCCAGCAGATGGAGAGACCTTCAACTTCTTTGAGGGCTATGCACCCTTTTCAATCCACAGCATGGACTTTTGTTTACTCTCAGGGTCTTAGTGATTAACCCACGTCTCATCCTCTGTAACCAGCCGGTTGAAAATAGTCGCTGAGTCTTGCCACAGAATTCGACTTGCATATGGTTCTAAGGTGCGGTGAGCATTCTCGGTACCCATCTTGCACTGACCTTTGAGAGGCGCCCCCCAGGCATTAGGTCTTGTCGTGATGGGGCTGCTTGCCTTGACTAGGGCCCTAGTCCCTACTGGACCTGTATGGTGGAAGATCTCCGAATAGGGCCCTAGTTTTGCCGTTCTGGTGAAATTGAGGGCTGAGCCGGTTGATTAACTCAGTGACAGGGAGTCTGCCGCAGCACAGGGCTTCTCCCTTAAAACTGGCGTACTCTACCCTATCGCAGTATAAATCTCCGGATTCTGTGTAATGACCGAGTGCGTTATGTAGCATGCTGCGTTACCTAGGGGAGGGATTGCTCTCAGGTGTTACTTGTACCACCTGGCCACCCCATTGGTATTGGACTCGAGATGACAGTGGTTGAAAGTCCGCATGTTGGACTAGAGAGTTATTTCATTTATCTGTTCGCAAACCCCCATGTTCGGGATATTCTCATGAAACGACTCGGGGCTTAACGGACTTGACGATTCGACCGGCTTGTAACTTTTTATTTAGTGCTTGACGCCAGGATCAATCAAATGACTTCACATGGGTTCGGTGGGTCAGGAGGTACAGGCCGTTAGACGGTGCTCGTACCAGGATCAATAGAAGTCATCAATCTTGAGATTATCTCACTTCATGGGACTGCGTTCAGATGCTTGGATAAGAATTCCTTCCGGCAGGTGAGTTGCGTCACAAACCAACTGACCTATAGAGCCAGTAGAGGTTGAATAATTCTTCGCTGCTACCAGCCAAACGGTTCTGACTTTCGAGTCGGGGCCCAAACTGAAAGCTGGTGGGTTTATCTCTTCGAAGGGGTTCTCGCTTCGCGCGATGATATGGCGTAATCCTTATCACACTTTCTACCTCTAGGGGTGGACTGTGGAGACTCCTGAGTAGTCACTCGGTGAGACAGCTATGCTCCTATGCCAATACGAAAACTTGGTAGAATTCACGTGACCTTTGAGAGGTTAAGATGGTATGAAAGATAGCAAGTGTGGTACCCACGGACATATTTTATTTTTATTCTGGCATCTTCAAGTACCAGCTTTTCCACTTATTCTTCAGTGGTGCCGCTAACAAGTCTGCCCGTTAGAGGGTCGTCTTCAATGCTGCGTCTTTAACGTCGAACATTAAACAAACTTTTTGTGAAAACACGAATGGCCAGAAGTATTACCAGACTCGAAAAAACCACTACTAGAGAATACAAACTCTAGATGACACACCTTTTATTTGTCTCTGCAAGTTGAACAGGTTGAATCAAGTTCCCCTAATGAGCTCTAGCTAGTTTTCACTAGACTTTCCTGTATATTTAGGAAGTAGATAAAAAACCCTTGTACTCATGATGAGTGGCAATAATAACCCCCTATACGTGTTAAATGGATATAATATAATACTCATAGCCTGATAAATATATCTTATCTCTGATAACATTCATGAATCGATTAGGTTCATTCAAGATTATGGAAAATTTCCAGGATGAGTATTTGATGGCGCCTAGTATTCTTGAAAATTTGCTTTCAGGGCCGCTGATAATATAGGAGTAAAATATTCCATGTAATTTCGTAATTGCACAGATTGTAGAGCTACCGATAGGATTTCAACAAAACTTCCTGAAACAACAATTAGTTCATTATCAGATAGAAGTTTCTTACTCTCACATCTACTTCTGGGAAACTCCATGGGCATCTTAATCGATATATCGGGTGTTTTTTTAGAGTCATAGAACTTTCGACAGGGGTAACTGTGATTTGGCAGAAGGTAGAAGCCATGTTGTTTTGACATTTCTGTTCAGTCAGCATTGACAAATTATCATGAAAAGACTCACGCCGCAACAACGTTTACAAATTGTTGAAATTTATTTTCAAAATCAGTGTTATATTCGCCTAACTTATAGAGCACTTCGTGAAATTTATGGTTTACATAATCGTCCATCAGAGCAGCTTATTCGTCGAACTATCGATAGATTTCGGATAACGTTTTCTCTACTCGATGCATCAACAAAAACAAGACAAAAGACGGTACGTACAGAAGAAAATATCGCTGCTGTAAGTCATGATGATCCAGATTTGTCTATTCGTCGACGTTCACAACAAGTTGGACTCTGTGCATCCACCACATGGAACATTTTGCTTAAAAAAGATCTTGGTCTACACCCATACAAGATCCAACTGGTTCAAGAACTAAAGCCACTTGACCATAATAAGCGTCGTTTGTTTGTTGATTAGGCCCTAGAACAGTTTGAAGTTTTTTATCGTAAAATTGTGTTTAGTGATGAGTTCATTTCTGGTTGAACGGCTATGTAAACAAGCAAAATTGCCGTATATGGAGTGAAAACAATCCTCAAGAAATTCTGCAGGTTCCATTGCATCCTGAAAAATGCACTGTATGGTGTGCTTTACACGCTGGAGGCATCATCGGTCCATATTTCTTTAAAAACAATGCTGGAGCTAATGTTACAGTGAATGGTGCTCATTACAGATCGATGATCAATGATTATTTGTCTCAAAATTTGAATGGTATCGACCCAGAAGTGTTTTGTTTTCAACAAGATGGTGCTACACCTCATGCTGCTACCGTAACAATTGATCTACGCAAAGAAAGATTTGGCGATGACATTATTTCGATAAATGTTCCAATTAATTGGCCTCCAAGATCATGCGTAACTCCACTGGATTATTTTCTTTGGGGTTATGTCAAGTCATTGATTTATGCTGATAAACCAGAAACAATAGACGTTTTGGAAGCAAACATAACTCGTGTTATTGATGAAATAAGGCCTGAATTACTCGAAAAAGTGGTTCAAAATTGGTCTGGTCGAATGCGGTTCTTCAAAGCTAGTCGTGGTAGACATATGTCGGAAATTATTTTCAAAACATAAATGTCATAAAATTATCTTTCAAATTAAAAGAAAATTTGGCTTCAATCTTAATTTAAATGTGTTTTATTTCAATTTAATGTTCTATCACTCTAAAAAAAAACACCCGATACATCATAAGTCCATTCATTATTCTAAGTTAATTTCCTAATCGGAATAATTTCAGAAAATTATGAATCATGGGTTTCAAATTAATTTTCGGTGCCCTTTCACATTGAATAAGGTTTCACTGTTTCATCATTATCAATCATGTTTATTGGGACTGACCAACAATAGAATGACATATATTCTTATCAAGTTGTAGCTATATCGTCTGATTATATGAATCAGTTCGTCGTTAACTCTAACTTTCTGTTCTTCGACAAAAGTTTCCAATAATATTTCACTGGGACATCCGTTTTTTGGTATTCTTTGTGCTTTTAGTACACCTGATGGATAAGGTCTAATTATTCTTAATTACTTTATTAATTTTTCGCGATAAGGATTGAGAGCTAAAGATTACATGAGGGTATTAGAAGAAAGTTACAGGTGTAGAAAGTCTTGATAACAGAAGTCTGCTTCTGGAGCTCCCGTAATATTTTCCGAGAGATATTCCACGAGATGTTCACTTATATCTATGATTTCATCAAAATCTGTGATTATTTGTCAAATTATTTGCTTATTGATCACGGAGCTCTTCTACAATATTTCTTGTTCTATGTTACCAAAGTGCTAATCACAAATTTAGTCACTGCGTCAATTTATGACAGATCAACCTCTCTTGATCATCGATCAAGTACAAATTGGGTTTTACGAAATATTTTGTGCTCTGATCTAACCTAGAATCAAATAAAATAGGAAAAGGCTTTTTACTTGATAAAAAGAATATAACAAAATTTGAATATCAAAACAGATTTAATCTATAAGTCTTCTACAATTTTTATTTCTAAAATAAAAATTTTCACTCAAAAAACTTTTAGAATTAATGACTTATAAGCACGGCTTATATTTAATAGACGTATAAAATTAAAACTCAATGTACAATATCAAATGATCTCAATAAATATAAATTGAATTTGAATATTAAACAAATTGAATATTAAAACAAATTGAAATATGTTTATCTTCTACAATTTTAATTTTAAAAAAATTTTTATTCAAAAAACTTTTCGAAATAAATTTATCTCATTATAGAATGTCAATGAATTTAAATAAACCTTAAAATAATTCACACTGTTCTTTGATTTTGTTAGAACATAGATCAATCTTGAATTATATAGTTTATCTGTATTTCGAAGCTTAAGTCTTTTAACACGTGAGAGATATAGGTTAGGTTTTTGATTTTGATATTTGGAATATTAAATGAGGACTGAAGACGGGATTGTCTAGAATTATATTTGTTTTTTGAAGATATAGTGCACATTTTTTTAGAGATTCTTGAAATAATTTATTCGAATATTTAAATATATTGAATATTTCAAATAAATTATATTCTTTGAGAAGTCCTTTAAGTGTAATCATGTTTTTAAAAGGCAATTGGTGTTCTTAAAGGTAACACCAGAAACAAAATTTTGTCTCCTTTAAATATTTATTTATTAATTTTAATTACTTCCGTATATCTGTTGGGTTATTTATTCCATTTGACATTATATATTGAGTTTTGATTATATACGTCTATTAAATGTAAGCGGTGTTTGTGTAGACATAAATTTATTTCTAAAAGTTTTTTGAATAAAAATTTTTTTGAAATTAAAATTGTAGAAGATAAACATATTTCAATTTGTTTTAATATTCAAATTTTGTTATATTTCTTCTATCAAGTAAAAGGCCTTCTTATTTTATTTTAAATATAAATTGATTTTGATTTTTCAAATATGATTTAGGACCGATGAGGAGATTATCGGAATTCTGATTGTTTTTTGGAGATATAATGCATGTTTTGAGAGATTTTGGAATTAACTTATTTAAATATATTGAATATTTAAAATAAATTCCATTTTCTGAGAAGTCCTTAAATTATGTTTTGTATTTTTGAAAAGGAGTTGGTTTTCATAATGGTAAAATCAGAAACAAAATTTTGTCCCTTTCAGATATTTATTTATTATTTTTAATTGACAATTTATATTTGTTGATTTATTTATTCTATTTGATATTGTATATTGAGTTTTGATTTTATACGTCTATTGAATATAAGCCGTGCTTATAAGACATTGATTTAATTCTAAAAGTTTTCGAATAAAAATTGTAGAAGACTGGCAGATTAAATCTATGTTGATATTCAAAATTTTTTTTTAATTAATCTAGAATCGCCAATTTTTTTCAAGCGTAAATCGACCCATTTCGTTAATGTCAAAAATTAAACGTAAAGCACGAATGACAAAAGTAATTCTAGACTCAAAAGCAAATCGTACTTCGTGATATACTGGCGGTACTTTAAGATTCCATCATATGAATCCCATAAAGTGCAAGTAAATTCATACATTTTATTTATTACGGTCCATTTGTATGGTTTATTGTTGGAAACAACGAAAACGAATAATCTGTGCATATTGAAAAATCCTGTATTATAATTAGTGTTAAATGTTATGTTAACAAGTGGAACTCTTAACGATAAATTGATTTTCTGTGTTTTCATTAAATTGCTTACACTGAATATTTCTGCATTATAATTACAATTAGTGAGTTTATTGAATTCATTCAAGGTAAGCTACATTCCATTTCCCCAACTTAAATTTCGAAGAAGATGTAATAAATCGTACTCGATGACACATATTTGTTGATATTCTGCTGATCACAATAATAATTTCAATACATTGAATATCTTTCTAGTCCTACTGAACCTGACTTGAATTTTTTTTCGAGAAAAGCAAAAATAATTCATAGTACAGCTATATTTTTCCACTATTAGATGCTAATCTTCACCTATCAAGTGGTTTAACTAAGACCATAAAGTGCCTTACAAACTTTATGTGATTTTTGTGGTGAGCATAGAACATAGAGTACCTTGGATTTTAAATGTACCTAGTTTTATGTTGATCAAACAGAGATTCCACGAAGTCGTATGGGTATTTATTTATTTATTGTTAATTGATTTTATTTAAATATTTTAATATTAGCCTTCCACATAATTAATTTCAAAAAATTATATTTAATAACTTCAGGAATTAAATTGAAATAATGTCATATAAGTACCACTTATATCAAACGACATATAAAATAAACATTCATTATAAGACATCCAAATGATATAACAAAATCCAATAAATAAAAATTGTTAACCAAAATTCTATAAATTAAATATTTTGAATAGACAAAATTTTGTTCCTGCTGATCAATCTTATGAAAACAAATATCTTTCAAAAATGTTTAACATGATCTTAAGAATTTCATCATAATAATATTCAATATTATTGGATATCTAACTAAGTTACTTTCTATAAAATCTCAAGATATGTAAAAACATTACTGAAAAACAAGTTTTAAGAGAGACTTTGCTTCGTCAGTATTCAAATAATTCATATTCAATAAAATATAACATCAATCAACAACAAATATTTACTCACCCTTCAATAATTTAGAAACTTCTGGAAAATGAGCTGCTGAGAAATTTAAATGTAATATAAGGTTATCTCACAAGTAAATAAATAGCTCTGTGGTTTACCCTTGATCTAAAAGTAACTCAGTTAGATATTCAATAATATTGAATATTCTAAGTAAGATTTATGATGAAATTCTTAAGATCATGTTAAACATTTTCGAAAGATATTTGTTTTCATAAGATTGATCAGCAGAAACAAAATTTTGTCTATTGAAAATATTTAATTTATAAAATTTTTGACAATTTATACTTATTGGATTTTGTTATCTCATTTGGACGTTTTATAATGAATGTTTATTTTATATGTCGTTTGATATGAGTAGTGCTTATATGACATTAATTTAATTCCTGAAGTTATAATATTAAATATAATATTTTGAAATTAAACATCTAGAAGACTAACAAAATATAATTTTATTTAAATAACTTATTTAGTTATTTAAATATATTAAACATTTCGAATAAATTAGCTTTGTAGAAGTTCTTAAAATTATGTTGTGTATTTTTGAGAAGGATTTAGTTTTCATAAATATGAGATCAGAAACAATACATTTTGTCACAGGCAGAGCTGGGCACCGCCTGTCTGAAGAGTTCAGGTGCGCATGCTTGGAACGAAAAATTCAAATATTTATTTATTAATTTTAATCGACAATTAAATTTGTTGGTTTTTTTTATTCCATTCGATATTGTATAATGGGTTTTGATTTTGAATGAATTATAAGCATTGCTTATAAAGCATTAATTGATTCTAAAAGTTTTTGAATAAAATTATTTGAAATTAAAATTGTAGGAGACTAACAGATTAAATCTGTTTTGATAATCAAAGTTTGTAATAATCCTTCTTTCAAGTAAAAAATCGCTTCTTTTTATTTCACTCTTTCATTACTTGAAAAAAGATATGACATGAAGTTTGTCGCCCTATTTGGACATGCAAATCAATAGAATTTCTACCACCAGAAGGACATGTTCTGACTCTACACGGACATTTTCGCGATAAAGAAGAGATAACGTCTCTATGTTTGTATACAAAATGATGCAGAATCACATGATTGTTTTGAATCTCCACGAGTTCAACGTTCACGCTGTGTACATATAATCCCCACGAGATATCATGATATCATTAGGTCAAAGGATGGTTCGGAAAATTTGCCACACTGCATCATTCAGCTTAAGATAAACTTTTTAATCTTGACCGCAATGGGAATTTAGAAACCGGTATTATTATGGCAAAGTTTTACGTCAATGTATTTTGCAGAATTTATTTCATGTGACTGACTTTCAAAAGTACGCCTTGGTTAAGCAATTCATAATTTTTTCGCCACAGCTTAACGATAATTCGCCAGTGGCGGATTTTAGATTTGCCTTTCTAGGTGGCTCAAGTAGAGTTTGCATTTTGAACCAACATCTTAGCTAAATTGTTTCTATTTGCTGCTAAAGAATTCATTCCCATTTTATGAAGACCATCAGAAATCCTACTGCTGAAACCTAAAAGGTTTCAACAGTAGGATCTCTAAAATGGCAATTAAATCTTTAGCAGCAAATAGAAATAATTCAACTAAGATGTTGGTGAACAATAAAGAAAAGAACCCCAACTATTACGAATTAGGGATTTATCAAATTAATTGTGATGATTGTAATGCTTCATATACAGGAGAGATAATGAAATAGTATTATAGTTTTTTATTTATAGCAGATGAAAAATGCACCTTATATTTTGAATTGAGTGTTTTTACGTTTTTATACGTGTAATAGCTTAGATTTTGAATAAAGTATTTTATCTTATCATTTCTGTATTTGTTTTTGGGAGTATATCGGTTGTTTTTTTAGCGTGATAGAACTTTAAATTGAAATAAAACACATTTAAATTAAGATTGAAGCCAAATTTTTTTTATTTGAAAGAAAATTTTATTAAAAATGATTTGAAGTAAAACATTTAATTTCCGCTCATTTTAAATAAGCGGAAATAAAGTGTTTTACTTCAAATCATTTACGATGAATTTCCGTCAAGTAGAGACCGAAACAATCAAGATTTTGACTCAAGCTGATACCAGTTCATTGGTCTCGTGGAAATAAAATGTTATTACATTTTTGTTTTAAAAATAATTTCCGGTATGTCCACCACGACTAGCTCTGAGGAACCGCATTCGACCAGACCAATTTTCGACCACTTTTTCGAGTACTTCAGGCCTTATTTCATCCATAACACGAGTTATGTTGGCTTCCAAAGCGTCTATTGTTTCAGGTTTATCAGCATAAACCAATGACTTGACATAACCCCAAAGAAAATAATCCAGTGGAGTTATGTCGCATGATCTTGGAGGCCAATTAATTGGACCATTTCTCTAAATTATTTATCGCCAAATCTTTCTTTCTATAAATGAGGTTTAGCACCATCTTGTTGGAACCAAAACACTTCTGGGTCGATACCATTCAAATTTTGAAACAAATAATCATTGATCATCGATCTGTAACGAGCACCATTCACTGTAACATTAGCTCCAGCATCGTTTTTAAAGAAATATGGACCGATGATGCCTCCAGCGTGTAAAGCACACCAAACAGTGCATTTTTTAAGATGCAATGGAACCTGCAGAACTTTTTGAGGATTTTTTCCACTCAGTCTTCATTATTTTCAATAAATTTACTCAAGTTTGAATTGGTTTTGAATGAAGTTCTAAAATTATATTTATTTTTGAGGTATGTAGCAATTTTCTCAGAAATACATACCTCAAAAAAAATATATAATTTAAGAACTTCATTTAAAACCAATTCAAACTTGAGTAAATTTATTGAAAATAATAAAGATTGTACATATAAAGATGATAAATCGGGGGTTTATAAGTTAACCTGCGGTGATTGCCCTAAAGTTTACATAGGACAGACTGGAAGAACTTTCCGACATAGAATTTGTGAACATTTGAAGAGTTTCCTCAATAATAAAAGTAATTCTACATATTCCAACCATTTGTTAGAAACCCGACATACTTTCAACCATAATTTTGAAATTCTACATATAGAAAGTAAAAGTTATGCCTTAAATCTGTTAGAATCCGTACAGGTAAATAAACATAATAAAATTGGAATATTACTTAACGAACAAATAGATTTAAATAACTAGCCTCTGTTAAATATATTCGGATAAGCTGGAATTTTTGGAGACCCTTTTTTGGGTTTTAGTGCTCAATAAAAATTTATTGTAGTTACTGTAATATAAATAGCAACGGATTTCGGAAACAAGCTTAGTTATTTAAAATGTAATCTTGTCTGATGATGCTACTGCGATAGCGAAACGATTGTTGTAAACATAACAATAAAAATTAGTGAAAATCAGAATAACCTTATTTAAATATTATTTAATATGGATTTTCACCTAGTAAGGACTGATTCAATTCAAAATTCAATAAGGGAAATTGACGAAATATTAAGACATTATACAAATTTATGATGATTTTTCTGGAAACGGTAAAGTTGTAAAGGATAGAAACAAAAATGCAGTAACCGAGTAGGAAGGGAGGTCAGATGCACTTCTCCCCCCCTTCTACGCCCATGCCAATGGCGTCGAAGTGTGGGTGAAACTAATACCTGTCCGAATTAGAACATTACGTTTCCTTCCACTTCTACTTCACAAATTAAACTTCAAAGGAATCCAAATACTATTCAAAATTGTTAGTTTCCTCTATTCGCTTCTCTTTCTTTGTAATTGTTTGCATATGCGTCCTTGTCTGTTGTTTGGGTTCAACCGCTGAACACGCGCAGCTGCAGCAACGAAATCGAACATCGTGTCACGCAGCCAGGCACTTCACTATTTTATATTTTACCATCGAAGAAGTTGTATCGACCGAAGACTGTTAGACTGTTCGCAGTAGTGTGAGCGTGAATCAAGTGGTACCTTCTGAGGTTTAAGACTAGTTTTCGAGATTTTCCGAAAATGCCGATTGGTCCTCACTGTTGGGACGAGGGAAGAACAGCGTAAGTTCCTCTCTTTTCCTAAATATAACATTATTTTAACAGTAGATTCATTCCCTCGTTTTGCACACGCAAATTCACACTTCACCGAATTTCATGGCCAACTTGATGTTGTTTATGTTTACGTTTTCGGCATTGGTGAAACGTATATCAAGTTAGCCTTGGAATTTACATCGTGTTAGATTTTGTTAGTTGATCTTTAGTGGTACCTCTGTAATATAATTCTGAATACGTAATTGAATAGACGTAAAATTTCCATTGCATCCAAATGTCGACGATTATAATAAATTTACATAACGTTTCGAGCGTCATATTGCCCTTATTAAAGGGGTTTATGCGGAATTTTGAGTTAACTTTGACCAAAGATTGTTGAAACAAATTTTATTATCATTTTTTCCCTAACCTACCTATAGTGAGTAAGTGTCATAAAAATCCCCATGAAACCACCCTAGTCTAGACAGAATTTTCCGATCTTTCTAATGGTGACTGAATTTCGATTAAAATGATAGTTTTCAAGTTATGTTTTCGGTGAAAAAATTGTGAAACGTTCCAAAAAGTAGAATCTTGAATAACTTACACCGAAAGATAATTGGACCATACGCTATAGGAACTTTTTTGTTGCAATTTGTCTGTAGAATCACCTTGTGGAATTTTGCCAGAAATAACTTGGTCACGCTCTAGATTTGAAGTATATTCTTCTAGAAAACGAAATCCCTGTCAAAAATCCTATGTGTTAAAGCAATATACAAGATGTGTATGAATAGTTATGATTCCTTGTCAAAAAATAGGGTAGGTCTTTCATATCAACTTCATTTTTTTGAACCCCCCTTGCTAAGTTACAGCCCCCTTAAGGCGGTGCCCGAAAAAGTTTTTAATTTTTTTCTTAAAAACCAAAAAACTGACAATTATAGTAACTGAATCAAAGTTAATCAAAACTAGTCCATTGTCATAACAAAATAAGATCCCCTTACCAGAAAAATTCTAGTTGATGACTTTTTTTTCGAAAACCTTGAATTTTAGCAAAAAAAACAAGGTGCCATTTGTTTAAAATGGATAAGGCTATCCAAAATTAATTTTTTTATTGTAAAATAGGAATGTGGAAAAAAATTTAGGGGTGGATTTTTCTACCCCTTGCAATCACAGAGGAACACCACCAAAAAAAATTTTGGGTGCCTTCTCGCCCTCATAATATGTCTGCTCAATTTGATTCTTGTCAGACATTATCTGTCAAATAAAAAAATTTTTGGCTTCAATCTTGATTTAAATGTGTTTTATTTCAATTTAAAGTTCTGTCACTCTAAAAAAAAACATCAGATATTTGACCAGGAATTTTTCATATGTATGTGTATTTAGAGTAATCGTCAAAAACCATATCAGCTGAAAATTCGAAAAAAAAAGGGCCAAAAACAGGCAATACTAAGCATCATAATCCAATTCCAAAAACAGTTATATATAAGATACTGAATTGTTTCAATTTATTGGTAGTAAAACAGTAATTTCTACAACTTGTTTCAATTATTTATATATAATATGAAAAAGCCTAGAATAGCACTGACGTGGAAACGAAAGCTTTTACGCGTTCAACAGCCCATTTCCATAAAAATTTTCCACGCAATAATACGAGATTTGTAGGTCTTCACATGTTTCAAATGCTCTAAGCATTTCTTCAACCTTTTTCAACCCTTGTAGTAAGTCCATACGTAGTCCTCTTCGGGTGGAATACAATTTGTTTCTTCAGTATTTCCACAACACTTTGCAAACATTAGGTGATGTTCAAACCTAAGTGAATAGGATAAATCAATCAATCGACAATCTTGCCTGTCGCCTTTTTTGCCTCATTCAAATCGTAGTCAGACTGGCGGACTCTGCAGATTGCTTTTCTCGATTTATTTCTTACGATCAAGTGCTTATTTAAAACGATTTGAAGAGGTAATGGTACATCGACTTTCGTTTTAATACGAGAATGTCCGAACTGATCCAATTGGATCCAATCCACTCTAGATTCGTTTTGATTTATCACATCAAGTTCCAAATGCTGAATTATCGGTTCATGTTATTGTCAGCTCAAAATTCAAAAGGTACAAATGTTGTAAATTAACGAATAACTCTAGAACGCGAGCAAAATTAAAAAATCTACCTAAAAGTTTTTGCAAATTTTCGTCCAAAAATGCTTTTGAACGATCACGTTGGACCAACAGGTGAAATTCCTAGTCAAATTAGATTCTGACCGTCCGATTATTCATTTAGAAATTCCTTCCAAGAAGAAATAAAGTTTGATGGTCTGAAAATGGCGAAGGAAGTTTTATTGAATATGCTATACTAATAATTAAAGCAGTGAGCGGCCATGACACCCGACCATAGAAGAGTAACCGCAAAAAATGTTTGAGACGAAAGCCTTTTTTCGTTGGGGCCTGCAAAAAACAGCGAATACTTATCGAAACACCGATCTTACTGATGAAAGCATATTCATTCTCGTACAATTTTCCTTCTATTTGCTGCGAACGAAAGAAAATGTGACATTTCCCAATTTTGCCCGATTTCGGAGATCACAGAAAACAGACACGCCCCCGTAAACGTCGTACCGATTCATTTGACCTATTGACTCATTGAACTGCCCGAAAAAAATGTATCAATCGATTATATTGATCAATCTACTACACTGGTATCTATGATATTATATAATGAGAATATACTGATCTTAAGTCAGAATTCTGGAAGATGATGTAATTGCGATATTCCTTTTATTTGTTCTCCCAAATTGCGATCAAAGATATCGCCAATGTTGATATCTGACTAATGATTTTCGCAACATTAATCAAATATTTTGTTGCTCAACTAAATTTTTTCGAACAAAATCGAGGACGGAGCAAATGGATCAGCAAACATATTAAATGAGTAACGAAAGATAATTAATTATTTTATCACATATGTTTATTTACATATAGTTCCTTGGGTCAAGAACTTGGTTAGAAGACTAACAGATTAAATATGTTTTGATATTCAAATTAAGCCATTTACCTTATTAATTTTAAATTGTATCATTCCTATTGGAAAACTCGTAACTTCTTTGGTTAGTTTGTAATAATCTTCCTGGATTAAATATAACGTTGTGAAAATCAGAGTATGCAACAACCCTTCGTCCCCAGATGTCCGCTCTCACTCCATATCACGGTAAGAAACAACAGCTTCCGTTATTCAGTGCATTATCCAAAGAATTCCTCCTCTACTTGAAGGGACAAAGGGTACAGGGGCTATTTGCTTCCACCAGTTTTACTTGATCTACGATTCTACGCCATCTTTTTCCCGTTAGCCACCCTTTCAGTAATAAGAACTCATTCATGAATGTCAAACAGGTTTTGGGATCGAAGGGTTTGACCTGAATGCCCTTGACGCATTGCATGAGTTTTATTATGGCTTTTTTAATTTGTTAATTTTTAAGCGGAAAAGTTGTTCCGAGCGATTTTCCAAATTTTCGTTTCAAAGCCGGAAAATCGAGGTGTTAAGTTTTCGTTGGACCACCCTGTGAAAATCTAAACATTCAAATTTTCTGCTAGAGTGAAAACTTAAATACCTCTCATTATAATAATATCAAATTAGATTCTAACTTGATGATTCACTTGATGAAGTTTCTTGGAAATTGTCATTAACTGTTGAAATAAAATAAACCTTCGCTTAATTACTACAATGATTATTCAACATGACGTGGCACACCATGAAAATGCTATTTTGATTTCATTAATCGGTAGTTTGATATGAATTTGATCTAAAGGGATGGCCGTCTAGAGTTTGCATTTTGAAGTATCGAGTGTTAGAACTTTAAATTGAAATAAAACACTTTTAAATTAAGATTGAAGCCAAATTTCTTTTTCATTTGAAAGATAATTTTATGACATTTATGTTTTACAAATAATTTCCGGCATATGTTCACCACGACTAGCTCTGAGGAACCGCATTCGACCAGACCAATTTTGGACCACTTTTTCGAGTAATTCAGGCCTCATTTCATCAATAACATGAGTTATGTTGGCTTCCAAAGCATCTATTGTTTCTGGTTTATCAGCATAAACCAATGTGTTTTGACATAACTCTAAAGAAAATAATCCAGTGGAGTTATGTCGCATGATCTTGGATTAATTGGACCATTTCTAGAAAAAATCTTGTAGGTAAAGGTAAAGGTGTAGCACCATCTTGTTGAAACCAAAACACTTCTGGGTCGATACCATTCAAATTTCGAAACAAATAATCATTGATCATCGATCTGTAACGAGCACCATTCACTGTAACATTAGCTCCAGCATCGTTTTTAAAGAAATATGGACGGATGATGCCTCCAGCGTGTAAAGCACACCATACAGTGCATTTTTCAGGATGCAATGGAACATGCAGAACTTCTTGAGGATTTTTTTCACTCCATATACGGCAATTTTGCTTGTTTACATAGCCGTTCAACCAGAAATGAGCTTCATCACTAAACACAATTTTACGATAAAAAAGTGGATCAAGCTGTTCTAGGGCCCAATCAGCAAACAAACGACGCTTATTATGGTCAAGTGGTTTTAATTCTTGAACCAGTTGGATCTTGTATGGGTGTAGACCAAGATCTTTAAGCAAAATTTTCCATGTGGTAGATGCACAGAGTCCATCTTATTGTGAACGTCGACGAATAGAGAAATCTGGAGCATCATTAACACTATGACTTACAGCAGCGATATTTTCTTCTGTACGTACAATTCTTTGTCTTGTTGTTCTTGCATTGAGTAGAGAATATGTTGTCCGAAATCTATCGATAGCTCGACAAATAAGCTGCTCTGACGGACGATCATGTAAACCATAAATTTCACGAAGTGCTCTATAAGATTGGCGAATAGAACACTGATTTCGAAAATAAATTTCAACAATTTATAAACGTTGTTGCGGCGTAAGTCTTTCCATGATAATTTGTCAATGCTTACTGAACAGAAATGTCAAAACAACATGGCTTCTTCCTTCTGTCAAATCACAGTTATCCCTATCGGAAGTTCTATCACTCTAAAAAGACGCCCGATAGTTGTTATTTCGAGTGAGCACACCTGAAAACATTGCCGCTGTAGCCCAAAATGAGGCTCATTTTCCGTTAAGGATAAACTCCAAAAACGATTGATGTCCTGAGTACTAAAGTTGCCATTCATGAGATTGAGTATCAAGCTGAAGAATTGTGTTGGGCGGATGGGTACTATATCCAGTCGTCGGGGTCATTTGAATGATATTGTTTTTCATCCATAAGTATCAAGGATCAACCTTTCTAATGAACTCGTAACATTGAAAAAACTTTCATCGATTTTTTCATTTATATCCGATCAAAAATGCAAATTTCAAATGACCCACCCCTTATACTGAAGCCAGAAGTTTTTTTCCGTCAGAGGAGTGCATCGATTCATGTCGCAATTAAAATTTTTTCTGAACATTTTTTCAAGATTCCGGTTACATTATTGATTAATTCGTTACGCAAATCTGAATTCTATTTGGAAATTATTGTTATAATGAACTGATAACGTTTGCGTCACGTCGTGTTGAAGTAATATTTCACTGTTATTCTATTAATTATTAGAAAAATACGGCAAGCACTGTTTCCATTTTACCCTTATCTGTCGCTTTATTGTTATTAGGAGTACAAATAAGTTTCCGCCGTTTTTAACACAAATTAAATATTTATTATAGAAGAATGATTTTAAACGATGTGAGACTGCTTGCTGAGTGACTTCTAATGTTAGAGCAAGTTCTTTTTGTGTTTGAGATTAATCTTCCTCCAATAATTCCTCCAATTCTGCATCCTCGTAAATTTTTGGCCTTCCACTGCGATCTTTGTCTTCTACGTCGAAATCACCGTTTTTAAACTTTTGAAACCACTCTCGACACGTTCTCTCACTCAAAGCACCGTCACCATATGCTTCTACGAGCAATTGATGCGCCTCAGCAGCAGATTTCTTTAAATTAAAGAAGTAAACTAATATTTCCCGCAAACGACGCTTACTTGGCTCAAATTTTGACATTTTCAACTTATAAAAATTATATTTTACCAATATAAAATCAATGATATTAATAGGTTATGTTGTTCTTGAATGTCCAATCTATTTTGTAAGCCGGTTATCATCTGCGAAAATTAACCGAAACTCCGCACCGCGCCATCTACAATAAAACGGCGGAAACTTATTTGTACTCCTAATATATTTCCGAATTATGAAACTCTGGAATATTTCGAAAATAATTTTCGCACCCTCTGAAATGTTCAGTTCGCGCAGAACTAGACGTCGAGCAATAAGGCGCTGCAAGAAAAACCAACAAGCTCGTATAGTGGACCCCTAGTGGATCACGTCAGTTTTGGTCCATGAGAAACAAAATTGGCAACAACTACTTTCAGTAAAGTTTTCTCCTTATGATGAAAGAGGATGGTTCACTTGCAACTATACCTAACGCTAAAGCCCATCACTTCTAACTCCACTATCGAAACAGTCCAGAACCTCCAACAATTTCAACTTTTTCAACTATAGTCCATCTTGAAAGTATCCGGAAAAAATTTCTCAATTGTAATTATTTAATATATATTTTTAATTCTTGAATTAGAAAATTAGGACAAAATATTCATCCTATTTACTAATACAACCTCCATTTAACTGTAAACACTTGACTAAACGTCGAAGTATACTCGAAACTAGATCACATCCATAGTTGTTGGTAATCCAGGATTGTAAAACTGAATTAAATCATCTTCATTTCGTGTCCCTGCTCATTCAACTTCAATCTTCATTAGTCCCCATATGTTTTCAATGAGACTAAGATCTGGTGAAGCTGCTGGCCATGAAATGGTTGCCACTTGGTGTTCATGCGTCCAAGCTTGAGTATAGGTTGAAGCTGCCGTTTCAAGGAGAAAATCGTTTAGAATGTCACAATACTTTCAACCATTAATGGTACCATCAACTGTACAGAAAAGCGTAGCACCGCGCTGAGATATTGCTCCGCAAGCCATTATATTGGTGGGAAATTTCGAAATTTTAACGGGAACAGGTTGTTTTGATAGGAGGACCTGATAAACAGGCTTGATTCGATTACTAAAGTTTTGTGAAACCCACTGTATAAGTAATAAATACCAGAAAGAATTTCGTAATCAAATTTTTATTGGTAAAATAAAATAGAATAGAAAGGCCTTTTACTTGATAGAAGAATATAACAAAATTTGAATATTAAAACATTGATATATCAAGTAAAAGGCCTTTCTATTCTATTTTATTTTACATATAATATATAATTATATTTTGGCTTCAATAAATCTCATTATGGAATGTCAATGAATTTAAATAAACCTTAAAATAACTCACACTGTTCTTTGATTTTGTTAGAACATAGATCAATCTTGAATTATATAGTTGATCTGTGTTTCGAAGCTTTAGTCTTTTAACACGTGAGAGATGTAGGTTAGTTTTTTGATTTTGATATTTGGAATATTAAATGAGGACTGAAGACGGGATTGCTTAGAATCATATTTGTTTTTTGAAGATATGGTGCACATTTTTTAGAGAATTTAGAAATAACTTATTCGAATATTTGAATATATTAAATATTTCAAATAAATTATATTCTTTGAGAAGTTCTTTAAGTGTGTTCATGTTTTTAAAAGGCAATTGGTGTTCTTAAAGGTAAGACCAGAAACAAAATTTTGTCTCCTTTAAATATTTATTTATTAATTTTAATTACTTTCATATATCTGTTGGGTTATTTATTCCATTTGACATTATATATTGAGTTTTGATTATATACGTCTATTAAATGTAAGCAGTGCTTGTTGTAGACATAAATTCAATTCTAAAAGTTTTTTGAATAAAAATTTTTTGAAATTAAAATTGTAGAAGATAAACATATTTCAATATGTTTTAATATTCAAATATTTATTCGGTTTTTTTAATTTTTACTTTAGTTGGGGACAAATTCCGAACCCATAACACCACAGAAATTTTAACATTTATTGTAATATAGTAAATTTACTTCTAAATGTTGTAACATATTCTCATGTAAACCAACCTCTTGCGCAATTTTACAGGGGGATACTTCAAGCGTAAAAGGGAAGCAATTTTGTCTTATCGATTTTCTAGCATGACATTAAAAACATTCGACTAGCGCGTGAAACGTAGCAGAAATGACGCATATACATTATTTTTCGTCTAATTCGTCCTAGTGAATTAATTTCAAGGTGAATTCAGTCAAGGTATCTAATTCATGTTCCAATTTCATATCGTGATGGTGGTTTGGTATCAATTGTCAATTACGACGTTCTGGTATCATGGTTGCATTTAATTTTGCGGCTGCTTTTTTCTCTGAAAACCGGTTTAGTTTTGATCTGATTGATGACTGTAAATGCAAAATTACCATCATTATTCTTGGAAGGATGATTTTTGGAAGAGGAACATGGTATCCTGACAGTATACGAGTATAACATATATGGAAGATTTGGGTAGCGCTTAACGCTGCTCCGCTCACATTTTTTTTTGTGTCTTCCAATCATACGATCTTCACGAACGTATGCGTTCTTAATTTACTCTCAAATGCCTAATTTCCAAAATAAGAGAAAATTTGAAACGTGAATAACTGCGAAACCATTAGATCTATTGTATCAATTAACGAAACTAAGTGAGATATTTACGCCCCAAAACTACCCTGAAACTTTCAAGTCTCTATCTTTTTCAGTTCGAAAGTTATAGTGTTTAAGATAGCGTCCACAGTTGCTTTGTCCACAATTTCGGTTTTTAATTTTTTAATCATACGATCCTCACGAAATTCTGAAAGAACGTGGGAGTTATTATTCTCCTTCCAGAAACCCAACTTCAGATATATCGGATTTGTAGTTCAGGAAATATTGAGAGAATTAAAACGTGAATAACTGCAAAACCATTCGACCGATTCTGCCAATTAACAGAACTTACTGAGATATTTAGTCCCCAAAGCTACCCTGAATCTTTCAAGTCTCTATCTTTTTCCGTTAGAAAGTTAGAGCGTTTAAGATATCGTCCACAGTTACTTTGTCCATCTTTTTCCGTTCGAAAATTAGAGTGTTTAAGATAGCGCCCAGAGTTGCTTCGTCCACAATTTTGGTTTTTAATTTTTTAATCATACGATCCTCACGAAATTCTGCAGGATCGTGCGCGTTATTATTCTTCTGCAAAATACCTAACTTCAGATTGATGGGATTTGTAGTTTAGGAAATATTGAGAAAAATAAGAGAAGATTTAAAACGTGAATAACTGCGGAACTATTCGATTCATTCTGCCAATTAACAAAACTTACCGAGATATTTAGCCCCCAAAGCTACCCTGAAACTTTCAAGTCTCTATCTTTTTCCGTTAGAAAGTTAGAGCGTTTAAGATATCGTCCACAGTTACTTTGTCCATAATTTCGGTTTTTAATTTTTTAATCATACGATCCTCACGAAATTCTGAAAGAACGTGCGCGCTATTATTCTTCATCTAAATACGTAACTTCAGATCGATCGGATTTGTAGTTTAGGAAATATTGAGAAAAATAAAAGAATATTTAAAACGTGATTAACTACGAAACCATTCGACCGATTTTGTGGATTAACAAAAATTTCTGTGATATTTAATCCCCAAAGCTACCCTGAAACTTTCAAATCTCTATCTTTTTCCGTTCGAAAGTTATAGTGTACAGTTGCTTCATCCACAATTTCGGTTTTTAATTTTTTAATCATACGATCCTCACGATATTCTGCAAGAACGTGCGCGCTATTATTCATCTTCTAAATACGTAACTTCAGATCGATCGGATTTGTAGTTTGGGAAATATTGAGACAAATAAGAGAATATTTAAAACGTAAATAACTACGAAACCATTCGACCGATTTTGTGAATTAACAAAACTTACTGGGATATTTAGTCCCCAAAGCTACCCTGAAACTTTCATCTCTCTATCTCTTTCTGTTCTAAAGTGTTTAAGGTAGCGCTCACAGCTGCTCCACTCACAGTCTTGTTTTTTAATTTTCTAATCATACGATCCTTACGAAATTTTGCACAAACGTGGGCATTATCATTCTTCTTCCAAATACCAAACTTCAGACCGATCTGATTTGCAGTTTAGAAAATGTTGTGAAATATACGAGAGAATTTCAAATGTGAATAACTGCGAAACCATTGGACTGATTTCGCCCATCAACAAAACATAAAAAATAAATAAAATTTCCACCACTTTATGCGAACAAGATAACTTTCGAACGGAAAATGTGTGTGTGATATGAACTAGCGCGCAGAATTTCTGACTTCACCTTTTTTGATACTCAGTGCCTTTACTAAGGTCCAATTACACATTTATTCGATAAGTGTAGCTACCCGATTATTGAATGCAAAAATTCTAGGTACCAAAACCTCTGGCATTGTCCAAAATTAACTAGCAGGCCTTGATCGTTACCCTAAGCTTTATAGTGTCAATTCCCGCCCCTCTTTAATAATTCAAATACAACCGTCCACTATATCTTGTGATCTTAACGATAAGAAAGTTTGAACTTTACTATCAAATAAATCTTCTCGTAAGACTATCTGACGTTAAAAGCTCCGTCTCCAATGAAATCTGTGAAATAATGAACGAAAGTTTCAGAAATTTACGTTCCCGCCCAATATATTTCACGAATTTTCCCATAAAATTTTAGTCTTTTAACCTTTCGTTCCGTAACTCCTTTGTGTTGAATTTTCACTTTGAATAACCTCATCCGTGTTTGTTCGTATAAAAGAACAAAGTACATTCGTTATTTTTAAATATTATACATCAGCAAACTCATTGGCTAATCGCGGCCTTCCAACTCAACAAAAACTGGATACCCGATCTCTGCCTTTCTATATGACATGGCAACCTTGCTACGTCTGCGCCATTTCCTTGACCACGTTGCCGATGTCTTATTTATTTTCTTTGGAATCGGCACTTTTCGTTCGCGAAAATATTGATGAACAATTTAATTAGCAGACGTCATTCTATTGTTCTTGAGATCATGTTTAATTACATGATCTAGTTATTACAAGCTTTAATTATTGCTAATAGCATACTTCCTTTTCTAAAATACGTATTACAAATAGTTTCTATCAGTTTCAAGCTACAGTTTTTATTTATTCTATTTATAAACTTTGTGTGATTTTGTTGTGAGAATAGAACATAGAGTACCTTGAATATTATTAGGAGAACAAATAAGTTTCCGCCGTTTTATTGTAGATGGCGCGGCACGGAGTTTCGGTTAGCTTTCGCAGATGATAACCGGCTTAAAAAATAGTTTGGACATTCAAGAACAACATAACCTATATTAATATCATTGATTTTATATTGGTAAAATATAATTTTTATAAGTTGAAAATGTCAAAATTTGAGCCAAGTAAGCGTCATTTGCGGGAAATATTAGTTTACTTCTTTAATTTAAAGAAATCTGCTGCTGAGGCGCATCAATTGCTCGTAGAAGCATATGGTGAGGGTGCTTTGAGTGAGAAAACGTGTCGAGAGTGGTTTCAAAAGTTTAAAAACGGTGATTTCGACGTAGAAGACAAAGATCGCAGTGGAAGGCCAAAAATTCACGAGGATGCAGAATTGGAGGAAGATTCATCTCAAACACATAAAGAACTTGCTCTAACATTAGAAGTCACTCAGCAAGCAGTCTCACATCGTTTAAAATCATTAGGAATGATTTTGAATGAATTTTTGTTAAAAACGGCGGAAACTTATTTGTACTTCTAATAGATATACCTAGTTGAATGTTCATCAAATCACATAGTTCCAGAGGTATTTGCTAAGTCTAATTGTTAATTGATTTTATTATTATTTTTTATATGTAAAGTTGAACTTGTCTTATCTGAATTCTAATTATTTTTGAGGATGTGCTACATGTTTTGAGAGTTTTTAAAGCACTTTATTTAAATATATTGAATATTCTAAATAAATTGGTTTTTGAGAAGTTCTTAAAATTATTTTGTATATTTTTGACAAAGATTTAGTCTTCATAAATATAATATCAGAAAACAATACATTTTGTAACAAACAGGACTCGTACGTTTGTCTGAAGAGTTCAGTGCCTGGAACGAAACAAAAAATATTCATTTATTAAATTTAATTGACAATTTATATTCGTTGGGTTTCTTAATTCCATTTGATATTGTATAATTAGTTTCGATGTTATACATATATTAAATATGAGCAGTGCTTATAAAGACATTAATTTAATTCTTAAAGTTCCTTGAATAAATTTTTTGAAATTAAAATTGTAGAAGACAGGACAGGTTGAATCTGTTTTGATATTTAAATTTTGTACTTATCTTCAAGTTATTACAAGTGGATTGAAATGAGAAATTACTTACTTTTCTATCATTTTTTACCTACGATTTACGAGTTTTGTATTGTTTACTACATTTTCAAACCGAATAAAACAAATTGTTTCTGAACGATTATATATATTTGTTGAAGGCTTCGGCTTGTGCAAAACTTCGTGAAGTTAAAGCTTATTTAATAGTTTTATAAACGTTTTCTAAAACGTGCTTGTCTTTAAATATTTCTATGGATTCCAGGATGTTTAGTTTTTCTTTCGCTTCCAGGTGTAATATTTCAAGATTGTTCAATTCTGGGAACACATGATTGGTTTCAAAAAATGTTTTGCGACATTGGCGTTATCTTTTCGGTCCCTAAAAGAAGATTGACGTTTTTTGAACCTTTTTTGGAAAGATCTCCCTGTTTGTCCCATATATATGCTACTGAATTTTAACAACTTAATTCATAAAGTCCAGAATTATTCAGCCGGTTGCTTTAGTCTTTTGCATTGAAAAGGGGTTGGAAATTTTATGTGAGGGTATGAAAGCTGTATTTATGTTAGTTTTTGAAAATATCGTGACTTCACGTCAAAGCTTTTCACTTGTCTTTTAGTGACGTCTTTGTTGTTTTTTATTGATTCGTTAGGCAATTAGAAGTAGCATATTTTAGTGCTTAAGAAACATTTTTGCAATTGTATTCATTGAATACTCACCTTATGTAGTTATGGTATGACGAAACATAAAATTTAGCGGAAATTTAAATTGTTTTTTATTCATAAAAATAATATTTCGCTTTTCTGGTTTGATAGTGATACAGTTTCTGTCAATTTGAATCGATAATAATTTCAGTGACGATTTGAAACTAGATTCTGTCCTGATTTATCGTTAATTTCGAGTACGTTATTTTGAGAACCAAAAGTTTTCCGTGATAAATGATGCACTACTGCCTTCATATTAGTTACAAATCCAATTTTAACTGAAAGTTTTCTTTGAACTTAAGATTATTTGTAGGTTTGTTTAGAAGACGTTAATGTTGGAGATATCAAAAGCAAGTACGGGTCAAAAATTTGCTTGACCAAATACCTTTTATGTAACATTTACTGTGCAAGTGCATCTCTTCAGGCAATCGATATTCCATAATTGAAATTCCGAGTTCATAGTCCCCTTCTAAAGCGACACGGAAACAAGAGGCAGAACAGGCAACGCTGTCGTTTTCAGACGTCGTCCATGCATTCTCGGCCATAGACGATTGTGGTTGTGTGTTCTTGCGCGGGTACAGTTGTCATATTTGTTTCGGTTCAAACTAGAAAAAATTCATCAAAAATATGCTCCACCAGGTCCAAACCTAATTCTGCTGTATATATAAGGTTAGTAGATGTATTTTTCCTCACTTTTTATGCATTTTAAAACGGGGTTTTAGTGGGAAAAGGCGAAATGTGGGCGATTGTTAGCCATATGTCAAATTATCGTTCGCCTTGTTCCACTTATCAGCTCAATGTACACTAGGAACGAAGTGTAATTGTACTTTTCATGGTTTTAGCACGTAGTTTTAGAGTTTGGGCGTGTGGAATTTCAAAAACGTGATCTCCCGGCTTAGTCTGAGAGAGACGGAAAGGCCGGACTGGCAATTCTGAGAACCGTCTGGAATGTTGCCTTAAGACTCTTTCTATCTCTGTCGGATATCTCTCCGTTCTTACTCCTACGGTATATTTTTTTTTCGTTTATCCGGCGCTCGGTCATTGATGTGATCTCGGTGGAATGTGGTAGGGCTGGGTTCTGTAAAGTTTCAGGGGATCAAGAGGAAGGACGAAGATCGGAATGCTGGGAATCGTGAATGGGCTACTATCCCAGCGTAGTTGCCACGATGGGTTTAATGAATATTGGTGTGTGAACCTCCTAAGAAGCGGCATAAGAACTGAAAAAAGATATTCTCTGCTGTAGGTTGAAATGTCTTGGGAGAGAAAGCAATCCGTTTCCAACGGTTATGTTCCCTTTCCCAACAGAATGGTGAAACTTTGTGGTCTTGGGGAGAAATCGTGTTTGCAAGATCGCATTTATGCAACTACATCGTGACATCAATAACAATTTATGAATGCGACTGAATTGCAACTTCGCCCATTCGTTACAAGATTTTTAAGGGATCCATTTTCACGTGTACTCATTTCCGATAACTCTAAAATCTCTAATAGTTGCGAAAAATATTCTGAATTTGCCTTGTTGGCAAAACTGACATTTAAAATTACATAATGTCAATTGGATTGATGGTTCGAAAGCTATTTAAATCTCTCTAGGGTATTAATCGATGCAAACTTTGGAATTATTTCGAAGAAAATATGCAGGAAAATCTGTCTAACAGAAAGTAGACATAGATATGGTGGTAATTAACTTATAAAGAATCAAAGGAAACATGAAATATTGACCAAAATTATCTGAAACCTAATACAATTATTTCGAGTGGATGTTGGAGTTTCTTCGCCAAAAAATGTTCCACCTAGAATTCAAAAAGATCTTTTTCATTTCCATCTTTCAAAATAATGACAAATCATTTATTTTTAAGGTATGTACCACTCTTCTCAGAAATACCTCCTCATATTTGAAGATATTATTTTCAACTGAATAGGTAAATGACGAGTTTTGGAACCAGTTGTTTCGTTGATTATAAAATATCCAAATAATGCGATAAAACTAACAAACAGCTGTTCCTTGATTGGACTACTATCTAAATGAGCGTCCATTTGGGTAACATTCTAAAACGAAAATATCAAGGTCGCGAAACGTTTAAACGAGAATTTCGAAATATCGGAATCTTTTTCGTTTTTCAACGTTGAGCTTTCGAAAATTCGCTCATAGGATCAATCTGTCGTTAAACTTCCCCTATTAACGGACTCGTGTAATTGATTCAAACAACTGCAAAACACATTTAATAGAATTGTACAATAGTTTCTTTGAATCATCGGTAATTACAATGACTAGTCTTAATCTAGATGGAAAATTAGATATTTCTATTCCTGGAATCGGGAAAACGTTTATTTGCAGTCTTATCTAGGATTTTTGAGTTTAAATAATGAATAATAAAGTCAAGTCTCGCATAAACGCGATACGTTATCTTCCATAAAGTAATGATAAAACGATATTTCATTGCATTTCCACAATAGTTTTTTGAATATACCCACTGAAAAGCCATGGTAATAATATAAAATCAGTTTCATATCTCAGAGTTTATATACAAAGTTGTTTACCTTGTTCCTTTCACATAATCCACGTTTTAAATTGTGAATATATGTTGGTGCATCAGTTTCCAAAGGTAATTTATTGAATTTTTCCAACCTATGTTCTATATAGTCATTTAAAGAATAATTTAATGAGATGGGGACTTTTTTAATATAAAATAATGCAGATTAATTCCACAATTTATTGATTTAAAAGATGGAAATCGCTCTTTGCCAGGTCCTATCCAGAAAATTTTTCGAATGTTGCATTAAAACCATAGATCAACAAGACTATATAGATGGGACACTGACTGGAAAAAGTCTGAATCAAGTTTGTCGCCTTTTTGTAGCGACTGGTGCATGAAACAAATTCAACTAGAGAAAACTGTACTACCAACTCTCAAGAGCATTACCTCTGCTTTTAGAATACTGCATTATCGACGCTTGCGCGAATATTTGAATCTTCTTGAAAGAGATAATTAAAACACTGATTAAATAAAAAGTAAATATATTAGGAGTACAAATAAGTTTCCGCCCTTTTATTGTAGATGGCGCGGCATGGAGTTTCGCTTTCGCAGATGATAACCGGCTTAAAAATAGTTTGGACATTCAAGAACAACATGACCTATTAATATCATTGATTTTATATTGGTAAAATATAATTTTTATAAGTTGAAATTGTCAAAATTTGAGCCAAGTAAGCGTCATTTGCGGGAAATATTAGTTTACTTCTTTAATTTAAAGAAATCTGCTGCTGAGGCGCATCAATTGCTCGTAGAAGCATATGGTGAGGGTGCTTTGAGTGAGAGAACGTGTCGAGAGTGGTTTAAAAACGGTGATTTCGACGTAGAAGACAAAGATCGCAGTGGAAGGCCAAAAATTTACGAGGATGCAGAATTGGAGGAATTATTGGAGGAAGATTCATCTCAAACACAAAAAGAACTTGCTCTAACATTAGAAGTCACTCAGCAAGCAGTCTCACATCGTTTAAAATCATTAGGAATGATTCATAAACAAGGAAATTGGGTTCCGTACGAATTAAAGCCGAGAGATATTGAACAATGCTCGTCCACATGTTGCGGCTCCCGTGAAAAAGTACTTGGAAACACTTGATTGGGAAGTGTTACCCCACCCGCCGTATTCACCAGACATTGCACCGTCCGATTATCACCCGTTCCGGTCCATGGCACATGCTCTGACGGCGCAGCGGTTCACATCTTATGAGGATACCAAAAATTGGGTTGATTCGTGGATAGCCTCGAAAGACAAGCAGTTCTTCAGACGTGGGATTCGAATGCTGCCTGAGAGATGGGAAAAAGTGGTTGCAAGTGATGGGCAATATTTTAAATAAATTTATATTATCGTTCTTCTATAATAAATATTTAATTTGTGTTAAAAAACGGCGGAAACTTATTTGTACTCCTAATAGTGTCCCGGTTTCATGAAATTACCAAATTGATATTTCTTACACTCAATAAAATCTAGATCTTTCAACAACTCACTATTACCAAATAAATTAATCGAACAGATTGCACAGTTTCTAATAGATATATCATTTGATACAATCTTCAAAAAGTATAAGTTGATGGTTAGCGCTAACTATTGACTGGACATCAAGTAAAAACTTAGTTTTAGTTGGGGGTAGGGAAGTTTCCAATCTATATATTATTGTTAATCTATGATTAAAACGTTGATTATTTGACTTTACGTAAACATACACAACGCAACCAGTGATACATAATTGTATCATGGGTTGCTGCTTGACTTTATAACATCTGTAATAGATGTTTATCGTGCAATAAGTAGAAAACAATGGTTGAAAGTGTTTGATGCGGTATTTAGAGAAATGATGGAATGATTTTCAATTTTTGTACTAGGTATTAGGAGTACAATTAAGTTTCCGCCGTTTTTTAACACAAATTAAATATTTATTATAGAAGAACGATGTGAGACTGCTTGCTGAGTGACTTCTAATGTTAGAGCAAGTTCTTTTTGTGTTTGAGATGAATCTTCCTCCAATAATTCCTCCAATTCTGCATCCTCGTAAATTTTTGGCCTTCCACTGCGATCTTTGTCTTCTACGTCGAAATCACCGTTTTTAAACTTTTGAAACCACTCTCGACACGTTCTCTCACTCAAAGCACCCTCACCATATGCTTCTACGAGCAATTGATGCGCATCAGCAGCAGATTTCTTTAAATTAAAGAAGTAAACTAATATTTCCCGCAAATGCCGCTTACTTGGCTCAAATTTTGACATTTTTAACTTATAAAAATTATATTTTACCAATATATAGTAAAATCAATGATATTAATAGATTATGTTGTTCTTGAATGTCCAAACTATTTTTTAAGCTGGTTATCATCTGCGAAAGCTAACCGGAACTCTGTGCCGCGCCATCTACAATAAAACGGCGGAAACTTATTTGTACTCCTAATATTAAGCATTAGTAAAACATAACACAGTTCAAAACTGTAGTTGTAGTAGGAAATTTTGATTTCTTGAAGTGTATATTCTAATTTTACTCATTTCTTGTTCAATGTTTGTGTTAATTGTTAAACTCTTTTTTTTTCAGGTAAGAAACACGATTTGAAAAATATGACGTCACTTCTGCATTACAACAATCAATCATTGGGAAAAGACGTAATAGACAACGGCGCGACGCTGCTAAGTCCAAGATTGCAAGTAAATACAGTCAGAGATAGATTAAAAACATTCAAGAACTGGCCCAACAGACGAATTGACCCCAAAACGCTAGCAGACGCAGGTTTTTTTTACTGTGGCAGAGCGGATATTGTCGAGTGTTTCAGGTGCGGAATTAAAGGTCATAACTGGGTAGAGAATGATAAACCAATGGAAGATCATATGAGGTGGAACCAAGACTGCCCGTTTGTGAGAGAGAACACGACCCAACACGACAATGTCCAGGTCAGACAAGGCCAGGATATTTGCGGAAATCTGGGTGTAGAAATCCTGCCAAATTCAAGACCAGAAGACGTCATAAAGTCCGAGACCAGCCTGGAAAAATTAGGTCTAGTAAAAACCAAGGATCCCAGCCACCCGGATCAGATTATGTTCGAGACCAGACTAGCAACCTTCGAGAATTGGCCGAAGTCTATGAAGCAGAAACCACCAGAACTAGCGGCCGCAGGTTTTTACTATCTTGGCGTCGGTGACCAGACCCTTTGTTTCTATTGTGGAGGTGGTCTTAAAGATTGGGTCGAAGAGGACGATCCCTGGGAGCAGCACGCGCTCTGGTTCCCGAAATGTAACTTCCTGTTGTTGAAGAGGACTCCCGCCTTCGTCGACGCGGTTCATAAGAAACATAAAGGTATATTATCGAGTGAAAAAGAAGAAACTGAAACTCAAGCGAGTTGTAGCACTAGTAATAGCGACACCAAAGAAACACCGAGCTGTCAGTGTGCAAGCAGCGAAGAGAGGAACGCAATGTTGTGCAAAATTTGTTTCAAAAATGAATTGAGCATGGTGTTCTTGCCTTGCGGACATATAGTCGCCTGTGTCGATTGCGCATTGTCCTTGAAAGAATGTGTGATGTGTCGTAAACCCATCGAAATCAAAGTTCGGGGATTCATCTCGTAATATTAGAACTCTTCCTAATTTCTAGTCACCTGTTGGAACATTTATTATTAGTACAAACTAGCCCGATTATTTAGGATTCGGGCATGATCACAGAATAAAACAACAGTGTAAAATAAATTTATTTTTATATTTAGACATAATTTTTTTCTGATCATTCAATGCATTTTACAGTTACACTACTTGTATATATTATATCAATATGTCATAGTAAATAAAATAAATTGTGTGGTTATCGAAGAAAACAGCCGAAACTGTATTTTTCAATATCAGAAATTGTAGAAAGCAGAGAAACCTATTACAAAATTCAAAGAACCTAAATATTTATACAGAAGTGTTGTTCTTATCTAGATAACGATCTATATGTGTCTTACGAATTATCGATTAATTTTTAACTGTTTATACGTTGAAACTGTAGGATGCAGTATATTGTTTAAGAATCATAGAATGCTACTAATCTCCCAAGAGTATGTTGTTAGCGTGTTACTTTTGTTCAAGTGAATTAATTGAACTGTCTTCAAATTCTATCCGTTCTCATTGTAAACTTAATTGCAAAAACATAGGAATTTGATTTTGTTATTAGGTGAAATTGAATGAAATTGAAAACATACAATGTACTATATTGCAACAGCTTTGACTAGTGTGTATATATCGTGGACCAAGTGATTAATACGACTTTATTCATATGTCTGGAGAGTTTGCAGAATGCCCGATATGACAATAACTATCGAAAATAGTGAATTCACAGGGCTTTATGAATAACGTCTTTCACCCATTTGGTAACAAAATAAAAAGTTAATAATGAAGAGATGTGTTTCATTACATGGCAAACAGATATTAGTACTTAACTATGAAATATATTGAACTATTTCATCCGTTACTATTCAGTAGCTGATCATATTTAAACAAGTTTGAAATATTTTCAATTTTAATCAAGCAGTGTGGCTTCAAAACCAGGTATTAATACCACCTGTAACTATAGATGTTTCCTTTTATTACATCATCGTGGATGTGCAGTCAGTTCCTTGAACCGCTTTGCTTCGAGATCGAATTCATAAGCAAATATTTGTTTTATTGACTTTAGTATTACTTTGAATACTCCTAAGAGGTTATGTTATGTTATTTATGGCGAGCGGGCATCTGTCCACCCTACCACTGCGTCCGCACGGACTATTGTGGTTCACCCCTAATTTATATCTCACCGACGAGATCCAGTTTTTGGATCAAACCGATAATCTTGTTCAGGGGTAATTTTTTAAGTTCGCTGAGGGCTATAAAAGCCTGGCCAAAGACCTCGAATCTGATGCGACTCACCGCTGGGCACTCTGAGACGATGTGCATGGCTGTTTCAGTGTCCTCAAGACACAGCCTGCATTCATCGTCTTCAGCCAGACCGATTTTGTGCAAATACGCTTTCAGTCTGCAGTGACCTGTCATAATTCCGACAAGTGTTTTTAGTTTGGCTCTATCCAGACCTAGCGCTAGGTTCGCCATCTTTTTGTTCGAAGCTGCTCCAAGGAACAACTGTTTCAGGCCAGAATGGCTCCGCCAGGAAGACTCTAGCCTTGAGCTCATTCTGCCTGTTATCGCCTCGTTAGCCACGTCATGTGGTATTCCCAGGAATGATTTCGGTCCTACCAGAGGCAGCGCAGCTCCAACAAACGCTAGCCGATCTGCCTCCTCGTTACCCAAATAGTTGGGCTCGGTATCCAAACCAGAGTGACTCCGTTATACTTACCGAGCCTGTTTAAAGCCGTGCAGCAACTCCAGACTGTTCTTGAGGTACAAGAGCTGGATTCCAAAGCTTTTAGTACTGACTGACTATCAGTAAATATTTTGATTTTACCGTGGTGGATTTGCCGTTTTATCAGCAGTTCTGCCGCGGTCTCAATGGCAAATAGTTCTGCCTGGAATATGGTTGCGTTTTGACCGAGACTCAATGAGATGTTGATTCTCGGTTTGCTCCCATAGGCTGCCGCTCCTGTTCCGTTCGTCGTTCGCGAGCCGTCTGTGAACAAGCCAAGGTCGGTTCTCAATAGAACCTCAGCATGCTGGGTCCATTCGTCCCGGCTGGGGACGATTACATTGAAATTCCGTTCTTGGCTCGTGACTTTTGACATTAGATCCGAGGGCATCGATAGGATACTGTTCGTTAAAAGCTCGTCCAGCAGTCCTGAGCTTCCCATCACTATTGCCTCTGGCCTGTCAATCGCCAGTTGATATAGTTTGTATGTGGTCCGTTCCGCCTCCTTCTGCACAAGTAGGTGCAAGGGTGGTAGATTTAGTAGGACCTCCATGGCTGCCGTGGGTGTGGTGCGAAACGCACCTGTAATTGCAAGGCAAGCCTGTCTCTGTAGTCGGGTGAGCTTTTGTTCGCCAACCGTTTGTTGGCCTTTCTTCCACCACGCTACAGCGCCATACACTATCCGTGGTCTAATTACCATAGTGTATAGCCAGTACATCTGCTTCGTCTTTAGGCCCCAGGTTTTATCACAGTTCCGCCTGCAAGTCCAGACACCCATTCTGGCTTTATGACACACTTTATCTAGGTGTGCACTCCAGCTAAGGGTCTTCTCCAGGACTATTCCCAGGTATTTTGCCTCAAATGAGAATTGTTTTATTTCACCACTGCAGTTCTGAACCATTCAATTTCCGTTTTTTAGTGAATGGTACTATAACTACCTTTTGCCGGTTAAGAGACATATCTTCCCTTATACACCATTTGTCAATAGTGTTCAGTATCTCTTGAAGGACGGCCGATATCGTCACCTCCGATTTACCTTTCACTATGATTGCCAGGTCATCAGCAAATGCTTGAACGTCGACTCCCAACAGCGAAATGATCGCTAGCAGGTCATCAACGAGAAGGGTCCACAGTAAGGGTGAGAGAATACCTCCCTGCGGATAGCCCTTCGCAGCCTTGAACTCGAAGACCTCATCCTGGTATGAGATCTTCGGGTACTCTTTAAACTGATCTCATAGTAGTAGTGGGCGATATAAATCGATACTAAAAAAATATCGATACATTACGCGATAATATCGCTTCCATCCGATATTATCGAAACGCCTAGTATCGAATTGAATATCGATATATTTCATCCGATATACCAAAAATCGAATTCCTTTAAATGTGCAACACTGACAAATTAAGTAACAATAAAAACATTATTTTATACATTTTTGATAAACTAGCCTTTGCAATAACGAAACGCATACACGATACTCTCCGCGACGCGGCAGCACTAGAGTAGTAGCATAGACCATAGAATCTATTTATGGTCACTTGTTTGTCTAGTCATTGGTTTCGTTCAATTCGTTCGTTCTCATCTCAGTGCTGTCAACCAATGAAAGTCTTTCAGATGAGTTATCGCTTTATTTGAGGACTCCAGTGATAAGATTTAACGAAAACCCATTAGAAGTGTGGGCAGACTATAAAATACAGTTCCCAACGTTATACAATGTGGCTTTTGAATATTTAACCATGGTGGCTAGCTCAGTTCCATCTGAACGACTTTTCTCAAAAGCCGCACAGGTTCCTACACAGCAGAGAAGCAGATTGCAAGCCAAAAGGGTCAATAAAATTTTGTTTTTGCAAAGCTTGGAGAAGAAATACTGGGATTTATAAATCTTTCACTTATGGCCATTGATTTAATTTGCATGATATATAAATAAAGTTGATTTGTTCTAGATGTTGTGACTCATATTAATAATATCAACCTTTCCTATTCAATATTAGAAACTAGTTTAATACGAGTAAGTAGGAAATTACTTACGATATTTTAAAAATATCGATATATATGTTCGATATATCGCAAAGTATCGATAGAACATTACGATATATTATATCGAAAATAATATCGATATTTTTTTAACATGAACATCACTATCTCATAGATTAACAATAATATATAGATTGGACACTTCCCTACCCCCACCTAAAACTAAGTTTTTAGTTGATGCACCAGTCAATGGTTAGCGCTAACCATCAACTTATACTTTTTGATGTCGCCGCTAGGTACCGCCACCATCGGCCGTTAGCCATAGTTGCAATAATGATCATATATTTCGAAAAGAAGTGGTGGTTTTGTTCACGTTTTGCTATGGCCCAACCTCGGGTACACCACATATTTCTTTTTGATTAAATTTCGTAAGAGTTAAGTTCAAAACAGTTTAGTGCATCTAAACTAGTATATTTTCAAATATTAAGTTCAATACAGTACTTGAAAATGGGATATACTAAGAAATTTTGTGTACATGGGTGTCAAGATCTAACCAGCCCTAGACATCGTTTTCCCAAGAGAGATCCCAAGTTATTTAAGAAGTGGATTGAAATTATACAGTCAACTGATTGGCAGAAATTATCAGATGATCAAATATTGAGAGGAATTTAATTTCTTCAGGTTGATTAATTTTCATTTACTATGTAGTCGTCTAGACTATTTGTATGTTTAGTTGGTTAGTTTAAAATATAAACCAATGCTAAGTAACACACCAACAAATTGCTATGGGTGATCTAATAATATTATTTTTTCTCCAGGTGATTTTCCTGAGATAACAGATATTGAAATGGTATGGGCCAGTTTCTGGATCAGTGCCAAATGTTGATAGGAACAGAACTTCTTCAGGTTTAGTGGTGTAATTTGTAAAATTATATCAAACGATTTATCTATTAGAAACTATGTAATCTGTAGGATTAATTTACTTGGTCATAGTGAGTTGTTAAAAGATTTACATTTTATTGAGTGTAGGAAATATCAATTTGGTAATTTGATGAAACCGGGACACTATACTTACTTTTTATTTAATCAGTGTTTTAATTATCTCTTTCATTTCATTCCAAGACTTTGTGAGAGAAGAAAAAACTCAAAATGTTTTGAAAATATCATATTGAAGAATTTAAATTTTCAAATTATGAAGTGTGCATCACATAATCTTTATCAAATATTATGCTTGACTCTTCAGGTGTTCTTTATTCTGGTGGTGAAAGCAAGTGAATAAAATAGCAACCAGAACTGATTCAAAATTTTTATTCAGTAATCCAGAGAATGAATTTATTGACCCGATTAAGGATCAAGCTGAAAGACATTTTGAATCTTAAAGAAGATCTCATAAATTAATGTTCTCAAGGTTCAATTTTTGTCTTAACACCTAGGAATACTTTAAATATATTAATTTTATCTCTTTTTTTATTTAATAGTTTTTATTTTTTATAACCAATTAATAATTATTGTTCAAACATATTTCTGTTATTCAAATAGTTAGTTTGAACATTTTGGAAATTACTATGTTGTACTGCAGAAAAATTGGATGTAAATATTGTAAATACTTATGTTAATTTCATCTCTTTTTTTATTTAATAGTTTCTATTTTTTATAATGAATAAATAATTATAGTTCTAACATGTATCTGTTATTCAAATAGTGAGTTTGAAGATTGAAACGAATATTTGAATCTTCTTTCAGTTTTTCCTAGGGTTGAAATCAAAACAAGTGTTCAGAAATTACTTTGTTTTACTACCAAAAAATTGAAATGTATTTGTTGTAGAGTTGTGTGAATGTAAGCATTTCAATGTTTTGGTAGTAAAACATAGTAATTTCTGAACAGTTTTTTGATTTAACCCAAAGAAGAATTGAATGAAGATTAAAGTATTCGCGCCAAGCGTCGATGATGCAGTATTCTAAAAGCAGAGGTAATGCAGTTTTCTTGAGAGTTGATAATACAGTTTTCTCTAGTTGAATTTGTTTCACGCACCAGTCGCTACAAAAAAAGCGACAAAATTGATTCAGACTGTTTACAGTGAGTGTCCCATCTATATAGTCTTGTTGATCTATGACTGATATGCTGAATAATTAGAATCTGTGTCTTTCATTGGCATTAATGTTATTGTGTTACGTGACGGTAAAAAAGGCGCTCCAAATCTACAGCTATCTTTTTTATTAGGATCCATTTTGTATTTTCTTATCATTCAATCCATTTTATAGTTACAATACTGTACGTCATAATAAATAAAATAAATAGTTTTTTTTATCAAAGAACACCAGGAGTACCCTAAGAACGCTAATCTTTTTACCCTGATAATCTAGGTTTGGAATCTCCCTCTTATTTTTTTTATCGATCCCAACGAACGTTAGTCTTATCTTAGACAAATCATACAAGCTTTACAGAAGAAAACTTATTCTCTGCAGTTACGTTGCGATTCGTTATTTGAACTGGCTTTGTTAAACAAATAATACACTGCGTGGGAAGTAAAAACTTTTTCTTATCTGCTGACAATCCTATACCGCCAGAATTTTTACCAGAATTGAAAATATGAATAAAAACAATATTCTAATTTCCGCTAATGTTTTATTAACACTACGATCGTTACGTCATACCATGACTTCTTCAGGTGAGTATTACAAGATACTGAGTATACCATGAACAAGAACTTCATTTTATAGTACATGGATATAACAAAAATAGAAGAGGGGGTGAAGAGAGTTTTACAATACTTTTGGGAGACTGAAAAATGGTTCAAAAAAGATTCAACAAAGGGGAGTTACTTAATTCTGTTTGGTTATTCAATAATATTTTTCTTTTATGATATCTATTAATTTCTAAAGTTTCTAACAAGTTTAATCTATAACTTTTGTTTTCTGAGTGTAAAATTTCAAAGTTACTATTAAAACTATGTCCTGTGTCTAGAAGGTGCTCTGCGTAGGTTGAAATACCCTTTTTGCTACAATAGCATTTTTCATATTGTAAAACTCTCTTCACCCCCTCTTCTATTTTTGTTATATCCATGTACTATAAAATGAAGTTCTTGTTCATTGTATACTCAGTATCTTGTAATACTCACCTGAAGAAGTCATGGTATGACGTAACGATCGTAGTGTTAATAAAACATTAGCGGAAATTAGAATATTGTTTTTATTCATATTTTTAAGATGAATTTCCGTCAAGTAAAGACCGAAACAATCATAGATTTACCAGAATTAATGCTGAACTTGTTTTTATTAATAATGAAATTTAAAATGAGACGATTTCATTCTAAAGATGCACCCTTTCAGCCTCAGCTGTTTCACCCTTAAACCACCTCTTGAAATAACTAATTTAGAGCATAGATAAACAAGGATATACTACAAATTTGAATAATCTGTGGTGAAGAATCCCTTCGGATACCCGGCGTACCTACTTGTTTGATGTGTTGCATATAACTGCTAAGGATGGAGAAATAAGTTCCCTTGTGTGTCATGAAAATAACATAAGTTTGCTCATTCGAAGGAAGTGGTTCTTCTTTGACCATGTCAAAGTAGATGAACCCATTAAAGGTTCCTTCGCAATGGAGAATTTTCATGAAGATAAAATATGTTTCCACAAGCTCGATGTATTACTGCGCCACCTATTGACCACCATAGGTTACAGAAATTACATCAGTCCGTGATCTGTGTTGATTGCAAATTTTATAAGAATACTTCTATGTTACTGTATTCTGATTATGGAACATATTGTGGATTTTTTCTTCTTCGATTGTGAACCACAGTATTTATTTTCTTGACCTCACAATAACAAGACTAGATAATTCACATGATTTTAGTATTGAGCTATCCCGTACATTACGGAGTACTCTGAAAGATCTAGGGGTTTACGGAGTACTCTTAAAGAGTTGGAATTATACGGAGTAATCTAAAGAGCGCTAACCTTTTTATCGTGATCGTTTTAGTGGCGGGCGAATAGGACATTACGTTGTGTAGGCAACCCAAATTACACCTAACGAGAGCAAGGAAACAGTGACGGGAGGTTCAAATATTCGAAACACAGTAGTACCAGAATAATATATTTTTATAAATAATGTCCAAAAGCAAAAACCCTCAATAAATGGAAACACATTCATCAGCCTGTGGTTAAATCTACTCTACGCAGTGGTTCGCAAACGCCCCAGTGAAACCAATAGCGCCCCGGGTCTAAATGACTTATTACTACATATTGTTAGGTCGGTACTCGCTCAAATTAGATATCATTCTTATGCAGCGGAAAGGGTAAAGTTATGCAGGAAATGGGGATATAGCCAGCGTGCACCTTCAACTGCACTTCCGGTAACCAGTGCTGAACCTCCCGTTACAGGGGGTAAGTTTAACGGACAGTAAGGTAAGGGTAACTGTGGTATGCCCAGGAGATCTCCTCGAAGAGGGGATCTAACATAATTCAAGTTGACCGGAAAAGTTACTATCAAAATGGACTATATCTAGCCACCTCGGGGTGACAAAGGCCCAGGAAGGCTTAACTCTTACTGAGGAACGAACCGAACACTACCTGAAGGGTCACGCAAACTAATCCCTGGAGATAATACAGTACCCGGAACAAATATCTAGCAATCACTCACACATTCTCACAATAACGTTGGATATCCGGAGCTATTTACTGTCTCTATACGATATGTCGTCCTCTACCAGGACTACTCTGCGGTTTACCCTAAAGAACGCCACTGGTTCACAAGGAATACAATCTTTCAAGGTAAGCGGGCACATGCATATGACAAATATGTAACATGAACTGACTAGGACATTATAAAATAGATACAGTACCCCATCACCTAGGTGCGTTAATGAACGTTACAATAAGAACACAGAAATAGGTAGCCGGGGGATCACACAAGAGTACATGCAAAGCAGTTACATACCAAGCACCGCAATTATTAAGAACAGCTAATATAAAATCCCTATAAGCAAGTATTACGCTGATTAAGAACCACTATTTACAAATATAGCAAAAAGCAATCGGGCACTGAGAGAAAGTATACAATACAAACAGAAAACTTGTGAGGGTCGCTTTAGTTATGTACAAAGGCAATGCAATTTAGTTAAAACATTCCAGTCAGATTAAATAACAGTGAAGCAAAAAGACAAGAATGAAAAGCGAAGTACAATGAACGAGCGTGCAGTCATTCATTTCACATTAACACAAAGGTGGTGTTCAAAAATGTAAAGCATGCAATTAATCAGAAGCATTTAAAAGAAGTTTACTTACTAAGTGTTATCAAGAGGGACTGTTATAAGTACTATTATCTCGAGTATGTTACTAAGTTGCTCAGGAGGTTTATTTCCAAGAACCTTCCTCTCGAATGAATTCAAATACAATCGGGACGCTATAAGGACATTGTTCTCCTTTTCTTATTGTCACTAATCACATATGTGTCAAGTTACAGCGTCACAGAGTATTTTGACACAGAAATAACGCGGGTAAATACAATGACATAATGGTGAAATTTATATAATCTATCAGGGACTCTGTGGCTCTTATGATCCTTAGAGGATCCGGATCTCTTCATTATAGACAAAATGTTATCCAATAAACAAAAGAACATGGCATTAAATCTCGTGTACCAGGTCATAAAAGAGGATAATACACAGAAATACCTTTCGTTATCTTATGTTAATGGTTTATCTGAAAATATTCCTAAATATTTCAAGAATAGTTTGAACTACAACGCAGCTTTTAAAACCATTAATAACCTTAGTACTTACATAAAAAACAATAAGGATCGAACAAATAAAGAAAATAAATCTAGAGTGTACAAGTTGAGTTGTAATAGCTTCCTGAGATAGCATCTGTAGCCCAATTTGATGTTCTTGGATTCGAGGAAATTATAGGTCTTTGTACTGTCGGATTAAATTTTTGATGACCTCAATATTGATAAATTTCTATGGTATATGGTTACATTTCTTAACACGAATTCATTTTTGAAGTAGTAGTTGGACAAATAAACTTACTCACTTGTGACCAAGACAAACAAAACGCAGTGTTGAAGGACCGCAAAGGAGATGGCTCGACGATATAAGGGCTCAGGCGGGAATGGATGGTATCTGATGGCACAAGACAGGTCAGAATGAAGACATCTGAAGCAGTCCTACGTCCAGGAGTAGATGAACAATGGCTGAAAAAGAAGAAGGAGTTGGATATAAATTCAAATAAACATACACATCGAAAAAATCTGAGGATATTTGGAAAATATGAATGTTGTAAATTGTATATTGCTTAAATTATAAAGTTTACATTTCAATAGGTTCACGCAGAATCGTTTATACGACAAATACGCGTTTGCAATGTATCGGGTGTTTTTTTTTTAAAGTGATAGAATTTTAAATTGAAATAAAACACATTTATATTAAGATTGAAGCCAAATTTTTTTTTATTTGAAAGATAATTTTTATGACATTTATGTTTTAAAAATAATTTCCGGCATATGTCCACCACGACTAGCTCTGAGGAACCGCATTCGACCAGACCAATTTTGGAACACTTTTTTGAATATTTCAGGCCTTATTTGATCAATAATAGGAGTAATGTTGGCTACCAAAGCGTCTATTGTTTCTGGTTTATCAGCATAAACCAATTACTTGACATAACCCCAAAGAAAATAATCCAGTGGAGTTATATCGTATGATCTTGGAGGCCAATTAATTGGACCATTTTTGGAAATAATGTTATCGCTAAATCTTTCTTTCAATAAATCAATTGTTACGGTAGCAGCATGAGGTCTAGTACCATCTTGTAAAAAAACACTTCTCGATACCATTCAAATTTTGAAACAAATAATCATTGAACATCGATCTGTAACGAGCACTATTCACTGTTACATTAGCTCCAACGTCGTTTTTAAAGAACTATGGACCGATGACGCCTCCAGCGTGTAAAGTACACCTTACAGTGCATTTTCCAGGATGCAATGGAACCTGCAGACCTTCTTGAGGGTTGTTTCCACTCCATATACGGCAATTTTGCTTGTTTACATAGCCGTTCAACCAGGAATCACCTTCATCACTAAACACAATTTTACGATAAAAAAGTGGATCAACTTCAAATTGTTCTAGGGCCCAATCAGCAAACAAACAACGCTTATTATGGTCAAGTGGCTTTAGTTCTTGAACCAGTTGGATCTTGTATGGGTGTAGATCAAGATCTTTACGCAAAATTTTCCATGTGGTGGATGCACAGAGTCCAACTTGTTGTGAACGTCGACGAATAGACAAATCTGGATCATCATCAACACTATGTGTGGAGTTGTCTCCTAATTTTTGATTGTAAACACTTGAGTTTTAACACCAATTTATTTGCTTATATGATACAAATGCAGGTTATGAACATTTGAGGTTATAACTGTACAAAATGAATGTCGATTGTCGGCATGGTCGTGTATCGACCTAACATGACCAGAGTTTCTAAGTACCTGCTTTTTTTCTGGTTCCAAATCGGCGTTGAGTGGACTGTAAATATCTGCTTACTGATTTCAATGCGGTTCGAACGGACCAAATGTGGACTGTAAATATCTGCTTACTGGTTTCAATCCGGTTCGAATGGACCAAATATGGACTGTAAATATCTGCTTACTGGTTTCAATCCGGCTGAAAGGACCAAATGTGGAGTTGTCTCCTAATTTTTGATAGTAAACACTTGAGTGTTAACACCAATTTATTTGCTTATATGATACAAATGCAGGTTATGAAAATTTGAGGTTATAACTGTACAAAATGAATGCCGATTATCGACATGATCGAGTAATGACCGAACAGGACCAGAGTTGAAGCAAGAGAGAATGAGAACTGGACGTCTCACTAGGGATGTCAATTTGTCATAGAATATTAAACATATATTCTCCTGTCACTACAAGATTTCTGATGTGGCCTCTGTTCAAAATTCACTTTTTGTATGAGACAATAACACTATGACTTACAACAGCGATATTAGGTAGAGAAAATGTTGTCCGAAATCTATCGATAGTTCGACGAATAAGCTGCTCTGATGGACGATTATGTGAACCATAAATTTCACGAAGTGCTTTATAAGTTTGGCGAATATAACACTGATTTTGATAATAAAATTCAACAATTTGTAAACGTTGTTTGGGCGTGAGTCTTTCCATGATAATTTGTCAATGCTTACTGAACAGAAATGTCAAAACAACATGGCTTTTACCTTCTGTCAAATCACAGTTATCCTTATCGAAAGTTCTATCACTCTAAAAAAAAACCCGATAGAAAAAACTTGATAATCACAAAATATGAAAAAATAGTGGAGGCGTTATACGTAAACTTCTTGGATTTTTCTTATTTATTCAAGAAATTTGACCTTTAAGCTAGACGCAAGTGAGTATATGAGAAACCCTTATATCTGGAACACGCAGTATGTTTTTTATTATTCTCTTTAAGCTATTATTATCCTTATCCTCTCTAAATTTTTAATTAGAAGAGCGCACATTCAACTTTGCATTCTAACTGCGCAAATGTGTCCTTTTTCTGGAATATATAGGAATATTCCGTAACTATATGAAAAACAATAATTTTCGTCGAACGCCTTGGCGGCCAACCAACTATCTAAAAATAGGCATTTACGTCTTCAATTGGACTAAACTGCCAAGACAGAGTGGAATTTTGCACACAAAGAAGAAAGAAAACGACGGAGTTTCCATGGACACGTGTTGCGATCTACGTTTCCAAAAATACATTGAAGGTTTTCCGTTTCGATACAAGGATCCAGTCCAGATAGATTCATGATTAAATTCTTAGACGAAACGGAAACATTGGAAAAAGGCTGAAAACAAATCGGATCTACTATTGATCGACATTACAAGGAATCTTCTTCAATAATAAACAAAAAACTTGGTTGTGTGACTAGGGACAAGTTCCTTAGTCTACCAATTTGTGCCGCAACTGAAGCGCGTGGAGGAGAGCTGATAGCTTGTGGAATTCTCGGTCTACCTGGTTCTTCAGCAACGGAAGCGATCGGTTGAGACCAGAGAATGCTTGTGACTAGGAACAAGGTTCTCGATCTACCAGTTTTTTCCGCAATGGAAACAAGCTCGTGGAACTCTCCGTCTACCAGGTTGTTCCATGAGAAAGCAATCGGTTGAATACAGAGTATGCTTGGAGTTGTACGACTACCAGTTTGTTCCACAACGAAAGCGTATGGAGGTGAGCTGAAAGCTTGTGGAACTCTCGGTCAAGCAAGTTGTTCCACAACGGAAACGATCGGTTGAGACCAGAGGATGCTTGGAGTTGTGTGACTAGAGACAAGTTTCTCAAATCTTGTGGAACTCTCGGTCAAGCAAGTTGTTCCACAACGGAAACGATCGGTTGAGACCAAAGAATGCTTGTGACTTGAAACAAGGTTCTCAACCTACTAGTTTTTTCTGAAATGGAAGTGTGCGGAAGCGAGCTGAGAGCTCATGGAACACTACCGGGTTGTTCTATAACGAAATCAATCGGTTGAGAACCGAGTATGCTTGGAGTTGTACGACTAGGGTTTCTCAGTCTACAAGTTCATTCGACAACGAAAGCGAATGGAGTTGAGCTGATATCTTGTGGAACTCTCGGTCTACCGAGTTGTTCCACAAAGGAAACGATCGGTTGCGACCAGAGGATGCTTGGAGTTGTGTGACTAGAGACAAGTTTCTCAAAGCTTGTGGAACTTTCGGTCTAGCAAGTAGTTCCACAACGCAACCGATCGGTTGAGACCAGAGAATGCTTGTGACTAAAGACAAAGTTCTCAATATACCAATTTTTTCGGCAATGGAAGCGCGCGAAAGGAGCTGAGAGCTCATAGCACACTACCGGATTGTTCCGGTCAAACGATAGCAATCGGTTGAGAACAGAGTATGCTTGGAGTTGTATGATTAGGGTTTCTCAGTCTACCAGTTTGTTCCACAATGAAAGCGAATGGAGATGAGCTGAAAGCTTTTGGAACTCTCGGTCTAGCAACTTGTTCCACAACGGAAACGATCGGTTGAGACCAGAGAATGCTTGTGACTAGAAACAAGGTTCTCAATCTACCAGTTTTTCCGCAATGGAAGCGTGCGGAAGCGAGATGAGAGCTCATAGCACACTATCGAGTTGTTCCATAACGAAAGCAATCGGTTGAGAGCAGAGTATGCTTGGAGTGGTAGGACTAGTATTTCTCAGTCTACCAGATCGTTCCACAAAGAAAGCTCATGGAGGTGAGCTGAAAGCTTGTGGAACACTCGGTCTACCGAGTTGTTCCACAACAAAAGCTCATGGAGGTGAGTTGAAAGCTTGTGGAACACTCGGTCTACCGAGTTGTTCCACAACGAAAGCTCATGGAGGTGAGCTGAAAGCTTGTGGAACACTCGGTCTACCGAGTTGTTGCACAACAGAAACGATCGGTTGAGACCTGAGGAAGCTTAGAGTTGTGTGACTAGAGACAAGTTTCTCAAATCTTGTGGAACTCACGGTCTAGCAAGTTGTTCCACAACGGAAACGATCGGTTGAGACCAGAAAATGCTTGTGACGATCTACCAGTTTTTTCCGCAATGGGAGCAAGCTGAGAGCTCATGGAACTCTCTGTCTACCGGGTTGTTCCATAAAAAAGCAATCGGTTGAGAATAGAGTATGCTTGGAGTTGTACGACTAGGGTTTCTCAGTCTACCAGTTTGTTCCACAACGAAAGCGCATGGAGGTTAGCTGAAAACTTGTGGAACTCTGGGTCTACCGAGTTCCACAACGGAAACGATCGGTTGCGACCAGAGGATGCTTGGAGTTGTGTGTCTAGAGACCAATTTATCAGTATACCTATTCAAAATAAATTCTCTTATTGGAACATACTTTATAATAATTGAGATACAATTTGTTGTATTCAGTTTGAAAATAAAACTCGAGTCACTGTATATTCAGCTAATATAAAGTGATGGGAAACTAAGTAATTTCTTATTTCATTCCATCTAAAAATGATGAAAGCCTGTGAAAATACTCTCAACTTCGCGAAAATATTTCCAGTCAAGTCCATGGTATAAAACAACTGACGAAGTATTAATGTCTTGCGATGAAATGCCGTTTAGATTCAGCGATCTTATTAGTTGTCCTCAATTGAAGTTCATCTATTTACGTTTCAAATACCTCAAAATATCTCACAAAGACTTGATCTTTCAGGAAGCATAAGTAAATATATCTCGACTCTAGCCAATCACCAAAGTTCCAGATCTAATTACGCTTGATAATTTTGGCAGTCAGGTAAATTCCGGAGATATGCGATTCGATCTCTTTTGGAAATGGAACAAATTCCAAATTAAAAAAAAAATCACACTTAATGGACGACGTTTGAACTGCTCGAAGAAAATTTAGCGTAGGGTCAAGTTTCTGGTCATTTAACTCTTCTATACAGGGTCCTGAAATAGTGCAAATGTTTGATTTAATCAGTCTTCACTTGATGAAAGCCCATATTAAATAAGGTTATTCCCATTTACACAAATTTTTATTGTTATTATAATGCAACAATTGTTTCGCTATCACAGTAGCATCTTCAGGCAAGTGGTATCTTACATTTGAATAACTGAATTTGTTTTCGAAATTGGTTTCTATTTAAATTATATTAGGTGGAATGATTTTATTGGGCACTAAAACCCAAAAAAGGGGGTATCTATAATTAAGGCTTATCTGAATATGTTTAACGGGGTGAGTTATTTAGATCTAATTGTTCGTTAAGTACTATTCCAATTTTGTTGTTTTTATTAATCCATAGGGACTATAGGTTTAAGTCATAAATTTTATTTTCTATATGTAAAATTTCAAAATTATGGTTGAAAGTATGTCCTGTTTCTAACAAATGGTTCGAATATTTGGAATTAATTTTGTTATTGAGGAAACTCTTCAAATGTTCACAAATGCTATGTCGGAAAGTTCTTCTTGTCTTATATACTCCCGATTCTTTATGTGTAATGTCTTTATTATTTTTAATGAATTTACTCAGGTCTGAATAAGTTTTGAATGAAGTTCTTAAATCGTATTTATTTTTGAGGTATGTAGCAATTTTACCAGAAATACCTTCAGTATATTTTGAGGAAATTTATTTAATTTTTTTTTCATATTAGGATATACCATATTTAAAGCAATTTATTAGTTTTAAAAATTTATCTAGCAACGTAGGATCGTAGTCATTATTAATAGCTATTTGTTTAATGATATAAAGTTCAGAAATATAATTGTCTCGATTGATGGGGATATTAACTAATCTATGGATCATACAATTGAATGCTGGTAATTTTTGGTTTATAGGATGATTTGATTTATTGTGTATAATAGCATCAGTATATGTTGGTTTATGAAATAAAAGTTCATGTGACTTATTCATTCTGGTTACTGTTAAATCAAGAAAATTAATATTATAGAATTATTATCTTCGGTTTCCGAAGTGGTGAATAATATTGAAGGATGTATTTTGTTGATAAACAAAAGAATTTTTTATTAGTCTGTATGTACCTGTGAAACAACAGAAAATATCGTCTACATATCTATACCAAAATGAAAAATATTTCATTAAGGGATTTTGGTGAATTTTAGATCCAATATTGTTTATGAATATTTCTGTTAATAAAGTCCTTAAAGGATTTCCAAATATCAAACCTTTTTCAGAATATGTGTATATCGTGATTGAGATAATGTTGAAATGGAAATATTGGCTAGACTGATTCAGATATGAAAGATCATAAATGAAAAGGAACTTAAAAAAGTTTTATTTTAAATTATATATTTTAAATTCAATTATACCACAAATTATTTAATGAAAAATAAAGAAGATTTAAATGGAAACTTTATATTTATTGATAAAATTGATTTTCTTCCTTGAAGAATTCAATATCTTTAAAATTGAATATTTTTAATACAATGTCTATAGGGTATATATCAGGTGTTTTTTTTATAGTGATAGAATTTTAAATTGAAATAATAATAAAACACATTTGAATTAAAATTGAAGCCAAATTTTCTTTTACTTTAAAGATACTTTCATGACATTTATGTTTTGAAAATAATTTCCGGCATATGTCTACTACGACTAGCTTTGAGGAACGGCATTCGACCAGACCATTTTTGGACCACTTTTTCGACTAATTCAGGCCTTATTTCATCAATAACACGAGTTATGTTTGTTTGCTTCCAGAGCGTCTTTCGTTTCTGGTTTATCAGCATAAACCAATGACTTGACATAACCCCAAAGAAAATAATCCAGTGGAGTTATGTTGCATGATTTTGGAGGCCAATTAATTGGACCATGTTGGAACCAAAACACTTCTGGGTCGATACCATTCAAATTTTGAAACAAATAATCTTTGATCATCGATCTGTAACGAGCACCATTCACTGTAACATTAGCTCCAGCATCGTTTTCCAAGAAATATGGACAGATGATGCCTTCAGCGTATAAAGCATACCATATAGTGCATTTTTGGGGATGCAATGGAACCTGCAGAACTTCCTGAGGATTGTTTTCACTCTATGTACGGCAATTTTGCTTGTTTACATAGCCGTTCAACCAGAAATGAGCTTCATCACTAAACACAATTTTACTATAAAAAAGTGGATCAACTTCAAGCTGTTCTAGGGCCCAATCAGCAAACAAACGGCGCTTATTACGGTCAAGTGGCTTTAGTTCTTGAACCAGTTGTGTTATATGGGTGTAGATCAAGATCTTCACGCAAAATTTTCCATGTGGTGGATGCACAGAGTCCAACTTGTTGTGAACGTCGATGAATAGACAAATCTGGATCATCATTAACACTATGACTTACAGCAGCGATATTTTCTTCTGTACGTACAGTTTTTTGTCTTGTTGTTGTTGCATCGAGTAAAGAAAATGTTGTCCGAAATCTATAGATAATCGACGAATAAGCTTGTCTGATGGAAGATTATGTAAACCATAAATTTCACGAAGTGATCCATAAGTTTGGCAAATAGAACAGTGATTTTGAAAATAAAGTTCAACAATTCTTAAACGTTGTTGGGGCATGAGTCTTTCCATGATAATTTCTTAATGCTTAGTGAACAGAAATGTCAAAATAACATGGCTTCTACCTTCTGTCAAATCACAATCAAATTATTTTTTGATAAGGAATCACCCCTTAAATTTTTTCGCGACTATTCATATACTGTATAATAAATTTTAAATAAGGAAAATAAAATTTTTATAAATTATTTAAAAAACATTGATGCATAAGGTAGACAGATATGTTCAGCATACTATAAACTTTATTCTCATAATCAATGCAATCATACAAATGAAAAGAGGAAACCGTCAAAAAATTCCACAACTTCAACAAGATCTGAAAGAATATTCCATAAATTATTTAAATATTTCAATATTAGCCTTCTACATATTTAATTTCAAAAAATTATATTTAATAATTATAACTTCAAGAATTAAATTAAATTAATGTCATATAAGTACCACTTATATCAAACGACATATAAAATAAACATTCATTATAAGACATCCAAATGATATAACAAAATCCAATAAATAAAAATTGTTGACCAAAATCCTATAAATTAAATATTTTGAGTAGACAAAATTTTGTTTCTGCTGATCCATCTTATGGAAACAGATATCTTTCAAAAATGTTTAACATATCTTCAGAATTTCATCAAAAAACTGTCTTACTTAGAATATTCAATATTATTGGATATCTAACTACTTTCTACTTTCTATAAAATCTCAAGATGTGTAAAAACATTACTGAAAAACAAGTTTTAAGAGAGACTTGGCTTCGTCAGTACTCAATTAATTCATATTCAATAAAATATAACATCAATCAACACCAAATATTTACTTTTACACCTTTTAACAATTCAGAGAGCTTCTGGTAAATGAATACTGAAAAATTTAAATGGAGTGTAATATTAACTCAAATAAATAATTCTGTGGTTCACCATCGATCTAAAAGATTGAAAGGCAATTTAACGGCCTCTGTTATAGCACAAGGACTATCTGTATAAAGAATGTTAAGGAAACCAAATAATTATATATTATGAATAAAATAAAATAGAGGTTAATACTTGATAGAAGGTATATAAAATTATTTAAATATTTTAATAATAGTCTTATATTATTGGATTTATTGGATTTTGTTATATCATTTGGATGTCTTATAATGAATGTTTATTTTATATGTCGTTTCGATGTATGTACCGAATCGATCTGAAAATCTCACACTCAGTCTTAATGACATTGAGAAGTAACTCATTTTGAGTGACCAATGCTTTATTGAATCGAAGGCTAATCTAGTTTGTTCAATACTCGAATCAAGATTCCTGCTACGCAGCTAAGCCCTCGTTTCGTCAACAAACAACAAGAGGTCGAGTTCATTGATATATATCAGAAATAAAAAGGGTCCCAGATTACGTCCTTGGGGAACTCCTTTCTTTTTAAATTTCAAATATAAGATTTAACAATATTTTTGTTGATGAATTGTTATACTATTAACACAGTGGCAAAATTGTGGCAACCTGACATGAAATTAATGCACCGAAATCATTTCTGAAATAAATATTCTCCATCATTACGCGAAGAAGCGTTAAATATTCGTGGGGAATAACGAACTGAACATTCACCTAGTTACCTCAATAATATGTAATCTTTTTTGCGGGAAGTGTTCTGTTCCGATAGTTCTCGTCTTCCATATGTAGTACCTGTATTATATCACAACTTCATTCCAAATCATTCGAAATACGCGAAACACATAAATATGTAAAAATTTGACCATGTCTAATAAATTAAGCTTATAATAATTCTATAATGAGTACACAGACACAAGAGGAATTTCCTTTCTTAATTTCGATGAGCAATTGCCACGAATATTTTGCGCTGATTGGAATCTTCACTATCTTATCACTTAAATGAAAACAATAAACCAGCAATAAATGTTTCTTATTCGAGAGAATACAGGTGTATTCGAAATTAGAAGGTTCAATTGACACAAGAACTTAAGCCAGCTGACCATAGAATGCGTAGAACATATGCCGATTAGGTGCTTGAACAACAAAGTTTGGACGACAATTTTTCGCATCGAATTTTCTTCAGCGACGAAGCACATTTTTCTCTCAAAAGCTATGCAAACAAGCGAAATTGTCGCATCTGGGGCAGTGAAAATCCTCATGGATCTGCTGAGAGACCATTACATTCACAAAAAATCACTGTATGGTGTGCAGTTTGGTCTGCTGGAGTGATTGGCCCGTAATTCTTTGAAAATGAAGGAGTTGTCAGTCAAAACGTCAATTCTCATCGCTATAGCCAAATGATTACCGTTTTCTTTTGGCCTGAAATTAATGATTTGGAAATTGAAGAGATGTGGTTCCAGCAAGAAGGTGCAAAAAGCTATACAACACGACCCGTTTTGGCTTTATTGTTGCAAGAAAAATTTCTAGATCGCGTAATTTCTCGTTTCGGCGATGTGAATTGGCCAGCGAGATCTTGTGATTTATCGTCGTTAAATTTTTTTTTTGAAGTGTTATGCGAAGGATTATCATCAAACTATTGACGACATCTGTCAATAATTCCTAAAAGTTTTTGAGAAATTTTATAAAATCAACATTTGTAGCAAGATATCGGGTGTTTTTTTTTAGAGTGATAGAACTGTGATTTGACAGAGGGTAGAAGCCATGATGTTTTGACATTTCTGTTCAGTAAGCATTGACAAATTATCATGGAAAGACTCACGCCGCAACAACGTTTACAAATTGTTGAAATTTATTTCCAAAATCAGTGTTCTATTCGCCAAACTTATAGAGCACTTCGTGAAATTTATGGTTCACTTAATCGTCCATCAGAGCAGCTTATTAGTAGAATTATCGATAGATTTCGGACAACATTTTCTCTACTCGATGCAACAACAACAACAAGACAAAAAACTGTACGTACAGAAGAAAATATGTCATTGTGTTAATGATGATCCAGGTTTGTCTATTCGTCGACGTTCACAACAAGTTGGACTCTGTGCATCCACCACATGGAAAATTTTACGTGAAGATCTTAGTCTGCAGCCATACAAGATCCAACTGGTTCAAGAACTAAAGCCACTAGACCATAATAAGCGTCGTTTGTTTGCTGATTGAGCCCTAGATCAGAACGGCTTGAAGTTGATCCACTTTTTTATCGTAAAATTGTGTTAAGTGATGAAGCTCATCATATGGATGTCTTATAATGAATGTTTATTTTATATGTCGTTCGATATAAGTGGTGCTTATATGACAAGTTATAATTATAAAATATAATTTTTTGAAATTAAATATGTAGAAGGCTAATATTGAAATATTTAAATAATTACTGACGAAGCAAAGTCTCTCTTAAAACTTGTTTTTCAGTAATGCTTTTACATATCTTGAGATTTTATAGAAAGTAACTTAGTTAGATATTCAATAATATTGAATATTCTAAGTAAGATAGTTTTATGATGAAATTCTAAAGATTATGTTAAACATTTTTGAAAGTTATTTGTTTTCATAAAATTGATCAGCAGAAACAAAATTTTGTCTATTCAAAATATTTAATTTATAGAATTTTGGTTGACAATTTTTATTTATTGGATTTATATCATTTGGATGTCTTATTTATAGGTCGTTATATGTCTATTTTATATGTCGTTTGATATAAGTGGTATTTATATGACATTATTTTAATTTAATTTTAGAAGTTATAATTATTAAATATAATTTTTTGAAATTAAATATGTAGAAGGCTAGTATTAAAGTATTTAAATAATTTTATATACCTTCTATCAAGTTTTAACCTCTATTTATGTTATATTTTAAGTCTTTAAACATTCATTGGTGTTTTGACAGATATTCTCGTGTTATTGATGAAATAATGCCTGAATTACTCGAAAAAGTGGTCCAAAATTGGTCTGGTCGAATGCGGTTCCTGAGCTAGACGGAAATTATTTTCGAAACATAAATGTCATTCGACATTATATATTGAGATTTGATTATATACGTCTATTAAATGTAAGCGGTGCTTGTTTTAGACATTAATTTAATTCTAAAAGTTTTTTGAATAAAAAATTTTTTTTGAAATTAAAATTGTAGAAGATAAACATATTTCAATTTGTTTTAATATTCAAATTTTGTTATATTTCTTCTATCAAGTAAAAGGCCTTTCCATTTTATTTTATATATAATATATAATTATATTTTGGCTTCAATAAATCTCATTATGGAATGTCAATGAATATAGATAAGCCTTAAAAATAACTCACACTGTTTTGTTAGAACAGAGATCAATCTTGAATTATAAAGTTGATCTGTGTTTCGAAGCATTAGTCCTTTTACACGTGGTGAGGGTTTGGATATAGGTTAGTTTCTTGATTTTGATATTTGGAATATTATTGAGGACTGAAGAAGGAATTGCTTAGAATTATATTTGTTTTTTGAAGATATAGTGCATGTTTTTAGAGATTTCTGAATTAACCTATTCGAATATTTAAATTTATCCAATATTTCAAATAAATTATATTCTTTGAGAAGTACTTTAAGCGTGTTCATGTTTTTTAGAAGGCAATTGGTGTTCTTAAAGGTAAGACCAGAAACAAAATTTTGTCTCCTTTAAATATTTATTTATTAATTTTAATGACTTTCGTATATCTGTTGGTTTATTTATTCCATTTAACATTATATATTGAGTTTTGATTATATACGTCTATTAAATGTAAGCGGTGCTTGTTTTAGACATTAATTTAATTCTAAAAGTTTTTTGAATAAAAATCTTTTTTAAAATTAAAATTGGTGAAGACTAACAGATTAAATCTGTTTCGATATTCAAATTTTGTTATATTTCTTTTATCAAGTAAAAAGCCTTTTTCTATTTTATTTTATATATAATATATAATTATAAGTTTTTTGAATAAAAAAATTTTTTTTTAATTAAAATTGTTGAAGATAAACATATTTCCATTTGTTTAAATATTCAAATTTTGTTATATTTCTTCTATCAAGTGAAAGGCCTTTCTATTTTATAAATGTCATAAAATTATCTTTCAGATAAAAAAAAATTTGGCTTCAATCTTAATTTAAATGTGTTTTATTTCAATTTAAAGCTCTACCACTCTACAAAAAACACCCGATATAACAGAATTACAGTGTTTGAGATTTGAGATATTGAAATAACCTCCTGTCAAGTAAAAAATCCCTCTTTAATCCCATGAAACATTTAAAATTATCCTTTGATCATCTGCTGCGTATTGTTCCAAAATGAAATTAATATAGTCCTCCACATGAACTCCTCAATTATTCCTGTCAAAACGGAAATAAAGATGCGTTTGTTTACCGTTTCGCGGAACTGACATCCTTTGTTCCATCCAGCCTCGCGCAATTCCCAGACAGGTGGAACGCACCTTCATCTAGCGTTTCAGACCGCGCGCATCTTCGTCTGATCCAGATCACCTGGTGGGAGTCACAAACACTTTCCGCTTCTATATAAATGAATTGAAAGCGAAAATTCGCGAACATTCAACTTAAACGCGCTCAAAAGTGATTTCCAAAGGTGCCTAGATTGAATTTGACCGCTCACATTTTTCGATCGGTTCGTTGGATCAGTTTGAGTGCGAGGAAAAGGTATCGATAACGAAGAAAGCATCGAAATGCGCCCCCCAAGTCAGTACGGTGACAGTGTTGTGGCCACTGAAGCTGAAGAGCCAGATCCGAGGGCTGTTTCTATGATGATTTACACAAGGTTGGCTGGAAGGGCTGTCATAAGGGTTGTGGGAAGGTGTAACGAAGCTAAGGAGCATAGTAATCTAGGTGAGTGTGAGATGTCACGATTTCAAGAAGAAAATTTATATAATAAATTAGTTTAATTCATAAATATTTCGTTTACATAGTCAATTGAATCATTAATAAGGAGTATGAGCTATGGCAATAAAAAGTTCTAGAAATCGAGACAGTGTAACATACATCTCTATAACAATTCTATACTCGAACAAACTCGACAAGGTTTTGTCGATCACAGAGGCAAATTGCAGACATACGCACGTTTCAAACTGATTGGTCAGTACAATGTATGCTAGTGACTCCAAATCTGTCAAGTATCTATATTCGCTATACACAGAGGCTCTAAGGTATTAATAATACACTAGCACCATCTAGAGTATGCAAAATATCAGGTGTTTTTTTAGAGTAATAGAACTTTCGATAGGGATTTGACAGAAGGAAGAAGCCATGTTGTTTTGACATTTCTGTTCATTAAGCATTGACAAATTATCATGGAAAGACTCACGCCGCAACAACGTTCACAAATTGTTGAAATTTATTTTCAAAATCAGTGTTCTATTCGCCAAACTTATGGGAGAACTTCGTGAAATTTACGAAACATGGAAAATTTTGCGTGAAGATCCATCTGGTTCAAGAACTAAAGCCACTTGACCATAATAAGCTTCGTTTGTTTGCTGATTGGGCCCTAGAACAGCTAGAAGTTGACCCACTTTTTTATCGTCAAATTGTGTTTAATGAATGGTATCGACCCAGAAGTGTTTTTATTCCAACAAGATGGTCCTATACCTCATGTTGCTACCGTAACAGTACAGTAATTGAAAGAAAAATTTGTCGATAACATTATTTCGAGAAATGGTGCAATTAATTGGCCTCCAAGTTCATGCGACATAACTCCACTGGATTATTTTCTTTGGGGTTATGTTAAGTCATTGGTTTATGCTGATAAACCAGAAACAATAGACGCTTTGGAAGCCAACATAACCCGTGCTATTGATGTAATAGGGCCTGAATACTCGAAAAAGTGGTCTGAAATTGGTCTGGTCGAATACGGTTCCTCAGAACTAGTCGTGGTGGACATATGCCCGAAATTATTTTTAAAACATAAATGTCATCATAAAATGTTCTTTCAAATTAAAAAAAAATGGCTTCAATCTTAATTTAAATGTGTTTTATTTCAATTTAAAGTTATATCACTCTAAAAAAAAACATCCGATACATACAAGACATACCTTTTCGAGTTAATTCAAGTAAATAAATGTATTTTCGATATTTTCACGTTACTAACGCAGAATAAACTCTCCTCATGCTCAAATCAGACCATAATTCGCCGTAATGCTCATAATAGGCATATTCATATTCAAACGAATTAAATCGGCTGATCAGGTGGTACAGATCAGCCGAATTAAATTATTTGAATTGAAGAACCTTTGGATCAGCGAAAACATTTTTGAACTGCTTGAAATGTTCGTTTTTTGAGGTAGAATTTAGAAGTGGGATATTCATGGAGTTACATAAAGGATGGGCCATCCACAGTTTGCATTTTGAAGTAGTGGTTATTTTAAGTCTTTCAACATTCATTGGTGTCTTGACAGATTTTTAGTTCCATTTTTGACAGTAGCGAAATGGGTCGATTTCAGCTTGAACAAGGTTGGGAAATAATAGAATGGGAAAAATCCATTATTTTTGCGTGTACCTCAAGACGTTGTTAAACAAGTTTCGGATTGTCTGATTTGGGTCAAATATGCACCGTTTTTCTTATAATTTGTTGGTTGCCATCTTGAAGGTAGCTTCAAAATGCCGGGTAGTTTTTTTAGATTGATAGAACTTTCTATATGGATAACTGTGATTTGACAGAAGGTAGAAGCCATGTTGTTTTGACATCATGGAAAGACTCACGCCGCAACAACGTTTACAAATTGTTGAAATTTATTTTCAAAATCACTGTTATATTCGCAAACTCATAGAGCACTTCGTGAAATTTATGGTTTACATAATCGTCCATCAGAGCAGCTTATTCGTCGAACTATCGATAGGTTTCGGACAACATTTTATCTACTCGATGCAACAACAACAACAAGACAAAGAACTGTACGTACAGAAGAAAATATCGCTGCTGTAAGTCATAGTGTTAATGATGCAGATTTGTCTATTCGTCGTGCATCCACCACATGGAAAATTTTGCGTAAATATCTTGGTAAAGATCCAACTGGTTCAAGAACTAAAGCCACTTGACCATAATAAGCGTCGTTTGTTTGCTGATTGGGCCCTAGAACAGTTTGAAGTTGATCCACTTTTTTATCGTAAAATTGTGTTTAGTGATGAAGCTCATTTCTGGTTGAACGTCTATACAAACAAGCAAAATTGCCGTATATGGAGTGAAAACAATCCTCAAGAAGTTCCGCAGGTTCCATTGGATCCTGAAAAATGCAATGTATGGTGTGCTTTAAACGCTGCAAGCATCATCGGTCCATGTTTCTTTAGAAACTATGCTGGAGCTAATGTTACAGTGAATGGTGCTCGTTACAGATCGATGTTCAATGATTATTTGTTTCAAAATTTGAATCTCATGCTGCTTACGTTGATTTGTTGAAAGAAAGATGTGGCGATAACATTATTTCGAGAAATGGTCCAATTAATTGGCCTCCAAGATCATGCGACATAACTCCACTGGATTGTTTTCTTTGAGGTTATGTCAAGTCATTGATTTATTCTGATAAACCAGAAACAATATACGCTTTGGAAGCCAACATAACTTTTGGTATTGATGAAATAAGGCTTGAATTACTCGAAAAAGTGGCCCAAAATTGGTCTGGTCGAACGCGATTCCTCTGAGCTAGTCGTAGTGGACATATGCCGTGGACATATTTTTAAAACATAAATGTCATAAAATTATCTTTCAAATTAAAGAAAATTCGCTTCAATCTTAATTGAAATGTTTCAATTTAAAGTTCTATCACACTGAAAAAACACCTGATAGAAGTCTTAGTCCTCATTGGCGAAAAACTCTAGTAATCGATTTTCATAATCTTCTCTTGATGTCAATTTCGTGCCACTCAGGAAGTTTTGCAATACGAAAAAAAGCTGGTAATCACTTGGTGCCAGGTCCGGACTATATGGTGGATGCATTAGAATTTCCTCACGAAGCACCCAGAGTTTCTGGCGAGTAACCACAGACGTGTGTAGTCTGGCGTTGTCCTAATGGAACACGTTGGTCAATTCTGGCCGTTTCTGGTCAATCGATAGCTTCTAACGGTCTAGTTCTTGACAGCAGAGATACGAATTTAGTGTTTGGACATATTGAAGCAACTCATGATAAATGATTCCTTTTCATTCCAACCAAATGCACAGTGGAATCTTTCTGGTCGTTAGTCCTGGTTTGGCACCGTTTGAGCACTTCAAAATGAACAATTCCTTGTGTATACTCCACCAAACACACAGAAGTGCCTTTTTTGGATGTAAACCCAGCTTCGGAGTACTTTGTGGTGATTCATTTGGAAAGATCCACTGCCTTTTGCGTCTTGAATTATCATATAGGACCCATTTTTCTTCTCCAGTGATCACGCCATTAAAATAACGGTTCTGTATGGTGCCATTGAAGCAATACGTTGTATGTGATGAGATTGGCTTTGTTCTATTCGGACAGATTATAGGGGACCCAAACATCTGCTCTGTTTAATTTTCCAATCTGCTGCAAATATTTTTGGATGGTCGACCAAGTTGGTTAGGATCTTTGAAAGTTTCTCGATTTTCTGACATGAATTTGCTTACACTTCTGCCCTTAGCATATCGTTGTCTAATGTTGATGGTCTTCCTGATCGATAGGAGTCAGAGAGATCAAAATTACCGGATCTGAAGCTAGAGAACCATCTTCAGCATTTGCGTCTAACGCACTTGGATAAAAATCGCGTCACCACTCTTGTGAAACTCAAAAAGCATACAATACCAATATGTTTTTCTGGTATTTGCTGCCCATTTCAACCCAAATTGCAAAAAAAGTCTGATATTTAATTATTTAGAAGTGAACAAGTCACAATAACCTTAAAATGTCTTTGACACGACTTTGAAGTACACAATGAGCTGACAAATGACAATCATATATCGACATGCGCAGAAACGACCTTACTTTCCAGTCCCTCTATTTTATTGGTTGAATTGTTAAGATGAACAAACTAAATGACAGATGACGCTCAACCTTCATAATTGAGTTGAGGCAATTTATATTGTTTTCACGGGAATTCCCATCCATAATATTAGGAGTACAAATAAGTTTCCGCCGTTTTTTAACACAAATTAAATATTTATTATAGAAGAAAGCTTGCTGAGTGACTTCTAATGTAAGAGCAAGTTCTTTTTGTGTTTGAGATGAATCTTCCTCCAATAATTTCTCCAATTCTGCATCCTCTTAAATTTTTGGCCTTCCACTGCGATCTTTGTCTTCTACGTCGAAATCACCGTTTCTAAACCTTTGAAACCACTCTCGACACGTTCTCTCACTCAAAGCACCCTCACCATATGCTTCTACGAGCAATTGATGCGCCTCAGCAGCAGATTTCTTTAAATTAAAGAAGTAAACTAATATTTCCCGCAAATGACGATTACTTGGCTCAAATTTTGACATTTTCAACTTATAAATTTATATTTTACCAATATAAAATCAATGATATTAATAGGTTATGTTGTTCTTGAATGTCCAAACTATTTTTTAAGCCGGTTATCATCTGCGAAAGCTAAACGAAACTCCGTGCCGCGCCATCTACAATAAAACGGTGGAAACTTATTTGTACTCCTAATAAGTGCCTCAAATATGGTACATTTGCTTATGGAATTGAAAACTGATATCAATCGAATCTAGAATTATTCAATTCGCGATGGCACAAACGACCCCAATTCACCTGAATAATTTCCCGTTCATAAAAACTAACGGTTTCCAAAACGTTCAATTCCTTGTTTGTTTTTATACAAGTCATTACTCCCGGTCATTTTAAGCAGACCGAAAAACGAATTTGTTTGTTGGAACAGTTTCGCGGAAATTGCGTTGTGAATACCCGCCTTATATTTAGACCTTCTATTTATGTGTTTCTTTATTTTCAATGTATCTCAAGCTCAATTCCAAGGCTATATTTATTTCTATGCATATATCAGGAAGCGGCTGATCTAAGAAAACTAACATCGGAAATACTATTCAATAATAGTTAATTATTTTTATTATTAAGTGGCGTGTGTGTTGATTCATTTGTACATTCTGGTACTTAAAGATTTTCTAGTTTATTTTTTATATTTGTATAGAAATGTAGACGATGTTTTTGTAGAATTTGAATATCAAAACAGATCCAATCTGTTAGACTCTTGTAATTTTAATTTCAACAAATTTCATTCTTAAACTTTTAGAATTAAATTAATGCCTTATATTTAATAGACATATAAAATCAAAACTCATTATACAATATCAATTGGAATGAAAAACGCAACAAACATAAACTGACAATTAAAATTAATAAATAAATATTTGATGTAGACAAAATTTTGTTTCTGATCTTATATTTATGAAAATTAAATCCTCTTCAAATAAACAACATAATTTTAAGAACTTCTCATTAAAAAATTTCTCAAACCATGTATCACATCCTCAAAAACAATTAGAATTCAAATAAAATAAAATAGAAAGGCTTTTTACTTGATAGAAGAAATATAACAAAATTTGAATATCAAAACAAATTAAAATATATTTATCTTCTACAATTTTAATTTCAGAAAATTTTTATCCAAAAAAACTTTTAGAATTAAATTAATGTCTACAACAAGCACCGCTTACACTTAATAGACGTATATAATCAAAACTCAATATATAATGTCAAATGGAATAAATAATGGAATGTCAATGAATTTAAATAAGCCTTAAAAATAACTCACACTGTTCTTTGATTCTGTTAGAACATAGATCAATCTTGAATTATAAAGATGATCTATGTCTCGAAACATTATTCTACACGTGGTACGTTGTTTGATATAGGTTAGTTTTTTGATTTTGATATTTTGAATATATTTCAGGACTGAAGACGGAATTGCTTAGAATTATATTTGTTTTTTGAAGATATAATGCATGCTTTGAGAGATTTCTGAATTTACTTATTCGAATATTTAAATATATTAAATATTTCAAATAAATTATATTCTTTGAGAAGTCCTTTAAGTGTGTTTATGTTTTTAAAAGGCAATTGGCGTTCTTAAGTTTCTTAAGTAAATTTTTTGGAATTAAAATTGTAGAAGACCAATAGATTAAATCAATTTTGATATTCAAATTTTGTAATAATCCTTCTATCAAATAAAAAACCGTTCCTTATTATTTTATTCTATATATAATATATAATTAAATCAGGTTTTTAAATAAAGAAATTCATTATACAGTGTTGAATGTTTTTAACTAAGACCATTATAGTGAGCATAGAACATAGAGTACTCTGGATATTAGATGTACCTACGTGAATGTTTCTGAAGATCACATATTTCTGAAGATTGCATTCGGTAAGTCTATTATTGTTAATTGATTTTATTATTTTTTATATATAAAAATGAACTGATGTTATCGTAATTTTAATTATTTGAGGATGTGCTACATGTTTTCAGATTTTTTGAAGTAATTTATTTAAATATATTGAATATTTCAAATAAATTAGTTTTTGAGAAGTTCTTAAAATTATGTTTTATATTTTTGAGAAAGAGTTATTTTTCATAGATATAGGATGAGAAAACAATACATTTTGTAACAAACAGGACTTCGTACGTTTGTCTGAAGAGTTCAGTACGCATGCCTGGAACGAAACAAAAAAATGTTGGTTTATTTATTTTTTAAGTTTAATTGACAATTTATATTCGTTGGTTTTTCTTAATTCCATTTGATATTGTATGATGAATTTCGATTTTATACGTCTATTAAATATGGGCAGTGCTTATTAAGACATTAATTTAATTCTTAAAGTTTCTTAAGTAAATTTTTTGAAATTAAAATTGTAGAAGACTAACAGATTAAATCTGTTTTGATATTCAAATTTTGTAATAATCTTTCTATCAAGTAAAAAACCGTTCCTTATTATTTTACTCATTCAAAAGTTTTTCTGGATAATAAAAATTCTTCAACTTATATTTTCCCGTTTAATGAAACGACACGCATCTAAATTCAATATTTGTAGACCAATTAATTATGGCCACTAATCCAAACGAAAGTGGTAAACTAGCAATAAAGACTTTCGTTTTCATCAGGAAGTTAGTGATACCCCGAGAAACATCTGTAATTATAATTAAATAGCGAAATCTGTTAGATGCTCTACTAGGAGCGAGCAATAATAACAAAGAAATGCACTTAATTATGGAATTTATTGTTGTCGATGTTAATCTTGCTTTTAGTTATGTTGTGATTTCAACGGGGAACCTCTGGAACGTGAAATTTAATCTATAAACAACTAATCGGCTCTTGTGAATTGTGTTGTAGATCGCGAATGAAGATTTGATGTATTCATTGGAAAGTCGATGGTCAATTTCTTTCTTTGGTATATATTATTATTGTGTCTAGGAAGAATTGAATTCAAGATATACGGGTTATCCATTTTGTGCTTCCGAAAATAAACGTAAATAAAACACTCTTTCATTTAAAATATCGATCAAATTTGTTTTCAAATTTAATTCTTGGACCTTGCCATTATGTGTGGGATACAACTTTATTTAAATGCTGATCTCTTACAGGCAAATTTTGGGCAATATCTCACCAATAACTTGACGGATGTTGGTTTTCGGATAGTCAATAGTCTGAGGATTATCAAAATAAACACGATCATTCTCATAACCCAAAAAAAAATCCAAAGGCGATAGATAAATCACAAGATTTTACTGACCAATTCACATCGCCGAAACGAGAAATTATGCGTACTGCGAATTTTTCTTGCTATAAATGTTGTATGGCTTCTTGCACCATCTTGCTGGAACCACATCTCTTCCAATTTCTACACCATTAATTTGAGGCCAAAAAAAAATCGTTAATCATTAGGCTGAAGCGATGAGAATTGACGGTTTGAGTGACACCTTCATTTTCAACCTTTTTTCAAATTACTTACAACCGATCGTTCATGCAGTATGAATTTCCCAGAAAATGGAAAACTAGAAGCGTCTGAAGCTATGTATCGCCTCCAAAGGAAGCCACTTCGAAACCGCTTAAAAACATCATTACCAAATGTTTATGTTATTATTATTCGTTGTTGTTTTGTTCAAATTCTTTCGTTTAATGAAGTTAAATGAAAAAAAAATTTGTCCGAGTCACCCTGTAAAGAGGACGGACTATGCTGGACTTTGTTTTTGAATGAAACGAAACTTGATTTAGCTATAAGCTATCACATAACAAATGAACTCGTATTACATCAAATAATTTTCGAAAAACACAAGCGCGATTCACCCTGCATATTAAAATTTATGCTTAAAATGTGAACCATTGAATTTAAAAGTTGTGTGTCCCAGTGTTTTTTATAATTTTCTAACATAAGGACACAAAGAATTTATTCCATAAATGGTTTCCACACTGTATACTTTGAGATTTAAATAAAAAAGAGGTTTTTTTCCATACAAGGATTATTACAAAATTTAAAATATCATACAGATTTCTTCTGCAAACCAAAAGTTAATTAAAATAGAATGACTTTTTTTCATATCTGTTGGTTTATTTATTCCATTTGACATTATATATTGAGTTTCGATTATATACATCTATTAAATATAAGCGGTGCGTATTGTAGACACTAATTTAATTCTAAAAGTTTTTTGAATAAATTTTTTTTTTAAATTAAAATTGTAGAAGACTAACAGATTAAATCTGTTTTGATATTCAAATTTTGTTATATTTCTTCTATCAAGTGAAAGGCCTTTTTCTATTTTATTTTATATATAATATATAATTATATTAAGGCTTTAATAAATCTCATTATGGAATGTTAATGATTTAAATATAACCTTAAAAATACCTTACACCTTTCTGTGATTTTGTTAGAACATAGACCATCTTGAATTTTAAAGTTAGTCTGTTTGAAGCAATCATCCTATAAACACGTGTTGAGGTGAGATATAGTGATAGTTATTTGATTTTGATATTTGGAATATTATTTTGGACCGATGAAGAGATTACCTAGAATTATATTTGTACTTTGCAAGATATAGTGCATGTTTTGAGAGATTTCTGAATTAACTTATTCGAATATTTAAATATATTGAATATTTCAAATAAATTATATTTTTTGAGAAGTCCTTAAGTTGTACGTTTTTAAAAGACAAATGGTGTTATTAAAGGTAAGATCAGAAACAAAATGTTGTCTCCTTTAAATATTTATTTATTAATTTTAATGACTTTTTTATATCTGTTGGTTTATTTATTCCATTTGACATTATATATTGAGTTTTGATTATATACGTCTATTAAATATAAGCGGTGCTTATTGTAGGTATTAATTTAATTCTAAAAGTTTTTGAATAAATTTTTTTTTTAAATTAAAATCGTAGAAGACTAACAGATTAAATCTGTTTTGATATTCAAATTTTTAAAAGTTAATTCTAAAAAATTTTGACTAAAATAAGGTTAACAGAAGAAATCTGTCTATTGTTTAGAATTTTGTAATAATCCTTCTATCAAGAGAAAACCTCTTTTTTATTTAATTTCTTGTATATATAATAATTATATATTTTGGTTTAGGCTTAATACACATTATTATTTTGTTTTAAAGGAGTCCATAAAAAACCTTGGAAATTTTATGTTATTTCTGTGACGAACATAGAATATTTAGGATGTTTATAAGTTCACTGTATTCTAATGTTTGTGCAGTAACCAGCATACAGTCAGTTCGGTAAGATATCTTTGAATTTTTTAAATATGAAGTCGAGCTGATGATTTCCGTTGTTATAATTCTAAATTATTTTTTTTAGGGATGTTCTACATGATTTAGGAACTTTTTTAAAGGAACTTATTTTGACCAAGTTATTTGTTAAGAAGTTCTTGAGATTATGTTTTGCATTTTTGAAAGGGAATTTAGTTTTTATAAAACAAGGAATGAAACAAAATTTTGTACTCTTCAAGTATCGGGTGTTTTTTTTAGACTGATAGAACTTTCGATGGAGATAACTGTGATTTGACAAAAGGTAGAAGCCATGTTGTTTTGACATTTCTGTTTAGTAAGCATTGACAAATTATCGATAGATTTCGGAAAACATTTTCTCTATTAGATGCAACAACAACAAGACAAAGAATTGTACGTACAGAAGAAAATATCGCTGCTGTAAGTCATAGTGCTAATGATGAGTCAAATTTGTCTATTCGTCGACGTTCACAACAAGTTGGACTGCATCCACCACATGGAAAATTTTGCGTAAAGATCTTAGTCTACACCCATACAAGATCCAACTGGTTCAAGAACTAAAGCAACTTGTCTATAATAAGAGTCGTTTGTTTGCTGATTGGGCCCTAGAACAGCTTGAAGTTGATCCACTCTTTTATCGTGAAATTGTGTTTGATGAAGCTCATTTCTGGTCGAACGTCTATGTAAACAAGCAAAATTGCTATATATGGAGTGAAAACAGTACTCAAGAAGTTCTGCAGGTTCCATTGCATCCTGGAAAATGCACTGTATGGTGTGCTTTACACGCTGGAGGCGTCATCGGTCCATAGTTCTTTAAAAACGACGTTGGAGCTAATGTTACAGTGAATAGTGCTCGTTACAGATCGATGATCAATGATTATTTGTTTCAAAATTTGAATGGTATCGACCCATAAGTGTTTTGGTTCTAACAAGATGGTGCTACACCTCATGCTGCTACCGTAACAATTGATTTATCGAAAGAAAGATTTGGCGATAACTTTATTTCGAGAAATGGTCCAATTAATTGGCCTCCAAGATTATGCGACATAACTCCATTGGATTATTTTCTTTGGGCTTATGTCATTGGTTTATGCTGATGAACTAGATACAATAGACGCTTTGGAAGCCAACATAACTCGTGTCATTGATGAAATAAGGCCTGAATTACTCGAAAAAGTGGTCCAAAATTGGTCTGGTCGAATGCGGTTCCTCAGAGCTGGTTGTGGTGGACATATGCCGGAAATTATTGTTAAAATATAATGTCATAAAATTATCTTTCAAATAAAAAAAATTCGGCTTCAATCTTAAGTTAAATGTGTTTTATTCCAATTTAAAGTTTTATCACTCTAAAAAAAACACCCAATATTTCTTAAATAATTTTTAGTTGACAATTTATATTTCTTTGAATTTCTTTCTTTCCCTTTGGTACCGTGTAATAAGTAGTAATTCTATATGTTTACCGAAATGACACGGTGTGTTCTAAAAAGACATTTATTTAATTTAATTCTAAAAATTTTCGACTAAATATTTTTTTGAAATTAAAATTTGTAGAAGGTTCACAAAAGAAATCTGTATGATATTTTAAACTTTGAGACTTGCTGGATATTACAACCGTATACCTACATTTTCATCCTCATTATCGTATATCTCATGGCTAATAGATTTATTTAAAAACGTTCTTTATGAACATAAACTTGACAAGGCAATAGGGAAAGTCAGATGGGCAGAATATCGTTCTTGCAATTACTTCCGACTGTATATATAGAGAGCTATTATCTTCATATAGATACAAACGAAACTTGTCCACCATGAAGTTAATGGCATGATACAGGATACCGGATTTCAAATCCTCTACTTTATATGGTATTATCAAGAACAAAACATCAAGTACACTACCGCGGTAGTAGGAATAGATATCACATTGTCTGAAATTATGAAGCTATTGATGGTTGTCATTAAATGAAAAAATATCTTCCTAAAAATATTAAAGTATCAATATTTGATAATTTGATAATAGTCTAGTCAACAAGTGCCTTTTGGGTCAACTTTTTTCAACAGTCTCCGAAAATTATGATCAAGGTGTCATTCGATTCGGAATGGCATCTAGATGATTTTTGAAAAAAATGAAATTCCGATTGCAAAAATTGCAAAAGTTATTAACAATTAACTAAAAAAAAGAAGGGTTTAGTTTTTTGTGAATATCTCAAAAACTAATGAAGATTTTTTAAATTGAAAAAAAGATTCAAAAAGAGGAGGAAATTTCCTAAAAAAAATGTCGACTCTCGGAATTGTAGTCCCAATATTAATAATTTTTCTAGAGGGATGAAAATACGGCCGAAAACGGGTACTCTGGCTTTCGTAAGCCACGCCTACTTTGGACACTTTATTAATAAAAATTATTTTAACAAATTAAATATGAAATTTAATAAATGAAAAAATTCAGGGGCATACTCGTTAGATGAATGAACAATAATCCGCAAAAAAAAAATTTTTATCTCAATTTTTCAGTTATGCAATAGTTGATTAATAATTTTTTTCTGCTTGGACATGAACATTGCAAGTGTGATGACTGTTAAACTATTAACTTGAGATTTTTTTTCTCTCTTGGAGCAATTTTTGGAAGACTTCAGAATAGATCCCCGTTGGAAAAATTTAAAAATGTTTATTTTTCAGTTTTTTATTAACAATTTTCGTTGTTGCAAAATTAAAAACTTATCGAAAATTTTTTTTTTTCAAAATATAACTAATGGTCCGTTTTAATGTTGTAGGAAGGTACATAGAAATTTTTTTTTCAAATTTTTATCTCTTATTGATTAAAAAATTGTTATAAAATTTTTTTAAGGAAAATTTTTTTTTTTAAATCATTATTTGCATCAAACATTGATATTCCTTAAAGAAATTTTCAATTATTTCATAAACAACGCATTTGTTTATAACAATTTTTTAAACAATAAGAGATAAAAATTTCAAAAAAATATTTCTATGTAGCATCCTACAACATAAAAACGGACAATCAATTATATTTTGAAAAAAAAATTTTTTTGATAATTAATTTAAGGTTTTAATTTTGCAACAAAGAAAATTGTTAATAAAAAACTGAAAAATAAACATTTTTAAATTTTTCCAACGGGGACCTATTCTGAAGTCTTCCAAAAATTGCTCCAAGAGAGGAAAAAATCTCAAGTTAATAGTTTAACAATTATCACACTTGCAATGTACATGTCCAAGCAGAAAAAAATTATTGATTAACTATTGCATAATTAATTGAAAAATTGAGATAAAAAATTTTTTTTGGCGGATTATTGTTCATTCATCTATCCAGTATGCCCCTGAATTTTTTCATTTATTAAATTTCATATTTAATCTGTTGAAATCATTTTTATTAATAAAGTGTCCAAAGTTCAAAGGCGTGGCTTACGAAAGCCAGAGTACCCGTTTTCGGCCGTAATTTTATCCCTCTGGGAAAATTATTAATATTGGGACTACAATTCCGGGAGTCGATACATTTTTTAGAAAATTTCCTCCTCTTTTTGAATCTTTTTTTTAATTTCAAAAATCTTTATTAGTTTTTGAGATATTCACAAAAAACTAAACCCTCTTTTTTTTTAGTTAATTGTTAATAACTTTCGCAATTTTTGCAATCGGAACTTCATTTTTTTCAAAAATCATCTAGATGCCATTCCGAATCGAATGACACCTTGATCATAATTTTCGGAGACTGCTGAAAAAAGTTGACCCAAAAGGCACTTGTTGACTAGACTATAAGGGTTGAATCAGTCTTCACTTGATGATCCATATTAATATGGATGGAGATATCCTCTACATATCTATACCAATATAAAATATTTCAGAAGGAGATTTTGGTGAAAATCAGAATAACCTTATTTAAATGAGGTTATTCTAAGGTTGTTGATAACGAAGATGATCAAATTATCGATTGAAAATAATAATGTTGATAATGTATTCGTTTAAATTTAATTTCAGAAAGCGACATAATTTTCCCATCCCCTATTCTAATCTAGAATGTTGATTAAAAAATTTACAGGAGACAGTATTTTACTTTCCACAAAAATTTTTATAATACAACAATTGTATTATTGCTAGTAGCCAGTAGAATGCAGATACCTGAAGAAGCCACATTGTGGTGAAACAATTGTTATATTATAAACATTTTTGAGGAAATTAAAATACTGTCTCCTATATATTTTTCAATTAAAATGAGTTTCCACCAAGTAAAGACCAAATCAATAAAACATCTAGAATATTGAATTGATTCAGTCTTTACTTGATGAAAATCCATATTAAATAAGGTTATTCGATTTTCCTAATTTTTATTGTTATGTTTGCAATAATTGTTTGCTACTGTGATAGCGAAAAAATTGTTGTATACATAACAATAAAAATTAAGAAAATCAGAATAACCTTATTTAATATTATCTAGAATGTTGACGAGCTGTCGACTGGATATTTACGGGGTGGAGAATATTGCACTGCCAAAACTGAATGACAGCCAAGGTTATACATAGGAACGTTCACGTTTGGATGTTCCCATGAGAACAAGTTAAGAGTTATTCCAATTAATCAATGAAAGTGATTCTTCCATTTCTGGCAATCTACAATTTGTTCACATAACACACGTTTTTACCATTCCAATAAATTCTCACACTCACTTCCTCGAGAAAAATGGTAGTTATTCAGTATGAAATTGAGTCGTATTTTTCGAACCCTGTTTGCTTCATTTGATGGATCATTGGTTTCACAACTTTTTTCAGGCAGTGTTCGAAAATATTCAAGCGAAAAGAGTGAAAACGGAAGTGAATTGATGCAATTTATGATGCATGTTTATCTGTCATAGTTTGACACAGTGACTAGATTTGTGATCAGCGCTTTAGGGAACATAGAACTATGGGGTGTTTTCTTTACAGTGATAGTTTGAATTGAAATAAAAAACATTTAAATTAACATTGAAGACATTTTTCTTTATTTGAAAGGTAATATTAGGACATCTATGTCTTGAAAATAATTTCCGGCATATGTCCACCACGACTAGCTCTGCAATCGACCAGACCAATTTTGGACCACTTTTTCGAGTAATTCAGGCCTTATTTCATCAATAACACGGGTTATGTTGGCCTTCAAAGCGTCTATGGTTTCTGGTTTATCAGCATTATAAACCAATGACTTGACATGACCCCAAAGAAAATAATCCAGTGGAGTTATGTCGCATGATCTTGGAGGCCAATTAATTAGACCATTTCTCAAAATAATGTTATCGTCAAATCTTTCCTTCAATGAATCAATAAAATGTTAAGAAAGTGTTTTTTTCTTTGAAAGAAGGAATATTACAAAATGTGAATATCAAAACAGATTAAATCTGTTAGTCTTCTATAATTTTAATTTCAAAAAATTTATTCAAGAAACTTCAAGAATTAAATTAATGTCTAATAAGCAATACTTATATTTAATACACGTATAAAATCGAAACTCATTATACAATATTAAATGAAATTAAGAAAAAACCCAACGAGTATAGTCAATTAAAATTAATAAATAAATAAATTTTTTTAGTTTCGTTCCAAGCATGCGTACTGAATGAATTCTTCAGACAAGCGGAAACGCAGCTTTGCTTGTTACAAAATGTTTAGTTTTCTGATCTTATATTTATGAAAACTAAATCTTTCTCAAAAATATAGAACATAATTTTGAGAACTTCTCAAAAACTAATTTATTTGAGATATTTAATATATTTAAATAAACTACTTCAAAAACTCTCAAAAAATGTAGCAAATCCTCAAAAAATATTTAGAATTCAGATAACATCATTTCAACTTCATATTTAAAAGATAAAATCAATTAATAATAAATAAACTTACCCGATACGATCTCTAGGAATATTTGTTTGTTGAACTTTAAAACTGGGTATATCTAATATCCAAGGTACTTATGTTCTATGCTCACCACAAAATCAAACACAGTTTATAAGGCACTTTAATGGTCTTAGTTAAAACATTCAACACTGCATAATTTTCTTTATTTAAAAAATCCGCTTTTTTTATTAAGAAATATGCAGTGTTGAATGTTTTAACTAAGACCATTATAATGCCTTATAAACTTTGTGTGATTTTGTTATGAGCATAGAACATAGAGTACCTTGGATATTAGATATACCTAGTTTTAATGTTCAACAAACACATATTCCTAGAGATCGTATTGAGTACGTTTATTTATTGTTAATTGATTTATCTTTTGAATATGAAGTTGAAATGGTCTTATCTGAATTCTAATTACTTTATGAGGATTTGCTTCATGTTTTGGGAGTTTTTGAAGTAATTTATTTAAATATTTCAAATAAATTAGTTTTTGAGAAGTACTTAAAATTATGTTGTATATTTTCGAGAAAGATTTTGTTTTCATAAATATAAGAATAGGAAACAAACACTTTATAACAAGCAAAGCTGCGTTTCCGCTTGTCTGAAGAGTTCAGTACGCATGCTTGGAACGAAACAAAAAACATTTATTTATTTATTAATTTTAATTGAAAATTTACATTCGTTCGGTTTTTTCCTAATTCCATTTGATATTGTATAGTAAAACTTTGAATATCAAAACAGATTTAATCTGTTAGTATTCTACAATTTAAATTTCAAAAAAAAATTTTTAAAAACTTTTAGAATTAAATTAATGTCTAATAATAAGTACTGCTCATATTCAATAGACGTATAAAAATCACTATACAATATCAAATGGAATAAAAAAACAAAAAAAATGAATTATCAATTAAAATTAAAAATAAGTTATATCCAATGTTTCGTTTGGGTTTTTTTATTCCATTTGATATTGTTTAGTGAATTTTGCTTTTTATACGTCTATTAAATATGAGCAGTGCTTATTATTAGATATTAATTTAATTCTAAAAGTTTTTAAAAAAATTTTCTTGAAATTAAAATTGTAGAAGACTAACAGATTAAATCTGTTTTGATATTCAAAGTTTGTAATTTTCCTTCTATCAAGTAAAAAACCGCATCTTATTATTTTATTGTATAATGAGTTTCGATTTTATACGTCTATTAAATATAAGCTGTGCTTATTAGACATTAATTTAGTTCTCAAAGATTCTTGAATAAATTTTTTGAAATTAAAATTGTAGAAGACTAACAGATTAAATCTTCTCTGATATTCAAAATTTCGATCGTTTTTAAATTGAGGTCATTCTTTTTGAATCTGAAAAAACATGTTAGTCATCTTGACCCAAAATCATTTACGTGAATATAAAGCTGTTTCCCAGAAATTGCTCCAAATCATTAGCAATTACGCCAGTAAAAATTACGTTCAAATTTCAAACTTCGTATATGAAACGAAAATAAAAGCGTATTTATAGAAAATTGGAACGCTGTATAAAGGATTCTTTTCTCTCCAATTGCCTAAAAAATATTCCTGACATTTGATGGCGAATCGCGGAAGTGATATATCTGTCGGCTTCAGATATTTCGAATTTACCGATAAATGGAGCATAACTGTGTGTTATACAGGGTGTTATTTCGTAAATGGTTGGCCAATTGTTCATTCAGTTGCCTCTCATTGAGTATTCATGATGTTGCACTCCTATAATCACGTTTATTGCGCAATACCTACTACTTCCCTGTTTTTATTGACCTCGTGATGAGAACGATTTTGAAATCAAGATTTTCTCTCCTTTGTACGGAAGAACTGGCAGTGTTACGCAGAATGAATGAGATCTCCAGTTATAATAGCGATTGAATATTCTGATTTGAAATTGAGAATAAATTTTCAATGTATCGGGTGTTTTTTTAGAGTGATAGAACTTTCGAGTGACTTGACAGAAGGAAGAAGTCATGTTGTTTTGACATTTCTGTTCAGTAAGCATTGACAAATTATCATGGAAAGTCTCACGCCGCAACAACGTTTACAAATTGTTGAAATTTATTTTCAAAATCACTGTTCTATTCGCTAAACTTATAGAGCACTTCGTGAAATTCATGGTTTACATTATCGTCCATCGGAGCAGCTTATTCGTCGAACTATAGATAGATTTCGGACAACATTTTCTCTACTCGACGCAACAACAACAACAAGACAAAGAACTATACGAAGAAAATATCGCTGCTGCGAGTCTTAGTGTTAATGATGATCCAAATTTGTCTACTCGTTGACGTACATAACAAGTTGGACTCTGTGCATCCACCACCAAATTTTGCGTAAAGATCTTGGTCTACACCCATACAAGTACCAACTGGTCAACTTAAGTCACCTGACCATAATAAGCTTAAAGTTGATCCACGTTTTTATCGTAAATTTGTGTTTAGTGATGAAGCTCATTTCTGGTTGAACGGTTATGTAAACAAGCAGAATTGCCGTATATGGAGTGAAAACAATCCTCAAGAAGTTCTGCAGGTTCCATTGCATCCTCAAAAAAGCACTGTATGGTGTGCTTTACACGCTGGATGCATCGTCGGTCCATATTTCTTTAAAAACGATACTGGAACTAATGTTACAGTGAATGGTGCTCGTAGCAGATCGATGATCAAAGATTATTTGTTTCAAAATTTGAATGGTATCGACCCAGAAGTGTTTTGGTTCCAACACGATGGCGCTACACCTCATGGTGCTACTGTAACAACTGATTTATTGAAAAAAAGATTTGGCGATAACATTATTTCAAGAAATAGTCCAATTAATTGGCCTCCAAGATCATGTGACATAACTCCACTGGATTATTTTCTTTGGGGTTATGTTAATTCATTGGTTTATGCTGATAAGCCAGTAACAATATACGTTCTGGAAGCCAGCATTACTCGTGTTATTGATGAAATAAGGCCTGAATTAGTCGAAAAATTGATCCAAAATTTGTCTGGTCGAATGCGGTTCCCCAGAGCTAGTCGTGGTGGACATATGCCGGAAATTATTTTTAAAACATAAATGTCATAAAATTATCTTTCAAATAAAAGAAAAATTGGCTTCATTCTTAATTTATATGTGCTTTATTTCAATTTAAAGTTCTATCACTCTAAAAAAATACCTGATACTTCACGAAGATGTAAAAGTGCTTTAGTTTTGTGAACTGTGACCACAAAATTTTCACCATATTTGTAATGAATTGATAACAATTCAAATGCGTCGTTGAATTTTTAGTAATGACGTAGTTTTTACTTGTCAAATGTCAAAAAGATGACAGCTGCCCAGATAGAGCTATTCAAAATGGAACCTTTTATTGGAAAACCCTTTAGTAAGCAGTGATGGGCGATATTTTGATTACTTTGTTAATTTATTATCTTTTGAAATGAATGCATTTTTTGAGTTTAAAAAACGGAGCGATTTAATTTGACCCCCATAGATTTCTATTCATGGTGTTTCTTCTATGACAAAATTTAAGAACTTTATGATGAAATCACATGAATGCAGTATGCGGTTGGCTCTAGGTGAAACATTATAACAATTTTATTTGAAAAATTCACACAGTTTTTATGTTTCATAATTTATTCAGAATCCCGATAAGTGTTTCGGTCTTTCGTCCATTTTCAAAGAAGTACAAAAAAGAACTAAATCTAAAACTGAAAAGGTTCTTTCATATACTGAATTGTTTCAGCCGTAACTATTTGGTAGTTGATCATAATTAAAACAAATTGTAGAAATTACTATGTGTAAAATTATATTTTACACATTTTCTTGTGACTTGAGACAACAGTTGTCTGATGATGGGATAGTTCATTTCCCGAAACTCGAGTCCCAAGAAAATGTGTAAAATATAATTTTATTGGTAGTAAAACATAGTAATTTCTACAATTTGTTTTAATTAGGTTCTTTCATTACACTTGGGACATCTATGTATTTTTATGGCGCATAGAAATAACAGCATCCAATATGGGGGTGTTGCCGAAAAGTATTTGGGAATTTGTTAATTTCTGCGTTTTCTCAATGGCTTTTTTGATTGGAAGAATCTCTAAATATTTTTTATTTAACCTTATTAACATTGTATAGTAAAGTGACATCTCTCATAAAAATTGTTATTTTCTATATAATGAAGAAGCCAATATAATTAAAACTATTGCGGTAAACAATGGCTATAGAACTGAAATAATTGACAAAATGATTTAAAAGAAAACTTAACAAAATTTGAATATTAAAACAAATTGATATATGTTTATCTTCTACAATTTTAATTTCAAAAAAATTTTTATTCAAAAAACTTTTAGAATTAAATTAATGTCTAAAGAGATTTCTGAATCAACTTATTCGAATATTTAAATATATTAAACATTTCAAATAAATTATAATCTTTGAGAAGTCCTTTAAGTGTGTTCATGTTTTTAAAAGGCAATTGGTGTTCTTAAAGGTAAGACCAGAAACAAAATTTTGTCTCTTTTAAATATTTATTTATTAATTTTAATTACTTTCGTATATCTGTGAGTTTATTTATTTCCATTTGACATTATATATTGAGTTTTGATTATATACGTCTATTAAATGTAAGCGGTGCTTGTTTTAGACATTAATTTAATTCTAAAAGTTTTTTGAATAAAAATATTTTTGAAATTAAAATTGTAGAAGATAAACATATATCAATTTGTTTTAATATTCAAATTTTTTTATATTTCTTCTATCAAGTAAAAAGCCTTTCTATTTTAAAAGAAAACTTACAATATTTAAAAAAAAATTATATCAATATAAATGATCCTTGTAAAGAAAAGAAAATATGGTTTACAATGGCTTATATAAAAGGTCTCAGCAGTAAGATCTCTAATGGTCTTAATAATTAATTCTTTAACAGTAAATATAAATAATTTAGCTAAGATTTTGGTGAACAATAAAGAATGGAACCCCAACTTTTCAGAATCAGGGATTTATCAAATTGATTGTGATGATTGTAATGCTACATATATAGGACAGACAGACATAGAATCAAAGAATAAGGATGTCTATTTTGAAAAACCAGAAATCAACAGTTTTGCAGAACATTGTATAGAAAATAAGATTTTGGTGAACAATAAAGAATGGAACCCCAACTTTTCAGAATCAGGGATTTATCAAATTGATTGTGATGATTGTAATGCTACATATATAGGACAGACAGACATAGAATCAAAGAATAAGGATGTCTATTTTGAAAAACCAGAAATCAACAGTTTTGCAGAACATTGTATAGAAAATAAACATTTTTTTAATGAGAAAGATGTCACTTTACTATATAATGTTAATAAGGGTAAATTGATGGACTATTTGGAGATTCTTTCAATCAAAAAAGCCATTGAGAAAAAGGAGAATTTAACAGATTCCCAAATAAAGGGCGATTCAATTAGATGTACTTTTTGTGGTGGAGATTTAAATGCAGATTGCGCATGCCTCGTATTAACTGAAGTGCCATTTCTATTCAGTAGTGTTTGACAATTCATAATGGAAAGACTTAGCCCGACACAGCGTCTTCAAATTGTTCAACATTTATTATAAAAATGGGCGTTCTACGTGGAATGTGTATAGGGTGCTTAGAGCAACTTATGGTCCACATAATCGGCCTACCGAAGGCACAATTAGCTCTACCATCCGTAAGTTTGAGACCCAATTTTCATTATTGAATAATACTCGATCAAACAGATCACACCCAGCACGTAGTGAAGAAAATATAGCGGCGGTAGCGGAGAGTGTACGTGAAGACCGTGAAGTGTCCATATTCAATAACTTGACGTATTTTACGTAAGGATGGTAGAGCTAATTGTGCCTTCGGTAGGCCGATTATGTGGACCATAAGTTGCTCTAAGCACCCTATACACATTCCACGTAGAACGCCTATTTTTATAATAAATGTTGAACAATTTGAAGACGCTGTGTCGGGCTAAGTCTTTCCATTATGAATTATCAAACACTACTGAACAGAAATGGCAGTTCAATTAACACGAGGCATGTCCAATCTGCAATTAAATCCCCACCTATAAATGAATCACCCTATACTATTTGGCAACACCCCTATATTGGATGCTATTATTTCCATGCGCCATAAAAATACACATACATTCTGTCAACGAAGTACCGGGAATTATCGATTTAAATCTGGCGGGGCAATGAGGCAGGTAAAAATTTTTTTTCCTAGGTTGGTACCACTGTCCTTAATTACTATGCCAAGCTTGAGCGAGATCTGTCAACTAGTGTGTTTGCAACAGCTGATTAAGTCAGTCGATGTCAGAGTGCGTGCCGATTTTTACTATGGGTGATTACGTTGAACAAAGAATTTATTTAAAGTTTTGTGTTGCAAATGAATTTTCTTGTGCCGATGCATTGAAAATGTTGCAAAAGGCCTTTGGTGATAATGCTCTATCGAAAACTCGTGCATAACAGTGGTACAGAGCCTTCAAGGACGGTCGTGAAGTGGTCGCCCATCGACGGCTTCGACCGAAGATAACGTCGATAAAATTAAGGAAAGGGTGATGGAGAACTGTCGTACCGGCTTGAGAGAGATAGCACATGATCTTAAGATATCCCACGAGTCCGCACGTACGATTTTGATTGATATTTTGGGCATGAGAAAGGTGGCCGCACGACTCGTACCGAAAGACCTTAATTTTCTTCAAGAACGTCATCGCGAACAGGTTGCTTCAGACATGCTGGATCGCTGTAATTCCGATTCTACATTCATGGAACGCATTATAACTGGTGATGAGACCTGGCTCTACGAGTACGATATGCAAACAAGCCAGCAATCATCGGAATGGGTGGCAAAAAATGAGCCGAAACCGAAAAAACCACGCCAAAGCCGCTCGAAAATGAAGGTGATGCTCATTGTTTTCTTCGATATCCGTGGCGTGGTGCACTACGAATTCGTTCCAGAGGGTCAGACGGTAAACAAGGAGTATTACCTAGGCGTTATGAAACGTTTGCGTGAGCGTATCCGTAAGAAGCGGCCAAATTTGTGGGCGAACAACTCATGGATTTTGCATGACGATAACGCGCCTTCTCACCGAGCTACGATTGTGACTGACTTTCTCGCCAAAAACTCAACAAACGTGCTTCAGCAACCACCGTATTCGCCGGATTTGGCTCCCTGCGACTTTTCCCTCTTCCCAAAACTAAAATTGCCCCTTCGTGGCACCCGTTTTGAGTCGATTGAAGCCATAAAACAAAATTCGGCGCGAGAGCTAAAGTCCATCCCGGAAAGCGCCTATAAAAAATGTTTCGATAATTGGAAGTGCCGTTGGCATAGATGTATTGGAGCAAATGGAGCCTATTTTGAAGGCGACCCAATAAATTTTGACGATTAAATGTAAAAATGTTGTTTTAATTGAAAATTCCCGGTATTTTCTTGACAGAGTAGTATATCCTAAGAGTAATAAAAGAACCTTTCAAATTTTAAGTTTGGTTCCTTTTCGTACTCCTTTGAAGAAGGTCGAAAGACCGAAACACGTGTCAGGATTCTGAATAAATTGCAAAACATAAAAACTGTGTGAATTTTTTAGATGAATTGTATGATGAAAGATATCTTTCAATCTAGAAAAACGCATATGTACTTAATGATCAATTTTTGTTCCAGATCTCTCGCATTGTGAACTAATGCAGGTGCCGGATGCAGTATATCACCTGATGAGACACACAGAACTCAAATCCTGTGATCTCAGTGATAATGTTATCACAAAAATTCCGCCTAAGTTCGTGATGAAATTCAGCTTGATCAAGAGACTGAACTTATCCCACAATCAGATGGCGAAGCTACCCGAAGAAATAGCTGATTTGGGGTCTTTGAGCAGACTCGATATATCCCACAACTCCTTCATATCGTTGCCAAATAGCATTTTCAAAATACCCAACTTGAAGGAGTTGAATGCCAGTAATAATCACATCACTGGTAAGTTGTTTTAGTCATCACTGATAGGTTACAAAAATGTCCATAGGGCTGAAAATTGGTAGGAAAGTTCAGAATACTATAATAAATTAATTGTGAAAAGTCTCCATCGCTCATCCCCTGTGCAAAAGAAATTATTGATGGTGAAAGATTTCATTCAGCTAAACGGTGACTTTTACAGCAAAAATATCCCAGACAAAAATTCTAGATCATCCAGTTCTCTACAAAAAATGTCTCCACACTTTTCTTTGTAAGTATCGCCATTTCCGTGATATGGAAAAGTTGGACCTACTTGAATATCTAGAGATCTCTTCGACTCATAAAAAACATTTGCCGATAACAAACGATCAATTGGAATTTCATCTATTCCCATTACTAACATCTGTTAATAACTAGTTCCTTTCAAAAATAAGCAACAGGTATAACTTACTGTTAATAACCTCAAATAAAAAACCTTGTCACTTCCATATGTTGTCGAAATATATAAATTGTAATGTTAATCAAATTCTCCTTAGTTTTGGAAATGGGTTGAAACCCAAAACATATATATCAACAACACAAATTCAATTTTTATGAAACTTATACCAAGTAAGTGTATTTGTTTACCTTAAGCTATATCATTCGATGATCTATCTTCCTTGGATTATGATTTCTTTGAGATGGGTAAATCACACAGGTGCTGGTTATTGGATAAGACAGAAGTAACAGTTTTATTTGATTTGGTCCACACAATTCACTTTGACACAAACGATTCATGTTGATTTACACTAAACTTGAGCAATTTCCATCGACCTTAATTGAAACTAAAACACAATTTCTATCTTGATTTGCCCCATCAATACTCTTAGATGGCAGTTTTCAGCTTGAAGCATAATTCTGAATATTCCAATAGTGAGAAACAACACATATTATTACAGTACCTCCTAGAAACACATTTTTCTACAAGACCAGAAGAGAAGAGGTATTTTGTTTGGTTTTCAAGATTGAGGTTAGAATCTCAACCACAGAGTATACTCTAAGCATATATAATTCACTTTGTGCGTAAAAGTAGACAAACATTTAAATCATAAACAAGTGTCCGTAACCCATAATACAAGTTACATTGTCTACAATTCTCCAACAGAATTTTTTTTGAAAGATTTTCAGGATTGTTCTAAGTACGCTACTGTAGTCATGACAACTCAATTTATAAACTCCTGAATTATTGAGCTGTTTGCTTGTGTCTTTAGCATTAAGAAGGAGGTTGGAAATTTTATGTAAGGGTGCTTTCATGTTAGTTTTCGAAATTATTTGGGGCATTTTATGTGAAATTGATCCAAAATATGTTAGTTTTACAAATTTGTTGTTATTGTTTTAGAAGTGGGTTAAATTTGATTCATAATAAGTTGTTTTTTCTTTCTAATTATGAGAGATTTTATAATTTTTGTTTCGAAATGATTCTGTATAGCTATTGTAGCTAAATGTGGATTTTCTAAATATATCGAAGAAAATCTCCTTAATATTCTTAATTAAAGTAATGTTCAGAAAATTTATTCAAGTATTAGATTGTATTTCCATAGTGAATTTGACCTTATGGGGAAGGCAATGAACTCGACATCCTTGATGATTCACTGAGTAAGAGTCACCGAACCAACATTTTTTAAGATCTGGCAAATATACAGAGTGAATCATATCTATTGGAGCATTAGCTAGGAACAGATTATTTGGATCAAAATATAAGGATTAGACCAAATATGCCTCCATAAAATATTTCTGTGGAAAAGATACAGGGTCTTGAATTTGAATTTTTGTTTCGTTTTTTGGTAATAATGTTACTTAAATAAATGTATTCGGCTGACCTGTAGCAAAAATCATTAATAAGGAGTATGAGCTATGGTAATAGAAAGTTCTAGAAATCGAGACAGTGTAACATACATCCGTATAAAAATTCTATACTCAAACTCGAAAAGGTTTTGTAGATACATAGGCAAATTGCAGACATGCGCACGTTTCAAACTGATTGGTTTTCGTCAGTCAAGTATCTATATTCGCTATACACAGAGTCTCTAAGCATGAGAAAAGTTGTTTCTGCGTTAGTAATGTGAAAATATCAAGAATACATTTCTTTACTTGAATTAACTCGCAAAGGTATATCTTGCATGTATTCTGCATAATCTAGATAGCGTTAATGTATTTTTAATACCTTTAAGGCTCTGTGCATAGTAAATATAGATATTTGACAGATTTGGACTTTCCAGCATACATTTCACTAACGAAAACCAATCAGTTTGAAACGTGCGCATGTCTGAAATTTGCCTCTGTGATCAACAAAACTTTGTCTAGTTTGTTTGAGTATAGAATTGTTATACAGATGTATTAGGAGTACAAATAAGTTTCCGCCGTTTTTTAACACAAATTAAATATTTATTATAGAAGAACGGTAATATAAATTTATTCAAAATATTGCCCATCACTTGCAACCACTTTTTACCATCTCTCAGGCAGCATTCGAATCCCACGTCTGAAGAACTCCTTGTCTTTTGAGGCTATCCACGAATCAACCCAATTTTTGGTATCCTCATAAGATGTGAACCGCTGCGCCGTCAGAGCATGTGCCATGGACCGGAACAGGTGATAATCGGACGGTGCAAAGTCTGGTGAATACGGCGGGTGGGGTAACACTTCCCAATCAAGTGTTTCCAAGTACTTTTTCACGGGAGCTGCATTATGTGGACGAGCATTGTTCAATATCTCTCGGCTTTAATTCGTACGGAACCCAATTTCCTTGTTTATGAATCATTCCTAATGATTTTAAACGATGTGAGACTGCTTGCTGAGTGACTTCAAATGTTAGAGCAAGTTCTTTTTGTGTTTGTGATGAATCTTCCTCCAATAATTCTTCCAATTCTGCATCCTCGTAAATTTTTGGCCTTCCACTGCGATCTTTGTCTTCTACGTCGAAATCACTGTTTTTAAACTTTTGAAACCACTCTCGACACGTTCTCTCACTCAAAGCACCCTCACCATATGCTTCTACGAGCAATTGATGCGCCTCAGCAGCAGATTTCTTTCAATTAAAGAAGTAAACTAATATTTCCCCCAAATGACGCTTACTTGGCTCAAGTTTTGACATTTTCAACTCATAAAAATTATATTTTACCAATATAAAATCAATGATATCAATAGATTATGTTGTTCTTGAATATCCAAACTATTTTTAAGCCGGTTATCATCTGCGAAAGCTAACCGAAACTCCGTGCCGCGCCATCTACAATAAAACGGCGGAAACTTATTTGTACTCCTAATACGTTACACTGTCTCGATTTCTAGGGCTTTCTATTACCATAGCTCATACTCCTTATTAATAATTTCACTGTTTATTTTTCAGTTGTTATCAAAATAGGCACAAAGTCATTAGTTTTCGAGAAAAACTCAAGGGAAGAGTTAATTGTCACATTTATGATAAGCATGGACTGTCATAAATCTGTTGCTGGTAGATTTCATTTCATCTCAGTTAATTATTTTTGCTGTGAGATTATGGTTCATTGTTGCATTTTTTGAAGCTCTTTAGATTGAATTGGCTCGTCACAGTCATTTTACGAATGAAGTAATGAGGGACATGATTTGTGTATATGCACAAGAAAATTTTCGCGGTCGCTCTGTAGCTAGAAGGTATGAATTTTTGTATTCAGGCAGAAGGTGACCGAATTATAGATCTTTTGCAAATTTAATTCATTAATTGGATGAAACTGGGTCATCCGAAAGAAATGACACCAAATGAAGAAGATCAAATATTGGTTCAAGCTCTGCATCTTTTTCCACAGGAATATTTTATTAAGAAATATTTGGGCCAATCGCCATATTTTAGTCTAAATGCCTGCCCTCAATCTATGTCCCAATAGTAATGGGTGTTTACTTCCCTTTCTGTCAATCTGTAGATATCTGAGCAATTGCAAATTGTCTTGAATTCACAGTCCACACAGCAGAACTTTTGATATCTAATGTACAAGACCGAGAAGTTCTTCTGTACTTTACATGTATATTTACGCCTTGAAAAAACAGTTTTTAATGAAAACCTTCTTTTTCAGATGTGGAAATACAGTGGCTTCAAGCTGCACCCTCAATAGAAACCATAGATTTATCAAATAATCCACTAACAAGAAACTGTCAAAATGAACTTGAACGTTGCTCAAATATAAGGATAATATTAACACCGAGAGAGTTAGAAGATTGGGAGGATCTCACCATTTAGATAGAGACTACAACAATGTACCATTTGGGTATTTATTTCTACGTAAAATATAAATGTGATAGATAGTCTGCATATGATCCATGACAAGATGAAAACAAAGGCTTAGAAGGAAAAAACACAACAAAATGTACACAAACTAAAAATATTCCAGGGATTCCGCGAAAAAGTCGCCATAAAATCTCCAATAATGTTAATGTGATATTTCTATGTCGCTATTATTTGTGAAAAATCCACAAATTTCAGCCCAAAGTTGATACACATCACGAATAAAAAAATTATGAAACGATTCATCTGAATATCCTAAAAAATTGGTGTCTGCATTTAATTCCATTCTTCCCGTGTTGAACGTGTCGTTTCAATCTCCCAGTATATGGTACACAAATGTTTTTAAAGGCGAAACTTCATTTTGAAGGAGAAGGAATTCGTATCAATAAACCATTCGAAAAAGTTGAAAAATAAAGGATCGTTTCTTTTAAATATATAACTGTTACACAGATGCAAGTTGCAATATTCTGCCTCGAAATTTCTGCTATAGTCTATAGAGTCTAACTTGACAAACTTAAAGAAACCGCCCAACAGATGTTTTTTGAATATTCTGTCGTCCAAAAATAGAATATCCTCTGAACCCAAAACATTTGATGCACTGTTTCAGTTTTTTTTTCACCTTTTCTATTAATTTATGGAAAAGTTACTCGAAATTCTTAATTATATCTAGGAATTAATAGAAATAGTGTTTAGAATTCAGAAGAATTACCAGGTGAGACTAAAACACCTTAAATTTACACTTCGGATATCAAATGAAGAATTCTTTTCAATTTCCCATTAAAATGAATCAGGAATACTAAAAATTATTTCTATAAATAATATCAGAAACCATTGCTTTTCTATCTTTTTCGTGAAATGGTATATTTTGTTGAGTTTTACTTCATATTGACGAAAGTCTCACCTTGAAACACTTATAAAAAAAAAACAAATATATAACTGTACACCTGCAACGAAATACATTTATTACGATTTAAGACTTTGCTCCCATTTCCAATTTTATCAATAATTTCCTTCATATAGCCTGTTTTTCAGTATCTTCTTGTTATTGGATAGATGAAATTATTTCACTTAAGTGTTCTAGTCATAATGTAAAAATGAATCAATGTTGAAATTCCTAAACTGTCATCCCTAATTGAATCCCACCAATATTCTATTGTAGACCAGAATGACAAAAAACTATATTTCCACACACCCATTTGATATATTAAATTTTCAGAAATATTAGTTGTAAAAACAAATTTGTAAATATTATTCGAGAATAACATGTATTATTTGTGTATAACCGATTTAAATGCTCACAACAAGCCATATTGTGTCAACTATATATTTTCAACCAAAGATACTTTCATGTCTTGAAACTCTCAATTTCTTAGGTTAATTTATTTTGTGATTTACTAGAAATTGTCTTTTTTCATGAAAAATTATTCAATTAAACTGATATAACTTTAGGGTGGGAGCTAACCTGTGAAAATAAATGTGGAAAAGTTTTTAGAAGAAAACAGTCTAACGCAAAGACAAAAATTGTTAATTAAAATTGAAAATTTAATCGAGAAACTTTCTGAAACAAAAAATATCTAGAAACTTTCAACAATCAATATGTTGTTCACCTATTTCATATTATTTTCAAATTTGATTGTTCCAAATGAGGTTCATCAAAACCATTTCCTAGAGATCGATTGTAGCACAGTGTGGTAAATAACCTTCACTGGAAATATTAACCTGTGACAAATTATTGTGATACACCACGTATTTATTATGTGATTTTGTCATTTGCTTGCTCCTTGTAGTTGTAGATGTTGAAGTGATATCTTAAACTCAATATTATCTGCCATTATTTGGTATTTGATTCTATGATGATTATATTAACCTTGTAATTTTTTGTATATTTTTCTACTCGAATAAAGGTTTTTTCTTTATTTTGGCATTTGTTATATTTTATTTCAGTCAGATACTGAATATATAGTCCATCTAGAAAGTATTCACCGGAATTTATTATTTTTCATAATTTTAATATACTTCTCTTCGTAACATTCTAAGTAATGTATAAAATAGGTAGTGTAGATAGTAGGCTATGGGCCGTGTGTTTTTTTAGAGTGATAGAACTTTAAATTGAAATAAGACACATTTAAATTAGGATTGAACCCAATTTTTTTTTTATTTGAAAGATAATTTTATGACATTTATGTTTTAAAAATAATTTCCGGCATGTGTCTATCTCGACTAGCTCTGAGGAACAGAATTCGACCAGACCAATTTTGGACCACTTGGACTCGAGTAATTCAGGCCTTATTTCATCAACAACAGGTGTTTTTTCAGAGTGATAGAACTTTAAATTGAAATAAAACACATTTCAATTAAGATTGAAGCGAATTTTCTTTAATTTGAAAGATAATTTTATTACATTTATGTTTTAAAAATATGTCCACGGCATATGTCCACTACGACTAGCTCAGAGGAATCGCATTCGACCAGACCAATTTTGGGCCACTTTTTCGAGTAATTCAGGCCTTATTTCATCAATAACAAAAGTTATGTTGGCTTCCAAAGCGTATATTTTTCTGGTTTATCAGCATAAACCAATGATTTGACATAACCCCAAATAAAATAATCCAGTGGGGTAATGTCGTATGATATTGGAGACCAATTAATTGGACCATTTCTCCAAATAATTTTATCGCCGAATCTTTCAATAAATCAATTGCTAAGGTAGCAGCATGAGGTGTAGCACCATCTTGTTGGAACCAGAACACTTCTGGGTCGATACCATTCAAATTTTGAAACAAATAAACATTAGCTACAGCATCGTTTTCAAGGAAATATTGACCGATGATGCCTCCAGCGTGTAAAGCACACCATACAGTGTATTTTTCAGGATGCAATGGAACCTGCAGAACTTCTTGAGGATTGTTTTCACTCCATATACGGCAATTTTGCTTGTTTACAAAGCCGTTCAACCAGAAATGAGCTTCATCACTAAACACAATTTTACGATAAAAAAATGGATCAACTTCAAGCTGTTCTAGGACCCAATCAGCAAACAAACGAAGTGGCTTCAGTTCTTGAACCAGTTGAATATCGTATGGGTGTAGACCAAGATCTTTACGCAAAATTTTCCATGTGGTGGATGCACAGAGTCCAACTTGTTGTGAACGTCGACAAATAGACAAATCTGGATAATCATTAACACTATGACTTGCAGCAGCGATATTCTTCTTTGTACGTACAGTTCTTTTTGTTGTTGTTCTTATTGCATCGAGTAGAGAAAATGTTATCCAAAATCTATCGATAGTTCGACGAATAGGCTGCTCTGATAGACGATTATGTAAACCATAAATTTCACGAAGTGCTCTATAAGTTTGGCAAATAGAACAGTGATTTTGAAAATAAATTTCAACAATTTGTGAACGTTGTTGTGGCGTGAGTCTTTTCATCATAATTTGTCAATGCTTACTGAACAAAAATGTCAAAATATTATAGCTTCTACCTTCTGTCAAATCACAGTTATCCCTATCGAAAGTTCTATCACTCTAAAAAAAACATCCCAAAATTATTAAGCAACAGATTTTATATTGAATGTTCACTTTGATAATTACAAGGAGCCTCAAGATAGACAGTATTTCTTTCAGGTACATTGACAGGGGGTGGCAGTGCCCCCCCCCCCTCGGAACTGTGCTGGTGTCCCCGAATTTAATGAATTTAACTATTATAATAAAACCATTACAAATCCCGATTAGTATCATAAATAATAATCAAGTCGACATAGGTTTCCCCGCAATTTCTTATCTTTACGAGTTTTTCGCGTTGATGGAGTTTGTCGGCATGATTGAACTTGTCGGCGTATTATGATAAAAGCGCCAATTGATGTTGTTTTGTAAATAGGGGCGGCTCTTTTGATATATCAGCTTCCGATTTATTCCTGTGTATAATAGAATGAAATAAGAAATTACTTTGTTTTTTATCACTTTTTATTATTACTGATATACAGTGACTCGAGTTTCGTAGTGTTTACTACATTTTCAAACTGAATGAATAAATTAGATCTCAACTATAATATATGCTGATTGTAGGCTTCAGCACAGCTTCGAAGAGAGGGGTTTTCCAAAGTTCCGTCTGTTCGTTTAGTAGTTTTATTAGTAGTACGTGCCTCTTATATTTTTCAATTTCTAAGGATTCCACGATGTCAAGTTTTTTCCCTTTCGCTTCCACGTGCAAGATAACAAGGTTGTTCAATTCTGGGAACGTGTGATTACGAAATGGTTCGCAAAATTGGAATTATTCTTCCGGTTTCTAAAAGCAGATTGATGCTCTTTGTACCTTTTATGGAAAGGTCGGCCCGTTTGTCCTATATACACACTATTACACTGTTGACAACTTAATTTATAGACTCCAGAATTATTCAGCCGTTAATTTCATCTGTAGAAAAAGTGGTATTCGAGAAATCTATGAGTCTATTATATTTTAAATTAAATTAAATTTGATTGAATTTGTCCTATTTACATCATCTCCCTGTGAATTCTATTTATAAACTGTCAACAAGATTACTGAATTTTGAGTACCGTTCAAAGAATTTTCACTCGACTAGTCTTTATGTACTCTGAATATGTTTTTTCTTCATAATATGAGCTTGTGAGTAATTTTATGAATTTAATTCTTAATATTTCTATCAGAATGGATATTAGTCAATTAATTTTGGTCTGGTTACACTCTAAAGAGTCGATTCATATACAAAGGTGAATCTTTTCCTTGCCCCCATCTTATGAGTTTTCGATAATGAGTCATTATAACTCGTTTACAAGATTTGTTCAATAAAATCCATGACAGATAGATAGATAGTTAATTAGTTCCTTAGTTAGTAAGTATGTTAGTTACTTATGGTGTTGTGTTAGGAATTGATTTTTTTCTGTTATGTTAGGTTCTTTATTTTTTTTGATTGATTGATATATTTTTTGTGTTTTATGATAGATATAGTATGTCTAGTTTCATCATCTAGTAAGTCAAATTCAACCGGGTGGAGTCTATAAGTAAGTTCAGAGCGCAGTATCTTAATATGTAGAGACAAATTGTTCCTGATGCTGAACCATTTTTTAATTTCTTCTTTAAGCCATTTGGTTTGTCCTTATGTTATTGCTCTTCTGGATTGGGTAGTGTTCGTTTTGCTTCTTAATTGAATGAAAGTTGGCAAGACTTTGTTCCGAAGACATTGTCGGGTAAACCAGGCATTCTGGATAGCTGTTTGGCGTTTGAGATGCAATTTGAAGTATAGTGTGGACTGTTTTTCTGTACTTTCTTCTGAAACACTACGAAACTCGAGTCACTGTATATCAGTAATAATAAAAAGTGATAGAAAACAAAGTAATTTCTTATTTCATTCCATTAAAATGAACTATCACAAAGTAACGGACTACTCCATCCAATATCCTGTATATAGACCCGTTCCTCAAACGATACCTATACCCACCAATGATAAAGTTGGGAATATCCTCTTGCAACTAAGGTATTCCATATTACACTGAATAGAGAACACGGAATTCCTCACCAATTAGTCACCTGTCCTAGTTCCGCTTCGTCTTCAACTAGAACGGTGACTTTACGCTGCTCTTCCGACATGGGGATTCCCGAGATCCCCGTTCTGTAACCAGTCGTCGAACTGCAGGTAGGTCTTCCCCCAATCGGTGACGTAGCTCTAGAAAGCACATGGCGCTCATCATGTCGACACATTTGAAAAACCCTGATGAATTCGTTACTCACTGTCATTTCTCATCTTGGGGAGATTTTGTTCTATCAGCGAAATGCTGATGGCAGTCTTTCAAAATACAGAACGTGCAACAAACTGTGAAGTGCTCGTGTGTACCAACAAGATATATTTTCATCAGGTAAGCAATGAATCTTCATCTTCGACTTCTAAGTTTCGTTCTATGTAGTCCCGTTAAATAGTACATTTTGGTCTATCACGGAAGCTTGGTCTTAGAAACAAATGAGTTGTCTTTAAATATTGATAAATTAAATATCTTAAATATCCAGCACTTTAATTCTCCTATAACCCATTAAAAACTTTAATTTTTTAAAATTTCTCGAAAATTTTTAAAAATTAAATTGAATAAATGCCTTAGAAAACACCGTTCAGATTTTAGTAGACATTTAAAATTAATAATCATTACACAGTATCAAAAATAGATGAGAGAATCCAAAGAAAATATAGAATTGAATTTATGGTGCAAATATTCTATATTTGATTAAAATTTGTAAAGGGGTATACCAGAATTAATCAATTTGATATCCAAGATATTGAAAAAACCTTCTATCAAGCGATAATCCCCCATTTTATTATGATAAATTAAATATCAAACAGAGTAATTCTGTTATACCTCGCCACACATTTTAATTTTATAAAATTTCTCAGAAACTCTTCGAAATTAAATTAAATAAATGCCTCATAAAACACCATTTCAATTTTAGTAGACATATAGGGTGTATTTGAATAGTTGCGAACAAAATTACGGGGTGATTCCTTGTCAAAAAAAAGGGGGTCCTTCATATAAACTTTATTTTTTTGAGCCCCTAATGCTAAGTTACAATACCCTTAAGATGGCGTCCGGAAAACAGATTTTAATTTTTTTCTTAAAAACCAAAAAACTGACAATAATTGTACCTGAATCGAAGTTAATCAAAACTAGTCAGTTGTCATAACAAAATGACATACGCTAACTAGATAATTTCTTAAAATAATAAAGAGAGGTTTTTACTTGATAGAAGGAATATTACAAAATTTGAATATCAAAACAGATTTAATCTGTTAGCCTCCTATAATTTTAATTTCAAAAATTTTAAAATTAATTTAATGTCTTATAAGCGCAGCTTATATTCAATAGACTTAGAAAATCTAAAGTCAATATACAATATCGAATGGAATAAATAACCCAACAAATATAAATTGTCAATTAAGATTAATAAATAAATATTTGAAGGAGACAAAATTTTGTTTCTGATCTTACAATTATGAAAACTAATTACTGAATTGTTAACAGGTGAGAAAATATTTTTTGTTGACTGATGTTATATTTTATTGAATATGAATATGATTGAGTACTGACGAAGCAAAGTCTCTCTTAAAACTTGTTTTTTAGTAATGTTTTTACATATCTTGAGATCTTCTGAAAAGTAACTTAGTTAAATATCCAATAATATTGAATATTCTAAGTAAGATAGTTTTATGATGAAATTCTTAGGATATTGTTAAACATTTTTGAAAGATATCTGTTTTCATAAGAGGGATAAGCAGAAACAATATTTTGTCTATTCAAAATATTTAATTTATAGGATTTTTGCTAACAATTTATAATTATTATTGTTATATCATTTGGATGTCTTATAATGAATGTTTATTGTATATGTCGTTTGATATAAGTGGTACTTATATGACATTAATTTAATTCCTAAGTTATAATATTAAATATAATTTTTTGAAATTAAATATGAAGAAGGCTACCAGAATATATCTGTAAATATTAAAATATTTAAAAAACCACCAAAAATGTTCTTGAGTGCCTTCTCGCCCGTATAAAATGTCTACGAAATTTTATTCTTGTCAGTTTTCTGGTTTTCAAGAAAAGAATTTAAAACTGTTTTTCGGGCGCCATCTTTAGGGGGCTGTAACTAAGCGAGGGGGGCTCATATGAAAGACCTAACCTTTTTTTTGAGAACTATTCATATACACCCTGTTTAGAATCAGTGTTAGTGCAGCATTCAAGTTTCCCTAATTTATTTCTGAAATTGCGCATATATGCACCACTCATCTTTCAGATGACACTGTGCGCATGCGAGGGATTTTTTCTTCGACCAGAATCTTAATGATCACGGATCGACATTACGTTCGATATTTTCCCGGCTTATGAGTTTTTTAATTCTTTCAAAGCAAAAAGTGTTCAGAATTTCTTAATACAAGAACGATAGTTCAACAAGGTGTTGGTGTCAGAGTTCCAGACAAGGGGATCCCCAACTAACCAGGAATTCAGTGGATGAGGGTGAGTGTCCATCTGAGATTTGTGGTGTATTTCTAATCATTATCAAATTTACACATACAGTCTGCTAATTTTCTACCGAAGGGCTAACATTTTGGTCCATTCGAACCGGTTGACTAGTGATTTCTTATTTTCTTTCTTTTCATTTCGAGATTTCCAAGTGGGTCACCATCAAATTATTATTAATTTTCATTCATATCGATTGTAGGAAATCGATAAATCCGTACAAGCAGTATACGCTTATCGCTTCATACAAAAAAACCATATGTTCAACTTAGGTTCACTTCAATCGATATAAACATATTCTTTCATTCCGCATATTTCTTCTTTCAATTCATATTGGAAAATAATTAAAACTCAAATACGATTACAACTTCCAAAGTTTTCGTTGACACCCTTTCTGTTCTAATAAACTTTCTTTATATTATCTTTTCTTCGCATAATTTGGTTCTTTACATATATCACTTTATATTTACATTCATTCAATAAAATATTTCACAAAAAATGAGTAACATCAAAAGATTTGAAAGCAAACGTAAAATATACGTTAGTCGAATTTCGGAATTTTACATTATTGCAAAGCAAAGCTTAACTGATACGTCGAAAAGAGGGCAATTAAAGGCTAGGTATGATGATATTAAAAAATTATTTGAGCGGTTTTCAGAATGTCATAATGAGATTATAATGCTGATTGAGGATGAGGCGGAATTTGATACACATGAGAAAATAAGAAGGGAGACTGAAAACTTTTATTATGAAGGTTTGTCTATTTATCATAACATGAGTAAAAATGATACTTCTAATTCGTCGTCGGTTAGTGTTGAAGCTTCTGCAAAGCTCCCACCTCTTAATATACCCACTTTTGACGGTGATCCAAAAATTTGGTCAACTTTTCATGATCTGTTCGAGAAATTAATTCATGATAATTCCAATCTTTCAAATGTTGAAAAGTTCAGATATTTATTTTCCTTCCTAAAAGACGAGCCTTTGAAATTACTAAATGGTATCGCCATAAATAACGACAATTATAACACCGCTTTCAAAAAACTTATTGACAGATATCAAAATAAAAGACTTATAGCTTCGAATGCATTAGATTCAATTTTTTTCATTTCACTAAAGGGCAATACTGCAAAAGATTTTCGTATTCTACTCAATACCTTTTCCGAATCATTGGCAGTTCTTAATGCTTTAAATTTCAATACAGATCAGTGGGATTTTTTACTTTTCTATATACTTCTAGGGAAACTAGATATTGAGACTCGAACTAATTTTGAAATTCAAACTGATTCTAGCAAAATTCCAGAATATAAGGAACTTTATAATTTTGTTGAAATTAAATGCAAGGCCCTAGAATCCGTTCAACATTTGACTACTTCTAAAAATAAAGTATTTGCAGTAAGCAAAGAGAAGTGTAATAATAAATATAATTCCAAGACCAGCAATAGTTTTTCATTACAAACAAAAAATACTCATTATAATTCCAATGTTAAGTGTTACCTTTGCAAAGGTTCACATGGATTATCGAAATGCTCTGATTTCTTGTCAAAGTCTCCGAATGATCGTTTTTCTTTCGTCAAACAAAATAAACTGTGTTTGAATTGCTTACATCATTCGCATAATCTAAATAATTGTCTTTCGTCGTACAAATGTCGCACTTGTAATAACCGTCATCACTCTCTGATCCATATTAATAGTTCAACTATCATAGAAAATATTCCACATTCTTCAACTGTATCAGGTAACACCTTTTCCGAACAAAATACAGTATTATTGGCTACTGCGGCGGTAGATATCCGTGATAGATATGGCACATTTCAACGTGTTCGCGTTCTTATTGATTCAGGAAGTCAATCAAATTTCATAAGCGAAAAATGTTTTCGTAATCTTGGGTTACAGAGACATCAATTTTCTACAACTATTTTTGGTTTGAACGAAATGACTTCATTTTCTTCAAAAGGTATTACTGCATGCGATATCAAACCTACAAATTCCGACAGCCCTGTACTTTCTTTCGATGCTATTGTTGTTCCAAAATTATGTTCTAATATACCTGCTTTTTCTATTAAAAGGGGACAATGGGACCATTTACAGGGTTTACCTCTCGCAGATGAAAATTATTTTCTCTCAAGTCCAATAGACATTCTGATTGGTGCTGAGCTTTTCACTCATATTTTACTCAATGGACGTATCGTTGGAAAATTAGGCCAGCCTACCGCCCTTGAAACTATTTTCGGTTGGGTTCTTTTGGGTAAAGTTAACAATCCGTCTACAAGTTCAGAAACAAAAACTTTTCTTCTTCAATCCGATGTTCGTGTCGACATCTGTATTCCTAAGTTCTGGGAATTAGAGCAAATTCCTGATAAGCATTTTTACTCCGTCGAAGATGAAAAGTGTGAGACCTTTTTCAAAGAAACGACCACTCGTGATTCCACCGGTCGATTCATAGTTTCGCTTCCTTTCAGAAATTCGAAACCATTTCTAGGAGATACTTATGCTCAAGCTTATCGTAGATTTTTCTTACTTGAAAAACGTTTATTAAAAAATCCATCTTTGTATTCTTCTTATTCCGATTTCATGAAAGAATATCTTGACAGTGGACATATGTCTTTAGCCACATCGGAAGCTATACCCAATGATAATTTTTGTTACTTACCCCATCATTGTGTTCTGAAGCCTGAGAGCGTAAGCACAAAACTTCGTGTAGTTTGGGATGGATCGGCAAAAGGCTCGAGAGGTGTGAGCTTAAATGACACTTTACTTCCTGGTCCAAAATTACAAAAGGATATAGTTTCTTTACTTTTACTTTTCCGTTTAGACGCAGTGGTATTCATAGCTGATATAAAGCAAATGTTCAGACAAATTTTAATATCTCCTTCTGATAGAAATTTCCAAAGAATTCTATGGCGTTTTAATCCAAACGATTCACTTTCAGAGTATACCTTAAATACAGTTACTTTCGGACTCAATTGTAGCCCGTATTTGGCAATGCGTACCGTTCGTGAGCTAGCTCTCCTAGAGAGAGAAAACTTTCCAATGGCTAGTAAGATACTAGAGGATCAAACTTATATTGATGATGTGCTGGGTAGTGCATCATCTGATTCTGAAGCTTTGTCTCTTCAAAAGGATTTAATCGATCTGCTTAGTCGCGGAGGTTTTATGTTGAGGAAGTGGGCTAGTAATTCTCCAGCATTGCTTTCTTCCTTAGACCATTCTGACTGTCAGATTCCTTTGTCCTTTGATAAGGATGAACCACCATTTCTGAAGGTTCTAGGTCTTCAGTGGTACCCTTCTCTCGATATATTTTCTTACAAGTGCCAAAATATATCAAAAGACCTCACAAAACGAGGCATCTTGTCCGATATAGGTCGGATTTTCGATCCATTGGGTTTTCTGTGTCCCATTCTTTTAAAGGCAAAATACATTATGCAATGTATTTGGTCCTTGAAAAAGGATTGGGACGAAGAACTTCCCGAGTCCATTAAAAATTCATGGACACAATTGAAGTGTGAACTTTCAGAACTCTCTGGATTACGTCTCCCTAGGCGAATCACCTTTGATCAATATGAGAGATGTGAGTTACATGGATTTTGTGACGCTTCAAGCATAGGTTACGCAGCGGTAATTTACCTCAGATTACAGAGAGGCGATTCTATTCACGTATTTCTAATCTGTTCTAAAGGGAGAGTTGCCCCCTTAAAAACAATTACTCTTCCTAAACTTGAGCTGACTGCTGCAAAGCTTTTGGCTGATTTGGTCAAATTTGTGACTGACACATTTTCTAGTCGACTCTTATTCGATCAAATCACTTGCTGGACTGATTCACAGGTAGTTCTTTCTTGGCTCAATGCTTCACCGAGCCGTTGGAAAACTTTTGTTGCCAATCGAGTACACCATATTCAGGAACTGGTATCTCCCGATTCATGGATGTATATTCCTTCATCTCTAAATGCTGCCGATTGTGCATCTAGAGGAATGAACCCATTGCAATTGATTCGTTTCGAAATGTGGTGGAATGGACCGGAATTCCTATCCAGCCCAAAAACCGAGTGGCCAAATTTTTCTGCTCAAACTTCAGAACTTAATAATGATGTAGTCTCTGCCGAAGAAAAAAGTATATCTTTATATGTAGATATTCCAATGGACGATTTAGATAACCTTTTAAATAAATTTTCCTCTCTTGAAAAAATAAAAAGAATTTTAAGTTACTGTTTACGCTTTTCGAAAATTTCAAAACCCGGTTCCCTTAAACAAACAGGCATTTTAACAATTCATGAGTTGAATGAATCGTTGATGTGTTTAATAAAACATACGCAATATTCGGTATTTTCTGATATCATAGAAATTATTAACAAAAACAAAATTTTACCTAAACCCTTTCGGAAACTTTCACTCTTTCTAGATTCTCTAGGTTTTCTCAGGGTGGGCGGCCGCTTAAAGAAATCCAGTTATATTGAATATGCCGCAAAACACCCTCTTTTGATGCCTAGCTCACATAAATTAACGATTTTGATTGTAGAGTCGGTTCACAAGCAATATTTACATCCCGGTTCAAAAACGTTACATAATTTACTTCTTCAAAAATATTGGATACTATCAGCTCGTCGAACAATAAGAAAAGTTATTTCTAATTGTTTTCAATGTTTTCGTGCCCGTCCAAATACTTACAAACCACCTGAAATGGCTGATCTTCCAAGTTTCAGAATTTCTAAATTAAAGCCATTTTCTCACGTTGCTATTGATTTCTGCGGACCTTTCTTCGTAACTATGCATCGCATAAAGGGTGCAAAATATTTAAAATCTTATATATGCGTTTTTGTGTGCACTACAACCAAAGCTATTCACTTAGAATTAACGCAGGAGCTTTCTACGTGTAGTTTTATCGCGGCATTCCGTCGATTCATTTCTCGACGTGGCATGATTCATGCGTGCTACTCCGATAACGGTCGGAATTTCATTGGAGCTCAAAATGAATTTTTGAAGTTAGCTCAAGAAACTTCTGGAACTCTAAGTTTCCAGTGGCATTTCAATCCCCCTACGGGTGCACATTTTAATGGCCTTGCCGAAGCGGGTGTAAAAATGGTTAAATCTCATTTACTACGAGTGGTAGGAGATCAGCGACTATCCTATGAAGAATTTACAACTTTGATTTGTCAAATCGAAGCTGTTCTGAATTCGAGGCCATTATGTTCTCAGAGCTCAGATCCTAATGATTTAATTCCGCTCACACCAGGGCATTTTCTCACTTTAGAACCCTTGAATTCAACAATTCCTGATGTTGATGTTTCTCATTTGAAATTAAACAGACTGTCTAGATGGCAGCTTATACAGAAAATGCAGCGAGATTTTTGGAAAAGGTACTTCGCGGAATATGTTAATACACTTCAGCAGCGTTTCAAGTGGGCTGAGCCGGCCAAAGAAATTGAGCTCGACGACCTTGTTTTGATCAAAAGCGATGTCGTTTCGCCTTTTAAATGGCCGGTTGGTCGCATTGTGGAATTATTTCCGGGAGAGGATGGACACAATAGGGTAGCTGCGGTGAAAACAGCTAATGGTATTTTCCGTAGACCCGTTGTGAAGCTTTGTCCACTTCCGAGAAATTGATTTTCAAATTATTTTCCTTTATAAAAATAATGTATTTTTATATTTGTTATTATTTTTCTTTTCTATTATTTAAATTTAATTTTCTGGTGACTTACATGGTGTTCTTTTTAAAAGGAGGAAACTTTTTTTTTCTGTTTTCTTTAGAAAAACCCATAGGGGTTTTTGTGGGCGGCTATGTTAGTGCAGCATTCAAGTTTCCCTAATTTATTTCTGAAATTGCGCATATATGCACCACTCATCTTTCAGATGACACTGTGCGCATGCGAGGGATTTTTTCTTCGACCAGAATCTTAATGATCACGGATCGACATTACGTTCGATATTTTCCCGGCTTATGAGTTTTTTAATTCTTTCAAAGCAAAAAGTGTTCAGAATTTCTTAATACAAGAACGATAGTTCAACAAGGTGTTGGTGTCAGAGTTCCAGACAAGGGGATCCCCAACTAACCAGGAATTCAGTGGATGAGGGTGAGTGTTCATCTGAGATTTGTGGTGTATTTCTAATCATTATCAAATTTACACATACAGTCTGCTAATTTTCTACCGAAGTGCTAACAATCAGCACCAAATGAATCCAAATAAAATCTGCGACAGAATATTCACAAAATATAGACGTTGTAATGTTCCTTATTCATCAATTTCGAAATTTATTTTGCAGTTTTCCAACCGACATCAAAAACTACCTTGTATTCTCGATCAAAAAGAAGCCATATACAAACTAAAGCGACGCTATTCAAGTCATAGACAGCTGCTGACTATGAAAGCTCCAGATGATTCAAAACCAAAATGTGAGAAGGATTTACCTTTTCGAAAAAGATTCCATAAGCATTGTATTACAGTAGAAGGACAACCTGATTCTCTTCAAAGCACTAGGATATCTTCGAATCTAGAGCACAATGAAAAATATGAAACACATATTGCATCAACATCAAGAGTGCTTCCAATCTGTGACAAACCTGATATTACCCTTTCAGAGTCAAGAATTCCTGATACCACAAGTGAAAGAACACACCACCAACAGTCAATAGAAATGTCTTCGTCAACCACTAATTTTCAAACAGAATTCGAGAACCTTCATCTTTTAGCAGAAGTAACCAGTGACGGTGATAGGATTGGCAATCTAGGAGACGAAGACTCTTTACCACTGACCATAGCATCCTTACCATCTACCAGTAACAGTCCAACGAAGAAATCTTCTCTCACATGTTCACATTGTAGTAAAGAATTTCATCATAAAGGAGATTTGAATAAACATTTAAGAAAACATACCAAAGAACAACCATATAAATGTGAATATTGTTCGTCCAAATTCTCTCATACCTCAAATCTACACAGGCATCTAAGAATTCATACAGGATGGAAACCCCATTCCTGTGACCATTGTGATAAAACTTTTTCTAGAATAGACAAATTGCAAATACATCAGAAAAATGGAGTTTGTAGAAAAAATAAAACAAAGAAGACCTAATGATTTTTTAAGTTACCCACCTCTTATTCTTTCTTCATTTCACGAAAACCAAAACTACTCTGTATGCAGGGCGATTTCTAATTGATCCGAAAAATTTGAAGATGTGGTTCTTTAGCAAAAATTGATGGAGGTCTATAATTTCTTGTTTTAAGTCCAAGTTACTGCCCTATGAAATTGGGCAAACATGAAGTTTTTATTGAATAACTCCTATAGAAAATAATTGAGAAATACATCAATCGTATTTTAACCATTGTTCGATGCTCAAGTCTTCAAAACTTTAATTTCTTATCAGGTGCTTTTTTTAGAGTGAAATAAAACACATGTAAATTAAGATTGAAGCCAAATTTTTTTTATTTGAATGGCATTTAAGTTTTGAAAATAATTTCCGTCAAATGTCCACCACGACTAGCTCTGAGGAACCGCATTCTGCCAGACTAATTTTGGACCACTTTTTCGAGTAATTCAGGCCTTATTTCTTCAATAACACGAGATATGTTGGCTTCCAAAGCGTCTAATGTTTCTGGTTTATCAGCATAAACCAATGACTTGACATAACCCCAAAGAAAATAATCCAGTGGAGTTATGTCGCATGATCTTGAAGGCCTATTAATTGGACCATTTCTTGAAATAATTTTATTGCCAAATCTTTCTTTCAATAAATCAATTGTTACGGTAGCAGCATGAGGTGTAGCACCAACTTGTTGGAACCAAAACACTTCTGGGTCGATACCATTCAATGTTTTGAAACAAATAATCATTGATCATCTGTAACGAGCACCATTCACTGTAACATTAGCTCCAGCATCGTTTTTAAAGAAATATGGACCGATGATGCCTCCAGCGTGTAAAGCACACCATACAGTGCATTTTTCAGGATGCAATGGAACCTGCAGAACTTCTTGAGGATTGTTTTCACCCCATATACGGCAATTTTGCTTGTTTACATGAACCATAAATGAGCTTCATCACTAAACACCTAAGTCTCCATGCAAAATACGGTGTAATTTTGTTTGTGGAATGCCTAATTCCATAGATCGACGAGGAAACGACAAACCTGGGTTTTCGTCAACATAATTTTCCACGTATTGTCGATGAAGTGGAGAGCATCAATGTTGATCGGGAGCTGGTCCTGGCATACCTCTCCAAGATGAAGAAGCACTCTGCCCCTGGTCGCGATGGATTTTCTTCGCAACTGCTACATTCCTGCGCCGATGTCTTGGCTGAGCCACTGTCTATAATATTTTCGTATTCTCTTCAATCCTCCTCCCTCCCTCAAGATTGGTTGTCAACTTCTGTTACACCTATCTTCAAGAAAGGCGATAAGCTTTCTGCTCAGAACTACAGACCAATAAGCTTAACATCTCAAGTTTGCAAGCTACTGGAGCGAATCATTAGCGATAAATTGATAGTTTGCCCTACAAAACGATATAGTTCCCAAGGAGCAGCATGGGTTTCTTCCGGGTCGGTCCACCATTACGAACCTCGTCTCCTGTGTCAACGATTGGACTAAGTGCATTGATTATGGCTGTCCGGTGGATGTTGCTTATTTGGACTTCGCTCGAGCATTTGATCGTGTCACCCATCGTCGTCTTCTGAGGAAGCTTGAGTTCTTGGGAGTGAGGGGTCCTCTGCTTTCGTGGATTCAGTCATTTTTGTCGCTTCGCACTTTCCAGGTGAGGGTCGGTGACTGTTTCTCTTCCTCTGATATGGAAGTTCTTAGTGGAGTTCCGCAGGGTTCGGTTTTGGGTCCTATCTTGTTCCTGTTGTACACTTCTGATCTCCCCCGACTTTTTTCATCCAGTTGTGCAATGTTCGCAGATGACACAAAGCTTTACAACTGTCCCTTGGTTAATGCGGGACACCTCCAGGAAGACCTCAATAAGCTCTCTGAGTGGTGTGGGAGGTGGTTGCTACCTCTTAATATCGGGAAGTGTTGCGTGCTCCATATCGGCAAAAAAAATCCAAGGACTCCCTACTTCGTTGGCCAGCAGAGGCTAGCTGCTGTCTCTCAGCATTGTGACCTGGGTGTTACCGTCACGGATGACTTAAGTTGGTCTGCTCACATTTCGACTGTTGTGTCTAAAGCGAGACAATTCACCTACCAGCTGTCTAAAACATTTGCAAGATGCGATGTAGCCACAAGCAGGACTCTCTACACAACCTATGTGCGTCCTATTCTGGAATATGCGGGCCCTGTTTGGTGGGCCAATCTGAGGGGTGATTGGGATCTTTTGGAATATGTCCAGCGGTGGAACACCCTCTTCCATTTGGCACAATCCGCCCTGATTACCAATCGAGGCTGCGGTTGTTTGAGTTGCCCTCCTTCTCGTAGAATCGTAGAAGAAGGGGAGATCTGATAACCACCTATCGAGCACTTCACTCCCTCTTCGGTACGGATATGTCTTACCTCTTTCCACTTAACCATTATCGAGCCTTAAGAGGACACCGTTTAAAGCTTGCAAGGAGAACTTCAGGACGACACCGAGGAGCCAGTTTCTTCCCAACAGTGTTCGAGGCGTGGAATCGACTCCCTGCTGAAGTTGTATCATCGCCATCGGTGAATTCTTTCAAGAACGCTCTGGATGGATGGTCTACACGGGTTCAATAATTAATTCCATTACATTGCATTCACCACTCAATTGTTTCACTTCTAAGGTACTTTCTCAGTTTCATTTTATTTTTGAGTTTATAGGTTTACCTTTACTCTTATCACTTATGTAATAATAATAATAATAATACAGTCTACAGCAGGAATATTCTCAGTTGTTCTTGAGCGACGCACATTGTTTCGATTCTTCACATCACTAACTTGTTCCAATTTTTTCACCAATTTCACTATTGCGGCCGAGAAGGTGTTTAACAACGACCCAAATATGCTTTAGTTTTGCGAACTGTGAGAGTATATTTTTAGTGAATTTTAACAATTTCATTGCGTTGCTGAAGCGTGTATCGTTCCATTTTTAGAAATGGCGTAGCTTTTACCTGTCAAATGTTAAAAAATGACAGCTTCAAAAGTGATATCTAGATAGCGGGTTATTCAAAATGGAACCTCATATTGTCTTTATTCCTGAATACTCTCAAAAATGCGGCGGAAAATCGTAAATAAATTTCCTTCCTTCATAAAGTGATAACCAATCAATAATTCCAGCGATTTGCATTGGGATCAGATTACATCAAGGTTGATGCGATGCCATCAAAACTATGTATTAATAAACCACAGAACAGATAGTGAATTGAAAAATGCGAAACTGACTTAAACGGAACACTTTAATGATAATTCGATAATAATCGAATCAACTTTTGAAATGAAGAATATACCAGACTGAAGCGGAATGATGGAAGTAGAAGTGGATGTTATCGAGATCTGTGAAGAAAGTGAGAAGAAGGGCGAGCCAATCCAAGATTTGAAGAAATACGTAATACAATATTGTGAAGTGTCCACAATTAATGGATTATCATATATTATCCGCAAAAATCCTCTACTGATAAGGTAGGTTGTCTTTTGAATCCGGTAATTTGTCATTGAACGAATGATGAGAATTTCTTCGAAAATAAATATCTTCAAAAAGCTCCTTCAAAAATACTCCTCAAATATCGGGTGTTTTTTTTAGAGTTATAGAACTTTAAATTGAAATAAAACACATTTAAAATAAGATTGAAGATAAATTTCTTTTTATTTGAAAGATAATTTTATGACAATTATGTTTCGAAAATAATTTCCGGCACATGTCCACTACGACTAGCTCTGAGGAACCGCATTCGACCAGACCAATTTTGGACCACTTTTTTGAGTAATTCAGGCCTTATTTCATCAATAACACGAGTTATGTTGGCTTCCAAAGCGTCTATTGTTTCTGGTTTATCAGCATAAACCAATGACTTGACATAACCCCAATTAATTGGAGCATTTCTCGAAATAATGTTTTCGCCAGATCTTTCTTTCAATAAATCAATTTTTACGGTAGCAGCATGAGGTGTAGTACCATCTTGTTGCAACCAAAACACTTCTGGGTCGGTACCATTCAAATTTTGAAACAAATAATCATTGATCATAGATCTGTAACGAGCACCATTGACAGTAACATTAACTCCAGCTTTGTTTTTAAAGAAATATGGACCGATGATGCCTCCAGCGTGTAAAGCACACCATACAGTGCATTTTTCAGGATGCAATGGAACCTGCAGAACTTCTTGAGGATTGTTTTCACTCCATATACGGCAATTTTGCTTGTTTACATAGCCGTTCAACCAGAAATGAGCTTCATCACTAAACACAATTTTACGATAAAAAAGTGGATCAACTTCAAGCTGTTCTAGGGCCCAATCAGCACACAAGCGACGCTTTTTATGGTCAAGTGGCTTTAGTTCTTGAACATGTTGGATCTTGTATGGGTGTAGACCTAGATCTTTAGGCAAAATTCTCCATGTGGTGGATGCACAGTTCCAACTGATTTTGAAAATGAATTTCAACAATTTTTAAACGTTGTTGCGGCGTGAATCTTTCCATGATAATTTGTCAATGCTTACTGAACTGAAATGTCAAAACAACATGGCTTCTACCTTCTGTCAAATCACAGTTATCCCTATCGAAAGTTCTATTACTCTAAAAAAACACCCGATATTTATAGATTAAGTTCGAATAACTATTTTCAGATTATGGTGGATTGTTATCTTGATTCTTTGCGTGAGCGGCAGCGTATTCATGATCAACCAAATAGTCGAGAAATGGATAACTACCCCCGTATTGGTTTCGTTAGCTACGAATGAAAAACCCATTTCTGAGATACCCTTTCCAGCTGTCACTATTTGTCCCGAATCAAGAATTTCAACTAGATGTGTGAACTATACCAAAATATTACTTGCTAGGCAGAGAGATAAACTCCCAAACACTACATTCGAGGAGTAAGTATCTATATCCATCAGATATTATCTGATACTCTTAGATCTCCTGGTCTGGAAACTCCTTAGAAGCAAGTGCGAGTAAAGAGATCAGTTAAAATATGCAATTGTTTGATAACACCATTGTAATTAAAACGATTGATGACTGTAGAAGACGGCGCTACTCTTTGGTGAACACTATTATTCCGCTCTTCTTCTTCATGTGCCATCTCCGTGTCGGAGGTTGGTAATCATCATAGCTTTTCTAACTTTGGACCTAACCACTCCCTAAGGTTACGAAGGCAGGATGTTCTGCGCGTTCCCACACTTCTTTTGCCTTGAATTTTTCCCTGGATGACCAACTGAAGCAAATTATATCGGGATCCACGAGTAATGTGCCCGAGGTACTGCAGTCTCCTGATTTCAATGGTATTTAGGATTTTCATTCTCCTATTGATCCTCCTAATGACTTCTCATATACACCTACATCTTGATGATCAGGGTCCAAGCCTCCATTCAGCAGAGTCATGAATACGTGTAGCATCTTGCCAGTCGAATTCTCAATTCTAAATTCAGATCTCTCTAACAAAGAACCTTTCTCAGTTTATTGAGACCCGCTCTCGCCTTCTCTATTCTTGTCCTGATCTCTGTGGAGTAGTCATTTGAGGAGTTGATTACTGTTCCGAGGTAGAAGTATCTGTCCACTTGTTCAATCATGTTTCCATCAATCATAAGTGATTCATTTCCACTGGAGAGGCCTTCATGAATTTTTTTTTTTTTATGTTTATTGTAAGTCCGTATTTATGGCTGCATTCAACTATTTTATTCAAAAGCTTCTGAAGATCTTCGGGATTTTCCGCTAATATAAATGTATCATCTGCGTACCTTATATTGTTGATTGGTGTTCCATTGATTTTTATTCCTGCTTCTTCACCTTCAAGACCTTCTTTCATGATTGCCTCAGATTATTCATTGAAGAGGAGTGGCGTTAATTTGCAGCCCTGTCTCACTCCTTGTCTAATTCCTATGTCTTCGGACATTTTATTCTTAATACGCATTGAGACAGTGTAACATATATATGTATAACAATTCCATACTCAAACCAACTCGATAAGGTTCTATTAACATAGCTCACAGTTTTTTCTGCGTTTGTAACGTGAAAATATCGGGAATACATTTCTTTACTTAAATTAGCTAGCAAAGGTAGGAGTGATAGAGTTTTAAATTGAAATAAAACATATTTAAATTAAGATTGAAGCCAAATTTTTTCTATTTGACAGATAATTCTATGACATTTATGTTTTGAGAATAATTTCCGGCATAGTCCAGCACGACTAGCTCTGAGGAACCGCATTCGACCAGACCAATTTTGTACCACTTTTTCGAGTAATTCAGGCCTTATTTCATCAACACAAGATATGTTGGCTTCCAAAGCGTCTATTGTTTCTGGTTTATCAGCATAAACCAATGATTTGACATAACCCCAAATAAAATAATCCAGTGGGGTAATGTCGCATGATATTGGAGGCCAATTAATTGGACCATTTCTGCAAATAATTTTATCGCCGAATCTTTCAATAAATCAATTGCTAAGGTAGCAGCATGAGGTGTAGCACCATCTTGTTGGAACCAAAACACTTCTGGGTCGATACCATTCAAATTTTGAAACAAATAATCATTGATCATAGATCTGTAACGAGCACTATTCACTGTAACATTAGCTCCAGCATCGTTTTTAAGGAAATATGGACCGATAATGCCTCCAGCGTGTAAAGCACACCATACAGTGCATTTTTCAGGATGCAATGGAACCTGCAGAACTTCTTGAGGATTGTTTTCACTCCATATACGGCAATTTTACTTGTTTACATAGCCGTTCAACCAGAAATGAGCTTTATCACTAAACAGAATTTTACGATAAAAAAGTGGATTAACTTCAAGCTCTTCTAGGACCCAATCAGCAAACAAACGACGCTTATTATGGTCAAGTGGCTTTAGTTCTTAAACCAGTTGGATTTTGTATAGGTGTAGACCAAGATCTTTACGCAAAATTTTCCATGTGGTGGATGCACAGAGTCCAACTTGTTGTGAATGTCGATGAATAGACAAATCTGGTTCATCATTAATACTATGAATTACAGCAGCGATATTTTCATCTGTACGTACAGTTCTTTGTCTTGTTGTTGTTGTATCGAGTAGAGAAAATGTTGTCCGAAATGTATCGATAGTTCGACGAATGAGCTAGTCTGATAGACGATTATGTATACCATAATTTCACGCAGTGCTCTATAAATTTGGCGAATAAAACACTGATTTTGAAAATAAATTTCAACAATTTGTAAACGTTGTTGCGGCGCGAGTCTTTTCATGATAATTTGTCAATGCTTACTGAACAGAAATGTCAAAGCAACATGGCTTCTACCTTCTGTCAAATCACAGTTATCCCTATCGAAAGTTCTATCACTCTAAAAAAACACCTTATATGTATCTTTGCATACTCCAGATGGCGCTAGTGTATGATCAATATCTTAGCGTCTCTGTGTATAGCAAATATAGATGCTCGGCAGATTTGAAGTCACTGATGAAAACCAACCAGTTTGAAAAGTGCGCAGGTCTGCAATTTGCAAAACCTTATCAAGTTTGTTTGAATTTATTTTAATTCAACCAATCCTTTATTTTCAGAAATAAATACTTTGATTATCTATCACTACTTTGTAGAGCAGAAAATCATGTGGAACGATATCAGCTCACAAATCGTAGCAGATCTAAAATGTTCCAGGAGCCTCTGCCCAAGCATGAAGATGATATATACCCGGCTGACTTCAGAATGAACGATTTTTCAGACTTTCTAATGGATGTAAGTTGATTTCCATGAATTTTGCATAAATTCCATGTACAACTACTTGAAGCCAATTGATCACTGATAATCTAATCTCTAACTTTGAGATAGCAGACCCCAGATATTCGAGAGATCGAAAGCTTCATGGGGGCTTTTTGTTAAATTGTAACGGGTTATCCATTTCGTGGTCCGAATTTTACAGCGCTGCTCTGTTTCAATGACATATGTCATTGAAAATATGGATCGTTTATCTACTGTTGAACGTGTAAAAATTGTGAAAACTTACTACAAAAACAATGATTCTGTAGTAAGTACGTTTAATGCATTGCGGGCAGATTGTGGTCGACATAATCGTCCATCTGAACGTAATATTGGTAACACAGTAAAAAAATTCGAAGAGGCTGGATCTGTTACTGATGTCTTAAGCCCCATACATCTTTGAAATGCACGCTAGACCGAAAATATTTCTACTGTAAGTGAAAGTGTTGAAGAAGATCCAAATTTATTAATTCGCACAACATATGGTTCTCTCTTACGGCACGTATGGCCCATTTTGCATCTTGGTTTGCATCTCCACCCTTACAAGGTTCAGTTGACACAAGAACTAAAGCCAGGTGACCATAGGATTCGAAGGACATATGCCGATTGGGTGCTTGAACGGATCGAATTTTCTTCAGTGACGAAGTATATTTTTCCATGTAAACAAGCAAAATTATCCCACCTGGGGCAGTGAAAAACCTCATGTAACTGTTGAGAGACGATTACATTCACAAAAAGTCAAATTATGGTGTGCAATTTGGTGGAGTGATTGGCGCGTATTTCTTTGAAAATGAAGGTGTCACTGAAACCGTCAATTCTCCTCGCTATAGCGAAATAATTATCGATTTTTTTTGGCCTGAAATTAATGATATGGAATTGGAAGAGATGCGGTTCCAGTAAGATGCTGCAACAAGTCACACAACACGACCCGTTTTCGCTTTATTGCAAGAAAAATTCCCTGGACGCGTAATTTCTCGTTTCGCCGATGTGAATTGGCCACTGAGACCTTGTGATTTATCACCTTTGGATTTTTTTGGGCGGTTATGCGAAGGATCGTATTGACGATCTGAAAACCAACCGAAATGTGTCGGCGAGTCATCCAAAATTACCTCACAAGAATCGAGTCCTTCCGCGGGGGACATTTTAATTATGTTGTATTCCACACATAACGGCAAGTTCCAAGTATTATATTGCAATAAAAATTTTATCGATATTCTAAATGAAAGAGTGTTTTATTTATGTTTACTTTACAAAATCGAAAACCCTGTACTTTGAATTTACCACCTGCCATTTTGTTATGTGAAAAATTCCTGTTCTCTATTAACAATCATTTCTGATTTTCCACAGTGTGCTTCTGTCAAATTAAACAAATCGTTTTGCCAGTGGATGGGTGTCAACAAACCTTGTGAAGAGTTGATGACGCCAATCTTAACAGACGAGGGACTATGTTATTCATTCAACATGTTAGATGTCAAAGAAATATATAGCGATATTAAGTAAGTTAACTGAATGATCCTTGTGATGTAATGGTAAAGAAAGTTAGAATCGAAAATACTTTACTACGATACTGAGCAAAAGGGGAGCATAGAAAAAGGAATCCACTACACAAACAAATAACGGGTGTCTTTTTTTAGAATGATAGAATTTTCGATAGGGATAACTGTGATTTGACAGACGGTAGAAGCCATGTTGTTTTGACATTTCTGTTCAGTAAGCATTGACAAATTATCATGGAAAGACTCACGCCGCAACAACGGTTAGAAATTGTTGAAATTTATTTTCAAAATCAGTGTTCTATTCGCCAAACTTATGGAGCACTTCGTGAAATTTATGGTTTACATAATCGTCTATCAGAGCAGCTTCTTCTTTGAACTATCGATAGATTTCGGACAACATTTTCTCTACTCGATGCAACAACAACAAGACAAAAAAGTGTACGCACAGAAGAAAATATCGCTGCTGTAAGTCTTAGTTTTAATGATAATCCAGATTTGTCTATTCGTCGACGTTCACAACAAGGAAAATTTTGCGTAAAGATCTTGGTCTACACCCATACAAGATCCAACTGGTTCAAGAACTAAAGCCACTTGACCATAATAAGCGTCGTTTGTTTGCCGATTGGGCCCTAGAACAGCTTGAAGTTGATCCATTTTTTTATCGTAAAATTGTGTTTAGTGATGAAGCTCATTTCTGGTTGAACGGCTATGTAAACAAGCTAAATTGTCGTATATGGAGTGAAAACAATCCTCAAGAAGTTCTGCAAATTCCATTGCATCCTGAAAAATGCACTTTATGGTGTGCTTTACACGCTGGAGGCATCATCGATCCATATTTCTTTAAAAACGATGCTGGAGCATGTTGCAGTGAATGGTGCTCGTTACAGATCGATGATCAATGACTGATTATTCGCTTCAAAATTTGAATGGTATCGACCCAGAAGTGTTTTGGTTCCAACAAGATGGTGCTACACCTCATGCTGCTACCGTAACAATTGATATATTAAAAGAAAGATTTGGCAATAAAATTATTTCGAGTCCAATTAATTGGCCTCCAAGATCATGCGACATAACTCCACTGGATTATTTTCTTTGGGGTTATGTCAAGTCATTGGTTTATGCTGATAAACCAGAAACAATAGTTTCTAAGAGATTCATTTTATTTTATTCTTGAAAAATTCTTAGGGAATTTTATAAATTAAAAATTTGTAGTGAGGTATAAAAGTATTCTTTCCCAGGATTCTTTTGTCGATTAGAAAATCTAAATATTTTAAATTTGACAAACTTACCTAAGAAACTTATAAAAACTTTCATAATAATTTTTGATAATTATTAATATGTAAGTGAAGAAAGGTCTTGGTCAAACTACCACTATATTTTATTTATTTATTATATGTAAGATTAAAATCGAATGAAGAATACATGAAAATTTCTGCTAGTCATACAGGATCGATTTTTACTCAATTTATACAATTTCAGCCAAATGAAATACTACGAAGGTGGAAATACAAAAAAGGCCAACTGGGATCCCGACTGGGGATATCCAAAATTTTTTTCAAATAATGATTATCCCAGACGAACTTGGATGAACGGGGCAAAGAATGCATTTGTCATTGTAATTTTGACAAAGAAGAATCAGATCGATTATGCATGCAGAGATTTTTCTCTTCAGGGAATGAGAGTGAGTAAGGATTTCATTTTATTCCAATAATTCTGGCAAGTAACAGGTTTTCCAATAGGAATAATAAAATTTTGAAATGGTTATAATGACAGCCAACGCCTGCCTTAGGCATGAAAACCTTTGATTTGTTGTCTTTCCATAACAACAGTCCCTCCATAAAGCCTTCTACATATTTAATTTCAAAAAATTATATTTAATAATTATAACTTCTGAAAATAAATCAAAATAATGTCATATAAGTACCACTTATATCAAATGACATCTAAAATAAACATTCATTGTAAGACATCCAAATGGTATAACAAAATCATTGGATTTTATTTTTTTTTTATTTATTTTTTTATTTATTTTTTTATTTATTGAAATAAAAATTGTTAACAAAAATCCTATAAATTAAATATTTTGAATAGACAAAATTTTGTTTCTGCTGATCAATCTTATGAAAACAAATATCTTTCAAAAATGTCTAACATAATCTTAAGAACTTCATCATAAAACTATCTTACTTAGAATATTATTGGATATCTAAATTGTTCAAGGGTGAGTAAACATTTGTTGTTGATTGATGTTATATTTATTGAATATGAATTATTTGAATACTGACGAAGCAAAGTCTCTCTTAAAACTTGTTTTTGAGTAATGTTTTACATATCTTGAGTTTTATATAAAGTAACTTAGTTAGATATCCAATAATATTGAATATTCTAAGTAAGATAGTTTTATGATGAAATTCTTAAGATTATGTTAGACATTTTTGAAAGATTTTTGTTTTCATAAGATTGATCAGCAGAAACAAAATTTGTCTATTCAAAATATTTAATTTATAGGATTTTGGTTGACAATTTTTATTTATTGGATTTTGTTATACCGTTTGGATGTCTTATAATGGATGTTTATTTTATATGTCATTTGATATAAGTGGTACTTATATGACATTATTTTAATTTATTTTCAGAAGTTATAATTATTAAATATAATTTTTTGAAATTGAATATGTTGAAGGCTAATATTAAAATATTTAATTAATTCATTGTTGTACAGCATTCAAGTAGAAAACAACAAAAGAGCATAAATATGAAATTGTTTGATCGATTCTTTACGTGATATCGATTACTACAGCCATCTGCCGAAAAAATAATGCATTTTTTCTTCTCCAACTTATTGATAATTACATACAGATGAATTTTCCAGGTTTCCTTCAATATCCCCACACGAATTCCTCGACCAAGTCAAGTATTTTTCTCAGTTGGACTGAATAGCTTAACAACTGCTGCGGTCAAGCCACATCTGACATCTGTCAGGGAAAACTTGCAAAACTACGACTCTCACGAAAGAAACTGTTACTTCAGTAAGGAAAGAAAATTGAAGTATTTCAAAATTTACTCACAAGGAAATTGTAACCTGGAGTGTTGGACTAACTTTACGATACACGTGTGCGATTGTGTGCACTATTACATGCCGAGTAAGTTGAATTGATTATACACGTGTGGACATGTTGTCTGAAATAATATACAGGTTACGAAAATCATTCGCGGAATATAGGATTTATAATGCATTAACAAGTGGAGCTATTGTTCCAGTCGGTCAGAGCAAGAATAACTTCATTATGTGTTATAAATGATGACGAATATTCAACTGGACTGTTCTTTGAATGTTTCCTTACTCTTTCCAACTGCCCAGAGTGGGACTGTACCTTGTCGTGGTGGGGGAGCTTATCATAACGAGTGTCCTAGTTTCATTTATGGAATGGAGGATATGGTTATGATGCCTAAAGCAGATGACTCGCAATCCAAACTTTCTTAATTTCTTTCTTTCTACATCTACATACTATGAAATACATTTCTCGGGTTTCAGAACATCGAGTAAATGTTCATAATGATAATTAAGCTAAATTATTATTTGATTTCAGGAGATAACAAAACAAGCATTTGTAGTTTACAACAAAGGCAATGCCTAGAACAAGCTAGAGGTAAATGCACAATATTTAAAAGTTCATAAAAATGATAATATCTGATCTAATCATCTCATATGTTCTCTGTTGTTTTATTTCTGAAATTGTCTGCTAATGTAAAAATAACTACTTTATGGTCAAACGGGAGTTCAGGAAGTGAACCTTGATAAAGATCAATACAAGTATACACTCCAGAATACTAGACACAGAGCATTGGAAATCCCCAATTCTAGAAGAATCTTTAAAAAACGGAAAGTCCTCAGGCCCGGACGGAATACAGAATGAACTGTTGAAATATGGTGGGGAAGCAATTACAGTAGAACTGGGGAAACTAATCCAGAAGATATTACATCAATGCAGAATACCACAACAATGGAAAAACAGCATATACCAATGTTCAAGAAGGGAGACAAGCACGAACCAAATACTTACAGAGGTGAAAATCTGCTTAATGCTACCTTAAAACTCCTCACAAAAATCATAGCCAACATAATTAGTTCGGGTACTTCACTATTAGACGAGCAACAGGGATTTAGATCTTGAGAGTCTTGTGCTTCATATGCTTAAAACAAAACCCTTCGACCTCGTAAAACCCGAAGATGTAGTACACCTATTATATGATAGAAATATACATCCAAACAATAGAAGACATATATCGAAACAATACAGCGAAAGCGCGAATCAACGGCCAACTAACAAAAGACACCCCAGTAAGTAGTGGTATCATACCAGGAGACTTAAGATTTAACAAAATAATGGGTGAAATTATCAAAAGAGTGCGCAAAGGAAGAGTCTACAGAATGGGTGACAAGGAGATCCAAATACTCTGCTATGCAGATGGTGCACTTATAATGGCCGAGAATGAAGACGACCTCCAGAGACAATACCACTGCAAAAAAGTTCAATATGTTCATCTCAGTCCAGAAAACAAAGTGTATGACCACCTCAAAGGAACCTTTAAGATTAAAACTGGAAGAGGATGGTGAAGTTGTCAAACAGAAGTCATCATGCAGAAAGTGCTGCGTTGTCAAATTGTCTTCTCGGATCAACTGATCTACATGGTCAACTATCTGAACTTGTTTCGTGAAACCCAAATTCGTTGATCCGTTTGTCAAATTTGACAAGAGTATCTGTTGATCCAATGATCACCGAATCTTTATGAAACTCTGCTTTTTCAATCACCTCATCCATATTGACTTCTTACATGAAAGCTAGAACACCTATCGAATATAACTGATTATTATTTGCATCTTTTTCACAGTGAGTTATCCACAAGCAATTCTTTCGGAACGTCTATCGACAGGTGCCAAGAACGAATCCAGATATCGAATAAACTGTGACTGTCTTCCGGTGTGCACGGATCTTGTTTACGAGGCTGAAATCACAACAGGAGCATGGGATTTCAATAATCCTGATGAGGCTGAATTCGATGCAGAAAGACATTATATTGATCAGTAAGGGCAAATTATATGTACTTTATCCAACACCTAGTAGAATAAGAATACCAGTCATAAATGAAATATCAAAAATTTTTCTACGTATACTATGTTTCATATGGTAAGATCAATAAACGCTCAAAGAACAAGAACAAGATCAAGCATGCATCCAAGAAGGCAGAGTATCAAAATCAGGAGACATAGAATGTCTGCACAGATATAATGCAAAGATACCATGCCTTTTAGCTCTAAAGGTACGGTTTTGTTTATGCATCTATCAGCTGAATAATTTCAACACCACTAATGAAATTAAAAGTACCACACTGTTGGAATCAGTCAAAATCAGCAGGTACAAGACCCTTAAAATCCTTCTCAAAAATAAAACAGATGTCAATAAAGCTCTCTTATTGAATATTTTTGCTTAGTTGGGTATTTTTGATGACTATGCTTGACGAAAGGCTTATAGATCAGCTCATGCTTTATATAAATCCCCTTTATTTTTCCAGATATTACGCTTCAGCTGTGAAAATATTCTTCAAAGATAAATATTTCCTGCCAGCTGAGAAAGACGAGTTGTATGGCGCCTCCGACGCTATATCAGATTTCGGTGGTATATTGAGCCTCTTTACCGGATTCTCTTTGTTTTCTATCGCCGAGTTATTCTATTTTCTAACCATTAGACTTGCCGAAAATCACCGGAAGTATGGACACTGGGCTGGACGTCCAAACTGATATACATTTAACACTTCTTATCGTTTGAATAAATTCATTTATTCTTAAGCTGTTTTATTTAAACTGGTGTATTTTTTTTAATCGATTGCGCATCTTCCCCCAATCACTTTTGAACCTGTTTTCGAATCCCTTCTAGAGCCGTTGAGTTTTCATTGGAGCCGATTGGAGAGCAAAAATTCCATCCAATTCCACTTGAAAAAACACTCGGTATATTATAACTCATTCATAAACTTGACATGCATTTCGAAAGTAATTTTTATGACCATATTCTGTGGTGTATCTCAGAGTAAAGAACACAAACAGAGGCGTTGGAGAACTGTTGTTGTATTTACTACTCTGTCAAGAAAGTACCGGGAATTTTCAATTAAAACAACATTTTTACATTTAATCGTCAAAATTTATTGGGTCGCCTTCAAAATAGGCTCCATTTTCTCCAATACATCTATGCCAACGGCACTTCCAATTATCGAAACATTTTTAATAGGCGCTTTCCGGGATGGACTTTAGCTCTCGCGCCGAATTTTGTTTTATGGCTTCAATCGACTCAAAACGGGTGCCACGAAGGGGCAATTTTAGTTTTGGGAAGAGGAAAAAGTCGCAGGGAGCCAAATCCGGCGAATACGGTGGTTGCTGAAGCGCGTTTGTTGAGTTTTTGGCGAGAAAGTCAGTCACAATCGTAACTCGGTGAGAAGGCGCGTTATCGTCATGCAAAATCCATGAGTTGTTCGCCCACAAATTTGGCCGCTTCTTACGGATACGCTCACGCAAACGTTTCATAACGCCTAGGTAATACTCCTTGTTTACCGTTTGACCCGGTACGAATTCGTAGTGCACCACGCCACGGATATCGAAGAAAACAATGAGCATCACCTTCATTTTCGAGCGGCTTTGGCGTGGTTTTTTCGGTTTCGGCTCATTTTTTGCCACCCATTCCGATGATTGCTGACTTGTTTGCATATCGTACTCGTAGACCCAGGTCTCATCACCAGTTATACGAGTCGTGCGGCCACCTTTCTCATGCCCAAAATATCAATCAATATCGTACGTGCGGACTCGTGGGATATCTTAAGATCATGTGCTATCTCTCTCAAGCTGGTACGACGGTTTTCCAGCACCCTTTCCTTAATTTTATCGACGTTATCTTCGATCGAAGCCGTCGATGGGCGACCACTTCACGACCGTCCTTGAAGGCTCTGTACCACTGATATGCACGAGTTTTCGATAAATCATTATCACCAAAGGCCTTTTGCAACATTTTCAATGCATCGGCACACGAAAATTCATTTGCAACACAAAACTTTAAACAAATTCTTTGCTCAACGTAATCACCCATAGTAAAAATCGGCACGCACTCTGACATCGACTGACTTAATCAGCTGTTGCAAACACACTAGTTGACAGATCCCGCTCAAGCTTGGCATAGTAATTAAGGACAGTGGTACCAACCTAGGAAAAAAAAAATTTACCTGCCTCATTGCCCCGCCAGATTTAAATCGATAATTCCCGGTACTTTCTTGACAGAATGTATTTCGAGCACTGATTCAGACTCACCAAAATGTCCTACATCTGCCCTGAAACCCTGTACAATCATTCGTGAAACACCCTGTATAAAGGGTTATTCGTGGTCCAGATTTTGTAGCCCTCTTTCAATGATTGATGTCGAACAAAACTGTGATCCGAACCCCGATATGTTTAGTTGAAGGTTTGCCATTTAACAATATGGGTTGTTTATCTACTGATGCACTCGAACGTTAATTTATTTACATCAACAACTAAATAGTGAAACTTAAGCCAAGTATTTTTTCGCCTTATCAATAACTATTTTGATCGATCACAGCTATTTTTTTTTTTAATAATTGACCAAAAGAATCATAAACCAAAACGTACTCGCCTGTAAAAACATCCTGCACCCCTTAGAGCCAACTTCTGTCCCCGCCGCTGAGTCCATCTCCAGAACAACTCCCGAGAAAGGACGTCGAGATGAAAATCAATATCCAGAGATGTGTTTGTGGGTTGCATACTCCACGTTCACTCAGTAGCGAGCATTCGTGGACAGAAATGTAGTGCCTAACCGCTGGAATCATTCTTAAGTAGTGCTAGTAGTGAGGTGCTTATAAAATATGTTCAGTTCCCACAATAACATTCTGTTCAAGGCCATCATTTTAGCTCTGTGTGTGATATCGTCGGTGCACATATTTCTTTTTCCACTCTACGGGTTAGACACGCAACAAAACACGGTAAAAACGCTGCAAGCACTCGAGCAATCGCTGTGTATGAACAATATCAGACACCACAAGACCTGGAAGAAGGCGAAATGCCCCAATTACGGCATAGTGACAGTGATGCAAGGAGGTAGGATCGGAAACCAAATATGGGAATACGCTTCTGTTTGGGCGCTTGCTAGACGGACTGGATTGGAACCTTACATCCCACGTTGCATTAAGTTGAAGTTAGAACAAGTTTTCAATTCCTTATCCCTGCCAACCTTCGAAGAGATAGCCCATTGTCCGTTCGAAATGAACACCTTCGTTAGATCATTAGACGAGTGGAACTATACAAACCAAAGCATCATTCTGCCTAAATACATCATCCATTATGAACTGGTGTTGCCATGGGTCCAAGATATCAAACAAGAATTCGCCATAAAGAAGAAACTCCTCAACAAGGCTCGAAAGATCCTACGTGTAGCTTCGATAAACAGAACCAACTGTACCTTTGTCGGTGTACATATAAGAAGGACAGACTACAAGAACTTCCTCATCGTGAAACACGGCGTCAAGCCGGCGGACAGGAATTTCTACAATTCCGCAATGGACTATTTCGAGAGGAAGTATCGCAGGGTGGTTTTTGTGGTGGTTAGTGATGATCCCAAGTGGTGCATCGAAAACTTCTCCAGGAGGAAGAACCTGTACGTGACCGGTAGCTACAGCCCAAACTCGCCAGCTTTGGACTTGGCCATCCTGAGTTCATGCAACCATTCTATCTTTGACTACGGTACCTATGGTGAATGGGGTGCCATCTTGGCTGGTGGTGAGACAGTTTACTATAGCGTTGTTAAGAATCACTCGATTTATCGTGGAGGACAACTGTTACCGAATTGGCACGCCTTAAATTGAGCTTGAACGTACGAAGAAATGGTTGGCTCTCAAAGGTTCTTTGTACAAATTATACCTTCAATTTGACTCGGTAAATTACATAAGGTACATAGAAGAATCACCAAATCCATACGGTTTTGTTAATTTAAAATAGTATTGTCTCTTAAATATTTTCGATTTTCACCGGAAAATAACCCTAACGAATTCACAATCATTTTCTTTCTTATCTTGATATGAATTCTAGTTATTCAACAGTTATATTTTGCTGTCCTAACTGTAGAAATTACACGATAAACCAGCGAAATAACTGAATCACTTAAAGAGAAGCAATACTACTTATTCAATATATCGGGGCGTCCACCTAACAGTCCAGTTTTTCCGGAAAACGCCGAGATGAGTCAGTTTTTATTTTGATTGCAAATTTGTTCGAAAACCCCCTGAAGTGGGGTGGCAACCCCTCAAGAATCGGAAATGGCGAAAGTGACACATCATTTTGAAGGTCTTGTAATTCTCTTTATTAATATGCTGAATAATCTCTGTTTGACTCTCGTTTCGGTTGAACAAACTCTTTGGAATGCTTTGAATGGTCGCGTTTCTGAACGATGAGATGTTCGAAATGCATACTGTTCACATTTTGTAACATTTAAGGTGTTATTTCATTGTGTGCTAATACTGTTCTCTGACGTTGATTTTCTACAGGAAAAAGTAAGAGAAAATGTTGACCAAAGGCATAAATAAAAATGAAAAAAGGGGGATTTTTACTCAATAGAAGGTTTTTCCAATATCAAAATGAGGAATTCTGTTATATCTCGCTACAAATTTCAATTTCATGAAATTTCCCTAAAAACTTTTTGAAATTAAATTAAATAAATGCTTTAGAAACACTGTTGTTTTTCAATAGGCATATATAATCCATCTATAAAGTATCCGGAAAAAGCAAAGCTCAATTGCAATTATTTAGTATATATTTCTAATTTGAATATCAAAACAGATTCAATCTGTTAATCTCCTACAATTTTAATTTCAAGAAATTTCATTCAAAAACTTTCAGAATTAAATTAATGTCATATAAGCACTGCTTATATTTAATATACGTATAAAATCAGAACTCATTAAATAATATCAAATGGTAGAAAAAACCCAACAAATATAAATTGTCAATCAAAATTAATGAATGTATATTTGAAGGAGACAAAATTTTGTTTTTGATCTTATAATTATGAAAACTAAATCATTTTCAAAAATACAAAACATAATTTTAAGATCTAAGAAAAAGAATTTATTTGAAATATTTAATATAGTCAAATAAGTTACTTCAAAAATCTCTCAAAACATCCCCAAAGAACAATTAGAATTCAGATAAGGTCTTCATTGCTCCAATTTCACAATTAAAAAATAAAATCAATTAACAATAAATAAATTACCTCTAAGACATTGTAGTATTCTCGTTTGAACACACTAACTTTAAGCCTCATATCATTGCCATTTTTTATCCTCTCTATTGTCTCATATTCAGCACTTTTTCCCAGTTCAATTCAATTGCACTAATTTTTTAACGTTTCGAAAACCTTTTCTACACAAATATTCTACCTGCTTTCTTTTTTCTAGTTGCAACATTATTTCATGAATCGTATGCCTGTGGACAATCAAAAATATTCGACAAATAGTGTTGCCTTGCAACTTTGGCCATAGCCGACTATCTGCACAACCTATTTTATACATATTGAATTGTATCAGTCCTTACTTGGTGAAAATCCATATTAAATAATTTGAAATAAGGTTATTCTGATTTTCACAAATTTTTATTGTTAAAACTCACAACAATTGTTTCGCTATCACAGTAGCATCATCAGGTAAGATCACATTTTGAATAACTAAGCTTGTTTCCGAAATCCGTGGCTATTTATATTACAGTAACTACAATAAATTTTTATTAGGCACTAAAACCCAAAAAAGGGTCCCTGCAAATTCCAGCTTATCTGAATATATTTAACAGAGGTGAGCTATTTAAATCTATTTGTTCGTTAAGTAATATTCCAATTTTATTATGTTTATTTATCTCTAGGGATTCTAACAGATTTAAGGCATAACTTTTGCTTTCTATATGTAGAATTTCAAAGTTATGGTTGAAATTATGTCCTGTTTCTAACAAATGGTTGGAATATGTGGAGTTGCTTTTATTGTTGAGGAAACTCTTCAAATGTTCACACATCCTATGACGGAACGTTCTTCCAGTTTGACCTATGTAAATTTTAGGGCAATCACCGCAGGTTAACTTATAAACCCTACACACATAAGGATGATAAATCTGGGGTTTATAAGTTAACCTGCGGTGATTGCCCTAAAATTTACATAGGTCAAACTGGAAGAACGTTCCGTCATAGGATGTGTGAACATTTGAAGAGTTTCCTCAACAATAAAAGCAATTCCACATATTCCAACCATTTATTAGAAACAGGACATAATTTCAACCATAACTTTGAAATTCTACATATAGAAAGCAAAAGTTATGCCTTAAATCTGTTAGAATCCCTAGAGATAAATAAACATAATAAAATTGGAATATTACTTAACGAACAAATAGATTTAAATAGCTCACCTCTGTTAAATATATTCAGATAAGCTGGAATTTGCAGGGACCCTTTTTTGGGTTTTAGTGCCTAATAAAAATTTATTGTAGTTACTGTAATATAAATAGCCACGGATTTCGGAAACAAGCTTAGTTATTCAAAATGTGATCTTACCTGATGATGCTACTGTGATAGCGAAACAATTGTTGTGAGTTTTAACAATAAAAATTTGTGAAAATCAGAATAACCTTATTTCAAATTATTTAACTATTTTATACATTTCTTTTGTCTTAGAATATAACAAAAAATTATAAAAAATAATAAATTCTGGATACTTTCTAGACGGACTATAGAATTAACCCCAAATCACACAGAATCAAAAGGAGATAAAAGAATTCAAACGAAATATAGAATATTGATCGATTTTACTACAACAAATATTTAGTGGAGACTACTGTTTCATAGTTGCATTATAAAAAACAAATTCCATTCTAAAAATGCTCAACATGAAATAATTCGAAACAACCTCTCTTTGAAAAGTTGTTTCAAAAACTCTTCAAAAATATGTAGCACATCTTCAAAAAGGTGATATATCTATCCTACTAACACGACCACGTGTTATTTTAAACTACGATAGAGCACATATGGTTTCTTAATGGTTACCATTCGTATTCTATAATCGTCCACAGAAAATATCACATAGGTTGTATAAAGTACTTTTCAAGACCCAGTTTTTATTGATTGTTTTCATTTTCCTGGTATAGAAGTGTACTGATGATAATCGATGGGAATCCCATCGATGAAGATGTGCTAAATATTTTTGAAGAGTTTTTGAGAGAGCTTTTTAAAGAGAGGATGTGAAACACGCTGATTTTCTCCAGCAGTTACCATCTGATGGGATCTGTGTGACAGTCCATTATCATCCAGAAAAACTAAATTTTCACCAATAGCTGCGTGAAATTGTGAAACTTCTTCGTTGAACACTGCATCAACATACACACATCTTCTAAAAAGTCTTGGTCCCCTTAGGTTTCTCAAGAAATAAACAATCTATGTTCTGGAAATGAGATGAATAATTTCCTCTATTTCAACTGTAATATATTTGATAGAAAATCTTTGTTTGTTACAACTGCCCAATACGTCTAGGCAACCCACGAATCAAGTCATTATTGAATTTTTCAGGCATATTGTTCCATTCTTCCTGAAGAGCTAAACTCAATTCCTGAAAAGTTGAAGGTTGGTTTTGGCGATTGAATATTGCTCTCCCTAAGTAATCCCATACGTGCTCAATTGGATTCATGTCTGGTGAGTTTGCTGGCCAGATCATTCTCTGGACATTGTTCTCTTCAAGAATGTTTTGAATCCTTGGTGTGGTGGGGCGTTATTATCCTGATAAATGAAATTATCCCCAAATTCATTGCCCAAAGGAACAATGATTGGTTCAATGATGTCCGCAGTTTCCAGGGAAACTTCTCAATATTACAACTCTCGTTATTCGCTGAAAACTGATTAACTTCGAATACACCTGTATTCTCCCGAACAAGAAACATTTTAAGCTGGTTCATTGTTTTCATTTAAGGGATAAGATAGTGAAGATACCACACACAAAAAATTATCGTATTACATTCAACAAGTTAAGAGGTGATAGGGTGCCAAGACTTTTGACGATATGTCTGAGACGTCATGGTTCTTGGGAATAGTAAGTCAGTTCTGCAATCGAAACAAACTTCACCCCAAACCATAATTGTGCATACTCAAAAAGAATGGACTTCTTGAACTAAGCGGCGGTTCCTCGTATGAATGGACGTGTCCTTGGTCTTGGTCTAATTGTGGCATGCCCGCTCCTTTCGCAGAATTCTAGTCTGCTTTGCTGAAGGTTCCCGGCGTAGCAAATAGAGGACGCTACCGCTTTTTGAATACTGAGCTCACCGTCCTCGCCCGGTTCAAGTAGAGCGGAGTACAAGCGTTCGACAACCGAGTTCCGACACACATGGACAAAAAATGATTAAACTTGATAAAAACTTACTTGACCATGAACCAGCGGACGTTTTGAGTCGTCATAAGTTCCTGTAATAAAAAATACATATTAAAATAAATTAATTCGGCTGATCTGTACCAAAAATCATTAATAAGGAGTATGATCTATGGTAATGGAAAGTTCTAGAAATCGAGACAGTGTAACATACATCTGAATAAAACTTCTATGTTCAAACATACTCTGGTATGAATCAGTATATGTAATAGAAGCGTATTATTAATATCTTAGAGTCTCTGTGTATGTATTTTGCATACTCTAGATGGCGTTAGTGTATTATAAATATCTTAAAGTCGCTGGGTATAGATTGTATAATATCTTAGAGTCTCTGTGTATAGATACTGGACAAATTTGGAGTCACTACATTGCACTGAAACCAATCAGTTTGAAATGTGCGTATGTCTGCAATTGCCTCTGTGATCTTCAAAACCTTGTCGAGTTTGTTTGAACATAGAATTTTTATACAAGTGTATGTTACACTGTCTCGATTTCTAGAACTTTCTATTACCATAGGTCATACTCCTTATTAAAAATATATATTTCAAGATGATGCGAAAAGTATGCATCTTCGGGAAACTTCAGTTTCCTTAACTTTTCACGAGTTCAGGTGCATTTCATTTCTTACCACATAAATATTCGTTTCGATTCAATAATGGTCATTCAGTAAATTTTATATGAACATTTTTGAATGGTTAATTATGATAGCTTTACCCTATTTTTATTTAGCTATTTTTAGAATAACCTTGTTGTTTTGAATAAATCAATATTTCAATCATTAATTACTGAAAGCCCCAATAAAAAATCATAAATATTCTCTATTGATGATTCAGTTATTTCAGGATACTTTGTCATGACTCTTAATAGCTAGAAAAACCTACTAAACTCAACTGTACCTTCATCTTGTGAGACTTATCTAAACTTTTCAGGGAATTCGATTTAATCTGATCAGAGATTTTCTGCCTCATTTGGCATTTAAGAAACTTATTATATATATACTTCATTGATATATGGTATATAAAAAATAGTTTTGTGGAATGCCTAATTGTTATATCATCTATACAAACTGTCCCAATTAGAACGAAATTTGTCATCTGAAATATATTTCAATTTTTAGGATATCTGTATATACAGTTGTCCTAAAAATCAAGATCAACCGATAAATAGTTGACAGGGCAAGTGGTGTCATTTATGAAAAATGACAAAAAAATTTTATCCATTTACTTTCAAAAGTAGTGGTATCAAACTAAATCCAGAAAACTGTTAATTTAACTGCAAACTTCACTTTTTTCAATTTTATTTTGTGATAGAACCCAAAATAACTCTTCTACAATTTATAAGCTGAAATTAAAACGTAATTACTCCATGAATTTTATTTCAATTTTTTTTTTTTTGGAAACTGCTAGAATAATCAAGTAATATATTAAGAAAGCAGTATATATTGCGTGGACCTTTTACAAACAGATGAAGATGGATATTCAATGGTTTCACCCACAGACGTTAGGATAATATGTCTATGGTTTCACCTCAGTCCACTCGTCGCTAAAATTCTTTCGAAAGAAAAATCTTGAAATCCACATAAAAAATACTAATAAATTTTACTTGATAGAAGGATTATTACAAAATTTAAATATCGAATGTTAGCCTCCTATAAATTTTAATTTCAAAAAATTTTATTCAAAAACTTTTAGAATTAAGTTAATGTCTTATAAGCACTGCTTAAATTTAGCAGACATTTAAAATCAAAGCTCATTATATAATATCAAATGAAATAAAAAAACCCAACGAATATAAATTGTCAATTACAATTACTAAATAAATATTTGAAGGAGACAAAATTTTGTTTCTGCTCTTATATTTATGAAAAATCAAATCTTTTTCAAAAATCCAAAACATAATTTTAAGAATTTGAGAAGTTCTTATAATTATGTTTTGTATTTTGAAAAGGAATTAGTTTTCATAATTGTATGATCAGAAATAAAATTTTGTCTCCTTCAAATACTTATTTATTAATTTTAATTCACAATTTATATTTGTTATGTTATTTATTCCATTTGATATTATATGAGTTTTGATTTTATATGTGCATTAAATATAAGCTGTGCTTATAAGACATTAATTTGATTCTAAACGTTTTTGAATAAAATTTTTCGAAATTAAAATTTTAGGAGACTAACAGATTAAATCTGTTTTAATATTCAAATTTTATAATAATCCTTCTATCAAGTAAAAACCTCTTCTTATTATTTATATATAGCTATTCTGAAAACAGGTTTTGGTTGGGACAGTCAATATACCTTAAGTTCCGAAAACTTGAAGACTGTGTAGATTATATTTAATTTTTTCAATTGACTTGGCGATTAATTTGTGAACACATGTATCAATAAATTACTCTTTGCCATATTTACAGAGCTAGAAAATATTGATGTTGTATCTAAGTACCTATTTGTAAAGACCACTGACCACTAAATTTGTATGTAAATATTTGCAACATATTTTCATAAAATAAGTTTGATAATAGTTACAGCTCATTTTCTACATGTGAAATGGCCTCTTATTGTATTGCTAATATAATGTCCAGAACTGAAAGATGTAACATAGTTAGAATATATATTTTTCCAATTTCTATGAAAACACTTGTATGGAAATCGTTATACATAATTATTGTTCAATGAAATCTTAATTTTTGAAAAATTTCATCAGAGATGAATCTCGAATCAATATTGAAGCATATTAATTTAAATTATAATTATTTTAATACATTTATAAATTCTATGTGAATTAAATCTATCATATTTTTCAGAAATAAAAATTCACTGTTATATTGGATAAACTAATCCTAGTACATTTCGATTCATCTAAGTTGCCATACAAATATTGTGAAATGACCTTTAAGTAAATTAGGTAAATTATTGAAATAAAAAAATTTAAAAATTATGTAAATAAAAAGGTCTAATTTACTGTGTTAATTGAATAAGATTCGAATTTTCATTGATGGAATTTTACCAATTATTATTAATTAAATTGAAGAAAATTTTTTCATTTCTACTTTGAATAAGAAATTTAACAGTTCTTAGTTTGATTCTATTTTGAGAAAAAATATGATATAAAATGTCGATCGTCAGCTTATGTAAAACATCCGAATATCATACAAAAAATATCTCCAAAAAATAGAAACTTTTCTACACGACTCTAAAAACAAATTATCTCTATTAGATTCGCAATAATTACTTCAATATGACTGTGATCTATGTATGAATTTAATTTGAATTATGTGCCAAACAATCTATTGTCCTTCCATCGATAAATTTTATGTATAAACAGAATTTATGTCTATCTATGTAGGTGTCCCTTTTTTCGAAACAAATTTTGAAAGAAAAATAGTTATTTTCTTTGTTTCAAGACTTCTGTGATAATTATTATACATTACTAATGCTATTTTAGTCAGGGATAGGTTAAAATTTGATCAATGGAAAAATGTGTTGTATGTTATATTCCTGTAATAAATTGTTGTGTTTTGCAAAACGAAAATTTATATTAATCTATAATTTTTATGTTTTCATGAAATAACTGATAGTGAGTGAATCTTAGCTCATAATTGATAATAGCTTCTATGGATTCATTAAAATAAGACTAATTTTTATTCGTATCATTTCACACCATCAAGGAATATTTTGATCATCAAGATGAACTTTCTTATTTTGAATTCTTCATGTAGACAATGTAAAATGATTAACTTCAAATGATTGTCACCTTAGGTTGACAAATACCTCTAAAATACTTTGTGCAGTCTTGTAGTCACATTTCAAAGCATATGTACCATGAAAGTCACGGTTCCTAATTTTAATATGTTCAAAATATGAAAATCAAAACAGATTTAATCTGTTGTCTTCTACAATTTTAATTTCAAAAAATTCTTTGAAGAAACTTTAAGAATTAAATTAATGTCTTTATAAGCACTGCTCATATTTAATAGACGTCAAAATTCATCATACAATATCAAACGGAATTAAGAAAATTAATTCCGTTTGATATTGTATGATGAATTTTGACGTCTATTAAATATGAGCAGTGCTTATAAAGACATTAATTTAATTCTTAAAGTTTCTTCAAAGAATTTTTTGAAATTAAAATTGTAGAAGACAACAGATTAAATCTGTTTTGATTTTCATATTTTGTAATAATCCTTCTATCAAGTAAAAAACCGTTCCTTCTTATTTTATTTAATATGTTCCTTATTTATTTCGAATTGTAAGCTGAACTTGCGCATTCTGTTGGATCTACCTCAAGTCACAAATTTCTCAAGATGTAGACGTGATATTCGATTATTTTCCGAGAAAGTTCAAAATGATCGGTGCTATTAAAGTGTATTTTTTAATTACCAGTCATTATCAGAAAAGAAATTTGATAACACTGTTTTTAAAGCATTCCCTCATACAGGGTGCCCAAGTTATCTATGATCAAATTTCACAAGGTGATTCTACAGGCACTTAACAACACAAAAAATTCTATGGTAGGGTAACTAGAAAACTTTTGTGTTGCAAATTGTCTGTAGAATCACCTTGTGAAATTTGGCCAGAGATAACTTGGGCACCCGGTATAGTTGCTGCGTAGCTTTTTCAAACATAAGCCGTGTACAGAAAAAAACAAAGCTGCATACACTCGTTATGGGAGTTCTTTGTTTATTCCACACAGATTTCCTACTGTTTAATCGTTTCAGAATACTCAATATATTTGAAAACATCGATTCTTGGGGAGAAAACAACGAAATTATATATGTATTTGTGATTTTTTCACATATATTCGGAAGTTTCATTACGCAAACAAGGATTAATTTTAATTGTATTTTATTTATTAATTCAATAAACATATATGTCATAATTTCGACCGAAAATTGAATTTGTGTTTCGATTTCAATGATAACAAAAGACAATTTGCACAACACCAAGTGTGTGATATCGTGATTTTTTTCTTTTTTATGGATAGTTTACCAGTTGTTCTATTTTTCCAAAATTAAATTAATAATTTTTGAAATTTGAATATCAAAACAGATTTAATCTGTTAGTCTTCTACAATTTCAATTTCAAGAAAACTTTTTTTTCAAAAAACTTTTAGAATTAAATTAATGTCTACAGTAAGCACCGCTTACATTTAATAGACGTAAATAATCAAAACTCAATATATAATGTCAAATGGAATAAATAAACCAACAGATATAAAAAAGTCATTGAAATTAATAAATAAATATTTAAAGGAGACAAAATTTTGTTTCTGGACTTACCTTTAAGAACACCAATTGCCTTTTAAAAACATGAACACAACTTAAGGACTTCTCAAAGAATATAATTTATTTGAAATATTTAATATATTTAAATATTCGAATAAGTTAATTCAGAAATCTCTCAAGACATGCAACACATCTTCAAAAAACAAATATAATTCTAGTATGTGTTGCATGTCTTGAGAGATTTCTGAATGAACTTATTCGAATATTTAAATATATTAAATATTTCAAATAAATTATATTCTTTGAGAAGTCCTTAAGTTGTGTTCATGTTTTTAAAATGCAATTGGTGTTCTTAAAGTAAAGACCAGAAACAAAATTTTGTCTCCTTTAAATAATTATTTATTAATTTTAATGACTTTTTTATATCTGTTGGTTTATTTATTCCATTTGACATTATATATTGAGTTTTGATTATATACGTCTATTAAATGTAAGCGGTGCTTATTGTAGACATAAATTTTTGAATAAAAATATTTTTGAAATTAAAATTGTAGAAGACTAACAGATTAAATCTGTTTTGATATTCAAATTTTGTTATATTTCTTCTATCAAGTAAAAAGGCTTTTTCTTTTTCTATTTTAATAATTTTCAGAATAGGGTAAATTGTTTTCGCCTGATGTAGTCGACGCTTGATCTAATTGTTTCAAATTTTTCTCCTTAAGATAAATGAATTATTCAACAAATATTGTATTGCTTTGCATGTTCTCTTTACATATAAATTTGAATAATATAAATTAGTACGTAATACCTTTAGTAAATTTCTTACGATATTCATATATCTTACGATACACATTTTGTCAAGGAAGGTCTGCACTAAAAATGACAAATTTCAAATTTTATCAATTAAAATATAAGAATCAAAATAAAAAGTCAGCGGAATAATTCAATATAACATATATAATTTATATGTCCATAAATATTTTAAAGTTGTGAGCGTTCAATCAATTTCATATCTAAGGGAAAATCCGTCTTAAATATTTGTTGAAATCCAACATTTTCGCATAGAAAAAACTTGTGGTTCATTTATTAAACTTTGAGATTTAATTACTAGCGAATCTTCATTTCTCTGAACCGTCAGCTGATAAAAATATGTTTTATTTTCAGCTTGTCCAATTACCAATTTTTAATTCATTAGACTAATCATTCAATATTGGATTGAAATTTTGATTAAGATTTGAAGCCTCTAATTTGACAATAATATTATGTAAATTAATATGGTTTTGACACCTAGACACACTGATTCACCGAATTTGCACTGAATCAATAAATAACACTCAAAAACTGATCACTTTACGATCTGAAAACTCATTCGCACTAGTTTAATAACACACAAATAACCAATGTATATTATACTAGCTTTTTACCCGCGGCTTCGCCCGCAGTGGAGTCATTAAATAAGTATGAAAGATAAAGGGTAAGGGTATAATAATAGTAAAACTTCATTACTGAAGTAGCTAAATTTGACGATTTTTTGACAAACAATTGTTTTATCTTTCGTAAAAAAATTTTTTTTTTTAAATATAAAGTACCCTATGTTACTTCTAATACCTTCAAGAGTATATGTACAAAGTTTCATGATGATCGGTTCAGTAGTTTTTGCGTGAAAGCGTAACAAACAAACTTACATTCGCATTTATAATATTACTAGCTTTTTACCCGCGGCTTCGCCCGCAGTGGAGTCATTAAATAAGTATGAAAGATAAAGGGTAAGGGTATAATAATAGTAAAACTTCATTACTGAAGTAGCTAAATTTGACGATTTTTTGACAAACAATTGTTTTATCTTTCGTAAAAAAATTTTTTTTTTTAAATATAAAGTACCCTATGTTACTTCTAATACCTTCAAGAGTATATGTACAAAGTTTCATGATGATCGGTTCAGTAGTTTTTGCGTGAAAGCGTAACAAACAAACTTACATTCGCATTTATAATATTAAGTAGGGACTAGCTTTTTACCCGCGGCTTCGCCCGCAGTGGAGTCATTAAATAAGTATGAAAGATAAAGGGTAAGGGTATAATAATAGTAAAACTTCATTACTGAAGTAGCTAAATTTGACGATTTTTTGACAAACAATTGTTTTATCTTTCGTAAAAAAATTTTTTTTTTTTAAATATAAAGTACCCTATGTTACTTCTAATACCTTCAAGAGTATATGTACAAAGTTTCATGATGATCGGTTCAGTAGTTTTTGCGTGAAAGCGTAACAAACAAACTTACATTCGCATTTATAATATTAGTAGGGATAGTAGGGATTATAGTAGGGATAGTAGGGATGATACGTATCACATTGGACTCCCTGACGTTGTTGTCAGATTTCTTGTACGCGGCTTGTGTTCATATCCTGTATTTCCGTAATGAAGCATTTTTGAGACGTACATTAAATATCAAATTCACCTTTTTTCAGCGGCATATGAAGTTACGTAACGTTCTTAGGAAACAGTTTTGAATTTTGTTTTTCTCACAGAGATCTTAAGGAATATATTCGTACTATATTTTAACCCACCCCTGACTCCTTCAATGAAAAAATTCAATAATCAGATGTTAGATACTTATACTACACAATGTTGTGAAGATTGTTGTTTAGCTTCAGAGAAATATATTGATATTGTCTGTCGTAAATAAATGATTCAAAAATTCATAACACTTTATTTCTCACATGAATATTTTATTATTGTTTTGGTTTTACACTCATTTATATACATGGTATCATTTGGATATAACTGCATCCTTAAAAATACTTTACAAACTTTGTGTAACTTCGTTGGGCGAATACGTAGGTTTTAATATTTATAGTCTAAAAGACTTATTTCTACATATCGTTAGGTTGAATCTGATATCATTCATATAGAGCAGAAAGGGTAAGGGTTATACAGCCAGTATGCACTTACAACTGCACTTCCGGTAACAATTGCAAAACCTGCACTTCACCATTGCCAACCGTACGGTAATTACCGTATTTGTACGGTAAATTGAGTCTAAATACGGTAAATTCACAGATTCTTATGTTTTTCAAAATTCAACATTAACTTGTGCCATCTCTCAGCAAGATCTAGAACTAACAGAATGCTCGGATAGCTTATCTGTAACGTTTAGTGATAAGTAGATTCCTGCCGAGAACCTTGAATTCTAGGGGGATTCCACACACTTAAATTTTGATTTAAATTTGCAACTGATAGAAGACGTTCATCTAAATATTTAGAGTTAGCTAGCGATAGCCAACGTGTTTGTGAAGCCTCCCCGAGGAGTCCAGATACAGTCAGTCCATTGGATAGTTCTTTAGTAATATCTGAGCCTTTCCGGACCTTGGCTACCCCGAGGAGGCCAAATACAGTCCCTTTGATAGTAACTTTTCCGGTCGACTAGAATTATGTTAGATCCCCTCTTCAAGGATATCTCCTGGGCATACCACGTTACCCACCTTATTGTACATCCAAATCCTAGCTCCTTGTAACTTCAGCACCGTTGCCAACCAAAAATCCTGAGATTACCGTATCAGAGACGAAAAATTACCGTATTTGAAACACTTTTACGGTATACCCTACCACAGAACTTCATAGAGAAAAAAACAATTTTTACTATTCTGTGGTCAAACCTAACCTACAAACTTGTACAAATTTTCCTAACCCCTCAATATCATGATATTAAGTAAACAATATATATGTATAATGATTATATTTATTGTACAAAAAAGATATAATCTAATTTTCAATAACAAACTCATCTCCATCAACATCGATACTAGAAGTGGAAGAATACATGTCAACTTTATTCATTTTTGCGTACATATTCTGGGTAGGTGAAAAATTAACGCAATTTCCATCATCTTTCACACACTGCGAAGTTAATAGACAACCTTTTATGGTTTTCGTTATCAACTTATTTCTTGATTTCGTTTTTACCAAGTTTATTTTACTGAACACTCTTTCACAATCAGCATTTGAGTGTGGAATAGATAGTGAATTCTGTACGAACTTTGATAAATCCTGAAATTCAAAAACACCTTGTTCATTATCATATTTCTACATTTTCCCCCAGATTATGTCAATATCCTCGTTGACATCTTTCTTTTTTCAGTAGTAAAATGGTATTATGGCATTCCTGAAATTATTGGCTTCGAAATTTCATTCATTACCTCTATGCCAACATAAACATTTTTCTTTGGTAGAAACCAAGTTTTATTTGATGGATCTATTTCTGATATTGCAGTTTTTGTTACGTATTGTCTTTCCATGTAGCATAACAGAAAACTTCTATAAGCATCCTCCATCATTTTATGCAAATACGGCAGTACTACCTTTTCTGACTGAAAATTTTGATTTCAATTTGCAATTTTTGGCAAAATATAATTAGGGAAAAGGTAATATAGCTCAACAAAAGGATCGTTCAATGAATTATGAATTTGCTCTACTGATAGAAGACGTTCATCTAAATATTTAGAGTTAGCTGGCGATAGCCAACGTGTTTGTGAAGCCTCTCCGAGGATGCCAGAAATAGTCCATTTGATAGAAACTTTTCCGGTCCACTCGAATTATGTTAGATCCCTTCTTCAAGGAGATCTCCTGGGCATGCCACAGATACCCTTACCTTAGTGTCCATTCAAACTTACGCCTTGTAACGGTTAGGTTCTGCACTGGTTACCGGAAATGCTGTTGTAGATGCATACTGGCTGTATCCAGTCCTTTATAACCCCTTTCGCTGCATAAGAATGATATCTGATTTGAGCGAGTTTGCGACCTGACGATATGTAGAAATAAGTCATTTGGATACAAGACGCTATAAGGTTCGCTGTGGAGCTTTGTGAACCACTGCGTAGAGTATATTTAACCATAGGTTGATAAATGTTTGTTTGAGGGTTGCTGCTTTTCAATATTACTAATATAAATATATTCTTCTGGTGTTACTGTGTTTTGAATATTTGAACCTCCCGTCACTGTTTCCTTGCTCTCGTTAGGTGTAATTTGGGTTGTTTAGACAACGTAGCATTAGAAAGGTTGTCCATCTCTGTAACCTTAATTTTATGTATTTAAATTGGCAATGAAACCATCAGACCAACTACTAAGTGCAGATATCTAGGAATACTGATAGACAACAAAGTGACTTTCAAGCATCACATAAAAACCCAGAAAAAAGCAGCCATCACACGAGCCGGACACTTCAGGTCACTTACATTCAGAAACTTAGGCATCAACACCAAAACATCCACTGCTATTTACAAAATGATCTGCAGACCACTGCTGGAGTACGGCCCCATAATATTTTCAAATGCAACAAAAACTGAAGAACTTCCCTTAGAAAACTAACGAAGTTGAGACACCCGAACAATCTTCGATACATCCTTCTAACATCATGTTATACGAGACAACAGAAGTCGAGCCAATACTGACCAAACTGCAAAGGCTAAGCAGAAATTCATTGGAAACCAGAACAACAGGACCATCATAGAATCGCTAATACATCATTACAATAGAGAACTCTGGACATTTAATGTCCCTACCATAACATCACATCTGTGTAGCAACTACTACATCTTATATATTATGAATTAAAATGTATGTTACTCTTTGGAAGACTTCAATCGATAGCCATTTGATTCAAGAAAAAATAATTTGAATTTCCATATGTTTATTTAAATTTAATCATTGTTCCGATTGTTCAATAAAGTTAATCTCTCTCTCTCTCTCTTTCTCTTTATATTATTGATTTGTATTGATTACTTTTTAGAGAAAAATGAAACTCATCCATAATTTTCAAATGATCATTATATTATCAGGAAAGATTTGAAACAGTGGATTGTCCCTTACGAAAGAAAACAACTAAATCATTTTGTTAATCAAAGGTTCCGATTGTGATTAGATATAGTAGTTTTTGCGTGTTCTAATTTTATAGTCATTTTTTATAGGTATTTGTTCACCCATCGTAGGAAAAAGTCATTTAAACAGAATAGTTGCATTACGTATAAGCTATAGCTCATCGGACCAGAAGCTTCTGCGATATAATTTATTTATTCACCTTCTGTATTTCATTTGCGACTGTAGTATTGAATTATTGTTGATGTGTAATTTACTCAGTGAATAAATATTATTATTATTATTTTGAAAAAATTAACTTGTAATTTCTAGAAATTTTTCCAGCTTATGTTTTGAATTTCTGATAGTTCAAAGATCTAATAAAAACATGATTCTAATTTGTCACTAAATATTAATTTTTATATATTTTTCATCTCTATAATTCAATTTTACTTTTGTGCGCTCGTCCCAGAGCCCACTACAATACCTGTATATATTTTTTAATTTTCAGCCCAAAATAAACCCAAAAGGAAACACTGTCGATTTACAGGGCAGACTTTAAGACTAAATGGGAAGATGAAGTTCGAGAATACCCAAAATCCGACCATGAGACTCGAAGATGTAACCATTGGAAATGATATTTTTTGCGCACTTGTTCTAGGGAACAGTGTCTATCGTTTTGCTCAAATGTCAAAAGTTTTTATTTGAGCCGAAATTGGTCTCAAACGAGTGGGTTAATAAAATTTACATGTTCTGCGTACCACTTTTCCACAATCAGAAATGTGTTATGATTCCTCGGAGCCCAAAGTCGAAGGCAGAGATCGTCGTGATTTGAGGTATTACATCCTGTGCTCCCTGCTCGGTCTTCCGAAAACATGCTTGGCAAGCATCCATCACAAAATTTAAGATAATGTTTGTCATAGTGGCAACTTGTTTGAAAAACCAACTGGTTTCCATCAAATTCGCTATTATACTTCTATTCAGCTCGCCAAGTCAATGGATGTATTTGACCATCTACTTACTTCTGGTGTAATTAATCGTTTAAACAAATTTTCTAACAAAGCATCTGTGATAAAATCATCATTTGAAGTTGAAACGTGGTTTCACCTAACGTGATAACTCTATTAAAACTAGGATAATAATTAATAATAACTTTATTTACCCAACGGGAAGATTCCCAATTACTAAATAATATTTTTATATTTCAGCAGTACGTAAGGAAATTGTCCATTTTCACTCTGAATTTTTCCATTTTCACTAAACTATCCACTTTGTAGTAACAAGTAAATTGTTTACAAGTTACTTCACGCACGATTCTTCAGGTTTAAGTCGAATTTCATTATATTTTCCACTTTTATCTAACACTTATGACAATTATTTATAAATTTTCCAGGCTCGCTTCTTCGATAGGAGTATATTTTTAGTCAATTCTATACTTTTCACTAACGGCAACGAATATTTTACTTACATATCCCACGTTTGATTTTTCCGATAAATTCACATCACTCCATTCTTCATTTTCACAACTTGAATAGGATCACTATGTTTACTTGATATTTTAGAAAGTTCGTTCAACCCGTCACCAAAACTCGCGAAAATCGTTTTTCACGTAAGATATAACTTAATGCACTGGATCTCGCCCTTTCATTATGTATATAATAATGTAATTCACTGAAATAATATTGATTGAATAAAGGCCTTTATTATTATTATTATTATTATTATATATCCAACCGTATACTTTCGAATTTAGTACCACATTAATCAGGCTCACTTATCACTAGGTTTCACGTCACTATTCGAAATTAAACTAGAAAGAATACATAATTGCGATCCGTTTTTCACTGACGTACGGTGTTATGTAACTGACAAGTCCAATATTCTAGCAACTTATACGGGGTGCATCCGAAAGTATATCGGTAAGTTTAATTAAGATTTTCACTTCAAATCTAGAAAACATTATTTCGAGTTGAACTTATACGAGGGGTATTCAATAAATTTTGTGTTTAGATTTATGTCATTTAATTTATTTTCTTGATTGTTTTGGTGTTTACTTGACGGAAATTCATCGTATATGATTTAAAGTAAAACACTTTATTCCCGCTAATATTTATTGTTTACACAACAATAGTTTCGTCAATTACATTTTGACTTCATCAGGTGAGTATGGTACTTTTACAAAATCGGTCTCCTTAAACACAATTTTGAGCGAAAATAAACGTGATAACATGAAGGTTTATTTTGGGAATTTTCAGAATCAATTCATATGTTGATTTCAATTTATTATCTTGAGTTGTTCACATGATGCGTTTCGTTAAGCATAGTTAACTTCTTCAGATGCTTACAAACATTTAGTCTGAAATTTGGTAATATACAGTATATAAATATTGTAAATTAACAATTCCTTCATATCCAAATAATTTCAATCAAGAATTCAATTGAATTAAACAATTAGCAACTAATAACGGTTATTCGTCATTAATAATAGATAGTAGTCAAAAAAGAATAAAACAATTCTATTAATTAAATATACCCTACGCTAAAAACCGCGGAAAAACATACAATTCCCTCACTTCCTATCGAAAACCATCATGACAAATGAAAAAATTTCTCAATAATACAGATATAAACATATCTTATAGAACCTACAAATTATTAGGAATTCTTGTGAAAAACGCAAAACCTAAAAGTAACAAATCACATTTGTCAGGTGTTTATCAATTATAATGCCGTACCCGCTCAAAAATTTATATTGGGCAAAGCGGATGATGTTTCGAAATTAGAATAATTCGAGGCGTTCCTTCCTCAATAATAATAAGTTGGATTCTATGTATGCGGAACACCTAATAAAAGAGAAATATGATTTTAACGAAAGTTTTAGGATGGAAATAAACCGATTTAGACATTCAGGAAATTTATTGAATGAACGAACTGAGTTATCTAATTCGCCTTTATTAAATCTATTTAACTAGGGACCCAGTCGTTTTACCAAAAGTAATAAAAATATTTTTTTGTACCCTTACCTCAAAACAGAAAATATTTATATACTTTATATTACCAAATTTCAGACTAGTTGTTTGTAAGCATCTGTAGAAGTTAACTATGCTTAACGAAACGCATCGTATAAACAACTCAAGATAATAAATAAAAAGCAACATATGAATTGATTCTGAAAATTCTCAAAACAAACCTTCATATTATCACTTTTCTTTTTGCTCAAAATTGTATTTAAGGAGACCGATTTTATAAAATAACCATACTCACCTGATGAAGTCAAAATGTAATTGACGAAACTATTGTTGTGTAAACAATAAATATTAGCGGAAATAATGTGTTTTACTTTAAATCATATACTATGAACTCCTGTCAAGTAAAGACCGAAACAATCAAGAGAATGAACGAAATGACATAAATCTAATAACAAAATTTATTGAATACCCCTCGTACAATTTCAACTGGAATAATGTTTTCTAGATTTGAAGTAAAAATCTTAATTAAACTTACCCATATACTTTCGGATGCACCCCGTACATATTGCTGGAATATTGGACTGGTCAGTTACATAACACCGTGATTCAGGGACTGGTCATTAGATTGAGAAGTATTTAGTCAGTTTTATGGTCAGTTTTATACGAGAGAGCGCGATGAACGGATCGTAGTTATGTACTCTTTCTAGCTTAATTTCGAATAGTGACGTGAAACCTAGTGATAAGTGAGCCTGATTAATGTGGTACTAAATTCGAAAGCATTCGGTTGGATATACCTTACATGAAAAACGATTTTCAAGAGTTTTGGTGACGAGTTGAACGAACTTTCTAAAATATCAAGTAAACATAGTGATCCTATTCAAGTTGTGAAAATGAAGAATGGAGTGAAATGAATTTATCGGAAAAATCGAGCGTGGGATATGTAAGTATTCGTTGGCGTTAGTGAAAATTACAGAATTGACTGAAAATATACTTCTATCAAAGAAGCGAGCCTGGAAAATTTATAAATAATTGTCATAAGTGTTAGATAAAAGTGGAAAATATAATGAAATTCGACTTACACCTGAAAAATCGTGCGTGAAGTAACTTGTAAACAATTTACTTGTTACTAAAAAGTGGATAGTTTAGTGAAAATGAAAAAATTCAGAGTGAAAATAGACAATTTTCCTACGTACTGCTGAAATATAAAAATGTTATTTACTAATTGTGAATCTTCCCGTTGGATAAATAAAGTTATTATTATTTATTATCCTAGTTTTAATAGAGTTATCAGGGTAGGTGAAACCACGTTTCAACTTCAAATGATGGTTTTATCACAGAGTGATGCTTTGTTAGAAAATTTGTTTAAACGATTAATTACACCTGAAATAAGTAGATGGTCAAATATATCCATTAACCTGGCGAGTTGAATTGAAGTATAATAGTGAATTTGATGGAAACCATTTGGTTTTTCAAACAAGTTGCCACTATGACAAACATTATCTTAAATTTTGTGATGGATGCTTGCCAAACATGTTTTCGGAAGACCGAGCAGGGAGCACAGGATGTAATACCTCAAATCACGAAGATCTCTGCCTTCGACTTTGGGCTCCGAGGGACCATAACACATTTCTGATTGTGGAAAAGTGGTACGCAGAACATGTGAATTTTATTAACCCACTCGTTTGAGACCAATTTCGGCTCAAATAAAAACTTACAGACATTTGGGCAAAACGATAGCACACTGTTCCCTAGAACAAGTGCGCAAAAAATATCATTTCCAATGGTTATATCTTCGAGTCTCATGGGCGGATTTTGGGAATTCTCGAACTTTATCTTCCCATTTAGTCTTAAAGTCTGCCCTGTAAATCGTTTGAGTAAATCGTTTCCTTTTAATCGTTTGAGTTTATTTTGGGCTGAAAATTTAAAAAAACATACGGACGTGTGCCCTGGGACGCACAAAATTAAAATTGAATTATATAGATCAAAAATATATAAAAAATAATATTTTGTGACAAATTAGAATCATGTTTTTTATTAGATCTTTGAATTATCAGAAATTCGAAACATAAGCTGAAAAAATTTCTACTATTTCAACAATAATTCAATACCACATTCACAAATGAAATACAGAAGGTGGATAAATAAATGATATCGCAGAAGCTTTAGCTCCAAGGAGCTATGGCTTGTACGTGATGCAACTATTCAATGCCTTTTCCCTACTATGGGCGAACAAATACCTACAAAAAATGACGATAAAATTAAAACACGCAAAAACTACTATATCTAATCACAATCGGAACCTTTGATTAACAAAATGATTTAGTTGTTTTCTTTCGTAAGGGACACTCCACTGTTTCAAGTCTTTCCTGATAATATAATGATCATTTGAAAATTATGGATGAGTTTCATTTTTCTCTGAAAAGTAATCAATACAAATCAATAATATAAATAGAGAGAGATTAACTTTATTGAACAATCGGAACAATGATTAAATTTAAATAAACATATGGAAATTCAAATTATTTTTTCTTGAATCAAATGGCTATCGATTGAAGTCTTCCAAAGAGTAACATACATTTTAATTCATAATATATAAGATGTAGTAGTTTCTACACAGATGTGATGTTATGGTAGGGACATTAAATGTTCAAAGAGTTCTCTATTGTAATGATGTATTAACGATTCTATGATGGTCCTGTTGTTTTGGTTTCCAATGAATTTCTGCTTAGCCTTTGCAGTCTGGTCAGTATTGGCTCGACTTCTGTTGTCTCGTATAACATGATGTTAGAAGGATTGTGTCGAAGATTGTTCGGGTGTCTCAACTTCGTTATTTTTCTAAGGGAAGTTCTCTCCGCTTTTTCTAGGTTGTTTAGTGCAGTTTTTGTTGAATTTGAGAATATTATGTGGTCATACTCTAGCAGTGGTCTGCAGATCATTTGGTAAATAGCCAATTTGGTGTTGATTCCTAAGTTTCTGAATGTAAGTGACCTGAAGTGTCCGGCTCGTGTGATGGCTGCTTTTTTCTGGGTTTTTATGTGATGCTTGAAAGTCACTTTGTTGTCTATCAGTATTCCCAGATATCTGCACATAGTAGTTGGTCTGATTGTTTCATTGCCAATTCAAATACATAAAATTAAGGTTACAGAGATAGACAACCTTTCTAATGTTACGTTGTCTAAACAACCCAAATTACACCTAACGAGAGCAAGGAAACAGTGACGGGAGGTTCAAATATTTGAAACACAGTAACACCAGAAGAATATATTTATATTAGTAATATTGAAAAGCAACAACCCTCAATGAATGGAAACAAACATTTATCAACCTGTGGTTAAATATACTCTACGCAGTGGTTCACGAAGCTCCACAGCGAACCTTATAGCGTCTTGTATCCAAATGACTTATTTTTACATATCGTTAGGTCGCAAACTCGCTCAAATCAGATATCATTCTTATGCAGCGAAAGGGGTTAGAAAGGACTGGATACAGCCAGCATGCACCTACAGCTGTATTTCTGGTAACCAGTGCAGAACCTAACCGTTACAAGGCGTAAGTTCAAAAGGACACTAAGGTAAGGGTATCTGTGGCATGCCCAGGAGATCTCCTTGAAGAAGGAATCTAACATAATTCGAGTGGACCGGAAAAGTTTCTATCAAATGGACTATTTCTGGCATCCTCGGAGAGGCTTCACAAACACGTTGGCTATCGCCAGCTAACTCTAAATATTTAGATGAACGTCTTCTATCAGTAGAGCAAATTCATAATTCATTGAACGATCCTTTTGTTGAGTTATATTACCTTTTCCTTAATTATATTTTGCCAAAAATTGCAAATTGAAATCAAAATTTCCAGTCAGAAAAGGTAGTACTGCCGTATTTGCATAAAATGATGGAGGATGCTTATAGATGTTTGCTGTTATGCTACATGGAAAGACAATACGTAACAAAAACTGCAATATCAGAAATAGATCCATCAAATAAAACTTGGTTTCTACCAAATAAAAATGTTTATGTTGGCATAGAGGTAATGAATGAAATTTCGAAGCAAATAATTTCAGGAATGCCGGATTACCATTTTACTACTGAAAAAAGAAAGATGTCAACGAGGATATTGACATATTCTGGGGAAAAATGTAGAAATATGATAATGAACAAGGTGTTTTTGAATTTCAGAATTTATCAAAGTTCGTACAGAATTCACTACCTATTCCACACTCAAATGCTGATTGTGAAAGAGTGTTCAGTAAAATAAACTTGGTAAAAACGAAATCAAGAAATAAGTTGATAACGAAAACCATAAAAGGTTGTCTATTAACTTCGCAGTGTGTGAAAGATGATGGAAATTGCGTTAATTTTTCACCTACCCAGAATATGTACGCAAGAATGAATAAAGTGGACATGTATTTTTCCACTTCTAGTATCGATGTTGATGGAGATGAGTTTGTTATTGAAAATTAGATTATATCTTTTTTGTACAATAAATATAATCATTATACATATATATTGTTTACTTAATATCATGATATTGAGGGGTTAGGAAAATTTGTACAAGTTTGTAGGTTAGGTTTCACCACAGAATAGTAAGAATTGTTTCTTTCTCTATGAAGTTCTGTGGTAGGGTATACCGTAAAAGTGTTTCAAATACTAAGGCTCAGATATTACTAAAGGAAAAACCGTACACTGCCTGAAGAGTCACGCAAACTAATCCTGGGGCGTCGGATATCCGGAGCTATTTACTCTTTTATGATACGTCGTTCTCTACCAGAACTATTCACTGATTTACCCTAAAGAACGACACCAGTTCACAAGGAATACAATCTCTCAAAGTGCATATGGCAAATATGTAACACAAACTGACATGACATTATAAAATAGATACAGTACCCCATCACCTAGGCGTGTTAATGGACGTTACAATAAATAGGTAACCGGGGATCACACAAGAGTACATGCAAATCAGTTAAATATCAGGTACTGCGATTACCATGAACAGTTCAAATAAAGAACAAATATTAATAAATACAACAGACAACAACCAGGCATTGAGAGAAAGTATATAATATAAATAGATAACTTGTGAGGGTCGTGCAGCTTTAGTTATATACAAAGGCAATGAATGTATTTTAGTAAAACATTCCTGTTGGATTAAATAACACTGAAGCAAAAATACAAATATGACAAGCGATAAGTGGACGTACAATGAGCGAGCGTGCAGTCACTAATTTTACATTAAAATTAAGGTGGTATTCAAAGCGTAAAGCATGCAATTAACTAGAAGCATTTAAAAGAAGTTTACTTACTAAGAGGGACTGTTGTGAGTACTATCATCTAAAGTATGTTTTTAAGTCGCTCAGGAAGTTTATTTCCAAGAAACTTCCTCTGTGGCACTTCAAAAATCAAAATACAATGGGAACGCTGTAAGGACGTGATTTATTATTGTCACCGACCACAGGGTGAATCTATTTCTATGGTAGAATAGAGAGACAAGACCAAGAACAACAACAACCGAGCACACGCATCAAGTTACAGTGCCACAGAATATTAGACACATAAATAATGCGGGTAAATACTGTGATATAATGATGTAATTTATATAATCTATGAGGGATTCTGTCACTTGTATGATCCTTAGATAATATGGATCGCTTCAATTGATACAAAAAAAACGTTTGTGTCGTTCAAGTATTTATTTAATATTTCTAATTAATTTTCTATATTTTCTTTGGATTCATTTATTCCTTTTGGTACTGTGTTATGAGTGTTAATTCTACTAAACTGAAACTGTATTTTTTAAGACATTTATTTAATTTTAAAAAGTTGTTGAGAAATTTTTTTTATAAAATCTAAATTTGTCGTGAGGTTAGCAGAATTAATCTGTTTGATATTTAAGACACTATTTCCTTTTCACTTGTACAGGGTCCTGCAATAGTGCGTTATGCTTCCATAGCTGCCGAACTACACATCTTATTAATTTCGTTAAAAATTAATTATTAACTTTGAATATCAGAACAGATTCAATGTGTTAGTCCTCTACAATTTTAATTTAAAAAAACTTTTAGAATTAAATTAATGCCTTATAAGCACTGCTTATATTTAACAGACGTATAAAATCCATATTAATCAAATTTAAAGTTTTAGCCACAAAACTTCATCCGATTAATCTTTACCATTCAATGTAGTTCTTTCAGCCCTATCAAAATTCTAGTAGTAATCAATTCCAATAGTTAACATCCCGATTTATTTCCTTGACAATGACATTGACATTCACAGTTCACACGACAGCTGTTATTCATTTTTCACACTTGTCAGATTATTCTAATTAGAATCCTAAGAACAAAAATCGTGATGCTCTTAGCTACTATCAATTACGCAAATGTTAAGTTTTAATTAATGTTTAAGAAATTTTAATGTTATGACTCAAAATTGTGTCGTCAATTCATGAAGTATATCGAACAGATGCAAAATTTTTCAATTGTATAACCTTTCCTGCAGTATCAGTTTCAGTGATGAATTCAGAAAAAAATCGCCTAGAAACATTCAGCGATTGGCCTTCTAATGCCCCCGTTGCACCAACAAGAATAGCCAAAGCCGGATTTTACTCTACCAAAGAAGGATTAAATGTGCAATGTTTTGCTTGTCACGTTCCGATTTCAGAATGGAGTTACGGAGATCAAGTTATGGCAATACATAAAAATATTAGCCCTACTTGTCCCTTTGTTTTAGATCCAACTACCTCTGGGAATATTCCTATAATTACACAAACTTATTCGGCTCCTTCTGTATCGGCTAACTGGAATTATAAAAATGAAGCAGTTAGACTTTCTACATTCACCAATTGGCCAATACCCCATATTGTTACGCCTGAATCTCTGGCTAAAGCTGGATTTTACTATTATGATTGTGGAGATAATGCCAGATGTGCTTATTGCAATGGAGTTATGACTTCCTGGGTACTAGAAGATGATCCAGATAAGGAGCATAAAAGACATTTTCCAACTTGCCCTTTCGTTATTTCAACTATAAGTCCAAGGCTTCTAGAACGACTACCTAGAGATAATTCACTTTCAAACGTAGACTTAGTTTTAAATGAAAATTTAGATACCCTCGGTGTTAATGCACACAAAACTCCTAAGAAACTGAGCTGCGTAACTCTTGAAGCACGCCTGCAAACCTTCAGCACTTGGCCTTCAGAACTCATTCAAACACCAGAAGATTTGGCCCAAGCTGGCTTTTACTATGAAGGAATTAATGATCAAGTGAGATGTTTTCATTGTGACGGTGGTTTGCGTCACTGGGATCCAGAGGATGATCCATGGACTGAACATGCTAGATGGTTTCCCTTATGCTCTTTCGTTAGAATAGTGAAAGGTCAAGATTTTATAGTGTCTTGCTCAAAGGCTCAAATGGAAGGTAGGGTAAGTTGTCTGTGTGTAAACGTTTTCGTGTATTGTTTTTTAATGATAAACTTGGGCATCGAATAAGGTAGTCAGTTAAATCTTTTTTCTATATTTGAGATATTTTATTTTCGTGGGCACTTTGGGAAGTGGGGAATTCCACAGTTTCTTCATTTAGGAAGTTTATGTTCTAGTCATTCCAATGATTAAAATAGTGAAATGCACTAACATGAAGTTGTTTAAATCACTCACTAACCTAATGAAATTTGAAATGTTCTTATTGAACTATTGAAAAGTGGTCAGGGCTTCAGGAATGTTTTTCCTGTTATTAGAAGGGTATTTCCATCTTAATATATATAAATCTCGTGTCACAATGTTTGTCCTCAATGGACTCCTAAACCACTTAACCGATTATAATAAAATTCGCACACCATGTGCAGTTCGATCCAACTTGAGAGATAGGATAGTTTAAATCTCAAATTATAGTCGCAATTTTATCTTAATATATATAAATCTCGTGTCACAATGTTTGTCCTCAATGGACTCCTAAACCACTTAACCGATTATAATAAAATTCGCACACCACGTGCAGTTCGATCCAACTTGAGAGATAGGATAGTTTAAATCTCAAATTATAGTCGCAATTTTATCTTAATATATATAAATCTCGTGTCACAATGTTTGTCCTCAATGGACTCCTAAACCACTTAACCGATTATAATAAAATTCGCACACCATGTGTAGTTCGATCCAACTTGAGAGATAGGATAGTTTAAATCTCAAATTATAGTCGCAATTTTAATTTATTGCTAATTATTTGTCTGTTATTATTTGACAGTCACAATTATCTGTTAACTCCAAAAGATTCTAACAGATGTCGATACCTTTCGACTGGGTTGAGTAAGTAATCAATAGATGGCGCTGCTATGGTAAATCTACGAACGTGTCATATAAGCTACATTTTAACAGCATAATTACCACGTGTTGTTGACGCTATAAAATTAATTAAATTTATTTTGTAGTGAACGAAATACCGTATAATTCAATTATTTCCACTTTTTAAATTTTTGGTGTTACCATAGCCGGTCACGTGTTACTTAGACTGAAGTGTAAATTGAATTCATATTATAATGAAGATAATACAGTGAAATTAATCCTGTTTTTTACTTATTCGTGCTTCATTGATCAAAACTTTATTTATTTATTGTTTACTATAATGTAATATAACAAAAATTAAGCCACTGCAACGCGTGGCCGGGTCAGCTAGTAGAAAAAATAAAGATCTACTTTGTGTTACAAAAATCTTGTCAACCAGCGTAATTGGACCATATTCTAGGGAAGTTTTTTGTTGCAAATTCCCTGTAGAATTACCTTTTGGGTCACAGCACCCTTAATTTATGACCCAACAGTGAAACTGTGGATGAATTCCGAAGAAACTGTGTGATATTCTCGTACTTGTTTCTGCATTTATTCCTGATCTTTATTTTCTTTTCAGGATAAGAGAAAACTTCAGAATTTGCAACCCAAACCCTTCCACAAAAAGTTTCCGGTAAAAGAGGACGATTTAAAAGAACACATGAGTTCGTCCGTAGTTGTGATGGCGTTAAATATCGGATTGAGCTTCGATCGAATAAAAAGAGCTCTGAGAGAGAAATTAGAACAGACCGGAACAGCCTTTGGCGCCCCCGATTCATTAGTACTTGCTACGTTAAATTTGCAAATAGACGAGCAGAGGTCGGAGGTGGAAGCGGAATGTGAGGATAATTACAGTGATTTTATGTTTAAACCTTGTTCGGATAGTGTGAGTCCCGAAGATTCATCGCCTACAACTTCGGAAGATGCTTCGGCGGCCCTTTCCTCGAATAAATTGTCTTTAGAGGAGGAAAATCGAATCCTGAAGGAGCAGAGGTTATGTAAGGTGTGTATGGATGTGGAAGTAGGCGTTGTATTTTTGCCTTGCGGCCATTTTGCCACGTGTGTCAATTGTGCTCCAAATTTGCAGGATTGTCCAGTATGTCGAACCACAATCAAAGCCACGGTTAGAACTTTTTTGGCTTAATTTATTGAAGAGTGATGATCTATTTATCTGTTGTCTATTTCAGTGTATGATGATATAAATCATGTTTTTTAATTAATTGAATTTATTAATCCTGTCTCCTAATGTGGCACAATGTTTTTCACAAATTTTTATTGTTATTATAGTACAACAATCGCTAGCACTGTAGCATCTTCAGGTAGGAGGTATCTAGTCTAGTCAACAAGTGCCTTTTAGGTCAACTTTTTCCAGCAGTCTCCGAAAATTATGATCAAGGTGTCATTGGATTCGGAATGGCATCTAGATGATTTTTGAAAAAAATGAAGTTCCGCTTGCAAAAATTGCAAAAGTTATTAACAATTAACTAAAAAAAAAGGGGGGTTTAGTTTTTTGTAAATATCTCAAAAACTAATAAAGATTTTTGAAATAAAAAAAAAGATTCAAAAAGAGGAGGAAATTTCCTAAAAAATGTGTCGACTCTCAGAATTGTAGTCCCAATATTAATAATTTTCCCAGAGGGATGAAAATACGGCCGAAAACGGGTACTCTGGCTTTCGCAAGCCACGCCTACTTTGGACACTTTATTAATAAAAATTATTTTAACAGATTAAATATGAAATTTAATGAATGAAAAAATTCAGGGGCATACTGGATAGATGAATGAACTATAATCCGCCAAAAAAAAATTTTTATCTCAATTTTTCAATTAGTTATGCAATAGTTAATTAATAATTTTTTTCTGCTTGGACATGAATACTGCAAGTGTGATAATTGTTAAACTATTAATTTGAGATTTGTTTCCTCTCTTGGAGCAATTTTTGGAAGACTTCATAATAGATCCCCGTTGGAAAAATTTTAAAATGTTTATTTTTCAGTTATTTATTAACAATTTTCGTTGTTTCAAAATTAAAAACTTAGATTAATATCGAAAAAAAATTTTTTTTCAAAATATTATTAATGGTCCGTTTTTATGTTGTAGGAAGCTACATAGAAATATATTTTTTTAATTTTAATGTTTAAAAAATTGTTATGAACAAATGCGTTGTTTATAAATTAAATGATAATTTTTTAAGGAATATCAATCTTTGATGCATATAATGATTTGATTTAAAAAAAAATATTTTTCCTTGAAAAAATTTATTTATTGCTTAAAAACGCATTTGTTAATTAACAATCGTTTTCTCCCACTTCTAACTAATATTAAGGAACCATTTTTTCTTTAAAAATCACGATTGACTTTTCTTTTCCATATAAAAAAAATTTTCGTTTTGTTTAATTTTTCATTGTTTATATAATAAACAATTTGTTATAAACAAATAAATTTTTATTTTATATTTTTTCCCTATTCTTCTTACTGCCACAAATACAGACATGATTTTTTTGAAAATTTAAATATAAAAAACAATAATAAAAAAATTAATTAAAAAAAATCATGTCTGTATTTGTGGCAGTAAGAAGAATAGGGAAGAAAAATATAGTGTAAAAATTTATTTGTTCATAACAAATTGTTTATTATATATACAATGAAAAATTAAACAAAACGAAATTTTTTTTTATATGGAAAAGAAAAGTAAATCATGATTCTTAAAGAAAAAATGGTTCCTTAATATTAGTTAGAAGTGGGAGAAAACGATTGTTAATTAACAAATGCTTTTTTAAGCAATAAAAAAATATTTTTAAGGAAAATTTTTTTTTTTAAATCATTATCTGCATCAAAGATTGATATTCCTTAAAAAAAATTTCAATTATTTTATAACCAACGCATTTGTTTGTAACAATTTTTTAAACAATAAGAGTTACAAATTTAAAAAAAATATTTCTATGTAGCTTCCTACAACATAAAAACGGACCATTAATAATATTTTGAAAAAAATTTTTTTTTCGATAATTAATCTAAGTTTTTAATTTTGCAACAACGAAAATTGTTAATAAAAAACTGAAAAATAAACATTTTAAAATTTTTCCAACGAGGATCTATTCTGAAGGCTTCCAAAAATTGCTCCAAGAGAGGAAAAGAATATCAAGTTGATAGTTTAACAATTATCGCTCTTTCAATGTTCATGTCCAAGCAGAAAAAAATTATTAATTAACTATTGCATAACTAATTGAAAAATTGAGATAAAAATTTTTTTTGGCGGATTATTGTTCATTCATCTATCCAGTATCCCTGCTCTTTTCATTCAAAATTTAAGAGTGCTTGTGGACAGACTGGCTGGATAGAATTACTTTGGATCTTGGATTGTTCATCAGTCCAACCTAGTCCATTTTTGTCTGAAAATTCGAAAATTACAGACATTCAGGCAAAACGATACGTATTCCTTAAAACAACCGCGGTTTAAATTATAGCAATAAAAGAATAACATGAAATAGCTTATAATTCAATCTGAACACAAAATAATACTTAACCTAGATAAAAACAAAAATATCATTCGAAAGACATGAGATTGTTTGGTAGAGGCATTCTATCTTCTCCAGAAGCAGCCTGCTGCAGCGATCTGCACCATTTTTCTGCTGTACTTTTACTGCTAACACGAAACTCGTAAACGTTGTTTCTTTGGTGGTCAACCATTTCGAAGGTATCTTCTTTGTTCGGCTCAGTATTGAGGATGATTCTGCAACCAGTAAGTGGTACCAGTTTGCAAGGTTCTCTCTTGAAATCGTATCTCTGACGTTGGCTGAAAGAACACGTATGATTATATAAACGCCAACCGTTATCGTTCTGAAATGGCTAGAAGTGGTATAAAATCATAACAGAAAAGATTTAAAAAAATTTGATATATTCAAAAACTAAGAATGAAAATTGAGAATACACTAGACTAGCTAAGGATTCTTAAAATATAAACACCGAGATGAAATTATTTAGGGTGTTTTGGCAATTTTAAAATACAAGTACGATCAAGTGGCCGATGCCCAATCCTAGCCCTCATAAATCTTTTGAAACCGATTTGATAACGCGTCTTTGAAGTAGTAAATTATAATTTTTCCTTTAAATCAATATTTTGCTTTTTTCTTTAATATGAAGTATTTATCTAATGTCTAGGGTGGTTAATATAAAGATTTCCCAATAAGAAATTTCGCTGGGCAACTGTCACTTCTAAATCTGTCATCTTTTGACATTTGACAAGTGAAACTTGTTGAATTTAATTCCTGTTCTACATGCAGAAAATGAAGTAAAATCTAAAAATTGAGACTAGACTAGCTAAGGATTCTTAAAATATAAACACTGAGATGAAATTATTTAGGGTGTTTCGGCAATATTAAAATACAAGCACGATCAAGTGGCCGATGCCCAATCCTAGCCCTCATAAATCTTTTGAAACCGATTTGATAATGCGTCTTTGAAGTAGTAAATTATAATTTTTCCTTTAAATCAATATTTTGCTTTTTTCTTCAATATGAAGTATTTATCTAATGTCTGGGGTGGTTAATATAAAGGATTTCCCAATAAGAAATTTCGCTGGGCAACTGTCACTTCTAAATCTGTCATCTTTTGACATTTGACAAGTGAAACTTGTTGAATTTAATTCCTGTTCTACATGCAGAAAACGAAGTAAAATCTTACCTCACAATATTTGCCGATGCACATCCGATATTCAACGAGAGCTTTTTAAAAGATTTCGGAGCAAAATACGCCAAAGTAGACGCCCAAATTTCCAACCAATATCGTTGCCAAGTGGTCATCTTGATTTTCTTCCCGTTTTTCACCAGAGTCTTTCTCTGTACGAATCCCTGCATCCTGCTGAAGTGTCCATCGAAACTCAAACTTTCATCTGTGACGCGGGACAGTAACGTACAATCTTCTGAAGTACTTTGCGATGCATGAGTAGGCACATCTGCGCTTGGTGATGCTATATTGTGATTTTTTGTACATTCTTCGAGCGCGGAATCGTCCAGCAAATGAGTTTTCAGCACGTTGTTTGGTCTTATGGTTTCTAGCTGTTGTCCCCTGTTGAAAATATTGGTACCGAGGCTCCTACATTTTCGATGGCCCGGTATGAACTTATTCGCTGGATTAAGCCGCAACGAGCCACTTGCCACTTTAGCCGGAGACAGATTGAGTGACGCAATCGCTTTTGCCGCTTCATGAGTAACGGATTCCTTGGAACTTGAGTTACTGTTTCGAGGAGACATCGGTTCCAACTTCAGTGACAATTTGTACTGATCAGCCTCAACAAATTTTTGCAGTTCTTCGATATATCTGATAGAATTCAAATAGTCTTGAATGTGAGGTATTTTAGTTAAATGAGAATAATTCGACTGCTGATAATTGCTTATAATCCTGAGTATATTGTTCATTTTTAAACTTCTCGGTTGGGATTCTAATCCCCCAGAATGTGGATGCGCCATATCGATATAAACAAGATCCGTTAAGTATATACCTAAATACGGAATACAAGGCAATTTTAAGCTTTCGATATGGCTCCTCAAGTTAGCCCAGTTACTTTCGTCGGAAAATACCTCGGCCAATTTATCGAAGTTCGTTTTATCTTTCTTCGAAAGACACGCCCACGTTTTAGACAATCTATAAATCGGAGCACTTTGCATAGCGGAAATAACAGCAAACAAAGAATGATAATTATTCAGATCATACAGTTTCTTCGAGATACGGATAAAAAGAGAGAGCATTTCAGACCTCTGTTTTGGAGTAGGTCGCTGGAGTATTTCTTGAACGGTCCAAAAACTAACATGATTAAATCTGCGAGTAAAAGCTACGACATTTGGGGCAATAATCAATTTGTTCTTCTTATGCCAAGAGCAACTGGCCAATTCATCAGGTTGTATCGCTTGGAAAACAGGTAAATCAAGCAATGTCAACTGCGCCGCAATTTCTTCAGGTGATGCTCTCAATATATCAAACACACAACCATAACTTGCATTTGCACTACTATGAGACGTAGAAGCATGATTTGGTAAACTTTGAGTTTTGTTAATTACTGGAATATAATTGGAAGAGGTTTCAGGTGGACCTGGACTACCTAAAATTGCTGGAATTGATATTTTCCTTTTTCTGACATCTTGTTTTCCATATTTCAGAGGGGTTCTTGTATTCTGATTAGGATAATGAGTTTCCTCCTCATTTATTCTATATTTTTCCTCGGTAATATCTCTTGGTATTGCAGAATAACGCAGCATATTGTACTTATAACATTATTTCTGAATTTTTAATTGCTTAGAAAAATCTTTTATTTCACTTTGATTTTTATAGTAATGTAACTATATTTTTAAAAAGCATCTTGCTCTTAAAATATCATTTGTACGACCTAAAAAGTAGACTCCACTACTCGACAATTAGCATTTTAATTTATTTATATTTGTACTTGAATTTGACAGAAATTGTTGTCATTTGTCAATTATCATACGTTAAACTTCAAATTTCAGTAGTGCCAATCATATAAAAAATATATCAGTTATAATAAAAAGTGATAGAAAACAAAGTAATTCCTTATTTCATTCCATTAAAATGAACTATCACAAAGTAACGGACTACTCCATCCAATATTTAAAAAATATATAGAAAGAGAAAGTTCACGGTAACCACCGACGTGAAGTTAGCTGGCTGTCAAAAGTTCCGGAAATACCCGTTCGACCAGTGGCGTCCGAGCTTACTACTAAGGTTTTTAACTCCTGTATATTGCCGGTAATGACATATGTCGTACAGACGTCACCAAGACAAATATGAATGTTCTGAGGGTCACACAAAGAGCTATGGAATCAATGTTGGGAATCTCGTTGAGGGATAGAAGGAGGAATGAGTAGATAAAGCAGAGGACGAACGTTTAAGGATGTAGAATTAGAGGCAAGGCTCAATGAAGATCCATTACATACGCAAGAGAAACTCGCTAAAACACTTGGAATCGCTCGAGCAGCCATTTGTCATCATTTGAAAGCAATTGAAGCCAAGAGACGTCGACACCTTTTTTTCAAGTGTGAACAACTGCTCCAACGGCAAAAAAGAATGGGGGTTTTTGCATAAGTGTTACAATCGAATGAAGGATCACAGAGGAGGTCTATTGACAACAATTGATGTGTTTGAGCTGAGCATTGCGAGAAAAATAGCCGCGATACGTCGACAGACACGATAAAATTATTTTTGCTGCATGACACATGTTGCGTATTTAGAAACGCTCAAATGGGAAGTCCTAGCCCATTCCGATTAGCATCTCTTCCGATCGATGCAACATGGCCTGGCTGACCAAACTTCTCCAATTACGATGAAGTCAAAAAATGGATCGATGCATGGATAATCGCCCAAGAGCCATTCTTTTTTCGCGATGAGATCCGTCAATAGCCAGAAAGATGGAAAAAAGTAGTGACTAACGATTTTCCACAATAAAGTTTCAATTTTCGAAAGAAAACCACATGAACTTATACTCCTAATAAGAAATTTTATCTTTATTCCCTAGATATTTTGACGTTTGTAACTTTGATCCTTAAGAAAATCTTCATCTGGGATACTTTTTCCTGTAAGATACTTTGTGACTCCATATACATTTGGTTGCGCATATTTCCTTAATAGTCTAAATTCCATCCGATTAGCTGAGAATCAAAATATTACCTTATTACCTTGACGATGGCCATTCTTTCAAAATTTCCAAAAAGAAATCTTAACCTAATAATTGGGTTAAGTATTTGACAATTCTACAATTCATGACATTGACTGTTAAGCGTTTTGTGTTTAGAGATGTGAGATTTCTCAAATAGGAAAACCCAATATTTTGCTTAAAATAATTCTTAAAGTGTTTTGCTACATTTCTAGACAATTACTATTTATCAATTTATAACATTTAAGCTGTTATCAAGCCAAACAGTCACAACCTGAGGATTGTTATTTCAATTATCCAGTTCGTCGTTTATTTTTAGATTTTCCTATTAATTGTGAAAACCATTCTATGAACTCTTCGGATTCAAGTGAAAAACAAGACGAAGCTTCAAGGTAAGTAGGTACTTAAATAATTAAGCTGCTATTGGCAAACAAGAATGTATCTGAGCTGTCAGTTCAAGAAGAATATCAAATTAATGAGGAAAAACATTAAAACTAGTCCTGTCCCCAGCTCCAAATTGGGAGGAAATTCTCCTTACTAAATTTTAGTTGAATAAAAGAATTTCTCATGATGGTTTCATCCAAGTTAGGTTATCGCTGTCTTAAACTAGAATTTACAGAACAGATAACCCAGAAGAGAAAAAGGACAATGTTCACTTATTATTTGATTTGTTTTCTTCTTTCAGGAACCACCGTGAGGCCTCGTCTAGTAGTTTCAATCACAATAAGCCTTGTGACAAGAAAGAAGACGAAATGAAAAGAGCTGCAGCAAAAAAACTTATTGAACGTTACTTTTACCAACTTACTGATGGATGTGGTAACCCTAGTTGTAATAATAAATATTGTGCTTCAAGTGGAGATGTAAGTATTCCTTTATATTTAAGGATTAATGCGAAAATTAAGATTCGGTAAGTACTAAACGTCTATTATTCTTCAATTGAGGTCATGATTGTATTATTTATTGGTACCACCAGCCAAATTAACCTACAATTGAATGCATTTTTTGGAGCAGAAAGTGATGTAGCTTTTTTAAATTAAATTCGAATGAATACACAACTTCGAAGTAAAAATGACTATCAAAATCGACATGTGTAGAAACGACATTACTTTCCAGTCCAGCTATTATTTGAAAGACCTAAATCAACAGATATAACTATCTTCAACTTTTCAGCCATTGCTGCTTATAGATTCATGATATCTAAAGTACTATAAAATTAATTGAATGATATGGCATGGCCAAAAGAATTGAATACAATTAAACAAATAGTTAGAAATAATCATTTGGAAGAAGAAATTATAAATTGTTTTATGAATAAAAAGAAGAAACAGCCCATTATAACTTAAATATATATCATTTCAAAAATAGGGAACAACAATGAAAAATTTGACAATTATGGATCAATTTCGTAAAAAATATAAATAAATAGATAGAGAAGAAAGACAGAGAGAAAAAATGTTTATTACTCTAGCAAATGGCTAAAAACTTACGTCTTTCTGCCAGTATAAAATATATTCTTTATATACATATTATTTTTCTTGAAAAGGAGTGTGTTGGACTGGTTTTGTATTATGTTGTAGCATTCTGATGGTTGGTGAATTTTTTGATTATCTATGGCCAAATATTAGTAGTTTAGATTTGGCAAAACTTCATTTTTTCATCCATGTCATGATTTTATCACATAGACTTTTGGATAACTGTGATTTGACAGAATATAGAAGCCATGTTGTTTTGACATTTCTGTTCAGTAAGCCTACTATGACTCAGCCTCATTTCTGGTTGAATGGCTATGTAAACAAGCAAAATTGCCGTATATATGGAGTGAAAACAATCCTCAAGAAGTTCTGTAGGTTCCATTGCCTCCTGAAAAATGCACTCTATGGTGTGCTTTACATGCTGGAGGCGTCATCGATCCATATTTCTTTAAAAAGGATGCTGGAGCTAATGTTACAGTGAATGGTGCTGATTACAGATCGATGATCAATGATTATTTGTTTCAAAATTTGAATGGTATCGACCCAGAAGTGTTTTGGTTCCAACAAGATGGTGCTACAACTCATGATGCTACCGTAACAATTGATTTATTGAAAGAAAGATTTGGCGATAACATTATATCGAGAAATGGTCCAATTAATTGGCCTCCAAGATCATGCGACATAACTAAACTGGATTATTTTCTTTGGGGTTATGTCAAGCCATTGTTTATGCTGATAAACCAGAAACAATTGACGTTTGGAAGCCTACATAACTCGTGTTATTGATGAAATAGGGATTGAATTACTCGAAAAAGTGGTCCAAAATTTGTCTGGTCGAATGCGGTTCCTCAGAGCTAGTCGTCTCGGAAATTATTTTTAAAACATAAATGTCATAAAAATATCATTCAAATAAAAAAAAATGGCTTCAGTCTTAATTTAAATGTGTTTTATTTCAATTTAAATTTCTATCACTCTAAAAAAACACCCGATGCGACAAAATCGGATTAAAATTTGAATATCAAAAGAGATTTAATCTGTTAGTCCCCTATAATTTTAATTTAAAAAAATTTCATTAAAAACTTTTAGAATTAAATTACCATGAGGTCTTAAGAGTTTTTAGTTATTTATTGTTAATTGATTTTATTTTTTAAATGTGAAGACCTTATCTGAATTTTAATTAATTTTTGAGGATGCGATACATGTTTTGAGAAATTTTTTAAGTAACTTATTTCAATATATTAAATATTTCAAATAAATTTATTTTTTGAGAAGTTCTTGTAATTATGTTTTGTATTTTTTAAAAGGATTTAGTTTTCATAATTGTAAGATCAGAAACAAAATTTTGTCTCCTTCAAATATTTATTTGTTAGTTTTAATTGACAATTTATAATTGTTGGGATTTTTATTCCATTTGATATTAAATAATAAGTTTTGATTTTATGTCTATTAAATATAAGCTGTGCTTATGAGACATTAATTTAATTCTGAAAGTTTTTAATTAAATTTTTTGAAATTAAAATTATAGGGGACTAACAGATTGAATCTGTTTTAATATTTAAATTTTGTAATAATCTTTCTATCAAGTAAAAAATCTCTTCTTATTAATTTATTTTTAAATTGGAATAGATCAGAATAGAACTAAATAACTCTTCTGTTAAATAATTCAGATGAACTGGAATTCCCAGAGGGGTTTTAGTGGTTAATAACAATTTTTTATACCTAATCTAATACATTCTGTCAAGAAAGTACCGGGAATTATCGATTTAAATCTGGCGGGGCAATGAGGCAGGTAAACATTTTTTTTCCTAGGTTGGTACCACTGTCCTTAATTACTATGCCAAGCTTGAGCGGGATCTGTCAACTAGTGTGTTTGCAACAGCTGATTAAGTCAGTCGATGTCAGAGTGCGTGCCGATTTTTACTATGGGTGATTACGTTGAGCAAAGAATTTGTTTAAAGTTTTGTGTTGCAAATGAATTTTCGTGTGCCGATGCATTGAAAATGTTGCAAAAGGCCTTTGGTGATAATGCTCTATCGAAAACTCGTGCATATCAGTGGTACAGAGCCCATCGACGCCCATCGCCGGCTTCGATCGAAGATAACGTCGATAAAATTAAGGAAAGGGTGCTGGAAAACCGTCGTACCAGCTTGAGAGAGATAGCACATGATCTTAAGATATCCCACGAGTCCGCACGTACGATTTCGATTGATATTTTGGGCATGAGAAAGGTGGCCGCACGACTCGTACCGAAAGACCTGAATTTTCTTCAAAAACGTCATCGCGAACAGGTTGCTTCAGACATGCTGGATCGCTGTAATTCCGATTCTACATTCATGGAACGCATTATAACTGGTGATGAGACCTGGGTCTACGAGTACGATATGCAAACAAGCCAGCAATCATCGGAATGGGTGGCAAAAAATGAGCCGAAACCGAAAAAACCACGCCAAAGCCGCTCGAAAATGAAGGTGATGCTCATTGTTTTCTTCGATATCCGTGGCGTGGTGCACTACGAATTCGTTCCAGAGGGTCAGACGGTAAACAAGGAGTATTACCTAGGCGTTATGAAACGTTTGCGTGAGCGTATCCGTAAGAAGCGGCCAAATTTGTGGGCGAACAACTCATGGATTTTGCATGACGATAACGCGCCTTCTCACCGAGCTACGATTGTGACTGACTTTCTCGCCAAAAACTCAACAAACGTGCTTCAGCAACCACCGTATTCGCCGGATTTGGCTCCCTGCGACTTTTTCCTCTTCCCAAAACTAAAATTGCCCCTTCGTGGCACCCGTTTTGAGTCGATTGAAGCCATAAAACAAAATTCGGCGCGAGAGCTAAAGTCCATCCCGGAAAGCGCCTATAAAAAATGTTTCGATAATTGGAAGTGCCGTTGGCATAGATGTATTGGAGCAAATGGAGCCTATTTTGAAGGCGACCCAATAAATTTTGACGATTAAATGTAAAAATGTTGTTTTAATTGAAAATTCCCGGTACTTTCTTGACAGAGTAGTATAAATAGAAGCTGATTACGTAAAAAAATTAAGTTATTCCAAAATGACTACTTGCAAGTGTGTTAGCGAAACGATTGTTGTATTAAAATAATAATAATAATCTGTGAAAATCAGAATAACTTCATTTAATATTGTTTTCATCAAGTGAAGACCGATTCAACAATTGGAGTATGACGAATCAAGATCATATTCAAATTTCAGTTTTTGTTTCAAGTTAAAACCCCTCACACCTGATGAAGCAGCCGCTCAAGCGATCCAACTGTTTTCACAAGATGCAAGGCTTTGTGAGCGACACCCTAATAAAATAGCCAGAACGCAGGATAATTCTAATATTGAAAAATCCCCCAGTAGGGAAAGGATGAATGCAGAACTTCTTATCGATTTAGGTTTAAGTCCAACAAGCAATGAGGAATCAAAAAGTATAAGTCCATTAAATACAAGTGAGTACAGTTCTCGGTTATTCGACCAATAACGTTGGAATTAGTCCGAACTAACCCTTACATGTTTTTCTACAAACTTCAACATTTATGGTATTTATTGTTTTTAATTTTGACTACTTCGCTGGTCTAGTAGGCTATGATTGACAGATTCTATATTAGGAGTATTCGAGAATAAAAGTTTTATTGTGAAAAATTGGTTAAACGTTTGAAGTTCAAAGTATTGTCTGTTGTTAACCACTACTTGTTCCCATCTTTCTGGCAATTGATGGATCCTATCGCGAAACAAGGCCAGCCCTCTCTAGTAGAGACATCTGTTATCAAAACCGCACGAACTTATTTCAACTCCTTATATTTTAAAGTACGAGGGTGGTTCAAATATGATCGAGACAAATACTATAACACGTTTATTTATTATCGAAAAATTTACAAAAAATCACATTTTTTCTAGGTAATTCCCCTCACTATTTACACATTTTGTCCACCTTTCCGGAAGTTTTTTGATGCGATGCCGGTATCGAAAAATTCCTTGGGAACTCGGACAGCCATGTGCGCGCACGAACCCCTCTACCTCGTCGTCGGTGTTGAACTTTCGACCTCCGAGGGCCTCTTTCAGTGGTCCAAACGTGTGGTAATCGCAGGGCGATGAATCCGGACTGTAGGGGGGGTGTTCCAGTACCTTCCACCCCAATTCCGATATTGTATCGCGCGATATGAGGGCGCGCGTTATCCTGGAGGAGAATCGCACTTCGTGCTGGAATGCTCCTCCGTTTCGAACGATAAGCAAGTTTCAGGTGTGTTTTCCGAAGGTTAAAGTAGTATGCAGCATTAATGGTACGTTGAGTGCGTAGTATATCGACGTACAGCACGCCCTGCCGGTCCCAGAACACAGTACACATTACCTTACCCGCGATCAGGTTGTCTTCGCTTTGACTGGTGCCCCTTCCTCCTTCTCCCTCCCCTCTTAATTGACACCTTGGTTTCGGGAGTGTAATAGTGTTTGTAGTGAAGATTCGCGTTACAAAACTGCCCCCCTTCGCCTCGTATCGCGCCAGTAAGCGGCGATAAACTTCCAACCGCGCTAATTTTTGCTCAAAGTTCAACAGTTTAGGAACCCATCGCGCCGTTAATTTGCGATATTGAAGGTGTTCGTGGATGATAGACTCTACACTACCAAATCTGATGCCGACATCAGCCGAAATGTCTCGAACATGCATCCTACGGTCCTCCAAAATGAGTTGTTCTACGCGGCGAATGTTGTCTGGTGTGACGCAGGTTCGTAGTCGACGATCATGCGGCTTATTCTCGACGGTTTCGCGGCCATCCTTGAATGCTTTTGCCCATTTAAACACGGCAGCCCTACTCAGGCACTCACTACCGAACTGCTTTTGCAAACGCATAAAAATATCTGTGTTTTTAACGTCTTTTTCCACTAAAAAACGAATGATAATACGTTGCGCAACGGCAGTTAGCACTTGACGTTCACTCATGGTCGTAGCACACGCGTGAAATACGTGCTCCGACGAAAACAAATGCCACACTGTTTGTAAGAGATCCAGCTATCACATACTCAAGCCACGATCTTCGAAACATACATGCGCGACATCTACAGAGTTTGTCTCGATCATATTTGTATATAAATTGAAGAGTACTATGAAGAAGTATTTGCATATTACAGAATAATAGCTGGAATTAATTCACCTGAACCTCTACAGATTTTAATCTAAATAAATCTGATGAAAACATTTAGAAATGAATTTTAAAACATAGGTATTTTTATATATTTTTAAATGATTATTTTGTTTATTCAAATAACTCCTTGGGTCCGAATTTATCAGGTTCTTTCTCTGGAAAATCTGCTATATATTCTTTAAAAAAGGAAAATAAAAAGAGGCATTTTTGAATTATATATAAACAATGAAAAATTAAACAAAACGAAAATGTTTTTTTATATGGAAAAGAAAAGTGAATCATGATTTTTAAAGTTCCTTAAAGTTCCTTAATATTAGTTAGAAGGGGGAGAAAACGACACTTTTTTCAAGGAAATTTTTGAATCTTTTTTTTTATTTAAAAAACCTTTATTAGTTTTCGAGATATTTACAAAAAACTAACCCCCCTTTTTTTTTTAGTTAATTGTTAATAACTTTTGCAATTTTTGCAAGCGGAACTTAATTTTTTTCAAAAATCATCTAGATGCCATTCCGAATCGAATGACACCTTGATCATAATTTTCGGAGACTGCTGAAAAAAGTTGACCCAAAAGGCACTTGTTGACTAGACTATTAATAGTCCTTGAATATTAGTTGATATTTTTCACCTACTGCCTCCGGATATTAATTTATATTTTCCTTTTCAATAACAGGTTAAAATGCCGCGACTTCTGTTTAAGAAAATCGAAAAATTTATTATTTGTATTTATAGTTTTCTTTTAGTGTATGGTAGGCTTTATATTCTGGATAAGCAGGTTTTTGTTTGTGATATAATCAGATTTCCATTTGTTTTTATTATGCATGTGTGGGAGATGCTAATTCTATATTCTCTTTCTATTTTCTATACACTATTCTTCAACTTTTCCAAAGAATTCAATACAAATTAGTAATATCTCTGAACCAGTTCATAAAATAATTAACTTAATTGGAATATCTCCCAGGTAAAAATCTCGTTAATATTCATCAAAACATCGAATTATTTCACCAAACAATTTCCAAACATGTGTTCACATTTATGATAAATGTGGGGTAATTAAATTGAAAAAAATTGAATGACGCTTGAACTTTTTTAATATTCCAATGAAATGAAGTTACTCAAACAATGTTTTTTTCCAGGTTCGGAATATTTATATCTAACAGAACAAATACTTTATGACATAATAGAAGAGTGTGAGGCTAATGATTCCTACTCGAAACTTATTAAAACTTTGGGCAAGGTTTTTTGTAATATTGAATGTTTAGCTTGTAGTTTTTTACAAACGGAAACACCAGATACGGAAGAAAAATCCATAAATAAAGACACAGGTGAGTTATTGTAATCTTATTATCTATTTGAAAAATAACTTGAATTATTTTGAAATGGAATGAAATCAGAAATTAGATTTCTACCACTTTTCATCAGTGAAAAAATTTAAAATAGAAAAATAAAGAAGGGTGTAAGATTAAATATTAATGAAAAATAGAAATAGTATTTCTAAGACATTTTTATTTAATTTTTTTTGAATTAAACTATGTATCTTTACATGAAATAATAGGAAGAGGCTTTTTACTTGATTAAAAAAATACAACAAAATTTGAATATCAAAACAGATTCAATCTGTGTCTTCTACAATTTTAATCAAAAAAAAATGTTTATTCAAAAAACTTTTAGGATTAAATTAATATCTTATAAGCACAGCTTATATTTAATAGATGTATAAAATCAAAACTCAATATCAAATGGAATAAATAAACCAAAAATATAAATTGTCAATTAAAATTAATAAATAAATATTTGAAGGAGACAAAATTTTGTTTCTGATCTTACAATTGTGAAAACTAATTCCTTTTCAAAAATACAAAACGTAATTTAAGGATTTCTCAGAAAATATAATTTATTTGAAATATTTAATATATTTAAATGAGTTGAAAATTCCCTCAAAATATCAATTATATATTCAAAAAACAATTAGAATTCCAATAAGGTCTTCATCGGTATTTGTTGTTGGTTGATTTTATTTTTTAAATATGAAGTAGGACCGATGAAGACCTTATCAGAATTCTAATTATTTTTTGAAGGTATAATGCATGTTTCGGGAGATTTTTGAAGTAATTTATTTAAATATTTCTAATAAATGATTTATTTTGAATAAAATAAAATAAGTAGAGGTTAATACTTGATAGAAGGTATATAAAATTATTTAAATATTTTAATATTAGCCTTCTACATATTTAATTTCAAATAATTATATTTAATAATTATAACTTCAGGAATTCAATTAAATTAATGTCATATAAGTACCACTCATGTCAAACGACATATAAAATAAACATTCATTATAAGACATCCAAATGATATAACAAAATCCAATAAATAAAAATTGTTAACCAAAATACTATAGATTAAATATTTTGAGTAGACAAAATTTAAAAATGTTTAACTTAATCTTAAGAATTTTATCAGAAAACTATATTACTTAGAATATTCAATATTATTGGATATCTAAGTTACTTTTTATAAAATCTCAGAAACAAAATTTTGCCTCCTTCAAATATTTATTTATTAATTTTGATTAACAACTTGTATTTGTTGGTTTATTTATTCCATTCTATATTGTTTATTGAGTTTTGATTTTATACATCTATTAAATATAAGCTGTGCTTATAAGACATTAATTTAATTCTAAAAGTTTTTTGAATAAACATTTCTTTGAAATTAAAATTATAGAAGACTGACAGATTAAATCTGTTTGTTTTGATATTCAAAAACTATGTATCTTTACATAGTTTAATTTAAAAAAAATTGAATCATAATGTCTTAGAAATAATATTTTTATTTTTCATTTCTCTTTAATGTTACAACGCCCTCCTTTATTTTTCTATCTTAATTCTTTTTAGCTCAGATTAATAGATGCACAATCTTAAGGTTGTTTTATTTGTTCCGAAGTTGAAATGCTCAAATAAATTTTTGTGTAATTTTACTTTAATACAGATATTACATTCCAGACAAAATCAAAGGTTTGAACAAGGAAGAGGTCAGGTCGTTAGAGGGCGAAAAAGATAAAGATGAAGATTCCTGCGTTGAACCGAGTAAAAATTCACTACCTCCAGTCGATCTACCATCGGTGCGTCGCGCTTTCGCGGCACTCTTCAAACTGAAAACTTCAATTTTTGAAAATGCCCTGGTGAACGCGCTCGTTACTTTGGCTGGGAATCTGCAGATGCACTTGCCTACCAGGAAAGACAAAGATAATCAGGATGATGTACTCAACGTTTTGCTAATTGTGTTAGAAATTCCCGCCCTAGGTGAGATAAATTTCAGCGTTTACTTCGATGCAAAAAGGATATTTCCCAAAAAAACATTACAAAGAATGTACAAGTCGTCAAATAACAACTACGACGAATAACAGATCAGAATTCTTTAATCTTTTACAACGTTTTGCTTAGTAAAAGTGTAACTACTTCGCGCTTAAAGGATTTTCTATTTAGCTTTTTGATGTCTTGAGGCAGTTTGTTATATTGTACTCAATATCTCAAAGAAAAATTTCAACCAGTGATTTACCCCTATAATTCATTATTTAATTTTTTTTTTATTTTAATATTAACCTTCTACATATTTAATTTAAAAAAAGTATATTTAATAATTAATTATATTTTGAATAAAATAAAATAAATAGAGGTTAATACTTGATAGAAGGTATATAAAATTATTTGAATATTTTAAAGTCTTCTACAATTTTAATTTCAAAAAAATTTTTATTCAAAAAACTTTTAGAATTAAATTAATGTCTACAATAAGCACCGCTTATATTTAATAGACGTATATAATCAAAACTCAATATATAATGTCAAATGGAATAAATAAATCAACAGATATAAAAAAAGTCATTAAAATTAATAAATAATTATTTAAAGGAGACAAAATTTTGTTTCTGATCTTACCATTATGAACACCAATTCCTTTTCAAAAACATGAAACACAACTTAAGGACTTCTCAAAAAATATAATTTATGTGAAATATTTAATACATTTAAATATTCAAATAAGTTAATTCAAAAATCTCTCAAAACATGCATTATATCTCCAAAAAACAATTATAATTCTGATAATCTCTTCATCGGCCCTAAATAATATTCCAAATATCAAAATCAAATCATTATCACTATATTTTACCTCCACGTGTTAACAGGATAAATTGCTTTAAACAGATTAACTTTTTATTTTATACATAATATATAATTATATTTAGGCTTCAGTAAATCTCATTATGGAATGTCAATGGTTTAAAGATAACCTTATAATACCTTACACTTTTCTGTGATTATTAATTAATTAAAGTTAGTCTGTTTAAAGCAATTTATCCTGTTAACACGTGGAGGTAAAATATAGTGATAGTGATTCGATTTTGATATTTGGAATATTATTTAGGGCCGATGAAGAGATTATCAGAATTATAATTGTTTTTGGAAGATATAGTGCATGTTTTGAGAGATTTTTGAATTAACTTATTTGAATATTTAAATATATTAAATATTTCAGATAAATTATATTTTTTGAGAAGTCCTTAAGTTGTGTTTCATGTTTTTGAAAAGCAATTGGTGTTCATAATGGTAAGATGAGAAACAAAATTTTGTCTGCTTTAAATATTTATTTATTAAATTTAATGACTTTTTTATATCTGTTGGTTTATTTATTCCATTTGACATTATATATTGAGTTTGGATTATATACGTCTATTAAATATAAGCGGTGCTTATTGTAGACATTAATTTAATTCTAAAAGTTGTTTGAATAAAAATTTTTTTGAAATTAAAATTGTAGAAGACTAACAGATTGAATCTGTTTTGATATTCAAACTTTGTTATATTTCTTCTATCAAGTAAAAAGCCCTTTTCTATTTTATTTTATTAAATATTTTAATATTAGCCTTCTACATATTTTAACATAAATAGAGGTTAATTCTTGATAGAAGGTATATAAAATTATTTAAATATTTTAAAAATTTAAAAAAATTTTAAAATTAGCCTTCTACATATTTAATTCCAAAAGATTATATTTTCAGAAGTTATAATCATTAAATATAATCTTTTGGAATTAAATATCTAGAAGGCTAATCTTAAAATTTTTTAAAATTTTTAAAATATTTAAATAATACTACATATTTAATTTAAAAAAATTATATTTAATAATTATAACTTCAAGAATTAAATTAAATTAATGTCATATGAGTACTATTTATATCAAATGACATATAAAATAAACATTCATTATAAGACATCCAAATGATATAACAAAATCCAATAAATAAAAATTGTTAACCAAAATCCTAAAACTTGTTTTTTTAGTAATGTTTTTACATATCTTGAGATTTTTATAAAAAGTAACTTAGTTAGATATCCAATAATATTGAATATTCTAACTAAGATAGTTTTAGGATGAAATTCTTAAGATTATGTTAAACATTTTTTAAAGATATTTGTTTTCATAAGATTGATGAGCAGAAACAAAATTTTGTCTACTCAAAATATTTAATTTATAGGATTTTGGTTAACAATTTTTATTTATTGGATTTTGTTTTATCATTTGGATGTCTTATAATGAATGTTTATTTTATATGTCGTTTGATATAAGTGGTAATTATATGACGTTTATATAATTTAATTCCTGAAGTTATAATTATTAAATATAATTTTTTGAAATTAAATATGTAGAAGGCTAATATTAAAATATTTAAATAATTTTATATACCTTTTATCAAGTATAAACTTCTATTTATTTTACCCTATAATTTAATTTGGAAAGAAAAATTAAGCGAACTACTGTTTTGCAGGATCTGGGGATTTCTTAGAAACAGGTCTACCTGCCATCTGTAGAGCCTCCCAATGGCTCACCGTGAGCGTACAAGCCAAATTAGCCAAGATATGGTCCTCGCCATTTGGACGAATTAGTTTAAGAAGCATTTTAGAGAATTTACAACAATTGATCACGCTCAAGGTGATCGTCACCCAATTCCACAGAGACTTTTACGTTCAGGATGAAAATGTGATAACTTCAGCAACCAAATTAATTAAGGTTTGTATATTTTCAATTCATTTCGGTTAGTTAATTTTCACCTTACGTACTGTTCCGAATTTCCAGATTTTATATTATGCGAATATGTTAGCGGGAACTTTAGAATCGCCTTGTTCTGCAGAGGAGTTGGCGGGATCCGCGGACAGCCTGTATCCGATTCCGAAATCCCAGAAAGCAGTGCCTCATGTCGATCCTTTAGGTGAGTGGTCAGCATTCTCAGAATGCAAAAATAACGTGTAGAATACTATTTAACATTCTTCTTGGTACCAAATTAGTGAAATAACTAGCGAACGGGTAGATCTATCGGCTGGTAGGTCGATATATCGGTAGATCAATTCAATTGGTAGATTGAAGAAACTTGAAAATAGATAAAATGGGACACTATATTGACATGGTTTTATTGGTTTGTCCCATATTCATCACTCTTACTTTTTTAAGGAAAAAGCTTTATTATAGTTTTCACATTTACTGTTGCCATGAATCTTTTAGGATATCTCTATTCCAAAGGGACGAAACACTAGAAATATTTATTTTTATCTCTTTGTTATTCCCTGGTTAATAAAAATAGACCATAAAAAGGGTCTTTTATTAACACCGCTCCATTTTGTTTTGTAAATAAAACGCATTATTTATTTGAAAATTATTGAAATTTTTGTTTCATTATAAAGTACCATGCGTACCATTAGTTATAAAACAAAACATTATTTAAATAAAATAAAATAGAAAGGCCTTTTACTTGATAGAAGAAATATAACAAAATTTGAATATTAAAACATATTGAAATATGTTTGTCTTCTACAATTTTAATTTCAAAAAATATTTATTCAAAAACTTTTAGAATTAAATTTATGTCTACAACAAGCACTGCTTACATTTAATAGACATATATAATCGAAACTCAATATATAATGTCAAATGGAATAAATAACCCAACAGATATACGAAAGTAATTAAAATTAATAAATAAATATTTAAAGGTGAAAAAATTTTGTTTCTGGTCTTACCTTTAAGAACACCAATTGCCTTTTAAAAACATGAACACACTTAAAGGACTTCTCGAAGAATATAATTTATTTGAAATATTTAATATATTTAAATATTCGAATAAGTTATTTCAAAAATCTCTAAAAAATGTGCACTATATCTTCAAAAAACAAATATAATTCTAAGCAATCCCGTCTTCAGTCCTCATTTAATATTCCAAATATCAAAATCAAAAAACTAACCTATATCTCTCACGTGTTAAAAGACTAAAGCTTCGAAACACAGATCAACTATATAATTCAAGATTGATCTATGTTCTAACAAAATCAAAGAACAGTGTGAGTTATTTTAAGGTTTATTTAAATTCATTGACATTCTATAATGAGATTTATTGAAGCCAAAATATAATTATATATTATATGTAAAATAAAATAGAATAGAAAGGCCTTTTACTTGATAGAAGAAATATAACAAAATTTGAATATTAAAACATATTGAAATATGTTTGTCTTCTACAATTTTAATTTCAAAAAATTTTTATTCAAAAACTTTTAGAATTAAATTTATGTCTACAACAAGCACCGCTTATATTTAATAGACGTATATAATCCAAACTCAATATATAATGTCAAATGGAATAAATAACCCAACAGATATACGAAAGTAATTAAAATTAATAAATAAATATTTAAAGGAGACAAAATTTTGTTTCTGGTCTTACCTTTAAGAACACCAATTGCCTTTTAAAAACATGAACACACTTAAAGGACTTCTCAAAGAATATAATTTATTTGAAACATTTAATATATTTAAATATTCGAATAAGTTATTTCAAAAATCTCTAAAAAATGTGCACTATATCTTCAAAAAACAAATATAATTCTAAGCAATCCCGTCTTCAGTCCTCATTTAATATTCCAAATATCAAAATCAAAAAACTAACCTATATCTCTCACGTGTTAAAAGACTAAAGCTTCGAAACACAGATCAACTATATAACTATATAAAAAGCAATTGGTGTTCTTAAAGGTAAGACCAGAAACAAAATTTTGTCTCCTTTAAATATTGGCTTGAGTTCTTGGGTTAAAACAATTTTGTATGAATGTAAACCACGGTCATTTCGTAAAATTCGCCACAAAGATGCCTAGTTCTTGTGAACGTCGAGAAATCGATAAATTTTGGTCTTCACGAACACTTTCACGTACGGCAGCAATATTCTCCTCACTTCTTGCATTTCTTTATCTCACCCTGGCACTGTAACATCATGAAGTGTAAAATTTGTTTCAAACTTATTCACTAAACGTTCAACTGTTCTGTTATCCGGACGATTATAATGACGAAAAAGCACGTAAAGTTAGAGTGACAGATGGCGATTTTTCATAATAAATTTGTATTATGTAAACGTTGTTGGAGTGTGTACTTTTCCCTGATTGAATGGTAGACATTGACAAACAATGTCACAAATAAACAATGGCTGCCATGCGTGAGTAATGTCAATTTAAAAATGGGGCGTTCCCATTGAAAGACCCTTTAGATCTCGTTCTTACTCAACCTGAGAGGAAAACTTACCTAACTTTGTGATCGATTTTCTTTTCTATCTTTCAGCTTACGAACTAGGAATAAATGTCCTGAACTGCAGAAAACCATATTTACCATTTGAGGAATTTTACAATGAGCTTCTGAGTGATGCTGTTGAGATGGATCGAGATTTTGCGAACTACAAGAGTGAATTAGGTGAGCGTTTGGATGTCGTCAGTTTTTTTTGAAAGGCCCTTTCCTCACTCATCTAAATTAGAACACAATTTATTGTGGAAGGTTTCCGTCCGGATCATATTTCAGGTACCGTATGTTGAAACATGAGTATGTTGGTAGAAATTTATTGCGTCTTTTACATTAGTGATTAGTTCTGATGGGTGGACCGGAAGGTAATGTCGCTTTTTTCAATTGAACTCAAACGAATAACAAACAAAAAGTTTTAATTTTTCATCAATAGTGTAATCATCTTCGTTATCAATAACCTTCTGCCATCTAGTGTGCTAATTTTCAATGCCGGACTGATAAAGATCAATTGGCCTTTTCGACATCATCCAAAATTTCAAATATTTTGCCACTAAGAAAATGTTGTGAAGATCGGAATAAATGGAAATCCAGGTGTGCGATATTGGGAGAGTATGGTGAGTGAGACAGTACCTCCCACCCCAATTCATTAATTTTTTGCAAGGTTCGTCTTGCATAGTGCAATCCTGTGTGTTTGCGCTCATTTTGAAGTGCCGAAACCTCGACAAACTGTTAATGCAGATCTTTATTGTGAACAATTGGATAAAGTGAACCAATCTTTAATCGAAAAGTATCCGGTGATTGTCGATAGAAAAGGCGTTATTCTACAACACGACAATGCAAGATCGCACTGTGCCTCAACCACCATACTCGCCCGATATCCCATCCTTGGATTTCCATTTATTCTGATCTCCACAACATTTTCTTAGCGTGAAAATTTGGATGATGTCCAAAATACCATCTTGAGATATTTAACTAAAAAACTAAATGATTTTTATCCGCCCAGCATTGAAAATTTGCACACTAGATGGGAGAAGGTTGTTGAAAACGATTATAAATTATTGATTAAAAATAAAACTTGTTAATAATTTATTCGTCTGAGTTTAATTTAAAAAAGCCTCATTACTTTCCGGTCCATCTAATACATCATTAGAGATTCAGAGTTGTTAACTGTATTAAGGTTTTTATTAGAGTGAGACATCGCAAATTGATGGATGTTTTGAGAGTGAGACCGCAAAAATAAGCATAACGACAGGTAGAATCACTAAAATTTACGTTATAAAATAGTCTTCAGGGATTACTAGTAAGCCGACAGCTCTACAAGACAATAGCTAAATGAATTGGTAGGTCAAATGAACCGGTAGATCCCTCTGGCTGGTAGATCAATTGAACTTAGTTTTCAAACCTTTTTTCTTCCTCAAAAAAAAAAAGCCTTTGCGATTAATTGGCTAGTCTTCTGACTGGTGTTAATGTTTAAAACCTTGTATTTTCCTAAATTCACTATTCAACTACTTGTTCACTCAGTCCCAATAACCTTAAGTTATCATGTTTCTCTTAAAGTTCTTATTAGGTAAAAAAGCATTATTTTGTTATCATTAAAGTGTTCTACTTTTCTTCACTTCCTCACGTCGTGGTGGTTTATCTTATTATTGGATAAACGAAGCTATCGGGTGATTCATTTAGAGGTATTTTCTTTTTTAATAAGAAAAAATGAATAAAAACAATTTTATTTTATTATCTTTATTATTACACAAAAGGACCATTCTTTACAATTATTTTTTAAAGATAATTTCTTGCAAATCTTGTCCGCGACTATGGTTAACAAGTCCCAATTTTCAATTACGCGTCTGAGTATTTCTAGTGGTATTTGGCCAATAACACGAGTAATATTGGTCTCCGATGCCTCAATTGTAGCCGGATTATCCCTATAGACTTTGGACTTTACATAGCCCCAAAGAAAAAGTCGAGAGGTGTGATATCACACGATCTAGCCGACCAATTCGTTGGATCTTCTGTAAGTTTGTCAAGAGCCCAAAGACTAAAACGGAAACGATTCGGAAGGTCGGTCGGCTTCGGTTCTTGCACTAGTTGAATTTTGTAAGTTTTTAAAGAAAGATCCTTAGGTAAAATACGCCAAGTTGTTGAATATGACAGACCAAGCTGTTGAGAACGGCGACGAATCGACACTTCACGGTCTTCGCGTACACTTTCCGCTACCGCCCCTATATTTTCTTCACTATGTGCTGGGTGTGGTCTATTTGGTCGAGTATTATCCAATAATGAAAATTGGGTCTGGAATTTACGGACGGTAGAGCTAATTGTGCGTCCGGTAGGCCGATTATGTGGACCATAGAAGTTGCTCTAAGCGTTCGATACACATTCCTCGTAGAACGCCCATTTTGGTAATGAAGTTGAACAATTTATAGACACTGTGCCGGGCTAAGTCTTTCCATTATGAATTATCAAACACTACTGGACAGAAATGGCACTTCAGTTAACACAATCTGCAATTAAATCCCTACCACAAAAAGTACCTCTAAATGAATCGCCCTTCATAACTACATACTTCTGAGAGAGTTAAACATCGACACAGTACTTCGATTCAGTCCACAACAATCCCTTCTAATTAATTTGCTCTCAAAATACTAGACCACTAAACAAAATACGGCGGTAAACTAACCGTGGTACCACATAGTCTTTTAATCACGTATTTTTCATTTTCATAAGATTTACCTTTTCTTAAGGAAAACTAAAATTGCATAACCTGACGTTTGACTTTCGGATGACAGAACATAGAATTCATCGTATACAGCTTCATTTACAGTTTTGAAATTTCACACCCAAAAGTTTCTGACCACGTCGGTGATCTTCAAAAATTTCCATTTCTCCCTTATTTTCAGGTAAATTCAGCTTTATGCACTATCCATTCATTCTGACTCCTGCTACAAAAACCATGGGTCTATATTTTGATAGCAGAATCAGAATGTATTCAGAAAGAAGAATAAGTGTTTTGCAAACATATCGTGGTACACCTTCGAATCCCTACCTGAAATTGAAAGTTAGGAGGGATCATATAATCGATGACGCTCTGGTAGAGGTAAGTGGAAAATTTGTTGATATAATCTTTGCTAAAGAACACAGAGTGTTATTAAATTGAATAATATTATAAATTATCAACAACCTTTTGCTGTCTAGTGTGCTGGTTTTCAATGCCGGACGGATAAAAATCAATTGGATTTTGGGTAAAATATATCGAGATGGCATTTTGGACATCATCCAATTTTTTTGGCACTAAGAATATGTTGTAACGATTGGAATAAAAGAAATCCGAGGGTGTGATATCGGGCGAGTATGGGGGATGAGGCACCTCAATTAATTAATTTTTACCAAGGTTCTTGCATATTGTAGAAATTACTATGTTTTACTGCCAAAAATTATATATTACACATTTTCTTGTGACTCGATTTTCGGGAAATGAACTATCCCATCATCAGACAACTGAAGACCTAACAGTGGTACAGTGGTATTTAGACAAAAGTGATAAATATTTTGAATATTTCAACAGATTCTCGGTAACACCTAATAGTGGTACAGAGGTTTACAATCGGAACGTGATAAAAAACCGGTTTAAAAAAGAGGGGCCTTCTAACAGATATCGGAATGTCGACAATCGACAAAGAAGGTTGTTAAACAGATGGTACCCATTTAAATATCTCAAATAATTTTTGGGGTTACATAGCTCCGTACAGTCATTCATTATTTTTACATTATTTTGTTGTATATCTCAAATATTTGGATTTACAAAGCTCCATAAAGTCATTCATTATTTTTTACATTATTTTCATTGTGAACTAATTTGAAAATTTCAATAATCAAGTTTCTTTTCTTTTGAATCTACATGTAAAATTTTCTTAAGATTTTCTTTTGTCGAAAAAAAGAAAAGAAAGAAAACAGTAATTCCTTTCGACAAAAGAAAATCTTAAGAAAATTAAAATATGGAGCTATGTAAATCCAAATATTTGAGATATACAACAAAATAATGTAAAAATAATGAATGACTGTACGGAGCTATGTAACCCCAAAAATTATTTGAGATATTTAAATGGGTACCATCTGTTTAACAACCTTCTTTGTCGATTGTCGACATTCCGAAACCCTTTAGAAGGCCCCTCTTTTTTCACCCGGTTTTTTATCACGTTCCGATTGTAAACCTCTGTACAACTATTAGGTGTTACCGAGAATCTGTTGAAATATTCAAAATATTTATCACTTTTGTTTAAATACCACTGTACCACTGTTAGGTCTTCAGTGGTCTGATGATTCATTTCCCGAAACTCGAGTCACAAGAAAATGTGTAATTTATATTTTTTCGTAGTAAAACATAGTAATTTCTATAATTTGTTTTAATTATGATCAACTACCAAATAATAACGTCTGAAACAATTCAGTTCCTGAAGTTATGATTATCAAATATAATTTTTTGAAATTAAATATGTAGAAGGCTAATATTAAAATATTTAAATAATTTTATATACCTTCTATCAAGAAGTAACTTTTATGTTACGCTACTTTGAGTTCCCAGAGTGGCTTAATCGAATACAACATTTTCCGATCTGCGATTTGACGATAAAATTGTTGATCCTTTGCAGCTCGAAATGATTTCGATGGAGAATCCTAACGATTTGAAGAAACAGTTGGTGGTGGAGTTCGAGGGGGAACAAGGAATCGACGAAGGGGGCGTGTCGAAGGAATTTTTTCAGTTGGTCGTCGAGGAAATTTTCAATCCGGACTATGCGATGTTCGCCTTACAGAAAGAAACTGAAACGGTGTGGTTCAATCCGACCAGCTTTGAAAGTGACGCGCAGTTTACGCTTATAGGAATTGTGCTGGGTTTAGCGATCTACAATAACGTCATTCTGTCAGTCAATTTCCCCATGGTTCTGTACAGAAAACTAATGGGTAGGAGAGGTTCATTTGAAGATCTTCAAGATTGGAATCCGGTAAGTGTGATAGCATTTTAATTGATCAAGTAGTTCAATGGGGTAGGTCAAATTCATACTCGTGACCAGCTTATTGAAAGAATACATAACTGCTGCAATATGCTAAGGCAACGATGGGGGGTCGTTACAGAAAGCTGTGGATTCTATTCGAAAACGAAGTAGGCTTTGTATTAGAAAAGGTGGGAAGGATTTTCAGAATTTGTTGTGATAAGTTTTACACATAATAAAGAATGTCGCACATTTCAGCGTTTGTACTTTCACAGTTTCACATCTATTGCAGGTTTTATACAATAGTTTGAAACAAATGTTAGAATACAGTGAATCAGACTTTGAGGACGTTTTTATGCAGACGTTCAGGATAAGCTATGAGGATGTTTTTGGTTCGGTCATTGATCATCAACTAAAAGAAGACGGGGACGAGATAAAAGTTACACAGGAGAATAAATATGTAAGTTGATGCTGAATATTATATTTTTACTGTACTGAATATTAATCGAGCCGAAGGATGTTTTATGATGATTCGATCTAATGAACATTGGGTGACCAGGTCAACTATCCTCTTATGTAGTCTAGTCAACAAGTGCCTTTTGGGTCAACTTTTTTCAGCAGTCTCCGAAAATTATGATCAAGGTGTCATTCGATTCGGAATGACATCTAGATGATTTTTGAAAAAAATTGAGTTCCGCTTGCAAAAATTGCAAAAGTTATTAACAATTAACTAAAAAAAAGGGGGGTTTAGTTTTTTGTAAATATCTCGAAAACTAATAAAGGTTTTTTAAATAAAAAAAAAGATTCAAAAAGAGGAGGAAATTTCCTAAAAAAAAGAGTCGACTCCCGGAATTGTAGTCCCAATATTAATAATCTTCCCAGAGCGATGAAAATACGGCCGAGAACGAGTACTCTGGCTTTTGTAAGCCACGCCTACTTTGGACACTTTATTAATAAAAATTATTTTAACAGATTAAATATGAAATTTAATAAATGAAAGAATTCAGGGGCATACTGGATAGATGAATGAACAATAATCCGCCAAAAAAAAATTTTTATCTTAATTTTTCAATTAGTTATGCAATAGTTAATTAATAATTTTTTTCTGCTTGGACATGAACATTGCAAGTGTGATAATTGTTGAACTATTAACTTGAGATTTTTTTCCTCTTTTAGAGCAATTTTTGGAAGACTTCAGAATAGATCCCCGTTGGAAAAATTTAAAAATGTTTATTTTTCAGTTTTTTATTAACAATTTTCGTTGTTGCAAAATTAAAAACTTAGATTAATTATCGAAAAAAAATTTTTTTTCAAAATATTATTAATGGTCCGTTTTTATGTTGTAGGAAGCTACATAGAAATATTTTTTTTAAATTTTTATCTCTTATTGTTTAAAAAATTGTTATAAACAAATGCGTTGTTTATGACATAATTGAAATTTTTTTTTAAGAATATCGATCTTTAATGCAAATAATGATTTAAAAAAAAAATTTCCTTGAAAAAATTTTTTTATTGCTTAAAAACGCATTTATTAATTAACAATCGTTTTCTCCCACTTTTTTCTTTAAAATTCATGATTTACTTTTCTTTTCCATATAAAAAAAATTTTCACTTTGTTTAATTTTTCATTATTTATATAATAAACAATTTGTTATAAACAAATAAATTTTTACTTTATATTTTTTTCCCTATTCTTACTTTTTATTTAAAAAACAATAATAAAAAAAATCATGTCTGTATTTGTGGCAGTAAGAAGAACAAGGAAAAAAATATAAAGTAAAAATGTATTTGTTTATAAAAATTGTTTATTATATAAAAAATGAAAAATTAAACAAAACGAAATTTTTTTTTATATGGAAAAGAAAAGTAAATCCTGATTTTTAAAGAAAAAATGGTTCCTTAATATTAGAAGTGGGAGAAAACGATTGTTAATTAACAAATGCGCTTTTAAGCAATAACAAAATTTTTTTTTAAATCATTATTTGCATCAAAGATTGATATTCCTTAAAAAAAATTTCAATTATTTTATAAACAACGCATTTGTTTATAACAATTTTTTAAACAATAAGAGATAAAAATAAAAAAAAAATTTCTATGTAGCTTCCTACAACATAAAAACGGACCATTAATAATATTTTGAAAAAAAAAAATTTTTTTCGATAATTAATCTTTTAATTTTGCAACAACGAAAATTGTTAATAAAAATATAACTATAACTTCAGGAATTAAATTGAAATAATGTCATATAAGTACCACTTAAATCAAACGACATATAAAATAAACATTCATTATAAGACATCCAAATGATATAACAAAACCCAATAAATAAAAATTGTTAACCAAAATTCTATAAATTAAGTATTTTGAATAGACAAAATTTTTTTCTGCTGATCAATCTTATGAAAACAAATATCTTTCAAAAATGTTTAACATAATCTTAAGAATTTCATCATAAATCTATGTTACTTAAAATATTCAATATTATTGGATATCTAAGTTATTTTGTATAAAATCACAAGATATGTAAAAACATTACTGAAAAACAAGTTTTAAGAGAGACTTTGCTTCGTCAGTATTCAAATAATTCATATTCAATAAAATATACCATCAATCAACAACAAATATTTACTCACCCTTCAACAATTTAGAAACTTCTGGTAAATGAGTACTGAAAAATTTAAATGTAATATAAGGTTATCTTACAAGTAAATAAATAACTCTGTGGTTTACCCTTGATCTAATTGTTGAAGGGTGAGTAAATATTTGTTGTTGATTGATGTTACATTTTATTGTATATGAATTATTTGAATACTGACGAAGCAAAGTCTCTCTTCAAACTTGTTTTTCAGTAATTTTTTTACACATCTTGAGATCTTATACAAAGTAACTTAGTTAGATATCCAATAATATGGAATATTCTAAGTAAGATAGGTTTATGATGAAATTCTTAAGATTATGTTAAAGATTTTTGAAAGATATTTGTTTTCATAAGAATGATCAGCAGAAACAAAATTTTGTCTATTCAAAATATTTAATTTATAGAATTTTGGTCAACAATTTTTATTTATTGGATTTTGTTATATCATTTGGATATCTTATAATAATTAATTATTTTATTTGCCGTTTGATTTAAGTGGTACTTATATGACATTATTTCAATTTAATTCCTGAAGTTATAATTGTTAAATATAATTTTTTGAAATTAAATATGTAGAAGGCTAATATTAAAATATTTAAATAATAATACCATGTTTTACTACCAATAAATTGATATTTTACACATTTATTGGTAGTAAAACATAGTAATTTCTACAACTTGTTTTAATTTGGATAGATTTATTGTATTAGTAACGATATATTTGTATGTATTAGTTTGTTAAAATATATTTGATTTGATAAAATAGAAAGGCCTTTTACTTGATAGAAGAAATATAACAAAATTTGAATATTAAAACAAATTGAAATATGTTTATCTTCTACAGTTTTAATTTCAAAAAAATTTAAAAGGCAATTGGTGTTCTTAACGGTAAGACCAGAAACAAAATTTTGTCTCCTTTAAATATTTATTTATTAATTTTAATTACTTTCGTATATCTGTTGGGTTATTTATTCCATTTGAGATTATATATTGAGTTTTGATTATATACGTCTATTAAATGTAAGCAGTGCTTGTTAGACATAAATTTATTTCTAAAAGTTTTTTGAATAAAATTTTTTTTGAAATTAAAATTGTAGAAGATAAACATATTTCAATTTGTTTTAGTATTCAAATTTTAATATTCAAATATTTGATTTGATTTAGATTTTTTCCGCTCCTGTGTAATGCATGTTTCAGAAATAATTGTATTGAATATCAACATGTGTCATTTTGTTAGCAATGTCGTTTGTTGATTAATCACAGCCTCCAACTCATTAATGAGCCTGCTCTTCGAATTTGAGACTCTGTAGTTCTCAAAATGAGAGAAATATGCCAACATAAAGACAAAAGAGCTAGCCAAAAATAAGAAATATATAAGAATACAGGGTGATCCATTTGAAAAAATTTAGTAGCACTCAATATCTTGTCCACCCTGTATATATTCCATTTTGTGAAATCATTATGAAAAAATTCAGTTAAATTCGTATAAATTTTGTGAATAGGTTTTTTGTATCTCCAAAGTTAAAGAAGGGGGTCAAATTATAGTGAAAACCCGGTACTTGCAGAATATTTGTAATCTATGTAGGTTTCTTCATATTCGATGATAGTTTGATGAAGACTAGGTTTTTTCTAAAATTACCTGGTACTGTCTGCGTTAAATCTATTTAAAAATCTTTTTTCAGGAGTTTGTCGAGTTATACGCTGATTTTCTACTCAATAAATCAGTCGAGAAGCAATTTCACGCCTTTTATAAAGGATTTCAAATGGTTGTAGACGAATCGCCATTAGATTTGCTGTTTCGTCCTGAAGAAATAGAGCTACTTATATGCGGTAGTAAGGTGAAGTTTCTCTAGTGAAAATCTACAGTTATTTGTGTCCATTCTCATTTCTCACTCTGAAAATAATTTTTTCATACTTAATTTTCATACCTATTAGGTCTATAAATAAGTTCGTGCGGTTTTTTGCCGAAAAATGAAGCTTTTTTGTCAAAAATTGGTTATACACTGAAAGTTCAAAGTATTGTCCGTTGCTAGCCATCACTTTTTCCCATCTGTGTTTGTGGATCTTCATAGAATCGTGCCTCTTCATCCTTGAATAATAAACTAGTAGCGACATCTGTTATCAAAACCGCACGAACTTATCTCTACTCCCAACAATTCGAATTATACATTTTTTGAAGTTATTATTGAGTATCAATTTTTTAGGTGTTTGATTTTGAAGAATTGGAAAAATCCACAGAATATGATGGGGGATACAGTACCACCTCGGATACGATCAAAGATTTTTGGTCGATAGTACATTCACTGTCGGAGGAGGATAAGAAGAAGCTCTTGCAGTTCACCACAGGTTCAGATCGCGTGCCAATAGGGGGCCTTAGCAGGCTGAAACTCGTCATTTCGAGAAATGGACCAGATTCAGATAGATTACCTACTGCTCATACCTGTTTCAACGTGTTACTTCTACCGGAATACTCATCCAAAGCGAAATTAGAAGACAGACTAATGAAGGCTATCAGTTATTCCAAAGGCTTTGGAATGTTGTAGTTCTGTGTACATAGCACGTTATACAAGGTGTTCCAACATGATGGTCTGTCAAACTACATCTGTTCGCGAAAATGGCTATCATATCATGGCAGACTTAACAATTTTTAAGTTGTATAAAGAATATCTGTAAATTTTTTGGATTGTGTTATTTTGAAAGGGTGTTGCTGACTTGAAACACCTTGTATATTGATGAGAAATCATTGGTTATGTAGGTAGGGTTGAACATTTTATACTGTGCATATGTTAAATATTCTCCTACTAACATAACGGCAATACTGAATTAAATTTGATTTTAAAGACCATTCTTTATGATGGTTGAACTTGTGAAATAAAGACAGAAAACTTTTTGTGATTTTATTGGATCAATTTTTTCACCAGAGTATTGGTCACAGTAAAAATTTAAACGATTCGGTCCTTACTTGATGGAAATTCACCTTTACCCTATATATTAATAAAATAAGCGCCATGGGAACGGACCACAGATCGTCGTGACGTCACATAGTGCTAATTTCTAAACGCAAAGGATCGCGATGGGCGAAGCCCGTCGCCGAAATATCGGCGCAGACCGAAAGTCCGAAGGGCCCGCCGCCTAACGGAGCCGTTTCGGTTCGCGGATGACTTTCCGTTCCGTCGATACGGGCGGATGAAAGTCGGAAATTTCGGGACTTTTACCACGCTCGCCATTTGTAAGCAAACAGGCCCCGCCCACCGCGAACTCGGACCGCGTCTGTGGCGTACGTATAGGGGTCGTCCGAGAAGTTAAGTTATTTTTTATCCAGAGTTGCACTTAACCGGTGACTCCAAAGCAAGTTGCGGAGGGTTAAAAAAATTCAAAGAGAGATATGTTATCTGGTAGTTGACGATTACTGGTGAAATTCTCTCAATTTAAAAAGAACCATTTAAAGAACAGCTGTACTCTAAAATCAGAGAAACGAATCTTCAACTTAATCAGATATATAATGCTGATGAAAGTGGACCCTTTGGAGGAGTTTTGCCAAATAAAACCTTAGCACATGGATATGAAAAATTGGCACCCAGTCATAAACTTTCCAAAGAAAGAATTACCTTTATGCCATGCGCTAATGCTAGAGGATCTCGTAAACTGAGAATGTATGTCATTGGTAAATCTGCAAAACCAAGGGCTTTTCGCAATTCATACATTCCTGTGTCATGAAAAGGTCAAAAAAAAAAAGGATGGGTAACAAAACTTTTATTCAGTGAATGGTTTCATATGGAGTTTGCCCTGTGAGTAAGAAAAAAATTAACAGAACATAATTTACCACCAAAAGGTCTCTTAATATTAGACAATGCATCAGGACATCCAACAGATCTTAAGAGTAACAGTAACTACAAACAAATTTGCATGGTCATTATAAAATAAAACACTTGTTTACATTTTCTACTTTATTTTTGGTATTGACGTACGTTTCGTCTTTGCTAGAAAGACTTCATCAGAATACTTTCTAGCAAAGACGAAACGTACGTCAATACCAAAAATAAAGTAGAAAATGTAAACAAGTGTTTTATTTTATAATGACAATTACAACTGATTTCTACCAAGCAACGGCCCAATCTATCATAAATTTGCATGGTATGTATCGGTGTTTTTTTAGAGTGATAGAACTTTCGATAGAGATAACTGTGATTTGACAGAAGGTAGAAGCCATGTTGTTTTGACATTTCTGTTCAGAAGGCATTGACAAATTATCATGGAAAGACTCACGCCGCAACAACGTTTACAAATTGTTGAAATTTATTTTCAAAATCAATGTTCGCCAAACTTATAGAGCACTTTGTGAAATTTATGGTTTAGATAATATCGCCGCAACTATCGATAGATTTCGGACAACATTTTCTCTACTCGATACAACAAGACAAAGAACTGTACGTACAGAAGAAAATATCGCTCATGTAAGTCATAGTGTTAATGATGATCCAGATTTGTCTATTCGTCGACGTTCACAAGTTGTACTCTGTGCATCCACCACATGAAAAATTTTGCGTGAAGATCTTGGTCTACACCCATACAAGATGCAACTGTTTCAAGAACTAAAGCCACTTGACCATAATAAGCGTCGTTTGTTTGCTGATTGGGCCCTAAACCAGCTTGAAGTTGATCCACTTTTTTATCATAAAATTGTGTTTAGTGATGAAGCTCATTTCTGGTGTAATGGCTATGTAAATAAGCAAAATAGAGTGAAAACAATCCTCAAAAAGTTTTGCAGGTTCCATTGCATCCTGATAAATGCACTGTATGGTTTGTTTTACACGCTGGAGGCATCATCGGTCATATTTCTTTAAAAACGATGCTGGAGCTAATGTTACATTGAATGGTGCTCGTTACAGATCCATGATCAATGATTATTTGTTTCAAAATTTGAATGGTATCGACCCAAAAGTGTTTTGCTTCCAGCAAGATGGTGCTTATGCTGCTACCGCAAAAAAATTTTGTTTTGGGTGAAAATTTTTTCAAAATTATTATTTTTGGTCACTTTTCATAGGTGAAAAATTGAAAAAAATTTTTCAAATTTTTTTTTTTGGGAGAAAAATTTTGAATTTGGAAAAATTTTCACCTAATAAAAGGGACAAAAAAAGTTGTTTTAATTTTTCATCTAAGAAAAGTGACCAAAAATGAAAATTTAAAAAAATTTTCACCCAGAAAAAAATTTAAAAAAATTTTTTACCAAAAAAAAAATTTGAAAAAATTTTCACCCAAAAAAAAAGTTTGAAAAAATTTTCACCTAAAAAACTTTTTTTTTTAATTCATCTAAAAAAGTGGCAAAAGATAATTTTTCACTAAAAAAAAATTTGAAAAAATTTTTTTCACCTAAAAAAAGTGACAAATTTTTTTTTAATATTTTCACCCAAAAAAAGTAACAAAAAAATTTTCTAAAAATTTTCTCCAAAAAAAAAAGTTTGAAAAAATTGTCACCTAATAAGGGTGACCAAAAAAAAAATTTGAAAAAGTTTCCATGGCTACTATTGAAGGATATACTTATTGGTGCCGTGCGTTTACTTTACAGGTGCCCTATTGGTTGTTGATGGTGATTTTTATAAACGGTAAAGTTAAATCGTAGAGTTTTATGTTGCACAATGCGTAGACATTTACAGAGTTGTACAAATTCCGTCATTTTCTATAAGGTGAGTAGAAAAAAATCTTTTTCACGATTCTGTTTCTAATGCATCAGATCAAACAAGTTATTATGGAACTACGTTTATTATTTTTATAAATGGTATTTACATGATAGATTAAACATTAATGTAGAGATGGAATGTAGTTTTATTACAAAAATATGTGTGCGAAAACGGAGAAAATAAGATCATTTAGGTATCAAAATAGATTAGTTCCATTAAGTTTGCCCATTCATAATCTTTTCGGTTTTAGTGGTATCATTTAGTTATAATAGTGATTAGATTGTCCATAATTACAAAAGAATACACTTAGTTTATATTTGTAAACAAATAATTTATACATAGAATATATAAGATGGATGAAATACATATCAAAACGAACATGATATATAGTATATACTTCATATCATCAAAGTACTATTTCACATTATAGCATGATTTTGAATTTGATATATCTGATTTCGTAATTAGAATTACATTAAAATGAAAAATATGTCATAAAGGGTGATTTGCGTAGATTAGTCAGTAGAAAATTTTTAACCTCCGTAGGAAATTCCTTATCAGAGCATAATGAAAAACTTGATATACAAGGTTTTAGTCGGGTGAGATATATTTTTATTAATTACTTTTATTTTTTGGATACGAAGTTATCGACGTGGTAATTCCAAATGGCCTTCTTGAAGATGTACTGCATGTTTTTGGAGTTTTTTTTTGAAGGAACTCTTTTAAAGTTATTCCCGAAGAAATTCTTGAGGTTATGTTGTGCATTTTTGGAAAGAAATTTGGTTTTCATAATACATCGTTACGAAACAAAATTTTGCATCCTTCAAGTATTTGTTCAATATTTTTAATTGATTTGAATATTAAAACGAATTGAAATATGTTTATCTTCTAGAATTTTAATTTCAAAAAAATTTTTTTTTATTCAAAAAACTTTTGGAATTAAATTTATGTCTAAAACAAGCACCGCTTACATTCAATAGACGTATATAATCAAAACTCAATATATAATGTCAAATGGAATAAATAAACCAACAGATATAGGAAAGTAATTAAAATTAATAAATAAATATTTAAAGGAGACAAAATTTTGTTTCTGGTCTTACCTTTAAGAACACCAATTGCCTTTTAAAAACATGAACACACTTAAAGGACTTCTCAAAGAATATAATTTATTTAATATATTTAAATATTCGAATAAGTTAATTCAGAAATCTCTAAAAAACTGCACTATATCTTCAAAAAACAAATATAATTCTAAGCAATTCCTTCTTCAGTCCTCAATAATATTCCAAATATCAAAATCAAAAACTAACCTATATCTCTCAACACGTGTAAAAGGACTAATGCTTCGAAACACAGATCAACTTTATACTTCAAGATTGATCTATGTTCTAACAAAATCAAAGACCAGTGTGAGTTATTTTTAATTGATATTCTATATTTTCTTTGGATTCTTTTATTCTTTCTGTGTATTGAGTGTTAATTCTATATGTCTACTGAATTGAAACTGTGTTTTCTAGGACATTTATCTCAATTAATTTTAAAAGGAACTTCAAATTGCATAAATTTATTTCAGACTTCCTGGTGCCTTTCGATATAATATTCATATTGGGAAACGCTGTTGAATTACAAATTGATTGTCTAACGGGGAGGTTAAAAATTTATAATCTATGTGTCATCCTGTATATGCCAGAGAAGCTATAAAACTGCTTTTCAAAAAACAACTAATAAAAGTGTGTTTCCTGAAGAAACAGATATATACGATAGGCAAACTGTATGGATTTGTGTACACGTGAGATGAATATTCCTTTATCTTTATTGCAGCAAACTTACCAAATAATTTTCCGTGCATCCAGAAGACTTTCGGCCTATGACGTTTATGCGAAGTTCATAAGAATGAGGTATAAGGCCGTAAGCAGACTTTCAGCAATTCAAGTTATCCATTGACAACATGACATTGTAAGTGTTTACGCGTATATTCTTCAAGAAGATGCACATTTTCCGTATCATCTTAATATTTTTCCAAATATAATTTTATAACGTCTTCAGGTTCCTCGTGCAGCAACTTTTCATCAAGTTCAATCATTTTTTATCCATGTACCATTGGCATGGTACTTTGCTACTGAAACTGTTCGTCGAAGACCCCAAAATGAAGGACCACGTGCTACAAGCCAGTAGAAGACCGTTTTTTAACTCTTTTGGTGAGAAAACAGCCTCTCAACTTCTACGAGATGTCGCAGGTACTCCAGTTTCCCTGACCATTCTCAGAGGACACCTCCATGAAGTCAATCTAACATTGACTAAATATTAAATATGTAGAAGCATATTACGCACGAGTTGCGTAATTGTCTTAAAACTCGAGTACTTTTCTACAACCGCATTTATTGCTATAAAAACTTAGGATTGTAATAAGTGACGAAACGTCAAAATATTATCGGCTGCGTGGCCTGATATTCGTTTCCATGCCAACTAGTGGCAGGGTCTATCTTATTGGTTCTACGCCGTGCGATTAACTTTACAGATGCTACCGTATTGGTTGTTGATCGTGCTTTTTGTTTAAGGTAAAGTTTAATCGAACAGTTTTATGTTGCACATTGCGTAAATAGACAGTTACAGAGTTGGCGAGTTGTACAAATTTCGTCATTTTCTGTAGGGGAAGTTGAAGAAAAAAATTTCATTCCACAAAAATTGAGTACAACATATGTGATCAAAGTCATTGGTCGCAAAAAGCAGGATTCATCGCCAATATTAATACAATACGTAGGAGAATCACTGGCATTACTCCTAAAAGGGAGGTATTGAACAATTCTAATGGCTTTATCAACGAGCGAAGAATGGATATATGGATCATTATCCTCGAAAATTTCTGTATAAACGCACAACTAGACCTTTCTCGTACTAGGCTACCAACACAAGCTTGTTCTTCCAACACGTATTGCAAAATCCCAATGTCTCATATAGTTATATTGAATATCTTCCGGAGAAACAAAAAGTGAAGTTGAAGGCCTTGAAATATTCATGTGAATACGTTTCTACAATTCCTTGACATCCTGCTTTTTGTTCGTCCTCGAAGATCACGAGACGGAGGGATGTCGGTTTCTTCACCCTTGAGGGTTAAAAACTCTCGCATGCCTACATCTCCGGAATAAAAAATGAAGTTTCATTCTATTCTGATGTAGGGTAATCGGTTATGCATTTTCGAGACAGAGATATGTCTATTTTTATCTTTGGGGATGCAGCCCTTGTGTGAACTAACGCGATTCTAGTTGTTTCGAATTTGTGTTTGACCCGTTCTTATCCTTGCGAATTGTTAATAAATAACTGATATTAAAATGAATTAATTCAGCTGATAATCGGTACCAAGTATCATTGATAAGGAGTATAAATAATAGAAAGTTCTAGAAATCGAAACAGTGCAACATACATCTTTATAACAATTCTAATCTCAAACACCGATTAGGTTTGTTGATCGCTGGGACGTAAGTAGTACACATGCGCACGTTTCGAAACTTGCTAGATTCTCGTCAGTGCCCTGTAATGTCCAGCGACTACAAATCTGGCACGCACCTATATTCGCTCTGCACAGAAACACTAAGGTATTAATCATACACAAGTACCATCTAATGCACGCAAATATACATACACGACATACCTTAGCGAGCTAATTCAAGCAAAGAACTGTATTCCCGATTTTTTTTACGTAACAGACACTTTCCTCATGCTCGAGCCAGAATAGCCGAATTTATTTATTTGATGGTAATTATGAGCATCACGGCGTAACAGTAGTAACTCGAGCATGAAAAAAGTTTTTAACGTTAGAAAAAAACGGGAATAAGTTCTTTGCTTAAATTGGCTCGCTAGGGTATGTCGTGTATATTTGCGTGTACTAGATACTTTCCACTTACCATAGCTCATACTCCTTATTAATAACTGATATTAACCGGAGCTCTTTAGGATGCGGTGTCATCAGGGAGCTTCTAACCTTTTAGGGAGGTCAGGCGTTTAGTTCCAACTCGCGACCCGTGAACTCTTCAGATTGGCGACAGGGTAGCATTGATACCTGTGACCTTGTTCCACGTTGGAACATCGGTTGTCAGAACGTTCGCACTCTGCTCTACTTGAAGCCGGCGAGGACGGTGAACTAACAGTCGGGAAGCTGTATCCGAACAAATTCTGGGCAAGGAGCGAACACGCCACAGTACTAATGCCATGTCCAACGAATTCTTATTGCAATGAAATATAGACCTTATACCTCATTCGTATTGATTAATATAGACTTTATCTTTAATGGGAGTTTTGGTGAATACCAACACATACCTAATAAAATATTCCAGAAGCCAGAAACTGAAAAATTATCCTCATCAACAACAGTTATGGAAATAATTCATGTCACGTATATGAGCTGGAAAAAATAATGGACAAAGTTTACAAAAATTCATGTAAATATTACATTACAATAATTTTATTTCTACATAAAGGGTTTTCAGTTCGACATATGTTCCTCTGAAATATAGGATTTTATCTCATACGTGTGTGTATATAACAGGCATATTTCTTATATCTATATATACACATTTTGTTAACCTTCTTATTAACTTATTTGATTTTCTTCGGGTTTTTACATTTTATTTTGATCGTCTTACGAAAAAACAAGAAATAATTGAGCCATTTCGTTCTTATTATATTTTTTTTGTAGACGGCAAAAGTGGTGCAAATCTAGAAAAACTTAATTCTTTGATCAAGAAGTAACAATCTAGTAAGGAATTAAGTGATCATATTACCTCGGGTATCATAGATTTCAGATCAAGTAGGGACACATCTATCACAGTAAAGTACTATGAATTCAAGGCTTGTTCAATCGTGTTAATGTAGAGACTGGTTATCCGAAGAGTTACGCTCTGTAATCCATGGGAGATGTAGAGAACGGGTAAAAATCAGCTTCTAATGCAGTATAGTGGGATAAGGCAGTTACAGACACAGACAGTATACAGGCTGCCCAAGTTACCTCTGTCCAAATTTCACAAGGTGATTGTTCAGGCAAATTGCTTCACTAGTTTCTGTAGAGTATGGTCCAATTATCTTCCGTTGTAAGGATATTCAAGATTCCACTATTTTACAATGTTTCAAAATTTTTTCACTAAAAACATAACATAACTGGAAGACTGTTAAATTAATCAAAACTCAGTGTACACCATTGGAAAGGGTGGAAAATTCCCTTCAGATAAGGGTGGTTTTATGGAGATTTTCATGAAATACTCCCATAGGGTGGTTAAGGAAAAATTTTTTCATCATCCATAACCTTTGGCCAGAGTTTACTCTAAATTTCACCACGCAAACCCTTGTTGAAATTATGTGCAAAAACTGCCTTATTTATAAAGCTTTTAAACGACGTATAAAACATTCTATTAAATCATCATTTTCATTGGGCAATAGATGTGAAACTGTGAAAGAACAAACAATGAAATATCATCTGAAAAAAAATATTATTTACGACATTTTTTATTATTCATATAAGTTTGAAACTTATCATAAAAAATTCTGAAAATGCCATGCAAAGCCTATATTCTTTCGGGTAGAATCCACTGCCCCCATCATTGTTTTTGCATATTGAAGCAGTTATCTAGTCACTTATATGAATTGGAGTAGTATACGCCATACCTTTTAAAACACCCCAAAGCAAGAAGTCTAGAGGTGTAAGGTCGGGTCTTCGAGTAGGCCATCTAGTCCGAATCTTTCTATCCATTTTCCTTCAAAATGAACCCCCATAAATTCTGTAACTAAATGCGACTCATTTAGAGGTACTTTTTGTGGTAGGGATTTAATTGCAGATTGCGCACGCCTCGTTTTAACTGTAGCGCCATTTCTGTTCAGTAGTGTATGAAAATTAACAATGGAAAGACTTAGCCCGGCACAGCGTCTACAAATTGTTCAACTTTATTACGAAAATGGGCTTTCTACGAGGAATGTGTATCGGGCGCTTAAAGCAACTTATGGTTCACATAATCGGCCTACCGAACGCACAATTAGTTCTACCATCTGTAAGTTCGAGACCCAATTTTCATTATTGGATAATACTCGACCAAATAGACAACACAGCACGTAGTGAAGAAAATATAGGGGCGGTAGCGGAGAGTGTACCCGAAGTGTCGATTCGTCGCCGTTCTCAACAGCTTGCCTGTCATACTCAACAACTTGGCGTTTTGTACGTAAGGATCTTTCTTTAAAAGCTTAAAAAATCCAACTAGTGCAAGAACTGAAGCCGACCGACCTTCCGAATTGTTTCCACTTTAGTCGTTGGGCTCTTCAAAAGTTGGAAAAAGATCCACTGTTTTCGATAAAAATTTTGTTCACCGATGAGGCCCATTTTTGGCTTAATGGGTTCGTGAATAAACAAAATGCGCGTATGTGGGTTGATGAACAACCTGAAGAGGTTCAAGAGCTGAAATTGAAGCCAGAAAAAACAACTGTTTGGTGTGGTTTGTGAGCGCCCTATTTCGTAATAAAGTTGAACAATTTGTAGACGCTGTGCCGGGCTAAGTCTTTCCATTATGACTTGAATTGTCAAATACTACTGAACAGAAATGACAATCCAGTTAACACGAGTTATCTGCAATTAAATACCCACCACAAAAAGTACATCTTTCAAACGGTACCAACCGTTTGAAACCAAATTTGAAGCCGTTGGTTCAGAAGCCGTTTAATCAAAAATTTCATTTTCCAAATTTGGTTTCAAATGGACAGTTGTCCAGCGCACAATACTTGAATAATTACAGGTTGGATGGAGGTTCATTTTGAAGGAAAATGGATAGGAACACTCGGACCGGTCAGATGGCCTGCTCGAAGTCCCGACCTTACACCTTTAGGTAGATCTCGAGTTGTGTACTATACTTTTTCTACGACTGCATTCATCCCATAAAAACTTTGGATTCCATTAAGCGAAAGAACTAGTAACAAATCGCGACACAATTTCGAAACGTCAGAATGTTATCGGCTCCGCGGCCAACTATTCGTTTCCATGGCAACTACTGATGGGTCTGTCTTATTGGTTATACGCCGTGCGATTTACATTACAAATGCTTCCGTATTGGTTGTTGATCGTGCTCTCTGTTTACGGTGAAGTTATATCGTACAGTTTATGTTGCAGTTGTTGAGTGCGTAAATTGACAGTTACATAGTTGCCGAGTTGTACAAATTTCATAATTTTCTGTAGGGGGAGGAGAAAAAATCATTTTTTCCTTAACCACTTAATAATAAATAGGTTTTATATGAAAATATTTATAAAACCTTCGTCTAAGGAAAATTTTCCGCTCTTTCCAATGACGTGCACTGAATTTCGATTTATATGATTGTTTTCAAGTTACGCTATGTTTTAAGTAAAAAAATTGTGAAACGTTACAAAATAGTACTAGTAAACGAAAGCTAAATGGACCATACTCTACAGGGTGACAAGAAAAACAAATTGTAATGTGTTGTGGAACAAAAGTATTTTAGCACAGCCAAATAATTTTTATTCTATTACATTCAATACACATACTTGTACTAATAAGTGAATTTTCAGTTTGATATTACTTTATTTTGCGTGTTAGAATGTCAAACAAACGTAGTGCAAATTTGAAGCCGTTTCGTTAAGGTCAAATATCCAAAAAGGAGCTATACAAGCTCCAAAAAGTTCAACTCCTCACGGATGAAAACAAGCGCGTACGACTTCAAAGGTGCCGCCAACTCCTTCATCTCGCCGCTGGTCAGCAATGGGAGCCCATTCTCTTCACAGACGAGATGATCTTCACCGTAGAACAATCACACAACCATCGCCATCGTCGACCATCGTCAAAACCTGCAATCTGTCATGGTCTGGAGCAAAATTTGCGCCAGCGGCAAAACACCCTTGTTTTTCGTGGATCAAGGGGTCAAAATCAATCAAGATGTCTACCGCTGCGACATTCTCGAGGCCGTAGTACTTCCATGGACCCAGCAGCACTTCGGCGACCTTTCAACAGGAGTCACAAAGCAAATATGACGCAAGAATGGTGTAAGACCTATTTTCCGGGTTTCATCACATCTGCAGGATGGCCGCCCTACTCGCCGGATCTTAACCCAATGGACTACAGCGTGTGGTCGATTTTGAAGCTCAGGGCGTCTGCTAAACACCACAAAAGTTTGGAGTCGCTCAAGCAATCCTTGCGCCGGCAATGGGACCGATTAACACCCGAAGAGCATTGCCGAAAATTTCAAGAAGCGTCCTGAGCTATGTATCATCGCCAAAGGAAGCCACTTCGAAACCGCCCGAATATATTATTACCAAACGTTCATGTTATTATTATTCGTCGTTATTTTGTTTAGTTTCTTTTGTTTAATGAGGTTAAATGAAAAAAAGTTTGTTCAAGGTTTTTCTTGTATAGGAACTTTTGTGTTGCAAATTGCCCGTGGAATCACCTTCTGAAGTTTGGCCAGAGATAATTTGAACCCCTGTATTCACAGTAGACGACAGACGGTAGAGATGTTGCCGATGCAATTATATTGTAGCTCTGTAATTAAAAGTTTCGACATTCAAAGTTGAATAACTCCGTTCCACGTTATTTTGTGATTAATTAGATAGTAGAGCGATTGGTGAACGATTGCACCTAATTAGTTGATATCAAAGTCCACACGGATGATTTAATGTTACTGTTTATGTGTTTTCTTGAATACAATTCAAGAAAATTATGTTTGATCAACCATAATCCAAAAATATGAACAATTTTTCGTTATTAAATTAATCATTCTAAAATGTTTCTTATTAAAAGTGTTAATAATTTCAGAGGAACATTTACCAGTACAACCCAAATATCAACATTTATTTCAATAAAGAAAGATTCATGATTTATTTTTCTATATATTTCCTATTCTTCGAACTCTCGAATCAATCCTCTTTTGGAAGTGTCGATTTACACTCAGTCACTTACATCCGCACTCACAACCCTCTCATTTAACACATATCATTAATATCAATAAACATATTCGATAGCACCAACAAATGAAAAACTGAAGATGTGAGTGGAAAGGAGCGAGAATGATAAGAATCGATGGCGGGTTATGTAGCTCCCATACAGTTTTCTCGTTTTAAAAGCCAGTACTTTCAATATCCGTTCCTGGACATAATCGAATCTTTGAACATTTATTTTGTTTTGCGTTTAGCAATAATGTAATTATTGGAATTCAGAAGGCATCACGTATTGCTCGAGCAAGAAATAAAATAATCTCTAGGGTCACGCTGTTAATCTGCGAATTAACCCCTTCGTTCTCATTTGGTGTACTAATGTCAAACAATGATGTCAATCGACATTACTTCAATTTGAAAATCACTGGATGAGATTTCGAAAAATGAATTGAGTATTAAGTACCATCCTGTTTTTGCTAGCCATCAACGACGTATCAAAATTATCCTTCGTGTTCCTTCTCCTAACAGCGGTTGGAGCACACCAACGCAATTTTTATTCTCTTTACAGCCATCCTGAAGTGTTGACCAGAGCTTACCAAACCATTCTCTCAATTTTCCCAGCCTTCCATTCCTTCCATTATAATCCTCAGAAATGAGAATTTGATTCCTCTCATCAGATGTCTGAGATTTTCTAATATCCTCTTCTTCACTGTCACCGTTATTTCTTCCGTCTTTTGAATCCTACGCAAAACCCCCTCATTTGAAACTCTATCCACCTTCAATATACGCAGCATCCTTCTATAGCCCCATCATTCAAATGCTTCGATCTTCCTCACTTCCGTCTGAGTTAGTGTCCAAGCCTCTGCACCATATGAAAGTTTTGAAAAGACATAACATCGAAGCATCCGCACCTCAAGTTCAAGTTTAGATCTTGACTGCAAAACATCTTCATCTTCAGAAGAACACTCCTGGCCTCCTAGATGCGTGCTGTGATTTCAATCACCTGTGCTGAGTTCTGGCTCAGCTACAAATTATCCTATAAGCAAACAATCCCCTATTCTTTAGCTCTGGAAAGAACACCAAGCTTCTACAGGACTATATAGGTCAAGTATTCATCACAGATTAGACCTGCGCTGGCATCATATATTCCACGTCAAGCAGAACTAATCTAAGATGTTTGAACACTGTAACCAATACAGCTCTACGTATTATTCTTGGCGCAGTTCTATCCAGCCCAACCGACGTTGTCACATGGCACAAGAAATACCTTTGTATATCCACAAAACCTCATGTCATATTCTTGCAAAGTGGCTGGTATCCTAAACCACCCATTATACGATATCTTCAAGACCACAATATATCCAGCTACCGTACAGTCAAAGACTTTACTCTCAGTACCCCAACTCTTTGAACAGGATTTGATTGATTTAGACTCCTCAATCCCAATGACCTTCTTCGAACATGCTCCCTGGTCTAGATACCAGCCAACGACTAACATCTCTTTGAACAGATACGAAAAACGAACAACATCGACCATAGTAATGGAGAACTTTTTTCTCGGACTACTAGATAACAAAATGAAAAAGGACTAGCATGTCCGATCATCAACAAATCTTATTCCCCAACATCGTATAAACTTCCTTCTTCCTTCAGCATTTATACTGGAGAATTATACTTTATATACCAATCTCTGTGTCCCAAAGTTCCCAGATCTAAAAGTAGCACCCTATTTCTTCAAACCAAACTATTACTGACATCTATATACAGAACATATTTGCTCAAAACATCCAAGTCATGTTCCTGAAGCGAACATCTCCATTACCATAACATGGAATCAATCTCATGTGGGCAAACTTGAAACACGATCCTCAGAAACTTACTGCAACAAAAATTCTCCCCCACACATATCTCAAGACAACCTTACAACTGAAGTCCATTCAAGAATGATCAACACGAAATTAACTCGAGGCTACCTGATATCTTCTGATTCATCCAGTTGAGACTACGCCCAAAAGTAAAACATATCATTGTCCTTGTTGCAGAGAAGCACACCGCATTTACGGTCTGAAGTCAAACCTTAAGGACAATCTCAGCTCACCGAAAGAAGTTGAAGCGACACTTGGAACTCCTGTAAGTAGTCTTTTGTGATTTACCTTTTTATTTATGATCTTTTTTGTACAACTTTCATATCCAAATCAATCTTGCTAATGTTTCCGTTTCAATGATATCTTAATTGTTTGCATTCTGTTCATCGAATAATTTTTTTTCAATTTTAAATTTTGAACTTTTGAAGTTCAAAATGTAAACCTGCTGCAGAAAAAATTCTAGTACAATTAATAAATTCTGAAAATGTTCTTTATTATTTTATTTAACTCAAATGAATTTTCATTAGATATAGATCGATTCGATTAAGTTACTCTGGAAACGATTATTTTAGTCCGGTCAATTCAGCCGCTTGCATAAATTCCCAACAAGCTGAATATTTGCACGAACGTTAAGGGATACCATCGTAAAGAAATTGTGACAAGTCTTCATAGATCCTATGTATGCAAAAAAATTTATTCAAGGTCAAAGGTCGCATCATTATGTTTAATCAGGGATAATTTAAAACATATAGATAGAATGGTAATTCTGATAATATGAGCTGAAAAGAAACCGAGTCCCGGATTTTATGTGACCATGTGACCTTGAGCAACATCTGTCTATTGTTCAATTGCCTACGGGACAGTATCCGTCTACATGCTACTACTTGTAAGGCTCCAACAAAATTACCTTTAGTACCTCGTTGTGAAAACACGTGGTTATTTCAATATTCTTTGCTGACGTTTGTGGTGTATCCAATTTTCTTCTATATATGTCGCAATTGTGTTTAATTCACAATTAACCCTTACCTTCAAGTGAATGTATCACTGTTGATCGTGACATGAAGACATTAATTGATGCAAGTGTTCAAAGGGATGATGAATTACTCAAGACAGAAAAATTAGAGAGAATTCATGTGCAGTGTCGCAAACAGCACACTTGAAATTACTGCAGTAAATCGTCAACATGAAGAGGAACCAGCTAGTACATCTAAAATAAGTCCTAAGATGACCCAAAATTCCATTAATTTTACTGCAAACGTGTGCATATTTTAGAGAATACAACTGAAGTAAATTTTGGGATCGCTTTTTCTCAGAAATGGTTGGTATCAGGAAAAAAATGTGAGAACAATTTTTATAGATAATTTTATGATCTACAATTTCTATCTTCACTATTTTTATCATAAAACTAACCGTTTCGCCGAAAAATCAGAAAAACTCACATTTGCGAAATTTGACCTTGAATAAAATTTTTTGTACACATGGGTTCGATAAGATTTCTTCACAATTTCATTATAATGGTGTCCCTAATGTTCGTGCAACTTTTCAACCTGTTTGGAATTATGCAAGGTTCTAAGTTGACTGGATTATTTGTAATAGGGACGCCAACATAAGGAGTAAATACCGAATAAACATTGGACTCCTCTATCGAGTATATGCGGTGTTGCCATTCACTATATACGACTTCCAGTTCATCCAATAATGGCATTATTACAATATTAATTGAAATAATTCATGATTCAATCATACACATACATTGAATCGTTGATCGATTCGTGTCTCATTCTCGACCTTTCCACCGACTCTGATTAAAGTGTAGAAATGAACGGTTGGACACCGTAAAGTTCTTAACTCAAGGACAAATATGTACACTCTTATTCGTTATAACACTATCAAGTCCGTCTTGAGCGAAGTCTCTTCAATGACAGATGCGTTCTAATCATCTGATGGATGCGTTTGCCGCTAAGGTAATTGCGATTATCGCATACACGCAATTCTTCGGACTGGTACTGCTGGTCTGCATGGCTGCAGGATGTTCTCCTGCAAATGGAAATATTTGAAATAAATTAATTCGGTTGATCTGTACCAAAAATCATTAATAAGGAGTATAAGATATGGTAATGGAAAGTTCTAGAAATCGAGGCAGTGTAACATACATCTTTATAACAATTCTATACTCAAACAAACTTGACAAGGTTTTGTAGATCACAGAGGCACATTGCAGACATGCGCACGTTTCAAACTGATTGGTTTTAGTTAGTGCAATGTATGATAGTGACTCCAAATCTGTCGAGTATCTATATTCGCTATACACAGAGACTCCAACATATTAATAATAATAATGACTAGCGCCATTATCCTGCGTTGGTGACGTGAAATATCGAGAATACATTTCTTTACTTGAATTGACTCGCAAAGATATGTCTTGTATGTATTTTGCATACTTTAGATGGCGTTAGTGTATTATCAATATCTTAGAGTCTATGTGTATGTATTTTGCATACTCTGGATGGCGCTAGAGTATTATTAATATCTTGGAGTCTTTGTGTATAGCGACGCGTATAACGATGCGTTTCGACTGTTATATCAGAGGCAAATATAAGGGCATACAAAATATTAGGAGTGTATGACCTTCCTCGCTCCTCGACCAGAATCCTGCTTTGGTCTGCTCCAGCTTGCTGGCTTAGCATATAGAGGACACGTCTAGTCTTAAACAATACCTGACTGACCTTCCCGCCGGCACAGCACGCAGCATTCGACGACCGTTCGCACATGCGCACCACGCCTGTCTGAAGATTTCAGGTGCGTATGTACGGAACGAAACTACCACACCACTGCTTACACACCGCAATACAGTTACCTTAAATAAAGGCTCTGCCCGTATTTTTATGATTTCTTCAGGTGTCAGTTCTAATGTCACTGAGTATATTAGGAGTAGTAAGTTCGTGTGGTTTCGATAAAATATGCCGCTACTGGTTTATCATTTCATTGTTTCCTCTGACAACACCGTCTTCTGAAGTGTCATCATTTTCCTTCAGTATCTGTTTCGCGATTCGCTGAAGTTTAAACCACATAGTTTCTGTGTGAAATGTCACCATGCTTTAGCTGAACGTGTCAGAAGTGGCTTGCCCGATTTAAAAGTGGCACTTTTGATTTGGCGTTCCATGATGATTTGTCAATGCTTACTGAACAGAAATGTCAAAACAACATGGCTTCTTCCTTCTGTCAAATCACAGTTTTTCCAACATTCTCTAAAATTCTCAAATATATCACAAGATCAAAATTTAACTCGCCAAATAAGATAAAACCTGGAACGAATGAACTCAATGATCAACGTGTTGTTACGTTTAACCTAAAACCATTTGTACTCGGAACACAGAAAAACATAACAAAAATTATTCACACCAAATGATGTCCCATAATAATAAATAATTAAGGAATATATTGTTGATATTTAGACTCTACATGACTTAAAAAATATACATGAGACAGTAATTTATTTCCACAAAAATGTTTGTACTACTACAACAATTGTTTCACCACGATGTGGCTTCTTCACACACAAAAAACTGTCATGTCAGAGGTTAGAATATATAATTCTGAAATTCATTTAAATTTAACTTCTATCAATTATTGACTCACATTCAAATTGATTCATTCATCAGAATTATTGCCAACATTTTCTTATTTGTCAGTTTTTATTCCGGTTGACTAATAAATTACGAGTATCTAGCTGTCAAAAAAGTCATTAACAATTTTATTCGCGACCATTCCGCGTAACTGAATGGCCCTGGTTCTAGTTTATACGTCAAACTGATAGGAGACTTCATTGTCTTTTTCTCTCACAACAGAACAGGTAACAAAAGGAATAATTTTGCAACGTATTTAATCTCATTAAAATTCATTTCATCGAATTATTTTCGAAATATTTCATATCATTTTTGTTAATGAACATTTTTTATAGGATGCCCCACCTGTGCTGCTATATATGCTATATATATATATATATATGATACTATGAATGAATCAGTAGTCTTCGTTTATCGTAGTAAGAATACAAAAAAGAAATGAACGTAAGCCTGTTGATTCTTCTGGTGATTTTTAATTTCCTAGTAAATGTGAGTGAAAGAATACTTTTAAAGGTTCTTTATTTGACATGAGAATTGAACGAAACTTTTTGGATGTTTATTAAAACCAATGAATAATGTAAAATAGAAAAAGGCTTTTTACTTGATAGAAGAAATATAACAAAATTTGAATATCGAACCAATTTTAATCTGTTAGTCTTCTACAATTTTAATTTCAAAAAAAATTTTGATTCAAAAAACTTTTAGAATTAAATTAATGTCTATAATAAGCACTGCTTATATTTAATAGAGGTATATAATCAAAACTCAATATATAATGTCAAATGGAATAAATGAACCAACAGATATAAAAAAGTCATTAAAATTAATAAATAAATATTTAGAGGAGACAAAATTTTGTTTCTGATCTTACCTTTAAGAACACCAATTGCCTTTTAAAAACATGAACACAACTTAAGGACTTCTCAAAAAATATAATTTATTTGAAATATTTAATATATTTGAATATTCGAATAATTTAATTCAGAAATCTCTCAAAACATGCACTATATCTTCAAAAAACAAATATAATTCTAGGTAATCTCTTCATCGGTCCAAAATAATATTCCAAATATCAAAATCAAATAACTATCATTATATCTCAACTTACACGTGTTTACAGGATGATTGCTTCAAACAGACTAACTTTGAAATTCAAGATGGTCTATGTTCTAACAAAATCATAGAAAAGTGTAAGATATGTTTGAGGTTATATTTAAATCATTGACATTCCATAATGAGATTTATTAAAGCCTGAATATAATTATATATTATATCCCTACTATCCCTACTATATATATATAATATTATAAATGCGAATGTAAGTTTGTTTGTTACGCTTTCACGCAAAAACTACTGAACCGATCATCATGAAACTTTGTACATATACTCTTGAAGGTATTAGAAGTAACATAGGGTACTTTATATTCAAGAAAAAAAAATTTTTTTACGAAAGATAAAACAATTGTTTGTCAAAAAATCGTCAAATTTAGCTACTTCAGTAATGAAGTTTTACTATTATTATACCCTTACCCTTTATCTTTCATACTTATTTAATGACTCCACTGCGGGCGAAGCCGCGGGTAAAAAGCTAGTAATATTATAAATGCGAATGTAAGTTTGTTTGTTACGCTTTAACGCAAAAACTACTGAACCGATCATCATGAAACTTTGTACATATACTCTTGAAGGTATTAGAAGTAACATAGGGTACTTTATATTTAAAAAAAAAAAATTTTTTTACGAAAGATAAAACAATTGTTTGTCAAAAAATCGTCAAATTTAGCTACTTCAGTAATGAAGTTTTACTATTATTATACCCTTACCCTTTATCTTTCATACTTATTTAATGACTCCACTGCGGGCGAAGCCGCGGGTAAAAAGCTAGTATAAAATAAAATAGAAAAAGGCTTTTTAAGACTAACATATTAAATCTGTTTTGATATTCAAATTTTGTTATATTTCTTCATCAAGTAAAAAGCCTTTTTCTATTTTATTTTATATATAATATATAATTATATTTAGGCTTTAATAAATCTCATTATGGAATGTCAATTATTTAAATATAACCTTAAAAATATCTTACACTTTTCTGTGATTTTGTTAGAACATAGACCATCTTGAATTTTAAAGTTAGTCTGTTTGAAGCAATCATCCTGTAAACACGTGTGAGTTGAGATATAATGATAGTTATTTGATTTTGTTATTTGGAATATTATTTTGGACCGATGAAGAAATTACCTAGAATTAAATTTATTTGTTGAAGATATAGTGCATGTTTTGAGAGATTTCTGAATAAATTTATTCGAATATTCAAATATATTGAATATTTCAAATAAATTATATTTTTTGAGAAGTCCTTAAGTTGTGTTAATCTTTTTAAAAGGCAATTGGTGTTCGTAAAGATAAGATCAGAAACAAAATTTTGTCTCCTTTGAATATTTATTTATTAATTTTAATGACTTTTTATATTCCATTCGACATTATATATTGAGGTTTGATTATATACGACTATTAAATATAAGCGGTGCTTATTGTAGACAGTAATTTAATTCTAAAAGTTTTTTGAATAAAATTTTTTTTTAAATTAAAATTGTAGAAGACTAACAGATTAAATCTGTTTTGATATTCAAATTTTTAATAAATAATTGACATAATTGACCCGTAACTTCCTTCTGGTTTAACTATTTTTCATTCTAACCAATATTTTGAGAATTTAATATAATTTTAGAATGGTAGATTTTCTGTATATGTATACAGGATGTTTCAGAAGTTGGCGCCAAGCCGGAATCCGGTAAAAGTCACAAAAAACTAAAAAAAATCTAAGTCGTGTACTTTTCAAATTATATTGCATTTTTTATTATTCGAGAAAAAGCACAACCTGTGATGATTTTTGAACTCCTGGTGCTAAAATTTTTTACTTTCTTCATATTTTATTTTCCCTACGTTATCCCGAATAGTGCTTCTGTAGCCTGTGATCTCCAATTCTAAGCCAATTACACCAGCTTGGAAAATAATGTCATTTTTTGCCGAACCAAGTATTCAAAATTAATATTTCGCACAAATTTAACTGACTGTTCTGAAACAAAAATTGTGCTACATCAGTTTGGTAAATTACTTTAAAAGTTAGCGCATTTATTAGGGATTCTTAAATGAAACTTACTACATTATTTCTTAGATCTGTCAAAAAAAACTGTCTTTCTTAAAGAAACACAGTTTCGAGCACTTTTTTCGAACTTTCTAAAAATGATTCAAGTGCATCCAATACTTTAAGAATCTGGTTTGAATGAAATGGGGTGAGCCCTTCCATAAAGTGTAAGTGAGACAGATAGTGACGCCACTATTTGGTATTGGCACACGTAAATGACATACAGATCACTACGCTACGTCCCTTGGTCTACTGCGCATCTTTCCCTATTTGCTCGTGTTATTTGTGTACTTACGACTTTTGGCTTCGTTTATTAGATTTGTTTGCTTGTGATTTGGATAGTTTTGATCTCTTTACGACGAACTTTGATTTTACTTGTACTAACCTGTGATCTCTAAATTTTAATAACTATTCCAAATTTCAGTTTATTGACGTGTGAAAAGCAGATAGTATGAGAAGAAAATTGAAATAAATTCAATCTTTCACACCCTGTATCTCGAAGACGAGACGTTTGTGGTCCATGTTTATGGGATTTATTTTTCTTAAAATTATTCAAGGAATCTCCCCTATTATTATTATAACAATTTGCATATAAAACGTATCTACCATTCGATCAATGACGTTCTAATTTTTAGGTAAAAGCGGAAGAAGAGTGGAAAAATGTGGTAGATGCGCTCCATAAAGAATGTCAAAAAGTTAGTGGCATTAGTGAAGGTACAGTTGAAAATTTAAAATTAACCCGTGAGGTTGACGAGTCAAACGCAGCGTTGCTCGATCATATATTTTGTCTTGGAATCAACGCTGGATTCATCGACGGAAAAGGAAATGTTATATTGGATGTTGTAAACGGCCATCTGAGGAGAATGGGAGTCAGTGAAGATATTATAGCGAAAACAAGACAAATTTGCGGAAATATGGAAAAACTTAAGAGTATTCCTTTGATAGCGGTTCGTTCTTATGAATGTTATTCCAGTTTTTTACCCAGAGAAATATTGGCTGTTTGATTTGGATACATGTTATGTTCTTTATCTCGAATAAATGTGCTGTTTTATCATTTTAAACTGTGTCCATGTCATTCAATATCACTTTAAATTTATTGATCAAGGGATGATCCCTTCAAAAATTGATCCAATTTACGGCTTGCCCAACAGCTGTTTGCTTTCTGAAGCGTTTTCCAGTAAGAGATTAAAAAAACAAGTATATCCTAAGAGAAATCAATGGATGTTTATTTCGTTGTAAGGATGTAGTTGTTCTTGAGCGACGCACTCGATTTCGATTCTTCACGTCACTGACTTGTCCCAGTAGATCTAATTTTTCCACCAGTTCTACTATTGCCGACCGAGAAGCTGCTTTGCGACGACCCAAAAGTGACTGCAAAACTTTTACCACTTTTGTGGTTAATTTTAACAATTTCAGTGCGTTGTAGAAGTTTATCGTTCCATTTTCAGTAATGGCGTAGTTTTTACTTGTCAAATGTCAAAAGATGACAGCTTCAGAAGTGACAGCTGCTCGAATAGCGGGCTATTCAAAATGAAACCTCTTATTGGAAAACCCTTAAGATGTTGCAAAAATTTTTGAACGCAATCAAAACACCATCAGTGCAGTGTAAAATAAAAATGATAAAAGATCAGAACATACAGGCTGTCCCAGAAGTCGACGTCAAGCCGGAATCGCGTAACAAACATAGTAGTCATCAGAAAAATATAAAAAAAAATTTAAGTTGTGTACTTTTCAAATTATATTGCATTTTTTATTATCCCAGAAAATGCACACCCTATGATGATTTTTGAACTACTATTTTATCTCGAATAGTGCTTCTGTAACCTGTGATCTTCAATTCTAAGCCAATTACTCCAGTTTGGAGAATAATGTCACTTTTTGCCAAACCAAGTATTCAAAATTAATATTTCGCACAACTTTAACTGACTGTACTGAAAAAAAAACCGCGTGTTTTTTTAGAGTGATAGAACTTCAAATTGAAAAAAAAAACACATTTATATTAAGATTCAAGCCAAATTTTTCTTTTATTTGAAAGATAATTTTATGACATTTATGTTTTAAAAATAATTTTCGGCATATGTCCACCACGACTAGCTCTGAGGAACCGCATTCGACCAGACTAATTTTGGACCACTTTTTCGAGTAATTCAGGCCTTATTTCATCAATAGCACGAGTTATGTTGGCATCCAAAGCGTCTATTATTTATGGTTTATCAGCATAAACCAATGACTTGACACAACCCCAAAGAAAATAATCCTCTGCAGTTATGTCGCATGATCTAGGAGGCCAAGTAATTGGACCATGTCTGAATCTTTCTTTCAATAAATCAATTGTTACAGTAGCAGCTTGAGGTGTAGCACCATCTTGTTGGAACCAAAACACTTCTGAGTCGATACCATTCAAATTTTGAAACAAATAATCATTGATCATCGATCTGTAACGAGCACCATTCACTGTAACATTAGCTGCAGCATCGTTTTTAAAGAAATATGGACTGATGATGCCTCCAGCGTGTAAAGCAGACCATACAGTGCATGAAGAAGAAGAAATATAACAAAATTTGAATATCAAAACAAATTGAAATATGTGTTTTGATTATATACGTCTATTAAATGTAAGCGGTGCTTGTTTTAGACATTAATTTAATTCTAAAAGTTTTTGAATAAAAAAATTCTTTTGGAAATTAAAATTGTAGAAGATAAACATATTTCAATTTGTTTTGATATTCAAATTTTGTTATATTTCTTCTATCAAGTAAAAAGCCTTTCTATTTTATTTTATATATAATATATAATTATATTTTGGCTTCAATAAATCTCATTATAGGGTGTCAATGAATTTAGGTAAACCTTAAAATAACTCACTTTGTTCTTTGATTTTGTTAGAACATAGATCAATCTTGAATATATAGTTGATCTGTAGTTCGAAGCTTAAGTCTTTTAACACGTGAGTGATGTAGGTTATGTTTTTGATTTTGATATTTGGATTATTGAAAAACGGCTGATGAAGGGATTATCTAGAATTATATTTGTTTTTTGAAAATATAGAAAATATATATGAAAACATTTTTTAGAGATTTTTGAAATAATTTGTTCGAATATTTAAATGTATTAAATATTTCAAATAAATTATATTCTTTGGGAAGTCCTTCAAGTGTGTTCATGTTTTTATAAGGCAAGTAGTATTTCTTAAGATAAAACCAGTAACAAAATTTTGTCTCGTTTGAATATTTATTTATTAATTTTAATTACTTTCGTATATCTGTTGGGTTATTTATTTCATTTGACATTGTATATTGAGTTTTGATTATATACGTCTATTAAATGTAAGCGGTGCTTGTTTTAGACATTAATTTAATTCTAAAAGTTTTTGAATAAAAAAATTCTTTTGGAAATTAAAATTGTAGAAGATAAACATATTTCAATTTGTTTTGATATTCAAAAATCCCTATATTGGATGTTGTTGTTTCCATGCGCAATAAAAATACACAGATGTCCTAAGTGTAATAAATTTTAACTTTTTTTTTCGTATTCCTTTGAAGATGTTTGAAAGACCGAAACACGTGTCAGAATTCTGAATAAATTGTGAAACATAAAAACTATGTGAATTTTCTTAACTAAAATAGTAAAGAACTGGTTGATAATTTCAGGCAAACTCACCAATAAAAATGTATTCAATTATTCAGTCGAGAAATTAGGATAAATAACATAAGAAAAAGTGCAATTGAGGGAGAATGTTGAAATATCAATCTTATTTTTATTTTTATACTGTGTTCAGAAGATTGAAGTTTATGCTAGGTTATTTTCATGTTCTATGACATTCGTTTAGTTAAGAATGTAATGAAAAAGGTGTGTGTTGCTCAGTCAAAAATAAATATGGTATATTAGATTAATGGGGAGGTTATTAATTCATCAGAATATCGGGTGTTTTTTTTTAGAGTGATAGAATTTTCGATAGGGATAACTGTGATTTGACAGAAGGTAGAAGCCATGTTGTTTTGACATTTCCGTTCAGTAAGCATTGACAATTTATCATGGAACGAATCACGCCGCAACAACGTTTATAAATTGTTCTCGATGCAACAACAACCACAAGACGAAGAACTGTACGGACAGAAGAAAATATCGCTGCTGTAAGTCATAGTGTTAATGATGATTTGTCTATTCGTCGACGGTCACAATAATTTGGACCCTGTGCATCCACCACATGGAAAATTTTGCGTAAAGATCTTGGTCTACACCCAAACAAGATCCAACTGGTTCAAGAACCAAAGCCACTTGACCATAATAAGCGTCGTTTGTTTGCTGATTGGACCCTAGAACAGCTTGAAGTTGATCCACTTTTTCATCGTAAAATTGTGTTTAGTGATGTAGCTCATTTCTGGTTGAACAAGCAAAATTGTCGTATATGGAGTGAAAACAATCCTCAAGAAGTTCTGCAGGTTCCATTGCATCCTGAAAAATGCACTGTATGGTGTAATTTACAAGCTGGAGGCATCATCGGTCCATATTTCTTTAAAAATGATGCTGGAGCTAATGTTACAGTCAATGGTGCTCGTTACAGATCGATGATCAATGTTTATTTTCTTCGAAATTTGAATGGTATCGTCCAAGAAGTGTTTTGCTTCCAACAAGATGGTGCTATACCTCATGCTGCTAGCGTAACAATTGATTTATTGAAAGAAAGGTTTGGCGATAACATTATTTCGAGGAGTGGTCCAATTAATTGGCCTTCAAGGTCATGCGACATAACTCCACTGGATTATTTTCTTTGGGGTTATGTCGAGTAATTGGTTTATGCTGATGAACCAGAAACAATAGACGCTTTGGAAGCCAGCATAACTCGTGTTATTGATGAATTAAGGCCTGAATTACGTGGTCCAAAATTGGTCTGATCGAATGCGGTTCCTCAGAGCTAGTCGTGGTGGACATATGCCGGAAATTGATTAATTTAAATGTGTTTTATTTCAATTTAAAGTTCTATCACTCTTAAAAAACACCCGATTCAACTTAGCATCAATATCATATAGCCATAATTTTTACCATTCAAGACATGAACCACAGTGGACGCCGGTGTGGCGTTGGACGGCATGCAGGTATAGTTTCCCGAGTCAGACAATAATGCCTTCGTGACCAGAAGTTTGCTTGTCGTGCCCGCTTCTGTTTTCTCTGTTTCCAGGCTTATGCCACCTCTTGGAGAATCGAAGTCGATCACTGCCTGTCCATGGTACCATAGAACTGATGACGGAGGATTCGAATGGATGTTTATGGAACACGTGAGAGAGATGGTGCTACCCTTCTTGACGTATATCTCCGGAGGACCAGATATAGTCGCTTGAGCATCTGTAAAATACGATTAGATTAGTGTAAAAAATAAAATATTTCTATGATTTGCAGAAATTAATAATTATATATGTAAAAATAAAACTGATATTTTTAGGGAAAACAACTTTTTAACTTCTTTATTCTATGATCTATGTTCTATGTCTAAGATTTTTAACCTAAAAGTGTCACATGTCTATTTAGTTAGAAGAAATAGCATTGTTTTTGATTTCTTCCAGGTTAGTGAGCTATTTTTTTATTTGTTTCTTTGTATGTTATTATTTTATTTCGTTTATGTTATTCTGTTATATTTTAAACTAAGGAAAATGAAATCTTCCAGAATCATGACATCAAATCGCCTATTTCTTCAATTATAAGAATAAGAATTGATTAGATTCTTATAAATCAAAAACGTAAGCTATATGACGACATCCATGAAGATTTGCATCGCTTTGGAATCATCCAAGACTGATAAGAAGAAAAATACAAACAACTATCCAAACTACGGGAACGGAAAATACATATTATGAAATACCAGAGGACAAACAGGATATATCTGACCATCATGAACTTTTGGCTCTACCGAAGGTGAAGAATATCTTAAAATCGACTTTACCAAAGATGGAATTTTTAACTTTCATAATAGCCATATTTGGGTGGATGAAAATCCACAAGCCATTCATGAATCCAAGCATCAACAGTGTTCCAGTATAAATATCTGGCTAGGTATTTTAGGAGATCGTTTGTTAGGACCAGTAGTTTTACCACATAATTTAACAGGAGCCGCATACCCCAACTTTCTTCAAAATACCTTGCCCTATTTTCTAAGACGTGGTACCTTTAAATCAGTGGATGGAGCCCCTCACATTATACATTTGCTGTTAGGGAACATTGAGATGAAACATTTCCCAGAATATGGATATGACGAGGAAACCCAGTGACATGGCTCGCTAGATATCCTTTGGACTTTTGTATTTGGGGATATTTGAAAAGTTTCTTTTATCATAGCTCATACTCCTTATTAATGAAATGCATGGTATTAACCGAATGGATTCGCCCGCTCCAGACCAGAATTGTTTTGAACATATCTGGTCTGCAATGTCACAACAATTACACCGCTTACTTGACCCATCGTAGACATTACAACAGCTCGCCAATAGTTTGATGGTGATTAGGAAAAACATTCCCCAAGCTTTCATCGATCACCCAATGTGGTGTTTCTAACAGAATGAATAATTTTTTAAGCCTGTAGGTCACCATGTCAGAATCTTCATATTTGTTTATTTCCCTTCTATGTTATCGCTCTAAAGTAGTCTTGCTTACTGTTGCCATTTCACGCAAGTTAACGGTTTTTAGATACATCAACATACTTTTTCATTTCCCTTGATATAAAATTATGGGTACGCATTGTATAGAAAACCTTTGAAATATAACTTGTTATACACCCTTTCGAAAATGTAGCAAAAATACGAAATCCCCAATAGAGAAAAAGTGATAGAAAACAAAGTGAACTCTTATTTAATAACATAAATAGAGGTTAATTCTTGATAGAAGGTATATAAAATTATATAAATATTTTAAAAAATTTTTAAAAAATTTAAAAAAATTAGCCTTCTACATATTTAATTCCAAAAGATTATATTTGATAATTATAACTTCAGGAATTAAATTAAAATAATGTCCTATAAGTACCACTTATATCAATTGACATATAAAATAAACATTCATTATAAGACATCCGAATGGTATAACAAAATCCAATAAATAAAAATTATTAACCAATATCCTATAAATTAAACATTTTGAATAGACAAAATTTTGTTTCTGCTTATCAATCTTATGAAAACCAATATCTTTCAAGAATATCCAACATAATCTTAAGAATTTCATCACAAAACTATCTTACTTAGACTATTCAATATTATTGGATATCTAACCAATTTATAGGATTTTGGTTAATAATTTTTATTTATTGGATTTTGTTATACCATTCGGATGTCTTATAATGAATGTTTATTTTATGTCATGATATAAGTGGTACTTATACGACATTATTTTAATTTATTTTCAGAAGTTATAATCATTAAATATAATCTTTTGGAATTAAATATGTAGAAGGCTAATTTTTTAAAATTTTTTAAAAATTTTTTAAAATATTTATATAATTTTATATACCTTCTATCAAGAATTAACCTCTATTTATGTTATTTTATTCATAATATATAATTATTTGGTTTCCTTAACATTCTTTATACAGATAGTCCTTGTGCTATAGCAGAGGCCGTTAAATTTGTCTTTCAATCTTCTAGATCAAGGGTAAACCACAGATATATTTCTGTGTGTAGTGAATATCATATTTAAAGGTTCATTTCAGTAGAACTTTTTCTAGGAGATGAAAGGTGAGTTGAATATTTATTGTTGATTAATGTTATATTTATTGAATATGAATATTTGAATACTGATGAGCAAAGTCGAACTTAAAACTTGTTTTTCAGTAATGTTTTGCATATCTTGAGTTTTTATATAAAGTACCTTGGTTAGATATTCAATAATATTGAATAGTCTAAGTAAGATAGTTTTGTGATGAAATTCTTAAGATTATGTTGGATATTCTTGAAAGATATTGGTTTTCATAAGATTGATAAGCAGAAACAAAATTTTGTCTATTCAAAATGTTTAATTTATAGGATTTTGGTTAATAATTTTTATTTATTGGATTTTGTTATACCATTCGGATGTCTTATAATGAATGTTTATTTTATGTCATGATATAAGTGGTACTTATACGACATTATTTTAATTTATTTTCAGAAGTTATAATCATTAAATATAATCTTTTGGAATTAAATATGTAGAAGGCTAATTTTTTAAAATTTTTTAAAATATTTATATAATGAACTCTTATTTATCCCATTTTAAAAATGAACAATCACAAACTAACGGATTACTCCAATCAATATCTGACCTTAACAAGTGTGAGCTCAGCATAAATTTGCATCTCGGGAATCAATCACTAATAATCCCTAATATTCTGGTCCAATACCCGAATTGGCAAACTAAGAGAATCAGATAGCGCCTCTCCTTTGGAGTACGTCTTGGTGTTCGATTTCACATCCTCCAGGGTCTATGTATTAACGGATTTCGGGTGATTAAGTTAATTAGGATCAGTGTCGACTTGAAGATATGCCCGATAATTGAAGTCTGTCATTGAGACCAAGAGCCGATATCTTGCTAAGTGGACCGAATAGTCAAGTATGATGTTAAGGATCTCTATAATTGATGGTAATTAAGAAGTTATATATTATGTATGGTTTGTATCAAAATTTGAATATCAAAACAGTTTAAATCTGTTAGTCTTCAAAAAAATTTTATTCAAAAAACTTTTAGAATTAAATTAATGTCTAAAATAAGCACCGCTTACGTTTAATAGACGTATATAATCAAAACTCAATATATAATGTCAAATGGAATAAATAAACCAACATATATAAGAAGGTTAAAATAAATAAATAAATATTTAAAGGAGACAAAATTTTTTTTCTGATCTTACCTTTGAGAACACCAATTGCCTTTTAAAAACATGAACACAACTTAAGGACTTCTCAAGGAATATAATTTATTTGAAATATTCAATATATTTAAATATTCGAATAAGTTAATTCAGAAATTTCTCAAAACATGTACTATATCTTCAAAAAACAAATATAATGCTAAGTAATCCCTTCTTCGGTCCTAGATAATATTCCAACTATCAAAATAAAAAAACTACAACTATATCACAACAAACACGTGTTAAGAATGGATGCTTCGAAACAGACCAACTTTAAAATTCAAGATTGGTCTATGTTCTAACAAAATCACAGAACAGTGTAAGTTATTTTTAAGGTTATTTAAATTCATTGACATTCCATAATGAGATTTATTGAAGCCAAAATATAATTATATATTATATATAAAATGAAATAGAAAAAGGCTTTTTACATGATAGAAGAAATATAACAAAATTTGAATATCAAAACAGATTAAATCTGTTAGTCTTCTTAGCACGTGTTTGTTGTGATATAGTTGTAGTCTTTTGATTTTGATATTTGGAATATTATCTAGGACCGAAGAATATTAAATATTTCAAATAAATTATATTCTTTGAGAAGTCCTCAAGGTGTGTTCATGTTTTTAAAAGGCAATTGGTGTTCTGAAAGGTAAGATCAGAAACAAAATTTTGTCTCCTTTAAATATTTATTTATTAATTTGAAACACTTCCTTATATCTGTTGGTTTATTTATTCCATTTGACATTATATATTGAGTTTTGATTATATACGTCTATTAAACGTAAGCGGTGCTTATTTTAGACATTAATTTAATTCTAAAAGTTTTCTGAATAAAATTTTTTTGAAATTAAAATTGTAGAAGACTAACATATTTAATCTGTTTTGATATTCAAATTTTGTTATATTTCTTCTATCAAGTAAAAAGCCTTTTTCTATTTTATTTCGGTTTGTATCAGATCAAGAAAAAGGAGTTATTAGAGAACGTAGTTGTGCAGATGCATGAATGTAATGGATTAATAATGCAAGACATTTAATGAACTCCCACAAATCAAAAAAGTGACAACTGACGTTTCTAATGAGAAGTTCGACCTTTTGTGAGTTCGTATAATACCAAGAAGTTTCATAACTTAAAATTAATGCAGTTCTAAGAATTTTTAGGCGGAATTTATATCAAGATGATTAGATTATAAATTCAATTCAATTCAATTTATTCATCAAAAAAAAAAAAATACACAAAAATGAAAGATAAATAATTTCGTTCACAGAAATATTACAGTCTAAGCCAAGCTTGTAAACTGTCATATTCTGTAAATACTAACGATGAAAACTCCTTTCTAATGTGATCAAATAACAAATAAGTTTGCATACTTGAAAAGGTGAACAGCAAAAAGAAAAAAAAATTACCACCGAATGGAAAACAAAATCAAGCAGAAAGAATGGTCTCGAATCTACTAGAATTCAACATAATGTATTTCCGGAGACGATCTTTACATACTTTACTCTTTACATTGAAAGATACCTTCAGCTCATAAGGAAGAAGATTATAAAATTTGGGACCATAGTACAACCAACTTTCTTGCAGATGTTTTCTATGGAACCGCGAAAGAGAAGATTTCTATTCACAACCTGTCTTGTTAGGAATGCATGCTGCACCAATTCGCCTCTTCCTTTTATTTGATTCAACAATACTTCATAAATATAAAGCTGTTTGATATTCAGTCGGTCAGATTCCATATACAGCCTTTCAGATCCGAACCTTCTACTCAACTTCAGGATTATCTTCAATATCGTCTTATGTACTATTTCGAGACCTCGCATGTTATTTTCATTTATACCACCCCATATAACAATTCCATATCTCAGTACAGACAAAACTAAAGCGTCGTACACTCGGAAACATTCCTTCACAGAAAGAATATTCCGGACTTTATAGAAAATATGAAACAGTTTCTTAATACATTTTATAAGGTAAGCTGCATGCTCGCCCCATCTCAGATGTTGATCGATAATAACTCCCAACATTCCTAAGAGTGTTTTATCGGGTGTTTTTTCTTGTGTGATCGAACTTTGAATTAAAATAAAACACATTTAAATTGAAGTTTTGACGTGACAACGTCTTATAAATTGGTTTGCCGGGTGACACTTCAAGAAACTGCGTTACGCTCCGCTCACGTTATGCGCTCACAATGAGAGCGAGTGAGAGGCACGCGTCCCTTCCACTCGGGCATGGTTAGCCCGCCTAAGAGCGAGAGAGCAGACATAAAAAGTGAAAGGCACGCGTCCCTTCCACTCGAGCACAGTTAGCCCGCCTAAGAGCAAGAGAGACAGAGCGAGAGAGAGAGAGAGTGAGAGAGATAGGCATACACACCGGTTCATGTCTTGCGCTTCTATTTCGCTTAGGCGCCTGCATACAAGTTTACACGTTGCCAGTTAATTGTAAAACGATTGTGTAGTGATAATGTGAAGGTAGTTTCGTCCATCGCAACAATTCAAACAGCAAAGGTAAATAATTTCAGACTGATAATATAACATGATGAAATAAATGACTAAGACATAAGTGAATAGGTTATGTTGTAGTAATCACAATGTTGTGGTAGTTTTCAATCAAAAAAGTAGTAGAAATCGTTTCTCAACCAATAATAATTTGTTTAACTTGAAAAAATGAGCGCGACTTGCTATGTAAAAAATTGAAATAACAATGTTTAACCTCCAACCTGTCAAATCGAAACTTTCAAACATTCAAACCGAGACGACTAATCACTGCGCAAGGTCGTAAGCGCGCGATTTACAAATTCAAAGATCAAATGTGAATTAGTTTTCTCCTTTTAGAAAATACACTTTGAATTAAAATCGATTGATATTAACAATTAATGTGATTTAAATAAATGTTCTAACTTTTAAATTTAGTTTTTATATTTATAACAATGTAAAACAAGTTAAATTTATTAATAACTTATAACAACTGATTGATAAATAAAATTTTGTTAATATGAAATTCAGTGCGAGATTCTTTGTATAAATTAATGTTTTAAATATAATTCTTTGTATAAATAAATGTTTTAAATTGTTACTATTATTTCATCCTTCTTCCTACTATACGAATGAATATTCACATTAAAATTATTTTACCACTCAAAGTCGTTGTCACGTAAAACTTTCGCCCGTATACCGACTTTACAGGCAACAAAAAAAGTTTTTTTATTCGAAAGAGTTTTATGACATTTATGTTTTAAAAATAATTTCCGGCATATTTCCACCACGATTAGCTCTGAGGAACCGCATTCGACCAGACCAATTTGGGACCACTTTTTCGAGAAATTTATTTCATCAATTGCACGAGTTATGTTGGCTTCCAAAGCGTCTCTTGTTTCTGGTTTATCAGCATAAACCAATGACTTGACATAATCCCAAAGAAAATAATCCAGTGGAGTTATGTCGCATCATCTTGGAGGCCAGTTAATTGGATCATTTTTCGAAATAATGTTATCGCCAAATATTTCTTTCAATAAATCAATTGTTACGGTAGCAGCATGAGGTGTAGCACCATCTTGTTGGAACTAAAACACTTCTGGGTCGATACCATTCAAATTTTGAAACAAATAATCATTGATCATCGATCTGTAACGAGCACCATAGACTGTAACATTAGCTCCAGCATCGTTTTTGAAGAAATATGGACCGATGATGCCTTCAGCGTGTAAAGCAGACCATACAGTGCATTTTTCAGGATGCAATGGAACCTGCAGAACTTCTTGAGGATTGTTTTCACTCCATATACGGCTTGGTTACATAGTCGTCCAACCAGAAATGAGCTTCATCACTAAACATAATTTTACGATAAAAAAGTGGATCAACTTCAAACTGTTCTAGGGTCTAATCAGCAAACAAACGACGCTTATTATGGTCAAGTGGCTTTAGTTCTTGAACCAGTTGGATTTTGTTTGGGTATAGACCAAGATCTTTACTTTTCCATGTGGTGGATGCACAAAGTCCAAATTATTGTGACCGTCGACGAATACACAAATCATCATTAACACTATGACTTACAGCAGCGATATTTTCTTCTGTACGTACAGTTCTTTGTCTTGTTGTTGTTGTTGCATCGAGCAGAGAAAATGTTGTCCGAAATCTATCGATAATTCGACGAATAAGCTGCTCTGATGGACGATTATGGACACCATAAATTTCACGAAGTGCTCTATAAGTTTGGCGAATAGAACACTGATTTTGAAACTTCATTTCAACAATTTGTAAACGTTGTTGCGGTGTGAGTCTTTCCATGATAATTTATCAATGCTTACTGAACAGAAATGTCAAAACAACATGGCTTCTAACTTCTGTCAAATCACAGTTATCCCTATCGAGAGTTCTATCACTCTAAAAAACACCCTATCGAATGACTCAGTGATCAACAGGCTTGATCCGATTACTAAAGTTTTATGAAACCCAATGTCAGTGAATAAATTGTGAAAATATAGAGTTTTCCAATAAACATAAGAAGTGTTGAAACTGCATCAGTTCACACGTGCCTCAGGTCTGAAGCTGATTTCTTCCTGCATAAATCACTTGTACCCTAAGAAGTGATAAAACTTAATAACTTTCCATTTCATTCAACGAGCTCGTGCAAGTCCCTCAGCTTTCGCTGCAACTCACCATCTTCAGCTGAAAGCTCTTTTCGTCGCTCCACTCTCCCTTGCCGCCACCCATTTCCTATCTATCTTCCGCCGTGATTTATGGCGGCCATTGCTCAAATATGCTGTTCTGGTACCAGTTTTTAACCGGGGGCAGAATCTCCCTGTCTCCGTCACGATTGTCGACTCGTAAAGAAATCGATTATATCAAACAAGGTGTTGTGGTTTCTGGAGTGGTTTTCGGTGAGATAAACAAGATATTTATGGCAGAATCAAGATTTACTGCTTGTTATTTCGATGGCTGATCGGCGAAATGCGGTCAACCCGCTTAAACTTCGGCTTGTTGGCTGAAAGTTCGATTTTCTTCGGGGCTCTCACTTTGCGTGAGCGGCATGAAATGGATTTAGGGGGGTTGATGTTCTGAAAGTTTCGAGATAAATGGAATATGGGGTACACCATCGATGGTGGTGTGTTTGTATCGGATGTTTTTTTAAGAGTTATAGAACTTTCATTAGGGATACTCAAAATTGTACAAGTTAAAATGTGAGAAGAGCTTTCTAATAACATTAAAGTACCATTGTCATCACCGTTGTCCCGGGATTCTGCTCAAGTTCTGACACTCCAGCAGACCCCCGATAAGCTGAAAGAGAAAGATAGGAAGTTCTATAGAGAACTTTGCGCCAGCATAACTAGGTGAGGGACCCCACAAGTCACCTCCGCCCTCCCAAGAGAAGGATCGCCGTGCCGATCCCAACACTCAGTTATTTGAGCAGAAAGTCTCTAGGGTTATGAAAGATCGAAGCAACGAATCAAAATCAACACAAATAACAGCTTCCCAACATAGACCCCCCGCTCAAAAGGGCTGCTGTTGCCGTTTACTGCTAAAAGCGAGGCCCCGAAGCATCGAAGAGGATGGGCTTTAGGATCAAAAATGGCGCCAGAGTTGGGGGATAGAAGAGCGTATCTTCCAGGACCCTCAAACCTCCTCGAAACGTCGCAGCGGATAAGATAAGCTTAAGGATTCACGAATGGGGCTGAAGTTAGGGGCGAGCAGAGCGATTTTCCCAAGGCCACCAACTTGTTCAAAACGTAGAAGTCTCATTTGTCCTCCAACGGACCAATCAAGACCAATCAGGATCTAAAAATGGAGCCGAATTTGGGGGCGAGCAGAGCGAATCTCCCAAGTCCAGCAACTCGTCGTAGACTCCCTTTTTCCTTCAACAACCATTTAAGATCCTTCAGAAGATAAGAGGACGAATATTGGAAAACCCACGCTGAGATTCAGCAGGGTATCGCCTTCGCCAATGAAAGGATTACAAAACTCTAATCGATCGCAGGGTCGCAGATTCTGGTTGTCAATCAGAGCCAGCTTCCCCGTACGATTCCAAGCCTTGCGGAAGGAAAAGGATGGAGTGAGACAACATGATGGAATGGTATTATGCAAGAAAGAAAGTAAGGGAGTTTGGATTGCGAGACATCTGCGGAAGACTTCTTGATTGATTTTCACCCCTTGATCAACGAAAACCAAGGGTGATTTGCCGCTGGCACAAATTCCGCCCTAGACCATGACGGATTGCGGATTTTGATGATGTTCGATGATGGCCGAGGTATCAGGAGTCTCTGCGGACCAGACTCTGTCATTTTGGTGGTTGTGGGATTGTTCTACGGTGAAAAGCTTCTTATCTGTGAAGAGGATTTTGACCGGCGGCGAGACGAAGGAGTTTGCGGTACCTTTGAAGTCGTCCGCTTGTATGGCTTAAGGTTGAGCTCCTTTTTGGACATTTGACGAACGGGTTCACGGTTGATACCGGTCTCACGGGCTATTTTCCTCATGGAGACCCTCGGATATCGAGCGACTCGCCTCTTGACGATGTTGCGATTGCTAGGCATATTGACAGTGCGTTTTTTCTCGCCTCCTGGACGTTGACCATCCTGGCCTAGCTACTTGAAACGGCAAGTTGCATCGGACACGGTTTATCGAGGCACATTACGCAAACGAGCAATTTGTTTGACATTCTAACACTCTGCAAAATATAGTAATATCAAACTCAAAATTCACATCTTTGTACAAGAAAGTGTAGGGAATCTAATAGAATGAAAATTATTTGTAGAATTTGTCCGAAGTTTTTCTTCTTGTCACCCTGTTTACAGATTACGTCTATCCTACTGTCTATTATTGATGACGACTAACCGTTATTAGTTGATCTTTGTTTAATTGTAACCTAGAATGTAATATGTAATTTTGAATATTTGGGGAGAGTTCTTCAAATTTCTGATATTAATTTCCAATTATAAATTAGATCTTTAACTCAGTAGAGTCCGAATTCATAATTTACATAAGAATCTATATATTTTGAGGGGAATTTTTATAGCTCGGAATTATTCTGAAAATGAAGAGCGCGTCATTTTTCAAGTCACTAAATCCTATTATATACAAAAGGGTGAGAAATCTTCCAATTACTTGATATTGAAAAGATTAATCCGGGCATAGGACTTTCCCAGAAATCTGAGATATCATTAATTCATCTCCACTTTCCACCTTCAACGTGGAACTGAATGAAGACTTCGCAATTCAGTGAACAAATGGAAGATGACTGAAATCTATTCATCGCAGAGCTAAAAGCAATCCAGCTAGACAAATAATACCTCGTTTTCTGCCATTAACTCGAAAAAGAGGCCCTCACTTATTCGCACAGGATTCGTCAAATAAAGTTCCACTCAGCGGTACGTTATAGCTCTGCTATTATTCAGCTTCTTCGTCTTTTCGGTAGACACGCATAAGAAACGTTCCCGAAATAAATTAACCTAGTTAGTTCGATTTTCTAGGCGTATTGTTGGGCAGCGTGAGCTTTTTGACGAATTAACCCGGATTCACTTTTGGTTTTCCAAAATAAATCAAATCATCCTATTAACCAAAATGATCACCATTTAATTGTATGATCCACAGATAAGTTAACATCCCCATGAATCGGGAGAATTACAAACATCGCCAAAGGCTCAATTGGATTCATGTCTGGTGAGTTTGCTGGCCAGTTCATTCTATGGATATTGTTCTCTTGAAGAGTGTTTTGAATCCTTCGAGTGCGGTGTGGTGGGGCGTTATCATCCTGATAAATGAAATTATCCCCAAATTTGTTGTGCAGAGGAACAATGATTGGTTCAATGATGTTTTCTAGGTATATGGCAGCAGTCATTGCCGACGGGTAGCTCTATGTTCAGGTGAACGCCGAGGTACTCTTAAAGGTCTTCTTGCCCTTAAATTTGAGGAAGGCAACCGTCTCCTTATGGTACTGGTTGAGAATACCCGCCTATAGGTTCTCAAAAAATGACTTCGAAGAGCTGTTACAGATACCGTTCGATTCCTTCGAGTAAAATTTGCGATATAACGGTCTTCCCTTGCAGATGTTACTCTGGGTCGACCAGGCACCGGTCTCTGGGCAGCGCTATTATTCCAGGAAAAGGGCTACTAAGGCCCTTACTGAAGTACGTGGAATATTCAAACGTTGTGCAATCTGATGGTTCGACAAAGCTTCTTGATGTTAGGCTACTATTATTGCTCGGTCAAAATGAGAAATTGGAGGTCCCGGCATTTTCCACGGAATATTCTCAATATTACAACTCTCGTTATTCGCTGAAAACTGATTTACTTCGAATACACCTGTATTCTCCCGAACAAGAACCATTATTTGCTGGTTTATTGCTTTCATTTAAGTGATTAGATAGTGAAGATTCCACACACAAAAACTTGTCATGTTACAGTCAACAAGTTGAGAGTTGACAGGGGGGGGGGCAAGACTTTTGACGATGTATGTAATATCTAGAGCTCAACATCGATGAAGAAATAGCTCTTTGAAATGACTACGATCCTACATAAATATCTGGTGTTTTTTTTAGAGTGATAGAATTTTCGATAAGGATAACTGTGATTTGACAGAGATAGAAGCCATGTTGTTATGACATTTCTGTTCAGTAAGCATTGACAAATTATCATGGAAAGACTCACGCCGAAGCAACGTTTACAAATTGTTGAAATTTATTTTCCAAACCAGTGTTCTATTCGCCAAACTTATAGAGCACTTCGTGAAATTTATGGTTTACATAATCGTCCTTCAGAGCAGCTTATTCGTCGAACTATCGATAGATTTTATACAATATTTTCCCTACTCGATGCAACAACAACAAGACAAATAACTGTACGTACAGAAGAAAATATCGATGCTGTAAGTCATAGTGTTAATGATGATCCAGGTTTGTCTATTCGTCGACGTTCACAACTAGTTGGACTCTGTGCATTCACCACATGTAAAATTTTGTGTAAAGATCTTGGTCTGAAGCCATACAAGATCTAATTAGTTCAAGAACTAAAGCCACTTGACCATACTAAACGTCGTTTGTTTGCTGATTAGACTCTAGAACAGCTTGAAGTTGATCCACTTTTTTTTATCGTAAAATGGTGTTTAGTGATGAAGCTCATTTCTGGTTGAACGGCTATGTAAACAAGAAAAAATTGCCGTATATGGAGTGAAAACAATCCACAAGAAGTTCTGCAGGTTCCATTGCATCCTGAAAAATGCACTGTATGGTGTGCTTTACACGCTGGAGGCATCATCGGTCCATATTTCTTCAAAAACGATGCTGGAGCTAATGTTACAGCGAATGGTACTCGTTACAGATCGATGATCAATGAATATTCGTTTCAAAATTTGAATGGTACCGATCCACAAGCGACATAACTCCACTAGATTATTTTCTTTGAACCAGAAACAATAGACGCTTCGGAAGCCAACATTACCTGTGTTATTGATGAAATAAGGTGTGAATTACTCGAAAAAGTGGTCCAGAATTGGTCTGGTCGAATGCGGTTCCTCAGAGCTAGTCAGAAATTATTTTTAAAACATAAATGTCATAATATTATCTTTCAAATAAAAAAAATGGCTTTCCTCTTAATTTAAATGTGTTTTATTTCAATTTAAAGTTCTATGACTCTAAAAAAAACACCCGATAGATGAGAATAATCCAAAACGTGGGGCAACATATGGATTCTTCATCTGTCAAGCTGAATATTCTTAGCGAGAAGATCATGCTGTGTATTTGGATCATAGTGGAGGTTTACCGATGACAATTGATGCGTTTGAGCCGAGCATTGCAAGAAGAATTGCCATCTATACGCCGACAGACAAGATGAAGTTATTTTGCAGCACGACACATGTTGCGTCGCCCGCTAAAACGTAGTTAGAAACGCTCAAATGGTTCCTGCCCCACCCGCCATATAGCACAGACATTGTTCCTTCCGATTGCCTTCTCTTCCGATGGATGCAATATGGACTGGCTGACCAGCAATTCTCGAATTACGGTGAAGTCAAGAAATGGCTCGATGCATGGATAACGGCCAAAAAGCCTGCCTCCCGATAAGAAACTCATTTCTAAATATGTAAATACTCAACGATGAATATAAAATTCACCCATCTTATCTGAACTCACTAACCATTTCAAAAGTTACAGATGGATACAGAGCGCAGGTAACAAAAAATAGACACGCGTGTCCGTGAAAAACAGGGTTATACGTACATCAAATATCCAAACGAATCTTTATGATCCACCATCAACTATGTCATGCCGTATAAAATTTTTGTATTGCAACAAAAAATTTTTACGACGCAATATTAAACCGGGCGTCGTTAAAACGATGGATTTTATGGAAACTATGAGCTAGGGAACAGGAAAAACAACATTATTTTATGAATGGTCCACCGGATATCCTACCCGTCATATGAAGACCCAATTTTCACTACACGGTAAATTGAAACCGTCATAAAATGGGGGAGAAAAAGCTCAAAAACTATATTAATAATACTTTAGAAGTCAGGAGATATTCCTTTATTATGAACTAGTGACACACTTCGGCTTCGCACGGTCCTTGATGCGCTATTTATAGGCACACGGCACACCCCGCGCCCGCCGACCGCATCCAACCGCGACACCAGCCGCTGTGCCTCCGCTTTTTAATTCTCTGATATCTTCTAAGATATCCATTTTAATGAAATGTTGTTAAGCGCAGTCGATACACATGAAATGTTCAACGTATGTAATGTATTGGATAAGGAATAATACCACATTGTATAAAATAGCTTGGTAAATGACACAATATGTAAAAGATAAAAATGGTTACTATGAGTTATCATTTGAAGATAAATATATACCATCGCGGATTTTTTTCGATCTTAAGATATTCAATTCCGTAGTACCGGGTTTTTCACTAGAATTTGACCTCCCTTTAAATATTTCACAAATAGAGATACAAAAAAATTTTACCGCATTGCTAACAATATGACACACGTTGATATTCAACAAAATTATTTCTGAAATATGCTTCGCACCGAGGTACGCTGTCTTGCGTTCGGCTGTAACAAATTACTTCTTCGATTGGTATATAATATACTATTACCACGAATGCATTGCCAAAAAATCTGCTCGTGCTGTTCATTATGTCTAGAGCGATTAAGTTTCCATCTTTAAAACAAGTTTTAGAAAGTACTATGATTTATTACCGAAAACTTCACATTTTTCGTGATTGCAATTTCAAGGCATACAATTGAGGTAAACAGAATCTCTTAGAAAGAATGCAATGCTATATTGGCGCCCAACGTGGGGCGCATTGCATACTATTTTTCAAGAAGATATATGCATGTACTGGTCTTTCTCTCTTATTTTGAGAACTACACAGTCTCAAATTCGAAGTACCTAGCAGGCTCATTAATCGGTTGTTAAGTGGTAGGCTGTGATGAATCAACAAACGATATTGATAACAATATGACACATGTTGATATTTAATAAATTTATTTCAGAAACATGCTTCGCACGGAGATATGCTATATATGTAACAGATTATTTCCCCGCTTGGTATATGATGTACTATTTCTACGAAAATGCCTTGCTAAAAAACTGCTCCTGCTGTTCATTATGCCTAGAGCGATAAAGTATCCATCACTAAAACAAGATCTAGAAGCTACTTTGATTTATTACCAAAAAATTCACAGAAGTCCACATTTTTCGTGATTGTAATTTCAAGGCATTGAATCACAATACCCAAAACCTCTTTAAAAGAATTCAATGCTATATTGGCGCCCAACGTGGGGCGTATTGCATACTATTTTTTGAGAGGCTTTGGTGGCCTTGATTGAAAAAATTGAACCAACGAAAGACTTTCATATTGAAATGATATGAGTCTTACTATTAATGGTTTTTATTAACATAAAATTGAATAAACTACGCAAAACGTTCAGTAAATATCTTACGATATTTTAAATCTTACGATACACATTTTGTCAAGGAAGTACTGCTGTAAAAACGACAAATTTTAAATTTTTATCAACTGAAATATAACAACCAAAATAAAAAGCCGGCTTTTTGCATAAGCATAGAGCAGGCCCAAACCACAGAGTCAGTTTAATAGACGTATATAATCAAAACTCAATATATAATGTCAAATGGAATAAATAAACCAACAGATATACGAAAGGCATTAAAATTAATATATAAATATTTAAAGGAGACAAAATTTTGTTTCTGGTCTTACCAATTGCCTTTTAAAAACATGAACACACCTTAAGGACTTCTCAAAGAATATAATTTATTTGAAATATTTAATATAGTTGAATATTCGAATAAGTTAATTCAGAAATCTCTCAAAACATGCACTTTATCTTCAAAAAACGAATATAATTCAAGTTCAATGGTAAGACCAGAAACAAAATTTTGTCTCCTTTAAATATTTCTGGTGGTTTATTTATTCCATTTGACATTATATATTGAGTTTTGATTATATACGTCTATTAAACGTAAGCGGTGCTTATTTTAGACATTAATTTGATTCTAAAAATTTTTTGAATAAAAATTTTTTTGAAATTAAAATTGTAGAATTGTTTTGATATTAAAATTTTGTTATGTTTCTTCTATCAAGTAAAAAGCCTTTCTATTTTATTGAACACATGAAGATAATGAGTTTATGATTGAGTTCTTATGTCTGTATTCAATTCGTTACCTTCCGTATATAGAAAGTTGCTATAATTACAAAATTTCAAGAATAAAAGCAATAATCTTACATCGAATTCAAAAAGTTCTCAATCGTAGATTGATTTCAAGTTAAGCAAGCGGTACGGAGTATTTTACACTTAAGAAGCAAATTTCCTATAGAGCAAACCCAATTACGTCAATTCGTTCTTGATAGCTTACATTAAAAGTCGAAAAAGGAAAGTTCGTGGAAAGTTCCCGAAGGTGTAATTTGGAACTCAATTAGTTAATAAAAAATATCGGTGCATGTCCGCGGAATGTCGAAACTTTTTAAAAATTACATTTGTAGGAAACTTCCAGGTTCTCGTGAATTATGTAGTTTTTCATTAAGTGAGCTGCTGAAAATTCCCTCGAGCTGCGCTCGTTATATCCAGGACTCATGATGTTTTCTCCTGCTAAGTTCAACATCCTGTCTTCTTCCAATTAGTCCATTTTTCGTGTTGAAAAAGCGCTAAATGTTCAGTCAGTTTGTTCGATTTTCGTTGTAGTATCGGGTGTTCTTTTTTGAGTGATCGAACTTTAAATTGAAGTAAAACACATTTAAATTCATTAATTTCCGGCATATGTCCACCACGACTAGCTCTGAGGAACCGCATTCGATCAGACCAATTTTGGACCACTTTTTCGAGTAATTCAGGCCTTTTTTCAGCAATTACACGAGTTATGTTGGCTTCCAAAGCGTCTATTGTTTCTGGTTTATCAGCAACCATTTCTCGAAATAATGTTATCACCAAATCTTTCTTTCAATAAATCAATTTTTACGGTTGCAGAATGAGGTGTAGCTTCATTTTGTTGGAACCAAAGCACTTTTGGGTCGATACCATTCAAATTTTAAAACAAATAATCATTGATCATCGATCTGTAACAAGCACCATTTACTGTAACATTAGCTCCAGCATAGTTTTCAAAGAAATATGGACTGATGATGCCCCCAGCGTGTGAAGCACCCCATACAGTGCATTTTTCAGGATGTGATGGAACCTGCAGAACTTCTTGAGGATGGTTTTCACTCCATATACGGCCTTTTTGCTGTTTTACATAGCCGTTCAACTAGAAATGAGCTTCATCACTAAACACAGTTTTACGATAATAAAGTGGATCAACTTCAAGTTGTTCTAGCGCTCAATCAGCAAACAAACGACGCTTATTATGGTCAAGTGGCTTCAGTACTTGAACCAGTTGGATCTTGTATGGGTGTAGATCAAGATCTTTACAAGTACAACTACTTGTGAACGTCGACAAATAGACAAATCTGAATCATCATTGACACTATGACTTACAGGAGCGATATTTTCTTCGTATTGTTGTAGTTGTTGCATTGAGTAGAGACAATTTTGTCCGAAATATTTCGATACTTCGACGAATAAGCTGCTCTGATGGACGATTATGTAAACCATAAATTTCACGAAGTGCTCTATAAGTTTGGCGAATAGAACACTGATTTTGAAAATAAATTTCAACAATCTGTGAACGTTGTTGCGGCGTGAATCTTTCCATGATAATTTGTCATTACTTACTGAGCAGAAATGTCAAAACAACATGGCTTCCTTCTGTCAAATCACAGTTATCCCTATCGAAAGTTCTATCACTCTAAAAAAACACCAGATACATTGTAGCGATAATTACTGCCCACCAGTAAATATATATCTGAAATTATTCTATCAATACTTAACGAGATATGGATCAATACAGTTGGTACGGCTTTTTCCGAAATACGCAATAATCTTAGCCAAACAAGAGATTTTACTCATAAACATGTCCTCCTATACACCAAAAGTGACCTTCAGCGTTTTCTTAGATCTGTCTCTGTTTCGATTAAAACAATGCCTATCGATTCCCCTGAGGTATCCAGAACGATGAACGTTTTCAATCTAGATAACCATTCGAAAGAGCGAACCCAACAGTTTCGATTCCGTTTGGCTATCGGATTTTCTTTCGTCGGAAACTTCAAAATGTTTCCACAAATTCGGCTAATTGAATCATTTTCCAGGAACAATAAGCCAGACCCTTCGGATGGTTGTAATTACAAACTCAAACAAAATGGAAAACTTCCTTCAGAATGAACTGCCATAAGTCATTTTGCGCGAAAATGAATTTCTCCTTTGATGAATTACCGACATCGGCCAAGCCATCTTAGTTGAAAATTCTCTTTTTTTCGCCTTTGAATAAATGGGGAATTAAGAATTCAATTAAGGCGGGACTTTGTTTTGCCCAGCTCACTAAAAAATGCGATTCAATCTTTTTTATGCTCGGACTAAAGACTCGTATCACGTCCAAATGTTCTGTATTTTATTAATATTAAACCGATAATGCATTCAATTGATTATCATTAGTCGCATGGATGAAGGCTCTGTGGTTAAATCCAATCCTTTTCATTTCATTTGTAAATATTGTAACTATTGGATTATTATAAAGGAGCATGAGCTATGTTAATAGAAAGTTCTAGAAATCGAGACAGTGTAACATACATCTTTATACCAATTTTATACTCAAGGCTTTGTATATCATAGAGGCAAATTGCAGACAAGCGCACGTTTCAAACTGATTGGTTTTTCTCAGTGCAATGTATGCCAGTGACTCCAAATCTGTCAAGTATCTATATTCGCTATACACAGAGACTCTAAGGTATTAATAATACACAAGAGCCATCTAGAGTATGCAAAATACATACAAGACATACCTTTGCGAGTGAATTCAAGTAAAGAAATGTATTTTCGACTGGTTTTTTGGGGGTCAATCGATTCAGGATTATAAATGTTTTTCTTGTTGCTTTCGAAAATAGGTTAATTCCTTAACAATCCACAATTTTTCGAATTATTCATTAGTTTGAGAGATGTGGTTGTGTTCAGAATTGCAGAAAGTGCTTTCTATCTCTTTGCTCTTTAAATAAGTAAGTTCTTCCCCTCAACTCTCAATTCGCATTCACTTTGTCCAAGGAACACCCTCTCGTGATAAGTTCAAAACTGCACCCCAACAATTCCCTCAATGTTGAGTGAAACCACTCAAACTTGTACACTTGAAATATATGTTTAGTCCGTCTAGAAAGTATTCGGGAAAAACAAAGCTCATTTGTAATTGTTAAGTATATATTTTAAATTATTGAATTAGAAAATAATAACAAAATATTCACCTTATTTACTCATATCGGGTGTTTGTTTTAGAGTGATAAAACTTTAAATTGAAATGAAACCCATTTAAATTAAGATTGAAGCCAAACTTTTTTTATATTTGAAAGATAATTTTATGACATTTATGTTTTAAAAATAATTTCCGCATTCGACCAGACCAATTTTGGACCACTTTTACGAGTAATTCAGGCCTTATTTCATCAATATCACGAGTTATGTTGGCTTCCAAAATGTCTATTGTTTCTGGTTTATCAGAATAAACCAATGACTTGTGACATAACCTCAAAGAAAATAATCCATTGGAGTTATGTCGTTTGATCTTGGAGGCCAATTAATTGGACCATTTCTCGAAATAATGTTATCGCCAAATCTTTTTTTCAATAAATCAATTGTTACGGTAGCAGCATGAGGTGTAGCACCATATTTTTGGAACAAAAACACTTCTGGGTCGATACCATTCAAACTTTGAAACAAATAATCGTTGATAATTGATCTGTAACGAGCACCATTCACTGTAACATTAGCTCCAGCATCATTTTTAGAGTAATATGGACCGATGATGCCTGCAGCCTGTAAAGCACACCATACAGTGCATTTTTCAGGACGCAATGGAACCTGCAGAACTTCTTGAGGATTGTTTTCACTCCATATACGGTAATTTTGCTTGTTTACATAGCCGTTCTACCAAAAATGAGTTTCATCACTAAACACAATTTGTCGATGAAAAAGTGGATCAACTTCAAACTGTTCTAGAGTCAAATCAGCAAACTAAGGACGCTTTTTATGGAGTGGCTTTAGTTCTTGAACACACTTTCAAGTGACTTTAATTCTTGAACCAATTGAATATTGTATGGGTGTTGACCAAGATCTTTACTCAAAATTTTCAATGTGGTGGATGCACAGAGTCCAACTTCTTGTGAACGTCGACGAATAGACAAATCTGGATCATCATTAACACTTTGACTTACAGCAGCGATATTTTTTTCTGTATGTACAGTTCTTTGTCTTGTTGTTGTTGCATCGAGTAGAGAAAATGTTGTCCGAAATCTATCGATAGTTCG